>OY728134.1:1511728399-1514228399 GCA_963277665.1 Viscum album | reverse complement strand
ACACATTAGGCCTTGACATGATTGTCACCTGGTGCACGAAAATGTGCCTTCCTGTACACCTATTTTGACACTCCCTTGGGATATGCTTGGGTTAATTCACATTTTATTTAAAAACTATTAATAATAATTTGTAAATATTTGTATGATTTGATAATTTTCTTAAATAAACCATGTGTATGATTATGATATTAGCTATGCATAAATATTTTAATTAATTTTATGTGTTTCATTTTTTTGGTGGTTATACATTATATTTATTAATGTTTTCATCTAAACTAGTGTATGAAATTGTTTAGAAATGGAACATATTAGAATTAATGTGAACTATATCAATGCATGTAATCCATGTAGGTATTTACCTCCTTGTAAATATGGTGAAGTTGAAGCTAAAGTTATAGTTGGAACTAATAAAATTATAACTATATTGGGATAATTGACTTTGGTTTTGACCAATAAGCTTCTCCGTATGGAGATTTCTACTAATACAAAATGTGTGGTAATAATATTAGTCCAATTTACATGCTAGAAACCTGAATCATTTAATGGATCTACAAATCCATTTGTAACTAAGTAATAGGTAAGTTCCTTAGAGAGTATATTTTTCACCATGAGAGGTAATGAATGAGAGAAGGTTTTCATGGTAGTTTATCATATTTAGAGAGATAAAGATAAATAGTAGTCATTAATACAAAACACTAAGGATAAATAATAAAAAAACATGGAGTGAGTGTATTTTAATGCAATCTTATTGGAAATATTTTTTCCTTGTGAGCAATGAGATGATTTGGAGAGACAATTCACGCATCTTAAAAAATGAAGATGAGAATGTTTCTAAGTATGAATCCAAATTTACATGGTTAGAAAGCTATGTTGTGTAATATATCTAAGGATAAATATTTACCTTTTAATTGATTATATTAATCCAATCATTTGAATATAACCAGTCTCCCAAACATTATCATCATATAAGAAGATGATATCATGTGATATCAAGACAACAGAAGAATCCTCAAAGTATTATGAAATTGAAGGGAATAAAAATAGAAGAGGGTTATTGAGAATTATGGAAAAATAAATATAGAAAAAATTAATAATCAAAGGGTATAATTTCAATCCTATAATAAAAGTGAAAAGAAACATAGTGGAACATTCTTATTGTGAAGGGAAGTTTTCTACACGTGTGGAGAGAAAGGCGACTATTCTCATGATTGAAAGGGTAAGAAAGAAGCTTACAATGTGAAATGATTCAACTGTATGGAGATGGGACACTATGAAAATTATTGTCCCATGTGAAAAAGTAATTTTCCTCACTAAACACCAAGGGGGAAAAAAATCTTATGTGATCACAATAATAGAGGTTGAAGACCCTAATGAAGCAGTGATATATGCATTAATCATATACTAAAATTTATCTAATTTTTTATTTGATTCTAGATCTTCTCACTACTTTATATCATCCATGTCTTCTAATATAATTAGATATTTTCCTAGCACATCAATAGGGGAGTTACCATTTAAGACTCTTAGAGTAAGACTCGCTGCAATAAGTATGTGTCAGTTAGTTCCTATTATATAACATAAACATTCCCTATTTGATTACTTAAGTATTATAACTATGGTTTATTTTGATATAATCCTTGGTATGGAATGGATACAAAAATATGGTGTAAAAATTTCATGAAAATATAAATATGTCATGATTCATGAAGAAGATGTAGAATTCCTTATCTTTAGTGGGGATGCATCATTACATGAGTCATGTCTAGATCCACACACAATATCTCTTATGAATGAGATCCTTCAGTAATAAGAGAAGAAAAAATATTTTGATGTAAAAGGTAATCTTTAAATTGAAGATGTACTGATTGTATATGAACACATTGATACATTTACTTAATAATTATATGGTCATCCAACAGATCATGGAGTTGAATTTTCCATTGATTTAACTTCTAATTCAAGGCCAATATCAATAGATCTCTATATAATGGTCAATATATAATAAGTGTATTTGAATAAAAAATAATAATATTTGTGTGATAAGGTATTTATATGACCTAGTGTTTCACCATGGAGAGCCCTAATTATTTTTATTAAGAAGAAATATGTATATATTAGTTTTTGCATTGATTATAGGGAAATCATTGCTATTATGACAAAGAACAAGTATCCTCTACCTCATATTGATTAATTATTTGATTAACTTCACAGATCTCAACAAATTTTAAAGATTAAAATTTGTTCTGGATATTATAAATTGTGAGTAAAGAAGTAATTTATTATAAAGACAACATTTTTTATGGGGTATGGACCTTATAAGTTCATATTAATTCCATTTAGAATAACTAATTCACACTCTTTCTTCATGTATCTAACAAATATAGTATACAAGTAATATCTAGATAACATTTCTGTGGTATTTATAGATGATATCTTGGTGTACTCTAAGATCTATTATGACCAAGTGAATCAATTGAGGATCATTCTTGAGAGTCTTAAAAGAAATGAGTTATATGGGAAATTTATAAAGTTTGAAATTTATCTTCATAATGTTTCTTTTATTGGATAAATTATCTCTAAGGAAGGAATCTCAATGGATATTGAAATGAGAAAGGTAATCTAAGAATAACCTACACCAATTAACATGACTAATTAACATAGTTTCATTGGTTTGGATGGTTACAACAATTTATTTGGTCAAAAAAATTCATTTTTGGATAACCTGTTAAATAAGATTACTTATAAATGGGTTAAGTTCAAATGAACAAAGGAATGGGAAGAATGTTTTGAAAATTTGAAGAAGATATTGGTAGAATTATCCAATTTTGACTCTACTATATAAAAGTTATGGGTTTATAATATATTGTGATAAATCAAATAGGGGACTTGGTTTTTTCCTTGTGAGAAATGATAAATTTATTTCCTATTCATCAAGGATATTAAATATTCATGATTAAAACTGTCCAACCCCTGAGATTTAGTTGGTATCCGTAATCTATGATTTGAAGATATAGATACATTATCTATATGGTGAAAGGTTTGAGATATAAATGGATCATAAGAGTTTAAAATAAATATTTTCACTGAAAGTAATCAATGTGATTAAAGGTTGATGACTTGAGCTACTTAATGACTATGATATCTTAATGCACGACCACCAAAAAAAGGAAAATAAAGTAGTAGATGCAATGAAATGAAAAGATCATGGAGTCTGAACCAAAATGGGGATTAACGGGGATACTTTGTTCATGGATTTAGATAATATTGATCTAGGAATCACTAAGTAAGGGGAGATATCAATCCTTTTTCAAATTATTTATAAACCACCCTTATTAGAAAAGATAAAATGTTATTAACTTATTGATGATAATTTTCAAAATAAAATTAAATATATAAATAATAGAATATTTGAAGACTTTTTTTGTGAAAATAGTGTCTTGAGATTTGTAAAGATAATATGTGTTCCATTTATACCTATGATGAAGAGGTAATCATTGGAGGATCTTCATAGATCAAATTTCTCAATACACCCTAAAATCACCATGATGTATAGAGATTTTAAAGAATAGTTATGGTGGGATAATATGAAGGGGTAAATTTTTGATTATGTATTAAGGTGTTTAGTTTCCATCTGGTTAAGGATTAGAGAAAATATCCTAGAGGACTCATGCAGCCTCTGCTTATTCCTATGTGGATGTGGGATGACATCACAATGGACTACGTCACTATATTACTAAAGACTCCTAAAAATAATGATTCAATATGGGTTATTTTTTAACTCCTTTCAGAATATATACATATCTTATCTATAAGAGAATATTTACCTCTTGATTTAATTTCATGGCTCTATATTAATAATGTTTTAAGGATTCATGGCGTACCTCTTTCAATTGGGTTTGATCATGATCCATGATTTATATCAAAATTATAGAAATGTATTCAGAGTTATCTTGATACCAAGATTTATCTGAGCAACAATTATCATCCTCAAACCAATGGATAGTCTAAAAGGACTAATCAAACATTATAAGAAATTTTAAGGTTGTTATCTCTTGACTTTAAAGTTATATGAAATCATTTTTAACCTTTAGTAGAGTTATCATATATCAATATATTCTATTCAAGTATTCAAATAGAATTGTAAGAATAATTATATGGAAAAATATATTGTACTCCAAATTGTTGGGATGAATTTGGTGAAAGGAATATTGTAAGTCTAGAAATGATAGATTAGAAAATGGTAAAGGTAAATACTATTCAACCCCATAATAAAGTAGCAAAAAGTATCCAAAATATCTATGCTGACAACCTAGATAAAGATTTGGAACTTCAAGTGGGAGATCATATTTTCTTGAAAGTACCTCTATGGAAGGGTGTAACAAGGTTTGGTAAGAAATTAAAATCAATCCCCATGTATGGTGAACCTTTTTAAATCCTATAAATAATTTAATTTATTGCTTACTATTTGGAAATTCTACCCAATCACTCTAAAGTACATGATGTGCTCTGTATATCATTGTTATGGAAGTAAATTCCATACTCAATGAATGTTATCACCTCCAAATATATAGAATTTTAACCCAATATATCTTAATTTAAAGCGAGTATCCCAATTTTGGAGACTACATATTATGTTTTTAGTAATCGGTCAAATCTACTAGTAAAGGTACTTTGAAGAAA
Source organism: Viscum album (assembly GCA_963277665.1). Classification (NCBI taxonomy): domain Eukaryota; kingdom Viridiplantae; phylum Streptophyta; class Magnoliopsida; order Santalales; family Viscaceae; genus Viscum; species Viscum album. The sequence continues at coordinate 1,514,223,719 of OY728134.1, read as the reverse complement.
TCCTAAGATAGAAGAGGTGATGTAGGAACCTAAGAAGCTTATGATGAAGAAATTACAAAATCATTTTATGAGGTGAAATTATATAAATTCCAAGGATGAAATTTTTGATTAAGAGAATAATATAATACCCTAAGACTTTACAAAAAATTTCGCTTTAAATAAATATAATCTCTTTAATATCTTGTGGTGCATACAAACCCAAGTCTAAAAGAACATTAAAATAGTATATCGCAATAACATCACCATTAAATTGGTGGGTATGAGTAGGAATAAATAAATTACTAAAATTATATGGTTTACACATCTATGAAAACATTTATTGGTTACTAATTGATTATAAATAAAAATAAATAACTTTAAAAATAAAAAAGAAATTTTTTTTTGAAAAAAATGTATTTTTTCTATAAAAACAATTTGTGGTGTTTTGTGAACATATGTTAAAATAAAATTTTATAACTTCTAGAAAATAAATTTTAAATAATTAACATACTTTTTGAAATCATAATTTTTAAATTATATTAGAGTTAATTATTTAAAATTTTCTGAAAATATTATTTTTTGATTAATAGTTAAAAATATTGGATTTAATTGAAAACTTCCATTTAATTTTAAGAATTTAATTTTTTTTGAAATTCTTTTAAAAGTAAAATTAGTTAAATTATATTATAATAAATCCAATTTATTTCATTTAAATCATGTAAGTACTCAATTTTCATATAAAACATATTTATACTTTTTAAAATAATTCCTTCAGAAAACCATTTTTTCATCCCATCTGTAGGTTTAATTTAAATTAAATTATTCTAATTCAGTGAATTGATTTTTTAATAATGTATTAAATATTTGGAATAAAAATAATTAATATTATATAATAAGTTCAAATTAATTTTTTATCATAATAAATATTAAAAATTAATTACCTTGATTAAGGTTAAAATGCATTTACCAGGGGTTAAACAAAGAAGATAAGGATTAAAATTACCTAAAAACTTATCAAATTTCTATTTTATAGACATATTTAGACCTTATCTCATATTATATTATATAATGTGCTATTTTGGATCCCTATGGCATGTGAAAAACATGGTTATAATTTATTCTTTTCGAATACTCAAAGTGTTTCCCCCCAACTTATAAAAGTGCACCCACACTTCTCTCCTCTTCAAATGTCCAATTACATTTGGTTTGGTCAATAACAACCCACTAACCTCTTAAAATCACCTAATAATACCTATATTCCCTTTTTATATCATTAATCCATTATTTTAAATATCTAGTTATAAAACTAAAGTGGTTATAGGAAGAAGATATATAGTTCTTAACTATGCGTCTTCATTTTGTTTCATCATATATCCCATTAAAATATTTTAAACCTATGATAAAATAATAATAAAAAGTTTATTAAATATAATAGTATGTTATTATGTTAATGTAATAACCTATATACTTCCCCTCTTCCATCAAATGAGAAATTAAACTGTCGATCGTTCGTATGGCAGACTACCGCCTTATGAACCGATGTAATTCGTTTTCCATCACTATCCCTAAAAAATAAAAATATAATTATGGATTTAATATTTTTATATTATATTTATTACATAATTTAAATATATAATTATAATATCACATCTATTTTCTTACCTTATAATCTTTTGGAAAATGATAACGTCAGTCGTGTGTACATGTGGACTACCGCCTCCGCATAGCGATGTGATTAGTTTTCCATTTTATTTTGAGATGGATATTAATAAGGATATAATTAATGAATATATATGATGTATATGGTATAATAATTATTTTATAAATTTTAATTACTATTTTATAATAATTATTTGATAAATTTTAATTACAATTTATATTTCTTTCGCTCCATCGGTAAAAAAAATGAAAACAACTTTCATGTGTGAGTATGACTTACTGTCTCCCTGAACTGTGTAACTCATTTTTATATCTCTAAATCATAAAAAATATTATAAATTCTTATATAATTAATATATATTATTTTTATATCATGTTTAAAATTATTTATTCTATGGAACCTTGACAAAAGTATAATGATTGAAACTACCAAAAAAAAGGAACATGAAAAAAGAAGTTATTACTTATAACAGTAATTTCGGGCTCACCAGGCCTCAAAATATAAATTTTTCTCAGTGCCTAGCTCCAAAAATAATATTAATAATATTCTAAATTAGTTAATGTTAAAATTATAGTAATTAAATTCTCCACACCTTGGGGATTTATGTTATGAAAATCCAAAACAAAAGTCTGTAGAAAGAGATGTGGGTGCTGAGAATAGATCTAGGTCTCATGTTCCCTGGTACTCTCATGAAGATTCTCATACTGCCACTAGACACACACTAAAATAATATATCACCCATATAAGATCCTATACTTATGATCCTTAATATCTACTGGGTACTCATTAAAGGTAGCTTCATCTTCGATGGACAACTTACCCTAGTTTATAAAATGTGATAGTTCATGCAAGTACCTTCTATTCTATGACATGTTGAAGACATTGTGTGACCGATATAACTATGGGGATAGATCTAATAGGTATTCCACACCACCAAATCTATGTGGTATCTTTGAATGGCCAATGAATCTAAAATATAGCTTTCCACCTTCAACAAATCTCTTATATCCACGTCAAGGTGAGACCCACTAGAACACATGGTCTCCCTCCTCAAAATCCAACGATCACCGTTATTAGTCAACATAGAAATTATGATGGATATGTACAGTCCTTATCTACAATTGGATGATTTTAACCCTCTCTATCATGGATTTTAAAAACTCCAAGTTCATAGCTGATGACTATCCTTGGTCATTCCAATATAGTATTGGCCTATAGGGTCACCTTTACGAAGCCTCAAATAGTTCCATATTGATGGTATAATGGTAACTGTTGTTGTATGAAAACTACACCTGTGGTAAGTGATCCTATTAAATTAAGAGAAAATATAACATAAAATCTCACATGATATCCTTGAATACCTAAATGGTCTACTAAGTATGGTTGTGAGTCTTGGGGTGAAATGCCATGCTCAAATGAAACCGAGTTCCAAAGGCCTCCTACAGTCCCTTCTTTAACCGAGATGTGAAGTGAGCATCATGGTTAGAAAAGATCATCATGGGAACTACATGGAGTTGTGACATCTACTACACATAGAGGCATACCACAATCTCAAATTAACTCTACTCTCAAATGGTTAGGAAGTGGGATGACTTGGTGAGTTAGTCTATGATTACCCTGATGGCATTGTGTCCTCTGAATATACATGGTAACCTCATCAAATATTTCATGGATATATCGTCCAAATTTAATTCTATAACTTCAAGGTGTTAAGAAATCCTTAATAGAACCCGGTTCTCATACTTTACTTGCTAACACATAAGGTAACAAAATACAAACTCAGTAATGCAACTATTCATCCATAGACACTAAAACTAACATTGAATGTCCTGCTAAATCTTCACCACACATAGATGTTCCACCAAGGGAGATGTATGAAAGTAACTTAGAACATACTCCAACAATGTCACATGTACCATCGTGAATCCTATGAAAAGAACGACATGCTCCACACCTTCATAAAATCCATCAGGATCATGTCCGTTGGATATCTGAGTACGTAGCGTCTCACAATCAGTATCCCCAATATATGCCTCCCTGGCTCACAATAAAAGTAGAGGGGTAACAACAGTCTATTGAAGGGAATATACTCTATACCCATCCATAAAGGATAATTGTAATGAGGCCAACTACTCTGATACCTCACACAATAGTTATAAACAAGATCTCATGTTAATAGAATAAGCTACCATGCTCCCCTTCATAGGAGTATACAAAATCTCAAAGTCATAATCCTAGAGGAACTCTAGTCATCACCTCTATCAAAATTTAATATCAGTCTAAGAGAAGATACAACTGAGACTCTTATGGTCATAATAGATAATAAAACAATCTCACATCAGGTAGTTTTGCCTCCTATTTAGTGCAAGGACTACCAGCGCTATCTCAAGATCATGGGTCACATAGTTCTTCTTGTGTGGTCTCAACTAACATGAATCATAAGAAGTAATATCTTGCCTATGAATTATAACAGAACCAATCCTAGTCCCTGATGCATTGTAGAACACTACATACTTGAAACCCTCCTCTAGAAATATCATGAACAGAGCATTAATGAACCACTACCTCAACTCATGGAATGACTGCTGGAACCTCTCGCTCCATAAGAAGGGCTTACCCTTTTGGGTCAAAGATATCAAGGGAGATGATACCCTAGAGAAATCATGGATTAATATCTGATATTATCCTTCCAACACAAGGAATATCTGTGCCACATCCATTCTCTTGGGAGGATCCCAAGTTCACACTGCCTCATCCTTTTAAGGGTCCACTGCTACACCGTCTAACAAGATAAAATTTACTAGAATGTGGACCTCTTGAATATATAACTAGAAATTATATGGATTCCCATAATGATGGTTCTCTCAAAGTATGTATAGAATCACCCTGAAGTGTCTCTTGTGATACTCCTTGTACATCAAGTGCACTAGGATATTGTCAATGAATACTAACACAAACCAGTCTAAGAAAGTCTAAAATATCAAGTTCAAGAGTCCCATGAACACTATTGAGTAATTATACATGTCAAATGGAATCACCAAGTACTCATAGTGACCATAATGAAATTGTAAATTTTTCTTTGATATATCATTATCTCATACTCTCTACTGGTGATCACTTTATTTGAGGTTAATCTTTAAGAACAATCATTCCCCTCTTAACTGATCAAAGAGATCATCGATCCTCGATAATGGATACCATTTATTTATGGTCACCAAGTTTAGGTGAAAGTAATGCATACACAACCTCAAACTCCAGTCCTCCTTCTTGGAGAACAATACTGTGGATGCCCCAAGTGAAACACTAGGTCTAAAAAATCCCCTGAAGTACTCAAACCATACCCTAAAATAATAATGATCTGAGAGATCCATCTGATATGATGTAGAATATATCAAGGCCTTCTTAGGGTGTGGGTAAATTGAAAAGTCTATCTCTTGGTGGGGAGGTAATCTTGTAACATCCTCAAAAAAGACATCCTCGTACTCCACCAAGACTATAAGAAATAAAAAACTCATAGAATTCACCACAAAAATGGTCAATCTATCAAAATGATGAGTAATTTGTTGAATCCTTCTATACAAGAATCCATTACACTTTTTTTCAGTTCCCTTTTCACCAAAAAAGGAAAATATTGTCCCATCACTATAGACACACTACATCCTCCCCCTAAAATAGTCCATATGGGTATGGACTATAGATAACTAGTCCATACATAAAATGAAATCCTAATGCCTCATCACCACTTCAAAGAGACTTGAAAATAAACTCCTTCCTCTAAGAGTCAGGTCACACCATCAGAAAAAGTGTGTAATCATTGAGTCATCTCTAGTAGGAGTCTCTAAGAACAAGGGTCGAGCCAAAGGCTCAACCCGAATCTCTGAGTCTCAAAATAGATAAGTGTAAGGAATGTAATAACTCACACCTATGTCTATCTATATTGAAACTAAATTAATAAATACATAGATCATATATAATATCATCCATGAAGGCTCTGGTTCACAATCCTCGATTTCCTTCAGTTGTTCTCACCACTATCCCCTAGCTCCCTGAAACTGGTGTGGACCACCTAGGGGTTATGGTGGTAACAAGTATAAATATCTTCCGCCTCCAACTACTCTACTAGATCCTCTATCATTCATTCCTATCTAAGGACCTACATATTCCCACTATTTCCTCTTCCTAGGCATTCCATCCACTGTCTCCCTATCTGCTATATGAAGGGCCATACAATCCAATTCAAGATTTCCCTGACCGTAAAAAGAGTAGAACCACCTATAAATTGGATGAATATATCCATCCTATGACCCCTAAACCAAAAACCCTCTATCCTTGGATCACCTCCTGACGCTTCTTTCATTTTCAGGTCCCTATTTCAATCATCATATCCCTACCACATAAGTCTCATCTACTACAGTCCCAATGGTGAAATTTTCTATCTACGTCTTCTTATCTAGGGAACTCTTGACCACAAAATCATACTCCAATACTAAATCATAGGTTATAATTAATAGGGGTATTATACTATCTCACATGTCTCTACATTTTTCTTTATATAAGGTTGAATATTGAAAGAACTGATCATGTACCATATCCAAATAGTACCAAGAGAGGTCTTTGAGCATCAATGAACATTCATCCATGGTCTTACTACCCTAATGAAGATGAGAATCTTCTGGATGTGAAAATCCCTCCCCATATCTGGAGATAACTCCTCTTTTAAAAGTAACTCTCACTCTCGCAATGCTAGTATTCCTCATCATACTACTTGGTCACTAAGATCCACCACCATCTTGTATATCCATGGAGAAGGGTCACTTACATGACCACCATCTAGTCTGCATGTGTCCTAATAAGATAGAAGATTCATGTCACCACCTCAAGATATTCCTCAGCTGTATTTAGGTTGGGTTATCCTCAAAAACTGAGGGTTCACTATCATTGAAACTCATGAGAATCACTTAGAATGTGCACATCATATGTGGGTACTTCTCTCCAAATATATTTCACAATAGGTGGTTGTAAGACTAGTGCACCACCTAGAGGTAGAAACTCTTGAATAGGACATTGTGTCGAAGCCTAATCAATTAGGGGATAATACTCATGAAAATGATGATGAATCCTAGATAGAATTTATTATAGAGGCATCCTAAAATATATAAGATGTACCATAGTAAATGATTATATTTTCAGAGGTATATCAAGTAGGACATAAAACAACAACCCCTTATTATATGAAACATATACAAGTTTTTTCCCTACAACCAGTGTATGCATATACTAAGTCAAAAAGTAGGTTGTATGTGTCCTGGTGTATGGATACTTAAACAACTACACAAACATCGTATTCCCTATTTTGATATCCAAACTAAAAACAAATAACACTATTTCCCCAAAAAAATCTAACGGAATCTAGCTCTATGGTAGAACTGAATTCTATAATACAACACAATCATGATCTATCCCAATGGGTCCATGCCACGATAACCCCAATCCCTTCTCTAATAGGCTAGGGGATATTGACCAGCATTGATTAGGAATATCACACTCATGGGAGGCCTCATACAAATGTACCTACACTCACACACACACATCTCCAAGACCATACAACACTAAAATGTAAAACAACCAATCACCATGAAAGCATACATCTAGAATCCCACAATTAGTGAATGACAATAACCAATAGAAATAAAAAGACCAAATACAAGATCAACAAAATGAAACTACAAACAAGTCCAACTTATAAAGTGGGTGAGGACTACTTTCAATTTAACCATAGGAACAAACCTCAGTCTATCTAGCTCACTAAGTTCTTCCTGGTCTTGGTCCCTCTAGGACTCCATAAAAATGTTTATCATCTGCATAATACATGACATGGGTGGTAAAAGAAAATATAGGTGAAATTATAATAATTATATCTACTTAGTCTTAACTTAGAAATTACATAACATATTTGGAATACTTAAAACATTACAAAAAAAAGACACCAAAATACCATATTAGTATAGTGCCTTTGTAAACATGGAAACATAAAAATTAGTACTTAAGTGAGATAAATTATCTCCCACTAGGTTATTATTGACTAGAAACCTTCTTGGACACATAAAAAATAATACATATCTTCATAACATGGTAAAGGAAACATAAAAAGGGTGATCTCAGATGCTCTAAAATGGTAAACAAGTAAGATGTGTAAGCACAATGTTGAGAATAAGGTTATGAGAACATGATCAAAAAAATATAATATCATACCATTCATATAAAATATCATAAACCTAAATAATGGAATACATCATGGTTTTTCATTATAAATGAATAATAATGAAATAAATAACATAATCCATGAAATAATAACATACCAATAATACATGTAATTATGGTAGAAACATAATCATATAATATGATTTCTATAGTAACCAAGGAATCACTGCCAAGACCATATTAGTAGTATGGGTTCACTCCCCATACCATCTTGGTAGTCATGGTTTATTATAATGGCCATCTTAGTAGCATGAGTTAACTCCTCATAACATCTTGGTAGTCATGGTTCACTCCCATGGCAATCTTAGTTGTCAAGGTTTACTCCTAGGACCATCTTAGTCTATCTCATGAGATGTAAATCTTTACCCAATGCATTGAAGGGAGATATTGGTCCCACCCATATCATAATAAAATAATACATACATGTTCTACAATAAAATAAATAATTATATCCTAACCCATTAAATGAAATGGGTGTCATAAACATGTAATCATATCATAACCTATGGAAAAAGATACAGGTTTCATAATCATTTCATCAAAATCATAACCCATGAAAAACAAATAGATTTTATAAACATATAACCCTTGAAATAGAATTGGGTTTCATAAACATATAACCCATGAAAGAGACATGGGTTTCATAAACATATAACATATGAAAGAGAAATGAATTTCATAAACATATAACTCATGAAGGAGAAACGGGTTTCAAAAAGACCATGAAATTAAGCATAACCCCTTCATAGAAATAATGTGAATGTAACCTTTAGATAATTTCCCACAAATTCATGAGTAACATCAATGGATGTAATCTTACATGGAAAATAATTTTTAAATATCATTCAAAAAAAGTCCTTGTGAAAATATATTTTCTTCTTTCAAAAATACTTTTAAATGCATAAAACCATTTGAAATTAATTTTTCTTATAAAATAAATTTAACGTTTATGAAGAATACTTGAAATCATTTTCAAAACATTTTTTCCTGAAAACTTATAAAATAAGATTCAAAACCTTTTCAAAACCATTTTCTTTTAAAACTTCAAAATAAATTTGGAAATCATTTTAAAAACCATTTCTTTGAAAATAACTTTTAAAACATATAAATAATTATTGAAAACGTTTTGAAAACCATTTATTTGAAAATAACTTTTTAAAACATTTTTACTTGAAAATTATAAAATAAGATTGAAAATGTTTTCAAAAACCATTTATTTGAAAATAATTTTAAAAAAACATCCAAAAAAATTAACCTTTTAAACATGAAAAGGAAGGTTGAAGAAAACGATTGCCGGTAAATCTGTACATGTTGTACGAGGTAAGGAGACAATTCATTTTGCATGATAAAAAGTGTTAAAAACATCCTTTTTCAGAAAGAAAAAATAATATTCCATTGAAAAAATTGTTAAAAGATAAAAAATGGAAAAAATTCTTTGATGATTATAGGAGAATAGTATAATATTCTTGGAAACCATTTTTAGAAAACATGGTTTTGAAGGAACATAGTTATCTGACTGAAGAGAGGGTAAAGTAGGGCTTTATTAAAAACACATTCTTAACTATATTATGTACCAAACAGTGGAATAACAGTACCAATACATGAATATATGATGAAATAATAGAGGATAAAGAAACCCATTAGGGTTGTTTAGAGATGAATCAAAATATTTCATCAAACGAAGCATAATCCTTAACAATCTTGAAAAATGATGAGATTGTTTCAATAAACTATTATGACTTGGTAATTCAATTACCAATGCGTAATCAACCTGCTCAATCATGATTCCCTACGCCTTAGGGAATATTTTGGTGATTCAATTCTCACACCAAAGTCTAAAACCAACATTTAGTGAATTTCCATAGGGGATTTTCCATCATCCCCAACAACTTCCATGATCTCATTCTGATTACTAGCACACTATCAACATGACGCACACTTAGATCACCTCAATTATTCTAGATCCTGATTCCAACACTAGAGCTATATATATCACCATATATCAATATAAAAAATGGTATTTATATGAAACCATATTAGTCAGTTCCACCTAAACAGTATCCTCCAATACCTATATTGACCATTAACTAATTGAGATAACGACCCTTTCATCATGAGGGTTGTACTCCCACAATCGATATAATTCTCCCCTCCATAGAAATATGACCATTGTCACTTTATTGAAATTTTTTCCCAATCATCATGCCCCATGATCTATATATTATTTAACATAAGGAATATATCTGTCAAACCCATTCATAACTGAGCACCAACATTAAATATGAATAAATCCCCATTTCTATATTAACACATTACCATCAAAATTTACCAAAACATTAGCTAAAATGAGGGTCACAGACTCAAGTGGACAATGGATCACTCCCCACCATAGTGATTTAATTATACCACTCCCAAAAAAAACCTTAATAAGTTGAAAAAAAATGTTTTGCCACTAGATCCACTCTCATCCACTTTTATCTCATGAAACCAAACCATCCATATTTTTTTCATATTTATAGAGGAGACACTCAACTTTATAATAAAAAAACTTGACCATATTCCAAATATAGACCTCTCCATAGGGAGACTTTCTCATTTTATCAACCTATGTTACCCAAGTCTACAATCATCTTACCAGATCCATCAACCATTAGTTTATACATGACCACTTATTAAAAAAACAATTTAGCAGTTTCGTGTATAATCAAAGCATTTAAGACTTATATTAATTAGTTCACATTCAATTTCCATATATCATCAACTTATCATAATGGTGTATGATCCCATATCAGAATTTTATAGAACCCAATACATCAACACGATCCTCATGTCATTGTACCTAGGCTCACATACCTAAAATTATGACCATGCACTCGACATGTCAATATTACCTAACTAGATCGCCCTCGACACTCCTATTTAAAACTAAACATTTCACTCATTCCATGCCTATAATAAATCCACCCATAAATTAATGCATCATTTAACAAATCCCAGGATTCTACCTATACTTCCACCATGATCATGAAGGATAATTTGTTTATATGGGGTATGATGTCCTACTAATATTACCCTTGAATTATTACTTTGATACTAAATGTTCCAACACTAGGAGTTATTTTCATCACAAAATTTTCAAGGAATTTATTTCCTATACCAATACCACCTCACATGCATTAATCTCAAAGCTTGAAACACCTACTCATGATTCCTGCCTCTAAGGAATTCACATTCTCTATCTAAAAACTATCTTAGGTTAACTTCAAATTTCATATCTCAACAAAATTAAGAAATTTTTTTCCACTTCTTAACCATAATTCTCATCTCACCAAAGTCATGAGCCGACTTCAAGGCACTAGTCTCTATCACCTAATCCATGGGTCACATATCACATAGTTTATAACTCTTAGTAACACATCCTTATTCCAATATTTAACATTTAATTAAAACTCATGGTCATACTACCCTCTCTAGGACTATTCTGTCATAAATGTTTTTGGGATCATATTCCAAGTCATCAGCCAAATCATGACACAATTTCCTACTAGGAATCAATATATGGGACTACGACCATTAGAATCATATTACCATCTATCAGTGCATATATATAAATTACAACATCATCCTAGAAAATATGTGTTGATTAAAAAAACATATAATCACAGGGGTATGTTATTTAGGATTATATTATCAAATTAAATTTACTCAAAAGGGTTTGATCATTGAAGAACATGGTGCCTGTTCTATCCAATCAAGGGTACACCAAGGGACTATATAGTCATTACATTAAAGCGTATGAACCATATAATCTACATGAAATGTCATCATAAGGAATGTCAGTGATAACATTCATAATAAAACACATGTCATGTGATTCCTATGTTCCAAATATTATGCATGAGGTACCTCTTTCCAATGATAAAAGTGTCAAACTTTCAGTGACATGCCTCTTTCCAATGGGATAAGAGTAAAAAAAATCCCATAATTGGATTATTTCCAATGTTACAAGAGTTAATAATCCATAATAAATCATAATTCCAAACATCATGTACATCAAATGAGGTGAAATTAGTCCACTGTTACACCAAAAATCCAGAACATCATTCCCAATCCCCTAGTAACAATGAGTTCTTAGTGAGAAAAGTGTTCAAAAAAAAAAACTACTTTTATATCCATAATAAGTTTTGAAACATTCCTATATCACCTATCTACCAACTCCCAAAATAGTAAGAAAATAAAGGAATCATCGAACACCACTCTGTAACTTCCCCACCTTGGATAACTATGAATAATAAATATATCGGTTCACTAGGTGACCAAAGGCACACCTCCCCAAATGCCAGAGCCTATCAACTATAAACCAAGGTGTATAGTGTGATTATGGGGAGAATATACACTCATATCAGAGTAGAATTAAATGTAAAAATATCCAAATATCATACTTAATAGTAAACATCAGAGTGCATGAAGTGAACAAATGATCATAAGTCATCGATAGTATGTAATTAATGTGGCATAAAATCATACCATGAATTGATCTCCCACAAAAGTGGTCACAAATATTAAATTAAAGAAATAACTAAAATACACTAATGTTATAACACTTCCCCAAGCTTCACCTCATCCCAACCGCAAGTCTTGTACGAGAAACCCTACCTTGTAAGGCTACATCTAGATTTTTCAAAACCTGAACTTGTGAATAGTGAAGGTTTCTCAAGTACCTAAGTGAAAAAAAATCTTGAGGAGGGTGTGAGTACATAACATAGAAAAGTTCTAACAATTAGGTCCCATACATATCTAGTAAATTTCGTGATATGTTCACGTGTCATGATAAATAGAATATATATATATATATATATATTTATATAACTCAAAAATGTATAGTAAATAAATAAAAAACCATTGTTGATTCTTAGGTGAAACGTGACACATTGGATTGACCACACTTACTTTGTCTTGTTCGAAATTTCTCTATTAATAGTACCTGAATCATGTAAAATAAAAATATGGGGACATAATATCCAATAAACAATGTCCAAGGTCCCCTAATAGTATAATAATGGGCATACCAAATCATTGGAATCACATAAAGGTACCCCAACTATATATTAATAACAATGGCAATACCATATCCTTCAAATCAAATCAAGGCCCCCCATCAATAGTAAATATAATGGGAATACTAGAAACTATAATTACATCAATACCCTCCAAAAATAGTAATAAAAATGGGAATACTAGATTGTGGAATCACATCAAGGTCCCCCAAAAATAGTAATGATAATGGGTAAACTAGACCTTGGAATAACATCAAGATCCCCCCAATAATAGTAATAATAAAAGACATACCAAACCTAGGAATAATATCAATTGTACCCACAAATATAAATAACAACAGGTATACAAGACCTTATAATCACATCAAGGTCCCCCAATAATAGTAATAATAATAATAATAAACATCATGTTAAATATATTTCATAAATTATACATTCAAAATTTAAATCAGGTATCACATTTTAGGTGATGACTTGAGTATATCCAAAAAAATAATTGATAATAAACCAACAAATTTCCTTGATCAACTCCTATCACTCAAGGGTAATACATCCCTCCATCTCAACCCAAACACAATGCAACTTATCTGACCTCCCAAGCTCACTCAGTCTAGTCACTGGTCTAAGGTGACACTCAAGACTGACCCTAACTAGTATTTCACCACTCATAATCAATGGAATGAATATGAAAAAACCTATTCAAGTCCTCTATGTTAATTCATTTCTAGATCATGTAGTCTATCCTGGAGTCTCTAAGGAACCTCACAATTCTATGAGACCAATGAGTCTAATTATCCCAATTTATATCTCATATATACTCAAGGAGTATATAGGCACCTGTTAGGTACATTATGTTTACATAATTATTTCTTTATCACCTCTCATGTGGTTCACATAACTCATGGTACATAGTTACAATTATACTCTTGACCATCATCATCTGAAATGTCTGTCCAGTATATAAGGGTCCACTATGTCTCTTTTCACTTTATTCACTCCATGTATGTTAATTATATTTATTTAAAATGATTTATTTATATATAAAATAGTAATTTTATTTTAAGTTCACTCTTCTATAGTGGTGAGAACATATTTCACATATCATATCAAATTCCTAGATAACTGTATAAACCATTAGGAAATGCATTGGGATCACCTACCTCAATCAAATATATTTCTTTCATTAATTCATCACTTGTACACTTTTAATAGTATCACCAATAATCATCCATGTCCAGCCTTCAACCACTCATAAATTCAAGGTCTTATCTCACTTGATGAAATCCGTTCATTGGAACTGCATCCAACAACACATGGAAGGTCTAAAATATATCCATGAAGCCATTCTGAGAAAAATAATTTCAATGAAACATTAAGATATGATCATCTTTGGATCCCCTCTATGAAAGACAATAGAAATCTACAAATTAAGTGACTTATATAATATAAAAAATCTATAATTTCATAAAAATACAAATGAAAACACATAGGGAAATATACATCGATCAAAATAGAATGCAGTTTTTTGAAATCATCCCCACTAGAGACCCTCTAGATAAGAAAATTCAAGCTATATACTTCTCAGATGATTTGACCATGATTTAGTGAATCATCATCAAATCCCCATCCAAATTCATAAGGAGATCAAAAAATAATGAAAATAGGGAAGAATAGATGAATAATTGATGACTTTACCATGAATTTTCTATGGAATTTTCTTTTAAATCACCACAGATAAAGGGGAACCAAGATAGGATTGAGAGGGGGATAAGTTGGATGAATGGTCATTTCTCATGCGTGTCTATATTCTAAATATTGGTGGGTCAACAATGAAAATTCTAAAACACCCTCACAAAAAACTACCAAAAGACACACTAACTAGACGATGAGCCTAGGGAACATGCTAGGATAATACCCTACCCACCGAAAAGCTGGTGGGGGGTCACCAGATATCAATGGTTTCTACAGTTTCTTGACCACCTAAACCTATTATCTAAATAGTTCTTGAACCCCTATGACATCCTTATGGTGTAAAACTATACCAAAAACCATCATTTAGTGATGAATAATCCATTATAATTTCATTCAGAGTCTTTGTTGTCAAAGAGAAGTTACCACCAAGATAAATATTAAAATTCATTAGGAAATATTACAACTCATCCGAACACGGGGTATTAAACCCAAGGGAAATCATACAACCAACCAATTTTAAAAACCTCCATTTCTTTAATTCAAATCCCTTTCATAAATAATCTCAAACAAAATTTTCAAGGACACTAATGTTGTGAAAAAAACTCAACCACCTTTAGAAACATTTTATTTAAATTTATAAACTCATGAGTATTATATATTCATTAAAATAACTTAATTACAAAAAGAAATAAAAAAACTAATTTCATAGAATCAAGAACCTTCTTCAATACAATTATCCTTCATTAAACAAAAAACACAATTTAATTTCAAACCATTTTCTATCAATTATAATTTATTTAAAAAAATTATATCTGAAATCTATAATGAAATCAACCACTTTTAAAACATTTTTAGATAATAAAAAATAATTTTTATGTAAACTATAACACAAATTTTGAAAATTGAAAAACATCACACAATTCATATTTTAATTTAAAAATAATATTCCAAACCAAAATGAAATATAAAGACTAATAAATTTAAAAACTTTTTTGTAATAATGAAAAATCCTTTTATTCTATTATAAAAGTGATTTCTAAAGCAACCCACCTCATAAAATCATCTTTTACATATAAAAGGTAGTTTTTTAAATCACAAGACCAACCATTCCAATTAATATGACTAAAAAATGAGGAATAAATTATCAAAAAATATCACATGATAACATCAAACCACCACTGAACTCCCTCAATAAATCTCACATTAATGGTGGGCACCACTAGGATAAATTTGAAACATAATGGATCCAAAACAACAAATCTAAGGAAAAGTAAGAATTGCATAGAGTTTGGTCACATGGATTGGAGAACCATGCGATAATTATGAACCAACCTCTACTAAATTTGAAAACCCTATCTGCATGATCTCCAAATGGTTTTCCAAACAATGTGATCTAACTGTATGACTTTTTTCTTCTTCTATTTTCACCTCAAAATCTCAAATAGAGCACAAAAATCAGTGATATTCTCATTGGGGCTCAAAATACTCCCATATCATATTGAAACCCATCATGGTTAATAGAAAATGAATTCAAAATAAAAACTCAAATCTCAACTTCCCATGATAACTCAACTTTATTCATGAAAGGTGGTAATCATGCACCTACTCATGATATACCTCTTGAGTTACAATAATGATCCTAATCACTATTCCACTATAACACATCCCTAATAAAAATTGAGTGTTTTAAGAACCTAGTAAATCTTAAGAAACATATGCTATAATTCTATTTGCAATGAACTGACTTATGCTACCATAGAACCAATACCCAAATTGATCTTCCACTAGGATTAAAGAGAATTATCGACCTTCAAGGGATAAAAATTAGTGTTTGGTTATCAAGAATGAAACCTTGGGGATGATTTTACCCAAATATGTATAAGTACCATGACTAAGATCCCACCTTGAAATTCAAAATTTCCTACCCATAAATTGAACATCCACACCATCAAATAAACATATCTAATAAAAATCAAATGATTTGAATCAGAGTATATTATAGAAAGAATAATAATCATAAATGAAAACCACTATAAAAATAACAATGACATGCTTAGAATACACTAGTTTAACAAAAGTATAAATAAATAAAACTTCTGGTTGAACTGATTAATATATAAAAATCCCCAAAAATCAATAAAATATAAATAAAAAGTTTTGAATCAGAGTAATTCATAACAGCAATAATAATCATAAATGAAAAACACTATAAAAATAACAATTACATACATAGAATACACTAGTTCAATTGAAGTAGAAAGAAATAAAACTTCTAGTTGAACTGATTGATATATAAAAATCCCCAAAAAACTATAAAATATACCCAATACTCTATAATCCATATCTTTGTGACCCACAAAAATTCACAACACCACTAATCCTTACTACTATGGAAAATATGAACAAAATCACTTAACAAGACCAGATCCTTGGAACCTTAAAAAACATGAGATATGCATACCCCTAATGGGTATTGTAGTATGTGTGATATATTTCCTAGTATGATTTCACCAAAGAGTTCATTATATTTCCTTTCAAATTCCATTTCATTAATTTTAGTTTAAATTATAAATTGAAAATCAGGTTTTTTATGAAATTTTAATAAATATAAATAGTATGACATAAATCACATTTCAAAAACCACCCCTTCTTAGAATAGAAAATGGCAGAATTGAAACCTTTTTACTAAAATTATTTTAAAATTACGTAAAGGGGATCCTTTATGTAATTCTTAAAAAAAATACAAATCCAATTTTCTAATTTTCAAAGTATTTCTTCAAATTATTTTATAAAACAAAAACCACTTTCCATTTTAAATCCCATTTCTTAAAACATTTTATAAATTAATTTGTAAATTAAACAAAAACTAAAATAAAATCAAACATGAGTATGAGAAGGAACCAACATACAAATAGAGCCTAAAAAACTAAAAAAATCAGGAATAATTCCATGAAATCAATAAATTTATAGGGGAAATGAATAGGGAATATAAGTGATCCCCTAAGAAACTACTTAATTAAATTGTTGTATCATAATAAAATACCTAGTCTCTAACATAAATTATATTAAACCTATTATCCTTAGATCACTATATCCAAGAGTCCACTGGTGAAACCATAATATTCATCTCATCACCCATTATTATTAACGAGTAAAATACATACCCATTGGAGGAAAAAAATATCCTAAAGAAATATCTATTGAGAACACACCACACTAGTGTAAAACATGTCCTGGCCTTCTATTTCCTACCTAGGTTCCTATGAAAAAACAAAATGAGGTGTAAAAATAAAAAAAATCCCATAGATCATCACATAATAAATGTTGAAAAAAATAAATAATCCCATGTCTCACCTCAAACACTCTCTCATGAAAAAAATCAATTTTCCCATGCATACACAAAAATAAATATGGAGAGGATAAACATCAACACCCTTTGGTACCATAAATTAAATCATTCAATATAAACTAGGGTATTAAACGAGGGTGCCAAATGTTTTAGAAATAACCCCTATAAAGTTATAACTTTGGATTTATTTTAAAATAATATTAGAATTACAAAGCATTTCACAACACCCTAAATCTTACATTAAAGTATATTTATTAAACTAACAATTAAGATACATATTTGAAACTATTTAAAACAAAATTTATTTTTCATTTAAAACCATTTGAGAAGACAAACCACTTTCATCCAATTTATGACCCATGTAAGGTAAGAAACCTTAAAATATCATCTTATATTTTAGGAATAATATTATTATAATTTTAAAAACACTAGACATTAAAAAAATCTTCACAAATACAAGAAAACCCTTAAATACACTTATTCTATGTGTTTTGACTCTTTAAACAATTATGAAATCCTAAATATATATCTCATATTAGTTTAGTTTACCAAAATAAAACACTATAAACCAAAAAACATTTAATTAAATGATATTAAAATGAAACACATAAAACTAGATACCTCTAATCAAATATAACCAATCTAAGACAATCTGTAACCTATAACCTTTAATGGAGAAAGCTCTGAAAAGTAATAAAACACGATGTAAAGATCCTAAAAAACTAAACTCTCGTGATTATGTCCAACCCCAACCATAAATTTTATCACTAGAGCCTTTAGGGTTACTAAAGGAAATGTAATTTGATAAGAATATAAGAAAAAATAAGTGAATAATAAAAATTAGGGGAATACCTTAAGAAATAAACTTTGATTTGATGGAGGATTCTACCAAAATGAAGAATATAAGAGGGAAGGTGCACCCCATGTGCACCCATGGTCTGTTCAAATTAGAGAGAGAGGAGAGGTATTCCTTTTCCCATAAAATTTATAAAGGGTATAAGTATAATTTCTATTTTTTAAGAATCTGGGAAACTCATATGGTAAGGCTACATGGTTTTGTAAACCATGCGCCAGCTGTGAGGGGATTAGTGAAAAAAAAAACTCAATCTCTCAATTTGGATTCATGGTTTACCAAACCTTGATCCAATCATAAAAAACACTCTGTAAAAAACTAGAGCACATTGCATGGTTTCCTCAAACAGTTTCCCCTAACCATTTGTAGTACATGAATTAATACACTAATCATAAAAAGGAATGCATGGTTTAAACTAGATTTTTTATGGTTTGAAATAAAATATGTTCTACCCATGAAAGAACAAAATTAACTATAAGGGTTTATCCTCTTAGGACACCATATAACCTCTCCTAGCATGTGAACACAAACTTTGTAAAATAAGGAAGAATCCCGAATAAAAATAATTTGGGCTAGAAATGTTCAAATATTATGTTTATCCAAAAAATATAAAACAATAATGACTTGGAGGTATCACATACATTTTTTTTTATTTTTATCTCGTATACTCAACTTCCATTCAATATAAAAAATAAATAAATCTATTTTTTTTAATATACACCTCTACACCATTTTCTCTATTTAAGAAAACTCATTTGAAATCCATTTGATAATGATTTTAAATCTTTTGAGGAAACATTACAAGAAATATTCAATTTATTTTAGGTTGTGAAACTAGAGTAAAGAAATCAAAGAAATCATTCCTCTCCACTATAGTGTAACCTTTACAAACAAAAAAATTATTTTATCCCCCATACATTACATTTCTTGTTTATTTTATTTATAAAAACACATTTTTTACTAATAAAATTCAACATTTTGAAGAAAAGGATCCCATGATTCATTATTGGAACTGAAATTTTCAAATACAATATATGAATCCACGAGATGAGTTTGAAAATTTTTATGGGAATATCATTGTAAAGTGCCCTTCCTTTCATGACCTTCTATGTGCCTATGTCTCATGGTCGTGACTCACACCCTACCATACACCCACATCTTGTAGGCACACATCAATATTGTAATACACAGTGTTATTCAGACCCATACCCTATACTAGGGACTATGTTATGAACACATGATTCATTGATTATATGCATTCCCTTATACATACTTAGATCCCAAGTACTTGTAGGAGTAATATTTAAGGTATGGGTGCCTAGGTCTCCTTTTCCAATAAAAGGATAATCATAAATCCAATTTAAAAACATCTTTACACCGTGTACTTATAGATAGATCTATTAAGAACAATAAAAAATGTCTATAAAACCAAGCCTATAAAAATACCACCTTGTTTGATTTCAAATAAAAACCCAAAAATAAAACTAATAGAAATGAGGGGTATTTGGGTATTATTATGGTTTAAAAATCATAACATTCATGATAGACATAATGGTCTAGACCACTACTGTTCTAGGGAAAAATAACCCTTTTTAGAAGAGCCTATGAAAATTAGAATGGCACATAGTATTTGTAAATCTGTAGCCACAACCATCTTCTAAATACAAACAACCATAGTTACCAAGCCTCTATAAAGTGTACCAACACACATTATTCAAGTTTAAAGCTAAGATATCTACTTTCCCAACTCACCTACCCAGTATAAATTCATTTATTTCACCCTCATGGCTCTAAATACAAGATTAGATCCCCATTTCTTAGGTAAAATTGTCACGAATACTATTTCTCCAAGGATTTATTCTTGGGATACCAATATACCTAACTCTTCCATTTTTCATACTTATCTATCCCATTCTATCATATATTTATTTATTTATATAAATACATAATTTTAAAAAAAATGAGTCCACGGTTTTCCTATATAACTATTAAGTTTATTCAATTATATTCAATCATGTATTCCTTTTATTATAAGGATTATCCATCTTATTAAACATATAGAAATTTTCTAGGCCATCTTTCCTAGTCTTCTTATCTTTGATATTAGGAATGCATCCCAAGTATGTAAAATTTATGGTCAAAATCCAAGGGATAATCAATAATTCAGATAATTAAATGACACTCCAATAAGGTGTAATACCTACCATCCCTTCACATGAATCATATTTAATTTTAAACCATATAGTGGTTCTTAATACATAATTTCCCTAAAACGTTTCAAGGAAACTTTCACCTAGTCATCAAATCTATATGAATTTAATTTTCGTAGAAGAAATCTTAGTTTCATGACATTAAATGGTCGTTAATTAGTCATTTTCATACACAATAAAATTATATGATGTGCATACTTATATATCACTGAACTACATGGGTTTTTAATCACTTAATAGGGATATGTAGAAAGTATAATGACCCAACTTTCATATAAATAATATTACATCATTTTTAACATAAATATCTTTAAAAACCTAGAAATAATGGGGGCTAATGTCTTTGGGTGATTAGCTTCATAATCAATGAACATAAAAATAAAACATGATTTTTTTATTTCCATATTCGAATAGGTTCTTAGATCTAATAATACTCTTATATATGAATTTGATATTCTAGATATATGCAAAAATGAAATTGGTAATCTATAATATATTATAAGAGAATGATAAAAGGGTAGAATTGGAATCATAATCACCCTAAGATAAATGAAACACAGTAGTGAATAACATGTTACAAGAAATGATGTATGAATAATAATGAATATAATAGGTGAACATAAATCATGGATATGTGTAAAATATATAAAACATGAAATAATATTCATAAGTCATGTAACACTACCAAGAAAACATAACATGGTGTGATAGGATCACTACCCATTCACCATACATGATATATCATGAGATATCAGTATTTACCAATGATTGGGGGAGTGTATAATCCTAGGTACATTAATTAAATCATAATATGAACATACATATATGTGCTTAATAAGGAAAACAAATCATGCCTAAGTCATAATCATGAGAAAATCCCATTATACAGAATTAATTTAGATAGTCATATCACAAATAATAATCAAATGATGTATTATAATGTTTCTAAATAATATAAGGTAATAATTATTTTTGGATATTTATAATAGAGTAAAGATTTATAAGTTTTGAATGTATATATCTAGTGATGGAAAAATCATAAGAAATTTTAATTAAGTAGGTAAGAAAATGAAATCCTTGAATAATGTTTTAACTAAAGGTACTAGGGTTCAAGATGAAAGATGGTGGGCCTGGTATTTTAAAATATCTTCACCGGAATGATGCAACATAATCATCTCCAGTGATCCATATTGGAACCACGACCATTCTATGTGAGAAATGGAGTACGACTTCTATTTTTTGTCAATATACTTTGGGTTGATCATGGTTTGGGTTTTTTATTGTCAACACTTTCATGTAATATCGGGGAGATTACATGGAAAGGGGTCATATAGTTTTATTCAAAAGCAGTATTGAAGGTGGGGCTATTCTCCAGTGTTTACCATTTTTGGGGCTGAAAATCGGAAAATGGAGAAACGTGTTTTTGGAAAAGGAAGGTGCGTGAAATCTTTGAAGTGTTACTAAAATATTGGATTTTTCACAAAATATTAATGGTGTTTTTGGAACTTGAACACAAGACATGTTTCAGATTCAGAAAGTCAAAAAATGGAAAAGTCATGGAGTGCACAGAAGATGATGTTGTGTGAAAGGGTTTGTGCGCCGAATGCGATGTCAAAAAGAATTTTGTACGCACATGAAGAATCTTGCGCACACCAACAAAAACACTTCAGGATCTTACCCGAAGGGTCATAAAGGGCCAATAAATATGTGGCTACGCCCATAGAGGACTTAATAATTTTTCCAACAAAATCTGGTTGCTCAGCCGCGTGAATGTTTTGCGCGTAAAAGATTGGAAGAGAGTCAATCCTGAATGCAAGGTGTTCCATTAGTCTGAAAAGACCAAACGAACACTTTGGTGAAGTTGCATGAAATATTAGGGTTGCTGAGAAAGTAGGTGTTGTGCAGAAGTCATCTTTAGTGAAAATTCCCAGATCATGTGCGTAGGTTGGGGTATTTCATGCAAGTGTGGTGTTATGCGTCTGACAGGGTTTTGAATATCTGATGTGTGTGATCAGTGATTTCAATTGTATCAATACATGAATTTGATGTAAGAATCATATTGTGTTGAATAAAGACAAAGACTTCAATGCAAATTTATTTAAGAGACATTCATGTCTATAAACTGAGTGAGACTTCACCAAGGTAGTGAGCCAGGGGGAGTCAACAATAGTGACCCGAGGGAAACAGTGAGTTATCCTTGAACCTTTGTAAAGACAGTGTGCATGGGTCATAGTGACTGTACCAGAATCTTGTAATGCAAAACTATTTATTTTTAGTGTAATTAGGTATGACCGGAAACCTATCGGCGTATGCTCCTTGGATGTAGCCCTTAGTAGTGAACCAAGTAAAAGTGATGTGTCATATCCCATCTTTCATTTGTTTGACTGATTTAAGAAGTTTCTACCAACGTAGAAACAAGATCCACAACTTTAAAAAGAAAACTTTGACACCCTAATTCACCCCTCCCTTCTTAGGGTGTTCTGGGGTCCTTCAATCCAAGCCCTTATAGAGTTCCTAGTATATCATGTGAATTTAATAAGCACAAAATAAATAAGAAAATGTGTACCTTATTTGGTTCGCATCACATTTGACTGGATCCTATAATTAGTGATCATTGATTGAAGGGTCCAAATATAAACCACTTTAGATCATTCACACATGCTTAAATAAACTGAATAAATGCAAATCATTGAATTTTGAGTTCTAGAACGGAGCTCTGACGATTACTTAGACACCATGATGATCACCTCGACTATGTTTCTACAACCCGTAGAGATGTCCTTAAATTGGTTACTTGAATTGTGTATTTCTATCTCAAGGATACAGGAGGAGGATAGAGTATCTCTCAATCCATTGGAAAATTAATTCCCTTGAACATGGAAATAATCTCCTCATATAATCATATAGTTGATGAAGAAAATACATGATTAGGGTTCCCGATCCCTATATATCTATCATCCACTTAAATAAGTAATGAATAAATAATCATGATGAACTAATTGCATAATTTATATTTTCTAAATTTAATTACATAGTTTTAATATATATTAAATATATTATATGATAAAAACGACTCATTAACTTGACTCGTAATTCCCGATAATATTAAACAAACCATTAAATTTTAAAATAATATTTTCTCATCTAATATTATTCCACGTATTTAGTTAAACACTCGTAAATTATTTTATTAAATAAATTAAATCCAATTAATCTATACTCAAATAATAATGAATTTATTTATTTATCATTGATCGATAAATCTTGGAAAACTCTCGGACTCCATGGTGGGTCCACTATATCCTATATAAATATTCAACATAATATGGTAGAGTCTTGATTGCGCTATTGTGTGTGATCCTCTAAGCCCTTATCTCTATAGTATTGAAGAATATTAACAAAGTTGATTTGGAAGGTGAGTTGTTAAAGTGAATGATATTAACATACCAATAGAAGAATATAACAACCCATCATGGAATCTAAAGAGATAAGGAGTAGGCCTATCAATGAAAACCGACCTAAATAAACATACTCTATAATATAATCCCTTTTTCATTTGATATCTCAATAAAGCAGTATGCACAATTTTATCATTGTCCTTTTCATAGTTTATTATTTTTTAATCTAACTATACGAACTTTCCTTCTACTACCATTGGCATGGATTTAATGAAGGTGATACCATCCTGATCAATCAGGGTAGATATATCACTTCCTCAACTAGAAAGTGAAAAATATTATGTTGATTATTCAACTAGTGTCATACTACCAATGATGAACCTAACAAAAAATAATTATCCATGAATTTATTATCATGGTTTCCACCTTTCATCAATGTATATGATCAAATGGAAGACAGTAATAAAGATCTCAAGTCAAGAGACTAATACACATGCCTATAGATAGGAACAAACAATGAAACCAAAAACATTTAGTGTTCCTATTGGAGGGTTATTCCTCATGATCTCACCTATTATAGATTACCAAGTGAAAACTTCATGAGAAGAAGTCCCAATGATTATCATACCCCAACACCTAATAGTCATACATCAACTGTGTCTAGTCAGTATGATGTAGCTTGACCATTTGACATCTATTTAAGATTAATGTCATAGCATCTATAGTTTCTCATTATAGTCTGGGATTTTCTGTAACATTTTGATAAAAAAATTAATCTATGGAAATTATAAATTATTTAGTGGATTTAGAAATGTATACAATATAATGCTAAGTATACATCATGTATATCTGACTGTACACATGGTATGGTAATCAAAAGTACTGCTAAAGTTGGATCTAGGGAACCCAGTTTTACAATACTCCCACTTTCACTGGATCTAAGTTTCTAACTATCCTTTTTATATCTCACATGATTAAGATCATGTTTCTATTGATCCATGAATTGAGTTTATAGGTTTTCCATGTCTCCACTACATGGAATGTCTACTATGTGCAACCTCACTTCCTTGAGTAAAACTTCTTATGAGATGTTATCCCGAGTATATGTCATTTTTTCCACTGTAAAAACTTGAAATATTGGTTAGAAATAGTAGTATAATTATCATAATTTATATTCATATAAAACATTAAATTATAGGTACAATTCCAAGAATTTGAATAAATCATTTCATATTAAATATTTCTTCTTTACCTACTGCTGAAGATGAAACGTACTAGATATTTTTAGATATGATTACTACTAAATTTTATAAGCATTTATCACTCATATCCATTACCTAACTA
The DNA here is from genome assembly GCA_963277665.1 of Viscum album. Classification (NCBI taxonomy): domain Eukaryota; kingdom Viridiplantae; phylum Streptophyta; class Magnoliopsida; order Santalales; family Viscaceae; genus Viscum; species Viscum album. The sequence continues at coordinate 1,514,197,916 of OY728134.1, read as the reverse complement.
TGATATTCGATCATATTAATCCAAGGAATAAGATTTTGTGTCCCATAAAAACTAGTATCCATTCCTCTCCATATAACAGATATATATCAGTTGTACCTACTCATGTACAATTAGATAGTTCTGACTATATCTCTTGTAATTATCAAGGATATAATTGATATTTTCCTACCATAAAGTATATGTTGGAAGCATAATTTCTTGTATATAGCATGGAATATATGATTGATCCATTTAATAACCATATAGAACTCAAATTACCACATTAATCTTTTCTTATACTCCACACATGTATTCTTTGAGAGATCTATGTCATGTGACATCAATAATTATTTCTTGAATTTTCCCAACTTGTATCTTTCAATACCATGTTAGTATATGTAAACTTTAATATGTCTAACCAACCATTGTATCTAACTAGGTAGATCTCATTCACTAGAACTTAGTTTGATACTTTATGTCAATCTTTAGAGAGATGGTTTCATTATGGTCTTAACTAATTATAATAGCAATAGTTGTTGTCCCTGTGTTATCAAAAACACTTCACTTGGAAAAATATGGAACTCCCACTAACCTATGGAAAACACATGGCATAGATTCATTCCAAATGAATATTGTATTGTCTTTTTTCTTACTTCAAACTTGAATTGGATTTCAATAACTTTCACTCTTATTATAATTCCATGATGTCATCAACCGTTTCTGTTTGCGTCGTATAGACACCTTTCATGAAATTTGTTCTTAAGATCCAATGAAAAATAAAATTAACATAGAACTTAGCTATAAAAAATAAAATTCTAATGGATTTAGGCATAAAGACATGGTATAACCAATCAATCCTTACTATTACCATTCTTATACCATCCATGTATAGTGTTACTTGAATACTCACCATAGTATTCAAAATAATAAGCCCCTATATGTTTATACATGGAATCCATTATTGAATTTTAATTTATAAATCTTAGATAATTTCTATATACCACTTGTATGAATTATTGTTCTCATTGAAAAATGTATCACCTTTCATGGTGAAAATAAAACCATCACTATGGTTTTGACCATCCTATATAGTATGGGTCTCTAGAATAATCCTTTTCCACACCTCTGGCGGATCAACTATTTGTGAATCTCAAGCATTGACTAAATACAAGTTGATCTTGCTCCCACTATCTCAAATAGATATAATCACCCTCCTATAGAAATATATTCCAACACTTGACTATAACTATTATATTATAGAGATTTAAATAATATCCAATGTAAAATTTAGGATATCAACTACGATACAGATTGTTTTTTTCTTGATGCAAGTTTTTTATATTCTTAACAGACTCTTGTCATCCAAAAACAATGTTTTTATGAAATAATGAATTTATATCATACCAAAACTCATATGATATCCATTTTTAATTATATTTACATATGGTTATGGGATAAATTCATTATTTATGATGGGAGTCTTGTGAAATAGAAGTATCTTCAATGAATAATTTTTAACATTGACGCTCTATTCACTTACATTATGACTCCAATATGTATAAGAAAATATTTGTTTAGGAATTGTTACATGCTTCATTTTATTAATAAATTTTAACATGTAAAACACATCATTGATCCTTCTTATTTGCATCAATTTTGTGATGTTGATATAGTAATGAGCCTTTAGGAATTACTCCACACCACATTATATTGATCGATGAGTTCTTGGTCAACATATTCTTAGACAAACCATCATGAAGAAACTCATATATTTTAACTATACATATACTGATCTTCATTTTCCCATTCCTTTAGAAAAATCAATGGAATCTAATGAAGTATATTTACCACTAGCTTACCCTTGGAATAGTTCATTCTATCTAGCTAAACTAATTCTGAAAGCTTTATGGATTACATTTATCTCTAAAGGTTTATTTGTCCAAAATAAAGTTCACACGTGTAAAGAGAATACCTAAGACCTTTATCTTAGAACTATCTAAAACCATACTAGGAATTTACTTGATCAATGTAACACCAAGATTTTTTTTTGTAATATTTTCTTTAAATAATTTTTATTCTTCAGTAGATTGCGTTGCATGAAATAATGAGTTTAAATGAACTGAGAGACACCCTTAGTATACAATTACTATTATAGCATTGCTGTTAGGTTAGCAGGATTAACTATAACTAACTTAGGATAATGCATTGTGAATTCTTTGTCTATCAATTATTTATCAAAAATATAAATTAGATTTTTTTATTTTTGAGTGAATTTTACTTTTGGTGATGAAATTAATGAGATAAATATTCTTTATATACTTAATAAAATATTTTTTATCTTCATCCAATGGATATTTAAGTCACAGGCTATGAATAAAACCATATTTGATGTATAAAAACCTATTTTTTAGAAGTTCGATTTCACACCTTTGAATGGAGAAACCCTTATCAATTAAAAATTTGACACATTAATAATTTTTATATGAAAAAATAAACATTTTATTTTGAATAAAGATATAAAATTTACTTTGGATGAATGTCTGATATTTTTCTGATTACTTTCATGTTTTGATGAATAGTAAAAATATGCTAAATTTTAATTGAAAATAACTTTTATTAATTGAAATAATTTATATGGTTAAGTTATATTATTGAATGGTGTAAAAGTATAAGGATAATATTTTTTTAAAATTTAATATAATGTCGTTCAATGGAATTAATTTTACATTAAATTTAGATGTAAACGCATTTCAATCTTTTGAAATGTTTTAACTTTTTTTCAAAAAACATGTTCTCTCATTCTGACAACAAGATTCATTTTAAATTAATTACTAAATTTTCTATGTTTTGAATTTTTAAAAATGGAATCCATATTTGGAATTATTATGTCCAAATTATGTTAATATAATACTTTTATTTATGGGAATTATGAATAGTAACTTTGGTAATTATTTTTATTATCATGGTTAAAGGTAAATCGGGAAAATTAAAGGTAAAAATAATTTTATTGTCATGACCCGTCCTCGGGGCCTGTTCCATGACTACCCCAAGCCCGCCTTCCATAGGCCAGGGGCTGGCGACTAGCACCAAAGGCGTAAATCCCGATAACTGGGAAGGCATTGCCTTTATAAAATTAAACAAAACACCACAGAGTACAAGAAGAAGTAAAACACTAAGTACAAAGAGAAGTGATGAAGGTAAAAGAGCCAGAATACAAACCCAAAAGAAAGTACAACTACAACTGAACAAAGTACAACAGAAAAAGACAACAACTGGAAGGATGGAAGCGGCACCTGGGTCGTCCTCCTCGGATCCTACCTGAAGGGTAGGTACATATGGCGCAACTCCTGGATCGTCCACCATGGATCCTACCTGAACGGTAGGTACAGATAGCCTCCACAACGCTCTCGCCCGTCAACCTCCTCCGAGTGTCGTCTCACCGTGAAGTCCACCTCCAGATACTGACTCGTCGTGTAGTCCACCTCCGGATACTGACTCGTCATGTAGTCCACCTCCGGGTACCGTCCAATCCTCGAACACTCAGCCTCCGTCAGCACTGCCCGTCGTCTGCAACCAACACAACGAGGTGAGGGCATAGCCCGTGCAGGGGTGAGTATAACGATACTCAGTAGGGACCCTGAGACCCTCAAGGTCTCACTAAAAACCAACAAGGATAACCACAAAGAAGATCTCAATAGATAACCACTACCCAGGTATATCCCCATACATATACCTAAGTTATCAAGTCACCCATCTCAATCATGAGGTAAACACAAAGGTCAAAAGTCTCAGCTCAAACCAGGATTTTCATTATCGAAACTGTAACTGTTGAAGAGCCCCGTCTCTAGAGTGTATAGTGGTCCTGTCACGACTCCGAGGTACTGCTCACAAATATAAGACTACTAAGGTACTCCTCCTGTCAAGTACTGTGGGCCTGATGCTACAACCAAGCGCTTCCCACCATGGGTCTTCCTCTACAACCAAGCGCTCCCCCTCATAGCCTCAAGAGGTACTCCTTATGTTGAGTACCGCAGGTCTGCCACTACAACCAAGCGCTCATTCGCCGGGGGTTTGCCGCTACAACCAAGCAATCCCCCTCATAGCCTCCAGAGGTACTCCTTCAGTTGAGTACTGCGGGTCTGCCACTACAACCAAGCACTCATCCGCCGTGGGTCTGCTGCTACAACCAAGCGCTCCCCACTGGGCTATCCGAAACACACCGAATCGATCGGTCAAGCAGTCGTCAGGTCTCAGCCGGCTACACGGTCTCCGTACTCCACATGATCGTCTCTAGGAGGGTCCGCTCAACGAGCTACTGGTCGATACCCCAAGTATCACAAAGTCCCATGAATAAGTATCTCAAAGAACTGCCTCGTCACAAGGGTCTCAACACAACAGACGGCATGTCAATCGAACGCCCGGTCTGTGAGTTATTAGCCTTTTCGTCCCAGGGGCCCGGTTGGTCTCGTGTATGAACCAACCCGGCCGTATCCCAACTGTACCCCAACTCTCATAGGGTAAACTTAAGGGGACCGTTTCTCAACGTGATCACCAACACTGCAGACGGTTCATCAACCAGACGTCTGGTCTGAAAGATATCAGCTTTTCCGTTCCAGGGGCCCGGTTGGATTTCAGGTACAATCCAACCCGGCCACTATCCAATAGAAACCAAAACTCGGGAGAAGTATGCCAAAAGTTCCATCTCATCAAGAGGAAATCAATGAGACAGACGGCGCGTCAATCGGACGTCCGGAGCTCAAGTTATGAGCGTTTCTGCTCCGATGGCCCGGTTGGTTTCTTGGACGAACCAACCCAGCTAAACCCAAAGTATTCCGAAAATTTGAGTTCAATATACCGAAACGACCGTCTCGATCTAAGGATCTCATTTCCACTGACGGTGTGTCGATCGGAGGTCTACATCTCAAGATATGGGCGAAGGACCGTGAGGGGTCCGAAAACAGGGGGTCTGGGCCCGGACCGACCTGACCCGACCCGACCCGGCTGGGCCCGGCGCGGCCCGGCCCGACAGTCTCGGTCCGGCCCGACTGGCCAGCCGTGGCTCAACCAGCGCGGCCGAGCGGAAGCTGTGGGCAGGGTGCACGACTCCCCCACCCTCACCGTTAATTGAGGCCGGCGGCAACCGCCGCCGCCAGCCCTCCGGCGGCGCGCCACCACCGCCTTCCGCGGACCACCGGACGCGCTCCAGTGGTCCGTTTCTCCTGCCGTCTTCGCCAATGGTCCTCTCGGGACCCGAACTTCACTGTGAAGGGATTCAAATTCCATATCGTCCTGCTTCATCATCATCCGTTGATCCGCACGTCAATTAACAAAACGTACCGCCTTTGTGGTTTTCCGGCGCGACGCGATGGCGCCGCGCCCCTTTGACGCGACCCGAATCCGGCTGTGGTTCCTTTGCGGTTCTTCGGCACGGTGCAACGACGCCGCAGAATTGGTTCAAAAATTTGAATGCACGGCGTGACGACGTCGCACATTTCTTACCGCTCAATCCCACACCGTGCGACGACACTGCGTCACTTTCATTCAATCCGCAATAACAAGAAAAACAATAGGGAGGGGGCGTCCGTGTTTGTGCGGTCCGGCCTCCTCCCATTAACTGATATCATGCGGTCCAAATAAACGCGGATAAAAGACGGAAGAGAATCACGTAAGGAAAAATCACGTAAACCCCCTACCTCGTCGTAGTCGTCGGACGAGTTCTTCGCGGAATTGAATGTCGTGGAAGAAGATGATCATCGCGTCGCGGAAGGGCGTCGCATCGTCGCGGTATACGGTGTCGCATCGATAATCTCCGAGGTTTAAAGAAAAACACACAGATTTTTATTTCATGAATTAAATCTGTGTTAAGGATAAAATCCACAAAGGAAAATAAAAGTTCCGAAATCTCCTACCTCAAGCAGTTGATCGAAGATTTGTCACGGGAGGAGAAACGTCGCAGAAGAACGTCACGGGAGAAGAATCGTCGGCGTTGAGGAACACGGTATCACGTCATCGATCTCCGAGGGTTCGGTGTTCGTTGCATTCTTCGCGTTCTTCGCGTTTTCACGAAGGAGGATGAAGATCTCAAGCCTCTCCCAACTCTCTCAACAAGCAACCCTTAAGAGAAAAAAAGCATTGGTCTTATTTTATTAACATGCCAACAAATTGAAAAACAAACTAAGTAACGACCCATTAATTCATAGAATTAATTTCAACGAATAAACCACCCAATTAATAGGAGCGTTTAAGAGTTTAAGAAAACGCACCAGTTGACTTTCATTAAAGAGGAGTTTTCGCGGGTGCGTTACTTAGAGGAAAATAAATGGTGAGGCTTGTGCGGGCCCCACCTCACAAATATCCTACCAAGAGGGTAGGATATTTTGGATTGCACCCTATCCACTTTAACTTAGATCAAGTGGATTTAAGTGGCTTTTAAGTGGCTTTAAGTGAAATAAAAATAAAGTTGTCGCACTACTTTATTTTATTTCTTAACTTAATCCCAAAAATTTAAAAACCACACCCGAGCAAATGCAACTCCAGAAAAGGTGTTTCTAAGAAAATACCAGCGCTGCGATTCCATCGATGCCCTAATAATTTGATTCCGAGCACCGGTTCAAAAGTTAAAAAAACCCGCTCATTCGTTCACTGAACGTACCCGAGCCAAACTTTGGAAAATGATTCCGGGCACACCGGGCTTCGGAATCAGGTTCCGTCAGAAACTGAGTTCTTGTAAAATTACAAATAAAATTAAGAAAACAATTTCCTTGAAATTTAAGGGTCTTTACATCACTCTCACCTCAGGGATTTACGTCCTCGTAAAGCTTTAACACAAACTAGGGTTACAAAAGCGGTACTGAGCATGCATCTGAGCCTTACGCTCCCATGTGCTCACCTGGAGGTTCCCGTGCTGCCAAAGAAAGTGCACAAGAGGAATCGACCATCCTCCTAGGATCCGATCCTGTCGATCCTTGATTCCCATAGGAACCTCCGTGGAAGTCACCTCATCGCCATCGTCCAGCTTCTCATGGTCGAGGATATGCGAAGGGTCGAGCACGTATCTCCTCAGTTGAGATACGTGGAAATCGTCGTGCACCTGGTGCAACTGACGTGGATGGGTCAAGCGGTAAACCACCCTGCCTGCCCAGCTGAGGACCTAAGAAGGTCCGCTGAACCTCGGAGATAACTTGCTGCCTTGGCCACATCTCCATAAACCTCATCTAGGTGAGACCCATATAAACAAGTGATCGTCATCCTCGAACTCTAGAGGTCTCCAATTCCTGTTAAAACTCAAAACAACTGCTGCCACGAGGGTAAGGTTGACCGACTCAAGAGTGATCAGTCGCACCCTCCTGTGCATGAGTTTATCCTGTGCTACCTGGGGTTTCCTTTTCGCCGACCAAGGAAAACCCATCCCGACGTTGTAGTTAAACCATAACCTTTTTGCCTAATACCATCAATTTGTGTATGAACTGTGATTGCCCAGTCCATACTCAAACCAAAGTCGTAAGGCCTCGACGCTGCCACCAAGAGATTCCAACCAAAACTCTCACCTCGAGGGTCTGACTACACCGTCGGCATAAGTATGATTATCGAGTCTTCTCCCAAGGTATCTCCAGACATGAGGGTCAAGTCTACGGATTACCGGAAACTCTAGGTCTGGGACAATATTTGTGGAAGGAAGGAATGATTCATATCAACATCCGTTACTACAACAGCTAGTAGTGGACATAGACTGTCCCTTGAATCATTCTTAGAGCCATCGGGTCACTCTCCTTAACCGCATGCAGCCGCACTCTTCCTCCGCCCTCCAGCTCCCTGAGCCTGGCGAGGATAACTAAGGTGGGTGGTTGTAGCATGTTAAGATGCACACCACCTCATGCTGCTCTCCTAGATCTACCTCCATGTCTGCTGCTTCGCAGACTCATCTCTCCTATACGATTCCTCTTATGGAAACTTTTAACATGCCTGATTCTCCAAGACTGGTGCCGATTTCCTGTTTCTTACTGCACTGTGCAGTCTTCATCCGCTCCTGGATGATCTGCACCTTCTTTGCCTATGATCTGAAAGAGCTGATAAAATTTCTCCTTTTCCGAAAAGAGAAACTCGGTCTCATACCCTAGATGAACCACACCCATTGCCTAATACAGTAAATCCTGACATGAATGATGTATTCATGCCATGGATGACGTCGTAAGGCCTCGACGTAACTACCAAGAGATCCAAATATCACTCTCGACTCCAAGGGTCGAGTCACACTGTCAGAATCAGTGTGAGGTCACTGGGTCTCCTCCAGTTGAAATCTCGAAAGTGAGGGTCAAGTCAACAATCTTAACCAGGACCACTCATTATCAACTAAACAAAAGGACATGAAAGCAAACATCACAAAGATAAGTGTCTTTTTATTATTGCAGCTCATAGCACAAAGACACGAATACAACAACAACATGGAACTAGAAGTACAAGGGACGTATCCACTAGTTCCTCTCCTGTCCACCTGCTCCCGGAGCTCTACTGCCTTGTCCACTGCTCGACTGTTGCTCAAGCACCCGCCGCTACTTCTACCTCGGTGGCTCCTCCAAAGCCTGCAGATCATCTGTACAAGGAGTTGGACAGTCACGTGACAGGTGACCCTTCCTGTTGCATTCATAACACTTCCTACTACTCGTACGGTTGGATCTAGTCCTCTTGGACCTCTACATCATCTGTCTACTACCCACAGATGACTCAGCTACTGATCGAAAACCCTGTGGCAAAGGTAGAAGCTCCTGTACACGCTCAGGGTGTAGAGATACTGGCACAAACTCCACCCTGAAGAAGGTCTCAAAGTCTTCCCATGTGAATGTCAGCCCATCACAAAACTGGAACAAGTGGCCCCACCACCTGTCTGCTGCTGCCTGAAGAAGGCTGGCAGCAAAGATCACCATGAAGTCTACAGGCGTCCCCACTTGCCTGAAGACTCTCACCACTGCCTCCAGCCAATCCTCAGCTGCCTGCGGGTCCGTCTCCCCCCGGAACCTGGGTGGCCTCTGGCACTGGAACTCGTGCAGTGCACTCAAGTGGTGGGCATTGCCTTCTGCTGGGGCTGGTGGCATCAGTGGCCCAACATATGGTAGTACCACTGGTGCCTCTGCTGGTGCCTCAACTGCAAGAGGGCCCTGTACCGAAGCCTCATTGCTCGGCAGGCTTTCAGTACGCACATCCCTCTGGGATCTAGATGGTCATACGTGAAAAGGCATCCTGAAAGAAACAACGTGACACAGTCAAACGATTATACCTGGTGAGCTGACCTGGTTTGAGTTGACATTTAAAAACTGCTGGAAACACACACGCAATCAGTGTTTTCATGCAAAAAGTCGGAAATAAGTTTTCAGGGTCCTGGTGTATGGATACGTCTGCCGCCCGCACCAATACTGGACTCCCTGAACTGAAAACCACACTCAGTACTCTTAACACTATTGCTTCACAGAAAGAAAATATCAGAGTTATAAGTTCTGTGGTAGAACCGACTCCTCTGATACCAATTTTTCACGACCCGTCCTCGGGGCCTGTGCCGTGACTACCCCAAGCCCGCCTTCCATAGGCCAGGGGCTGACGACTAGCACCAAAGGCGTAAATCCCGATAACTGGGAAGGCATTGCCTTTATAAAAGTAAACAAAACACCACAGAGTACAAGCGGAAGTAAAACACTAAGTACAAAGAGAAGTACTGAAGGTAAATGGGCCAGAATACAAACCCAAAAGAAAGTACAACTACAACTGAACAAAGTAGAACAGAAAAAGACAACAGCTGGAAGGACGGAAGCAGCTCCTGGGTCGTCCTCCTCAGATCCTACCTGAAGGGTAGGTACAGATGGCGCAGCTCCTGGATCGTCCACCACGGATCCTACCTGAAGGGTAGGTACAGATAGCCTCCACAACACTCTCGCCCATCAACCTCCTCTGAGTGTCGTCTCATCGTGAGGTCCACCTCTAGATACTGAATCGTAGTGTAGTCCACCTCTGGGTACTGACTCGTCGTGTAGTCCACCTCCGGGTACCGTCCAATCCTTGAACACTCGGCCTCCATCAGCACTTCCCATTGTCTGCAACCAACACAACGAGGTGCGGGCATAGCTCGTGTAGGGGTGAGTATAACGATACTCAGTAAGGACCCCGAGACCCTCAAGGTCTCACTAAAAACCAACAAGGATAACCACAAAGAATATCTCAACAGATAACCACTACCCAGGTATATTCCCATACATATACCTAAGTTATCAAGTGACCCATCTCAATCATGAGGTAAACAAAAAGGTCAAAAGTCTCAGCTCAAACCAGGATTTTCATTATCGAAACCGTAACTGCTGAAGAGCCCCGTCTCTGGAGTGTACAATGGTCCTGTCACGACTCTGAGGTACTGCTCACTAATCTAAGACTGCTGAGGTACTCCTCCTGTCGAGTACTGTGGGCCTGCTGCTACAACCAAGCGCTTCCCACCATGGGTCTGCCGCTACAACCAAGCGCTCCCCCTCAAAGCCTCAAGAGGTACTCCTTCTGTTGAGTACCGCAGGTCTGCCGATACAACCAAGCGCTCATCCACCGTGGGTCTGCCACTACAACCAAGCGCTCCCCCTCATAGCCTCCAAAGGTAATCCTTCCGTTGAGTACCGCGGGTCTGCCGCTACAACCAAGCGCTTATCTGTCTTGGGTTTGCCGCTACAACCAAGTGCTCCCCACTGGGCTATCCGAAACACACCGAATTGATCGGTCAAGCAGTCGTCAGGTCTCAGCCGGCTACACGGTCTCCGTACTCCGCACAATCATCTCCAGAAGGGTCCGTTCCACGAGCTATTGGTCGATACCCCAAGTATCACAAAGTCCCACGAAGAAGTTTCTCAAAGGACCTCCTCGTCATAGAGGTCTCAACACAACAGACGACGCGTTAATCGGATGCCTGGTCTGTGAGTTATTAGCTTTTTCGTCCCAGGGGCCAGGTTGGTCTTGTGTACGAACCAACCCGGCCGTATCTCAACTTTACCCCAACTCTCATAGGTTAAACTTAAAGGGACCATTTCTCAACGTGATCACCAACTCCGCAGACGGTTCATCAACCGGACGTCTGGTCTGAAAGATATCAGCTTTTCCGTTCTAGGGGCCCGGTTGGATTTTGGGTACAATCCAACCTGGACACTATCCAACAGCAACCAAAACTTGGGAGATGTATGCCAAAAGTTCCGTCTCATCAAGACGAAATCAACGAGACAGACGACACATCAATCAAACATCCGGAGATCATGTTATGAGCATTTCTGCTCCGATGACCCGGTTGGTTTCGTGGACGAACCAACCCGGTAGAACCCAAAGTATTCTGAAACTTTCTGTGCAATATACCGAAACGACCGTCTCGATCCAAGGATCGCATCGCCGCTGACGATGCATCGATCGGAGGTCTACAGCTCAAGATATGGGTGAAATACTGTGAGGGGTCCGAAAATGGGGGGTCTGGGCCCGGACCGACCCCCCCTAGGTCGGCCCGAACAGGGTCGACCCGACCCGGGTCCGACCCGGCTGGGCCCGACCCGGCCCGGCCGGCTCGGTCCGGCCCGACCGGCCAACCGCGGCTCGGCCAGCGCGGCTAAGCGGAAGCCACAGACGGGGTGCGCGGCTCCCCCACCCTCGCCGCTAATTGAGGCCGACGGCAACCGCCGCCGCCGGTCGCCGACGCCGCCGCGCCGGCGTGGCGCACCGCCACCGCCTTCCGCGGACCACCGGACGCGCTCCGATGGTCCGTTTCTCCTGCCGTCTTCACCAATGGTCCTCCCGGGACCCGACCTTCACTGCGAAGGGATTCAAACTCCATAGCGGTCTGCTTCGTCATCGTCCGTTGATCCGCACGTCAATTAAGAAAACGTACCGTCTTTGTAGTTTTCCGGCGCGACACGATGGCGCCGTGCCCCTTCGCCGCGGCCCGACTCCGACCGCAGTTCCTTTGTGGTTCTTCGGCACGGCGCGGCGGCGCCGCAGAATTGGTTCAAAAATTTGAATGTGTGGCATGACGACGTCGCTCATTTCTTGCCGCTCAATCCCATGCGGTGCGACGACACCGCGTCACTTTCATTCGATCCTCAATGACAAGAAAAATAATAGGGAGGGGGGAAGACGTGTTTGTGCGGTCCGGTCTCCTCCCGTTAACTGATATCATGCGGTCCAAATAAACGTGGATAAAAGATGGAAGAGAATCACGTAAGGAAAAATCACATAAACCCCCTACCTCGTCGTAGTCGTCGGACGAGTTCTTCACGGAATTGACCATCACGGAAGAAGATGATCGTCGCGTCGTGGAACGGCATCGCGTCGTCGCGGTATACGGCGTCACATCGACGATCTCCGAGGTTTAAAGAAGAACACACAGATTTTTATTTCATGAATTAAATCTGTGTTAAGGATAAAATCCACAAAGGAAAATAAAAGTTCCGAAATCTCCTACCTCAAGCAGTTGATCGAATATTTGTCGCGGGAGGAGAAACATCGCAGAAGAACATTGCGGGAGAAGAATCGTCGGCGTCGCGGAACACGGCGTCGCGTCTTCGATCTCCGAGGGTTCAGCGTTCTTCGCGTTCTTCATGTTCTTCGCGTTCTTCGCATTCTTCACGAAGGAGGATGAAGATCTCAAGCCTCTCCCAACTCTCTCAACAAGCAACCCTTAAGAGAAAACAATCATTGGTCTTATTTTATTAACATGCCAACAAATTGAAAAACAAACTAAGTAACGACCCATTAATTCATAGAATTAATTTCAACGAATAAACTGCCCAATTAATAGGAGCGTTTAAGAGTTTAAGAAAACGCACCAGTTGACTTTCATTAAAGAGGAGTTTTCGCGGGTGCGTTACTTAGAGGAAAATAAACGGTGGGGATCGTGTGGGACCTACCTCACAAATATCCTACCAAGAGGGTAGGATATTTTGGATTGCACCCTATCCGCTTTAACTTAGCTCAAGTGGATTTAAGTGGACTTTAAGTGGCTTTAAGTGAAATAAAAATAAAGTTGTCACACTACTTTATTTTATTTCTTAACTTAACCCCAAAAATTTAAAAACCACACCCGAGAAAACGCAACTCCGGAAAAGGAGTTTCTAAGTAAATACTAGCGCTGCGATTCCATCGGTGCCCTCGGAATTTGATTCCGAGCACCAGTTCAAAATTTAGAAAAACCCGCTCATTCGTTCCCTGAACGTACCCGTGCCAAACTTCGGAAAATGATTCCGGGCACACCGGGCCTCGGAATCAGGTGCCGTCAGAAACTACGTTCTTGTAAAATTTCAAAGGAAATTAAGAAAAACATTTCCTTGAAATTTACGCGTCTTTACATTTATAAAATTACCTTAACAACTATTAAAATCCTATTTTATGACTAAATTATACCCTTATCATCTATTTTTCTAAATTGAATCACTTGATGGAAACTTACCTATGAATATGACATTAATGTAATAAAGACTAATGAATGTGACAAAATGTCACAATCTCATTTTATATAAGTATATTAATTTTAATATATGGATAAATTGGAGATAATATTGAATATAGATAGTATCTAGAATTATAAAAGAATTACCCACATTATATAAATTTATTTACAATTTTTATTGAATAAATAATTAACATTAATAATGACAATATAGTGATGTGAATATTATTTTATAAATATAAATATCAAATAAATGATTTCAAAAATTTTAAAAGAAAAATCATATGAACTAATTAATGTGATCCACAAATTTTATACCTGACTATTACATATTAAGAGTGTATTGAATATTTGTTTTTGAATTTAGTTTCTGTGTGGATTTTTTTAAAGTCAAATAAATGAATAGTGTCAAAATTGACACTATGGATATTTTATGAAAATAACATTTCATTAAATTATTTAAAAATCAAAAAAATATTTAAAAATTAAAAATTTATAATTATAATAATTAAAATGACATAACATATCCATTTATGGTCAATTAACACCATATAAGTAAATATTTATAACCATTAAATATTTTGAATGTTATTACCACAATTAAAATCAAATAGAATAACTAAGTGTCAATTAAAAAGATATGGTTTAAATTGAAAAAAAAACATGATAAAATTTATTGGTTGATGATATTAAAAACCTATATCATCTCATATTTAAAATTGGGACATTTTGGTGTTTTTTTGGGTAGGGTTTTATTTTATTATATATTATTATTTATGAAGTTTCCAAAAGTGTCACTCACCTCAATTATAAAAGGGCACCTCATCCATAACCTATTCAATTCATTTTGATCCTAAAAGCTCAGCCATACCCTGCTATTTTTCCTTATTAACTTCCCTATTTTTATTCTATAGGTTCTGGTCATCTTCAAAGACCAACTCTAGTGCCCTAAGAAGAAATTTAGAGGAAGCAGGCCAAGGAAGAGATAATCTCTTCTACCAGTTATTTCAAAATTATTTCTTATTCTACTTCCTCTTAATTAGTTTTTTCATTATAAAGTAATTACATAAGTATCAATAATAAACTGATATGTTATTATAAATATGAAACAACCATATTTCACCTTCTATCCACCCTATGAAAAATGAAATCACTACGTGTGCGTATGTATGGCTTACTGTCTCCACGTCGTAGTGTAATCTGTTTTTCACCACCACCTTACTTGGATGGGTATAATGATGGAAATAATAAATATATATCATTATTATAACATGATAATAATTCTGAAAAATCATACACCATCCACTTCATTACCATTCAACAATTTTGGGAATGATATCATTGCTTGTGCGTACGTACGACCTACCATCTCCACAATGCGATTGGATTAATTATACATGATGTTTATTAAACCATTATTATATACATGAATTTAAAGAATACATATTATATATATTATACTAATACCATGATATAAATTATATAATTATAACTTAAAAATATGAATAAGAACTTATCCGACAAAACATGCAAAGTACATAAAGCAGTTAATACCCAAATAACGAGTTTCAATGAAATGTTTATAACAAAGGGATTAAAATATGATCATAAATGTTATCATAAAAATGATTATTATTCTATAATAAATCAATAACATTATTTAAAACATTATAAATGTGTTTTGGATATATACGAAGCATATTGGACCTAAGGTAAGGGGTAACTTTTCAAATCTCATTTTATCCGAGATTGTTTATTCATAATTATTTACTAGGGTATATTTAACATCCATTACATCTTTCCTAAATATGAATTTCAAAATATTCATTATATACCTCTATAATTTTACCCATTTTATATTTTTTACTAAATGGTATGAATGGAATCTTTTTCCATTTTTGGTACGTGGTACTTTTTGGCTTTTCCGGCAAAAGTACGAGAAGAATATTTTTTTAACTTGTACAGAATGAGAGGATTTTTACACTTTCATAATTCCTTATTTCCTTAAATATTCCCTTAAAATATTACATGGTTATTTTAACATAAAATTATATTTTTCTAAAATTGTGTGGCATTTTGATGACGTACAACATTTTTGAAGAAGAAATGATATTTTCCATAGGAACTAATGTCAAATGTTTTCTCAAAATTATTTTCCATCTAATATGACACTATTTAAATAGGGTTTTATTTATAACCCTATTATTACTATGATTTTATTGTATGTTATTTAATAAATCCATTTGTTTTATATCAATTATGATGGAATGATGTTTAAAAAACTCATTTTATTTAATGAGTTATGATATGGTGAATGTTTTTTTATGTTTTTTTGGCACAATTAATAATGGTTTAATTATGAGATGATTGGTACCTATATCCCCTTAAAATTAATTGGGTAAATAATTATATATTATGAGATAGACATGACAGGAACAGAAAGTAAATCTATTTCCATAACACTGGGATGGAATAAGGAGTGAACTCAGTTCAGTAATGGACTTTTTCCACTATGATGGTCTCAAAAATGATCCTTGACTAATATGAAATAATTTTATATTCATATGTGTGTATTCCATGATATTTTAGGTCTTATGTTATCACTATTGAGATTAAAATGAACTTTTATGATTTATCCTATGACATGATATTATGATCTTGTATATGCATGATATGTTTTTTAAAGGTTATGTTTTTATGATTATGATATGATTTATATTTCCCTTGTTTACCCTTACTGAGCATTTGAGCTCATAATTTCATATGTTTATTTTCCACTGGTCTTGAAGAAGGGTATTATGTAAGATATGTCAAAAAGGAGTCTAGTTATGAAGAAATAAGTGAGAGATAATGTGGATGTTTTATGAACCATTTGTTTATGTTTCCCAGTTTCTAAAGACACTAAACCTATACGTCCTGGTGTAGTTTTTGTTATTTTATGCAATAAATATTCATCAATTTTTAATTAATATATATTTTTAATGTTTGGGAAGTTATAGTTGGTATCAGATACAATAGTATAGTTAACCTTTGGAAACTAGGATGAGATAACCTTAGTAAGAACCCTAAGGATATGTCGAAGTATATGTTAAAATCATATCATAGTTTTTTATAGATGTTAATGAATAAACTAGAATAAAACCTAAAGATTCCTAAATTGAAATTATATTCTTGAATTATGTGGTTTTCCCATTATGATTAGTGTTTTTGACACTATGCTTCTTGGTTTTAATCAATGGATGGAACTCTAAGGAACTGCGTTAATGCTAAATGTGATGGGAAATGCAATGATTGTCCCCATGAGTAATCAAATGTTATGGGAGATGGAATGAAAAATCTAGTACCCATTCTCACACAACATTTTCAAGCTATGAATCATGCAAGTCTTCCAAATGAGAAAATGAGGGAGCAACATCTTGTTGAATCCTTCATGAGGTAATGGACACATTCCTTCAGTGGGTCTTCTCATCCATTAGTGACTGAACAATGGATCAGTACCACTAAAAATATATTTTCAGTTCTACAATGTTCGAAACATGATAAATTCATCTTATCAGTATATCATTTGGAAGGTGAATCTAATAAATGGTGGAATCTTATCAAGAATACCAGGAAAATAGATTAAATTTAGTCCATGTAATGGGACAAGTTGAAGAACTTATTTTTTAACAAGTACTTTCCTTGTATTCTTCGAACAAATATGCAGATGAGTTCCTCAAACTTAAGCAAAATTGTGATGAATTTATTGGTACCTACAAACAAAAGTTTACAAGACTTGCAAGGTATGATTATGGAATTATTATCCAATCTGAGAGTAAAATATATTGATTCTTTAGTGGCTTAAAACCAAGTCTCCAAAGGGCATTAGCCATAAGGGACTTTAATAGCTATAAGGAAATTGTTCTATGTTCTCTCAAGGTTTAGATAGATATTGGAGTTACCCATCAGTCAAATGGGTTTGATAAGAATAGAAAAATGGAATTCAAAGGAAAATATAAAGACAACACTAAAATGAATATGTGTTTTCCCTTATTTTCAAAGTGTGGAAAGAAATATGAAGGGAATTGTCTTAAAGGTACTAGTAATTTTTTAAGTGTGGAAAAGAAGGTGAGAGATCATTTGACTGCTGAAGTGATGGGAAAAATTTCTAATGATGAAAACAAAGTAAAGGCTACACAGAATTCACCTCCTACACTTCATTGTTACATGTGAAAGGAAATGGGAAATTATTATAATCAATTCCCTAATCCAAGGGTTATTGATGATGATATACGTCAAAAAACTCTTAAGGAAAAAGACCAAGTAAAGTCACATACAATCACTCTCAGCGGTGTGGAGTATGATAATAAAGTGGTGAAAGGTACACTTACCATTCACTCTAAAGTAGAAAATATTTTACTTGATTCTAAATCCAACCACTATTTTATTTCTAAAGAATTTTCTAAGGGTATCATCGTATTACCTCAACAATTATATGCAGAGTTATCTGTGAAAAATCCTAATGGCATAACGGCCGCATCAAAAGAAATTCTTCTTTGATTAAAGATTGTGGGAAAGTGCTTCCTATAAATTGTGTGATCCTTCCTATAGTGGAATTTGATTTGATTCTTAGCATGAATTGGTTTTTTCAATATGTATCTCATGTCAATTTCCAAGGAAGGGAAGTCATGTTTCATATTCCAGATCAATATATATTCCTTTATCGATGCAAGGATGAATATAATCATCCAGTAGATATTTATTCCATATTATAGGTCTTGATTACTATAAATGAAGATAATTTATCTAAAATGGTTTTGGAGAAAATCATAATTAAGAGTAATCCCATTTTACGGGAGTTTTATGATGTCTTTCTGGAGGAATTTCCAGGTCTTCCACACAATCGTGAAGTTGATTTTTCAATAGAAATCATATCGGGTGCTATGATTATTTCAAAGAAACCTTATAGAATGTCCCTAATTGAGTTATAGGAATTGAATAAGAAACTCCAAGATAATCTTGATAAGGGATTCATATTCCCTAGTGCATCACCTAGGGGAGAACTTGTTATGTTTGTTAAGAATAAATATGGATCAATGAGACTCTACATTGATTATCAAGAACTTAACAAGATCACTATAAAGAAAAAATATCATCTTCCCTACATTGATGAATAATTTGACCAACCATGAAGAGATCAATACTTTTTCAATATTTATCTTCATTCAGGATATCATTAGTTAAAGTTCAAAAGGGAGGATATACCAAAGACAGTATTCCATACATGGTATGGACACTATGAATTTATATTTATGACTTTTGGTCTTACTAATTCCCCCACTATCTTCATGGATCTAATGAATAGATTCTTTAGAGACTATCTTGATTAGTTTTTGGTAGTATTTATAGATGATATTCTTGTCTATTCAAAGATCAAGGAAGAATATGAAGATCACTTGAGAATTGTATTAAAGACCCTGATAAAGGGGAAGCTTTATGAGAAATTTACAAAGTGTAAATTTTGGATTCCAAAAGTATCATTTTTGGGTCACATAATCTCAATAGAGGGGATATATGTGGATCCAGAAAAAACAGAGGTTATTAAAAGATAGTTGAGACCAACAACGGAAACTGAGATCTAAAGTTTTCTTGGTTTGGTTGGATATTATCGACGTTTTATGAAATATTTTTCATGATTATCTAATACACTCACCAAGTTGAATTGTAAAGGAGTTAAATTCATTTGTATGGAGGAATGTGAAGGGAATTTCAAAGAGCTAAAAAGAAGGTTTTTCAGTGCACCTATGCTCACACTACCTTGTAGTGGAGAAAGGTTTGTGATCTATAGTGATACATCCAAGAAGGGGCTGGGATGTGTTCTCATGAAAAATGATATGGCGATATATTATTCCTCATGGTAGTTGAAAGTTCATGAGAAAAAATACCCAACTCATGATTTTGAGTAAATTGCAGTAATATTTGCATTAAATATATGGAGGAATTATCTTTATGGTGAAAGATGTGATATTTATAATGGTCATAAACGTTTAAAGTATATTTTAACACAAAAGGAGATGAATATATGACAAAGGAGATGTTTGGATTTGATTAAATATTATGACTGCTCAATACATTACCACCCTGGGAAAGTGAAAAAGTTGACAGATGCTTTGTGTGGAAAAGACTATGCTAGCTTATCCATGATGAGGATCATGAAAGATCCAATATTTATGGATTTTAAAATGATGGATCTAGAAATTTTAATGTAAGAGGATAAATCTTATATTTCTCAAATTAATTTTCAACCATCTATACAAGTGAATATTAAGGAGGCACAGAAGGAAGATATAGAGTAATAAAAGAAAGTGAGAAATGTTCATGAATTCATCCTTGATTGTGATGGAATAATAATGTTTGAGAACTGCATTTTTATTCCTCCCATACAAGTATTAAAGAAGGATCTGTTGGATGAGGCTCATAGTTATTCATTCTCTATTCATCTTGGAATAAAAAATATGTATAGGGACTTGAAATAGTATTTCTAGTGGGATGTCATGAAAAGAGATGTTACTGAATATGTGTCTCAGTGCTTGGTTTGTCAACAATTTAAGGCTGAGAGACAAAAGTCTACGGGGATGTTACAACCATTACCCATACCTAACTAGAAATGAGAAAAATCACTATGGAATTTTTTATCGTACTTATCAAAATATCTAAATCCTAGAATGATATATGGGTTATAGTTGATCTCCTTACAAAGGCATCACACTTAATTAATATTAGAGAGGATTTATCCCTTGATCATCTTTCCAGGATATATGTAAAAAAAGTGGTAATATTTCCTTGAGTAACACTTTACATTATATCTGATCGGGATTTGAGGTTTACCTAGAAGTTCTAGTGAATTCTTTAGTATGCTCAGGATACATAGTTATGTTTTAGCACTTCTTATCATCCTCAGACAGACGATCAGTATGAGAGGAAAATTCAAGCTCTGGAAGACATGTTCATAACTTGCTGTATGGATTTCAATGGGGTTTGGGATCAACACCTACCATTGGTGTAATTTTCATACAATAATATATTTCACTCTAGTATTCAGATAGATCTTTACGATGTACTATATAGAAATAAGTAAAGAACACCAACTTACTGGGATGAAGTTGGGGAAATAAAGCTATTAGGACCTGATCTTGTTGGTGAAATGGCAGTAAAGGTCAGATCCATTCAATAACACATAAGAGCAGTACAGAGTTGACAAAAATGTTATGCTGACAAATGAAGAAAAGACATAGAGTTTGAAGTGGGTGATAAGGTGTTTCTATGAAGATCTCTCTGGAAGTTATTAATGATATTAGGAAAGATGGGAAATCTGAGACCTATGTATATTGGTCTTTTTGAAAATTTGGATCATGGTGGGAAGGTAGCTTACTGATTGGAACTTCCAATGAATATCTCTCAAGTTCATAATGTGTTCCATGTATCTCTCTTGAGAAAGTACATACTCGATCCTTCACATTTACTAATCTCAAAAGTCATACCGCTGGAGAAAGATATTTCTTATTAAGAACAACCAATAGAGATTCTGGATTGTAGAAAAAAAGTTCTATGAAACAAGACCACTCACTTGGTTAATGTTTTATGAAGAAACAACCAATTTTAAGAATCTACATGGGAAATTTAAGATATAATGAGGGGGAGGTATCCTCATATGTTTGTTTCCAAGTGATGAATTTGGAGGGAGAAATTCAGTTTAAGGGGTTAGAATGTAACACCCGGATGTTTTTTATGAAATATTTTCTTTAAATAATTTTTATTCTTCAGTAGCTTATGTTGCATGAAATCTTGCGTTTAAACAAACCATGAGACACCCTTATTATAAAATTACCATTATATCCTAGCCGTTGGTTTAGAGGGAATAATTATAACTAAATTAGGAAAATGCACTGTGAATTCTTTAAATATCAATTATTTATGAAAAATATAAATTATATATTTGTATTTTTGAGTGAATTAATTTTGGTGATGAAATTAATGATATATATATGTGTTATATACTTAATAAAAATGTTATTGATATTCATACCATGGATATTTTAGTCATAGGCTATGAATAAAATTCTATTTGATGTATAAAAACATATTTTTTTAAAAGTTTAATTTTACACCATTGAATGGTGATCCACTTTTAAATTAAGATTTTGACACATTAATAATTTTTATATGACAACATAAACATTTTATTTTGAAGTGGGATATAAAAATTTACTTTGGATGAATTTTTTATATTTTTTCTGAAAACTTTCATGTTTAGATGAATAGTAAAAATACGCTAAATTTTAACTGAAAATAACGTTTTTTCAATAAAATAATTTATATGGTTAAATTATATTATTTAATATATAAATATTATAAATATAATGTGTTTTTACCATTCAATATAATATAGTTTATTGCAATTAATTTAACATTAAATTCATATGTAAAAACAATACAATCTTTTGCAATGTCTTAACTTTTGAAAAACACCCGTTCTCTCATTCCAACAACAAGATTGATTTTAAATTAATTATTGAAATTTATGTGTTTTTAATTTTTAAAAATAGAATCCATATTTGGAATACATGTATCCAAATTATCTTAATAGGATACTTTTATTTTTGGGCATTATGGATAGTAACTTTGGTAATTATTTTTATTACCACGTTTAAAGGAAAATAGGGTAATTATAGGTAAAACTAATATTATAAAATTACTTTAACACCTATAAAAATACTATTGGATAACTAAATTTTATAGTTATCATTTAGTTTTAGAAATAAAATCACTTTATGGAAATTTTCCTATGAATATGACATGAATGCAATAAAAACTAATGAATGTGAAAAAATGTCACAATCTCATTTTATATAAGTATATTAATTTTAATATATCAATAACTAGGAGATAATATCGATTATATATAATCTAAATAAATAAAAAATAATTACCTACATAATTTAATTTTTTTTATAATTTTTAGAGATTAAATTATTACCATTAATGATTCTACAATAGTGATGAAAAAATTATTTTTTTAATAGAAATATCAAATAAATGGTTTCAAAAATATTAAATAAATATCATATGAATTAATTAATGTTCTCCACAAATTATATTAGTTCCTATGATATTTTAGGAGTTTATTTAATATTTTTTTAATTTATCTTCTGTGTGGAGTTTTTTTAAGTCAAATAAATTAATAGTGTCAAAATTGACACTATTGATATTTTAAGAAAATAACTTTTTATTAAATTATTTAAAAATAATAAAAATATTTAAAAATTACAAAGTGATAATTATAAAATCTAAAATGTCATAAAATATCCATTCATGGTAAATTAACACCATATAAGTAAATATTTATAACTATTAAATATTTAGAATGTTATTACCACATTTAAAATTAAATAGAATAACTAAGTGTCAATTAAAAAGATATAGTTTAAATTGGAAAATTAACTTGTCTAAAATTTATTTTTTGATGATATTACAATACTATATCATCTCATCTTCTAAATTGTGTCATTCTAGAGTTTTTTGGTAGGTTTTGGTTTTATTATAAATTATTATTTATGGAGTTTTCAAAAGTGCCCCTCACCTCAATTATAAAGGGGTACCTCCTTCCTCACAAATTCACTTAATTTTGTGCCTTCAAGCTCAAAAATACCCTACTATTTTTCCTTATCAGCTTCACTATTTTCATTCTAGAGGTTCTGGTCATCTTTAAAGACCAACTCTAGTGCTCTAATAAGAGATTTAGAGGAAGCACGTCAAGGAAGAGGTGATATATTCTACCGATTCTTTCAAACTTATTTCTTATTATACTTACTATTCATTAGTTTTTTAATTATAAAGTAATAAAATAAATGTCACTCATATAATTATAAGTTATTATAAATATGAAAAAACCATATTTCATCATCTATTTATCCTATGAAATACAAAATTACCACGTGTGCGTACTTACGACTTACCGTCTCCACATCGTGGTGTAATAAGTTTTTCACCGTCACATTACTTGGATGGGTATAATGATGGAAATAATAACAATATATGATTATTATAACATTATAATAATTCTTAAATATCATAAAACATCCACTTCAATTCCATTCAATAATTATGGAAATGATATCATTGCTTGTGCGTACGTACGACCTATCGTCTCCACGATGCAATGTGATTCATTCTACATGATCTTTATTAAACCATGATTATATAAATTAATTTAATGAATAAATATGATATATATTATAATAATATCAAGATTTAAATGATATAACTATAACTTAAAAAGTGGAATAATAACTTATCTGACAAAACATGCATAAGAACATAATGCAGTTAATACCTGAATAATAATAATGAAACATTACTAAGAAACATATAAAAATTTGATAATAAATGTTATCATAAAAATTATTATGATTATGTAATAAATCATTAACATTATTTATATCACTATATAGAAGGTTAAGATACATGCAAATCATATCGGACCTAAGGTAAGGGATAACTTTGCCAATATCGTTTTTATCTGAGATTTTTTATTCATAAGTATTTACTGCGGTATATTTATCATCTCCATCCGTATTTCATAAATATGTGTTTCAAAGTATTTTTTTATCTCCCTATATAATTTTAACCATTGGTGATTTTTTACTAAATGGTATGAATGGAATCCTTTTTCGTTTTCGGTACGAGGTGCTTTTTGACTTTTATGGAAAAGT
The DNA here is from genome assembly GCA_963277665.1 of Viscum album. Taxonomy (NCBI): domain Eukaryota; kingdom Viridiplantae; phylum Streptophyta; class Magnoliopsida; order Santalales; family Viscaceae; genus Viscum; species Viscum album. Next base: position 1,514,173,739 of record OY728134.1, on the reverse strand, counting down.
ATGAGAAGAATGTTTTTTTAACTTGTACGACATGAATATATTTTTATGCTTTCAGAATGATTTATTTCCTTGAAGTATTCCCTAAAATCATACAAGGTTATTTTAACATAAAATGATATGTTCTAAAAGTTTATGGAATTTTGTGGAAGGAAAACATTTTTGAAGAAGAAAGGATATTTTCCTCAGGAATTAATTTTAAGTGTTTTCTCAAAATTATTTTCCATCTAATATGAAACTATTTAAATAGTTTTATATTTATAACCCTTTTATTCCTATTATTTTATGGCGTGTTATTTAGAAAATCCATTTGTTTTATATCAATTATGATGGAATGATGTTTAAGAAACCCATTTTATTTCATGGGTTATGCTATGGTGAATGTTTTTTTATGTTTTTGTGACACACGTAAGATTGGTTTAATAATGAGATGGGTGGGAACTATATATCCCTCTAATTCATTGGTTAAAGAATTATATCTCATGATACAAACATGACTTGAATGAAAAGTAAATATAGTTTAGTAATATAGGGCTCAAAAGAGGAGTAAACTCAATTTAGTAATGGAATTTTCCCACTATGATGGTCTCTTCAATGATCCTTGACTAATATTAAATGATTTTCTATGATTATGTGTGTATGAAATGAAATTTCATGTCTTATTTTATGAATATTGGGATTAAATTTCACTTTTATGATTTATCCCATGACATGATATTATGATCTTTTATATGAAAGATAATATTTTTAAATGTTATGTTCTTATGATTATGATACGATTGATGGTTCCCTTGTTTACCCATAATAATCATTTGAGATCACTCTTTCATATGTTTCTTTTCCCTAGGTCATGAATAAGAGTATTAAGTAAGATATTTCAAAAAGGATTCTAGTTGGGAAGAAATAATTGGGATACAATGTGGATGGTTTATGAACCAATTGTTTATGTTTCTCAGTTTCTAAAGACACTAAAACTATATGGTCCTAGGGTGGTTTTTGTTATGATATGTAATAAATATTATTCAATGTTGAATTAATATCTATTTGTAATGTATGTTCCATTATAATAATTTCTTAGTTTTTCTTGAAAAAGTATTATCTTGACAAAACTCAGAATATAAGTCTTACATTTTTATATTATATATATATTGCCTATGATTCAAGATTTAATGAACCATTTGTTGAGTATTAAACACCACAAAAAAATCATTATGGAACATGTGATAATGTATCCTTATATCCAAATGTCACAATAGATAAATGTTTTGATAATACTTAAAAATAGTTCATCTAAAATCATTAATCTTGGAAATTAGAATTTGTATGTTTCTCACTACTGACATAGGAAAATCTCTTTTCAGCCACTTAGAGATCACACCTCACTTCTTGTAATATTTCAATTATTACTTAGTCGCTGTATTTTAAAACACATATGTGAAATACATATTTTATTTAATACCAATTAAATAAAACATAAAATTTAAAAATAATGATGAATATTCAATGAAGAATAAGAGATTACTTGTTTCTTTAATTCATTTCTTTTCATTTAAACTTCTATAGATTTATTTTATTACATGTGAAGAAAATAATATCCTTTTTAATAACCATCCAGTTTTCTTTGAATGACATTGTGAATGTGCGTTTTGAGTTTCTCTTTCCATTGTCCTTTTTTACTTTGTCTTTCAATGTGTTGTCCATAAGAAGAAAAGATGAATATTTCTCAAAGTTATTATTTTTTGGAAAACCTTACTGGGAAGGTAATTAGGTGTTTACTCCATCCTATTCATTTTTTAATTTTAAAATAAATTTAAGTAAATGGGTTAAAATGATATTATAATGGTATGTATTGAAACATAATAATCCTACATTCATATTTACACATAACCATTGTAATTATCACCAACCAATATATAACTTTAATTTCCCCATTTAAGCTTCTAAGAGATGATACTACATGTAATATCATCCATGTCCAGATGTGGCATCCACAAATCACATAAATCATTGATGATTTAATTAATATATAACCATCATATGAATCATACATGAGTTTCAATTAAGCATATTTAACACACTCTCTTAATGAAGTGGCTTAACAGGTATTGAGGATACCAACACCTTGGATTTTTTATATCATAGTAATTTGCGCAAGTGATTTTACTACTTGTTGGAAAATCATTCTAGTTTTTAAATTTTCTTTGTACAATAGATATCATAGTAGCCCACGGGGCATGGTTGAGTTGGTTCCAGGCGGTGGCGTCCTGTCATCGAGGTTCCGGGTTCGAGTCCTCGCAAAGGCAATGCGCACTATACGCCAGCGAATTAATCATGGGCCCCTCTACCCCGTGTGGAACTAGCCTGAAATCCTGGGTGTCGTTACACCTGGGCCTGTGGCTGGGGGAGTACATAAAGGCGCTCAATGGTGGGTGACAGCCCACCTATACCGTGTAACCCCTTGGGCCTGAAAACCCAGTGTACTTTTGTGCATTTCTTGGTGGTGTCTTCTCCGTGCTGTGATGGTTGCGCCGATTGTGCTGAAAATGATGGTGGATCTTTGTCTGGGTGGTTCTTCTCGCTGTGATTGGTGTTTGTCGGCTTCTCAAAGGTGTCTTGCTGAAAGCTGAATGCAGTGGTGATTTTTTGATATTGCAGATGAGATGTTTCTCTAAATGGGATTTGTCCCACTGGGCCTACGGGCTTGTAATGGGTTTTACCTTACCCAACCCAAAATGAATTTCTATCTTTTTTCTTTTTATTTAATAAAGGGGCTTGACCCCAAACCTTTCTGGCTAGATATCATAGTATATCTTGTGGTATTTCTTTCCATTTTAAATAAAAATAAAAACTTGAATATTGTTACTTTTATCTTGATTACCAATTATACACTATTGATTAATTGAATTATCATATGTATCCCACTATTTTATCGAACTCTAGGAACCCTCTATACTAGAATAAAAATACTAAGTAGCTTGAATATTCTCGTGGAAAGGATACTTGGGCCTCCCTTAATAGTCTATAAGCTTTGGATACTCCACTACTCGAAGAGTTCAAGGTAGGTGTTTGACTGATGAACCACATAAACTTGTGAATTTTTTATCTATTGAATGAAGTCTCAGATTCTAAAATCATAAATATGATTTTATCAAAACTTTCATCTAAATATAAAACAATCTAGATTTTGCTACTTATTTGCTTCCAACATCATGTAAGTCAACCCATCACTCATAAGAACTCCCCGGTAGTATGTTGTACCCTCAACTTTGGCCGATGAGTCCTAGTACACCTAGTTTATTCAAATAGTGGATGACATTTGAAACTTAATATTTCTATGAGGGTTATATAATTTTTGATGAATTTAATCCATTTTGATTAATATGTTTATACTATGTTGTCACAATCTCAATTGAACATTAATAGAAAAACATCCATCACTTATTTATGCATTTTATCTATATTTAATTTTATGTGATCTGACAACAAATAATCGCATGCATAAATTAAAAAATAGTGCGTAAAAGAAAATACTTATCCGACTAGCCTTGAGCATCTAATATTGGTTGATCCATTTAAAGTTTATGGATTAACCATGAACTGGGGAATTCATACCTAAGTTGTGGATTGCTTCATGATGTAGGTCATCCTTGGTCTAGTGTTCCCACATATCATCTTAGGTAGTGCCTCATCTTGGCATGGTCCACATCTCGTCTAGATGTTGCCTCGACATGGTGGGGTCCATGTATTACAGTGTCATTATCAAATGTATAAGAATACACACATACATGTGATAGGGTCTCAGGATTTCTACCTAGGCCCTTAGAAGGTCAGACCAAACCTGGGCATGCCCATTTTAGCTAGGTCAGAACACACCCAAGACCTTCACGGTTCCGGAAAACCCGATGCAGAGAAATTTTGGGTCAGGAAAATGGTTTTGACCCATTTTGGATTGTTTTGGACCGGTGTTCCCTCATGGAATTAGAGGGGAGGCCCATGACCTGATTTTATGGTGGCATCGGTTCAGTCGTGATTGAGGGGGTGATGGAGTGCGGCTCGTGGTTAGCTGGGAGAGGGTGCGTCTAGGGAGACATATACCGGTGTCGGGGTGCAGGACTGTGGTCAAAAGATAGTAGGTTGATATCCTCTAGAAGCAGAAGGAGTGCCACCAAGAGACCACGACCAATGGAGATGCTTCATGGGTTGGACAAAGAATACTATGGTGTGAGCGCATAGTGAATATGGGTTCCGTGGTGGGACCTCAGTGCACCCAGACTCGGGAAGTGCACCGAAAATAGTGGTGGTGTGGCCCGCTGTGGAGTCAGTCCGGCGGGCGGCTTTCAACCGAGGTGGCAGAGGTGATCCATCGGTCTCAAGAAGAGGTGGTCGGCGGATAGTCCATCCGGATAGCAGAGGAAGAAGGGGTATTTTCTTAGGGTTTCCAGATAAAGGGAGAGGTTCCCAGTTTGGGGACTTACAGCGCTCAACAGTAGGGACCCCGCAGTAGGCGGCGGCGGTCGACGGTGGTCGACCCATTGGGAGGCAACAGTGAGGCTGTTAGATGGTGACAGAATGGAAGAGAGCACCCACAAAGGGATAAGGGGTTACCGGTGAGCAGGGGACTTCGTGGAGGGGTGTACAGGTGGCTCTAAGGAGGAGAGGCTAGCCCTCTGCCTTGGGAGGCTGACCACCCATTGATTGGCCACTAGAAGAATGTATTCTGTGGGAATCCATTTGAATTTCCCTTCCTTTTCTTATTTTTTTCCTTCATGGGATGCATTTGGACATCAAATCTATCTTTATTTTTTAAATTGAATGATTGGATTCCATGGGAAGCCAATGGAATCCCATAAATTTGGTCAAAATCCTAAGGATATGCTTTTTAAGAACCAAACTAAAAGGTTCAATTTCTTTTAATTGTTTTTATAACATTGATTCCATAGGAAGAAATTATTTATTATTAATTTTATTTATCTATTCTTGCTTCTTTTGTAATCAAATAAAATAAAAATGTTTTTTCAAGCTTCCAAGAGAAAAAATCCCTCACCAGGGAAAAAATGTTCCAACCGCTGTGGTACCGGTCATCAGATTCCGACCAGAACATGGTCGGAAATTAGACGTTCCCTAGTACTTGCCTCAAAATATAACATGAAAAAATATAATTATATTTTAATTTAATTTTAAAATAAAACAACCACTTTTCGATCCATACTAAAAATTTCATATGGCTAAAACTTGACCACCCGAAATCAGATATATGCGTGATCTGTTCGGTTGGCACTGAATTAAAGCTTTCTACTTAATTTAATGTAATTAAATTTTTATTTGGATCCTAAAATGAACACAATAGCTCTAATACCAATTGAAGGTACTGGGGTGTGCAATAGAATCCAATTGGCTGGTTATTTTAAAGTTTTATCATTGGAATGATGCGACATTATTGTCTCCAGTGATATGAGCCCCAATAGAGGTCTGGGAATCTCGTGTGATTTTAATAAGCACAAAATTAATAAAAAAATGTGTACCTTGTTTGATTCATGGCATGTTCGGATATAGATTTTTATTAGTGATCGTTTCTTGAAGGATTCAAAGCTGAACCCCTCTAGATCATCCACACACGCTTCAACAAACTATGTAAATGTCGATCGTGAAATTCTGAGTGCTAGCACGAATCTCCGATGATTCCTTCAACGTCATGATGATCACCTTGACTTTATTCCTATGATCTGGGGAGACTTCCTTAAATCAATTTCTTGAACGGTGTTTTTATCTCCTAAGGATTCTGAAGGAAGAGAGATGAGATCTCAATCTACTGTAAAATGAATTTCCTTGCACAAGGAAATGAGCTCCTCATATACTCATATAGTGGATTACACTACTACAAAAATGGGCATTAACAGCGCTAAAAATGAGCTTTAACAGCGCTACAAAAGCGCTGTAAAGCTCATCGCTGATAAAGGGGGTACCCTTTATCAGCTCTCCTTTAGCACTGATAAAAGCACTGATAAATGCCCTCTCTACTGCTACAAAAAAATCTACGGCAGCACACCCAAATACCTGCGAAAAAAAATAAGCACCTCAATAATCTAATTAAAGCAAGTATACCCATACAAAATTAACACATAAATCATAAGGTAATTAGACCAAGTATACCCATACAAAAAGTATACCCATACACCATTAACACATAATTCATAAGTTAATTAAGTACATAAAAAATTTAATTCAGAATTTAGGGGGTTGGGGGCTGTTCAAGGGTTTGGGGTGGCTGTCCAAGGGGTGGTAGGGGGTGTCCGGGGGGGGGGGGGGGCTTTCCAGGGGGTGGGCAGGTTTCCAAGGTGTCGGGGGGGGGATTTACAGGGGGTGGGGGTGTCCAGAGGTGTGGGGGGTGTCCAGGGGGTGGATTGGTGTCCAGGGGTGGGGGGCGGTATAGGGGGTGGATTGGTGTCTGGGGGGGGGGGGGTTTCAGGGGGTGGGCTGGTGTCCAAGGTGTCGGGGGGCTTTATAGGGGGTGGGGGTGTCCAGAGGGGTGGGGGTGTCTAGGGGGTGGATTGGTGTCTGGGGGGGGGGGTGGGGGACGGTCCAGGGGGTGGATTGGTGTTCGGGGGGGCTTTTCAGGGGGTGGGCTAGTGTCCAAGGTGTCAGGGGGGGGGGGTGTCCAGAGGGGTGGGGGTGTCCAGGGGGTGGATTGGTGTCCAGGGGGGTGGGGGCGGTCCAGGGGGTTGGTGGGATTGACTTGTACACATCACAAAGGACCCGTGGATCGTTCTCATAAAGGATCAAGACAATCCGAATGCATTTGGTCGGATTTTCATAGGTCAGTTGTCGTTTTCAATTAAAATTGTTTCCATTTTAAACAAAAGAGAGACCCTTTGAGTGATAGAAGTCACACCATGCCTTAGATTGAGGAAGGGATGACCTGTACATGTCACAAAGGACCAGTGTATCATTCTCATAAAGGATCAACACAACCTGAATGCGTTTGGTCAAATTTTCATAGGTAAGTTGTTGTTTTCACTTAAAATTGTGTCCAGTTTAAACAAAATAGAGACCCTTTGAGTGGTACCGGCCACACCGTGCCTCATATTGAGGAGGGGTAGACTCATACACATCACCAAGGACCCTTGGATCATTATTATAAAAGATCAAGTCAATCCGAATGAGTTTGGTCAGATTTTCATAGGTTAGTGTTGTTTTCAATTAAAATTGTGTCCATTTTAAACAAAAGAGAGACCCTTTGAGTTCTAGAGGCCACACCGTGCCTCGAATTGAGTCGGGGATGACTCTTACAGGTCAAAAAGGACCTGTGGATTGTTCTTCTAAAGGATCAACATAATCTGAATGTGTTTGATCGGATTTCCATAGGACAATTGTTGTTTTCAATTAAAATCGTGTCCATTTTAAACAAAAAAGAAATCCTTTGAGTGGTACCAGCCACACTGTGCCTCGGATTGAGGCGAGGTTGACTCTTACATGTCACAAAAGACCCTTGGATCATTCTCATAAAATATCAAGGCAATCTGAATGCGTTTGGTCAGATTTTAGTAGGCCAGTTGTTGTTTTCAATTAAAATTGTGTCCATTTTAAACAAAAGAGAGACCCTTTGAGTGATAGCGGTCACATCGTGCCTCAGATGGAGGAATGGTTGACTCATACACATCACAAAGGACCTTTGGATCGTTCTCCTAAAGGATCAACACAATCCGAATGTGTTTGGTCAGATTTCCATAGGACAGTTGTTGTTTTCACTTAAAATCGTGTTCGTTTTAAACAAAAGAGATACCCTTTGAGTGGTACCGGCCACACCGTGCCTCATATTGTGGCAGGGTTGACTCTTACATGTCACCAAGGACACTTGGATTGTTCTTATAAAAGATCAAGGAAATATGAATGCGTTTGGTCAGATTTTCATAGGTCAGTTGTTGTTTTCAATTAAAATTGTGTCTATTTTAAACAAAAGAGAGACCCTTTGAGTGATAGCGGTCACACCGTGCCTCATATTGAGGTGGGGTTGAATCTTACACATCAAAAAGGACCTGTGGATTGTTGTACTAAAGTATCAACACAATCCGAATGCATTTGATCATATTTCCTTAGGTCAGTTGTTGTTTTCACTTAAAATCGTGTCCATTTTAAACAAAAGAGAGACCCTTTGAGTTGTACCGGACACACTATGCCTCGGATTGAGGCGAGGATGACTTGTACAGGTCACAAAGTACCCTTGGATCGTTCTCCTAAAGGATCAACATAATCAGAATGCGTTTGGTCAGATTTTCATAGGTCAGTTGTTGTTTTAAATTAAAATGGTGTCCATTTTAAACAAAAGAGAGACCCTTTGAGTGGTACTGGCCACACCGTGCCTCAGATTGAGGTGGGGATGACTCGTACACATCAGAAAGGACCAATAGCTACATTATATTTTTCTCCGGGTTTATTACATAATTTATAACTCCGATCTATTCTGTGACATATCAAATGTTCTTCCAACTCCTCTAGAGTAAGTAGTCTAGAATAACAACAACGTAAACACAGACAAAGGATTTGAGAAGGATCCTTTGCGTGATCCTTTGCAAACTTGATGAACTCTTTCACTCCGTTCTCGTACTCTATTATTAAACGATTAGCATCTACCCAATCTTTATTCATCTTCATCCTATTTGAATCTCAAATATTAGTATTTATGGTTCAAGTACACAAAACAAGACTTCCAAATATAGTAGAAGAGAACCACCTCCTTATAAAAATAGATATTAATAGATCCTAACCATTAGTCTTTATTCATCTTCATTAAATATAATTACTTTAGATTCATTATAGTTTCCTCAAATTACCCCAGACCAGACACAAGAATAATCAAGAATGATATATCTACCACTCCTAGGTCTCTGCCCTAAATTCGATATCATCATGCCAAAATACCCATATATCCACACATACACATGTCACAAACACAGAAAAAACCATATCCACATCAGAACCAAAGTACCAATATGGATTTCAATCAGGTTACTTGACTCAAGTGGTGGTGTGTAAGAAATAATAAGAAAATATAATAAGTATATAGTCACACATAAATCTCAAACTGGTGTTAATAATCCAATAAACCAAAGGTATCATTCCATCTATCAAAATACTCTGAAGGAGCCCATATGCGGCAGTAGTCCCAGGTGGTGAAGGTTCCTGAGGAGGAAGGGGCGAACATGCACCTATCGGGGTTCGAGTTCAGGTCACTAAGGTTGAAGGTGGCCCGATACTCCTACAAGGGTTCATTCCATATTTCACAAACCATGTCCTGGTACCCTAGGATGTTAACCCACTGCTGGTGGAAGTGAAACCGTTCCTGATGATCATGCCAAGAAGAAATGGAAACCAAAAGGGGGAAGTGAATCAAAATACCTCAAGCATGATGGAAAAACATGGTATTTTAGAATAGGTTAGTGGATTTCATGTTGGCTAGACACCTATCCAATAGACTCCACAAGTGGTGATGGCCCCTACAGTTGTTTCACCAGGTGAAACTGTCACATGAGAAGCTGAGATCAATGAGGCCCTTCCCAGCCATGAATTGAACAAACTCCATGACGGCCTTCCTATGGAATGGGATTCTACCTTTCCTTCCCTTTGGGTTGGAAATGACATTAAAGTCACCCCCAACAAATAATGGATGGTGGCTGGGATCAAAGTTATTTTGTTCAAAAGGACAATCAATCCCCCTTAAAATTTTAAAATACCAATACCATAAACCATTAAAAAACAAGACATTTTAATTTATTTTGGAATTCATTCCCAAAAAAATTCAATAAACAAACACATGCCAAACCATTTGGAATTTTATTTAAATAATAAACTTATATTTATTTTAAACCATGATTTTCATTTATAATATCAAATCCACCAATGGTAGAAGGAAACCTAATTTATTTCAATGAAAAAGGTTAATTCACAACAAGATACCATACATTCCATATATTATTTTCATTAATAGGGTTATTTTTTGCTACAAAATGATCAAAAAATGTCTAAACAACTTCAAATGGATAAAATATTAATTCATGAAACACATGAATCCCAAAAAGAATATATAGTATAGAAACACCCACTTTGAATATTTGGGATCAAAACACAATGAATCTGAATGAGTATACTCATTTGAAGAACATTGAATCAAATAAAAGGGATCTCAATAAAAGGTAAAAGAGATACTATAACCATAATTCCTCATAAAAATTATAGTTCTAGTAAATACCAAGGCTTCCACATCCCCTAGGAACAAATAATCAAGTGATGGAGAGATATTGAAGTTCAAGAAAAGAAATAAATACCAAAATAGGATCACCATTTTGAATGAAACTTCAATCCACCAAGTGATGAAGATAGAAGAGCCAACCTATCCAAAGGGGATCCCAAGGCATGATTGGGTTGAGTTAAACTTGAGGGAGAAGATAAAATAAATAAATGGGGGTATCGGGGGTGCAATTACCCTACTACCTCGATGCTTTCTCATATACAATGACACTACTAGCTAGATAGTGGCCGTCACCAGCTAGACAGTGGTTATAGTATAAATGTTATAACCATAGGTTATCCCACTAGCTAGTCACTATAGACCCACTAGCTAGCTGATGGCTATATAATTTTTTTCTATCCATTTTGAATCCTATTGCCTAGACAATTACCCTCACCGTCCATTCGGTGGACCACATGAAGATTTTCAACCTACATGTTCAAGTCCACACCTTCTATGATAGTCCGAGACATCCTATGACCCCTCAAGAAACCCAAAAAAAAACTCAAAGAGTATTTCTTTGATGAAAGATATACTAAGATGTTACAATTATTCCCATCGTTCTGCTTTTTATCCGAATAAATATTCTAGTACGAAGGATAGAAAATGATGAGACAAAAATAAATTCCACACAATAATTATTGTGTGGAAAATACACAAAATATAGGAAGATTCACCAAATAGAGGACCACTATGAAAAAATTAAAATGAACAGATAACCAATATTCCCAAGAAACCTTAATGTATATCCTCTAAGAACATCATACATCTCCAAATGACACGTCTTCATCACTAAGAAGATAGAAAATACCAATAATGTCTAGAGACCTAGAATAGGTCACCCAACCATTTAAATTTTCACTAAAATGGTGGGACATAAGATGGAAATATACTAATAACACATCCCTTCACCCAAATAAGAGACTACAACCACTAACCATGAAGAACCACTAAGAGCATAATTCGAAACCTAAGTAAAGGTACACCCAAAACATACCAATGAATCCAAATGAAATAACACAATAAATATCCATCAATGATTCAACCAACAACAAGAAAGTAAAAAACTAAAAAGGATTTATTCCTCGATCAAGTACTCGATGGAAACCTTGAATTCCCACTATAGAGTTTCACCCATCGACGGTCTCATTGATGTAGACACCAACAACTCCCAGTGCCTGGTCCATCAAGAGACTTCATAATCCTAGTTATTTGAGTACACACCAAAATCCTATCTATGTCCAACCATAAATAGATCATATAAAATGGTTTTTTCAAAAATATGGAAAACAAATCTCTTAAGATATAGACCACCCAACACATCAAGATTGATCTCTAACTAAGAAGTTGTGAATCAGAGGACAATAAAGAATAATAACCACCTTAATGGTCTCAAACACCCACCCAAAAAAGACAACCATGGAAGAAAACATAAGGGATTTTAGATGGAAATAACCTAAAATATCCGTAGGTTTCCAGAAAAGGATGAATCATGTAGCCTAAAACCATAAAAATATCAAATATCCATTAAATCTATCATGCCAAATCAATATATGGTTATGTGTGATGGGAGAGGAGAACAATATTAAAAAATATTTGGAAAACATGCCTTAAAGGGAGGTCTGAAAAACCGAAGCTTGAGGACATTGCAGGCGGCGGAGGTCCGGAAAACTAAAGCTCAAGGGCGGCGGAGGTCCGACAACGTGAAATCAGCGGGAGGTGAAGGTCCGAAAATGAGAAGCGAGGGAAAAGGAGGTCCGGAAACACGAACTCAGCGGGCGGAAGAGGGGAGTCGCAGGGTTCCATTACTGCGAGAGCTTTAGGTCACGGTAATACGAGGACATTGTGTGACCGACTTTATAAAAAAATGGACTAAGGTTTTATCAGCTCTAACAAAGTGCTGATAATGGTACTCTTTATCACCCCTAAAAAGCACTAATAAATCCTTCCTATATCAGTGCTAAAATTTTAGCGCTGATACATGGATTCTTTATCAGCGCTTTTCTAGTGCTGATAAAGGGACATTTTATCAGCACTTGTTTAGCACTGATAAAGGTTACCCTGTATCAGTGATAAAATTTTAGCACTGATAAAGGGATTCTTTATCAGCGCTAAAATTTTAACGCTGATACACGAATTCTTTATCAGTGCTTTTCTAGTGCTGATAAAGAGTCCCTCTATCAGTGCTAGGAAACCGCTGATAAAGAATCCCTTTATCAGCGCTAAAATTTTAGTGCTGATACAAGGTAACCTTTATCAACGGTTTTTCTTAGCACTGATATAAGGGGGCGCTTCCCTTGCTCGTTTTTGTAGTAGTGTTAGCAAAATAATCGATTAAGGTTGTTGGCCCCTGTGTATCTATCATCCACTTAAATAAGTAATGAATACATAATCATAAAAAAATAACTATGCCAATTATATTATGTATTTTTTATCACATACTTGTAATATATATTAAATATATTATGTGATAAACCTAAGTCATTAAATCGATTTTTAATTCCCACTAATGTTAAACAAACCTCGATTATTACAATAATATTCATTTATCTAATATTATTCAATGTATGTACTTAAACAATCATAATTAAATTTATTAAATAAATTCAATCCAATTATTACGTACTCAAATAATAATGAATTTATTTATTTATCGGTGATTGATAAATCATGGACAACTCTCAGACCTCATGGTAGGGCCCACCATATCCTATATACCTATTACAAAGAACGTGGAATGATCTTGAATGCGATATTGTGTGTGACCCTCTAAGTCCTTATCTCAATAGTATTGAATAATATTCATATATCAATAGTGGAATCTAGTAACCCATCATGGATTTTAAAGAGATGATCATAATTCATAGCAATGACAACCAATATATGTACACATACTATTTAATATAATATCTTTTTCATTTTATATCTCAATAAAATAAGAGGCACACCTGTGTCATATTCCTTTTCATAATTCATTATTTTTTGATCTGATAGGACATACTTACCTTAGGCTACCGTGGACATGTATTTAATGAAGGTACTACCATCCTAATCAACCAGGCCAAAGATATCACTTCATCAACTCAAAAGAGAAAAATCATATCTTGATCATTCAACCAATGTCATACCACCAATGACACACCCAACACAAACTACCTATCTATAAATTAATTGTCATGGTTTATTCCTTGAATCAAAGTGTGCGATAAAATGGCACACATTAATAATGATCTCAAATCAAGAGACCAATACACATTTCTGTAGATATGAACAACTAATGACACCCAAAACATATGGTGTTCCAATTAGTGGGTATGTGCTTATGATATACCCTACCAGAGATCACCAAATGCGAACTTCATGAGAAAAATTCTCAATTCTTATGTGCCCCAAGAACCTGATAGCCAGACATCAATTGTGTCTAGTCAGTATGATGTATCTAGAGTATAGGATGTCTATTTAAGATTAGTTTCATAGTATCTCGATGTTCTCATTATAGTCTGAGATCTGCTATAACCTTTTGATACGACAATTAATATATGGACATTACCATTTAAGTAGTTTATGAATAAATGTATACATTATAATGGTAAGTATACAACATGAATATCTCACTTTACATATGGTATTTTAATCAAAAGTACTAATAAAGTTGGGGGTTGGGCACCCACTTTTACAACATTAGAAAATGGGTAAAGAAATTTTTATAGGATGTAAGATGATATGGTTCTCCACAATATTAGAAATAAAGTAGTTTATTTTTATTTCATATAATGAGTACATTTAGAAATCATATATGTGAAATCCTTTAAAATAATGTCATATGGAAATGAATATGAATTAAAAAAGTTCCCTTTTATCAAGTTTTTATTTAAAAAATATATTGATAAGGGAACTTGAAAACTTGTATATCCATAGGAAAAAAAGGAAAAATAAACTAAATATATATGGAGGAAGAATATATATATATATATATATATGACTTAGAATATTAACATGTGAAGAAGAAATATATAATTTTTTTCAAAGATAGATATAAAAACCCAAAAGAAGAAAGATAATTTTAGAGCTCACGTACATTGATTCCAAACTCTATTACAACCCATATAACCTCCTAAATACTTGAATTAAATATTTTAATTGAATAATATTGATCCTTATTAATGTTTATCTCATATATCAAAGTCCATTTACTTTCATATGTCATTGATTTATTATGTTTTTTCTTCTCATGTCAACTTTATGGGGTTGTTTGGTCAATTACTCCAAAATTTCTTTAGTATATTGACAATGGTAAAAAATCATGTAAAATAGTTCCATGATATATATTAGAGTATAGGTATAGATTAATTATCATTCTAGAACTACTAAATTTATAAAATTTAAATAATATCCCAAAATAGTTTCAAATTATGAAAAGTGTCTTAGTATGCTCAATTTATGGAATTAAAATAACCATGATCATTGATTATTAATGTCATTTATATAGTTACAAATTTATAATTCTAAAATAATAATCATTTTATAAATATTATATTTATTAATTAAATTTATTTTTGAAATCATATATGAATGGATATAATATATATTTTAATAAATCATAAATACAGGTGGTTAAAATAAACCATGACGGAACCAATGATATAAACAACAATAAAATGGATTTTATACATTATAATATGATATAATCCATTTTATGATGGAACCTATAAAACATGTATATGTTTCTTTATGGTATTTATTTTGGTAGAAAGTTGTATATGGAAGAAGTTATAAGTGAGGAGAAATGGGGTGGTGAAGGGTGTATTTTTAAGGGAGGGGGAGTTTTGTTTTAGAATAAAATTTTATAAAAATCATTATTGCTCTAAATAGTGATAAAAAATGTGATTATATAGTAATATTCATGTGGTTTAATGGTAGAAAATACATTGAAAATATTCATATAACTTTTAGAAACCTAAAAAATACATTCATTAATATTATTAAAAAATGGTTTTTATAAGTTACTTGTACAATATTTTAATATTCAACTCCATATTTTCGAATTTATGAATAATGAAAAAAAAATCCTTGCCTAATTTTGATGCAATGAATCAAACATTTCATCCATTTTATAAAATTAAAATTCTAGAGAATAAAAATATATATTTTATACAAAACCATATTTTACATAAGCAATCAATTTATTCTAAATAAAAAATATATTTATTTTGATATGGGTGATTAAATTTCTATTTGTTATTATTTTTTAATTATTGAATGAGTGATAGGTAAAAATAACATATCATTTAAAAAATATACTTTTCAAAATTTCATAATTCAAATATTTTAATCTTAATATAAAACATAATGTTTAATTAAATAAGTTAAAAAATACTTTGAAATTTTAAATTATTTTCATTTTAAGATACTTATTTTATGAAATAAATTTTAGGTTACTAATGGTTATAATTAATTATTTATATATATCAAAAATATAAATTTTATAAAATTATTCTTCAGATTATGGTGAATTTAGTTATTTAATAAATACTTGAGAAAACAATTTTGTCTCAACGAGCTTTATACATTATGGTTACAATGCTATATCAGCAACTATATTATTTTTATAATGAATAAAATATATAAATATAATACATATTTTGTGATAATAAGACAAAAAATATATGCTGAATAATTTTTTGAAATGTATATAAATACTTTATACACTACCACAGGTTCAACCTTATACAATGCCACCCTTTATCAATGCTAAAAAAAGCACTGATAAATGAAGTACTTTAATCAGTGCTAAAAAATCACTGATAAAAGAACCTTTTATTGTCACTATAAAATCACTGATAAAAGTAACCCTTTATTAATGAATTTTTTAGCACTGATAAAGGGTACTTGTAATAGCATTTTTCTTAGTGCTGATAAATGTATGACTTTTATCAGTGCTAAAACCACTGTTTTTAGTGCTGATAAAATGTCTATTTAATAAAAAAATTTATAAATCATTAAAAATATTATATTAATATATAAATATATTTATATTGATATAACTATAATATATTTTATAAAATACTATTTATATAATATAAAATATGTAATCACACATAATATATAAGATATTTAGTGGAAAATTGTTTATAAAATAATTAAAATATAATATTAGTTAAAAATTTGACAATTATTATTGAGTAATAGTCATTTAATAACAACTTGATGATATAAAAACCAATAAGTTAATAAACGATCTAAAATAAGTTGAAAATGTGACCCAAACTTCATATGACCATAATTTTTTATCTGGGTGTCTATTTAAGCTCTACCACATATCAAATTGAAGCTTGCGAAAAGATATACTCCATGATAATTGAGATGAGAACCAGTAATCATTTTTATGTGGTAAAAAATAGTCTAGAAGGACTCTAAAACTGAGTTTTTTTAGATTCCCCCATTTTTTAACATTTGATGAAATTTCATTATTGTTTAATGGAGTCTTCTTATATTCTATTTTGGTGGAGACCCAATTTATTTTGATATATTAAACTCATCAAGATATTATAACATTAAAATTTTATCATTTTTTATAATGTAATATTGTTTAGAATTAAATATATACACATATATACATATTTGTATATATTTACAAATAAAAGTTTTATTTTATAAATAAACCTGTAAACATATTTACATATAAAATATTTTACAAATATATAAACCATATTTAGAAATAATAATATCAATTTTAGTTGAAAATTGTATGAAGATTTATATACCCATACAATATATATATATATATATATAATGTGTATATGTATATAAATATATTTTTGTGTGTGTATTAACAAACTGATATATATTATCTATATATTCTAATACATGTATATAAATATTAATATATAATATATGTAAAAAAATATAAATAAGTATAATTATATTTATAGATACAAACATATAATATTATATATATATATATATATCTGTGTGTGTGTGTGTATGCGTATGTATGTATGTATATATAAACACACATACGGACACACACAAAACATATTTTATGTATGTATTTAAAAATAATTATATAAATATATAAAAATATATATGGATAAAAAATGAAATGAAATATATATAAATATATAGATATATCATACAATTTAGAAGAAAATATTATTGGGGTGTGAAAAAGGTGCGGGCATGTGAGGGATATGTCTCAAGTTTGAAACCCAGCAAAGGCAGGGGTATGCGGGCATGTGAATCATGTAACGACCCAAATTTTCATTAATGTAAACCCCTCTTGATCTAATTAAATGTCTCTTTATGTAAAATGTTTATATAAAATTTCAACTTCTTTGGTTTTATTTTAAGAATTGGGACTGTTGCTAAATATAGTTGTTGAACAGTGACACATGATTAGTATAAATATAGGACTTTAACAAATCCAATTTACTCAGACAAAAGAAGCGATGACCTTATCCAGTAGACATTACCCATACGAATCCCATTTTCCAGAGGTCATAAAGGAGGTGGCGTCATTGGGATTCTCTCTTGACAAAGCTCAAGATGGGATTGAACACGTCAAGCTTGAGCGGAACTGTCTACAAGAGAAGTTGAAGTTGATAGAGATTACCACCCGAGCGATGTTATCTGAGCCACCCCAAAATTCTGTCACCATCGCACACCTCACCCTTCGGTCTTATGTGGGTGTTTTAAGGTGTTATTTAACAAGACCCTAGTACTATGTTTATGTATATTATTTTTTTATATAATAATGAACATACTTTTATTTTATTATTGTTACCTTGTAAATAGTTTTTAAAGCACAAATAGTATTTTTAGTTAATATTGAACTAAGAAAATATATTTTGATGAATTGATGTATTTTTAAAATTAAATAATATTTTAATAAAATATTATTATTATTAATAAATTAATTTTTATTAAATATAAATGATCGTATAATTTTATGAATGCAATTGTAATTTTTATTAAGGTTTGAAAGCCATTTTTGTCAAAACCCATGAATTTTATATAAATGTATGTTTTTATTTTAAAAGTGGAAAATAATATATTTAGAAAATTATTTAGATAAAATGAATATTATTTCTAGAATCAGGATGTCGAAATTATCCAACGGTGAATTTTTCCTAATTTTCTGAGATAGTCAAATTTTTGGGTAAAATTAAATATCGTTTAAATATATAATGTGTTTTATGACATCATAATGACCCAATAGTGATATAATAAAACACTATAAAATTTATGTTCGGCAAATATATGTTTTACCATTAAAATAATGTTATTTTTGGTTTTTTTGATTTATTTTACAAATCTTTAGTGGACTCTTCAAGACTTATTAAACATTTTGTCTTTTTAAATTGTTTTCCTTGGGAGTGTGACTCATCTCCACATAAGAAACTCTAATATTTTAAGAAGTTTGGACTTTGTCCTTATAAAATATTGTTTTCCACTTCCCTTTGGAAAAAACCATGGGCAAAAACCATGGGCTGGTTTGTGGTTTGGATTAGTTTAATGTGAGGTGTCTCAAACCTAAATAACAAAGAATTATTTCTCCTTTCCTATATAAACCAATTCAAGCTCCCACTTCTTCTTCACTCAAAGACTTTTGAGTTCATCCAAACTCTAACCTCCTCTCTCTAGAATCCTCCCAAGGCACCCCGAGCTCCCAAGAAGCCTCTCTCAATCATCCCTCAAGCCTTTAGAAGCACACTTCTAAGTAAGGGTTTTCCTCCTTTCTCATTTTTGTTCAATTTTCTTTATGTTGTTGTTTCCGATGCTTTCTATGGGGTGACCACACATCCATCACATAGAGGACGTGCTTCTCTTACCCCACATTCTCTCTTTCTAAAGGCGGGTGACATCCACTCCTTATTCAAGGATGTCTGCTCCTTGATTGAAACGGGATGATGGGATGTCGGTTCTTCCTTTTGAGGATTCCTCCTCAGAACTCGTCACCAAGTCCGGGTCTCCCTCATAGATATAAGACGTTTTTCATGAAACTCTCTCCAATGCCATATCTTTATGGACCCCAGTTAATTACACTTCTTCTGTCAGGATATTCCAAAGGGTCCAGTCAGGGCAGCAACCTTCGGTTAGGGGAGTAGTCACCCTGGGAATCACTGGAATGTCTGGATGTTGGGGATTGGTGTGTCTATCTTTTGTCCCTTGTTATAGGGCTTCTCAAGGGCGCAGAAGCCCGAGGCATCCCACATCGAACGTAGGGAATCATATTCCATTAGCCTGTATCTAAGGTTTTCCTCATCTTCATATGTTTAACACAGGGTATTCCATAAGTTTAACATCCAGTGGAGATAGATCAGGATAATCAGAACACTGACTAGAGTGGATTAGATTGAAGAACCCCTTATAGGGAACGACGATAATGGGGAAAACATGTGGGAGGCTTCCCGAATGCTATTAGTGGGAGCAGAGAATGGGGTGGCATGATTCCACCGGGATGTGGTGACCCGGGTAAGAATCAAGATGGATGATGGAGGGTTGAACAGAGTGGAGGGGGTGATATGGAACCCTCATGAGGATGATGATGGTTTTGGTCTTGAGCCTCTAAGAGACTTCTTACATATCACTATGGCATGGAATCAAATTCCACATAGTTTATATGATGATGGCTTACTGCATATTTGGAGTTTCAATGGCTTACTATTGGATGATGCCACAACGGCTTACCACTGGATGGGGCTGTTATGCAGGATGGGGGAGAACCGACGTGAAGGAGGACCTGGGGTCCAATGTTGGTGGGCTTGAACCTCAGAGAGGCCTCTTACATACCATGCCTTGACATGGATCAAAGTCCCCATAGTTCGGGTAGGGTGTGTCGGTGAACTGACGTGAAGATGGACCTGGGGTCCGATGTGTGTTGGGATTGAACCTCAGGGAGGCTTCCTGTGTACCATGCCTTAACATGGATCAAAGTCCACGTAGTTTGGGATGGGGCATGGGGCTTACACTCTAGGCTATCCAAGGTGTTTGGTGAACTGACGTGAAGGTGGTCATAACGACTGGGTGGTGGGCTTGAACCTCAGGGAGGCTTCCAACGTACCATGCCTTGACATGGAGCAAAGTCCTATTAGTTCAGGAGGGGGCTTTGGGCCTACACTCTAGGCTGCCCAAGGTGTTTGGTGAACCTAAATGAAGGTGATCAGAACAACCGAGTGGTGGGATTGAAACTCATGGAGGCTTCCTACGTACCATGCCTTGACATGGATCAAAGTCCTTGTAGTTCAGGATTGTATGGGGCTTACACTCTGAGGCGGCCCAAGGTGTTGGTGAACCGACGTGAGGACGGTCGAAACAACCGGGTGGTGGGATTGAAACTCATAGAGGCTTCTTATGTACCATGCCTTGACATGGATCAAAGTCCTCATAGTTTGGGATGGGTTGGGGCTTACACTCTAAGGCGGCCCAAGGTGTTGGTGAACTGATGTGAGGATGGTTGGAACAACTGGGTGGTGGGATTGAACCTCGTGGAGGCTTCATACATACCATGCCTTGACATGTATCAAAGTCCCCGTAGTTTGGGATGGTATGGGGCTTACACTCTGAGGCGGACCAAGGTGTTTGGTGAACCGATGTGAAGGTGGTCAGAACGACCGGGTGGTGGGCTTCAGCCTCAGGGAGGCTTCCTACGTACCATGCCTTGACATGGATCAAAGTCCTCGTAGTTCAGGATGGTATGGGGTTTACACTTTGAGGTGGCCCAAGGTGTTGGTGAACCGACGTGAGGACGGTCAGAATGACTGGGTGGTGGGCTTGATCCTTGTGGAGGCTTCCTACGTACCATTCCTGGACATGGATCCAAGTCCCCATAGTTTGGGATTGTATGGGGCTTACACTATGAGGCGGCCCAAGGTGTTTGTTGAACCGGCATGAAGGTGGTCAGAATGACCGGGTGGTGGGCTTGAACCTCAGGGAGGCTTCCTACGTACCTTGCCTTGACATGGATCAGAGTCCTCGTAGTTCAGGAGGGGGCGTGGGGCTTACACTCTAGGCTGCCCAAGGTGTTTGGTGAACCGACGTGAAGGTGGTCAGAATGACCGGGTGGTGGGCTTGAACATCAGGGAGGCTTCCTACATACCATGCCTTGACATGGATCAAAGTCCTCGTAGTTCGGGAGGGTATGGGGATTACACTATGAGGCAGCCCAAGGTGTTTGGTGAACGAACATGAAGGTGGTTGGAATGACCGGGTGGTGGGCTTGAACCTCAGGGAGGCTTCCTACGTACCATGCCTTGACATGGATCAAAGTCCTCGTAGTTTGGGATGGGGCACGGGGCTTACACTCTAGGCTGCCCAAGGTGTTGGGTGAACCGACATGAAGGTGGTTGGAATGACCGGGTGGGGAGCTTGAACCTCAAGAAGGCTTCCTACATACCATACCTTGACATGGATCAAAGTCCTCGTAGTTCGAGATGGTATGAGGATTACACTCTGAGGCGCCCCAAGGTGTTGGTGTCAGGGTCAGTGCTTACTGTAAGCCCACGTGAGTCATGCTCGGTGTGAGAAATAAGAGGAAGCAGAGACCTGAAGATTGCGTCGAAAAAGGTGCGTCCGTGGGATGTAGAGTGGGGCTTACGCGTGGAGTATCCCAGAGAGAGAGAGATTTAGACTTACTACAGGATAGAGGCCCATGATGACAAAGTGAAACAAGATAGGTATTTGGTACCGAAGAAAGGAGTAGCACTGTTTCCCACCACACCCTTCACTGGCCTTGGGGAAAAAAGATGAAAGGAGGAGTAGAGATGCTACTCCTACAAGGAAAGCTAGGGGATTATGCCATGGTGGCTGCCCTTTCCCCGCAGACAAATGCCACTCCGGTAAGGAGGAAATCGTCCTCTGTGAGGGGTGATTCCATCCCCGTGGAGACGAGTGGACATGGAGAATGTCCAAGGTGGGGGGCCCTGCGTGCGAGGCATGGGGAAAGGTCATAGTTTAACGTCATGTGATGAGGATGAGGGTGCTTGGTAGTTTAACGTCCTTCAGCTCGGAAGAGGTGGGTTTTCTCCGCACCCCTAGGACTTAGATAACCGGTACCCTCTTCTCCTTGGTGCAGAGAGGGGATAGGCAAAGCCATGGTGAGGGGGTTTCATAGAGAAAACCATCGAGGGTCCCACGTTAGCGTGGCTATGCTAAGATGCAATATCCATTAGCGTACATATGCAAAGAATCATGAGGAGAAGCAACAAAATGGGTGGTGTCGTCCAGGGGACTCTGAAATCACATCATGCACACCTGGAGGGTCATACAAGAAAAGGGATTGCCAAGCAGAGGAGTTCATTGGCAGGGGACCTGTGAAGCTCTATTGCTCAGTGTGGTGGATGGCACTTGAAAAGGGTTGTGCTTCGTGAAGTGGGGTTCCTTAGCCTAAGCATAGGGCTGAGGTACTTATGGGAGGTGCTTCGCGAAGTGGAAAAGAATTTGCAAAGAACTACTTTACGGAGAAAAGGTGCCTCGCAAAGCGAGGTGTCGTGAAGCAATGTGATTCACGAAGTACATTGACCCTACCTTAGCATGGGGATCTTGTGTACATGAAGGGTGTTTCATGATGAATAAACTCTCCACAACGACTCAGGTCCCCTTGGGGATCCCCTTCCTTCGTGAAGGCCCTTAGGCTTTACGAAAGGCATCCATCTCGGAAGAGGGGATCAAAACGAGACATGGGGGAGGCACTTCGCAGAGTAGAAGTACCTCGCACAACTCATGGTTCGTAGAACAGAAGGATGCTTAGCAATTCGGGAGTTGGGAACTCGAATGGACCGATTGTCCATCTTGTGGGCTCAGGGGGAGCCCGATATTTATAGGCAAGAGGTATCGTGAAGCGGAGTGTACGTGGTGAAAAGAGGGCCTTGGTTGCTTCACAGGGGGTTGCGAACGTCAAATGCGGTCGTAGAGAGTCCCACCTCCTTCGCAGTGGGCTCGCGAACGTCAAATGTGTTTGCGGAGTGGCCCACCTCTGTGCTTCATGGCGGCTGTGGTGCTGGGGGCCTCTGCAAAGTGGATTCGCGAGGCAGTCAATGGGGCACTGTTTTGGGTTTCTTCTCTGTCCCAAATTTTGGTGCCACCAAATGCCCCCCTTCAGACTTGAAGTTGTAGAGAGATCAAGTGTCGAAGTCTGAGGGTAATCGCCAAAATCCTCATCCGTTCACGATGATGGACCACAAAGAGGGATTGTGAGGCAGATAGGGGATGTGCATTCCAAGCATGCCATGAAGCTCATCGTGCACTGGATGCGCCGTGAAGCTCCGAAGGCCATTTCCTATAAATAGGGGGAAGCCATCTCTTTTGTCTTTTACCTTCTCCTCTATTTTTTCCTTTTTCGCTATCGATTCACGAAGCTCTACGTACTTCACAAGTGTTCTCTACGAATTGAGTCTTCGAAGCACATAGAGAGTCCTCATATCCGTGTTTGTGCTCCGCGATCTGGTGCTTGAACACCTAGGTAGCGCTCTGTGAACAACCTTCACCAAGAGTCTTCGCGATCGCGCTCTTCAGATGAGCTTCGCGAACTAGCCATAAAATCGTCCAAGTTCCAGAACTGAATGGCCCATCAAGAAGCTGCCCAGGGGGTTCTTGCGGATGCTGCCCAGCGGGATGAGATGGTGAACAGTCTGGGGCTAGGAGAGTTGGTCCGTAGCCACTCAGAACATAGTTCTTTGGTGGAGCTGGTATCAGAGAGACAGAAGAACTACCCTTTGTGTAGGAGGTTGCCCTTATATGGCTTCAGGCTGAGGGACGATGTCTTCATCCCTGAAGCAAGTTGGAACGAGCCACCTTACTAGTTCCGGAACACGCTGTGACATCGTCGATGGTTCAGGGATGCTGATGGTCATGCCCGGGAGGACTTTATGCCCGTCATTGCCGACTTCTTATATAACCATATGAACAAAGTCGACGATAAGGTATTGTAGTCGAAGACATCTCCTCTTATGTACCGAAATATCCTAAAGGAGACGCTGAGGAACCCAAATAAGGGGTGGTATGAGGAATGAGACCTACGCCAGGGCGGAAAATTCACAGATGATTGGGCCTAGGCCTACTGGGTAGGCGCCTCTTGTTAGAATTTTGGGGCGGAGCTGAAAAGAGTGGGCCTGTATGAGGCATCTTGGGCTTTCCAGTTCCACAACTACCAGCCGAAGCAGTTAATGTCGGAGCTGTTGATCCGATGGTCACCAGGGACCAATAATTTCCACCTGTATCATGGGGAGGTCGACCTCAGCTTATGGTATGTGCATTAGATCTCGTGGGTCCTGATACTGGGGGAGATGTACGATGAATTCCTCCCTTCTATGGGTTCTTGGGAGGATCCAGAGTAGATTTCACGCCTGGAAAAGGCATTGATGGAGCTCATGCCAATGGAGGATAAGGAGGCAGTGAGGCATGTCAACTTCAAGCATTGGTTCAAAAAGTTTCTGAACTTCCCAGTAGACCGTCAGTTCCCAGAGAGACCTCGAACTTGTCCAAAGTGGGCCTGAAGTAAGGAACACTCGTACTAGCGGCTGTTGGAGAATAGCCTGTGGAAGACCTAGGGGTTCAGTGTCAGCACTGAGCAACAACCAATAGTCAGGCTAGCGGCCTTCATCACAACTCTCATCTATGGTTGGATCCTGCCGGTGAGGGATACCAACATGGGAGTGTGACCAAGTACTTTCATCATGACGTCCACATTGGTGATAGGAGGACAGGTCAACCTAGGTATCCCGATGCTCTCCAAGTTGTATAAGATTTTGTGGCACATCAGCGAGGGGAAGAGGCCATAAAGAGTATGTGGGCCGTTTCATCTCCTGTACAGGTGGATAGAGGTGCACATCAGGGGGATCTATGAGTATCAAAACCCCATCTCACCTCCAGGGTCGAACTTCCGCTCATCGATCCTTAATGTCGCGGGGAGATTTCTGACCAAGCTGACCACACCATCAGTTCTAAACCGGGTGTGGATGGTGGAGGAATTAAATTTCCACACATTTCCATTACCAATGGGGGCCTTTATTGATGACAGCCGGGGGACGGAAGGGCACCGGGACTACCTCCTGGACTTTCGAGGTGGAGTCTTGGTGGCCAGGGTGGACCGCGAGTGCCTTTACAAGCCATACACCCCACACCATCTTTCAAGGAAATTCTGGTGCCTACAGCGACTAACCCCACAGGTCTACCTGGAGGTATGTTACGAGGGGAACCCATGTGTGATGAGGCAGATGTGGCTCATGTTCACATGAGAAGAGAGGATGATGTGGAATGAACTGCCTCTGCCGACCTCCATCCTCAGGCTAATAAAGGAATATGCCTAGAGCTGGGAGGCAGCCTACCTGGGGGAGACGCTGAAGTGGCCAACCACTCTAGTCGGTGATGGTGAGCCTCCTCAACCTCGGGGCCGAAGACAGAAGGTGGAAAGGGAATCCCGCAATGGAGGGGTTGCTGTAGCGGCGACACCTACACTAGTTGAGGGGGACGTAGTGGTGGCAGATCCGGTAGTAGCAGCGGACCCGATGGTCCCAGGTGAATAGAGTCATCCGGAGGGGTAGCCACTGAGAAGATTCTTCATGATTTCTACTCAGGCCCTGGGAAAATGACTAAACCATATTGAAATGCTATATAACTCTGTCTTCCTGGAGGCCTAGGACATCTGGTAAGTCAACCAGCAATTCTTTGGCCCATGTGAGTTATGGCAGCACCTTAACCTCCTTAGGATGGACTTTCAAAGGATTGGACAAATTAGAGCCGGTTTTTTAGTATCCCAAGTGGAGGAAGAGCAGTACATATACGAGATGGAAGACTTTATCCACTCCTGTGGTGCCCTGCACCCGATGACAGATCGGGTCAGGGTGCTTTTGGGTCGTAAGGTCCCTCCGAAACTGTCAGCTGCTGACCTGAGGGAACGCTTCCCTCTTCCAGAAGAATCGAACGAGTCCTCCTGGGGAGACGAGGCCGATAGAGAGAGTCCACCAGAGGAGGGTGAAGTCAGGGACCAGTCCTTGGATCTCGAAGATTTCACAGAGGCCCTCAAGGTAAAATCCCAAGTTTATTCTTCAGGGGTTTCTCTTAGGTTACTCTAGATTCCTCATCAGCATCTGAACTATGCAGGAGGACCATGTGCACAGACCTTTTTCTTGCCCCTCAGTGGGTGCCGACGTGGGACCTTCAAGATCCACGCCCGTGGCTACATCAAAGTTCATGTCTGGCGGGGCTGGGACACTCGAGGCGACTCCCCCAAAGTCTCTATACCTGCCAACCATTTATGAGGGCCACGTCTCGGGGCTCCGACGACATCATCTCGGGAGCGAGAGAAGGGATTTTACCTCAGTAAGTCTTTTCTACCAAATTTACAACTTCCATCCCCGGACCACATTAACTGACATTCATGTCCCCTTTTTAGTGTGTACAGTCATTCAATTGGCCTGGGCCGCTGCGACGATGTTTGTCGGGACTTCTGGTAGCGCCCTTCCCAGGGGCATGCCAATGGTCGTGGAAGTGGACATCCCGCCTGACCGGACTGAAGTGCTCTTGATCACTGGTGGGGACGCCAATGGGACCGCACCTAAGGTTATTGATGTGGGATTCGATGATGAGGATCCACCAGATAGTTCATGCCCCACCACACCTGATCTGACGCTAAACATGGACCCGACTGAGGAGTTCCAGGGGGCATTCCCTTCATACGATCCTGCCAATCGTGCCGACTGGGATGAGACGACTTCTGATGAGTAGGACAACAAAATAGTCCATCGCCGATCATGGAAGCTGATCACATTCTTCATTAATGACACTCCCAAGCACTATTGTTTGATGAGATGGACATAATTCGCTCGTGACTACACAAACTATGCGCCAGGGGAGTGGATACCCATCACCCCCACATGCTCATCCAAGATATTATGGCAGAAAAGATTCGGGAGTATGATCATGGACTCAGTGTGGGATGGTAGGGGGGGAAGGCAGTTAACATAAAGAGGCTCTGGGAGACCGACAACAAGGTTGAACGGTTGCAGGTCCAGGAAGATGAGCATTCCGTTTCTCTTGATGCGTAATCAGAGCTCATCTAGTAGCTGAAATCCCAGCTGGCGGAGGCTGAAGAGGGCATGAAGCGAGCCTCTGAGGAGATGGCCGGTATCCGGACCAGTGTGGAGTGGGCTTTGGTCATGGCCGATGAACTACACCATCTCACCATCGAGGAGAAGAGGGAGGTAAACAGGTAGCAACAACTCCTGGACGCCACCAGCCATAGGGTGGTGGAGCTGCAATGTTCCTTTGACAAGGTCAATCCATCCATGGGGGGAGTCAAACCCCAGGTACTGTAATGATTAAAAACCCTTAAACGCATTTTCATACTTTGATTCATTAATTCCTTAGCATTCATGAGTTCTGTTGTTTAAATTGGTTTATTGCATCCTTGTGATGTTCGCGGAGCATCCAACGATCATTCTCTAAGCTCACGTGGGTCAGGCCCGATGTGAGAAACAAGGGATGACCACCTTATCACCCCATCCAAACGTAGGAGTGAAAACCAAGCTTTAGGAATTTGGGGTTTGAACAATCGATCTGGAATTCCGGGAGGAAATGGGAGGGACCTGACTGGAGAATGAAGCTCTCAGAATAGCCGAATTACAATTTTCTTAACGTGCTCTTGTGCACGAATGGGGTAATTCCAGGGGCACTAAAATCATTCCGAACTAATGGGAATGGGAGGTGTGAATCACGATACCTAGGATTCAGAACATTTTGAGGGTGGCGTTATAATAAAGAATAACTGTTGACTACATTCAAAACAAAGTATTCTTATTGTATTATCCTAGATTGGGGATAACAAATGAGGGTCGACCGCTGACCATGTTCGAAACACGGGGCCTAACTCAAAATTTCATCCATTAGTCTTTCAGAATGTTATCCTAGGACAATAGGTGGGCCATAGGCCGAGCATCCATACTGTTAGGGGGTCCCCTTAGACATGAAATAGGAAGAGGGTCCGAATAAGTGGAACACAAAGCATGGAATGTGGAGTGATGGTTTGTTCGAACAGAATCCAACACTCTTGAAATTATGCCACCATGGTGGGAGAACATTAGATGGACGCATCAGTTTGATCATGGATCATTCCTTCTTTCAGACAGGGCCTCTCTGGCGAGGGGGGATGTCACTTCCCAATGTGATCGTGGGGCATCCTGAACTTGTTCAGGTCAAAATTGCAGCTACATGGTTCCCCACGAGGGGTCAGGCCAGAGGGCCGAAAATGGGGGGGGGGACATGATTTATGATTACTAGGGCTGGACCTGAGGTGAAATGCCTGGGTGTCCCTACGTATCCCATGAGTATGGGAATCAAGACATACATAGTTCTAGAATCACAGTTTAACGTCATGCGGGATGATGAGAATCCTGGCTGCACCGGTGCACATCCTACCAAAAATACTAAGCCCACGTTAGTCATGCTCGATGTGGAAAACAAGAAGTAGTGGTGGGACTTTCCCAACACAGGAAGGAACATGTTAGGGCGAAGGGACACTCGGTGAATTCCATCCCAATGATGCTAACCCGTCCATGTAGCGCACCTAGATTTGCGAAGAAGTAAGGCTGAGTATTTCAAAATTCCACATGAACATGAGGAAGTGGAAATGTGCGAATCATGATGCTCAAAATCTGGATCACAATGATGGTGGCGTGATGATGAAGGATAACTTTTGACCGTGGCAGAAATGAAGTATCCACATCGCATTAGCCTGGAATGGGGACATACAAATGAGGGTCGACTGTTGACCATGTTCGAAACATGGGACCTATCACAAATGTTGTCTGAGATCTTTAGGGATGTTGTCTCAGGATGGTAGGTGAGACAATGCAGCATGGGACTAGACCATTAGGGGTTCCCTTCAAATGTGGAAGAGTATGAGGATCCAAATAGCGAGATCATGAAGCTTGGACATGGAATGAGAGGAATGTCCCCATGACAATTCCACACTCTGGGCTCTTTGTCAAAACACGTCTGGATACGACAACGAGACATATTAGATAGAAGGTCTCAAGTCCCTCCCCATAGGGATATCTTAGTTTAGGATTGTAGAACTCAGACAATGGATGGTAGGAAACGTAGGAGACACATGGTGGGGTAATTACAAAAACCCAACATGAATGGGAACCGGGGGTTCTGACCACCATGTGTTCTTTAGAGAGGTTTTAGGTCGAGGGACCAAAAATGAGAGTTGAGTTGGGCCCGAGGCAAGGTGCACGGATGTTACTACGTACCCCATGAGGATGGGGATCAAGCTGCATGTAGTTTTAAGAGGTGGAATGGTAAGGTACCAGTGCCAGAGTTAAAAGGGGCGTTTGGGTGTGGCTCTCACACCAAAAGAAGTAGTATTTGATAAATCTTGTTTGTCTTTTAAGGTGAGTGTTTTTTTTGTGAAGCAACAGGCCTAGGGTAGCAGGCCCTGGCATCACCATAAGAATCAAGCTATAACAGGCATTAAAAAACAACATGGCATGTGACCAATACCAAACATGGTGTCCCCATGAGTGAAGAAATCATGATGCAGTGCCGTTTTTTGTTGAGCGGCCAGGACGATAATGTCACAGTTTAGGGTCATGTGATAAGACCATGCAGCATAGTTTAAAGTCGTATGGATTGGACATGAAGGAATGCGCATGACTTTATACTGCATACCCCACGTGAATGAGGACATAATCCCACACCACACCGTACGTAATTCCGAGAAAGGAGCCTCAGGCCAAGGGACCTGAATAGAGGTAAGAGGGTAAGGGGCAGGAGAAACTATCTCCCAACTGAACTGGACACAAAAAAAGATGTCTGGGTGTTCCTACATATCACATAAGGAAGGGAATCAAGCTATATGTAGTTCTGGATGAGATCTTAGGTTATGGTCTTAGAGCTCGGACCATGGATGAGCGAAAACCCTCCAATAAGTGCAGTCTTCAACCCGATCCCTAAGACTATGTGTG
The DNA here is from genome assembly GCA_963277665.1 of Viscum album. NCBI lineage: Eukaryota > Viridiplantae > Streptophyta > Magnoliopsida > Santalales > Viscaceae > Viscum > Viscum album. The sequence continues at coordinate 1,514,143,496 of OY728134.1, read as the reverse complement.
TTGAACTCGGTGTGGGAAACATGGGAGGAATATGTTTACCGCAATACTAGGAATTCACGCCAAAGGAAAATTAGTGCGGAGCCCTAAATGATGCCCTTATCACAGATTTTGTCCTCCTAACATGCGGATGCACTCTGAGGAATAATACCAAGAGTTTCAAAGTCCTACTTGGAAATCATGAGGTGGAGGAGGATGTGAATCATGTAACCGACATTTTGGGATTAATGGGGTTGGCATGGTGATGTAGGATAAATATTGACCGTGTTCGAAACACAGTATCCATATCGCGTTAGCCTGAAATGGGAATAATAAATGAGCATTAACCGCTAACCATATTCTCAATGTGGGATTTGTATCATATTTTTGTTTGCGACCCTCAAGGACGTTGGCATGTAATGGTAGGAGTGCCCTTAGGCCTATAATTCATGCCACTTGGGGGTCCTTTCGGGTGTGAAAGGTGATGGAAGCCTTGATGAAGGGTAACACAAAGCCTGAAAAACGGTTGGAAGCATGTCCAAGAAGAGTTCGATATTCCAAGTACTAATCCAAAGTACCCTTAGGCACATTGGTGAACCACCGAAGAGGGTCGACGAAGGTGCCCAAATTGAGAGTAACCGATTTGAAGGGATGAGTATAGAGTAAGGGGATAGAGAATTCCCATGAGGGAGAGGTACATGGTGTGGTCGTTACAAGCCCGACGTGAATGAGGACATAATACTATGCCACACCATATAGTCCCCTCCTCGGGGAAGGGTGGGCCAAGGGGCGAAGGTGAAAGGGATATTTCTGGGAGATGGGGCTGGACCCAAAGTCTAGACATTTGGGTAGTCCTACATATCCCATGAGGAAGGTAATCAAGACACACGTAGTTCTTGAAGGCACACGGGGGGTAAGATACCCTAACGGGGGGGGGGGTGTATGGCATGGCGAGTAACCCGACATGAATGGGGACATAATCCCATACCACACTGTACAACCCTAAATTGGAACTTGGGATGGGGGCCCGAAAAGGCCATGGGGCCTGAGGCTGGGCCTCAGACGGGAAGGGCCCCACCAGTTTTCAGTTTAACGTCATGCAGTGAGGATGAAAGAGAGGATAAGGTGTCTCATCCTGGGATGTATACGACACGACGAGCAACCCGACATGAATGAACATAATCCCATACCACACCGTACAATCCCATAAGAGAGAACCTAGGCCGGGGGACCAAAAAGGCCAAGGGGCCTGAGGCTGGGCCTTGAATGGGAATGGCCCGACCAGTTTGCAGTTTAACATCTTGCAGTGAGGATGAAGAGAGGAGTAATATACTCCAAACAAGGGAGGTGTACGACAAAACGAATAACCCGATGCAAATGAGGACATAATCCCGCACCACACCATACACTCTCGGTAAGAACTTGGGCCAGGGACCAATAAGTCCAAGGGGTCTGAGGCTGGGTCTTGGTCAGGAAGGCCCTGAATAGTTTGCAGTTTAACGTCTTGCAGTGAGGACGAAGAGAGGGTAAGGTGTCTCATATGGGGATGTGTACGGAACGACGAGTAACCTGACGCGAATGAGGACATAATCCCATACCACACCGTACAATCCCATAAGAGAGAACCTGGGCTGGGGCCCAAGAAGGCCAAGGGGCCTGAGGCTGGGCCTCATATGGAAGGCCATATTCCCTCTTGTACCATTACCACCTCATCACAGATCCTAAGCCCATGTGATCAGTGCTCAATGTGGGAAATAAGGAGCTGGTGTCAGCTATCCCCATCATATGGGGGACTAAAACCTGGATTTTCCTGAAGGGAGTTTGTCACTTGGAGATACAACAGGGCAGAATGAACCACTACACTCAATGTTTGGGACATCTTGGGGTGCTTCCAATGTCATAGGACAGCTATTGACCATGTTCGAAACATAGCATCCTTATAGTAACCTGAAATGGGAGCAACAAATGAGCATCGACCACTGACCATATTCAAAATGTGGGACTTGTATAAGCTTGTTGCTCAACATCCTTGATGGAGTTGGCCCGTAATGATAGGATAACCCTTAGGCCTAGAATCCATACCATTCGGTGGTCCTTCTGGATGTGGAAGATGATGGGGTCCCAATCAAAGGAGTGGGTAAATCATAGTTGTACCCATCACTGAAAGAGGTGAACGTCTCCAGGTAGCGGGTCGTACGGCCGGATCGAGGTTAGATCGGCATGAATTGGCGCAAAATTTTGCACCCCTGCCTTATGTATTGACCTGAGGGGAAGACTCTGGTGTTTGGGCTAGGCCAACAGATAAAATGTCTGGGAATTCCTACGTATCCCATAAGGATTGGAATCAAGACATACATAGTTCATGAAGGCCATACAGTTTAACGTCATGCGGTGAAGACGTGGGAGGATAGAAGAACGGGGAGTGGGCACATGGTGAGACCATTACAATCCCGGTATGAGTGGGGCTGAGGAAGCCTACACAATATCATGCAAGGATCCTCCAACAGAACTATACCCAGGGGGGATAGTCAATAAGAAGAGTTTGGGGCTGGGCTCAAGACAGGGCATCTGAGTGTTCCTATGTATCCCTTAAGAGTGGGAATCAATCCACACATAGTTCTCAAAATGCAGTTTAACATCATGCAGGATGATGCACAGTTTAAAGTCATGCAGGACCATGCAGTTTAGGGTCATGCGGGACCGGCATGCAATTTAGGGTCATATGGGACTGGAATGTAGTTTAGGGTTATGTAGGACTAAAAAGTTTAAGGTCATGCGGGGCCGAATAGTTTAAGGTCATGCGGGACCAGCGTGCAGTTTAGGGTCTTGAGGGACCAAAAATTTTAAGGTCATGCAGGACCAGTGTGCAGTGTAGGGTCATGCAGGACCAAACCGTTTAATGTCATGTGGGACCACCATGCGGTTTAGGGTCATGCGGGACCAAACAGTTTAAGGTCATGCAGGACCAACATGCTGTTTAGGGTCATGTGGGACCAAACAGATTAAGGTCATGCAGGACTAGTGTACAATTTAGGGTCATGTGGGACTGAATAGTTTAAGGTCATGTGGGACCAATAGGCTCAGTGAAAGTATTTTTTGAGGAACTTAGCATTAGTGGGAGGAGGTATATGCTCACCATCCATGGTCATCAGGGAGTATGATCTATTGGGGTAAACCATGTGGACTATGTAAGGTCCTTCCCATTTGGGCTCCAACTTGGGTGGTTTCCTTCTGGGGATCATTGGCGCCCTGAGGGCCAATACCAAGTAACCTTGTAGAAAAAAGTGAAGATGAACCTTCTCATTGAAGTCTCTAGCCATATTTTTCTCATGCCTTTCCAGATCATGCAGGGCGCGAAGCCTATTCTCATCAAGTGGTTTTAATTCAGCCAGATGAATTTAGGCTACCTTATCTGGTGCCTGCTGGTCATAGACCGCTCTGCGTAATGGGGGCAGCTGGATCTCGATGGGAAGGATGGGCTCAGCTCCGTACACCAGGGAATACGGGGTCACCTGGGTGGAATTATGAGTTGTTGTCCATTAGGCCCAGAGGGCGTTGGGGAGATTTTCCGGCCAAATATTCTTGTTCTGACCAACCATTTTTAACATATTGTTAGAGAGGGTTTTGTTGAATGCCAAAATTTTCCCATTTACTTGCACGTGATAGTGGGAGGTATGGTTCGAACGGATGTTGTACTTGGCATATAATTTTTTTTTTCAGCTTGACTGATCGGAAGTTGGGGTCGTTATCGATGAGGACAGCTTGAGGGAATCCAAACCGGTGGATGATATTAGAGCTCACAAAGTCAAAGATGGAATGGGCCTTAACCTACTTGAGCGGAACTGCTTCTTCCCACTTGGAAAAGAAATTTGTGGTAGTCAGGATGAACCTGCACAGGCGAGCTATCGCCGGTGGGTATGGTCCCACGACATCGAGTCCCCACACCACAAATGACCAAGAGTACTTGGTGGAGTGGAGAGGTTCTAGAATCCGATATAGGAAGTTAGCATGAACTTGGAATGCGTGAAATCATTTTGTAAACTCGATAAAATCGTGGATCATAGATGGCCATAAGTATCCTAGTCTACGGATTTGATGGGAAAGCTTTAGCCCTACCTGGTGAGCCCCATAGGAACCAGCGTGAACCTCGTGCATGACCTGAGAAATCTTGACTCCTTGGATGCAATGGAGGAGAAAATCATCAAACCTGTGCTTATAGAGGATTTGATCAAGACTGGGACCACTCTGGAGGGTAAACTGCAGTGTGCGGTGTCAGATTCTCTCGCGCTCGGCCCGATCAGTCGAGAGGCAACCATTTTTGAGGTACTCGACAAAAGCAGCTCTCTAGTTGAGAGTAACTTCAACCACTGCATCTGGAGATCCTGGGGGTCCTGACATGGAAGACCCGAAGGTAAGATGGCTTACTCACAGGCCGTCGTCATCCTCTGGGGTGATAGGGGAAATGAATCTATGGTGTGCCACGTGTATAATCAGATCATCCTACTCAGGTTCTGCAAGTGATGCGGCCAGGCCGGCCAGGGCATCAGCTCGACCATTCTGAGATCAAGGGACATGAGTAACTTCTGGCCGGGATGGAAACCGGGCCATTAGATGAAGGATGCGCTCCAACAATGGTATGAGCTCTAGATTTCTGACAACATATCCACCGTTGACTTGCTTAATGACTAGTTCGGGATCCCCTTTCACATGAAAATGGGGTACATTGATCTCGAGAGCCAGCTTGAGGCCAGTGATAAGAGCCTGATACTCTGCCTCGTTGTTGGTGTAGCCTTCTGACAACATGAATGAGTATGGAAGAATGGCTTGCGTCGGGGTAATAAAGACAATACCCATGCCCACTCTATTAAGCCTAGGATCATTGAGTCTCTTGCCGGTGGAGCTCCAAGAGGCACCATAAAAGCACATCTTCCAACATGGGATGGTAGTATCTACTGAGAGGATTGCCTCGTTAGGAAAATCCCAGTCCAGGGGATGGTTTGCCGAGGTTGGATGGGCAGCTAGAAAGTCTGACAATGCATGTACTTTGATATATTTCTAAGGGACGAACCTGACGTTGGAATGCTGGAGGATTACCACCCACCACACTAGATGGGTGGTCATCATGGGGTGGTTTAGAATGTACTTCACTAGGTCTACCTGAGACACCAGCTATACCTCATGGTGCTGCAGGTAGTGTCACAATTTCTATACTGTTAATACCAGTGCAAGGAATCTCTTCTCGATGGGGGAGTATCTCGTCTCCACATCGATGAGCATACGACTAAGGTAGTAGAGAATTTTTTCCATCCCCTCATTTTTCTTCTAGGAGAGAAGGGATCCGAGAGATCGTTCCAGGGCAGTCACATACAGGATCAGTGGCTTTCCAGGGGCGAGTGGCATCAAGACCGGAGGCTGGAGTAGATACTGCTTAATTTCCTTGAACACGATCTGGCACTATTCATCCCATTCGTAGGAATATCCTTTCTTCATGAGCTGAGAAAAAGGCTTACACTTTCTGGCCATATTCACAATGAATCAGAATATGTAGGCTAAGTGGACTTGGAAACCAAAGAGCTCCCGAATATTTCTCAGGGGAGGCATCTGAATGATGGACTTGATCTTATCTTGGTCGATCTCGATGCCTCGGTACGTGACAAAAAATACAAGAAAATTCCTGGAGGTGACCCCAAAGGCACATTTCAGCAGGTTCATCTTCAGATGGCGAGAACGGAGGAAGCCGAACACTTTCTCAAGGTCCTTGAGATAGTCCTAGAGCTGGAAATATTTGACCACCAGATAATCCACATAGCATTCCACCAATTTCCCAAGGATTGGATTGAATTTGCAGTGCATGGCCCGCTGATAGGTGGCACCTGCATTCTTCAAGCCGAAGGGAATAACCTGGTAACAAAAAGTACCTTGGGGCGCCCTGAAAGCAGTGGACTCCTCGTCCTCAGGGGACATCCAGATCCGATTATACCCAGAGTAACTATCCATGAAGGAGAGGGCATGGAATCTAGTCATAGCATCGATCAATAACTCTATCATTGGAAGGGAAAAATCATCCTTCAGACAATAGCGGTTGAGATCATAGAGGTCAATATAGACTCTGATATGTCCATTCTTCTTCCAGACTGGTACAATGTTGTCCAACCATTTGGGGTACTGTACCTCATTAACAAAGTTGGATATGATGATATTGTCAGCTTCAGCCTCTACCATGGCACCGTGAGAAGGGTGCATCTTTTTGGGAGGTTTTATGAACCCGCAATGACTCGTTGGGAGACCGAGGCGGTGGACGACTACCTGAGAATCTAGTCCTAGCATCTCGTCGTAACTCCAGGAAAACACGTCACGGTGCTACTTCAAGAAATCCACGTACTGCTGTTTCTCCTCGAGGGACATGGTGGAACTGATCAATGTGGGTCTTAGATCTGCCTCGCTACCAAGGTTCACCTATACCAGTTCATCGAACATGGTAGAGACACCTTATTCAAAGGTAGGGGGAGAATCTTCTATATCTTCTTCTCCACTTATGGAGGGATATTCCGTGGGGGAATTTTCTCCTGAGTTACCAGACCCCGATGGGAGGCCAGTACCATCTTGAGCGGTAGTAGTTATTGCATCAGGGAACTCTAGTGCTTCCAAGACCATAGCAATGAAGGCTATTAACCCGATCCCATCTGGTCTCCGGTATAAGGGTCCATGCTTGATAATATCAAAGTAGTAGTGGAAAGTCGGATGGAGTCGGCTTATTCCATCCCGGAAAAATAGGAAAGTATGATGTACCACCGTGGCCATGGGACATATATCTTGATACCGTACGGGGGTAGGAGGTTCTGAGATCACCTGAGCCTGGTTTGTGTAGGAGTACGAGGTGATTTTCTATCGTCACTTGGACTTGGGAATATACCATCCTCTTGTACCAGAGAAAACAAATAATTGCCCCATGTCGGGGGTCGTGGCCTCCAATCAATGGATCTAGAAGATGTAGGCGTCATCTAGACCTGGCCAGGGGTCAGTTGAGACCATGGAAGGCTCAACCTCACATGCCAGAACCTGCTTATCCATTCTCTTGTAATAGTCAACGTACAGATAATGGGATTCACAAGAGGCTAAAAGAGATGAATAACCTTGGAGTATGCCTACTTGACCATTTAAGGAGTACTTGAGGCACTGGTGATATGACTAGGGGACCACCGCATGCAGATGGAGCCATGGTCTACCCATTAATGCATTATATGCGGTGTCATGGGAGACAACCATAAATTCAGTATTGGAGACTAGGCCACCGAAATGGGTCTTCAGGCGGATCTTGCCAACTAGGATCTGATCTGTCCTGTCATATCCCTAGATCCTTAAATCAGAGGGAGTTAGGTCATCCTCGGATAACCCCAGCTTCTGCAATGTCCATGTCGGGATAAGGTTGATCCTGGAGCCAGTGTCAACGAGGCAGCAGTGAACCTCGAAATCGTTAAATTGGCCTGTGATGCACAGTGGTTAGATGTGCCCCTGTATGGGAGAGCCTTCATCCTCTCCTGAGAAAAAAATGATGTCCTGACATTCGGCACCCTCGAACGCTTCAGCATGAAAGGCTTCTACAGCTGCTACCTCTGTTTCAAACTAGAGAGGGCTTCTTAAAGCCTCAACGAGGGCCTCACGCATATCTGACGATAAGAGAATGGATTCAAGGATAGAAAGCCTTGATGAGATTCCGACGAGGTTCTTGAGAATATCATACCTCTATTCCAGGAGTTAACTTATTCTTATATGAGGCCGCTATGCGATTGGAGGCATGGAGGGCCCTACCGGCAGGACTGGCAGCTGGTTGGTGTTGGGAACGTCTCGCTGTTCACTAGTCAAAGCCCGACGAATTTCTGTCGGATGAGGACCGGATGACTGAGATCGACATGTAGCTGGGCGAGGCTGGACGCAGCCTGGATGAGGTATCTCTGCCTGATCAAGTAGCACAAATGGTGGTGGATGTGGTCGTGATGACACCAGATGAAGAGGCTGCGAGTGCTGAGCTCTGCACTGGGCCCACTGTCTAGTCTTGGTGGCATGCACAGACTGTCTGGAGGTGCCAAATGACGCACCTCGATGAACCATATGGCCATAGATCTTCTAAAGTTGGCGTCAGCTGGTGACGTTGGGGAGGTTCACCTGGAACTCCCCCTCATCAGGAGTTATATAGGGGTTTACCAACTCAACGGTGTTGACCAAAGAATACCCTTTACTGTCACTCGAAGAGTCATCTACTACTGGGTGGATTCTGGGAGGGATCCCCATCTCAGGGGGCATGAAGTCACTGAGAGTGGGGTATGAAGACGGCATGTGAGGGGCGCATTTCTTTTTCTTGTGCTGCTGATGCTTGCTTTTCTGAGAAGAGGCTGACCGAGATGATGATGCAGAAGTGGTGGCCGCAACTTCTGAAGGATCTGGCTGATGTAGGTGCTCCCAAATGATACCATGGGCATGATCAACCATCTTGCAAGGCATCCAGTCATCGTACCTCTGGGACCCGTGGTTGGAAACCTGTTTCCACTCACCTTCACTATCGCTACCACTGTCTGGCCTTACAAAGATACCTGCCACTTGTGCCGGGGTTGGGCCCGGCCTGACTATGTTGTTGTCAACCTGATCTTGGAGCCAGTCTTTAAACATAAATCACTACTTGAGGGTGTGCCTCAAAATATGATGATAGGGGAAGTAGTTGGAGAGATTAGTAAGATTCACCTCTTCTGGCCTTCTGTACTCAGTCAAGCATACAATCCCATGTTTTAGGGTGCTACAAAAGTAATCGGGGACCTTATTCTCACTGAACGAGTAAGTGCAATTTCTTCTTTATGGAAAGGGGGATCTTGGAGCTTGGCCTTGATGAGGGGCCAGAGGGGCCTGTCAAGGAGGTGGGACCTGGTTATCCTACCTTGGTGGTGGCGGCGCATTACGCGGAGGCGCTTTCGGATTCTGAGGACATTGCAGAGCCAGAGGCTGTGCCTGAGGAGGAGGACCTCTGCGAGTCTGTGGGGCCAGTTCCACTAGTAGTAACTCCAGCTATCTGGGGGATTCTATTTTGGCCACCGTGGTGGGCTCGGCTCTGTCAGCTCTCCTTGTTGGAATCACATGGGGAAACAGACATGCCTGACTGGCCTGTTGCAGGACTTCCTCAAGGCACTGACCCTTGTCGAAAAAGTCTCATAATCCTCCAGGGTAGTTCTGGGTGATCAGAGAAGGAACTAGTTCCATATCGACATTCCCTACGGACATAATCAATAATTGATCCTGAGTCAGTGACATGTAAAGGGAGTATGTAATCCCCTTACACCTGGCGATAAAGTCTACAACTCTCTTATCATGACTCTTCTTACACTTGAAGAGGTCTGAGATTCTATTTTTCCAGATGGTAGATCTGAAATGGTAGAGGAAAGTTCTGTGAAGATCCTCCCAACTGGTCACGGATCCCGCGGGGAGCTGGTTGTACCAGAAAAATGCCGACCTCTCCAATGTATGAACAAAATAGCGGATCTTGGCAGCCTCCTTCTACACTGGAGTGCCTAACATGGGCGCACACCTTGAGTTGAAGTGGGCCAGGTGCTGCGGCGGGTCCCCTATCCCATTAAAGGGGGAGAAGGTGGGATTCTCGAAACACGGAGGTGCCGACATTTCATCCACCCGTGCCGGGTATGGCTTTCCATCTGGTGGGATTTCCACCTACCACATTTAAAATGCCTCAAGGAGACCTATAAGAACTGCCATAGGATCATCTGGGCATGGGTCTCTATCTTGATGGGGATCCCAAACCACAAGCACATTGCCGAGCTCTTCAACATGGTAGACAAGCTTAGTGGCTCATGGAGCGGCTGGTGGATCAGCCCATGGGGCTGCCGGAGGAGCCATAGCGGGGTTACTTGGATTTTTGTATCGTTCAAGGGGGTTTTCCAAGACATACCACACACTCTTTCCATGAGCTCCGGCTTCAACTCTATCTGTAGGAGCGATATGATCAGGGTTGCCTGGGGGCATCTCGTTGTGGAGTAGTTGTTCCTACCCCTGCTGCCCCAGCCAAGGATTATCGTAGTCGGGTCGTCGCTCTGCAATACGTTCATCTAGGAGTTCGTCAACCAACTTCTTCTGATCAACAAGTTGTTGGCGTAACATAGCCTTCACAGAGTCTTCCTCCATATTCTTCACTGAGGTGGACGTGTTAGAGTTCTTGATAGTTCCGATGTGCTCTTTGCCCTTACCAGTATTCCGACTGAGTACCAACACCTCGGTGGGCGCAGGGAGACCTAGGAGGTTCCTCTGCCGATGATTAATCCTCCTCGATGGGTCCAATAGTGGTGGCACACACTCAGGGGGTAAGTCTCCATCCAGAAACTCCAGCTCATCCTCCTTGTCCACTATGTTGGCCATGTGGACCGTGACCCTTCCTGGGGGCATGTCCACGATATCGCATAGTGAGTCAGACTTCCACTAGATAGGACTGAAGAGGAGGGAATCATACTACCCCCAGCCACAGATTTTCACATGGGGGGTAGCTTCCCTGATGATTTTGTGGAGTACCTTGATACTCTGAATGCATTGCTGCAGGAGGGACTCACGACAACCTGGTGACTTGGGGTGTTGGGCCACAGGGAGCGCAGCCAGATCTACTAGATGACACTGCTCGCTGATGTCTGTGAAATGTGCTTGGATCCTTGGATAAACCACATGATGATGACAGAGACTGAAATGCATCACCCAGAGGGTGTAGCGGAAACACTCAACTTCCTCTAGGGTGAGGGACTTCGGTAAGAAGAAATCCCGCACTTCCAAGGGCCAGAACTTCTCGAGGAGGTGGGCTACTGCAAGGATACTCCAGAAGCTCCTTGGCTCAAATTCAGGGTTTGGCCCTTGATTTCCCCACTCGCCAATTGGGGGTGGCTGAGGAACTAGCGGAGGTACTGAGGTAGACCACTAGGACGACAGGTTGGCTAGTGGAGAATACGGTGAACGACCTGACTAGCCGCCGATTATTGGGCTGTCCTCTAAAGAGTGTAGATACCTTGCAGCTACGTGGCGATAGGAGGGGCTGACATCTGCCATTTTTGGCTCAAGGGCCAGGGCTTCTTGTGGTGGGTCGCACTGCTGCTCGCCCGCCATTGGTCCCCAGAGTAGCTATCTGTGATCTCTTGTGGAGGTAGAGAGCACTTCCGGCGACGATGGTGGTGATTGCACGACCATAACCTGCGGGGTCTCCATATTTTCATCCTATTGTATAAATATGTGGAGGGAGGAAGGAATCATGTGGACCTCATGTTCTGGGAGCACCAGGCTGATACGCCTCATCCCTGCCCTGGCCTTGGACTCGGATGAGCGAGGGGAGGGTTCCCGAGATGAGTCATACTCCACTTCAGAGTTTGAGAAGCGGATGGGTTTGATCTCCGTCCGGGACTTCCCAGGATTCTTCTTGTTGCGGCAACGACCCGCCTTCCTTCCCCTAGGTGGCTCCTCGGGAAAAGTCTGATTCCTGACATGGGGTCCTTCGGCCACACTAGTGCTGGGGTGGAGAGGGTTTCCATCCGAGAAAACTGGGGTGTGAGGATCACCAGGACAAATGTCGAAGGGGACATGGTGAGGAACTCCATAAATAATTCCAGAGTGGGAAAAATCTCCGCTGGGACCGGTAGGAGCATGAGGAGGATCTCCATGCTTGGTGCGGGTGGAGTGAGGCCGGACTTCACCCCTCTGGTTTCCAGGGTGAGGAGGATCTTCACCAGCTACGGTGAGGATATAGGGAGAATCCCCACATCAAAAAGAGAGTGGATGGGCAATGTACCTACACCGGTGGCCGGGAGTAGGAGGAATGACTCCATATCCAGTGTAATGGGCATGTGAGAGGCTTCCGTGATGAGCATCACTCTCGCGAGGCATACCTCCATTCAGATTGGGGGTAGAATGGGGCAGACCTCCATGCCGAGCCTCGGAGTAGAGAAGGCCCATGCTCTGTGTGGTAGTGGTACGGGGAGGACCTCCATACGGGGTGGCATCACTGCGGGTTGGTTCGCGGTGACCACTGCTCGTGCCTGCAACCAGAAGAGTCGACCCAGCCTGCCCGTGGGGCAGTTGGGGCCTCGATCCTAGTTGGGCATATAAGCATCCCTACTCAGTGTGTGAAAGGACCTGATTATATGCATTGGAGGTGTCTTGGTCCATATACCTATCTATGTCGACTCCCCTTGGTGGGTGTCCTCCTCAACTTGTGCCTGACGCTGGCATCGGGTCAAACAAGCCAGGGATGGTGGCAGAGGTGCATAAATTACCTGTTCCTCCATTGGAAAGACCGGGTGGCGGTGTTGACATGGCCGAGTGGGAGCCTTTGCCGGGAGCCCTTGGATTGGGACTCTAACCGTGATGGGCCAGATGTCACCTACCTCATCAGCGTAAGGTAGTGAGTTGTCAAAGTGCTCTGGGGACAGGATCCCAAAGCGGTTGTATGTTGGGGTGGGGAGCAATGGCTCCCTGCACGGACCTCAGGGGTGGCGTTGACGGTGAGGTGCAGACGCCTCCAAATCCATGTGAGCCATATCCTGGGTTGAGATTATGCTCTTATACTCATAACGACATACAAGGTCATTAATTACCCTTCATTAGATAACTTATGATGGGGAGATGGGACATGGGCGCCCCACATTCATTGACGCAGAGGCCATTGTAGAAGTAGTGAAGCCACGCTGAGCGGCTGTGCTGGCGTTTCCCCTGCCCCTACATAGATGGGAAGGTGGTGATCACATTCCTATGAAAGAAACCTGATTCTTGAGAAGCAGAGAGATAAACTCATTAGTGTTGAAAGAAAAAGGAATTGACAACCAATGAACCAACTCCATCCCCTCTTCTGTGACTAGTAAGACAGATCCACACTGACAACATCGTAGAATGGAATGTCCAATGTTTTACTGCCCTAACTTCTGGTGAGTTTCATGCCAGGCCCACTATTTGCTTGGCGGGACTCGGTGTCAAATAGCTGGATCCAGTGACATGTCAATCCATTGATTCCACGAGTGCTACTAATCTCCATATTGAGGAGAAGGTATTCATATAGGGTTCACCATTTCTATTTCCAATGCTTTCTCCGGGGTGCGCGCACATGCGTCACATAGAGGACGCGCTGTTGTTACCCCGAATTCCCACTTTCAAAAAGCGGGTGACATCCGCTCCTTATTCAGGGATGTCTGCTCTTTGATCAAAACAAGATGATGGGATGTCAGTTATTCCTTCAAGGGATTCCTCCTCAGAACTCGTCACCTAGTCTAGGTCTCCCTAATAGACATAAGATTTTGTTTGTGAAACTCTTCCCGGCGCCATATCTTCATGGACACCAGTTAATTACGTTGCTTCTATCAGGACATTCCAAAGGGTCTGGTCAGGGCAGCAACCTTCGGTTAGGGGATTAGTCACGCTGGGCATCACTGGCGTGTCTGGACACTGGGGATTGGTTTACTTGTCTTTTGTCCCGTGTTATAGGTCTTCTCGAGGGTGCAGAAGACGGAGGTATCCCACATTGAATTTTGAGAATCATATTCCATTTTCATGTATCTGAGGTTTTCCTTAGCTTCCTATGTTTAACAAAGGGTATGCTGCAAGTTTAATGTCCAGCAGAGACGGGTCGGGCTGATCAGAACACTGAATAGAGTGGATCAGATGGAGGAACCCCTGGAGGGAATACTGGTATTGGGGCAAACACGTGGGTGGATTCCCAAATACTGTTACTGGGAGTAGATAATGGGGTGGCATGATTCCACCGGGATGTGGAAGCCCGGGTAAGAATCAAGATGGATGATGGAGGGTTGAACAGAGTGAAGGGGGGTGAGATGGAACCGTCATGAGGATGACAATGGTTTTGGGATTGAGCCTCGAAGAGACTTCCTACATAACCCCATGGAAGGTAATCAAAGTAAACATAGTTCATATGATGATGACTTACTGCTAATTGGGAGTTTCAACGGCTTACCATTGGTTGATGCCGCAACATCATACCACTGGATGGGGCTATTATGCGGGACGAGGGCGAACCGACATGAAGGAGGACCTGGGGTCCAATAGTGGTGGGATTGAACCTTAGGGAGGCTTCCTACGTACCATGACTTGACATGGACCAGAGTACCCGTATTTCAAGTAAGGGGGTGTCAGCGAACTGACGTGAAAATGGACCTGGGGTCCGATGGGTGTTGGGATTGAACCTCAGAGATGATTCTTACGTACCATGCCTTAACATGGATAAAATTCCACGTAGTTTTGGATGGGGCATGAGGCTTACACTCTAGGCTGCCCAAGGTGTTTGGTGAACCGACGTGAAGGTGGTTGGAAAGGCCGGGTGGTGGGATTGAACCTCAGGGAGTCTTCCTATGTACCATGGCTTGACATGGATCAAAGTCCTCATAGTTCGGGAGGGGGCAGGGGGCATAAACTCTAGCCTTCCCAAGGTGTTTGGTGAACTGACGTGAAGGTGGTCGAAATGACCGGGTGGTGGGATTGAACCATAGGAAGGATTCTTACGTACCATACCTTCACATGGATCAAAGTCCTCATAGTTTGAGATGGTATGGGGCTTATACTCTGAGGTAGACCAAGGTGTTGGTGTCAAGGTCGGTGCTTACTCTAAGCCCACGTGAGTCGTGCTCGGTGTGAGAAACACGAGGCAGCAGAGGCCTGAAGATCACATCACGAAAGGTGCGTCCGTGGGATGTAGTGTGGGGCTTATGCGTGGAGCAGCCCAAGGAGAGAGAGATTGGAACTTACTCCAAGATGGAGGCCCATGGTGACAAAGCGTAGTGGGAGAGGGATTTGGTACCGAATAAAGGAGAATCAATATTTCCCACCATGCCCTTCGCTGGACTTGGGGACTGAAGATGAAAGGAGGAGCAGAGATGCTTCCTCCTATAAAGAAAGATAGGGGCTTATGCCAAGGTGGCTGTGCTTTCCCTGTGGACAAACACCACTACGGTAATGAGGATATCATCCCCTGTGAGGGGTGATCCCATCCCCGTGGAGACGTGTGGGCATGGAGAATGTCCAAGGCGAGGGGACCTACGTGCGAGGAATGGGGGAAGGTCACGGTTTAACGTCATGTGATAAGGACGAGGTCGCTTGACAGTTTAACGTCCTGTAGCTCGGACGAGGTGGGTTTGCTCCGCACCCCTAGGACATACATAACCGGTACCCTCTGCTCCTTGGTGTAGAGAGGGTACATGAAAATACATGGCGAGAGGTGTCACAGAGCGAACCATTGAGGGGCCCACGTTAGCGTGGCCATGTGAAGAGGCAATAGCCGTTAGCGTGCCTATGAGAAGAATCATGAGGCAAAGCAACACAATGGGTGGTGTCAATCAGGGGACTCTGAAATCACATCGTGCACACATGGAGGGTCGCATGGGAAAAGGGATTTCCAAGCAGAGGAGTTCATAGGAAGAGGCCTTGTGAAGCTCTGTTGCTCCGCGTGGCAGAGGGCCCTTGCAACGGGGTGTGCTTCATGAAGTGGGGCGCCTTAGCCTAAGCATAGGGCATAGGTGCTTATGGGAGGTTCTTTGAAAATTGGAAAATCATTCATGGAGCACTACCTTACAGAGAAAAGGTGCCTCGCGAAGCGAGGTGTCGTGAAGCAATGTGCTTCGCGAAGTATGGTGACCCTACCTTAGCATGGGGATCTTGTGTAAATGAAGGGTGTTTCACGAAGCATAAATGCTCCATGATGACCGGGCCCCCTTGGGGATCCCCTTCATTTGCAAAGGCACTTAGGCTTCGTGAAAGGCATCCCTCTCAGAAGAGGGGATAAAAATGAGACAAGGGGGAGGCACTTCATGGAGCATAAGTACCTCACACAGCTCGTGGTTTGCAGAGTAGAAGGATGCTTCGCGATTTAGGAGCTGGGAAGTCGAAAGGTCTGATTGTCCGTATTTTGGGCTCAAGGGAGCCCGATATTTATAAGAAAGAGGCGCCGTGAAGAGGAGCATACACGACACGAAGAGGGCCTTGGTTGCTTCGTGGAGGGCCGTGAACGTCAAATGTAGTCACAGAGCATCCCACCTCCTTTTTTCATGGTGGGATTGTGAATTTCAAATGTGTTCGCAGAGCAGCCTGCCTCTATGCTTCGTGGTGGCTGCGGTGTTGGGGGCCTCTGTGAAGTGGCTTCGCAAGGTATTCAATGGGGCCTTGTTTTGGGTTTCTTCTCTGTCCCAAATTTTGGCTCCAATAGTTGTTATGCCATTTTATTTTCAATTATAAATGTTGGGGTATGGTTTTAAACCTCCCCCATACTGTTCTATTTATTTTTGAATGATGGGGGACCCCTTTATCTCTCATAAAATGACTCCCATGTACACCTGTTACTATGTTGAAATTCTGAAAGGAATTTCTCTCTCCTCATTTACATTCAAGAAGTTCTTTTGTATCATGAATCTAAATTCCATTACAATTTTTGGGACATGTATCTATATAACCACCTTACTTTCCATTTCATATAAATATCATGATACAATCCTTTCTCTCTCATCAACCATTTTTACAAATTCTTATGTCACACCGTTATGCTGTCGAAATTGCACCATGATTTTCCAAGCCAATGTCATTGTGTAGTGAATAACATGCCCATTTCTCTATCAAGGGTATTCACCTTTATGCACATTTACTTCTTGATTATAAAGCTTCATGTATGTATTCCACATCCCTTTATTGTGGAATAAATTATGATGAATGATTCCATGTTGTATGATCCATGTGGCACACTTATGCATGAAATGAAATGTTTAAAAAGGGTGTTCCCTAATAGCGCTCCAATGCATTGGGTAAAGTATAGTATCATGATAATTCATGTGCAATGAGTGTTGAATCATGCTAATTCAAGTGTAATAAGGGTTTACTCGTGCTTCATGTGCAATTAGGGTCTACTCATGCTCCATCTGTAATGAGCCTTGACTCATGCTAATTCCTTGTTAAGTGTTGTTTCCACATCTCCATGTTATGATTATCACGATTTATCGTGCCTTTATGTTAATGTTTCTCTTGTGTTCCATTTATATACCTATTGTTTAACATGTATTGTATTCCTCATTTTATTCCTTGTTTGTTCCCTTACTGGGCTTTATAGCTCACCCTTTTCTTATGCATGTCCTTAGGTTATCCAATGTAATGATAAGTACGAGGGAATGTAGTGGTCATGTAAAGGAAGTTTACAATAAGATGTTGTTTTTTATGTTTTAAGTTTTTATGTAATGAACCTAAGCCCCAAAGACACTAGACATCTCAATCTTCTATTTTTCATCAAATGAAGTTTATGTAATAAATCATGTTTAAGTGTGACATAAAAGAAGGGTTTTCATAGTTGGTATCAGAGGATAGGTTTAGTTATTTTTGGGATTAAGATTAGAAACTCCTAGGGAAGCCTAAGAGACAAGACTAATAAGAACATACCTATGTTTTGGTGAGTATTGAGTAAGTGGTTTATCAAGAAAATACACCCCTGTCTAGATATGAACAGGTAGAGGCGGCTCTGGCACAGATGTATCCAAGGGGTAAAACCTGAAAATACCATTTTGAACTAGACTTGAATGGGAACTAGTGCACGACAATGGTACTTTATGAACTCTTGGTTACGACACTCTCAGGAGATATGATTTTTTAAATACACAAGCTTAGTATGAACCATTATTAAGGGACCAAAAAAATTCCGTAAGAATATATGTCAGAAAGTAGATCATGGATAACATAGACTAAAGCCAATAGATTCATATGTTAAGGAAATAAAAGTTATTTATAAGTCATCAGTTTTGTCCTTGTATTAAACTTTATGTGTTACCCCTAACTTTCCTTTTATTCTAGCCAATGGCTGGTAATAGGAGGACTCGGGCTAACAACCGAAGTGAAGATCAATGTGATGACTGTACTAATGAGACGCCCCATCCAATGGGAGTGGGAATCATGAACTTTTTTACACTTCTCTCTCAGCTAACTCAGGATTTGAATAGAAACATGGGTCAAGATGAATGTTCAACCCCCATAAGAAAGAACGAGTCTCTATCAAGAGCTTCATGAGACAAAGGCCTCCTACTTTTAATGGATCATCCGATTCCTCAATCGTTGAACAATGGATCAACTCCATTGAAAAGATCTTCTCCATCATTCAATGTTCTGAGCAAGAAAAGGTTCTCCTGGTTTCTTATTGTATGGAGGGTGAAGCTGATCAATGGTGGACGTTGATCAAAAATACGAAGCCTGAGGAGGAGATCGAGGCGTTGGAATGGAAGGATTTATGGAATATGTTTTTCGATAAATATTTTCCGTGCACCCTCTAGATTAATATGGAAGGGACTTCCTTGACCTCAAGAAAAAAGATTATGAATCTATTGGAGCATATGAGACAAAATTGACAAATATTTCATGACACACTTCCGGCTTTGTCACTACCCCCCAAATTCAAGGTTGAACTCTTCTTTAGTGGGCTAAAACCTAGCCTGTGAAAAGCGCCAATGATCTGTGACTTTGACAGCTATGAGGAAATTGTCTGATGTTCCCTCAAGGTCGAAATGAAGATCAGAGAATCTCAGGGGTATCATGGGGATAAGAAGTGTAAGTTGGACTTCAATTTTGGAGGTCTGATGGATAAATCCAATGGTGATAAGAAGATCCAGCACCCCACTTTCCAAATGTGCAGAAAGAAGCACCCTAGAAATTGCCTAAAGGTTACGAGGAAATGGTTTAGGTGTGGTAGAGAAGGGCACTTGGCTATTAACTGCTAGAAAGAAAAACCCATGGCTGAAACAAAGGAGAGGAATGCTCCGTTCAAACCTCAATGCGTTATTCACTACTAAAACTTCAAAGAACTAGTGCATCTTTCAAATCAGTTCCCTAAGCCAAGGGTTTTTGGAGGCAACCAAAAACCTCCATGGTGGAAAGGGAGAGATTTTTCAATCACTACTGCCGAAGTGAACCCCGATAATAAAGTGGTGACAGGTACGCTAGTTATTCATTCAAGAATAGGAAACATTCTTTTTGATTCAGGATCTACACATTATTTTATATCTAGAAATTTTAGTAGAACAATCCCAGAACCACCATAAATCATGGAAGTGAAGATGTCAGTGAGTACAACAAATGGGGAAATCATTGCATCCCATGAATATAACTCCTCCCCTGTCATAATATGTGGATTAAACTTCCCGGTGAACCTCATCATACTCCCTATGGTGGAATTTGATGCAATTATTGGCATGGATTAGATTTCATTATATCGATCCAACATAAATTTCCAAGAGAGGGAAATCACTCTCCATGTGGATAATCAACCCTCAATTTTATACAAGTGAAAGGAGGAAGATGAATATTCTTTAGATCCATCATCTCAAGCGTGGATATTACTGCCCTATGAGCATAAATATCTAGCTCAGATGATTGAGTCCAAGGAAGAAACCATCCTTGAAGACATGACTATTGCGATGGAATTCACTGAAGTGTTTCCCGAGGAATTGACTGGTCTTCCTTCTAGAAGAGATATTGAATTCTCAATTGATCTTATACCTGGGGAATTTCCAATATCCAAGTCTCTATATAGAATGGCTATTGTGGAGCTTGAGGATCTGAAGAAAAAACTACAAGAGAATCTAGATAAAGGGTTTATATACCCAAGTGCTTCACCATGGGGTGCACTAGTCCTCTTTGTCAAGAAGAAGGATGGGTCAATGTGCGTTTGTATCGATTATCGTGAGATTAAAATAATAATAATAAAGAACAAGTATCCTCTCCCACGAATTGATGACTTGTTCGATCAGCTTCGTGGAGCACATTACTTCTCCAAGGTGGATTTGCGGTCGAGATATTATCAAGTAAGGGTGAAGAAGGAAGATATCCCCAAGACTGCTTTTCGAACAAGATATGGGCACTATGAATTCATATTAATGCCTTTAGGACTCACTAATTCTCCAACAATCTTCATGGACTTGATGAATAGAGTCTTTAGAGATTACCTCGATAAATTTTTGGTAGTCTTTATAGATGATATTCTGATATACTCCAAAACTAGGGAGGATCATGGGGAGCACCTAAGAATTGTACTAGAGACCTTGCGAAAGGAGAAGCTCTATAAAAAGTATAGAAAGTGTGAGTTTTGGTTTAAGGAGGTCTCATTCTTGGGCCATATCATCACAAGCAATGGGGCATCTGTGGATCTCTCTAAAACAGATGCAATAGAGGGATGACTGTGGCCAACCTCGGTAATGGATATCCATAGCTTATTGGGGTTATCTGAATATTATCGAAGATTTTTGAGAAATTTATCATGATTGTACAACCCTCTTACTAAGATAAATCAGAAGGGAGTAAAGTTTTCTTGGAGTGATGAATGCGAATAAAGCTTCTAGGAGATGAAAATGAGGCTTATCACTGCACCCGTTCTCACTTTACCCATAAGTAGAGAAATTTTTGTGGTATTCAGTGATGCTTCGAAGAAGGTCCTAGGATGTATATTGATGAAAAATGACAAAGTCATTGCCTATGATTCAAGGAAATTGAAAGGTCATGAATAGAACTATCCAACTCATGACCTAGAGTTGGCTGCAGTGATCTTCTCTTTGAAAATTTGGTGTCATTATCTTTTTGGGGAGAAGTGTGAAATATTTGCGGACCAAAAAAGCCTCAAGTATATATTCACATAGAAAGAGTTGAACATGCGCTAACGAAGATAATCAGAGCTGATCAAAGACTATGACTTCTCAATCCATTACCACCTTGGGAGATCGAACAAGTTGGTGGATTCCCTAAGTAAAAAGGACCAAGAGATTCTATCATTGATGAGAATTTAAAAGGATCCAATCTTCTTAGATTTTATGAAGATGGAAATGAGAATCATAAATAAGGGAAAATCATAAATCCTTTTACAAATGATTGCACAACCGTAACTTTTGGAAAGGTTAAAGGATTCTCAAAAGGATGATGTGAGAATTCAGGAAAAAGTGGTAGCTATCAGAAAAGGGAAATCCTAAGAGTTTAATTTTAATGAAGAATGAATTGTGAGATTTGGGAAAATACTACGTGTTCCATCAAGTCCAGAGATGAAGAAGGAAATTTTAGATGATGCACATAGTACAAATTTATCTATTCACCCAGGAAACACAAAGATGTATCAAGATCTCCAAGAGAATTATTGTTAAAGTCTAAGAGGATGACACAACCATTTCCCATACTAGAATAAAAATGGGAGAAAATCACCACGGACTTTGTCATCGGACTTCTGAAGACATCCAAAAGAAACAATGAAATCTATGTTGTTGTGGGTTGTCTTACAAAGGCTGCACACTTCATTGTTATTCGGGAAGATTTATCATTGGATCAAATGACACAAATATATATCAGGAAAGTGGTAAGGCTGCATGGAGTACCACTATCTATTGTGTCCAATCGAGATCCAAGATTCACATCTAAGTTTTGGAAGAGTCTTAAACATGCTCTAAATAATGAACTGAACTTCAGTATGACCTATCATCCTCAGAATTTTGGCCAATCCGAGCGGACTATCTAAACACTTGAGGACATGTTGAGAGAATTATCAATGGAGTTTAAAGGAGGATGGGATCAAAATCTTCCTCTGGTTGAGTTATCTTATAATTACAGTTTCCACTCGAGCATCCAAATGGCACCATATGAAGCCCTTTATGGGAAAATGTGCATAATACCGACGTTTTGGGATGAGGTCGGTGAGAGTAAGCTGCTTGGACTATAAATGGTCGAAGAAATGGTGGAGAAGGTGAAAACCATTTAGCAGCATATCAAGGAAACCCAAAGTTGACAGAAGAGTTATGTAGATAACCGTTGATGAAACCTTGAGTTTAAAGTTAGAGACATGGTATTTCTATGTATATCTATGTGGAAGAAGGTCATGAGGTTTGGAAAGAATGGAATGTTAAGTCCAAGGTACATCAACCCTTTAGAGATTCTTGATCGTGTCGGGGTTGTGGCCTATCGAATAGCACTTCTACCTACCATGGACAAAGTACATGATGTCTTTCATATATCCCTTTTTGAGGAAGTACATACCAGACCCTTCACATGTACTCTCTTCAGAGGTGGTACAATTAGATGATGATCTTTCTTATGAGGAGCAACCAGTGAAGATATTAGATCATAGAGAAAAAGTTCTACGAAATAATACAATGCCCCTTATCAAGGTGTTATGGAGAAACAACAAGTTTAAAGAATCAACATGGGAATCGAAGGAAATGATGAAGTAGAGTTACCCACATCTGTTTTATTATGGGAAAATGAAATTTAGAGGGAGAAATTTCTTAAGGGGGGAGGATTGTAACGACCCAAAATTTCATTAATGGAAATACCCCTTGATCAAATTAAATGTCTCTCTATGTAAAATGTTTATATAAAATTTCAACTTCTTTGGTTTTATGTTAAGAATTGTGATTATTGCAAAATATATCCGTTGAACAGTGATCACATGATTAGTATAAATATAGGACTTTAACAAATCCAATTTACTCAGACAAAGGAAGCGATGGCCTCAACCAGTAGACGTGCCCCATACTAATCCCATTTGTCAAAGCTCAAAAAGGAGGTGGGGTCATTAGGCTTCACTCTTGACCAAGCTCAAGCTGAGCTTGAACATGTTAAGCTTGAGTGGAACCACCCATGTGAGAAGTGAAAGTTGATAGAGATTACCACCTGAGTGATGTTATCTGAGCCACCCCAAGAGTCTGTCACCATCGCACAACTCACCCTTCAGTCTTATGATGGTGTTTTAAGGGGTTATTTAACAAGACCCTAGTACTATAGTTATGTACATTATTTTTTATATAATAATTAATATAATTTTATGTTATTATTGTTAACTTGTAAATAGTTTTTAAAGCACAAATAGTATTTTTAGATAATATTAAACTAAGAAAATCAATTTTTATGAATTGATGGATTTTTGAAATTAAATAATATTTTAATAAAACATTATTATCATTATTAAATTATTTTTTATTAAATATAAATGATATTATAATTTTATGAATGCAATTGTAATTTTTATTAAGGTTTGAAAGCCATTTTTGTCAAAACCCATGAATTTTCGATAAATGTCAGTTTTTATTTTAAAAGTTAAAATTAACATATTTAGATAATTATTTAGATAAAATTAATATTATTTCTGGAATCATGGCATCAAAATTATACAATGGTGAATTTTTTATAATTTTCTGAGACAGTCATATTTTTTGGTAAAAATTCAATACCGTTTAAATATATAATGTGTTTTATGACATCATAATGACCAAATAGTGATGTAATAAAATACTATAAACTGTATGTTCAGAAAATATATGTTTAAAAATTAAAATATTTTTATTTTTGGGTTTGTTTGATTAATTTTGAAAAGCTTTAGTGGACCCTTCAAGACTTATTAAACATTTTTTCTTTTTAAATTGTTTTCCTTAGGAGTGTGACTCACCTCCACATAAGAAACCCCATTATTTTAAGAAGTTAGGAATTTTTCCTTATAAAATATTATTTTCCACTTACCTTTGGAAAAAACCATGGGAAAAAACCATGGGCTGGTTTGTGGTTTGGATTAGTTTAATGTGAGGTGTCCCAAACCTAAATAATAAAGAATTCCTTCTCCTTTCCTATATAAACCCACCCAATCTCCCACTTACTCTTCACTCAAAGCCTTTGGAGTTCGTCCAAAATATACCCTCCTCTCTCTATAATCCTCATAAGTCACCCCAAGCTCCCAATAATCCTCTCTCAATCCTCTCTCAAGCCTTTGGAATGCCACTTCCAAGTAAGGGTTTTCCTCCTTTCTCATTTTTGTCCAATTTTCTTTAAGTTGTTATGCCATTTTATTTTCAATTATAAATGTTGGTGTATGGTTTTTAACCTCCCCCACACTATCCTATTTATTTTTTAATTAAGGGGGACCCATTTCTCTCTCATAAAATTCTTCCCATGTACTCCCGTTACTATAGAGAAATTCCGAAAGGAATTTCTCTCTCCTTATTTACATTCAAGAAGTTATTTTGTATCATGAATCTAAATTCCATTACAATTTTTGGGACATGTATATATATGAACCACTTACTATACATTTCATATAAATATGATGAGACAATACTTTCTATCTCATCAACAATTTTTACGAATTCTTATGTCATGCCGTTATGCTTCCAAAATTGAACCAAGATTTTCCAAGCCAATGTCATTGTGTAGTGAATACCATGTCCATTTCTCTATCAATGGTATTCACCATTATGAACATTTACTTATTGATTATAATGATTCATGTATTTATTCTACATCCATTTATCTTGGAATAAATTATGATGAATGATTCCATGTTGTATGATCCATGTGGCACACTTATGCATGAAATGAAATGTTTAAGAAGGATGCGCCCTAACAGCGCTCCAATGCATTGGGTAAAGTATAGTATCATGATACATCATGTGAAATGAGTGTTGACTCATGCTAATTCAAGTGAAATAAGGGTTTACTTGTGCTTCATGTGCAATGAGGGTTTACTCATGCTCCATGTGCAATGAGCCTTGGCGCTTGCTAATTCCATGTTAAGTGTTGTTTCCATGTCTCCATGTTATGATTATCATGATTTGTCTTGAATTTATATTAATGTTTCTCTTGTGTTACATTTATATACCTATTGTATAACATGTATTTTATTCCTCATGTTATTCCTTTTTTATTCCCTTACTAGGCTTTATAGCTCACCCTTTTCTTATGCATGTCCTCAGGTTATCCAATGCAATGCTAAGTACGAGGGAATGTAGTGGTCATGTAAAGGAAGTCTTCAATAAGATGTTGTGCTTTTTGTTTTAAGTTGTTATGTAATGATCCTAATCCCCAAAGACACTATACCTCTTGATATTATATGTTGTATCAAATGAAGTTTATGTAAAAAATCATGTTTAAGTGTGAAATAAAAATAGGGTTGTCATAAATCAGGTAGTGGACTAGCACTGTTAAAGGGTAGCTTCACATGATGTTAAAGGGGTGGGGAGGCTAGAAACTATTAAAATTGGGTTTGAGCACTGATAAAAGTTAGGGTGGTCCACCATCCAATTTTCAAAAAAAATCTTAAAAATATATATATTTTTTACTTTTATTTAACTTTTTAGCACATATATTGTTCTTTTGTTCTTATAAAAGGGGTCTTTTATTAGTGCTAAAAAAGATATATCAAAAAGATTACTTCTTCAACACTAACACCGATAAAAGCGATTTATATCAATATTAAAATGAGGAATTGTGGTAGTGGTAGTATAATTTCAGGGTAAAAAAAATTACATATCATTTTTAAGAGAAATTTTTTAAATTATCGCAAAAATAAAATAAAAATAATAATAATTTACACAATACCTCCATAATTCATTTTTTTATTTTTTGATAAGTAATAACATTAAATGATATTGATGAAAAAAAATTATACACTATAGAAAAAAAGGAGTTTTTATAAAGATTTTGATTTTTTTAAATACATCTAGGTTAGAATTTTTTTGAAAATTACCAGGTAAAGGTGGTAGAGGATCTTCCACCTTTTCTGTAAATTGAAAGTTTGCATATCCAATTCCACATTTTCCTCTAATTGAGTCAGATCAATGACAAGGAAAATATGGAATGGGTGAAACCACCTTTCATCTAAACTAAAGTGAAAGGATGACTCTGATATGCCACCTTTCGCATAAATAATGGCTAAAGGCAGTAGGGGGATGCATTTCCCTGAAGTGCCTATAAAATGGAATCCCCCTATCCTCACTCAAAAATAACTTCATCTCTCTAAATTATACACTCTCTCTATAATAATACTGATGGTTCTTCCTTTATGCATGATGGTTTCGGTGGCCTAAAAGGAGTGATGATTTTTACGAAGCATCAATTAGAGGTATGTTTTCTTATTTATTTTAAAGTTATTTATTTATTTAATTTAATTGTTTTTTCCGTTCTAAATATGTTATTTATTTATTATTTTAGTTATTTAAATACAGTTTAGAAATAATAACAATTATTAGTAATGATTAGGTATATATTAACTAATGAATAACTTAGAATTAAAGAATGATTACATAATGATTATCTAATAATAATTAACTAATGAATATCATATGATTATCTAATGATTAAATAATAATTAATTAAGTATTATTTAATGTTTAAATAATTTTTAGTTAATA
This sequence comes from Viscum album, assembly GCA_963277665.1. Taxonomy (NCBI): domain Eukaryota; kingdom Viridiplantae; phylum Streptophyta; class Magnoliopsida; order Santalales; family Viscaceae; genus Viscum; species Viscum album. Next base: position 1,514,117,319 of record OY728134.1, on the reverse strand, counting down.
AAAAAAATAATGATTGACTAATGATTAAATAATTATTAACCAATGAATAATAAAGGATTAACTAATGATTAACTAATAATTAAAGAATGATTAAGTAATGATTAACTAATGCGTAAAGAATGCCTAAGTAATGATTAAATAATTATTACCTAATGATTAAGTAATAATAAACAAATTATTTAGTAATGATTAAAGAATTATTAAAGAATGATTAAATAATGATTAACTCATGAATAAATAATGAGTAAATAATGATTAACTAATAATTAAATATTGACTTAATTAATGATTAACTAAATATTATCTAAAGATCAACTAGTGATTAACTAATGATTAACTAATGATTAAATACTGATTAAAAATGAATAACTAATGATAAAGATTAATTAATGATTAAAAAATTATTAAATAGTTATTAAATAACAATTAAAGAATAATTAAAGAATTATTAGAGAATTATTAAATAATGATTAACTAATGATTGAATAATGATTGAAAAATTATTACATTATGATTAAAAAATTATTAAATATTTATTAACTAATGGCTAATGATTTATTAACTAACGATTAACTAATGATTAAGTAATGATTAAATAATTATTAAAGACTAATTAAAGAATGATTAAAGAATGATTAACTATTGATTAAAGACTGATTAACTAATGATTAAAGAATGATTAACTAATGATTATAGATTTATTAAATAATGATCAAATAATGATTAAATAATGACTAAATAATGATTAACTAATGATTAAAGAATTATTTGATATTTATCAACTAATGATTAATAAATGATTAAAGATTGATTAACTAATGATTAAAGATTGATTAGCTAATGATTAACTATTTATTAACTATTTATTAATGAATGAATTCAGAATTATTAACTAATTAATAAATAATGATTAACTAATGATTAACTAATGATTAAAGAAGGATTAAAAAATGATTTAGTAATGATTAAAAAATTATTAAATAATGATTAACTAATGATTAACTAATAATTAACTAACGATTAAAGATTAATTAACTAATGATTAAATAATGACTAAATAATGATTACTTAATGATTAAATAATGATTAAATAATGATTAAATAATGATTAAATAATGATTAAATAATGATTAAAAAATAACTAACTATTGATTAAAGATTGATTAACTACTAATTAACTAATTTTTGAATAATGATTAACTAATGAATAACTTATGATTAAATAATGATAAAATAAATATTAACTAATGATTAAAGAATTATTGAATTATTATTAATGAATTGTTAATTAATGATTAGCTATTGATTAACTTTGGATTAACATAAAATAAATATATGATTCACGATGAAAAAGTGGATGAAAAAGAGGCTTAACTACACACATGATTTATTACTCACTTGATTTAGAAGATTCATACCTTATTGAATGCCTATTTCATTACTCTTGGTTTATATGTTTTATATGAATCACATTATCATTATAAACCACATAACATACCTTAAGGAAAGTTAATTTTTTTTACAAAACATTAGTGTAATCTTTTAGGATAAAATAAAATGTTATAAAATTTTGGTATCATAAGGATTATGTGGTTATATAAGAAATCAAATCCATATATGTATGCTACAAGTGGATGTGGCTCTAGAACGATTGTACATGGGGTAAAACCCGATAACACCACATTGAGAAAGACTTGATCAGTAATTAGTGTTGGAAAAAGGGCCTTGCTGCACACCTGGTTCGACACTCCCTTGTAATATTCTTTAGATAATTCATAATTTCTTTACAAAATACTGAACATGACTTTAGGATGATTAAAAATTGTACTATGAAACATTAGTTCCATCTTTTTGGATATAAAGATATATTCTAAAATTTTATTATAATAATGATTGTATAGTCAACCCTCACAATCAATAGTATTTACACTATCCGAATATTGATTAACCAAAATTTTCATGTAGGGAATCATGTTTTCCTATGTATTCTTCAACAAAAAGATTATTCAAACTGATCAAGGAGCTTCTTATAGTACACAACCAACAACAATGGTTAGGACAACTAATTTTTTATCCCTAAGTGAACTTCAAGAATGAATTCGTGGTTGCCTAAAACTAGGACCTAATCAAGAGATAAAGTCTATTATATATAGACATATTTAATTCTCATATACAATATAAAATATAGCTTGTTCATTGGATATTGATGAGCATTGGGTCCAGGAAATAATTTTTTTCTCACAGTCAGATGGTTCCATTATAGATTTATATGTTGATGTTTTTATTGTACAACAAAAATCACTGATTATATGAAGATATTGAATTAAAATATTTGTTGAAACAGGTATATCCCAAGAAATTAAGGCTATTACCTATGATGTAAAAGATTAAAACCTAGTTTATCTTCTATATATTCATGTAAATCTTACTTTAGATGTGGAATTTTATAATGATGGAATAGATGGAGACAACAGTAAAGATGAGAAGGGAGCAATAGAATTTAGGGAGAAAGTTTTTAGAAATGTGTAATTGTACAATAGTCTTGAACCACAATAAATAATCCACCACTCTTCACATTTGGATTACAAGAAATGAAACATTTTCTTAAATTTTAATGGAATGTTATCACACTTGAAACTGATTTTACTGGATTTGTAGTGGATAGGTTTAGGGATATGGAAAAAACATTATATGTTGGAAGGGATTTTAAAAGTAAAGATACATTGAAAAACCTACTGAAAAATTTCATATTGGGAGGCACTGCAAATTTTTATTTCGGAATCAAGCCCTAAATAATAAATCATACAGTGTAAAAAAATATGGGGATGATTGTAGATTCATCTTGAGGGAGATTTCAGAAATTTTTTTGGAGGTTGGAAAATTTCAAAGATTAAGGAAGAACATATTTTCATTTAGCTAAACCTGAATCATGATTATACTTCATTGGATTCTGAATTTGTGTCATTTAATATTGTCAAGATGATTAGGACTTATTATTATGTTCCTATATCCCTTGTTCAAGAGAGGATACAACAAATATTTTATTATAATATTTCCAATAATAAGGCATGGATGGAGAAACATAAGGAAATTGTGAAGGTCTATGGTGATTGGGATGACTTGTATTAGGTGTTTCTTAAATTTCTAGACATACTAAGACACAATGAAAGATATTCCTTCCATTATCATAAGAACGGAAATATGTCTCAAGATAACTTACTTGATCCACCTCATGTTCAATATCATTGGTTTGTAGGCATTCCTCCCTTATATTTCTTCATTTTGTTTCAGAAAATAGTTCATATATATTTATGGAACATTTATATATGGAATACACAATGACATATTTTTTATTATGAAAACCCAAAAAATGGAAACCATTCATATTATCCTCTTTCATTTTCCATTATGGAGAAGGAAAAATTTGAATCATGGCGTTGGTTTTTATCGTTATCAGCAACCATTTCACCCACATTCTAGGTGTCTATTTCATATCTGATTGGCATCGGGCAATTAATGATTTAATCAATATGGATCCTGATACTTAAAGACCCAAACATGAACACCATTGGTACCGTATCAGACACATTTCTAGAAAAAAACATTTCATAATGAACCTATAAATAAGTAAATCATGAGCCTTGGGGTGAAATGTATTTATTATTTTTCACTATTTTAACATAAATATAAAATTAATTTATATGAAATATGATCACTTATGTGTAGCATATGAGTTGGATCAAAAAATATTTGAACAATGTTTATAAGAAATATGAAAGTCTAATCAATGATTGTTTGATTATATAATGTGTATTCCAAAATAAAAAAGGACATTGGCATATGATGAGGGTAATAGGTATCAAAACATGACCACAAATATTGTAGAGTGAATCAATGGTTTCTTAAATGGGCTTCACAAGTTACCTATAACTTCCCTATTTCAACAAAAATTTTATCATCATGTGAATGAATTCATTTATAGACAAATACAAGCCTCATATGAGGTTCATTAGGGGCTAAGGCATGGAAGAAACTTTCAATGAGATATTGAAAATAACATTGAAGAATCTTATGCTTATAAATTACATCTTTTCCCCTAAGAAGAATCTTTATTTCAAGTTCAATAGTGTCTAGACCCCATCACAAGTAGCAGTGGTGAAAAAATAGTGGTACTACTGGAAGAAAGGAATTGTCAATGTATAAAATTCTATTCATTATAATTTCCATGAGCACACACCATCGCAACATGTGCCTCTATAAACATATCATGGGAATTATATACTGATTCAGTGTACCAGCTAGACACCATTTATATTTTTTTTCTACACCATGGAAACATATTGGGGAGTTTGGATATTTACCAATGCCCAAAGACCAGCTGATATTGATACCTAACATCAATAGGTAGCATTAATTATGGAGACCAAAGTCCATTAAGGTGCAGAATAAGATGAAATTTCCTTAAGAATAAGGGAAACATTTGAGATGGAGTATATGTCATTAAGAAATTCATAATAGGAAATGATTCCCCAACATTTTTGGATCAAGTTCACACTCTAATCCATAATGATGTATTTTCTCCGATGTGATATTTTTATATTATTAGTTAAATTATAATAGACCATCATGTGATAAATCATACATAAATTATAAATCACACCATTTTAGATCTAAATTATTAGTTAAAGTCAAACTAAGGTTGTGTTGGGTTATAAAAAACATTTTCTATTTGTTATTTAAAATTTTATTATAAAATAAGTCACAGAATGTTTTGGAAGGTGAGGTAAAAGAAGATAAAATATAAATTAAATTTATTTATCCATGATAAAATTAAAATTATGATCATATAATTTTAAATGGACAACATAAAACTCATTAAATAACACATGAATATTTTACAACAGACAAGAAAGACCATTTTTTTTCAATAGAGAAGATACTGGATGATACAAGTCTGCCTTTGGATGTGAAGTAAAATCTATATTATTTTCAAGTGGTAGCTTAAAAACATCTTCCAAGGGGATTTAATTAACTTTTGAATTTTTAAAAGCATTCGTAATTTTAATGACATCTTTACTGTATGGGGTGTCCTGTCATTAGAAGGCTGAAAAGTTTTAAAAATTCAAAATTTAAGTACATACCTTTGGAATATGTTTTTAAGCTACCACTTTCAAATAGAATAGATTTTACTTTACTTCAGATGTTTGGATCATCTCATCCAAGCTATGTTTTGTTGAAAAATATCAAGGTTTTTATTATCTATTTTAAATCATTCATGTGTTATTTAAGGTGTTTGTTGTTTTGGATTTCACTTATATGATCATAATTTCCATTTTATCATGGATAAATAAATTTATTTGATGTTTTATCTTCTTTTTACATAACATTCCTAAACATTATGTGACATATTTTCTAATAAAATTTTAAATAGAGAAGGAAAAATGTTTATATATATAAATATATAAAAATATGTCTTAACAAACACACTTTACAAGGTAAAAAAATATCTAAAATCACTTTAGAAATATTCTTTGAGAAACCTAAAGACATACCCTTTTATTATGGTAAAAAACATCATAAAATAATTAGAATAGAAACATGATGTCTTACATTCTATCAGTCATAACATTCTTCTGACTATAAAGTTATATTTAAATTTTACAAATAAGTATTATTTCTTTTTTTATGTACAGATGATGGATATTATACTACTCACTAAGAATTATAGACATGTTTTACATGAGTTGATAGTGGGACATGAGGTTCGATAGATCAGGGTACTTCAATCATTCCATTATCAAACATGTCCTACCTCCAACCAACATTATGTCATATATATGCCATGCTAGGTTCTATGGAATTTTGGTATCTGATTATAGATTCCTTTATCATCACCTACTTGATTCCCTCACTGAGAGATAAATACCAGAGACACACACATTTCACTTGCCTGAGGGAGAGATGACCATCACCCTCAAGGATATGGAAGTCCTCCTTGGACTTCCTCTCTAGGGTGATGCAGTTATACGACCCACACATGGAGATTGGCCTGAGACTATACATATATTTATAAGAATTGAAATTTTGGCTGATGATGATGCTATAAATAGTGGGCACATATGAATTATATGGCTCGAGATGCATTTTCCATAGTTACCCGCTAATGCTGATAGGAATACTATCAAGCGTCATGCCCGTGTATATATATTATAGGTTATTGGAGGGAAATTGCATACTGATCACTCTTCTATTCATGTAAACATGATGCATCTATCCTTACTGGAGGATTTAGATCAGGTCTGAAGATATATATAGGGATATGAATGCTTAGAATACATAGAGAGAGCCTTATGCACAACATGCTGCTCAGATCGCACCCATCTTGGGTGATGTGTCATACTTCCTCAAATTTGGTCATAAGAGAGAATCTATCCCCTCTATCATATTTTTGAGGGTCATGAGATTCATATAGATGTGTTACATGAGGGTCTACATTTACGATGGCATGGTCACTCATCTCTATTGGTTTCTGATGCTAGTAGGTGTAATTGAATTTACATAAGGGCTCCAAGACACAATTTGGGTGCATACTATGTCATGTTGGATAATATGATAGCCTCAAAATTAAGTATATATAATCCTTCATTGACTAAATAATTTCATAATATCATAATTTTTTATTTTTAGTAACAAAAGTTTTTGAAAAATATCACATGTCATTTAGAATTCATGGATTCCATAATAGGATTTATTATACCAGTTGCCCACATACTGCACTGTTGGACTTCACAATGTGATGGTTTTAGTTCCTCTCATTCACTTTCATATTATTGAGTGGAACCAGCCTGATTGAGTCATGCCCCAGTTTGGATGTGTTCTGGGTATTCTATTTCCCCTAAGATAGTCACTGATGCTTCATTTCGAAAATTCGACGGGGAGGTAGGATGTCGACTAACACCGACGCCATGTACAATATCTTGATCTATGGTACATATGAGCATCATTTCATATCAAGGGTGTGCATATGATATGATTCCATCTATCAGAGTAGCTCGAGTATGTTCCATGGTATAGACTAAAGTCTATAATGTATCTTACGCTACAAGACAGAGGGCTTTAGAATCTTGTATGTCAATAAATTTCTAATTGTTTTTTTTATTTTACTATATTTTAATTCATTTTGAATCCATTTACAACCTACTCAACTATAGAAGATTATGTACATGTCTGATCTAGATGAGGAGGAGGTTGATATCCTGGAAGTGATCCATGCTACAGTGTAGGGGATGATACCATCCTATCATGTATTTCACGATAGCATATTAGATTTTACACCCTAGGGAGATGATGTTCATGCCAAGGGAGTTGAGGTTTCTACTCAAGAACCTTGTCGAGGATCCACGATGATGACGATATAGCCCACATCATGTTACACATGAGGCCTCACTAGTTCCATATGAAGAGGTTGGGCCTCGAGTAGTCCATCCTTAGATGATTGGGGGTATGCATTAGGAGGTATGGGATCTATTCATTTTTTCAGTATATCCACACTTTTCTCCATATAAAACTCATTAGAGATTCTATCAGGGGTTATTTCCCATGCCTCCACCTTTCATGTCTCATCATTCATAGGCTATCTGGTTCCCTTAGTCAATGATGACAAGTCTTTCTACTCACCTAGTGTGAGAAGGATCAGGTGCACATGATGAAATCCAGTTGATAACTCCTCCCATTGAGACAAAAGGGGAGGATTCGACAGTCAAGTTTCACTAGTAGAAAAATGAGTTTTCATGGATGGGTTTTTTGGTTGACTTCCATGTGGAGACATTAATGAACTTATTAGTGACTTCGAAATATTGGTCTCTATAATTTTTTTAATTCCATTACCTAAATTCTTCACATTCCCTCTTATTAGCCCCATTTCTCCTATGACCCCTACCTCTACATAGCTCCATCCTCTATCCCACAATTGTTAAGCTGCACTTCCCCCATCACAACCCTTCTATCAAGCCCTCCCACCTCCTTCGAGTTTCCCTGTCAATCCCTCCCTCCCCTATCAATCCATGCAGTCAAGCCCTCCTACCCCCACCGATCCCTCTTGTCCTCCTTGTCGAGCCCCCCGTCAAGACCTGTCATTGAGCACCTCAATCATAGAATCTCACACCTTTCTATCCACCATGTTTGATCCCTCCATCACTCCCTTCATATATCCCCAATCATGTCTCCCCCTTTACCCATAGTTGAGTCTGACCGCACTGCGATTCACTATTTCATTTTCACCCTTACACCATTTTATTAAACTGAATTTGTATTGTAAATTTAAAATATTATAACAAATTTAACTTAATTTTTGATTAATTTATTTTTAATAGGGTATATTAAACTTGTTTTTATATTTTCATTGATGTTGGAGGTGATTTGGAGGCCCCGAAGATGATCTAAGAGAAAAATGGGACAAACTGCATGGAATCCCATAGACATTTGTCCACTATTTTGGGAATTATGAGCTTTAAGTGCATCCAAATGGGATGGAACTTTATGGTAATCTCTAAAACATAATTTTATACAACCCATATCAAATAACTGAATCCTAATTAGTCCATATGATGGCCCATATGAACCATTATTTCTAGGGGAAAAAATCTTCCAGAATTCAAAAGTTTGGTTATGTATTTTGACCATATCTCCCAATCCAGATGTCAAATGGAAACCAAATGTGACATGGAGATATTAAAGAGTCTTTCCAAAAACTCATAACTTTTCTTCAAGTTGTTATATGGATTTCTACAATTCCAAAACTAAGACACATGTGGTATCTCAAAAACAGGGTTCTCAAAACCATGTTCCATTTTGGCTATAAAAAGGCACCATGGTAAATTCCTTGTTATGTTCCTAACAGAATCAAATATCTACCATTTTGGAGTCCTAGAAAAGTTTAATCCTCATTATAGAGGTTTTAGAGTCCCCCTATCCTTATATGGGGATCAATAATGAAGATGGAGTTCCACCTGATCTTCCTCCTCCTCCTGATGTTGAGCTATGTAGTGGGTGATCATTGTGAGGGATCCACACACTTGAAGAGGGAGTTCTGGCACAAAACTATCTAATGGTTTTGTGTATATTGTGGTTTAAATTGTTCTTTAATATTTATCTTAACTTTTTTTGATGCATTGAATTGAAACAGTCTCTATTTCATAACCGATTGGTGTGAGATTTCAAGGGTACGCCTTTTGTTGTTCTGATTGAAGAACATAAGAACCCTTTTCATTCCAAAAAATTTGATATTTCAATGTTCCATTACAAAACTTAAATCATGATAAGGGTATGGAACTTGAATACGTGATTTTTATGTCAAGGTTTAGTTCTAAACACATCATCTTAAGAGGCTTATGGTTACCAAAGATCATGGTTAACCCTCAACCAAATTATTACACTAAAACCTAATAATAAATTAAGAATTAGGAACTCTTCAAGTGTTGTAGTAACTTAGCAATGATAACTTATTTATCTCATATATTTCACAATTCACTTGGTCTTCCAACTTTATAACTCTTTAAATTAAGTTACTTTAGTTAAAATGTTTTTAAAACCACCCACCTGTTTTAGTAATACACACTCAAAAACTATCAACACTCCTTGAGAGATGAAATAGGGTATGGAAATATTAAAAACATAATAAATTTGACTTGTTGTGACAACACGGTCAAATTTTGGTGCTTTTTCCAGGAAGAACTTCAGTTTTTAGTGCCTATTTTTTGATAAGATAATTGTAAATTCTGTGAATATTTATTTACCTTTGAAATCGTTTTGTATTATAATATACTTTTTGTATTAGTTTGGTGCATGGCATGTTCTAATCCGAGAGATTTATCTTTTTTAGAAAATGAACGGTAGAGGATCCTACATCAGAGACACTGAGACACAGAAGAGAACCCTTTGAAGGAGGACACACAAAACATCGACACTCTTCTTGATCATTCTACTTCTTATTTTGGAACCGACATCAAAACTGTAATAAACTTGTATAACATGATTGAAAACAATTGAAAAATAAAAGAACTAACCTCACCTGATGTCAATATCCATCCCACATACATTCAATTGCAAGGTGAGGCACCCAATTCTGAACTAAAATCTAGTTTAATTCATCTACTACCAAGGTTACATGGACTTCCTGGAGAGGATCCACAGAAGCATTTAAAATAATATCATGTTGTGTATTCTACATTAAAATATGAAAATTTGGATGAAGAACAAGTAAAGATTATGGAATTTACTTTTTCATTAGAAGACACTACAAAAGATTGGATTTATTATGTTAATTCCCCAATAAGAGGCTGGGCGGACATGAAACACATTTTTCTTGAAAAATATTACCCAAGCTCTCAAACTACAACAATAAGTAAAGAAATATGTGGTATAAGACAATGTCAAGGGGAAACACTTCATGAATATTGAGAATGCTTTAAAAGGTTATATTTAAGTTTCCTAGACCACCAAATAAGTGATCAAATTTTAATTAAATATTTTTATGAAGGTTTAATTACAGTTGATCATAACATGATTGGAGCTATTGTAGGTGTTGCACTAGCAGATAAAACCCCAATCTCTAAAAGGTACTTGATTGAGAACACGGAACAAAACACTCAAAAATTAATTACAAGGTCCAATGTACCCATTTGAGGTATCCATGAGGTGAAAAGTATTGAATTTGAGAAGATGGTGGGAAAAACGTTCAAAGAGGTAAGTACCCTTCTATGACAACTTGCTCTCTCCCAAGGGAAATCTAAATATCCTCCTCCCATCCATTTTGAAATCTTCTCTTCTAAAACACATTATTATAACCAATTCCCTCAATTGATAGAAACTTTTGAGAGTTGTGGGGCAATATTTACAGACCTCCCCTATAACCAACCCTTTAGGAAAGAACACTACTATCCATCCAACCCTGGGTGGAAAGAAAATGAAGCCTACAGGAAAGGGGGTATTTTAACCAACTTCAAAAATAATGGAACCAACCGGGGCAGAGTGGTCATCCACCACCACCCATAAATCCTCAACCACAATAAAGGCCTTTCCAACAAACTCCTCCAAAAACCGAGCCTAGCCTAGAAGATATGATCAAAAAAATGTCTAGCAACAATATCTAATTCTAATAAACCACTCAGGCAGCCATACAAGACCTCAAAACCCAATTAGGCCAACTAGCTAACTCAGTGGGGGAAACTCAAAGTCATGGGTCAGGTAAACTACCCTCTCAACTAGTAGTTAACCCTAGGGATAATGGAAATTTTAGTTCCATCACCCTTAATAGTGGGAAACAACATAAAACGCAAATTAACCCTCCATAATATTCATCCACTCCTAAAGAAACCACCATCCCAACAACAGAAAATGGTCCAAGAGAAGAAAATCCTTATCCTGAGAGAAGTCCTTCTAAAGGAAATAGATTGTATGTTGATGAGTCTCCAATCCCAACTATTCCTCTTCCATTTCCCCAAAGGTCCAACCAACCAAGGGGAAAAAAAGAAACTAAACTTGGTAAGGAAATATTGTAAACTTTCAAGAAATTATAGGTTAACATTCCTTTGATTGATATCGTGAAGTAAATTAATAGATACGCGAAGTTTCTAAAGGATATGTGTACACACCAAAGGAGACATAGAGGTGATGAGAAGGTAAGATTGGGTAGGAATGTCTCAGAATTGATAGAACCATCACTTCCTACCAAATGCAATGATCCTGGAACCTTCTTGATTCCATGCACCATAGGGGAGTATTAATTTTCCAATGCTATTATTGATTTAGGTGCTTCTATAAATGTGATGCCTCACTCCATTTACTCTTCATTATAGGTAGGAGAATTGAAGCCAACTGGGATAGTCATTCTCCTAGAAAATTGGAGTATAGTACACCATTCTGGTGTGTTAGAGGGTGTTATTGTTAGGGTTCACAATTTAATTTTTCTTGTTTATTTTTATGTGCTTAAAATGGAAGATAATATGATAAATGGGCATGACCCAATTATATTGGGGAGAAATTTCATGAAAACCACCAAAAAAATAAATAATGTCCATAATGGATCATTATCTATGGATTTTGGGGGTGACATTTTCCACTTCAATATCCTTGATGCCATGAAGCACCCCTAAGAAGAACATTCCCCTCTCTATTAATTCAATTGATGTACTCCCTTACCCTGAAAATACTTCTTATCATTCCCCTAATATCCTTTATGAGTTTTCATCCTTGATTGAAATTCTTGGTAATGAATCATGCATTTATTGTTGTAGTGGTCTAGAAAAGTATCATGAATGTTTATTAATTGATAATTTCTTGAAAACTGAGCATCCAATGACCATAGATGATACTTCTAAGCTTGTAAAATCTCATTACTCATCATAGGATGATACCATTGAGTAGTTAGATGATATTAGTGACATCTCATTTTCACACACACTTCCTTAAATAAAAAATCAACATGAATTGGAACTAAAAAAACTGCCTCAAGATTTAAAATATTCATATCTTGAGAATGAAAACAAGTTGCCCGTTATCATTGCTAGTTCACTCCCTACTGAGCATGAATTGTGACTACTTGAAATTTTGAGGGAGTATAAACAATCTTTGGAATGGAAAATTACTGAAATTCTTGGTATTATCCCATCAATTTGTACACATCATATATTGTTAAATGATGAGGCTAAACCAGTGAGGCATGAAAAATGTTTACTGAACCCAAACCTCCTAGAAGTTGTGAAAAAAGAGGTAAAAATATAATTAGCTGCTTGATGTGAGACGCACGGGGTGGCCTGATATTCATGTCATAGGGCGACAGTTGAAGGATGCGATTTGGGGCTAAGTGGCAGATGATGGGTATAAATAGTGGATGCAAGTAGTCAATCAACGCTATAAGGAGAGAGACCTACTACTTAGACAACACACTCAATGGAGGGATGTGATATCCAATCCAAACAACAACGTACTTGGGTTAATAAATAGAATTGGGGGCTTTGTGATCTTGGATCACCAATCTAACTTATAGATTTACAAGGCAAGAATGCACAAGAGCAAGGGGGAAATTCAGAACAATTCTCACACAACATAGAGAAACAAATCATAAGCTCTCAATTAATTCTTGGATCAAAATAAAATTCCATGGGGTGGAAATTTATAGCGAAGGGGTTATATAATAGTCAAGGGTCTAATACCCTAAAGTCATAAAGGCTATACCTACCTTGTCCCCTTAAAGTAAAAAAGATAAGCTCTAACAATGACTTTTTGGAAAATTAGCCCATTCCTTTCCACCCATAGCCCACCGGATTTGACTTTGGTGTCCAAAGATGCCATTCTAGGATCTCCAAGTGGGAAAGACTTCCAAAATTCGTTCAAACATGTGTCTTGGGCTTTATGCATCTCATTTTGTCTTAAATAAGAGTTATAATAATCCCATTTTCCACTTCCATGCATGCAACTTAGGTTTGGTCCGTTTAATGTAGTGATAAGGGATTTCGTTTCCACTTGTAGTCTCTTTAATCTTCCTTGCATCATTTGGGCATGCAACTCCAACTTCACACATGCCATCAAGTCAATTTCATCAGCCAGTTTCATATCATACTCCTCTTGAAAACGAGTCATCCTCTAATCTTCATCATCTGCATCCAAATACGACAGAATATTAGAAACATTGACTTTAAAAATAACTTCATACTCACCTTGTAATGCGATTTTTTACTCAATTGTATCAAACAGAAAGTCTAGCCCATCTCCATGTATATTTATCTTTGACGTCCAGTTCTTTTGAAGCCTATCTAGCTTATTTTATTTCCCATCTTCTTGGTTAACATGTTTTTTCTTTCTATATTTCTACTTTACTTTAAAGGAAATGAAACTTGATCAATAGTGGCAGGGAAGCTAAATCCAAAAATAGTTCCAGATGGAAAAATTGAGTTATAGAGTGATCTCCCCTTTTTTAAGATGACTCTGCATAAGATAGAAACTCCTTCCAATCCTTTAGAAACATGATGCCGTTAATGGATAATTGAATTGATTTTCTCTATCTAATAGGAATCATACAATGTTGTGTCTCCTAAAGAATGAATCCATCATACAAATATGAAAAATATTTCACAATAGTTGAAAATGAATAAGTTAAGTAGTTAGTGTTCAACATTACATCTTTGTACATAAGTACTAGAAGGTTCTGCTGAGAAATCAAAGCTTCTTTAACCTCTCTCTTATTTATCATTGCATTTTTTCCCTCATTGACCTCTCTTTTCTCTCTTGATTTTTTGTTAAATTCAATAAATCTTCTTCTCTCATTCTCAACTCTCACATATCCCCTCATTCTCTCCTTTTTCTCTTTCTCTCCTTTTTTCTTGATCACTCATTGTTTTCTTCTCTCTCAAAATATGATCTTCCAGAACTTGTTTGGGGGGAATCAGGATGAGGGTTATAGGTTCCCCTCAGAGTATATAAGAATTATGGTTTACAAAACCATCACCGGTCACAGGCCGATCATGTTTCCATGGCTGACCTAGATGTATGTGGCATGCCTTCATTGGTACTACATCACATAGCACCTCATCATTATACTTCCAAATGTTGAATAATACCATCACCTGTTTTTTGACCATTAGTTCTATAAAATCATTCAACCATTGAAGTATGTTTGGATATTGGCGCTTTAAATTTAGGAGCCTCATGTTATCCACCAATTCAATTCTCACCACACTTCTACAACTTCCCCTACCAATGATGATACTACATACTTTCCCATTGATTTGGCACTGGGCATGTAAAATGTTATCCCTTTACTCTTTCCCATTAAATATCATTTGAGCATTCAAAACCTTCCTTGTGATGAGAAGATAACCTTCTTCTACAAATTCTCCATTATCAATTTTCAAGGAATCCTCCATCTCTTTCTCTGAGTTCTCTATATTGATCTCCCACTCTCTATACTTGTTGATGGTCATGGTGTGCCGGTTTGGGCACTTAATAGAAATGTGACCCCTTTATTAACATTTAAAACTTTGAATATCCTGATTCCTCATTTGGTTAGACTCAAAAGTAGGTTTCTTAGGTGGAAGAATTACCATGTCACTTTTGCGGTCAACCACCTCTTTTTCCTTTAATGGTTCTTCAATCTACTTCCTCGGATTTATCCATGGTGTGAAAGGGGTAGTGGGTTTCCTCATGTTTCCCCTCCTTTTGATTTTTTGTTCAATATTGGTGGCTTGGTGGATCATATTTTGTATACTAACATGGTGGTACATCTCCACTTGATCCACAATCTCCCGATTGAGACCATGTAAAAATTGTGCCATGGTTGCCTTCAGATCCTCCTCAATGTTTTCTAAAATCATAGAAATTTGCATCTACTTGTAGTAGTATTCTAAACTCTTACTCCCTTTAGTGAGCTGCTGAAGTTTGTTGTGGAGATCTCTTTGGTAGTGTGAGGGAACAAACCACTTCCACATGACAAACTTCATGTCTTCCCATGTTTGGATAGGACGCCCTTCATATCAGGCTCTCTCCTTTTGAACTTGATCCCACTGTATTAATGCATAATCAATGAATTCAAGGGCTGAAAGTTTTAACTTTTTCTCTTCATAATAGGTATGACATGAAAACAACTACTCGATCCCTATCTCCCACTCTAAGTTTGCTTCTGGATATCTTTTCCCTTGAAATGGAGGGAATTTTACCTTGATCCTACCAAGTAGTTCATCTTCATGTGGTCTCTTTTGGCCTCCTCTAGGTTGTTGGTACGACCTCCTCCTTTGTGGGATATACTCAAAATCATCATCAATGTTATCCATCTCCTCCTCCAGGATACGAGGAAGATGTGGTGCCAAAGTGCGCTGTGGGTTATCATGGATCATCCTCAGGATTGGTTTATTCTATAATTCATCAATCCTCTCATACATCACTTAGAACTTCCTATCAAGAAGCTTCTCGAAGTGGCTCGCAAAAGCATGAATTTTGAGTTGCATAGCTTTGGGTGTGGGAGATCTACTTCAACTTCCTTCAGGGCTAACATGAGCAATTTTCTTCCCACGATCTTCTGCCATGATGAATTACACAAACACAAACACACACGGGGAGAAACACACACAATGATACAAACTCACTCACACATGTGAAATGCACACACAAACACACAAAAAATATGTACACACACACTCATGCACATAAGGATACACACTTACAAACTCAAGATATACACAATCACCCACACAATAATAAACACATATTTTCACAAGGATACACACTCACACACACGAGATGTACACACATGCACACACAACAAGATATACACACTCACTCACACAAGATGCACAAACTCATGAATAAAATGATATAAACACACTCTCGAAAGGATACACACACACACACAAGATGTATACACACGTGCACAGAACACTGACACGAACACGCGCACAAGTTACACACACTCAAGAATGTTTTTTTGGCTTATTTATCTCTACTCTCAACACTCAATTTAAATCCCAAGATCTTATGAAATATAACACCTTTTTTTGGGATAATCGCGTGAGAATAATATTTCCCTAATAAATATTGTGTTGGGGGCTGGTTTAAGACAACCCGCTTGAGTGGTAAAGGGTGAAAAGAGGGTAGAAAATGGATAAAGGGTGGATGGAAAAGGGGGGCAGAAATGCGGTATTTGGGTTTTTTATGATTGTTCAAGATAAGAAAAATTAATAATAGTATAAGCCAAATATAATATGGGGATGAAGAAAAATAATGGAGAAAGTGATGTACGAAAATGAAAAGTGATAATAATGTAAATCACAATGATGAATTAATTATATCCTCTTTTTTTATTTTTTTCATTTTTTTCGTCAAATCTCCCCAAAAAGTGTTGTGCTGGGAGTTTTAAAGCACAATATGATGAATGGAGAGTAAGATAATTTTTTTAAATATCTCAAAGAAAGGATGTGCTTAATTTTGAAAATCAAAAAATGATAAGTTGAGAGAATTTTATTTTTTTTCCGAATACAAATCACATATACAGAATTAAATGCAGAAAGAAGATGAATGAACAATTGACTCATTGTAAAAAAAATTCAATCTTGCACAAAAAAGGCCAATTATAGAGGTTTTTAAAGAAAAGGTTTTTTTTTGAATGGGTGGATAATAAATAAATATGAGAAGGGTAATCTATATATGGGATAAAAGAGGGTGATAGATGCCTACCGTGTCAACTGGAGCTCCGATACCAACTGATGTGAGTCGCACGGGGTGATCCGATCTTCACGGTGTAGGACGACGGTTGAAGGATGCGGTTCAGGGTTAAGTGGCAGATGATGAGTACGAAATAGTGGATGCAAGTAGTCAATCAACGCTATAAGGAGCGCAACCTACTACTTAGACAACACAATCAAGGGAGGGATGTGATAACCAATCCACATAACAATGCACTTGGGTTGAGGCACAGAATTGGGGGATTTGTGATCTTGGATCACCAATCTAACTTGTAGATTGACAAGTGAATAATGCACAAGAGGAAGTGGGAAATTAATAACAATTCTCACACAATGGTGTGAAACAAAGCATAAGTTCTCAATTAATTCTTAGATCAAAATAAAATTCCATGGGGTGGAAATTTATAGCCAAGGGGTTATATAATAATCAAGGGTATAATGCCCTAAAGTCATAATGTCTAAGAGAACCTTGTCCCTTTAAAGTTAAAAAAACAAAGTCTAACAATGACTTTTGGGAAATGTATCCCATGACTTTCCACCCATAGCCCACCAGATTTGACTTTGATTACCTAGCCCATCAGATTTGACTTTGGTGTCCAAAGATGCCATTCTAGAATCTCCAAGTGGGAAAGACTTCCAAAATTTATGCAAACATGTGTCTTGGGATTTATGCATATCATTTGGCCTTAAATAAGAGTGATAATAAGCCCATTTTCCACTTCCATGCATGAAACATAGGTTTGGGAATTTTAATGCAGAAAGATGGGCTTCTGTTTCCACTTGTAGTCTCTTTAATCTTCCTTTCATCATTTGGACATGCAACTCCAACTTAACACATGCCATCAAGTCAATGTCATCTGCCGGTTTCATATCACTACTGGAATCATTTACCCTATCTATGATAGCCAATGGGTCTGTCCAGATCAAATAGTTCCTAAAAAACTAGGATTACTATAATCAAAAATGAAAAAAATGAATTGGTTCCAACTCATGTGCAGAATAGTTAGTGTGTTTATATAGACTATCACCGACTAAACCAACACACTTGGAAGGACGATTTCCCTCTTCCATTCATTGAAAAAATTCTAGAGAGGCTAGCAGGTAAGTCCCACTATTTTTTCCTTGATGGGTATTATAGATACTTAGATCCACATTGCCTCAAAGAACCAGGAAAAGACGAGCTTAACATTACCCTTTGTCACATGTTCATATAAGAGGATGCCATTTGGTTTGTTTAATGCTCCGGGTACTTTCCAGTGATGCATGGTTAATATTTTTTTGGATTACCTAGAGAATTGCATCGCATTATTCCGAGATTATTTCACTATTTATGGATCATATTTTGATGAATTATTGAGCTGTCTTAGTTTAGTACTACGTCACTATATTGAAAATAATCTTGTATTGAATTATGATAAATTCTATTTCATCGTGCAACAAGGTATAGTTTTGGGGAATTTCATTTTTGAGGATGGTATCCAAGTAGATAAATCAAAAGTGGATGTCATTTATTCCTTACCATTCCCTAAAAATGTATGGTATGTGCAGTATTTCCTAGTTCATGCTGAATTTTATCATCGTTTCATTGATGATGTTAGTAAAATTTCACCCCCATCTCCCGATTACTCAAAAAAAGAATTTGTTTTTCATAAAGAATGTGAAGAATCTTTTAATAAGTTAAAATGGAGTCTCATTTTACCCCTAGTAATCCAACCAACATGGTGGGATTTAACATTTGATATCATGTGCGAAGCCTAGAACTATGCAGTTGGGGAAGTATTATCACAAAGGGTCAATCGAGCTTCACATGTCATTGCCTATGCCTCAAATAATTTGGACCCTGCCCAAGAAAACTACACTACAAATAAAAAATAATTCCTTTCCATTGTGTTTTCCTTGTAAAAATTTAGGTCATACCTTTTGGGGTCCAAAGACATTGTGTTCTTAGACCATGCATACCTCCGGTTTCTCCTTAATAAACTAGAAGCCAAACCACATCTCATTCGCTAGATTCTCCTCCTTTAGGATTTCAATTTAGAAATTATAGATTAAAAAAGAGCATATAATGTGGTGGATGACCATATCAGTAGGATCCCCCCATCCTCAGACATTGAATCATCCCCCTGTATTCCTATAAATGATGTGTTTTCTAATGAGTAACTATATCGAGTGCAAGATGATATTCCTTGGTATACTGACATTGTTAATTATTTGGTAGCATTATGCATTCCTTCTGATTTTAACAAAAACCAGGCCAACCATCTAAAACATGAGTCTCGTTGGTACATTTGATATGACCCCTACCTTTGGAGCACATGTAGTGATCAAGTCCTTAGGTGTTGTGTTCCCGATAACAAGTTTCAGTCTGTCCTTAGGTTCGACCACACTCTTGCTTGTGGGGGCCACTTTTGTTCCCAACAGACTATTCGCAAGGTCCTCAATTTAGGTATCTTTTGGTCCACATTGTTGGGGATGACCATGAATTCTGTAAATCTTGTCCTCACTTTTAAAGAATGGGGAATGTATCTAAAATAAATTATATGCCACAAAAACACTTTCTCTTCCATGAAATTTTTGATGTATTGGGAATTGAATTTATGGGACCATTACCCAATTTATTCGGAAACCTGTACATTCTATTGGCTGTGGATTATGTTTCAAAATGGGTAGAGGGATGAGCTACAAAGACTAATGATTCTAAGACAGTTGTGTAATTTTTTAGAACCCACATTTTCTGTTGGTTTGGCTTACATAGGTTCATCATCAACAAATAGCGTTCTCATTTCTACAACCGAACAATGCAACCTCTTTTGCATCGGTATGGGGTCAGACATCAAGTGTCTACTGCTTATCACCCATAGAACAATGGTCAAGTCGAGGTGTCAAATAGAGAAGTGAAATAGATTCTTGAAAAAATAGTTCCACCTAATAGAAAATATTGGAGTCTTAGACTCGATGATTCATTATGGTCTTACCGTACTAATTTCAAAACCCCCATTGGCATTTCACCATATCAGATAGTGTTTGGAAAGAGTTGTCACCTCCCTATTGAGATTGAGAACCAGGCCTATTGGGCCATCAAACAATGCACTTCCAATATTTATAGTGCAGGTGCTCAAAGGAAGTTGTAGATTCAGGAACTGGAGGAAATGATAAGAGATGCATACAAGAACTCTAGGATTTATAAGAAGTGAACCAAGGATTCCCATGACCGTCTCATCCTTCATCGTCAATTCCACATTGGGAAGAAGGTCCTCCTATACAATTCAAGGCTGAATTTTCATCTAGGTAAGCTTCGTTCCCATTGGTTTGGACCATACAATGATACTAATGTATCCCCATTTTGTTTTGTTTAGGTTCAAAATTAAGAAACTAAGAAAACCTTCACTGTCAATGGGAAGCAGCTAAATCACTTCCATGAAACCCTTCCAGAGTTCACAATGGAGGAACTCCATGTTCAATAAGCAACATACCAATGGCACCCACTATGTTTTATCCTTCCTTCCAACTTTCTATTTTATTACAGTAAGGACACTCACACTCTAAGTGTGGGGGGTATGGGTACATTCCTGGATTAGTTAGGAATTTTCATCATTTTTTTTCTTTCTTCTATTTTTCACCTTCTTTATGGTATTTTTAATTTTCCCTGTCTTGTTCAGTTCATTAGTATTTTCATCATCTTTCTTATTTATTATATTTTTTTGCCTTCTTTATGATATTTTTACTCCCCCCCTTATGGTCAACAAATCATGGAACTTACTAAAAATGAATGTTGAAATTTTTGATTCCATGTTGATTTAACATTTGATGAAAACCTGACTCTATTATGGAGTGAATGTTTGTATGAATTTAACATCAGGGAGTGATTTTTAGTGAATTAATTCTCTATCAATGATATAAATGTTTGTATCTATGTTAATCTTTTGAGATGATTGATTCCCATTATCTGAGTAGTTTTTGGGAAAACCATGTCACTAATATCTCCACACATTTTTGCACCAAACCACAAAGTGTAAATATTTTTTACTTAATAAAAGGTAAATATATGTTAGGTTAATATTTTTTATCTTAAAATGATATTTCTATATGTTCATTCCTTATCTGATCTATTTAATTACTGTACTAGATTGACCTATGCGTGCTTACCTGATATCCAACTGTTGTACACCCTCAAAAAAATAAAATCAATATTGGGTTATGTCCTAGGAAAGTCAAAAAACAATCCTCCTAAACCTTTTATCTTGTTATAAATATTACAATTAGTGTCGTGAGGAGATAAACAAGGGTTAAGATATGAGTGTGAGATTTTTTCCAAATGAAAATTTTGGAAAAAAACAAAAAAAATAAACAAGGGGAGTGATGAAATGTAAAAAATATGGGGATATATAGGTTGGGAGTTTATGGTTTGAATTTTGTAAATTCTTAAGTGAGTGGGTCTTGAAATATGATTTTAAATGATGTAGGGAAGGTTTGGTGGAAAAGATAATTTAAGCTGAAAATGTTAAAATAACCAATATTTATTGGATAGAAAGTAGAAAGAACAACATGGAATGGTTTTCACACACACACATGGAGAGTTAGTGGCATGGTTGAATTCTGAATTCGTTTCTCAATTTGGTGTCATGAATCTCTTTGAATTTCACTATGATATGATTTATGAGTCTACTTTTTCCATTTTCACTAGGATGAACTCCATGGTGTGGTTTGTGAATTGATCACATTACTTTAATGAATTAAAATTTCCTCAAATGTTAAATCTTCATGATTTTGGTAATATCTACATGCATAATGTTTGAAAATTTAACTTTTCCCAGAAGTGAAAATGTTTTAGTGCAGGGGTGTGATTGCACCGCGATTCAATGTTTCATTTTAACCCTTATACCATTATATTAAATTTAATGTGTATTGTAAATTTAAAATATAATAAAAAATTGAACTTCATGTTTGATTAATTTATTTTGTGTTTATCACTGTTAAAAGGGGTAATTATACTTGTTTTTATATTTTCATTGAAGGTGGAGGTGATTTGGAGGCCACGAAGATGATCTAGGAGAAAAATGGGCCAAAATGCATGGTATCCCATGGATATATGTCCACTATTTTAGGTATTATGATAATTTTGTGAATCCAAATGAGTTGAAACTTTTTGTTCAACTACAAAACTTCATTTTATAAAACCCATCTCAAGGAACTGAAGATCAATTCGTCCATATGATGGCCTATACAAACCATTCTGTCTAGGGGATATAATATACCCGATTTCAAAGGTTTGGTTCTTCCTATTGACCATATCTCCCAATACATATATCTAATGGCGTCCAAATTTGATATGGAGATATGAAAGAGTCCAGAAAAAAACTCTTCTCTTTTGGTCTAGTTGT
Organism: Viscum album; assembly: GCA_963277665.1. Lineage (NCBI taxonomy): Eukaryota > Viridiplantae > Streptophyta > Magnoliopsida > Santalales > Viscaceae > Viscum > Viscum album. The sequence continues at coordinate 1,514,094,707 of OY728134.1, read as the reverse complement.
TATATGGATTTTTACTATTCCAAAACCGAGACACATGTGGTGTCTCAAAAACAAAGTGTTCAAAACCATCTTCCATTTTTCCTATAAAAAGGAACCATGGGAACCTCATTTTTAAGTTACAAACAGAAGAAAATTTCTTATATTTTTGAGTCTTATAGGAATATCCTCCTCATCTTATATGTTTTGGTAGCCCCTATCCTCATAGGGGGATCAATAATGAAGAAGGAGTTCCACCCGATCTTCCTCCTCCTCCAGATGTTGGGCTAAGCAGTGGGTGATCATTGTGAGGGATCTACACATTTGAAGAGGGTGTTTAGGCACATAATTATCTATTTTTTTGGTGTATATTGTGGTTTTAATTGTTTGTTAATATGTATCTTAATTGTTTTCATGCATTGAATTGAAACACATTTTATTTCATAACCGATTGGTGTGTGATTTTAAGTGTGCGTATAGTGTTGTTTTGATTGGAAAACATAAGAACCCTTTTCTTTCCCATACATTTGAGATTTAAATGTTTATTTACAAACCTTAAAGCATGCTAAGGGGATGGAACTGGACTACACAATTGTTATGTCAAGGTTTAGTTCTAATCGCATCATTTTTAGAGGCTTGTGGGTACCCAAGATATTGGTTAACCCTCAACCAAAGGATTACCCTAAAACTTAATAATTAATTAAGAAAGAGGTACTCTTCAAGTGATATAGTAACTTAGATATTATCACTTATTTATCTCATATTTTTCCCAATACACTTGGTCTTTCAACTTTATAACTATTTAAATTAAGTTACTTTCTTGAAAATGTTTTCAAAACTACCCCCTATTTTAGTAATTTTTATTAAAAATACACATTCAAAACCTATCAATGCTCTTTGAGAGATGAACTTGGGTCTTCCCTATAATATAAATAAATATAAAAAACATAATCAATTTGATGTGTTATGACAACACAGACAAAGTCCTCTTTAGGTGATATTTTTATTTCATTAGTAGTTTACAATTTAAAACATTGAAAACATTTATTCAATCCCCATGTGTATGATCCTATTTTAGTATATTAATTGGAAATACCCAATGGCTAATCCTTTAATTGGTGTATTTTTATTCCTTTTAATCTTCTCTCTCACTTTAAGAGAAAATTTATCCAAACAAGTGTCTTAAAATTCAAGTCATATCTACCCCAAAGTGATCCTATGTATGATCGTAAAAGGTAAGAACTTTGTAATTAAATATATACTTATTTGGAATTCTACAGTGTACTCAATTTCTCCATGGTGGAATTTATTTCATACCCCAAAATCCCTACCTTTATCGCTTCTTTCTTGAGTATCCCTACAACGCGGTGAAAACACCTACAATACAATCCATAGTCAACTGTAGATCTGAATATGATGGATATATATATCATTTCAAACTTCTCAAGATTCTATAGATATTAACCATATTTTAAACATATATTCCTACCCAAATAAGGCTATGAAGTAGGATAAAATCATTTGGTATAGGACCCACTAGTAATAATTGAAATGAAACCCTCAATCCACTTCCATTTCAGGTATCTACACAACACAGTGAAACCCTCATGTCACAACCCCTCATTCATTCAAATCATAAAATCTTAGAACCTATTTGATACCATCAACCTAAACTCCTAACCCTCACCATCTCACATTTCTGTAGATTTATCTTAGTGATCAACCTCCATTATTGTTACACATACCTTATGAATGTCATGTACCTTTCTTTAGAAATCACTTCACCCTTACATATCCATATTTAATCCTTTTCATAGCTTATTTAATACATTTACACAGATCTTAGTCATACCTCACATTATAATGAAATAAACACTTTTTTTCTATATACGTGCTTCTAATAAGAATCCTTTACCCTTGATAATTTATAATGTTGAATTTCTTACTACATGGTAGGAACTTTTGTTTACAATCTAGTTGATGATTAGTACTGAAAATTATTTTTAATTATGAATATAGTAATTAAATATATATTTTCCATTAATTTTGGGCATGATGATTATCATTTATCATTGGATTTTTTTATACTTCATAATGTTCTAGATTGTGAGACCTACTTCATGTTCTGTGCTCATTAAATTAATCTCATCATTTGTAAATTCATTTTATTTAGTTTTCCCCCCATAATACCATAATTGTAAGTTAAGGAATGTATGTTGGTAATGGATTCATAGGTGCTAGAAAAAATATGTTGAATTACAATGGACTCAATCCCCTAAAATGAGGGAACCTACTTAGGGAAGTTGCATTTTACTATCAGATTCCAAGTCTCACCCCATGACACTTATCAAATTTATTTCTTCGATGTTTTTTACTATGTCTATGGTTTTACTCTTTTTATTTTGTTTCCATTTGATTATAAAGTTTCATACTTGAAATTTTTTGTTTTTGATGAGGATACAACTCATGTATTATGAGGTGTAGTGGAGCTGATCACCTACATTATTATTTGAAAGAAATCATGGAATAATGATTAAATGCTTAGTTTGGGTTTGGATTCTTAGTCAATTATATGATAGCTTTCTCTGTGTAACTATTTGAAAAAAACCCTTTTTCTAGTTATATACATTTTAGATAATTGGTTTTTATTTAAAATAAATCATACATAAAAATATATTAAATTCATTTTATTTGTATTGAATCTGATTTTTTTCCAAGTGTTTCAAATTTATTTTTTGGTTTAACTCCTATAAAACCATCGAATGTATTTATTTTTCTATGTTTTACAGATTTTTCTTATTTGAATCAGTTATTTATATAATTTATATGTGTGTAGGTGCATGAACACATATTCACAGTTAATCTATGTAAGATATTGCATTGTAATATCTAAGAGTAAATTATTTGATCAATATAATTTATAAGCTCTATATTATGATTTTCGAAGAGGTCCTCACAGTGTTTAATATAATTTTCATTATTGTTTTTAATTGTGTTTTCATATATTATTTTTTTCATATTTAATAACATCCTCAAATGGTTTGGTATCACTGATTATTTTTTATCTACTTCAAAACATTTCTCAGACTGTGTCTTCATTAGTTCATATGTTTTAATTAAATGAGTTTATTTATAATTTAAATAATATATTTCAATTATTTAATTTCAATTAAATACAGATATGGATAAAATATGGATTGATATGCTAGATAGGTTTTTTGATAAATTTTATGATGAGATTAAGTAATTTTTGGATTTCACCAATGGTTTTAAAATAGATTTTATTAGTTTTCAATGTAGAAATTAAAAAATAGATATCCCCTTAAATGAGATAGTTTTATAGAACATCTGTTTCTGAATGGGTTTTTGAAATACTATAAGACATGGGCATGTCATATAGAAGAGTCTATTTCGTTTCAATAATAAAAAAGTATTTGTATGAATGTCCAGTCGAGAATAGTTGATTAGATAAAAATAATGATCAATGATTTGATGCTTCAGCTTCAACCTAAAGACAATAATGTCATAAATGATGATGTTGGAGGGAGTAATCCATGTTCTTTTGTAGATGAATTAGCATTGAAATTGGTTTAAATTCTTGATGATTTGTGTACTGAATTATATTATAGATCCACTAAATTTTGTAAATTATCATTCATCATTGATTTATTACACCAGAAGGCGTTGAATCAGTGGGCATATACCTCATTAGACATGTTTTTGGTATTGTTGAAGAAGGTACTCCCTACTGAAGAGAATATTCTAGAGTCATTCTATCAAGCTCACAAGTTGACCAATGGCATGCAATTATTAGACAAGAGTCTATTGGTGCATGCATAGATGCATGTATTCACACAAAAAATGATATAGATTCTTATATGTAGGCTATGCAGTGCAGTAAAAATGAGAGGTCTTAGTAGTTACATGAATAGTATAAGGATAGATTATCACAAATGTTATCCTGTATATATTTCGTGATGATGAACCACCATTTTGATGGTACACAAGTGGTTTCATAGGTAAAAAATAAGATAAACCATACTATTATTGACTTTTATTGATATTATTAAGATATATAATATTTATATATATTGTAGGATTTGGATATAGTTGGTGGACATCACCAAGAGTTTATTAGTGATTTATATTAGGATGAACCCCATGCATGAGGTAATTTACATTACCATTTTATTATTTACCTATTCATTTCAGATTAATAATTTAAATGAGTTTTTTTATTTCCTAGAATACTCCACATAGAACCATCCAATTTCCCATTAATAAACATGTGGTTGTCCAACATTGTATTCAAATTACTACTATAGGAACTTCTAGAAAACACATTGATGCAAACAACCCCTCGATAATTCTATAGCTAACCATTATTAGATATTTTAATATTTTTGGTAATAGTTGGGGGCTCAAGTGGTAGAAAACACATACCTTGAGAAAATAACCACTTCTTAAAAATAATTATACAGTTAAATTAAACTTTGATAAATTAATTTGGTGAAAATAGTGAACTATAATGATAAAATTAAAGGTTAATATGTAGAGTCCATTTTGAATGAATTTTAGTTGACTAAGATTAGACTTGAAAACCATTGGAGATACTCTAACCTATTATATTTGTTTTTACAAAGAATTATCTAAATTAAAGAGTGATGTAAATATAATTTGAACATGGAACTCACTTGATTATACATCAAAATATTTCAAAAATATTCACATTTATCTATAAGAATTTAAGAATAATTATAGAGTAGATAGAACCATGAGAATAATATAGTATAATCAGAAATAGAATAAAATATCAAATCTAGTGTGAAATAGAGTATCCAAACTTTTAATATTTTTCATTTTCTTAAGCTCCAATTATTGTTCATGAGACAAGAATGACCTGCACATCAACTATATAATGTATATAATATGTAGACACTAATATTATAACAAATACTGTAACCAGAAACCTCTTCTTCCTATATTATATGCACTATATATTGAATCTATTATCATATTCATGTTTCGCGATCTCATGAATGGAAATAGAGTCCCTGCAAACAATTATGTATGTGGAATTCACTTCCTCCAACATATTATAAGTGTTTATGTAAATCTGAAAATTGTTTATCAAAGTGAAAAGGCATGTATGCAACATGTAATTGAGTGAAAATTGATTAGAATAGTGGTAAAGATAGATTGGAATGGATATGGGCACATAATCAATGCATATTAGTCTTAAGGATGAAATTGGGAAACATTGGAGGTGTTGGTTTCGTTTCCTTGTTTCATATTTTCTCTACTAAATTTATCAGCTCTTTTTCAGCACACTCAATCTATCTTTTGATTACTCTCTTGATGCAATCTCAATCACTTTAGTATAATAAGATGTCACTATAAGGATTCCAGTTATAATTATATTAATAGGATTAAGTTATCTCAATATATAATTGGGTTTTTCCTTATCTTTTTATATCAATTGACAGTTAGAAGAAATGGATTCATTAAATAATTATGTAATATTAAAAAAAACTCCTCACCTAAAACCCATATATGACCATCCACACATTCTATTGCTATTATAATCATTAAATATTGAGTAAGAAATTTTTTATCTTTAGAATTCATTTGGTGTGACTTCCTCTGATGGTCTTATCTAAAAATCAGTAAAATGTTCATCAAAGTGAACCCAATACTCAAAATTTTCAATCTCTATCTCCCAGTACATAGAATATTCTTCCTACACTTATTATCACCAAACATTATATATTTACATACAAAATTGAGTGTAAATATACCTATTCGAATAAAAACTTGTATAAACATGGTTAATCTCCATTAACCTTTCCAATATAGATTAATTTCTCTCTCTGTCACTCTCTTAGATCAGATACCATTTGTACCACTGCTATTTTTATTTCTCTATTTGGTTAGATATATTTTTATTGGGATTCCCATCGTCCCCTATAGTTATGCATATTTTATATGTGTCTCCATTATTGATCAAAAAATTCCTATCCTGAATTTTGATTCATTCAATTAATGTTTATCATTAAGATTGAAATTTCATGTTTTGGATCCATATGAACACCTATAAACACATGTTGATATAAAAATAGTTTAATTGAAATAATTTTGAAAATATAATCCCAATCATATTTTAGAGACAAGGGATCCAACATTAATGCCTAATATGGAACTGACTCAAAAATGTAATTTCAATTTGCTTCCCAGAGACTATATTGGATGGAAAATGGATCTTGCATTAAGTATCGATGTAATGTTGGTGTGTTAATGTATCCTTGGTGTGTGATGTTGGTCACACTAAAATGGGTGGATCTTGGGATGTGACACTAATAGAATTTCCTTGCAAAGGTAACTTGAATTCACTTATTTTTTGACTTCCACCCAAAAGGGTATCATAGGAAAACCAACTTGTTATTATTTTTGACATGTATGAGGAGATGACACGTAAATAGGACATGAAGTCTAATTGAAATGACTAAATATGTTATTTTTAAAGGTTTGAAACTCTTTAAAAACACATGGGGGTTCAAAAAATACGAACAACCTCTAAATTACATGAAATAATAAAAAAATAATAGCAGAGTCAGTTTTAAAATGGATGAGTAGATGATAGTTGAATCAGAGGTTCTATTTTCCCAGAATGATGGAAAATGCACTTTTGGTGTCATAAAACACCAAAACATGAATTTAATGGTCAGATATTTAGAAAATGATCTTGGAATGAAATGAAATAAAAGTATAACTATATTATTATTATTCATGATTTTTCCGAGTAGACAAAATGTCAATCAAACATCCAGTATTATTAGAACAACCGAATATTCCATTTTTAAAGGTTTGACGACCTTTAAAAAGGTGATTATGGGGTCCAAAACCAATAAAAAAAATCTGAGTTCCATGAAATCAGACAAAAACAATATTATAGTGAATTTTGAAATGGTCAAGTAGACGAAACATCAATCTGAGCTAGTGCTTACCTGGGAGGAAAAAACACACTTTTATTGTCTTTAAACACCAAAACGAATGTTTAACAATAAAATACATGGAAAATTCCCTTGGATTGACTTGAAATAATAGGAAAACCATTTTATTATTATTATTGACATGTATGAGGAGACTACACATCAATAGGTGGTTCATTCTGCTCGAAATGACCAAATATCCAGTTTTTAAAGGTTTAACAGCCTTTAAAAACTTGTGGGGGCCAAACCCAACCACATAACCTCAAAATATAGTGAAATCGTATAAAAAACCATTTAGTGAGTTTTGAAATGATAAAGTAGATGGTATATCAATTAGAGGTGTTGTTTTTCGAGGATGACAAAAAAGGTACTTTTAGTGTAATAAAACACCAAAACATGCATTTAACTACTAAATATATATAAAAAGACCTCATAATATAATCAAATAAAAATAAAACTATATTATTATTAAAGTTTATTTGTATAAGTAGATGACGCATCAATCGGCTATTGATTTTTCTCGGAATGATCGAATATTCCTTTTTAAAGGTTTAATACCCTTTAAAAAGCGGCGTCTGGGGGATCAAAACCAAATGAATGACATCTGAATACCATTAAATAATATGGAAAAATTATTTATGCTAATTTTAAAATTTTATATCATAAGAAACATCAATAGGAAATAGAGTTTTCCTAGGAGGACTAAAAATGCACTTTTTATGTTAAAATTCACCAAAATGCATGTTTAACAATCAGATCCATAGAAAACAATCTTTGAATTAGTAGAAATATTAAGAAAATATCTTATTATTATTTTTGATGTGTAAGAGGAGAAAAAACATCAATCATAGCTGAATTCTATCTGGAATGACCAAATATATGGGTTTTAAAGGTTTAAAACCCTTGAAAAACACATAGGAGGTCAAAACCAACTAAACGACCTCTAAATATGGTGAAATCAGACAACAAGAATTATATAATCAATTGTGAAATGTTCAAGCATAAGGTATGTCTATAAAAGGTTCCGTTTTTCTAGGATTATGGGAAATGCACTTTTATTATCATAAAACACCAAAATGTGCATTTAATAGTCATATATATAGAAAATGTTTTTGGGATGAATTAAAATCAAATAAAAAATGTATTATTGTTATTATTGACATGTATGAGTAGACAAAACATCAACCGTATGTGTGATCTTCCTAGAACTACAAAATATGATTTTTTAAAATGATTGAAACCCTTTAAAAAGGTGTTTCAAATGGTCAAAACTAACCAAATGACATCTAAATTCCACGAAATCAGACAATAAAAATCTTAGAGTGAATTTTGAAATGGTCATGTAGAAGGAACTTCAATCTGAGATATTGTTTTTTTGAGAGGACCAAAAAAGAACTTTTAGTGTCATAAAATACCAAAACACACGTTTAACTATCATATCCATATAAAATTACCTCAAAATGACTTAAAATCATAGTAAAAATGATTTATTATTATCTAGAATGTGTATAAGGATACAAAACAATAATCAGATGTGTAGTATGCCCGAAATGAATGAATTTAATGTTTTTGAAGGTTTGTGATCTTTAAAAACACACGGGGGGTCAAAAACAGCCGAATAACCATTGAATTTTATGAAATCAGATGGAAAAAATAGTAGAGTAAATTTTGAAATGGTGAAACATATTATACCTCTATTATAGTTTCTGTTTTTCTGAAATGATGGAAAAATACTTTTTGTGTTATAAAACACAAAAACGTGCTTTTAACAGTCAAATATACAGAAAAAAACCTTAAAATGCATTGAAATCATAATAAAAGCATCTTATTATTTTTTCTGATGTGTATTATCATACGACACATCAATCAGATGTGTGATATGTCATAATGATTGAATATGTGAAGTTTTTAAAGGGCTGAAACCTTTTAAATAGTTGGCATGAGGGTAAAACCCAAATAAACAGAATTCGAATGACATGAAATCATAAGAAAACAATTAAAGAGTGAATTGTGAAATGTCTGAGAATAAAAAATTTCAATCCAAGTTATAATTTTCCCAAGAGTACCGAAAATGCAATTTTAGTGTTATAAAACACCAAAACACATGTTTAACAGTCCAATCCATAGAAAACAACCTCATAATGACTTGAAATCATAAGAAACCCATATTATTAATATTTTTAACATATATGAGGATATGAAACATAAATCTGAGGTGAATTATTCCTAAAATGATTGAATATGTGGTTTTTAAAGGTTTGATACCCTTTAAAAACACATGGGGGATGAAAACCAACCGAATGACCCAAAAATATATTAAACTAAGATGAAAATTACTTGAAAGTGAATTTTTTAATTGTTTATTATATGATACTTCAATCTGAGGTGTTTATTGTCTTGGGTGATGGAAAACACACTTTTAGTTTCATAAAACACCACAACGTGTATTTAATGTTCATATATATAGAAAAAACCACAAAATGAATTGAAATAATAGAAAATATTTATTATTATTATTATTTATGTGTAAAATCATATAATATGTCAAAAAGAAGTGTGTTATGCTTAGAAATATGAAATATACATTTTTTCAAAGATTTGATGCCCTTTAAAAAGGTGTGTGTGTGTGTGGGGGGGGGGGGGGGGTAAAAACCAACCGAATGACATATGAATTCCATAAAAAAAATTAGAGTGAATTTTGAAATGTTCAAGTAGAAAAATGTCAATTTAAGATGATGTTTGATTAGGAGGACTGAAAACACATTTTTTGTGTCATAAAACACCTAAATTCCCGTTTGACTGTCAAATCCATATAAAAAAACCTCATAATGACTTGAAATAATAGGAAACCCATATTAATATTATTATTTATGTGTATAAGGATAAAACATGTCAATATGAGGTGAAGTCTTCCTTAAAAGATTGAATATGCTATTTTTAAAGGTTTGATGCTCTTTAAAAACATGAGGGGGTCAAAACCAACCGAATGACCCTGAATGGTGTGAAATCAAAAAACAACAACAACCATAGAGTTAATTGTAAAATGGTATATCATATGATACAGGTACATCAATTGGAGGTATCGTTTGTCTAGGATGATGAAAAACACACTTTTAGTGTCATAAAACACCAAAATATGTGTCTGGCAGTCATATATATAGTAAATAACCTTGAAATGACTTGAAATCATAGAGAAAATATATTATTATAATCCATGATGTGTATGTAAAAATAGAATGTCAACCAGATGTGCAGTCTTCCCAGAACTAACAAATATACAAATTTTAATTATTTGGTGCCCTTTAAAAATGTTCGGTTATGGGTTAAAACCAACCAAACGACATCTAAATACCATGATATTAGATGAAAAAAATAATATAGTAAATTTTGAAATGTTTGTGTATTTATAATGTCAATAAAAGATGGTGTTTGTATAAGAGGATAAAAAACACAAATTTAGTGTCATAAAACCCCAAAATTTTCCTTTAACAGTCAAATACATAGAAAACAACCACATAATGTCATAAAATCAAAGTAAAATCATATTATTATTATTTATGATATGTATTAGGAGATGAAACATCAGTAAAAGGTGCATTATACCTAGAATGACTGAATATGTGGTTTTTAATGGTTTGATTCCCTTTAAAAACACATGGGGGGACAAAACCAACCAAAAAACCTCCAAATACGGTGAAATAAGATGAAAAGAAATGTAGAGTGAATTGTGAAATGGAAAGTAGATGATATGTAAATAAGAGGTTCCATTTATTTGGGATGATAGAAAACACACTTATAGTACCATAAAACACTAAAACTATTATATAATGGTCAGTTATATAGCGAACGACCTCAGAATAAGTTGAAATCACAGGATAATAATCTTATTATTATTCATGACATGTACAAGTATATGACATGTTAATAAGATGTGAAATTTGGTTGGAATGAATGAATAAAATGTTTTAACTTTCTAAAAAATGATAAAAAATTATTAACATATGTTGGAAATAAAATAACTTCAGTCTATTGTACTATACATTAATTGAAATATTTTATTTCATTTTAATTATTAGCTGAGATATTTTTTATTGTACTGATTATTTAATTAAATTTTATCATGAATTTTTATTCGATAATGGGAGTGGATCTTGGAAGATAACAAGGAAAAAAGATTTATGGCACATGGTTTTAGATATTTTTGAAATATTTATTGAATTTTTTCAATTTGGTGGTTTTTGTAATGTTTATATGATTTTTTAAAAAAAATATAGAAACCACCATTTGGAAGTCCTTAGAGGTGGGGTTTAGATATAGCTGCCTCCAAATGGAGGTCACTATAGATGATTTCACCAGAATCTACATCGACTGTAATTTAGAGGTCACTATCAATGATATCAAGTTGATCCAATAGTGAAATCCAAACAGCGGTCGCAATAGGTGATACCGATTTAAATCTTTAGAGACCGTAAAATTTTTCTCATTGTAGGCCACCCCGATCTGTCCCATATCCTCTACCAAATGGAAGATGTTATAGACAACAACAAAAGCCCTAAAGAATCTTCCATTTGGTGGATGTTGGGAGACCGCTATAGGTCTTTAACAACAACTTTTTCCTGTCTCTAGAGGCATTTTTTACAAGTGGTTCTAGTGTCTGAGGATCATACCACTCTAGGTCATCAGACTCTACCCCAAAAAAGAGTTTAGTGATCTCGATATGGGAATCCAATTTGTACACCAAATTGTGGGATGAGAACTCACCATAGAGAGTGATTGTATTCATTCATGTATATGTTTTCTATTAACTTAATGGATTTTAAAAAAAATGTATTATATCCTTAATATGATTTTCTATATATTAAAATTATGAAATTATTTTTACAATCAATAATTTTTATATGTTTATACATTGTTTTAATTTTAATTTATATTTTATTTATATCTTATATTGTATCATCTTTCAAAGTTGAATACCTGAAACATAGGAAAAATTATTAAATTTCAAGTTGGTAACTTTAAAATCTTATAAAAGTTAAACTATAAAAACAAACTAAATAAAACACAAAACATAGACTAAGAATCTAAAAAGTTGCTAAAAAAATGATTTTCATAAATATAATAAATCATTGAAAATGAAAGGAATGTAAAAAAAGATTATAAAGACAATTGTAATTGTTTAAATCAAAAATATATTATGCCACAAAAATTACTTTTCATTAATAGTTTTTATGAAATTCTTGTTATTTTGAATTATATCTTATATATTAAGTAAGTGTGTCATATTTGATTTAGATTGTATTTTTCGTCTATTATTTATAGACTTTAAAGATACCAACTTCAAATATTATAATGTTTCATGTAGGTGAATTTGAAATCATATAACTTGAAAAATATAAATACAATCTAAATGAAATTTTACAAAGTGACTCAACATATAAAACATAATTTAAAATAAAAATACCATAAATATAATAAGTAAAAGTTAATTTACATGTCACTAAATTTATTGCTTAAAAACATAACATTTTAACTTTAAAATATTAATGGGCATAATTCTAAAAATATAAACACAATATATAAATAAATAAATATATATAAATATAGAAACATATATATTTTTAAATATATAAACATGTATATTTAAAATAAGTTTGTTTAATGAAAGGAAATATCGACGATGCTTCTTTTCCCTGTTAATTTCCAATATATTTCTATCCTAGACTTATATAAATATTTTTTCTAAATGAATAAGAAAAAAATATACCAAAAAACGATAAATAAAAATACACATAAATTCAAAAAATAACTGAGAACAATATTTAAAATTCAAAAAAAAAACAAAATTTAGTGATGTCTTGGAATGAGATTCGATCATTGATTCCATCCCCTAAAATCAATCCTCGAAGGATGTGTCATTCTATATTCCACAATGATTCAATATTGGGCCCTGAGAGGACTTGGACTATATAACAAAAAATGAGTAGCACATAATCCAACATCAAACCCCTGATATGATCTCCGAATATAATTACCATCAACACTGAATCACGGGAAAGACATTGAGATATACTAGTCTATCTTTCATCGATCTCCACCAATGTAATGGGTACAGGCCGAAAAATCATGGAATCTATCATAAAAGGAATAGGGGAATATGTGAATGGAACCCTAGGCTACGTGGGTAAAAAATAAAATAATCAATAATAAAACACAACACAAGCATGAGACAAATAGAAACCATGCACTTGATGAAAACAATGGGGTCGGAGGAGAGGAACCAATTATGCGAACCAAAATGAACAAAAATCAGGGTGTTACTCAATATAAGTGAAGAGAAGACCAATGAAGGTATAAAGGAAAGGGAATGTAAGAGAATGATCAAAATTTTCATCTTCCACCATCACTATTGTGAAGGGTATTAGGAAGAAATCGGTAGATTTTTTAAATGGTTTTTTTGAATTTTTTTTATTAAAAGGGATCGGTTATGGAGTATTTTAAAAAAGGGGTCCCAAGAAGCTTGAACAGGGTTCATACTTCTTCCTCTTGGCCAAAGAGGTGTAAACCCCTCTCACACCTTTGTGTGTATATATATATATGTATTATTAATTTTATATAACATTTATTATTAATATTAATTTCTATAAATATTCCTTATAAATATTTGTTCATTGTTTATTGATATAAAATATTATCAGTTTGTTAATAAATAAAATATTTATCAATAATGAATTGAATTATTTATTATTAATTAACATTATAGAATTATTCTATTAATTAATCATAAAAAACTAATATTTATAAGATTTTAATTATAAATCATAGTTTAATTTTTTATATAATTATTATTAATATATTAATATTTCAAATTTTGTTTAATTATCAATTGTATTATTTATTATTAATGAACAATATGTTATTATGTTATTAATATAATTAATAGAATTATATATATATTTTTTATATTATAATGTAAAAAATAAACTATATTTAGAAAAATATTTATTAATTAATAATTATATTATTCTCAATATATTATGTTGTATTATTAATTAATTACTTATATAATAAATATTATAATATTTATTACTAATATTAATTATACTTATAGAATTTAAAATAATAATATATTATTAATTTTTAATAATTAATTTAAGATGATTGTTTTATATATTAATATTTAGTATTATAATCCATATTATAAATAATAAATAATAATCTTAGATTAATTATTAAATATTAATAATATTTATTAAACTAAAAATTATAATATTATTAATATTTACTAATAACTTTAAGAAAATTATATATTATACATAACATGGATAATAATACTATTTATTAATATAAATAAAATAATAATTATTAGAATTACCAATGTGGTTATTAATATTATTGTTTGTTATTTGTTAAAAATTATTTGTATGAATTTCTAATTATATCAATTGATTGATTCCTTCCAAATTATGTAATAAATTAGAATGTTTTTAGATAATCAATAAATAATGATTTCAAAAGCATATAACATGTATCATTAATCAAATCTACATTAGTGGCATGGATGCTCCGCTATGCCATAAACAGGTGTATATATGATGCGACCACATCGTGTTTATCTACATATCAACTCTAGAGTACATTGCTCCTATATATTATTGCTGACACATGCCTCTATATTATCATGTGTGGAAGGCAGTGGATGTATAGTCTCACTGCTTATACCCGTTACTACCTCTAAGGATAGTGGTTATGGATGGAACCCTCTCCAATATATGAACGAGATGGTTGTTGTGTTGCAGATGTCTAGGATTCAATGTCTATCTGTGAAAAAAATATACCATGCTAACAACCCTTGTCCATGCTTGCGCCTCTAGATATTTTTGTGGGTCATATGCAGTAAGAGATGAAGGAGCATCTGGCTAATCATGGTGAACACCCTTCTCATGTGCCACATCTTCATCTATAATTGGGTTATCACCCCCTATCACATCTATATCAGGCTAAGCATCCTCAATATCACATTTCAAATCAAAGAAAATATAATGATAAATCTCTTCCATGGGAGGAACCAACACTTTCAAAGCTCTATGAAAATATGACTGGTCAAATGTGTCTCCCACAACCAGATCACATATGTGAAGGAGATGGCTGATATGAGTATCCTGTGAAAAGAAAATATTATGTTAAGTAATTTTAATAAAATTTTGTTCAATAGTGGAAGGAATAATTATTACCAAGTCATGATAGCCTTGTTCATCATGTAAGAAATCTGACTAGGGATATATGATACCGGGGTGAAAAATCCAACTGATTGAATAAATGCATATGTATTATGCCTGCCCCTCATAATCGAGCCTAATTTATTCTTTCCCATAAGTCAATATATCTTACATGATATCTCCTCTAATCAATTTCATGCTTTCCTAACATCTTCAGGGAATAAAAAGAAGGTAAGTGACTGGTAAGTGCAGGAATGGTCTGATAGAATCTGAACTACCTCACGACCTTGTTAGTTTGATACCACTCAATAATACGAAAATAAATCAAAACAATAATGCATGAGCCGAAAACAAGCATCGGCCTTACAATATGGTGGGAGACTCTGGGTGATATCCATAGTATATGGAATCCAAGAAATAAAAAAAATGAATAATCGATTAATAAATGAATACATGTATAGTATAGAATAAATATTTAACTATATAAATCATAATCACTTACATCCTATGTCCAAACATTGTCCAGCATAAGTCTGTAAGTGTGAAAATTATGTATGGATATATCCAGATGTCAATGTTCTTAACTCCACATGTATATAACATTGTTATAATTATATTTCATAATAGAAAGTTATAAATTTGATTTAGACCGAAGAAGGAAGACATAAGATACCATTTTCCACATGGAGACTCTGCTACAATTTCAGCAGGCAATAACACGTGAGCATGTAGAGCTAAGTGAGGGATGTGCTCCCATATCCACATCTTTATAAAAATAACACATTCTGTGATCTGCATCTTATTCTTGATATATGAGATACATAATGACTTGTATGTATATGAGAGACATGAAGACCCCCATCTATACCAGCATGCCTCATCCAAGTCCACCAATAAATGTAAATACATCAAATGTACAAATATAGTATAATGATCAATGAATATTGTGCCACTGATCACCCTCAAAATGTATGCAAGTGAAAATTACAACCTAATTATATCGTCGACATAATCTACTAGATGATTAATGTGCTGGTCTTTCTAGGCATGTGTAATCTTCTACTAACAATGGACCTTCCATCATCATAGACCTCAATTCCAAGTAATCTGTGAACCATATCAAACCAATTTTCTCTGACTCTACTTGTCACAATCACACCATCGATAGGGAGACCCAATATAATGGAAACATCCTCAAGTGTAACAGTCATACGCCCATCTATAAAATTATATGTATATGTTTTTGGAATCTATCTCTCTATGAGCATAGAAATGAGCTGGTGATTGATAAATGTGAAGTCTCACATCGCTGTACCTTAGAACCCTGCACGATGAAGATGGGGGATGATAACTAGAGGTGGTGTAACATGATGGAAATTATGAGATCTTTGCACACACAAAACAGGAACTATAAGTCCCTCTAGAAATAGCCATGAAACATTCCTATCCTAGAATGTGGGAAATAGAGGACCTACCACCTATACATTTGATATAATCATTACTTTTTAAAAGTTAATTTAAAAAAATATGTAAACTTTTTTTTAAAAATACAACAAGTAATCTGAGGTAGACGATTAGCATTTATAATTCAACAATTCAATGAAAAAGAGGTAATAAAATATATGCGACTGATGTTGTTGGTTTATTTTATCAATTTATTGTTTTATAAATCTCTAATGAAGTATAATTTATTCAAAATATTTTTATGTAAATCATCTATAATGAAAAACTCACATAGAATATGTGGATTCCTGATATATTCAATCGACTGTGTGAGTTGAAGGATGTAAATGAAACAAACCATAGTTAAAACATGTGTAAAATTGACAAATTCATAAATAAAATGATTCATTAATAAAACATTTTTATATGGGAATAAATATACACATTCATGATAAAATACATAGACTTGATCATGGATGATGGTAAGTAGAGCTCTGTCCTACCACTTGGGGACATATCTTATGAGTGTGCCTTTCTACGTAAAAAATGATGCATTATAGTCTCCCTCCCTATTGTTGTGGCCAACACACCTCATTTCTAATGTGAGTAGACTTTGTACTTTTATGGGGGTACGACCTAGTTATATCAATCCAATAATTGAAAGACGATAGAAATGAATAAAATCATAAATGTAAAAAAAAAAATTATGAAACCTAGAAATATCATGGATTAAAGTATCCTAATCAGAAGGAAAGGTGATAAAATGAAATTCACCAAAAGGCATCCAAGGTGCACTATAATAGTCAAGAAGAGTGCTCATGTGATACACTGGGAAAATATACAGATCCCATGATATTTTCATTGACGCATAAGCTACAACAACATGTGGTCTGGGATATCTCAATGCCTAGAAGTTTACACAATTATAGTACCTATTATCCAACATGACCACCAACACTCGACCATTGTTTCATGTAACTTGGTCATATCACTCTCTTACCAAAAATTAGCTTTGTACCTAGTAAAATGTTAGAACATGCAATTCTGATGCATCATGTAGTATCTGGTCAATGACACTTTGAAAATGCTGATTTAAGCACATTCCATTTTTTATCCTCTGATAGGAATGTTGGGACCATTAAACAAAGAAATTCACACATCTAAAAATTTCTCTTCCAGTAAACCGGTGATCGGAAGTTTGTGCACACCCTTGAGGACCCCATTTATGAACTCCACTATATTAGTTCTAATATGACCATATATCCTGCCACCATCATATACCAATAACCATTTATCCTTTGAAATATACATTATATTATCTACCCATCTTTATTAGCTCTTAAATTTTTTTCAATACACTAGTCAAACCTTCTTTTTGGGGATAATATGCATAAACCATAAGAAAATAATTTTTCAAAAGGGTATTAAATTTTCTTTAAAAAAATGAATGTTTAGAAAAACATACCCAACATGATGATCACCTTATATATTGCCTCATATTTGAAATACTTATGCACATTACTTACAATATGTCTAATGAAATATTGATGATAATCATTTTTTTCTCTCCATGAAACCTCATCACTATTAACGAACTCTATATTCACTCAATGGAGATCAGATATCTGAAACACTCCTTGGGTTTGTTTGACATGAATGCATATAAATTCTAAAAACCAACTCCATGATTCAAAATTATCCTTTTCAGTAATAGAAAATACAAGTGGTAGAGGATAATTATTAAGATCTTTTGTGTAATAAATAAGTACAACACCTATATAATTTCCATAATGGAAAGTGCTGTCAACCTGAATGATTTTTTTACAATAGGGAAAAGTAGTGATACCAGGCCCAAATTCCCAAAACATCCTATTGAAATTCACCTTCGATTGACAAAATTAGTGATTGGGTGAGACATACTCAAAATTTTCCAAATGATAAATAATATGATTATTGAGGGAAAAAAGTTCCATAAGTTGTGGAAACATTTCATATGATTCATCCCAATCACCATACACTTTTACAATTGTGTTTTGTTCTTAATTCCAATATTTTCCATAGGATATAATATAGTTAAACAACTATTCTATTCGTTCCTGAACAAGGAACACACTAATGTGATGACACGTTCGTATCATATCTAAAATAATAGTTGATATAAACACTGAATTAAGTGAAGAATGATCCAGGGAAAAGCTTGGATGTACCCTAGTGTGTGGGACTTATAATTGTTTTATCTTCAATAATGAAAAAACTTTATCATATATTTCCCTTAATCAGAATTTACATTATGGTCTATATTTTTCACATCAAATGAGATATTTTTAATTATTAAACTCCTAAACCAAAAATGAGAAATGTCACTCTATGTGTTATTGTTTTATAACATTTTTCAAGGAAATATTACTTTCAAACTCTTATCCTACATAGATAGTGTTATTAGTTGATGCATATCTATTCCCTATAATGTTAGTAAATTTAGTACCTAGTGTAAGAAAATCAAAATCAAAAAAATCTAAAAATGACATTTGTTTGACTAAAGAGGTCAATATTATAAGATTATTACCATTAATTGGTGGATTCCTATCTATCAGAGGATCCTTAGAAGATTCATTCCCCACACCACCCTTACCCACATCATCTCTTATTGCCTCATAAGATACTTCTTCATTAGAAAAATTGTAATTTGGTATTCTCATAGTACACATAGGGATGTACCCTAGATTTCCTTACAAATGACGATCATCTTATTAATAATTTGTTTCTATCACATGATCCATATGAGAAGAAAATGAATGAGACTATTTTGAAGGATCAAATTCTATAGATATCAAAAAACATGGTTTTGTAGTAGTAGTAGTAGGCTGCACTACATCAATATTAGAAATCACCACATATAATTCCATTAGACAGTTACTAATTTTTTTTTCTAAATAACAATGATTCATCCATCCAATCCCCATAATCGACTAGAGGATACTCAGTGTTCCATAAACATTCTGGATATTGAAGATGCTGAGATGTTATTGAAATAATTTATTGACCAACCCTCAGTTTTAACCAACTATGAATCTTCTTGAAAACTTCATCCAATGTCACAAAATCACAAAGATCTTCCACTATTTTAGGTGGAAAACTATATCTAAAACAATGCTCAGTATAAATTACCTCATTGTTTCAATATATTTCCTTAAACTTGAATACCTAGAAAAAAATTATTAATAAAATATTATATACTACATCATGAAAATTTTATTTTTTAAAAAATTAGATATGATTAAATAATTGACTTGATCTTGAGGATTTTTTATAGATTGGTTTATTATTAGTTGGAAAACCAAAAAAAACATAAGGGGTCTCCTTACCAGTCTATTAGATCATATTTTAAATCCCATCAGTATCTTCTAATGCATGGTGTAAAAATACAACTTTAATGAACAAAACTTCCAATCATATTCCATTTTATTACAATGATACTCAAATGAAAGTTAGAGGGTCTAAGGGTTTTAGATACATAATATTTTTTAAGTGGACACGTAGGTCCTCACATACTTAGAGATAGGGATGAAACACATGTCATCTATGATGGGAACAAAATGAAATTATTACAAATTATATTACTAAAAAAAATAGACATACAATTTCAACCATACATTGGTCGATCGTCTAAAAATCATCTAATGATTAAAAATAAAATAATTGGATACAAAATAATACAACATGAAGTTTCAACCAAACATTAAATAGTCATATAAAGATCAGTAAACATTATAGATTGATAACATGTTTCTTTGAGATATTTATTATATATTTTTATACCACATCATTAAATGTTTTAGAAATTGTAATTACATATGAATAAATAACTATGACTTGATCTTGAGACTAATTCTATGTATTTTTTTATAATTATTTGATAAACTAAAAAAAATATGGGTAAACTCCTACAGCCCATTATCACATATTTCACTAACCCCCAATCTCTTTTCAAACAACATCAGCTCTTGTTGAACGCCTCTTATTGAACACCTTTTTTTACAAAGTAACTCACATGCAAGTGAGGGATTATAGGGGTATGAAATACACAACATTTTTAAGGCGGACACACAGGTCCTTACATACATAGAGATAGATGAATCATAGGTCATCAATGAGGAAAATAAAATACAATTATTACAAATTATATAACTACATACACAAAAAAGACATGCAATTTAAATTATCCATTTGTCAATCATCTCAAGATTATCCATAACACAATACTATTAACATGTTTTTTGGTATACTTATTATGTTCTACATATTATATAACCTTACCTATAACTATATTTAATATATAGTAAATATCTACATCTGCATTCCAAAATTTTAACTTTTTAATGTCTGTATGTATATATATATATATTAAAATAATTTTTATTGAATTTAATTAATAAAATTAATAAAATTAATATATATATAATAACCATTAAAATATTTTACACTTATGTTATTTTCAATTTTACAAAATTTCATAAGTATATATAATATTTTTTGTATTTATTCTACTATTTTAAATATAAGTAATTATATTTTACAGTTTATATCTTGGAAGAATAATTGTTTATACTTAATATAATTTAAATTTAATATTTAAATTTTTTATTTATAGTAAATAAAATTAATATGATTTATAATTACATAATAACCATTAAAATAATATAAACAAGTGTTATTTTAGTTTTAAAAATTAGATATGTATATATATATATATATTTTCATACTTTTACTTTCCAAAATTTAAGAAATTATATTTTGTACTTTATTGAATAGAATAATAATTATTTGTACTTAATATAATTTAAAATTTTTATTTATAGTAAATAAATGTAATATAAATTACAATTACATAAAAACCATTAAAATACTATAAACTAATGTTATTTTTAATTTTATACTTTATTACCTGGAATAATTATTTTTTATACTTAATATAATTTTAACTTACATAATAACCATTATAATTATGTAAACTTATGTTAGTTTCAATTTTATAAAATTACATATTTATACATAAAATTTTAATCATACTTTTACTTCCTAAAATCTAGGTAATTATATTTTATACTTTATTACATGGAATAATAACTATTTATACTTAATATAATTTACACTAACATAATAATAAATAAAATACTATAAAATTAATTTATTTTAAATTTTATAAAATTACATATGTATATATAATTCTTTTTCGTTTTTCTACTCTCCAAAATTTAAGGTGTTATTTTTTATACTTACATACAAGAAAAAATAATTATTTATACTTAATATAATTTAAAATTATTTTTTATAGTAAAAACATTTACCAATAAATAAATATATATATATATATATATATTTTATAAATTTAAATATGATACTTAATATAACTAATATATTTTTAATAAAATATTTATCTAATTACTTACGTATTTAGAATAGTATGATTAAAATTTATATTCCTTTAAATATAATATATTTTATATACATATAAATGTATTCAAATATAATTAATCACCATTTAAATTAGAAATATATGAATTTTTTAAAAAATTATTACTTTCCTAAATATAGATTACATTTTATAAATAACATTACAATTATATAAACACAATACTTGAATTTCCAAAGCATTCAATATAAATTATATCATACAAAAAATAGTAAGTGATTCAGAAATTAAATCATACAATGCACAATAATTTAGACATCTATACATTCATACATCCGTACATATTAATTGAATTAATCAATCAAACAAAATAAATAAATAAAATTAGATAATTAAAACTTTAAATATATATTTTTCTTTTTTAAAATCCACATATATATATTGAGAATGAATTCCAACTGGGATTCACAAAAAAAATCCAAAGGAGAATAATGAAAAATATAGGGGTGTGGTACCTCCTTTTATAGAAAAAGGGAATTCAGGAGGCACGAACCCCATTCATGACTCCTTTGTAAATTATATGAAGGAAGTGTGAATGGGGTTTGCCGATTCATTGAACATAGAGGGAGAAGCATAAACCCTGTTCACAGTTCTCTCTAAAAATGGAGAATCCTAAACACGATTCAAGATTCTCTGATACCATTTTCAAATATATTAGAAACCCCATCCCTTTATTTGAATAATTTTTTTAAAACCCCTTAAAATTTAATCAAAATAAATCTAAGAAAATGTGAGCACCAGGAGATACATCTGGCCATGGGATAAAGGAAAAGTATAACCCCATAAATACTTTACCCAATATATATATATATATATTAAAACCTTGTAAATTATTATTTTAGTTTAAATTTTCATTTATCTTTTTATTTTGTTTTATGATACACATAAATTTTTATATGACATAAATATTTTTTATATCATGTATTATGGTTGTGAGTTTCAATTATATTACTTTTGAAACATGTATAAAATATTGTTAACAACTAGACTCTAATGGATTCATTACTTTTAAAATGAATATATGTAAATAAAAATATTAATAAGATTAATATAGTTATCAAATAAAACTATTTATCTAAAAAGAATCATTAATAAAATAAAATAGATTTTATAAAACTATTTTTGTAAATAATTATCTATCAAAAAATGTAATTTTTACTTATAAAAATAATAATATAATATAATTATTCCTTTTATAAGGATGAATTAAAATTTTCATCATGTAGAAAATGGGTTTTTTCTAACAAATAAAACCTATCCTGATTATATTATGAAAAATTATTTAATAAACATAGAACCTATATGCCATAATGTTTCGTATATTTATAATCATATTATTTATATCATTATATATTTATATATCACTATAATTTATAAATAATTGTTATTTTTTTTATTCTCATGTATTCATCTATAATGAATTAATTTATTTCAGATGAAAGGTAAAATCAATTTAATCTTATAAATGAAAAACAAGAAATATATATAAACATAAAATTTGAGATGCTACATTCTTCTACCCATAATTTAATTGTGTGATCACAATTTTCCCTCCCTTTAAATTTATATATATGTGGAATTTTTATTCATACCATCAAAATAAAGATCAATATATGCCAAAATTCCTTTGTTTAAATTGGATGTTACATGGCGCATTAGCCCGAGTCAATGCATTAATGAAATTATTCATAATATTTTACAATTCCATTGTATCATTTTTTACATACAGTTGTCGAAATTTTAATTAAACAGATATATAAAAAAAATAAAAAAATGGTAAATGATATCATGTCAATATTTTTTTTGAAACATCATTTTTAACTTTTTTGATAAAACCATATGATACAGTTCGACATGACTAGTTTTAGTAATTGTTGGTTCTTATAATATCTATAAAATTTTTCTAAAAAAGAAATATATATGATTGTTGAAAATCACTATCCTTTATCGATAAATAGATAACTTTAAGACCTTTTTCTATTTATGAAATTTTGAATACTTGATAATATCCCATATGGTATTTTCTAAATTGAGAAAGTTGGTAAAGTTGTGTCTTTCAAATTTAGTTCAATGTATTCTAGGGTATATCATAACATCTAGTTATAAGAATTTATTAGGATATGTTGTTGAGTTATTTATTGTATGTATAATGTGGGGAACTCCCTATAGATCACTTCAAGTTGATTTCATATTGATTATTTCAATTATATCCTTGGGCTGATATAATGGATTTGTGTTTGACTTCCTCTCGTCAATGTTAAGGATTTCATTCACTATGTTGAATAATTTTTTTAGAGTCAATAAAAAATATGAATTAATAAAATAAATAATCAACAGAGTTTAAGACATGTTGAATTTATCCATACAATAAACAGTAATTTTCTATTCAAATATTAATAAATACAATAGTGTTTAAATTAGTATAAAGAATCAAAAAATGAATCAAAAAATTTCTTATCCCATGTTGCCATTAGCTCAAATTATATAACATTTGAATTAATCTAGGTTAATTATCGAGACTTTACTATTATGTAAAATAACATAATTCCCTAAAATAAATAGGCTATTCTCCTATACTAATAATATAGACCAATATTTTATACATAAAATATTATATAATTTTTAATATCAATATCCAAAAAAGAATCCAAAATAAAGGGCCCAATGTGTTTGGGTGATTAGTTACATAATACATGAACATAAAAATAAACCATATACCTTTTATTTCAATATCAATATTGGATAATAGATCTTAGAATACTCATATCGTCATAGGAGATATCCTAGGGGAATATATAAAATTAAAGGGTTTTATATAAATATCACACTTCAAATTTTATAAAAACCCATACCTTAATCAACCTATAATTATGATTTTAATAGAAAGGATCGATTTTTTTTAATTACCATGATCTTCAAGGGTCATAGTTTTATAGAAATAGTAAAAACTATCACATATCAACTCCTTATGATACAAAGGGTACACTTACACTCAATTTCTATTTTTTTTCACAAAACAAAATTCTTAAACTCTTGTTTCATTCAAAAATCATTCAATTATTTTAAGTTTAATCCCTATAGAAAAAGATACACCTCAATATAAATTTATACTCATCTATAATACCTATGAGAAAAATTTTAAAACATGTAATGAGTAAAAAATTCCCAATAAGGGATAAAAAAAGAAAAAAATCTATTAGTCTATTTTTAAAATCCTGAAATCTCACAGAAAAGATTACTTTTTATATAATTGTCCTTGAGATAAAAATATAAATTTACTTAATAAATAAATGAAATCCACTTAAAAATTATTTTTATATAACATTTCATAATAAATTTTAAATTAAAAATCATAATCATTATGATTTATTGTAAAATTTTATTACTCATGAAAAAACTTTTTTTGGAAAGAAAAATTTTCACCCATGAAAGGGGTATAAACATTCCATTAAACATAAGCTCAATAATAACTTTATGAAATAAAAATACTTCGATGAAAACTCATTTTAAATAATATAAAATTCATGTAGGTACCTTGGGACATCATCTTCACATCACTATTATAACCACTCTTACATTCACTCTTACAAATGAATTAACCTACTCTCTTAATTCCAACATAGATTTAGAGAGTCATATCCGATACAATAATCATCATGGACAATGTAAAAAGACCAAAACATATAAAAAACACATAGAATATTTAATTTGTGTTATAAAATATCATAAATTATATTTTTAGCACATATAAAAAATAACTTTTGGGATTCGTGTTAAAATATGGATAAAAATCCTCTTTAACTGAAAACTATTAAAATAAAAAATTCCTAAAAGAACAGGAATTAAAATTTTCTTCAAACAACCATAAAAATATTTTGAGGAATCTTATTAAAATACAAAATCCATGATGATGGGAAATTATATTCATGTTTTATAACACCCCAATACTTTACAATATATTTCTTGTAGAATAAAATTAATTTTGTTAATAGCGTGAGATGCATGCGACACCAAATTTAAATGAAAATACACTATTACTATATCATTTAAATGTGAACATTATAAACTAGATATTAAGTCGGAAGTTATGAATAGTACTAAATAAATTATGAAAATTATTTTTACCTATTGAAAGAAATAAAATAAGATTCATTGAAAAGAAAAAGAAATGTTTTCTGAAAAACATTATTTTTTTAAAGGACAGTTTAGTGATTCTTTGAGAATATGATTTAAAATTAATTATGAACTATTTTAGAAAATTTATTTGAAAAAATAAAATTAATTTTTTAAATTAGTGTATCAAAATTATCTTAGGGTTAATTGTTTATATTTTTCAAAAAAGTTTAATTTCTTGATGAATAGTGAAAATTAATGAATTTTAATTGAAAAATGCATTTTCATTTCAATAATTTTAATGATAAATTATATTTTTAATATTTTATAAAGTAAAATTAGTTTAATTTTAAATCAATTAATAAAATTTATTTCATTTTAATAATTTTCATACAAAATTTGGATATAAAACCTTTTGATACTTATGACTATTCTTTCTTTAGAAAACTCATTTTCTCATCATGTCTGTGGGATTAATTTTAAATTAAAATTTTAAACTTATAAGAATTAAATTTGGAAAAATGGATAAAATATTTTTAATCATCACGATTTATATTATATAATAATGTCATCATAATTTTTTATTATAATAAATATTAAAAACTGTAAATATTGTTTACCGCAGTTATGGTAAAAATGGATTTACTAAGGGTCAAACTAGAAATATAACATTTAAATAGACCAAAAATCTTGTTTAAAATATATTTTATGGACATATTTAGACCCTATAAAGTCTAATTATATATAATACTCTATTTTTACCCTTTTGGGATGTGAAAAACGTGGGTACACCTCTTTATTTCCAAAAATTATAAGTGTGTCACTCACCTCACTTATAAAAGGTCACCCCTCTCCACTCTTATTCGAAAATTCACACCATTTTTATTCATCTAATGCCTAAATAAATCACTTAAAAACATATTTTAAGTTATCATATAAGCATTATTTTAGGAATAAATCCAACCTATGAAGGCTTTGGTGGAAACCTATAGAGGATACCAAAATAAGAGGTAGAGTTCTTCAACGATCATTTTTATTTTATTTCATCATCCACCCTTTAAATTATTATTAAAACGTTATGATATAATACCCTAAAAATATTCCATAAACATAGATATTTTTATGTTAAGTTAATTAACTAAATATACCCCCACTTCCATCAAATGGGTTATGAAATCACTATTCGTGTGTACGGTGGACTACTTCCCCACGAACAAATGTCATTCATTTGTCCATTACCACCTAACACAATTATGAATGATGATTGATATAAAGTATATATATGGTATTTATAACTTAATTATACCTCTTGATTCATTATATAATATATACATTTTTACTTTTCATTCCGTAGAAGATATGATAATGTCACTCGTGTGTTCGCAAACTACCACCTCATGAAGTGACACACATCGTCATTCACTAACGCTTTACATGGAAGGTGATAATAAAAAATTTAATGATTATATGTGACATAAATGAAATAATTATGATATTCATGAAATAGTTATCATTCTTAAAAAATAATATATATCATTTTAATTCTTACATTTTCACTCAATGAAAGGTGATAATGTTGTTTGTGTACATGCGGACTACCGCCTTCACAAAATTATGTTATTATATTTTCATCCCCACAAAAAATGGATGATATACATAAGTATATTTATAGAAATAATATGTTATATATGATATTATTATCATTATATAAAGATAATATATTACTTACCTTCTTTCCATAATGATCATCGGAAAATGGAATTGTTACTGATTCATACATATGACCTTCAAACTCCTTGATCATAACATAATTAATTTCTCAAAACCATATTTCATTATTGGTATTAAAATTATAATTTTTGTATATTTATGATAATTATTTCATGATAATTATTATTTATATGATTAAACTATATAATATTCCACAAAAAAGAGAACATTCATGGAAAACCAAGAATGAGAAAACAAGGAAATTAAAACCCAAATAAATGAAAATAGTGAAATATTATTAACGAACATGTGAAAAGATGTTATAAAAGGATCATATATGATATCATAATTATTAATATGGTTATATTACAAGTTAAAAGTAGGTTTTTAACCACTATACCAGTGGTTAAAAAATATTCAACCAAAAGAAAGCATGAGGTAATAGATTTATTAACTGAATTTCCATTCATTAGGTCAGACTTCTATTCAATTAATTATAACATTCCAGGATTATGTGTGTAATGAAGTTTATTACATTATGTTGTATTTACACTTGTTTTATGTGGATTTACATTTGATACATATAACCAACTCATTGATTAATGATATGATCTTTGTAAGGGGATTTATCTCAATTTCCATTCATTGAGGAATTTTGAAATGTTATACACCTATATTATTTTATATGAATTATATAGTTCCCTATGAAATTTAATACAATTATTCCTTAAAAATTAATGGTATTTTAATTTTCAATTTGAATTATTTCATTTAAGGGAATTTGACTTGAAAATTAAAAATTAGTTAAAGTTATTGTACAATCTCACTTTCTTTTGTGATTGTTAACTTTTTCTTGAAACAATCACTTCCTTGTAATCATTTTTCATTTTAAAATGAATTTATATTAAATATCCATATTATTTTATAATGTATATTTTAATTTTCTAAAATGTATACCATTTTTACATACAATGTTTACTTTGATAGTTATTTCATTAACTGGGGAATTATTGATAAATTCAAATACTTTACTAAATATAGATATTTGATGATACGACATATTTTTTATGAATTGAATTTATTATTCGATATATGAGAAATGTTTTTGACATGAAGACACAGGTGATTTTTGGTTATAGATATCCCCTCGATGCATCGATAGGTGTCATGACACAAACTAGTTGTACAATTCAGATAGGGTTTTGCCCAATAGTTTTAAACTATCTCGAGGATAGATCTTTAAATTAGAGGTATCGTGTGAATTAGACATGAAATATAATAATTATAAACTTCATTTAGTGATAATTCAGTTATTATTATTTTCCATGATATATTTTCTATGATACTATCTTTTGATGTATTTCATTCTCAATCAAGTTATTTAAATGGAATGTGTTTTCAGTTATTTACCCTATCACATTGATTATGACTTATCTTATCATGATACTCAAGTTATTTAAATAGAATTTGTGTCCAATTATTTACCTTTAAATATAGATTATTCTTATTGATTCATGATAACTTTTATTTTACTTAAAACTTACTGAGCATTTGAGCTCACCCTTATTTTGTTTCTTTTCCCCATGATATGAAGAAGAATTCTTGGAATGAGTTTTCAAGAATGTAGTTCATTTGATCTTGTTATTTATTATGTTTAATTTTCTATTACCAATGTAAAATTGGTATCATGTATATATTTGGTTCTCAAAAACTTCTAAATTAATCGGTATTTTCGGATTGGACCATTTGTTTCTATGACAATGTGACAAATCAAACAGTAACCCTTGAATATTGGAGTCCAGATCATTAAATTTGGAATCAGAGTAATTTTAGTATAAATCATCAAAAATAGATTAATTAAAGCATATATTATGAAAGATAACCACATAATAGACTTTGTGGATAAGTATATAAGAATATTATAATGTTTTTATGGAAAAGAAATTGTGGTTTTCCTAGAAATACATCTCTATCTGGATACTACAAGGGGACATGGTTCTAGACCATTGGTACTCATGGGTAATAAGTCCAAAAAGGGTGCATTGGGATGGACTTGATCATCACTTCGTGAATGAAAATGGGTCTTACTACACACCTAGTTTGATACTCCTGGAAGATATGCTTAAGATAATTCAAATTTTCATTAAAAACCATTATAAAGGATTAAAACATAATGATATCCCCAAAGAAACCAAGTTTATTATTCTGAGATTAACAATGTATAAATTGTAATTTATGTTAAGTGCTACACCATATTTTGAATTATAAATTATGATTTAAAATTCTTAATTTTATGAGATAATCCAATATTTTAAATTATTTAAAAATGGAGGATGGAAAGAAGAAGGTTATCAATACCCATGTCCAATGTAGATATTTCCCTACTCAGGATGCTAATATAGATGGAATTAGAAATGTGAAAATTATAGCTATATTAGGGTGACTTAATCAGGCTATGGAAAATAAACCTACCTAAATGGAAAAACCTATTCGTTAATGTGATTCTGTTATGATAGATCACATCATATGAAAAATGATCCCATAATTTTGTGAGACTACTAATATAATTTTAGTAGAGCAATCGATTAAGTCTCTCAAGAAGTTATTTATGGCCTTGAGAAGAGGTGAAAAGGAATAGATTACACTTGTGGTGTATTGTCTCAAAGGTTATTATGATCAATAATGGTCATTGATCTATAATACTAGAGAGTAAGAGGAAATATAAATCATGGAATGGAATTATTTTAAGGAGACGTTATTTGAAAAATATTTCCCCCATGAGAAAAATACTAAAATGAAGGTAAATTTCCTCAGTATAAAGAATAGGGATAATAAAGTTTTATAGAGTATGAAGCTATATTTATGAGGTTTTCCAGGTATTCAATGGATTAAACAACCAATAAAGAGGTCAATATTGGAAATTTTATTGAAGGGATTAATCCATGTCTCTAGAGGACCCTGGTCTCTTCAATGTTTTTTTTAAATGATGAATTAGTTTTATGTGCCAAAAAATAGATAATAAATTCTCTTGATATCACATATTCAAGATAAATCAAGACAAGAAGATTCCATATTAACACCATGAAAATGGTGGTGCTTCAAAGAATAATATGATTACAAAACAATTTCCATATTGTGAAATATATGGAAATAACCACCTTGGGAAATGCTTGAAGGGATTTTTTTTATAAGTGTGGAGATATGGTCCACCATGAAAAATAATTCAAATGAAAGAATGAAAATAATACTATTTAGTGTTTGAAATGTAGGGAGATGTGGCACTTTGCAAAAAAATTCCCCAAGCATTAAGAGAATCCACCATAGAAGAGGCAAGGGTAGAAGGCCAATATTATGAGATAACTATTGCTGAGGTGGAAGAACCCAATTATGTGGTGGTAGGTACTTTAATATTATATTCAAATTTAGTTAATTATTTATTTTATTATTGATCCTATCACCCTATTATATCTACCAAGATTCCTAAGAAAATTTTAAATTTACATTTTAATTTAAGATGACAGTAGTTAGTCAAAAATCCTAAGGGAAACCTCACAGAGGCAAAGATATGTTAGGCATTCCCTATTATAACACATACACATTCTTTATTTGATGACCTTATTATCTTACCTATAGTCGAATTCAATATAATTCTTTTTTAGAATGAATTTCAAAATATGATGAAAATTTTTATTATAAGAAGAAGGAAATTTTTATTTTTGAGGAAGTTTTATAATTTAATATCTTTAGAGAAGATACTTAATATCCTGATTTATATTTAGATCCACACCTAGTAGCTCAACCATATGAGATTCTTGGGAAGAGGAGAAAAAAAATTTAAGGATGGAAAAGGTAATATTCAAATTGTGTATGTACCTAATGTATAGGAATACATTGATTCATTTCATAAGGAATTACCTAGACATCCCCCAGAGCATTAAGTTGAGTTTTCTATAGACATAATTCTTGATGAAAAACCAATTTAAAATAATCCCTATAGAATATATACTATGGAATTAGTGGAGTTGAAGAAAAAACTAGAGGATTTGGGTGATATGGGATTTATTCTCCAAAGTGTTTCAATATGTAGAGCCCATGATCTCTTCATTAATAAGAAATATGGATCCATGAGGATATACATTGATTATTGGGAAATTAATGATATTATTATAAATAATAATTATCCTCAGCCTCACATTGATGAATTATTCGATCAACTTCATAGAGAACAATATTTTTCAAAGATTTAAATTCATTATGGGTATCATTAATTGGGAGTAAAGAAGGAATACATTCTGAATAAAATATTCCAAATAAGGTATGGAAATTATGATTTTATAGTAATTCCATTGGTATTGATTAATTCACCCTCTGTTCTTATAGATCTAATGAACTTATTATTCAAAGAATATCTTTATAATTTTTATGGTATACATTGATGATATTTTGGTGTATTATAAAAGTTACTAGGAGAATGAAATTCACATACTAATAAATCTTGAGAAGGAAAGAGTTAGATTTAAAATTTAGTAAATGTTGTTTCTAGATTTAAGAAGTTCCTTTTCATGGGCATATTGTCTCCTAGTATGGAATATTAGTTAATACTGTAAAGATGACCAGAAAGGTTTGGGGTCAATCCCCTTTATTAAAGAAAAAGAAAAAAGACACTAATCCCTTTTGAGTTGGGTAAGGTAAAACCCATTACAAGCCCGTAGGCCCAGATGGAAAAAACCCATTCAGAGACACGCACCCAAAGCATCAGATGACATGACAGAAGATCCTAGTGGGAAAACCCATTAAAAGTGAAAAACATCACTAGAAACACTACCATCAGAGCCACATCGCCTATAGATGACCTCATTGGCACCCGCCACTGACCAGAACACGCCCCACACCGCCAATCCGACCAGATCACGTTTCCGAGATCTAGAAGCCACCAGCCTGAAGCCCATTAGATCCATTGCCATGGAGACGCACCCCCACGTCAGAACCCCAGATCTGAGCAGATCAGATCTTGTGCCGTCGTCAACCCCGTTGTAGCCCGAAGCCCCGCCAACGATGACTGCAGCACGCCATGATGACCGCCACTCCAAAATTCCCATTCCCAGCCCTCGGCGCTATCCACAGCCATCAGCACACAAGATCTGAAACCGCAAGGCCAAACACCGCACCGATTCCCCAGCCTGAAGCCAGCGATGAGATCCGCCATCCCAAAGCCATCACGCCACTCGACTAAGAAGCCGAAATCAAAATCACGTCCACCGAAGATCACCTTCGCCAGATTTGAAATGTCGCAATGCTACCACAACCAACTCCATGGACGGATCCAAACGAAGATGATCCTTTCCAGAAGCCACATCCGAAGTCGATTCTGCCGAATCTGATTCCTCCACTCATGAGATCTGCGGCCGAAGCCGCATTCGAATCCAACCCATTAACCTAGATTACATGTAAATGGGTTAAGTCTTTTTATAATGAAATGTGAATAATGTTTTTATGTAATAAATATAATATTGGTTAATGATCTGATTTTTACTCTACCATATGGAAACGATGGGTTTATGATATATATTGATCCATCAAAGAAATGACTTGGTTGTGTCCAAATGAAAAATGATAAAGTTATTGAATATGCATCAATGTAATTGATTACGTTTGAATAGAACTTTCCAACCCATGATCTGGAGTAGGAAGTTATAATATTTTGTTTTAAGATATAGAGATATTATCTCTATAGTAAAATATTTGAGATATACACAGATCATAAAATCATAAAATACATGTCCTCAAAGAAAGAGATAAATATGATACAAATAAAATGGCTCTAGATACTCAAGGATTAAGATTAATCAATACACAACCACCTTGGGAAAGAAAATATGATAGTGGATGCATTGAGTAGGAATGAACATGGAGTTCTGACCCCAATAAGGATCAGGTGAGATCCTATGTTCATTGATCTAGTAAAGATAGATATGGGAATTATTAATGAAGGACATACATAATTGATTTTTAAAATTATTCTGAAACTATATTTTTATAAAATATAAAATGTTATCAATATTATGATGAGAACTTTCAGAAGAAAATTAAAGCTGTGAATGATGGAAAATTAAAATACATATTTTGTGAAGATAATATTTTAAAATTTGGAAAGATATTATGTGATCAATCTATAAATGGGATAAAAAGGGAATTATTGGATGATTCTCATAGCTAAAATTTCTCTATACACACTGGTAGAACAATGCTATATAGAGATTTCAGTGAACATTTTTTGTGGTATAGCATGAAGTGAGAAATTACTGATTATTTTTCCAGATGACTGTTTTGTCAGTAATTGAGAGCTTTGAGGAAACATCATATTGCATTTATGAAACCAATTCATATCCTTATGTGGAAATGGGATGAAATTATTATAGAATGTTCCATGGGACTACCAAAGAATCTAAGAAAGAATGATGCAATATGGCTTATCATCAATATACTAACCAAATATTCATATTTACTCATTATAATATAAGATTTACCTCTTTATATACTCACAAGGCATTATATTAATGAATTTTTAAGACTTACTGGAACACCTATTTCAGTTATGTCAGATCAAGATTCCCTTTTTTACATCAAAATTCTAAAATATTCTTCAATATTCTCTTGATAAAGAGATCTATTTGAGTACTACCTACCATCCTCAAACTAATAGACAATAAATAATAACTATTAAAACAATGCAAGGCATGTTAAGGTTATTTTATCTTGAATTTCAATGTATGTAGGATCAATATTTAACTTTGTTATATTTTTCATATAATAATATTTTCTAATCAATTATTCAAATGGTATAGTATGAAGCATTATATGGAAAGATATGTTTCACTCCAACTTGTTGGGATGAAGTTGCTAAATGTAAATTCATAGGTCCAAAACTTATTGAAGATAAAATAACAAAGATAATGTCTATTTAGGCTCACATTAAAGAAGCTCAAAGCAGGCAAATGATTTTTGTCGATAATCAAAGGAATGATTTGGAATTCTAATCTAGAGATCATTTTTATTGAAATTATCTCCATGTAAGGGTGTTATAAGGTTCAGTAATAAATGGAAATTGATACCGAGGTATATCACACCCTTTTAAATCCTTGAGAAAATTGAAGTTTTTACTTATCGTTTAGAATTTCCACCAAATCTATCAAAAGTACATGATGTGTTCCACATATCATTATTAAGGAAGTATATGCCAGACCCAATGTATATGATCACCTATGAAAAAATATAAATGGAACCTGATCTATATTACTATGAATAACCCATATAGATTATTGATACTAGAGATAAGTTATGGAGGAATTTTATGAATCAACTAGTAAAGTTATTTTAGAGAAATAAAAAAAGAGGTAGTAACATAGAAACCAGAGGATATTAAAAATAACAAATAAACCCATATGTTTAGAAGTGAATATCAATGATAACTTGAGGATTTAATTTATATAGGATATAATAATGTAACACCCCAAGAATTTACAATATATTTCTTTGATAATAAATTTAATTTCATTAATAGATCGTGATGCATGAAACACCTGGTTTAAAAAAAACACACTATAAAAATATTATTTAAATATGACCATTATAACCTAGATTTTATGTTGGATGGTATGGATTGTAATAACTAAAATTTTAAAGTTATGGTTACCTATTTATTATAAATAAAATAATAATCATTTAAAATAAAAATAATTCTTTTTGAAAAATTGTATTTTTCTAAAGGAGGGTTTAGTCAGGATTTACACACATAAGTAAAAATTAATTTTTAATACTTTAGAAAATTTATTTGAAAAAATAAAATTATATTTTTAAATTATCATATCAAAATTATATTAGGGTGAATTTTTTTTCTAAATAGTTTCATTTTTATGTATATTTAAAAATAATGAATTTTAATTAAAAACTGTATTTTCATTTAAATAATTTATAATGCTGAATTATATTTTGAATTGGTTTTAAAGTAAAATTAGTTAAATTTTATATCAGTTAATATAATTTTTTTCATTGTAATATATTTCATATTGAATTTTAAAATGTAAACTTTTTAAACATTTGAACATTTTATCTTTAAAAAACTCGCATTCTCATCGCACCCGTGTGATTAATTTTATATCAAAATTTTCCACTTATTTTAATAGAATTTGGAAAAATAGAATAAATTTTTTGGAACATAATAATTTATGTTATCTAATAAGGTAAAATTAATTTTTGACCATAATGAATAGTAAAATAAGTAAAAAATATTTTTCACATTTAAGGTAAAAATGGATTTACTGAGAGTTAAACAAGAAATATGAGGGTTAGATTGACATAAATTTGTCTAAAATATATTTAATGGAATTATTCAGACCCTATCATGTATAATTATTTATAATAATCCATTTTTACTCTTTTTTTATGTGAAAATGTGGGAACACCTTTTCCTTTCCAAAAAATACAACTGTGTCTCCCCCTCTCCATTATTCTTCACACCTTTACACCATTTTGATTCAGTCAAGCAATAACAAAATCACTTAAAAAATTCACTAAAGTCATAATAGAAGCCTTATTTTTGAAAAAATCTAACCTAGTAAGGATTTGGTGAAAACATATGGAGGATAACCAAAAAAGGGGCAATGTTCTTCAACATGCATTTTTATTTTATTTCATCCCCCACACCTTAAATTATTATTATTAAACCATAGTGATATAATAACATAATTATATTAAATATAATGAGA
Organism: Viscum album; assembly: GCA_963277665.1. Taxonomy (NCBI): domain Eukaryota; kingdom Viridiplantae; phylum Streptophyta; class Magnoliopsida; order Santalales; family Viscaceae; genus Viscum; species Viscum album. Next base: position 1,514,058,022 of record OY728134.1, on the reverse strand, counting down.
TGTTTATATGTTAATATCATTACCTATAACCACCCAAAATTCCATCAAATTGGTTATGGAATCATCATTCGTATGTACAGAGGACAACCGCCACATGAACAAATGACATTAGTTCTTCCATTACCACCTCTCACAGTTGGGTATGCAATGGATATAAAGTATATATATATTTATACATGATATTTATAATATAGTTATACCTATTTAGTAATTATGTAATATATACCTTTTTTTATTTCCTTTCCATTGGGTATACGATAATGTCACTTGTGTGTACGGCGAACTACCTCCTCGTGAAGCGATGTGATTCATTTTTCCATGACGCTTTACATAGAAGGTTATAAGGACAATGTTAATGGTTATATGTGATATAAATGAAATTATTATGATATAAATGACATATTTATCATTATTAAAATATATTATATATCATTTTCATTCTTACACTTTCACTCAATGAAAGATGATAACGTTGTTCGTGTATATGGGGACAACTGCCTTCACGGGACAATGTCACTCTATTTTCATCACCACACCACATGGATAATAAATTCTAGTATATTTAAAGAAATAATATGGTATATATTATATTATTATCATTATTTAAAGATAATATATTACTACCTTCTTTCTATAATTATCTTTGTAAATAGAAACATTACCCATGCGTACATACGACCTACCATCTCCATGATCGCAACGTACTTAATTTTGTAAAACAATCATTCATTATTATTATTAAAAGTAAAATTGAAGTATAATTATGATAATTATTTCATTATTAGTATTCTAGATATGAGGAAAGTATATAAATGCATAAGAAAAATAACATTCATGACAAATAATGAATGAGAAAACAAATAAATTAACACCCGAATCAATGAAAATAATGAATGATTATTAACTAAAAAGGGATAAGATGTTATAAAATGATCATATATGATATAATAAATATTAATACGGTTCTATTATAAGTTATAAATTCTATTAAAATCACTATATAAAATGTTAAATAACATTAAACCAAAAGTAAGCGTGAGGTAAGATTTTTTTTAACTGAATTTCCATTCATTGGGTTAAACTTATACTTCATTGATTTTTTATGATAATATTATGTGTTTAATGATATTTTATTAATTTATATTTTATTTACAATTTTTAATGTGGATATACATTTGATACTCAAAATCAATTCATCTATTATTCCCCACTTCAATGTTAAGATCTTTGTATCGGACTTTGTATTTCCCTTCATTCTAACATTTTGTAATATTATACACCTATTTTATTTTATATAGTGTATATAATTCCCCTTAAAATTTAATATCATAATACATTAATAATTCATATTATTTTAAGTTTTAATTTTAATTATTTTATCTAAGGGTTTTTGACATGACAATTACCAAGTGATAAAAGTTATTGCATAATCTCACTTTCCCTTGTAGTTGTTAACTTTATCTTGAAATAATAAATTCCTTATAATTAGTTTTCATTGTAAATTAGATTTCTATTAAATATCCATATTATTTTTTAAATGTTATGATTAATACCTAAACTGTATACCATCCTTATATCCAGTTTTTACCTAGATAGTTATAAGATTAAATGGGAAAATATTAATAAATATGTATACCTAAATCAATATGGATATTTGAAGATAAGGAACACTATTCGGGAATTAAATAGATTATTCAATAAATGGGGAATGTTTTTTTACATTTAGACATGGTAAAGGCCTGGTTACAAATATACCTTTAATGAATCAAAAGGTTGTATAAGAAAAACTAGTTGGAAAAATCAGATGTGTTTTTACACATTAATTTTAACCAATATTGAGGTAGATCTTGGCTGTAGAGGTATCATGTTCCAAAGACATGACATCCAATAATTAGATATTTTCTTTATTGAAATTTATGTTATTATTTTTATCAATGAAATTTTCACTATGATATTATATTTGGATTCTTCTCATTATCAGTAAAGTTATTGAAATGGAATTTTGTTTAGTTATTTACCTTTCAATATTGATTATAACTTATCTTATCATGATAGTAATGTTATTTAATTGGAATTTTTATTTAGTTATTTACCTTTCCATGTTGATTATTCTTATTAATTCATTATATCTTCTGATTTACTTAATCCCTTTTTATTATTTGAGATTTCCCTTGTTTTTTTCTTTTCCCCATGATATAAAGAAGAATTATTGGAATAAGTTTTAAAGAATGTAGTTCATTTTATTTTTTTATGTATTATGTTTTACTTTCTATTCACTATGTAAAATGGGTATCATATATGTATATGGTTATCCAAAACTGCTTAAATAATCATTCCTTTGGTATTTTACCCTTTCTATCTATACTATTGTAATAAATAATATGTAATCTCTGGGTTACTCGAGTCAGGGTTGTTATATGTGGTATACATTGAAAAAAGTTTCCTTTCACACTTTTGTAAAAATTAACCATTTGGAAAACATTAAAAAGGATTTTTGTAAAACCTTCACAAATAAATTCAAACATGGTTTAAAATTAATTCAACATACATTTCAGTATATTGATAATATAAAAGAAACATTTTAATGAACATGGATATAGAGGAAAAATAGAAGAAAATCTAAAAAAACATTCAAAATAAGGTTTTAATGCAAAATCCCTTTACTCTAATCTGATTCTCCATATATTTACATTAACTATGAAACAAAATTATTATTATTTTACTGAATTCCGAATATTTTCATTTTCATTACCTTATTATTATCACTTTTATTTCATTTATTTCCATTTCTTATATATTTACTAAATCAGTTTTGTTCATGTCATATATTTTTATGATGTTTGGTTCATAATCCAAAAACAACTTCGTTAGGATGACCATGATTAAAGGGTTTATTATTATATTATATACATATTATAAATCATGAAATAATAATCATGTTTATATATTAAATTTTTTTTATAAACATTCATGAAATATGAACATGAAAAATGAACCACATCGCTTCATGGAGTCGGTAGTGCACACATACTCACGAGCAACAATATCATTTTCCAATGGATGGAAGGGTAAGAAGTTAAGTAATATATTTTACTTAAAAATTATAATTATGTCATGAATATTATATATATTCATTAAATAAATCATAATAACTAGTGTTTTGATGTAGTGATGAAAAACGAAACACATCACTTCATGGAGGTGGTAGTCCAGATATACACACAAGAGATGTTTTTATTTTCCGTAGGTTGTAAAAGGAGATAAATTTTTTTAACATAAAAAATAACATTTAATTATAATTTATATAATGATGTTATTATATCATCATGGATATAATGAGTTTTAAGGAGCTACAAGAAGAAATAAACACAAAATAACTTTGTTAAGAGTTATACCCCTTATTTTGAAAACCCCCTTTGGATTACAAATTACACCTTCTAGGTAGGTATATTGCTGATACTAGAACCCCAAGGAAATTTATAAAATGGTATGGGATGTATTTTTATAGATATTGGGCAAAACATTTCTCATGTTGTGTAGTGAGTTAGGATAGGAGGTTCCCTTTTATAAGTTAGGGGAGTTTCACACTTATAATTATTCATACCCTTAAAATATTATAAACGTGTTACTCATGGTCAAGTGGAACTAAAGAACTAAAATTTTTAATTTATGGTGATGACAACTGAAATTATCTAATCAAATAATAATTAATATAATATTTTGTTACCATATCAATTTTTACCTTAATTAACATGTTTTAGTCTTTACTATGGTGACAAAATTTTTCCATTGTTACTGTTCATTGTGACCAAAAATGAAATTGGCCTAATTAATGAATATGAACAACCTTATTATAAATATAAAATCTATTTATCAATATTTATATGTCATAAGTGGAAGAAATTAATTTTAATATAAGCATGCAAAACACAGTGACAACTTGTTTTTTAGAAAACTACCTTATTAAGACTAAAAATGAATTTATACTAAAGTCAAGTATAGTGATGATTAATATATAATTAAATAAATTATTTTTAATAAAAAGGCAATTATTTTAATTTTTAGTCCATGTAGAATAAAATTTTACTTTATAAATACTTGAAAAGAAAAGACAGGTTTTTGTAAAAATAAGTGTTTTCATTATTCACCTAAAATCAATCTTTTTAGGAAAATACTAAAAAATAACTCAAAAATATATTTTATATGATTATATAATAAATTAATTCATTTTTTAATTTAAATTAATTATATTTATGAATTTAACTTTTAAATAAAATCATATAATACATAGAAAATTTTTTACTTCAAATAAAACTATTTCTTTCTTCGATTTAAAAAACCTTATAAAATTATTGTAATGAATGTGAATTAATAAAATATAATCATGAATATTAATAATATATGAAATTTATTTATTATTAACATTACATGGGTTTTCACATCAATCCATCCATAAATAAATCCCATCCTCACAATTATATTCATCATGTAAACATATAGAGATATATTTCCCTTAGATCCTTTTCAGGTTCTCATGTTTCTTCATCAATCATGTGGTTATTGCATGAAAATTTAACTAGATTATCTACCTTATTACCTAACACTTTAAGGATCAATTTGGAGTAACCACACTGAGCAGGGGGGGGGGGTGAATCATTTTTGTATTACATTTTATTACTTAAAAATTTTGTCCCTTTGAATACCTCTATAACTTATTTAGTGAATAGTTCACTTATCTTCTTAACCAATTGTTAGTAAGAATTCACAAAAAATTATAAATCTTAAGGAAAACATGGGATTGTAAATGAGGTTCTCCTCCAATGTGGATTACCACATCCCTGATGTATGGTGGTTATTATCCTACTTGCACACAACTTCTATTTTATTATTAAGAAAAACACAAGCAATGGTATAACCTTGAACTCATTTTTCCTAGAACTAAATGTATAAAATATGAGATTTTTATTTCAATCACAATAATGCATGACATCTATATTTTCATTCTGAAGTGATGAATAATGTATACAAAGTCTTATTCAATTTAAATTGATGATTCTAATTAACTTTCTTATAATAAATAAATAAAATGGCTACCTCTATTTCAAAATAAATATAAAAAGGGATATCTCATATATGAAGTTATAAAGTTGATTTCCTCTAATTATTCATATTTAGTCAAAATAATATCATTATGATGTAGATTTGATATTGTAAGTAATTTTCTGTAACAAAAAATAATAATCAATAGATAAAAATATGGTAAATTATTCTTCTTTTTCAAAAATTCTATCATTAAATGTAATATTAGTTTAAATTTGGTTCAACTTATAATTTTTACAAGTGCGGTATTAATTTGAATGTACAATATCTTTTTATATTATCTTAATTCATCCATTCTCAATTTTAGATACCTTATTCATGAAATATTGAAACCAAATTCACATTCATACAATCATGTGTATGTATTATTCATGTTATCCCATGAATTTATCATGAATGTATGATGTTTATCATGCATGAAATATATCAAACTAAGTAGGATTCATGCACACTATTTTGGAATTTCTCAAATCTTGTACATTTTATGCATTCTTCCATAATATGTTTTATTTCTTTTATGCAGATCTATCCATTTTATGATTTCTCTTTATGTAAAAATATACGCAAAATATCAATGACACATTTTAATCATGATAAAATTCATGAAACTTTAATATAAAACTTTATTTCTGTAAAATTGTGAACATATTGATATAGAGTTTCTTCATCATGTAACCCTTGATTGTTCATCTAACATTCAAGAGTGTGTGGTTATTTATTCAAGAAAATGAGTGTGTGGAACACCTTTTTCACAAAGCCAAGTGGAATGTGAAACCTCTTCATGATAATGAGAGAAAAATACTAATACTACATAAATTTAAGTATATTTCAATTTCTATAATGTTCCATGTATTTATTAAATATATTTTTTCAAATAAATTTAATTTCGTTGATAACATGTGTTATACGTGACATTGAGTTTTAATGAACCACAACATACTATTAATATTTTTATTCAAACATGATCATTTCAAACTAGAATTTAAATATGTAATTATGAATAGAAATAACAACATTTTTAAATTATTTATAAATATTTTAGCTAAATAAAATAAATTTATAGATAAACACATAATTTTTGGTAGGCTTAATATGGTTCAAAAATACATTCTTCTCAAAAATGATTTTCATTGCCTTTCATGAAAGAATAATAAAATTAATTTTTTAAACTTTTAAATGAATTATTTTAAAAAATATTCAGTTTTTAAATCAACATGTGAAAAATATTTTAGGATTAAGTTTTTATACTTTTGTGAAAAGATCATTTTTCCGATGAATAGTGAAAAATATTGATTTTTATTGAAAACTTCATTTTCATTTAAATATTTATCAGGTTCCATTTTGTTTGAAAATGGTTTTAAGGGAAACTGATTTAATTATTTTATAGTTAATCCAATTTTTCTCATTTGAATAAATTTTATGTTAAATATTTATATAAAAACTTTCTATATATATGAAAATTGTTTTCTATAGAAACCAACATTTTTGTCTCATCTATAGGTTTAATTTTAAATTAAATTCAAAAAATATATGAATTAAATTTGTTAAAATGGATTAAATATATAAAAAACATAATTAATATTATATAATAAGTTCAAATTAATTTTTTTTCATAATTAATAGTAAACACATTAAAAACTAATTTTCACAATTAAGGTTAAAATAGGGTTTTCGGGGTAAAAAAAAATTAATGGGTTAAAATGACCTAAATATTCCTATATTTTTTATTCTATGTCTATATTTAAACCTTAAATCATATAATCTTCAATAATGATCCATTTTAGAGCCTTGTGGCATGTGTAAAACATGGGTATAACTTTTTCCTTTCAAAATTCTCAAGTGTGTCATCTCCCCCACTTATAAAGTGGAACCCATCTCCTCTCCTCTTAATACTTCCAAATACTTTTATATTGAACAATAAATCCCCAAATCACTTCCTAAATTCTTACCCCACACCCTATAGGCCCTTCTATATTTTTAAATACTTCTAAGAAGGATTTTAGTGTTAACATAAAAAGGTTGTTCGATGAAGAGATACTATTCTTAACTGGGTGTTTTTATTTTATTTCTACATCCAACTCCATAAAATATTATTAATATATGATTATATAATAACATAATTATATTCAATTTACTAATATGTTATTATTTTAATGGAATAACCAATATCCAAATCCACTTCCATTAAATGTAAAATGAAACCTTCGATTGTGTTCACGGTGGACTACAGCCTCGTGAACCGATGTAATTTGTTTTCCATCACTACTTCTCCCAGGTGGATATAATTATTGATTTAAGATAACAATATGATATTTATGACATAATTATATTTCTTTAATTATAATATCACATATAATTCCTTACCTTCTAATCCTTTGGAAAACAATAACATTGATCGTGCGTACGTGTGGACAACTGCCTACACACATCGATCTGATAAGTTTTTTTTATTTTATTTTGACATGGATCATAATAAGAATATATTTAATTAATATATATGTGATATAAAAATTATAATTTAATGATTAATTAATATTTAACTTTGTTTTCTTCTATTCATCAAGAAAATTGAAACAACGTTCCTACGTACATACGACCTATTATATCCATGAACTATGTAATTAATTTTATATATCTAATAGTTATAAATTACTAGAAATATGTATTTAATAAATTTATATGATATTTATATCATGTTTAATATTTTGGAGATTATAGAACCATTATAAAATTAAAATTACAAAAAATAACAAACCAAAACAAATAAGAAAAATGAAGCAATTATTACCCAAAATGAGATTTTAACAAAGAATTGTTAATAAATGGGTATTAAATGGTTATAAGTAAATAATATATGGAATTATATATTATTATTATTATTATTGAATATATGTATAATAAATTTATATTTATTATACATGATGTTTGAATGTGTACGAAGAAAGTTGAGACTTGAGGTAAGGGATTTTCATCTCACTTGTATTTCTATGGGACACAATCCTTATACATGACTTCTTTCTTTTATGTAGTGTATATACTACCCAATAATGTATTTTATGATTATTATCATGAAAATTATGGGATATAAATATCCACATTTGTTTCTTTCTTTAATGTGTCTTATGATTAAAATTTTTCAAAAGTGGTATAGTTTTATATCACTATCCCATTTTTATCGGGATTATTTATAATTAAGTTACTGATGATGAAATATTATGATATGAATTTCAATAACTTCATGAATTATCTTAATCTCTTATTATTTCAATAAGATAAATTTTTCATTTTATTTTCATCTCTTTATATACTCAAATTTTAAAAGAATATTTTTAAGGAAAATCGACTTTATTTCTCTCTTCGACCAAAAATACTTTTTCTTCCATATCCATGTTTTTTAAAAATGTTATCAATAATGTTTTTAATATTATAATATAATGGTTTAAATTCATTTTTACTAATTTTTGAATTTTTACAATTTTTTTAAAAGGAATCTTATAGTCTCTTTATGAATGAGATACTTTTTACTTTTAGCAAAAAATGTGAAAGGAATATTTATTTTAATTTGTATGACATGAATAGTATTTTCCACCATCATGATCACTAAATGGTTTAAATATTAATTTAAAATTATCCAAGAATATTTTAAAATAAAATATCTACTTTAATATTTTGGAAATTTTTATATTTTAAATAAGTTTTTTAAAAATGGAAATGATGTTTTTCTCAAGAATGTTTCAATGATCTTTTCATAAAAGTTATATTCATAAATAAAAACAAAATTTGGTGTTGCTTATGTTTTACTGAGGATATGATCTAATTACACTATCCTTATTCCTTCTAATGATGGTTTATTATTATGATGAAGATATGTATATGAAACCCATTCATTTTACATGGATTATTCAATGTTTAATTGATGAGATGATTTTGAAACACATTTCCTTTGAATGGGTTATGATATGATCAAATTTTTATGAAATCAATTTCTTTTTTCATGGGTTATGGAATGATAAATTTTTTATTATATTATGAAACACAAATTTATGGATTATTTGATGTGTGGGACCTGTATCTTCCACCAATGAATTTGATAATGATTAATGTTCTATCAGATCTGAGGGTATATAAGAGGTTATACCAAGACCAATTGAGAGTTCAATATAGGTTATCCCAATAATAAAATAGGGTATATGGGAGGTTATCTGATTCCTGAAAGAGGTTACATGGGAGGTTATCCCATGACCAAAATAGGGCACACGAGAGGTTATTCCAACACTGAAAGAGGGTACATGTGAGGTTATCCCAAGCCTAAAAGAGGGTAAACAAGAGGTTTTCTCAAGACTGAAATAGGGTACATGAGAGTTTATACTAAGCCAAAAATAGGGGCACATGTGGTTATCCCAAGCCTAACATGTAATCTTTATATTGGTGGATAACCTTAACATTTTTATATGCTTATTTATATTCTAAAAATCTACATCTTATGCCAATGTAATGTTCCCATGGATTAGGTTAATTGATTCATTTTTTATTCATGTCTTATGAAATGATAAGATTTATTCTATGACTCTTGTTTCTGATATTTGATATGAATGATATGATTTTAAAATGTAATTATCATGTTATCATACCCTTATGTTCATGTTATGTAGATAACCTCTATGTTTACACTTACCAAGCATCCATGCTCACCCTTTCTCATTTTTTTACTTTAACTTGATTATAAATGATGGTTTTAAGTAAGATATATCTATGAATTGAACTATTTGGGAAGATATTTATGAGATATTTTGAAGATTACTCATGAAATAATAATATTGTGTATCTATTCTCCAAGTATACTAAAATATTACGGTCCTCAGACATGTATTTGTGAAATGTATTGAATATTCATCTATTAAGTTGAAATATCTATATATGAAAATCATAGGTCTCAATAGCTGGTATTAGAGGAAAGGTATCATTAACCATTTGAAATATGATGACAAATATTTACTGAGAACCCTAGGGATAATTCAAAAGATAAGTTGAGGTAAAATAAAATATCCTCGAATTTTGGTGAAGGATAGAGTGTGTAGAGACCCGAAGCTTAACGTACATGGACATTACATTACTTTTTCGGAATACTTAGTACATAACAAAAACACACACACAAGGACCGTAATAGTTTATTGTCTTTGAAAACTCAGAATATATTCTTCTAATCGTGGTGAAAGATCTTCAACATCTCCCATAAAGATCTTCTTTTTTTACCTAAAACCTTTCTTTATAACCTAGGGAAAAGAAAACATTAAATGGTGAGCTCAAATGCTCAGTAAGGGTAAACAAAAGAAATATCAATCACATCATATTTATAAGAACATAACATTTTGGAAATCTTAACCTGCAAAAGAGATCATAATATCATAACATGGTATAAATAATAGTAGTGAAATGTAATCCCAATAATCATAACTTAAAACATCAAACTTTGTGGCATACACCATAATCATAGAGAATAATTTCTTATTATTCAAGTCTCATTTCCAAGACTATCTTAGTAAACAAAGTCCATTTCTGAACCGAGTTCACTCCTCGTTTTAGTCCTGTTTCACTGAACCGGTTTAACCTACCGTTCCAGCCATGTCTATCTCATGAGATATAAAATATTTACCCAATGAATTGGAGGGAGATATAGGTCCCACCCATCTCATAATGATACCATTCTTATGTGTGCCACAAAAACCATAAATCATACATCATAGCATAACCCATGTAATAAAAATGGGATTCTTAAACATCATTCCATCATAACATAATCCATATAAGATAAAAGAACATCATAAAAATAATTCCATCATAACATAATCAAAACAATGTAAAAATAGGGACAGAAACAGAACCCTATATTATCTTAGATGGAAAATAATTTTGATAAAACACTTGAACTCCATTCTTGAGGAAAATATCCTTTCTACTTAAAAAACACTTTTCCTTTCATAAAATGTCATAAAATTATAAACTAAAAGAAGTTGATTAAAAATAAAATTGAAAACTTGTTAGGGAAGCTTCTTGGAAATAATTTTTTAAAAATCCATTCATTCCGTATAAGTTAAAAAAACATTCTTCTCATACTTTTTTCAGAAAAGTCAAAGAGTACCTCGTATGAAAAACGACAAAAGATTCCTTTCATATCATTTACTAAAAATTCACCGAAGGGTAAAATTGGATTTAAACAATTGTAGGTGGATAGAAATAATATTACATATTGAGTAAACATGGATGTGGATGATAAAATACACCCAAGTAAATACCAAAGTATAAACAATCTCGGATAAAAATGAGATTGTGATATTTTCCCTTACCTTAGGTCCGATTTGCTTCGTAAGTGTCCGAACATCCTGTATAATGATTTAAATAATGTCATTGACTTATTCCAGAATCATACTCATTGTTATGATATCATATATGGTTCACTTATGACTTTATTTTAACTGTTCTTTTGTAAATTCCATGTTAAAGAGTGTTTTAGGTAAAATCATTTCATTTGTCGTCCGTGTTTTGACTTGTAATTATTCATATGATTAATTAGATCATGATTAATTAATTATAGAATATATAACATGATTTATATATAATATATATTCAGAATATACATATATATATATAATAGATCAGTAAATGGAAAGAAATACACCGTTCATGGAGACGGTAGGCCGTACGTACGCATGAACACTGTTTTTGTTTCTTTATTGAGTTGAATGGAATTACGTAGATGACATACATATATATACACATAAATCCAGTATCATTATTATTTCATATATTTCATTATTACTTATTATATATACTTTATAATCATTCATGAATGGTTAACGTGGAGAATGAATCTCATCACGTCATGGAGACGGTAGTCCGTACGTACGCACGAGCGATGATATCATTCTCATTATTGTGGAATTGTATTGGAGTGTATATATAATATTTTAGAATAAATATCACTTTACAATAATCATATATAGTTATTATTTACACCATTATACCCATCCAAGTAAGGTGGTGGAGGAAAATAGATTACACCACGACGTGGAGACGGTATTCCGTACGTACACACGCGTGGTGATTTCATTTTCCGTAGGATGTATAGATGGTGAAATAGGGTTGTTTCATACTTATAATAACATATAAGTATATTATTGATACTTATGTTATTACTTCATAATGAAAAAACCTAAGAAGAATATTTGGAAGAAGAAATAAAGTTGAAATAATCGGTAACAGACATTACCTCTTCTTTGAAGCGCCTCTTTGAGTCCTCCTCTTAGGGAACTAAAATTGTTCTTTGAAGAAGAAAAATACTTCTAGTATGTTTCTAGGGAAGTGGAGAAGAGAATTTGGTAGGGTTTGGCCGAGATTGAAGGCTCAAAGTGGTGTGAGGAAGAGAGGAAGGAGGTGCCCTTTTATAAGGGAAGAGAGGGGCACCTTTGGAATAACTAAAAATATTATTTTATTATAAAGCCAAATTCGGTTTTAAATAGCTCAAAATTGATTTATTTAGAAGCCAAGGTGGGTATGGGTCTAAATCCTCTCATCCAATATAATTTAGCCAAGTTTAGGTTCCTATTGTAACCTTATCATTTAGATTTAACATTAAGTTAAATAATTTTACTTTTACTGTGTCTTCTTGTGTTCTTATACTATAAGGTTAATAAACTTACTATAAGCAGCCAACCGAACCCCAAGTTGTTTATTATAAATATATATAACCTTATCTAAGACATTTGGATGAACCTTAGATTTTTAGGAATAAAATAACAATTAATAATATAATATTTGTTTTAAAAACAATTTTATGTGAATTTTGACACTATTAAGTAATTGATTTTTGTGAAACTCATAACAGAATTATTAGTTCACAAAACGTTAATTAAATCAATACTAACATGTCCTATTAACCTAGATAATTAGTTTAATTCATAAAAAGTCTCAAATTACATTTATTTGGGTATTTATAACATCAATTATGTCAATATTTCATTAATAAGATAATTACTGCATCATCATTGTATCATAAATAAATTAACTTATTTAAAGTCTAAAAATTACAAATAAAATATCATTATGTAGGAAATCTTATTACCTTTCTAAAAAATATTTATTGTTAAATTTATCTAATGTATAACCATATATTAAAAATATCTTTCTTATTAAACATTGATTTTAACTATTTTAACCCTTCTTTAAATAAATTAATAATAAATGTCCTAATCTAATCCAAGTGGGCCTAAATGGTAATATTTTATTCCTAAGGTTGTTTTTGGTCGAATTACACTTATCCAATAGAATTAGGACATGTGTTAGGGTAATAATAATATCATTTTTACCCTTAATTACCCTATTTACTTTTAACCGTGGTAAAAAAAAAGTAAAAAGTTACTATTCACCAAAAATGATTTTCATCTAATTGAACCGAATTTTACTTACTGACATCAACCGTGTGTCTCGGATTTTTGAAATTTCACTCACAGAAGCGGTAAAATTAAGTTTTATGAAAAATTCATTTTTTTAACTACCACTTAGTGGTTTCACTATTCATCAAAAAATGAAAGTTTCCAGAAAAATACCAAAAATTAGGCCTAAGCTATATTTGATATTATGAATTAAAAAATTATGTCTATTTTACCAAATTCAAAACATTTCAGTTTCATTAATTAATTTAAAAATTAAATCCCGTCGTCAAAACAAATAGCGTGTTTTTAAGAGATAATAACTATCAAAAGATTGACAGTTGTTTATGTTTGGTTTAAATGTGAAATTACATCCAATAACCAACATTGTATTAAATTGTAAAAATAAATTCTAAATATAGTTTAAAACCACTCAAATTAATAATTTATCACTATTAATTATTTATATTAAAAATGTTGTTTTTAATTAAAATTTAGAAATTTTCACTATTCATCAGAAAATGAAAGTTATCCGAAAAGTACCAAAATTTCACCATAAGCTAATTTCTATATTCCGAATCCAAAAATGAAGTCCATTTTGAAAATAAAATTTACAAAATTTCAAAAAGTGGTTATTACTATTCATAATGGCTAGTTTTAATAATATTTTAATAGCATATCGTTGTTTAGTGAAACTCGGTATTGCGTACTACACACGCTATCAAGAAAGGTCGCGATTGCGTGTAATGAAAGGAAAGTCAAGGATGCATGTTGTGCAAGCTTCTTTTGGTGTAGCGTACAACACAAGACATTAATGAAATTAAAAAGAATATTGTTCATAAAATCTCGGGGTGTTATATTCTACCACCCTTAAAATGAATTTCACCCTCGAAATTCGTCGGGGTTATAAATGGTTTACTACTCAAAATTTTCTTTAATAGAAACCCACATCGTAAAAAGGAATACCAAAACCAATATTTAAAAACAAAAGTATGAAACGTAACGGTTACCCAAATAAACTAATCACTGGGTTTCCACATAGGTGAAAATATGGATATGGAAGAGAAATCTAATCATCTTGTTCTGATGGAGAGTGGTAGAGAACATGGCTATGGAAAATACAGCAATCACAAAGCCATAAATTTGTGACGATCTAGGGTACCATCTGATTCATCAGATATTAGGGCACTAGGACAACATTTTTTGGTTTTCAAGATCATTTCCCTAAAGTTGAAGATTTTGAATTAGAATAAATACTTACTTTATTTTGGTACAATCTCACTGTTGTTCATGCTTTGAACAATTTCCACTTCATCTCTTAAAGAAATGATGTTTAATTTGTTATTCATGAAGTATTAATAGATCATGTGATAGAATGATGGGTCATTCCATCTGTTTCAAACAAAAGGTTAGCAAAAGTTATCAAATATACATAAGTCCATCTATGGTGAGGTTAATCGTATACAATTCCAAAAATGAACTTATACATCATATATCATACCGTGTAATAAAATAAAACTAGTTTCTACTAACTAGGGACTTCTTGTAGGCCAGTGGTAGGCGATAAAGGCCAGTCGCACTTCGGTTGTGGGTTCGATTCCCACAGCCTTGTCCGACGCGATGGGTTGTCGCCCGTCCTGCAGGTTATCCTTTTTCTAAAACTACATTACTATAACATCACATAAATAATATCAAAAAAAGTTATATCCTTAAACAATACTAACTTATGTCCAACATAATCCATTCCAATCTTTAGGCTTATCTAAAATACTTCGGTCCAAGCTCATAGTATAAATAAAACGATTACTTGAAATGTCATCAACCAAGCATGTGAATACCATCATTTATCCCCCATATATCTTGTTGGTCACATTCCAGTTATGTGAATACCTTAATCATGTATTCTCTCGAAAAATGAATACCCATTAAACCTTAGTGAGAACACGAATAAAGTTAAAAGTTAACACTTTCCACATACCAAAATCCTCAAAATTCTATATACTCAAACCATGATATCAGTTAGTCCTTATATCAATCATGAGCTCATGAATACGGTCAAGCATTTCATTTTCTCGTTTTCCCTTCATTATGCGCATATCATCTTTTTTTCCAAAAATATCTCAATCACATTCCATGGATACCGGTACCATTGAAAACCACAATAGACCAATACATAAATATTCCAATATTCCACGATACTATATACAACATTATTTTGGAATCCCATTACATAAACACTTAATCATTCCACCACATTGTAGTCATATTCAACATCGCCAATAGTGATCGCCTGTGACTTCACTTTGTCCTTTGACTTAAGTGGTTGCTTATGTTTATCATCACTAACCCTTGGATTAGGGAATTTATTAGCATAATTCCCCATTTTTTTGCACTTGAAGCATTGACGTGTTGGTGGTGCGTTCTGTGCAGTCTTTTCTTTATTCACATCATTAGAAACGCTTTTTCCATTACTTCGACACTCAGCTGCTCGATGACCTTCTTTTCCACACTTAAAACATTTTCTAGTCCCTTTAAGACAATCTCCACCATGCTTCTTTGCACACTTTTAGCATAAGGAAACATTCATCTTCTTTTCACCATTATTATGAGATTTCTCCTTGAACTCCATCTTTCGTTTCTTGTCAAAACTATGATATGGATAAGTAACACCAACTTCCATTTCTACCTTGATAGAACAAAAAAAAATTTCTTCATAGCTACTGAAGTCTCTTATAGCTAATGCCCTTCGAAGATTTGGTTTTAAGCCACTGAAGAATCGATCAAATTTACTTTCAGGTTGGATGATAAATCCAGATTCATACCTTTCAAGCCTTGTAAAATTCTCTTCATATATACCAACAGATTCATGATCCTTTTGCTTTAGTTCAAGAAACTCCTTCTCCACCTTGGTTTGAAGAATACGAGGGAAGTACTTATTGAAAAATAAGTTATTGAACTCGTCCCATTCCATGGACCCAATTTCATATCTTTGCCTCGTATTCTTGATAAGATTCCACCAGTGATCACCATCACCTTCCAAACAATACACTGCTAAGATGACTTTATCATGTTCAGAGCATTGAAGAAATGAAAATATCTTTTCAGTAGTACCGATCCATTGTTCCGAAACAAGTGGATCAAAAGACCCACTGAAAGAAGGTGGATGTTTCCTCATGAAGGACTCAATAGAATATTGTTCCCTTATCTGCTCATTTGGAAGTCCAGAATGATTCATATCTTGTGTAAGTATAGCAATAAGATTTTTCCCTCCATCTCCCATAAAATGTTTTTGTTCAGGAGAACAATCATTGCATTGTCCATTACATTGATCAACATGGTTCCTTCGGGTTCCAGCCATCATCTAAAACCCAAAAAGAATAGTTTGAGAGGCCAAAATCATGCTAGGGAAAACAATATAATAAAGGGGGAGTAACTTCAATATATAACATCTTGGGTTACCGTAATTCTAGTACTATAAACTATACTTATACTTAACCTTAGGGACATCCCTAGACATACCTTAAAAATATCTCTAGGGATCTCACTAAAGTTCTCGCATCCTAGTTTCCAAAGGTTGACTAAACCTTTACTCTGATACCAACTGTAGAGACCCAAATCTTAACGTACATGGACATTACATTACTTTTGCGGAATACTTTGTACATAAAAAAACACACACACAAGGACTGTAATAGTTTAGTGTCTTTGGAAACTCGGAATATAATCTTCTAATCGTGGTGAAAGATCTTCAACATCTCCCATAAAGATCTTCTTTTTTTTACCTAAAAACTTTCTTTATATCCTGGGGAAAAGAAAAAATTAAAGGGTGAGCTCAAATGCTTAGTAAGGGTAAACAAAAGAAATATCAATCACATCATATTCATAAGAACACAACATTTTGGAAATCTTAACCTGCAAAAGAGATCATAATATCATAACATGGGATAAATCATAGTAGTGAAATGTAATCCCAATAATCATAACGTAAAACATGAAACTTTATGGAATACACACATAATCATAGAGAATCATTTCTTATTAGTCAAGACTCATTGCCAAGACTATCTTAGTGGACAATGTTCATTTCTGAACTGAGTTCACTCCTCGTTTAAGTCCTGTTTCACTGAACCGGTTTAAACTGCCGTTCCAGCCATGTCTATCTCATCAGATATAAAATCTTTACCCAATGCATTGGAGGGATATATAGGTCCCACCCATCTCATAATGATACCATTCTTATGTGTGCCACAAAAACCATAAATCATACATCATAGCATAACCCATGTAATAAAATTGGGATTCTTATACATCATGCCATCATAACATAATACATATAAGATAAAAGGAAATAATAAAAATAATTCCATCATAACATAATCAAAACAATGTAAAAATAGGGATAGAAACAGAACCCTATATTATCTTAGATGGAAAATAATTTTGATAAAACACTTGAACTCCATTCTTGAGGAAAACATTATTTCTCTGAACGTTGAAGGAAGAGAAAGATATGTGCATCGGGACAATCGCAGAGGATGATCAAAGTCTAGAGGAAAGAGAAGAGACAAGGAAATGGGGCCTGGTCCAACCTGCTGGACTTGTAGGAAGAAAGGACATGTCAAGAAGGAGTTCAGAGAAAATCAAAAGGGCCCTAAAACTAGTGGAGAAAACACGAAAGCTGAAGGAACTGATGACGTGTTTCTATTGAGAGTCGGCAACCCAATGGAGTCTTGGATTTTAGACACAGGGGAATCTTTCCATTCTACATCGGAGAAGGTATTTATAGAAAACTATGTTTATGGAAATTTCAGCAAGGTAAATCTTGCTGATGATGAGCCCTTTCATATTGTGGGGAAAGGAGATGCACGGATCAAGACCAATAGCGGGAGTCTTCTAGTTCTGGAAAACATGAGATATATCCCTGGATTGAGGAGAAACATTATTTTTATTGGACAACTAAATTATGTAGGGCTGAGTTCCACATTCACTGGTGGTGCATGGAAGATCACCCTAGGAGCTATGGTCATAGCTCGAGGAGCAAAAAATGGTACTTTATACAACATGGCAGAAACTTTCATAGACATGTCTGCATCACTCAAAGCTATAGAATATTCACAACTGTGGAACAATAGGCTAGTCCACATGAGTGAGAAGGGGATAAAGGTGTTGGAAACAAAAGGGATGCTACCGGAGCTGAAGTCAGTGGAAGTTGGCCTATGTGAAGATTGTATCTTCATAAAGTAGAAGAAGGGGTCTTTTGCAAAAGGAGGTAGAACACCAAAGACTGGGAAGCTGAACGTGGTACACACTGATGTTTGGGGTCTGCACCAGTACATTCCCTTGGAGGGTCACAATATTATGTGACATTAATCGATGACTCAATAAGGAAGGTATGGGTTTACTTTTTGATAATTAAATCTGATGTGTTTAAAATGTTTCAGAAGTGGAAGGTCAGGGTGGAGAATGAGTCAGGAGCTAAGCTGAAATGATTAAGGTCTGACAATGGTGGCGAGTATGGTAGTCATAAATTCATAGAATTCTGTTCTAATAATGGAATTCGGTGGGAGAAGACTATCCGAGAAACACCATAGCTGAAGGGTGTGGCAAAGAGTATGAATAGGATGTTGAATGAATGTGCCTGAAGTATGAGGTTACACTCAAGGTTTCCTAAAACCTTCTGGGCTGATGTAGTGAACATGGTAATGTATCTGATCAGTATGAGTCCATTTATGCCAATGGGAGAACTCCTACCCGAGGAGCTATGGTCTAGTAAGGAGGTACAACTCTCACATTTAAGAGTCTTTGGAAGTTTGTCTTATATACACACTGATTCTAACTCAAGGGACAAGCTTGATGCTAAGTCCAAGCCATGTTTCTTTATTTTCTATGGTGCTGATGAGTTTGGTTACCACTTTTTGGATGATCACAAGAAGATGGTCATCAAGAGCTAGAACATGGTATTAAATAAAGGTGTCATGTACAAAGGTCATCATGTAGCTAAATATGAAAATGGGAACATTTAATCAGAGTGCAAAGAGCAAGTGGGGCTTGAAGGTGTATCTGATCTTTAGAGATCCAAACCGGTGGAACCTACTACTCTAGTGGAGTTGAGGAGATCATCAAGGGTGATAAGGCCTGTGCAGAGGTATTCATCATCCCTTAATTATCTATTATTGACTGATGGTAGAGAACCATAATTTTTTGAAGAGGCAATGCGGCCGAAGGAGTCAAACAAGTGGGAGCTGGCTATGAAGGAGGAGAGTTCCTCATTGCATGACAACAACACTTGGGAGCTAACACCTTTTCCAACAGGAATGAAAGAATTGCAGAACAAGTGTGTCTATCAGGTTAAGGAAGAACATGATGTAAAGAGGAGGTTTAAGGAAAGGAGGGTGGTGAAAGGCTTCCAACAGAATGAGGGATTGGAATTCATGGAAATATTCTCACCAGTAGTAAAGCTTACCACCATCCGGGTGGTTCTCAACGTTGTGGCGTCAGAGGAATTGCACCTTGAGCAGCTTGATGTCAAGACTACTTTCTTTAATGGAGATTTGGAGGAAGATATATACATGAAGTAGCCAGAGGGATATGTAGAATCTGAGAAGGAATATCTGGGGTGAAAACTCCAGAAGAGATTATATGGATTGAAGTAGGCACCAAGGCAGTGGAACCAGAATTATGATTAATTTATGTCTAAAAATGAATATAAGCAATGTGTCATGGATCAATATTTCTACATCAATTCCTTTGGTGATGAATACATTATATTTCTTCTGTATGTGTTTGAAATTCTTATTTCAGGATCATGTATGCAAAGGATTAATGAGATGAAAGGGAAGTTGGTTGAGAAGTTTGAAATGAATGATCTTGGAGAAGTTGGCAAGATTCTAGGGATGAAGATCAAGAGAGACTGCACAACTGGAACATTAATGTTGTCACATGCTGATTACATTGGGAATGTCTTGGGAAGAGTCAGTATGATGGAATCAAAGTCAGTCTCTATTCCCCTGGTGATCCATTTCAAACTATCAAAGGCGAAATCACCGAAGATAGAAGAAAAGGTAGAGTACATGGTAAAAGTTCCATATTCATCAGCTTTTGGAAGCTTGATGTATTCCATGGTCTGTACTTGACCTGACATCACTCATGTAGTGGGAGTTATGAGCAGGTATATGGCTAATCCTGGAAAGAAACATTGGGAAGCTATGAAGTGGATACTAAGGTATTTTAAAGGAAGATAAGAGTTATCTCTGTGCTTTGGGAAAGGAAATTCATTATAGGGGTATGTGGATGCTAACCTTGGAGGTAATGTCGATAGTAGGAGGAGTACCACATGTTATGTTTTTACCTGTGGAGGAACTGCGGTATGATGGATATCTGAACTGCAGAAGGTGGTGGATTTATCCACCACAGAGAAAGAATACATTGTTGTAATAGAAGCTGGGAAAGAGATGGTTTGGATGAAGAACTTCTTGGATGAATTGGGAAGAAATCGAGAGGATAATGTATTGCACTATGATATTCAGAGTGCTATACATCTTGCAATGAACCCAGTGTTTCATGCCCAGATGAAGCACATTCAGTTGAAGTACCATTTCATCAGAGGTTTGATACAGGATGGGTTGCTGACTTTGCAGAAGATCTATGAAAACAACAATCCGGAAGACATTTTGACAAAGCCTATGGTGATACAGAAGTTTAGGAACTATTGTGACTCTATTGGTATCCACTAACGAACATAGGATGAGAGGTAGAATAATGGAGGACCTGATGGGAGCACAGAAGGAAAACAGTTTGTATTTCATGAATATGTGAATGGAAAGAATCCCACCGGTGAGTTAAGAAGAGGAAGAACTCAGATTAAGTAAGTTGTCTTCATCAGTTGCATCAAAGCATAGTAGTGCAGCAGATCAGGCTCCAAGTGGGAGATTGTTAGATTGGTGTAGACCGATCCAGTTGAGCCGAATGTTTGTGGTCCACAAATATTGTGGGTCGAGCTCCACAGACTTCAGAGTCAATAGTACAGTAGCACTTTTGACAAAAGTGGGCGTTGTTCACTGTAGCAATGCGGACTTACTTTTCAGAATAGTGATCATCTTCTCTATATTTTATAGCCCATTTTCAGTCTATGGTTACTACTAAAAACCCTCTGTAAATTTTTCTCCCAAAATAGTGAAGTTCTACCTCTCCCATGGATGTAGGGATTATTCCAAAACAATGTAAATCATTGTGTTCTTGTTGTTTTCTTTCTTCTTCATATCCTTTTGTTTTCTCGTTTCTTTCATTGTGACTCACGAAGATTTCGCAACAGATACCAAGTCGAGGGAATTATTTGTGGGTTGATCTAGATATATATCGACTGCCTCCCCAATGGGGGGAAGTCTTGATATCCTTCTAAGGCCTGGTTGAATGGCCCTCCAAGCTTGGATTAATTTCACTAGGATGAGTGTAAGTGGTATGAGCACTCTTCTAGGAGCAGCTGCTGCTGTTCCACATAGGGAACACATCCGACGAGATAAATCCCTCAATGTAACTTGACATTAATTCTCCAGAGCTCTTTCATTTCTTACTCCTACATAGATAACCTTTCCTCAAGGGTGAGGGACACATTCTCATGTTGAGGAGGAGGCGGGTCATATACGACCATGGATTTATTTTTCTCCTTGTTAGGGTTTCACGGGGGAGGTAAAGTTAGTTTGACTAAGGGGGCACCTATATTTAGAACCACCATCTAGTTCCAGGTATGAACACCATCAGGCTCGGTGTGGAATTAATCAGGGAGGGAACCATTTTCTTTGAACCTTCTCCCCCTACGTCATTTCCTTTGAGATCTGTGGGGTTTACATTTACCACGTTCACTATGGCATACTGCATTGGGGGTGGTGTATCCGGTGTCGAATGGTAGGAAGGATTCCTGCACCCTTTATTGGACTTTCTCCTTCCATTCTACGGTATTCTTTGGGATTCTTGATGAAGATTGACTGAAGGGATCCATAGTCTGACCTCGTAATGTGCCTTTGTCTCGGAGGTTTTGAACCATGAGAATGGGTGGAATGGGTAACTCATCTATCCATCGTTCTTCCTAGACGATGGAAGACAGACGTACACTATGCAGGGATTTGAGGTAAAAATGCCCCTAGCCCTATGGGATGGGGTTGTTCCCTTTCTCTTATTGATGTGCTATGGCCTGGATTTGTTGGTCTTACGGGATCTTTTGGAATTAAAAATTCCCCCAGGCCTGTGGGCTGGGGTTGTTCCCGTATCGCGATGGTAGCTGCTGCTATTTCTACTCTTTAAATTTCACGTACTTCTGCATGGGTGTAAGCTGAGTGTAGCATTAGTCCTGTATAAAGTCTATGGTCTTTTGAAGGCATGAGAACTAATTGCTGGTTGGCTTCCCTTAGGTGAGAATCCTTCTGGATGTTCCTGGTTTCCTGACTCAGAAGTTTTTCGATGGATTGATCTCTTTGGCCCAAACACTTTTGGGACTTACTTTGGGATGACTTTTGTTGAGTATCCCATATTTCCAGAGTAGAGGTTTCTCTAGATTGTTGCCTCTGGGTAATGACATTACAATATTTCATTTCCATTGGGGCCTGCTGGATGGGACGTGGGGTGAAGTGTAAAGTTCCATGTTATCCCCATCCCTAAATGTGAACTCCAGCTGGGGCATTGCCAAAGAGGTGACCAAATTTATGCAGTGCATGGAGGCAAGCCATTTCAAGGTTTTTCTTTTTCCTTTATGATTGTTGATTACTTGTGGATGGGAGGGATTCCAGGTCGATTAAATGGTGAAGCTACCCTATCACGCCGATAAGATCCGTGTACCCTTTGTAGGGTAAGAATTTTTCTTTCATCTTACGAATAGTTGTCCATATGTTGATGCAAATGTCATGTGTGCATTCCTCAGACAATTCTTCTGGTATGTCGAAGTGAGAAGTGGGTGTAGGCTAATACATCACTGGAATATTATCCCTAGCTAGTTGTCTTCTCACAAGCAACACATCATGTTGTTGTTCTTCCATAAACTCCTCTACTTGATATGCCCAGCTCAATTTCTTCTTAATAATTTCATTCTAAGAAATCGCGCTGGTGGGGGCCATATCTATTTACAGACGCCGCAGGGGTGGCTCTGAAGATGTGCCCGGCCCCAGGCCATCCTCTGGTTAAGAAAGAATATCACTCATTATAGATGGAGTGATCAATGTGTCTGACTCCATTTTGATCACCTCTGCATAGGAGGGCCTTCTAATATTTGTTCTGGAAAGGGGAGGACCTTTTTTCCATTATGTATTTTGGTTGCGAGAATGACCTTTGCTAGTGGTGTTGTGATGGGGAGGACTGCCATGGTAACTTGATGCTCGACAGTGGGAATTTTTTGGACAGTGTGTACCCTGGGGGGACCTTCAGGGCAGGCTATAGCAAGGGGAGGACCTTCTTGCTACTTTACGTCACTATGGAGAGGGAATTCATGGCAACTTTCATTGCGGGGAGGGTCTTTGCAATGACCTTCATCATGGTGAGGACTACCATAATGACTTGCTATCTGGCTGTAGGGAGAATTTCTACAGTGTACATCCTGGGGAGGACCTTCAGGATGTACTGCAATGATGGGAGGACCTTCGCGTTACTTGGAAATACTATAAGGAGGACCTTCATAGTAACTGTCATTGCGGGGAGGGCCTTCTCAATGACTGTCATCATGGAAAGGGCTACCATCATGACTTGATGTCTGACTATAGGGAGAAGCATATTTACAGTGTATACCCTAGGGAGGACCATTAGGGCGGACGAAAACAAGGGTAGGACCTTCTCGTTGGCTGATCTTCAAGCCAAGGGGAAGGAAACCCCGACACGCATTAGGAGATAGGATCTCGTGATTGATCATTATTGACCCATGGAGTAAGCCCCAGGGGTGCTCTGTGGAGGACCTTCAGAGCTGCTGGTAGCGACATTGCAGGGAGGACCTTCAAAACTGCTACTAAGACTTCCATAATTTTGTAATGAAATTATAGGGTCTTGAGCCTTTATTGATATATGTTAGAGGGCATCAAGAACCCTAGCATCCAGAAGAGTAGGATCATGTTTGTGCTCTTCATTTTCTGTTTTCCTTTGAAAATTTTCATTTTTGGTTACTCTCTTGCGGGTAATTGGGGACATCTATTTTTGGTAATGGCCTTCATATACAGTTCCTTGTATTTTTGGGTCTCGTGATGTCGTCGGGATATGCCGACAAGCATCTTCAGTTTTGGCAGGGATATATGCCTGCCCTAGAGCAGCCACCATGTTGGACCAGCGTCCCCCAGTTGGAAGGGGTATTTTTTTCAGATCCACTTGTCCGTATATCGTTGGATATTATCGTTTACCCTCCTGGACTGGAGTAGGGATGCATAACTACTCTGGAGTGACTAACATTTTTTTTGAGTGAGTCATTATGTTCGAGGAAATTGGTTCATGGGCCCGATTTATCGCCTTTTCTTCCAATGCAATGATATCTTGGCATGTTTGGAGGATATGGTCTAGAATCAATGTCTAATCTTCCCTCATTTTTAGGATGTTATAGGATAAATCTTTGTCTTGAATGGGTAGGAAGGCCCATTTCGATGTCAGAACAAGAGTTTTTTCCTACTTCGGTCCTCTATGAGTTTCTAGTAGATCCTGGCAGTTCTCATGTGTCAGGACAGAGGAACGAGTCTACCACTGGTTGTCTTCTCTGATTTCCACTGTATTTTACTGGTGGTCTTCATATTCATGAGCGGGGGTTTTTATCTGATTGCTTTCCACTGTATTTGTCTCACGGGATTTCTATGCATCCACAGGAATTTGGCTTTGCTCATATTTGGTTTCCACCCTATTTGGATAGCAAGCTTGATATGCATTAGAGGGTATTTTTTTCTTGCAAGCATCAGAAAGAACGTGCATGTGCTCGTATTTTTTCACCCTATTTCTGTGGTGGGCTTGAGTGGAGAGGGAAGAGTCATATGTCTGCCCATTGAATGTCACTGCATTAGTACAGCGAATCTGCTCCTCAGGAACAAAGGGGATAAAATGGTCCGGATTATATATTCATCACCCTTGGCGGGCAGCCTGAGGGGCCCGGGTCTCCTGGACTTTGGTAGGTGCCCTCGGCATAAGGTCCTCCTCGGCGGGAGGAGGTCTAGTTGTTCGGTGTCGGCAACGACACTCTCTGGCACGAGCCTATAGGTAGGTCCCCCGTGCAGCAAGGATGAACTCATCAGGATTGACTTCATCTATCTTTATGATGTAAGGGAGGTAGTCGTTGTCATTTTTTGGGGACAAGCTCCCAAAACGGTTTGAGACGACCACCGGGGCCTCCTTTTGTTGAGGTAACGACAGCGGATGAAGAGGCAGCTATCAATCCTTTGCAAGCTAGAGGGCTTTTCTTGCAGCCTACAGCATGGGGAGAGTACCATTTTGGTGGTACTCCCTGATCAGTGTATTGGACACCCAGCATTGAAGATGTTGGGCAGGCGAAGGGGTCATGCTCTTCGTTGAGGCCTCGACCGCCAATGGGATCACTGATGTGTCTGTTTGCATGGGTCGTTGGGATGTCATTTGGATCGAAGGTCATTCTTTGGGAAACATCAATACGTGTATATGACATACAGACCACAAAACCTCGTCAAGGTAGCATTCCTTTAAACATATTCATCTTTGGAAATTCACCTTGGCCCCTTCCCCTTTTCTTTTGATGCGGGGCGAAGGGGATTGAGTGGGGTAGAACCACCACCTTGGTTGAGGATTCAAATCGGGTTCACCATTTTTTTTTCCGCCTCTAAGGTGGCACATTTTTTTCATACCGGGGTGGAAAAAATGGTCCGATGTGCAATGTTATTGTGTCTTTTTTCATTGGGATAGAACCGACACCTTGTTTATGGATCCCCGTCGGGTTCACCATTTTTGTTCGGCCTCCACGGTGGCACATTTTGTGCATACCGGGGTGGAAAAAATATTATCACATGCATTATCCTTTTGTATTTTATCATTGTGGGTAGAACTACCACCTTGGTAAGGATTCACATCGAGCTCACCATTCTTGTTTCGCCTCTGAGGTGGTGCATGTACGGGTGGTGAGGAAATAGTGACTTACCATTTATTTTTTTCAACCCGTTCAACGTCATTTTCCTTTAAAGACGGTCTAATTAACCCTATGGGTACTGTTGGTCCCAGTGGGTGATTTTATGGGGGTCAAGAACTCATGGAATCGGTCATTCTCAGATATAACTTCCTTAGATGGTATCCAATAAGTTTATTTTTGGATCCAAGAACTCCCAACGACCCTAGTATCCATGATTCATGGACTTTATTTCCAAAGGCAGGCACTCACTGACTGACGATATGGCCAAAAACCCTTAAGGACTCTATTGGTTAAGAGGATGGGAGGTCAGGATTACCGCAACCATTCAGGGGAGGATTGTTGCCAGTTCTGGGGCTCTCTTATAGATTTACGTTGTGTTAATATGTTCATGAATCCTTCGTTCATTCCTGAAGAGTGTTTCCATGGGATACCCTTGGTTTGCAGGATCGTTGTAAGAATTCTTATACATTTGATGTTACAGAGGCGATGCTGACTTAGCCGGCTTATAAGGTGATCTGGAGTTTATCGTCATCTAGGGGGGATAGAAGGTGACTTGATGTTGGGATTCGGCCTACAAGGAAGGCTTCCTACGTATCCTCGGGAGAGGAATAAGAACCCACGTAGTTCAAAATATGTGGGGCTTATGTGTGGAATCTGCCCATTTGGGAGACATGACTGGGTGGACCCTTCATGGGAGGGCACAGTTTTGAGCTCGAGCCTTCGGGTAGGCATCCTACGTATCCTAGTTTAATCAGGAATCAAAGTTATCATAACTCATATGTTGTAGGGATTATGCATGTAAGCTTCCCATTTGATAGACATGATTGTGTGGACCCCTTTGGATGGTCACACTTTTGAGCACATGCCTTTTGGTAGGCATCCTATGTATCCTGATTTAATCAGGAATCAGAGTTCTCTTAGATCATAAGGTGTGGGGCTTATGCATGAGATCTACCTATTTGATAAACATGATTGGGTAGACCCTTTATGGATGGGCATCCATTTCATCTCGGGCCTTCTGGAAGGAATCCTACGTGTCCTGTTTCAATCAGGAATCAGAGTTCTCATAGTTCATAAGGTGTGGGGTTTACACATGGGAGCTTCCCATTTAAGGAGGCATGGTTGGGTGGACACTTTATGGATGAGCATCCATTTGAGATCGGGCCTTCTGGTAGGAAACATACATATCCTGATTTAATCAGTAATCAGAGTTCTTGTAGTTCATACTGTGTAGGGATTATGCGTGGAAGCTTCCCATTTGATAGACATGATTGGGTGGACCCTTTTGGATGGACACCTTTTTGAGCTTGGGCCTTCTAGAAAGCATCCTACGTATCCTGATTAAATCAGTAACCAGATTTCTCTTAGTTCAGAGTGTGTGATGATGTTGTGATTCTCACAAACCTCTAATCCCACATGAGTCATGCTTTGTGTGAGAAACAAGAGGATTTAAAATATTCAACAATGCATGTGCCTCCTCCCCTATTGGTTGGGAAAGGAGAGACCATGCCAGAAGAGGTCAGGGCGACCATGGGCGAGGGCGCAGAGAGATGAACCATTCCATGTGAAATGGCATTAAAGGTCATGTGGCCCGGTCTCAGAATATTGGGGACTTACCTCAGTGGGAGGGCCCTAGAGTATGTTCTGGGAAGGGGTGGAGTTTCATCCTTGTCAAAGGGGGGAGCGAACATAACCTCTTCGACTGATCATTATTCCTAATTAAATGAAAAAACAAGTGACCACCCTTAATCCCGAGAACAGGGAGGTTCAAATTAGCATCCCAAGGTTGAACTATGGGTTACCATGGTAATGTATCCTTACAGGCATTCCCAAATCCCGCGCCTTTTTTGGGAGGGCCTCCGTGACTCCGCTTACTGTGGGTATGTAGAATCAATAAGGCATGTTGATGCACCCGATGGTCTGATCATACAGGTATTGTGGATTTAGAGGAGGCTTTGTCCTACTTCCGGAGGACTGGATAGCGGAGGGATCATGGAGGACTGGACGGTAAAGGAGGGGTGAGGTTTGAACCAAAATGAACAATAACCAAAACTACCTCATTCCGTGTACTGGTTTCTCATGTGGAATGGGGAAGGCTCCACGTACCATTGTGGTATATGGGCAGAAGGTCCATCTGCGTATTGGTGTGGTACGTGGGAATGGATATCGCCAACCATGTACCAGAGTGGTACACGGCTCCCCATGCCACTTTGGGTTACATCCGCGTACCGACTCGGTACGCGGTGCCGGGTTCCGTCCGCATAGAAGTATGCCACGCGGGGCACCATACTGAAGGAGGATCTAGGGGATTGTCGTTCATGGTAAATTCATCCGCGAGAAGTATTTGGTTCATGGTTTACCCTTTAGGTTCGTGGTTCTATTATTATTATTCAATTACCCTGTTTTTATGGTTCGCGGCCAGCTATTGCTGCGGAGGAAGTGGTTCGCGGTTCATGCTTTCCCAATGAAACATGATGGAAGCCGGAGTGCAGCCTCTAAATCTCCCTCAAGTTTTAGTTTCCCATCCTTCTCTATATCAGTGTCCCTCTCTGTCTCCCTTTTTATCTTCTTATACTTTTCTCTTTTTATAGAGCATCAGAGAAATCATATTTATTGGGCACACAACACTGTTTGTGGAGGCCCATTGAAGCAATATTCTGATCCGCAGGAGACTCGGTCAACCGGGGTTTGCGGAGGCTTCGGTTGGCGAAAATTGTTCATGGAACCCTACCCATTCTCTTAATCTACGAACTGATAGGTTCACGTCATGTTATGCAGACGACCTTCCGTGAAGAACTCCTCTGGTTGACACGATTCGCAGTTTACCTTTCTCGCTGGCCATCGCTTCGCAGGCCAGCGGTTCACAAACCTTCTCGTATACCTGGCGGTTCACAATCCATCTTCTCTACATACCTTTCCATGTGATGGTATGCAGGCCACTTGAAATCTTGAATTCCTTCAAGTTCTTTCAAAGAAATGAAACTCAATTTGAGTCCCTTCGTCTTGATAGACTTATAGAATTATTTGATTCCTTATGAAAAGTGATGGTGGGGGTATCTCTCCTTGGAGGAATTTTCAGGACCCTAAATATATCAATACACCTATGTGATTATAGCATCCATCCTTTTTATCAAATAAACTTTTATTACATTTTACAAAACTGAGGATCTTTAAGGTTTAGTGTCTTGGAAACCAGGAACTTTAAACATGAAAACATAAAAGATTCTTCTTAAACACTTGAAAGGATTCTCCTCATGTTCATCCTAGGTTTATTACTGCATCTCATAACCTGGGTACATACATCAAAAGAAAGGGTGAGTAGAAGGCCCAGTAAGGGAAACAAGAGAAACATTTTACATGTGAACTTGAGATACTTCAATAAGGTCATGAAAAGAACATTAAGGCATGAGAATGAAATCATGAGGCATATCATAATAAAAATAACATTTTTCATAAATTGAATATGTGGATACAATATTTAATGTTGAAAATCATTTCGTTTCACCAAGGTCCATCCCCAAGGTGTCATTAAAAATTACCAATGTTATTCACCAAGGTATCAGTCTAAAAGGTCATCTCTAGAGATTAAGTCTTTACCCAATGCATTGGAGCGCTATCTGGGCGCACCATTGACATGTATTTATTATCATTTGAGCCACATATATCATCATCAATCATTTCATAAACCAACTATATAGCATAAAAGAAATGGGTTTCATTTCATAATCATAATGTTTTAAAAACTGCTTTAAAGATATGATCTTTACGTCACTTTAAAACCCACAGAAAAGGGAAAGTGGGTTTCATGTATGTAAATACTAGAATTTAAAATAGAAAATTTTGATATATATGTGAATAACCCTATAGAAATAAGATCTTTGAGTATTCACTTAACAACATAAAATAATTTTTAGATAAAGAGGGAGGCATTTTGAGACGAAAACTATGCAGCATAACGTCTACGTACATGGTTTTAGAAAACATTGAAAAGAGAGGGGACATGAGTCACCCACTCAAAAATGATACCTAAAACAGTAGGGGAACATAATATATAGTATTTAAGAACATGGTAATGAAATTTAAATTATATACCATATGAAACGAAGAAC
This sequence comes from Viscum album, assembly GCA_963277665.1. Taxonomy (NCBI): domain Eukaryota; kingdom Viridiplantae; phylum Streptophyta; class Magnoliopsida; order Santalales; family Viscaceae; genus Viscum; species Viscum album. The sequence continues at coordinate 1,514,027,288 of OY728134.1, read as the reverse complement.
TTGAAAGGAAGACAAAAATAAGATTTCTCTTATGAGAATTTGGCAGCCTAACAGCGTCACTTAAAACTTCCAAAAATGGATTGACGAGATCAAATAGGGTATATCATCATATGAACATAAATGATCAGTATGATAGATATAGATATAATACCCCAACATAATAAAAAGGAACTTGAAATACTTGACAAGAAAGTAGATCTTGAAAACGAGAAGGGTGAAAGAACCCCTTAGAAATTCGGCAGCCAAACGACGCCACTTAAACTTCAACAAAAATGAATTGATGAGATCAAATATGGTCTCTCATCATATGAAAATAAAAGATCAGTATTATAGATATGAAGATCATAACCCAACATAATAAAAAGGAACTTGAAATACTTGACATGAAAGTAGATCTTGAAAATGAGAAGGGTGAAAGAACCCCTTAGAAATTCAGCAGCCTAACGACGCCACTTAAACTTCAACAAAAATGAATTGATGAGATCAAATAGGGTCTCTCATCATATGAACATAAAAGATCACTATGATAGATATGGAGATCATACCCCAACATAATAAAAAGGAACTTGCAAGACTTGACATGGAATTAGAACTTTGAAAAAGGAGAAAGGTGAGAGAACCACTTAAAAATTTGGCAGCCTAACGGCGCCACTTAAAACATCAAAATACTGAATTGAAGAGATCAAATGGGGTCTGTCATCATATGATCACAATAGATCAGTATGATAAATTTAGAGATCATAACCCAAAAAAATAAAAATGAACATGAAATACTTTACATGAAAATAGATCCTAAAAAATGAGAAGGGAGATAGAATCCATTACAAACATTTTGGCAGCCTAACAGCTCCACTTAAAACATCATAAAACGAAATAATGAGAGTAAAAGGGGATCTCTCATTATGTTAACATAAAAAGTCAAGTAAAAGGAGTATAAAATAACATCCTTTATCATAATAACATGGAGCATAAAAGAAATTACATAAAATAGATTTCTTGAAAAGAAAGAGAGAGGTCGGATCCCTTACCTTAAAATGTAACTCTTAAAAGTCAAAGTTTGGGACATTGAGGGCTTGGGGGAACCTTGGGAGGCCTCCTTGGGAGGTAATGAGACCAGAAATTCGTTGGGGGAGAGTGGGGAGTCGAATGGATGAGAGTATGGCTTGGAATTTATAGGGAAAGTGAGGGGACAAGGCATTAATGGCCAAGGGACACCTCATTACTAGTTTTGGCAAAACGATGGGATTTCCCGTGGTATTTTCCCATGGTATTGGCCAATTAGGACACCTAATACCTTATCTTACTATTCATAAGTCGACAATATTGATTACATACTTAATACATCATTTAATGATGTCATTAAACACCAGTAACTTAAAAACTGTATTTTCACTATTCATCGAAAATTCAACTTTCTCAGAATAATCCCAAAATTTCACCTTAACCAAATATAAATTATCTGATTTAAAAAATGAACTCCATTTTATAAAAATAATTTTCTAAATATTTTTAATTTATTTTTTAAATAAAAACACTATTCACCAAAAATTCATTTTTTTCAGAAAAAACCCCAAAAATTACCATAACATAATATCGGTGCTCTGAGTTCAAAAATGAAATCCATTTTATAAAAATAATTTTTTAAATATTTTTAATTTAATTTTTAATTAAAAAACACTATTCAATCAAAAAAACTAATACTTGAATAATAATTTATGAAATCATTATTTAACCATTTTATTGAATCGCATTACTTAATCAATGTGCCTAGATTATATTAATACTTTCTTTAAGTGAGATTAATAATCCATTTGGACACATTACTAATCCTAATCATAAAATCACTATTAATAATTTACTATTCATCAAAATTAAGTTGATCTTATTAGACTCTAAATTTCGTACTGAGCATAATTGTAGAAGACCATTTTTTGAATATCATTACACATTTTTAATTATTTAAGGTTTACATAAACATTTTTAAAATATACTTTTTCTAAAATTCATCAAAAATATGCATACTATATTTATCCTGTCATTTGAAAATTCATAAACTTCATCATAAGAATAAATACCAATTTTTATTTAAAACAAAGGATTACACAAGGCAGTTACAGTCTCCTTACATAGCCCCTTATCACACCAGCATAGGACCTAAGTGTAAGGTGTGCTAAGGTGAGAGAATCTGAGGGAGGCTTGGCTAACATCACACGAGTAGTAATTTTTATCAGTTTAAACTTCTCACAAAGGCGATTCCGTTCTAGCTTCACACGATGAAGTTCGGCTTGGGTTTGGTCCAGAGCAAAGCCCAGTGGTGCTACCTCCTTCCCAAGTTCTATTAGATGGGCTTCGATTGGTCCAAGACTACTGGGTGAGGCCATCGAATCTTCTTTCTATAATAATTAACCAAGATTACTTGTATTTAGAGACAATAATAAAAACGTTTAGTTTCCAGGGGTCATATTGACCAATGGTCATATAACAGTCAAAACCCAATGGTCTTATTTTAATTATACTCATGTTATCAAATGAAACATTTTTGTTGAGTATAAAAAAAATAACTCATAAAATTCGGAAATAAGATTTATTCAAAATTTCAGTTCATTACAATCTTCCCCCCTTAAGAAATTGCATCCTCGCAATTTTTAAAATTGGGTTTTGAAATTTCATTGAAAGTCCCACATTAGAAAAGGAGTCAGTAAAACTATTACTTTAAAAGAAAAAAGGTAAGTACAAAGGTCACCCGAGTTAGCCCACACTAGGATTCCATGTACGAAAACATGGTCATGGAGGAGAAAACAAGGTGTCAAGTTCTGAGGGAGAGTGATAGAAAACATGATTAGGAGAAATTTAACCATAAGAAAATCCCAAACATATGATGTGTGTAAATGGTCTTTGATTACCCAGTAGGAAACGTAAACCAACAACGTTTTTGTTTTATGTTCCTTTTCATAATTTTGAGGAATTCATTTACAACATAAAACAAAAACATAAGAAAATATACCTATCTTCATGTAGAGTTTCATCCTTTAATAATTTTTTACCCAAAAATAATCTTTTTTCCAAAATATGAGCATTCAAAACTACTTGGTCTCATCAAAACACAAGAATAATCTTCTAGAGAATCACATAATCCACAAAAGATTAACTATCTATTTCTTCTATCTTTAAACATTATCCCAAAAACAGAAAGGGTAAGGTAAAACAACTCTTCAAAAAGAAATAATCCCATAGGAATGGAAACTACTTTTAAATCATCAAAGTTCCATGGTACTAACCAAAGTTCATTATAGTCCATTCCATAAATAACGGTCCTTAAAATTCCTCAAAATAAACCAAACTAAGATTGAAACCCAAATACAAGAAGGATTTGATATCATAGTCTTCCAAAATAAACATCATTGTTCATCTCCAAACAACATCAACCACTCCTAACATCTTATAACAAAAGTATCTAACCTAAACATAATTTAGCCAAGATAGGTTAATCATTCCCATAAGTAACCTAAATTACTATAAGTCCACCTTAAATTCATCGATTCTTCAAAATATAAGTCAACCATAATCCTCAATGAAAATACCGTAGTAATATATTTACCTCGATCATATAGGGTCCCCAAAATAGTGAATGTCTTCCAATATAATAATCATATTTTAATCCCCTAATCATCCCTGTCATATTAATACGACAATCGTCGCATTTCCTATCACATTGGTTGTTGGGACATGTTCGTCCACTTCCCACCATTAACTAAGAAAAGAAAGCATAGTTAGGGGCTTAAGTACTTAGCCAATAATCATGAAAAGGAACTAAAAGCATATAAGGATAACCTGTAGAATAAAAGTATACCCTAACTTGTGATCCACTAGGTTCCCATCTATGTTATCCATGATCATATATTCTTATGTGAATCTTTATTTTATTTTATCTTTGTTCCTTTAACAATGGATCATACTAAGCTTATGAATTTACCAAAGCATACCCCCCGAGAGTGTCGTAACCAAGAGTGCAGTAAGACCCGTTGTCATATACTAGTTCCCGTTCAAGTCTAGCTCAAAACGGTGTTTTCGGGTTTTACCCCTATGTACATCTGTGCCAGAGCCACCTCTACCTGCTCGTATCCAGACAAGGATGTATTTTCTTGGCAACCCCTTACTCAATACTCACCAAAATACCAGGAAGATTTCCTATATTTAAACTTTTCTATAGGGTTCTACCTAGAGTTTTCATATCCTAATTTCCACAAATAAATAAACCATCCTTTGATACCAACTATAGAATCCTGCCTTTTTATCACATAAACTTTCATTACATTTTACAAAACCGAGGGTCTTTAAGGTTTATTGTCTTGGAAACCAGGAACTTTAAACATGAAAACATAAAAGATTCTTCTTAAACACTTGAAAGGCTTCTCCCCATGTTCATCCTAGGTTCATTACTGCATCTCATAACCTGGGGACATACATCAAAAGAAAGGGTGAGTAGAAGGCCCAGTAAGGGAAACAAGAGAAACATTTTACATGTGAACTTGAGATACTTCAATAAGGTCATGAAAAGAACATTAAGGCATGGGAAAGAAATCATGAGGCATATCATAATAAAAATAAAATTTTTCATAACTTGAATATGTGGCTACAACATTTAATATTGAAAATCATTTCATTTCACCAAGGTCCATCCCCAAGGTGTCATTAAAAATTACCAAGGTTATTCACCAAGGTATCAGTCTAAAAGGTCATCTCTAGAGATTAAGTCTTTACCCAATGCATTGGAGAGCTATCTGGGCGCAGCATTGACCTGTCTTTATTATCATGTGAGCCACATATATCATCATCAATCATTTCATAAACAACCCATATATCATGAAATAAATGGGTTTCATTTCATAATCATAACGTTTTAAAAACTGCTTTAAAGACATGATCTTTACGTCACTTTAAAACCCACAGAAAAGGGAAAGTGGGTTTCATGTATGTAAATCCTAGAATTTAAAATAGAAAATTTTGATATATATTTGAATACCCCTATATAAATAAGATCTTTGAGTATTCACTTAATAACATAAAATAATTTTCAGATAAAGAGGGAGGCATTTTAAGACGAAAACTATGCAGCATAACGTCTACGATACATGGTTTTAGAAAACATTGAAAAGAGAGGGGACATGGGTCACCCACTCAAACATGATACATAAAACAGTAGGGGAACATAATATATAGTATTTAAAAACATGTTAATGAAATTTGAATGATATACCATATGAAACTAAGAACTTGAAAGGAAGACAAAAATAAGATTTCTCTTATGAGAATTCGGCAGCATAACGGCGTCACTTAAAACTTCCAAAAATGGATTGACGAGATCAAATAGGGTATCTAATCACATGAACATAAATGATAAGTATGATAGATATAGTGATAATACCCAAAATAATAAAAAGTAACTTGAAAGACTTGACATGAAAGTAGATCTTGAAAATGAGTAGGGCGAAAGAACCCCTTAGAAATTCGGCAGCCAAACGACGCCACTTAAACTTCAACAAAAATGAATTGATGAGATCAAATACGGTCTCTCATCATATCAACATAAAAGATAAGTATGATAGATATGGTGATCATAACCCAACATAATAAAAAAGAACTTGAAATATTTGACATGAAAGTAGATCTTGAGAACGAGAAGGGTGAAAGAACCCCTCAAACATTTGGCAGCCTAACAGTGCCACTTAAACATCAACAAAAATGAATTGATGAGATCAAATAGGGTATCTAATCATATGAACATAAAATATCAGTATGATATATATGGAGATCATACCCCAACATAATAAAAAGGAACTTTCAAGACTTGACATGGAATTAGAACTTTGAAAAAGGAGAAAGGTGAATGAACCACTTAAAAATTCGGCAGCCTAACAGCGCCACTTAAAACATCAAAATACTGAATTGAAGAGATAAAATGGGGTATCTCATCATATGATCATAAAAGATCAGTATGATAAATTTAGAGATCACACCCCAACATAATAAAAAGGAACTTGAAATACTTTACACGAAAATAGATCTTGAAAAATGAGAAGTGAGAAAGAATCTGTTACAAACATTTTGGCAGCCTAACGGCGCCACTTAAAACATCATAAAACTAAATAATGAGAGTAATAGGGGTTCTCTCATTATGTGAACATAAAAAGGGAAGTAATAGGAGTATAAACGAACATCCTTTATTATAAGAACATGGAGTATAAAAGAAATTACATAAAAGAGATTTCTTGAAAAGAAAGAGAGAGGTCGAATCCCTTACCTTAAAACGTAACTCTTAAAACTCAAAGGATGGGACATTGAGGGCTTGGGGGAACCTTGGGAGGACTCCTTGGGAGGTAATGAGACCAGAAATTAGTTGGAGGAGAGTGGGGAGTCGAATGGATGAGTGGATGGCTTGGTATTTATAGGGAAAGTGAGGGGACAAGGCATTAATGGCCAAGGGACACCTCATTAGTGGTTTTGGAAAAATCATGGGCTTTCCCCTGGTATTTTCCCATGGTATTGGCCACTTAGGACACCTCATACCTTATCTTACTATTCATAAGTCGGCCATATTGATTACATACTTAATACATCATTTAATGATGTCATTAAGCACCCGTAACTTAAAAACTATATTTTCACTATTCATCGAAAATTCAACTTTCTCAGAATAATCCCAAACTTTCACCGTAACCAAATATCAATGCTCTGATTTCAAAAATGAACGCCATTTTATAAAAATAATTTTCTAAATATTTTTAATTTATTTTTTAAATAAATACACTATTCACAGAAAATTCATTTTTTTCAGAAAAAACCCCAAAAATTACCATAACATAATATCGGTGCTCTGAGTTCAAAAATGAAATCCATTTTATAAAAATAATTTTTAATTAAAAAACACTATTCACTCGAAAAAACTAATACTTGAATAATAATTTATGAAATCATTATTTAACCATTTTATTGAATCACATTACTTAATCAAGGTGCCTAGATTATATTAATACTTTATTTAAGTGAGATTACTAATCCATTTGGACACATTACTAATCCTAATCAGAAAATCACTATTAATAATTTACTATTCATCAAAAATTAAGTTGATCTTATTAGACTCTAAATTTCGTGCTGAGCATAACTGTAGAAGACCATTTTTTGAATATCATTACACATTTTTAATTATTTAAGGTTTATATAAACATTTTTAAAATATCCTTTTTCTAAAATTCATCAAAAATATGCATATTATATTTATCCGGTCATTTGAAAATTCATAAACTTCATCATAAGAAGAAATATTATTTTTTATTTAAAACAAAGGATTATACAAGGCAGTTACGGTCTCCTTACATAGCCCCTTATCACACCAGCATAGGACCCAAGTGTAATGTGTGTTAAGGTGACAGAATCTGAGCAAGGCTTGGCTAACATCGCATGAGTAGTAATTTCTACCAGTTTGAACTTCTCGCAAAGGCGATTCCGTTCTAGCTTCACACAATGAAGGTCGGCTTGGGTTTGGTCCAGAGCAAAGCCCAATGGTGCTACATCCTTCCCAAGTTCTATTATATGGGCTTCGATCGGTCCAAGACTACTGGGTGAGGCCATCGAATCTTCTTTCTATAATAATTAACCAAGATTACTTGTATTTAGAGACAATAATCAAAACGTTTAGTTTCCAGGGGTCATATTGACCAATGGTCATATAACAGTCAAAACCCAATGGTCTTATTTTAATTATACTCATGTTATCAAATGAAACATTTTTGTTGAGTATAAAAAAAATAAAATAACACATAAAATTAGGAAACAAGATTTATTAAAAATTTCTGGTCGTTACAGTGATAATCATATTGTATTGAATACCCAAGAAGTAAAAACAAAACATTACATTGAAGAATATTCCTAAAGAAGAAACTGGTACTTCTATCTTTAATTCAGTTTAATGCTGTTAAACTTCTATAGTATTATTTCATAATATACAATTCTAATAACATCCTATTAATACCTCATTCATTGAAGGATGTTATGAATATTCTTTTGATGTAAATTTACACTGTCCTTTTCATCTTGTCTTCCAATTTTTTCACACTAATAATTAAAGATGAATCTATCTATTATATTCTTATTTACTTGGAAAGCCTTTACCTAAATAGATAATGAAGCACCTACTCGATAATTTTTTATAAATTATAATGATACTAGTAAATAGGTGAAAATGATATGAGAAAGAGATGCATTGAAAGATCATGATCCATCATTCAATTTACACATGTCGGTGTAACCATCACCTTATTCATATCTTGCTTCACTTTCTCCTCATAAGCTTCTTAGAGATGACACTACATGTTATATCATCCATGTACTAATGTAGTGACCACAACGTGCATTGGATGTTGATGATATCATAATGAAATAACCATCATATGCTCTATACATGAGTCTCATGTAAGCAATTTCTCACCCTCGCTTCTTGAGGTGACTTAATAGGTGTTGGGGACACTAGCACCTTGAGTTTCCTATATCACAGTACTATGCGCACACTACCATAAATTTGTGTTTTTACACCAAGGAATTGATAATGGTAGTATTAGCGACCACCAATAACGGTCGATAATGTGGAAAAATAAATGAGCATGAATTTTCCTGCTCCTGCCACCGTCTTCTCCAATTTCACCACTGCAATAGCATTCACCGCCACTTTTTGGCCCCTCCGTCATCCCGCTGCACCTGACAACCCCCATCACCACCCCCCGTCACCCCCACAACATCGCCACCAAACTATCATCGCCCTCCACATTCGACCGTCAGGGCTGAATCCCGTAACACCACCCCGACCACTCCCTTCGGTCGTCGTGCATCCACCATGGCTGGCAGCCGAAGCTTATGGTTCTTCCTCATTACATCCTGCATGCCCAGCATTCCACAGTGCACCATTGACATAAAAAATCGAGTTGTATCCAAGTGAAGTTTTAGGGTCCTCCAGGGGCGGTCACAATTGAGCAACACCGATGGAGCTACTATGACCACCAAATGTGGTCGCAAGACGGTCTCTAAAGGCCTTTAGCGACGGCTTTTGGCGGTCACTAAAGATGATATTTCTAGTAGTGGCAAGCACCCATAATATTCTTGGATACTTATGATAGTATAAACATTTTTTCCATTTTTATGATTATCATAGTATAACATGTGGTTTAACTTTCCATTTTTCTACAAAAGTAAATTTTAGTAGATTAGTACCTTTTAATATGGGTTGCTGAATTAGAAATTTTGATTAATTAATTAAATCCTTAAATATCTCCCACTATTTTATCGATTTCTAGGAACCATCTATGCTAGAATCAGAATAGTCTATCACTTGATTATTCTAGTGGTAAGGATTCCTAAACCTCCGCTCATAGTCTACAAGCATTGATTATGCCACTACTTGGAGGGTTTAAGGTATTCCTTGGGCTTGCCAACCGCATTAAATCGTGGTTCCTTGAACTGCTGAGGGAATTCACATCTTCTTAAATCATAACTTGATTTTCTAAACACTTGCCTCTAAAATTACAAGAAGCTAGCCTTGGATACTTCTTTTCTACAATTTTAATTAATTCAATCCACCAACCTCATAAGGACTCCCAAGTAGTAAGAGGCACCCTCAGCTATGGCATGACGAGTTTCCCGAACACCCAGTTTTGTCCAACTTTGAGTGATGGAAAGCGATTTAGACTTAATATTTCATTGAGAGTTTTTTGTTTTATTAATGTGATGAAAGAAATAATTTTTTAGTTTTATTAGCCCGTAGAATGTGATCTCACTCACAAATGAACATGCTATAAATAGAAAATCCATTACGTCACATGTTCATTTTATCTTCGTATGATTGATTTTTATTTCTATGTGATCTCGTGTAAACTATGCATTCATAAAAATAATAAACTAGAAAAAATAAAATGACGACCTAATCACGATCTGATATTAATGGTTAATCCCTTGAGTGAATAACGAACCAACCTAGACCCTAGGGGATATACCTTGAGTCGCGTCGCTTGCGACTCGAGTTACAATAGCTCCCATCCAATGTATCCAACTTATGTATAGTGTGTCTCAATTATTGGGCACAAAGTGCGTCACCCGTCATCACGTCATTATACAATAATACTTGCTCATAGGTAAGGGAATTGGGGAATATAAAATACAACTCTGAAAGTGGACACAGATACTGCTTGACATATAATGAGACTGAGGTGATACACATATAATGAGACTGAGACGATACACATATCGCCTTTTAATTAAACTACTTATTACAACCCATTTCAATAAATAATTAAATAAATACAAATACACCAAAAATTCATTGGTCGGTCCATGAATCATGAACAATAAATACGCATTAAACTCACTTATTCCAAATTAAATGCTGAAATAAATAAAACATGCATTAAAATAAACTTAATGACATTTTATTGAATTAAAAATTTTACTCTAATATTAAATTCAATTATCACATAATGTGAGGTCAGCCCAACAATGGATCCGGCCAGTGCGAGTCTGCTTGTTGAAGGACTAGAAGGCGCCATAAGGGATATTGTTGGAGGAGGTACCTCCGTGTGCAGTCCTTCAGTACACGGTGGTCGGACCCGAGGTGCGGCGCCCACTCTAAGTAACCAGGTAGAGGGTGGTCGAACCCCGATCCAGGGAGGCATGGAAGAACTGGCCGTCGGGAAGGTTCATTCGAACAAACCAGCTGGGGAGATCGCAACGGTCGGCAGCGACTAGATCCCTCAGGTCTGGCTTGGCAAGGTGGCCGGAGGGGATGTCAGTGGGGTTGTGTAGATGCACGACAAGGGAGACCGACAGGGTCTCGTACTGATGTGATGAAGGGGTGGCCGATCAGATCTCGTCCCATTGGAGAGGTAACATTCATTGTCAGTTCATATCGTAGGTGGGGCTCTTCCCGGCGGCTTCCAGCGGGCGACTGTGTGACTCGGTTCAAGGCGGAGGCGGGGTGTGCTAGGTAGTGGGGGCCAGGCTAGAGGGAGTAGGTGAGATCAGCGACTGGGAAGAGCTAGTCCTGCTTGGGAGGGTCAGAGGCTATGTGGAACGCACCAATGGGAGGAGACCAGACCAGCGGGTGGGGGTGAAGGTGGCTAAGGGGGTCCAGTGGTGGAGGCCGGCCAGTGGGCCGGTGCCAAGGGAGGTGGTGGTTTGATTCGTGGGGAGGAGAAGATGGGTCCCCTATCTTTGAATTTTTTTGCTTTTCACATGGTCAAGCCCAAACCCAACTTGTATATATATTTTGTATTTAAATTGTCTCAGGATGGGCATCAAAACCTGACCCTCAGGTTGGGTTTTGGATGAAAATTCCCCCATTATGCATTTTTGGGGTTTTTTTCGCTGCCCTTCGCTACAAAATTCCAATCAAATTTTCCACTGGAAATTTCCAGTGTAAATTTCCACTGTAAATTTCCTCTGATGTGGTGGTAATACATTGTCCAACCTGACCCTCAGGTTCAATAGTGAACTTGAGATGATTTAAATTTCACCCACTTGATAAAAAGGAGTGTGTTTTCCATCCATCCACCCATTTTTTTTATTTTATATCTACAATGACCTGGTGGAGGTCATGATCGCCATATCGTCGAGACCAACCCACATAAATCTTTTTCTAAAGACTATTACTTAGGATAAACAATGAAAGTAATTAATAACTTTATTGATGAAAAAAATCCAGTGGAATTGTTGTTTTATTGGAAAACACTATTTCAGCTGATGATAAATTCATCAGAAAAACATAGTTCATCCGATTTTATAATTTCATATGGGTGCAAACTAACAATCGAAATTCAGATTCGCAAACTATCTATAGAAATAGAACCGTAACGATGCCCACTTTTAGGATTAATGCAAATTTATTTTTTCTATTGGCTTAAAAAAATCATGTATCAGTCTGATACCAATTTAAGCTACCAGGTATGCACCGGAAGTCCCAAAAACGAGATTTTAAATTTTTTTACCAATGAACAACATGATCTTGTCAACGTCGGTGAATTTCTGCCCGATTATTTCCGAGGATCACGCGTGAAAGAAATTAAGCACAATATTAAAATCGTAAAATAACTTGTTTATATCCGAAGCTACCCATGATGTCTGTTCGTTGTTGGAGATCACTACTCAAAGAATCCAAAGATGAATTCCTCTAGATCATCCACAAATGCTTCATGAATATATGGGAGTGCTGATCTTCGTAATCTAGGTGCTAGTGCGCAATTTTGATGACAACTTCGACACTCCGCCGATCACCAAATTTCTTTAGTTGCAATGCATGAGAGGAAGCTTGATTTCAGCTCCTGGATTCGAAGCCCCTCCCTCTAATGACTAAGGGAGAGAAGTAGATAGAGAGATATAAATAGTAATTGGCAAATCCCTCTTCTCCTCTATTTATTGTGTAAAATAAAATTACCTAGAAATGACTGCAAGACCACCAAATAATTAACACACTATATAAATAATAGTTTGAATACTAAACTGAGTAAAAAACATCGTTTAATATTGTTATCACTTTTCTTGTAACATAAATTTACTACGTAATAATACCCGAGCCATTAACTCGGCCCATAATTCCTGAAAATATTAAATATACATTGAATATTTTAAAATAATATTTATTAATTTAATATTTTCATGTATTTACTTTAAAAATTTTAAATACATTTAATAAATAAATTCAATACCAATTATTATTAACTTGAATAATATGGATTTATTTTTTACTTTGGTGATCGTATCTCTATAGACAAAACCCGGACCCCAGTTGTGGGTCCCACTATGTCTAAAACACCTATTCAAGTGAATATGACATATTCTTGAATACTCTATTGTGTGTGACTCTCTAGGGCCTTATCTCAATAGTAGTGAATGTCATTCACAGACCAAGATTTGGATCTAGCAACCCATCATGACCCCTAAAGAGACCAGAATGTTCACAACAATGACAACCAACCTACGAACATACACTGTGTAATGTAATTTCTTTTGTATTTAATATGTCATTAAGTAGGACACACAACCTTTTCATCTCCCTTTTCATGGTTTATTATTTGTTGGTATAACTAGATGAATTTACCATCGACTACCATGGATGTGGTCTTATGAAGGTACTACTATCCTAATCAACATGGCCCAAGATATATAACATCATAAACCAGGATGACAGAGGAATTCGGCCTCAGAGCGGCTTCTTATCCCAAACCCGTGGTGGCTAGGGTTTATTCCAGTCCCATTTACCCTTCCCCCTCCAGCCTAGTCTTTTCGAAGCGGGTGTACCTGGTCTCGGCTCGGTGTGCATGTGGTCGCGCATCCAGTTCCCTTGTTCGGAGTCATCTTCTCGGCAGGGCTCAGTGTCTTCGCTTCTTAGCTATGCTTCTGTGTATGGCTCGGCATGGTTCACCCATATAAAGGGAACGTGCTCAGTGTCATTGATTTCCGATGGGCAAGTGGTGTTTTCCATCGACGACAATGCTTGACTCCTACGTGGTATACTGGCTTATCTGGCGCGACCAAGTTCTTTAGCGGTTGCCAGTACAACTCGCCCCAGATCTACGTGACTCAGAGGGGGAGGCACTGAGACTCAGTTTCTTTGAGTTTTTCAGGTTTTATTTTGGTATGTTGTTGTTTGTGCAACTTGATGGATCTGGATTTGGTTTGGTTCAACATCGATGGTTCTTTTCTGTCATTTCCCACTAGTTTCTCTCTTTCACGGTAGAGCTTAGGGCTTGGGGTTCTAGAATGGTGGAAGGTTTTGGTGATTTTTAAGGTGTTGTAAGAGGTTTCAATTTTGATTTATTTTGAATTGGTGAAAGTAAATTTGGAATTGATGAGGATTTTTGGTTTGTATTTTGTGTGTTCAATTGTGGCAATGCGGTCTTGGTCCTTGGGACATTGCATCTAGTTTATGTTTAAGGGATTATTCTAGAAGATGTTTAGAGTAGGGAACGTTCTTCTAATCCTCGCTATCCTGAATTGGAAGTTTTGAGAGGGTATGTAATTTTCCATCGGTATTTGGTCTGTACATCTTTGCATGAGATAACTAGCCGAGCAGAGATGGGATGGTGGATGCTGATCATATTGTTTTTGTTTCTAGGGTTGGACTTTTCCTTACATTTTAATTGGAATGTATTTGGTATGGATGTTCTTGGATGTGGAGGGAGGGTTGTGTTTATGTTTTTTATGTCATCTTGGTTTCCCACTTTATCCTCAAAAGTTCTTTTGAAATAAAAATTTAATTTTCAATCAATCATAAACCTGGAAGTGACAAATCCTATCTTGATCATTCAACCAATATCATGCCACATATGATACACCCAACACAAACTACCTCACCAGGATTTAAATATCATGGTTTTCATCTTGCATAAAAGTTCATAATCAAATGACATATATTAGAAATGATCTAAAGTCAGGATACCATTACACATTATTGTAGATATGAACATACAATAACACCCAATACATGTGGTGTTCTTATTGGAAGGTATTTCCTCATGATCTCACTACTAGAGATCACCAAGTATGAAGTTCATGAGAAGGCGTCTCAATGCTTATGATCTCCCAGCACTTGATAGTGAAACATATACTATGTCTCATTAGTAAGATGTATCTAGACCATATGACCAATGTTTATGATTAATGTCACAGTATCTCAAAGTTCCCATTATAGTTTGGGATCTTCTATAACCTTTCGATATGATAATTAATCTATGGAAATTACCATTAAATAGTGTACTTAGCTATAATGGTAAGAAAATATCATGTATAACTAATTGTATACACGATATGGTAATCAAAAGTACTGCACAGTTGGGTCTAGGGAACCCACTATTTCAACAATTATAAAGAATTTAATCATTGGAAAACATATGAATAATTATGAAAATATTATCTCTCTCAATTCGCCCACATTTAGCAATTGGACACATAGAAAAGTAAACATAAAAATCAAATCAAGGAAAATTTAAAACACATATCCCTGAGATCAACAAATTTAACACAAAGAAACAAAAGATATACTGCCTGATCACAAAACATTATTTCACGTTCACAATTCATATCATTCAATATATTTCCACTTTATTTATCCTCCTATGCACACAAAACACTTACCTCACTTGCATTTTCTATCGTCAAAAAAATTTCAATTTTCAACAATGTCACTCTTATCCAAACTCATGAAAGGGTCACCATTAGCTTAATAATTTCCTAAATATCTACCTGATGTTAGTCAAGATAATGTGTTTATCATGAAGACTTTATAGGTTTGTTCTGTGGATTTCATTTGGTAGGATTTTGATGTGAAAACTTTTGTGGCAGAATAAGTAGGGTTTGAATCTTTTAAAGAAAAATGGCAAGATTCTAATTTTCACTCATTTATAGTATACTCCTCACTCCCCTTAGATTATAATTTTCACTCACTTATAGTATACTCATCACTCTCTATAGTGTCAATTCATCTCCATCATCATGAAAAATCAAGGAATGTGCACACCATTCATCATTTTGGCAGTAAAAATGTCAATCTTCACATACATATTTTTTATTGAAAGCTCCATACATGCTTAAATGTTTTTATTTGGAAGCTCGAGAAAGGCACAACTTCTTATATATGAAATCTATAGAAAAGTCAAAACATTCAACAGAATGATTTTTTAGCAGAAACACATCTCTTTAACATTTTATTTTCTTCCCAAAGTATCACCAAATTAGGTATCACAATAAAAGACAATATCCCCCCACACTTAAGTCCAACTAGATCATGCAATTTTACTTTAAGAGAAGGTTGGATAGGGAATATTGTCTAGTAACGTGGCTAACCTAATAGGATGTTTATGTATTATAAGGGATACATGGATTAAATGTGCGTGGTAGGCTATAATAAAAATATTTTATTGAAAATTGTTCTTTAAAACTAAAGAAATAACTCAATAATTTAAAATAAAAGTACCTTAAACCCCCATGTTTTTATAGGAATAAATGAAATTATGGTTAAATCAATCATGAATTGGTTCTCTCAAGAAGTGAGTTGTATGAATAGAATATGAAAATGAGGTACATAAGCCTCACAGAAAAGTGATTTCAAATATAAAGATAGTGATATGTGTTATGGGATTCAAAAATCAAAGTACTTTTCATGAATTTCCAAATATTTGAACTTTAAACAAAGTCATTTTTAGCATTCATTTATCTCATTTTCAGGGGATTATTTTTTTCACTAATAAACATGGGATTAAAAAATGGAAATTATAATCATTTCAGCTCAAAATTTTTAAAAACACACAATAATTCAAAAAGTGACACAAAAATTTAAAAAACACACATTTTGTTGAAAAACTGAAAAACAGAAATTTGAAATTCCTAAACTAAAAAGGTTCCCTCCCCAAAATTTAAATTATGATGTTTCCAAAATTCATTCAAGTGTATATAACATGTAATTATATTTTTAACGGAATCGCAATAGGAAAGAAAGTGTTAAAGAGAGGTACAACCTGACTTATTGGTAGTACAATATTGAGTGAAGCTCTTAAGTGATGCACACATGAAATTATACAACCAAAAGTATAGAAAATAACATAATAAATTTATTATAAGAAAGATAGAATATGAATAAAGTGGGAAAATAAGGATAGATCTTGGTTTAATCCCCCAAGTGGGCCCAGGGTTTTGACTGCCTCCAGATGGGCAGTTTTAGTTGGTTATCCCCAATCTGATGGTGGGTGGAGTTTCTTTGAGATGAACCACTGACACTTCTTCTTTATATCCTTAACTACTTTCATTTTTTTGATAAAACCATTGATATAATGTATCAAATCCATCCCCATGTAAATTAGATGCATCTTGTATGGTGGGGTTAGGATAACGAATGAGTCATCCTCTTTTTTGGTTTCCACTGTTATAACATCTTCTTCACTATCCAATGGTTTCTCAAGTTATGATGCATAAAAATAATAGTCAATGGGATCATCAGAGTGTAATTATATTTGAATAAAATTAAAACACGATGAATCAATATCAAATTATTCCCTTTCAGAGTAATAATCTTGTGTCAATTTTTCCTCGAGAAAGTCAACTTTAGAATTCTCTTGAACTCCATCCAATAAGTGCTCAAAAAGTTTAGGGATCTACATATGTTCCCCATAGGGTGGATATTCATTTTCATATTCATCCACCAAGGTAATACATTTTTTTCCGAATATGAAAAGTTTAAAACAAGGGGAGGTAATACTCAATTCTGTTTTAATAAAATAAAAATGAAAATATTATAGGAAAATATTATCTCCCCGAGTTTGTTCAACTTTCATTGCTTCTTCAGTGAGAGGTTACTCTTTTAGTTGAACATCACAAGATAAATGTAGGTATTTAGGCTCCTCCATCTTTTCTTTAAATTCCACCTTTTTGGTGGTGTCTTCCTTCAATGGTTCTAACTCTTATACTTTGTAGGGGATAAGGGGATCATTTAGTTATTCACACTCATTCTAGAATCCATATATATATTTTTGATCTACCTCACAGAGCTCAGTAGGCAATTCCTCTTTCTTGGCCTCCTCAAGTTCATTCTTAGGTTCTGGTTTCTCTATAAATGCATGAACATATTCAAATTCTAGTTATATTTTTCTTTCCTATTATTCTATGTCTTTTAGAATTTATTTCATTTGAACTATATAATTACCATTATCATATTCTTGTTCCACTTAGGGGTAATTTTTCCATTAATTAAAGAAATAATCATTTGAAAACATCATGGAAATTGTTTACAGTTTTATAAATTTGAAAAGAGTCAAGTATTTTCAATTAGATTATTGGCACTGCCTCCCTAAAAAAGGTTCCAAGTTTTGACACATCCCTATTATGGGGTGTAGAAAAAAATTATTTTCTAAGTTAAAGTGAAGTATATTGGTCAACCAAGGTTATCTCCAGAGAGGAGTTCACAACAGTCACGTTTGTCACTTTAAATTTGAGAAAGAAGTGGAGGTTGTTTTTGAAATTGTTTGATTTTGTAAACAGAGAAAGACAAAAAAATAAAAATAAATGAAAATATTAAAAGCAATTTGACAAATTATTTGATTGAAAATAGTGATATGAATTGGGTGATTAGGTCAGGTTTAGTTTTCTAATTGTAATGCTATCCTTGTTCTATTTTATTGAATCCTTTTTTTCTAAGTCGATTAAAATGAAATTCCATGATCATTTTTCCTCACTCCATTGGTCAAATGGTGATGGTGAGAGAAAACCTTACCAATATATCAGTTCGGTCTAATCTTCTTCCTTGTGTGAGATACTTTTAGTGAACATCCTCAATTAACTTGAGTAATTCCTGATCGGGTTTTTTTTATCTCACACAATTAAGAACATCCATTACCCCTCCATCACATACTGATGATCATCAAGTACCTCACTATAAAGACTTGGTCTATTCTATTGTATATAAACCAAAACCTAGATAAGGGAGATAATGATCATTGTCCAAAATAAAAATTAATAATGTAATCAAAAACCAAATACAATCACATTTGATAATAAAAACTACTAAATGAAATTGAAAACAACTTTGTAGAAAGAGAAAGAGTTTCTATTCAATAAATTTAAATAACTCAATAATTTAAAAAATAAAATACATATCATTTCCCAATCAATATATTTTTACCCCACCACGGTAAGGTTAATTTAGAGGAACTGGGAAGAATAAGGCATTAAATAAATAATAAGAATAAAAGAGAGAAAATAATGACCATAAATTTTCTCCTCTAGAATCTGTCTATCAGAAGTTTTCTTCGGTTCTCCCCACCTATGGCCAAACAATGCCAAGATCCCTTCTTATACGATTTTACAAATGGATTTGGTTATCTTCCATTGAAATGTAAAATCATTTGGACATGTGTACTAGAATTTATGACCACATAAAAAGAGCTAAGTTATTCTAGCCATCGATCACTATTCCACCTACCCCACTTTTACTTAATCAAGGGTGGACATAATGAAATAATTTCTACATGATATTTAATATGAATCTTACCCATTGAGTCAGATTTATAAAAAATATTTTATAACCTCATTTTGAGGTTAGTATTTTCAGATATGCCTCATTTAATGTGGTATTGTCCATTCCATCGACCAAAATAAGTTTTCACATTGATAGCTATTTTTGGGCTTATGGGATTTTGAATGGGTTCATGGTCCAAAAGAAGACTTTGTAGTCCAAAAACCATGAAATCCTAAAAAAAGGAATAAATTTAATTTTATCAAAATTATGGATATTATGCGTGAAAAACAGAATCAATAAAAAACTACTAAATTTCCAGAATTAACCAATTTTCACATTTAAGCCCAAAATTAAACAAAAATACTAAAATGATGCAAATAAGATCAAGTTGATTAATTATAAGGGATTTAATCATTTAAAACATATGAATAATTAGGAAAATATTATCTCTATCAAAGTAAAATATAATATCCAAAAAACACAACAATAATAATTAGTGAATGTAGCATAAAAAAATAAATATATATCCAGTCTATACCAAATTAAATGATTCATACAATCATACATCATAATTCATCACCCACCCGGATAATTACATATAAAAAATAAACACAAAAATTAATATAAAAGAAGGACATACTACCATATATGAGAATAACCACATCCAAAACATGAATTAAGCCAATAAATACACCCAAAAGATCCAATGCTTAGACCCAGACCTAGCCAAACTAGTGATCATGAGGTCTTATCTGGTACACAATGAAGGAAACTGGGAACAACTGAAGTATAAATAATATACAATTTAAAATTTTGGGTTTGGATTCAAGTTAAAAACATTGAATTACCAAAATACATTTATGATATTTCTCAAAGGATCACATTCAATACAATTTATAAAAAAATAAAATAAAATCGCACGAGAGTGTAAATGGAACCTTGTTTGTTTGAAATCATCATTTTGATTCACAGACCACTGGAACGTCATGGGTCAAAGTTTACAAGATAAGAATATTCTAGATCATCCAAAAATTCAACATATATCCTGGATCAATGATCTCTTATTACCATGTCCTTTCATGGGAAATCAATGAGATTTACGACATCCCTTCGATCGCGTGAAGACCAAGGACTCGATCAAGATAGAGGGATCGATCTATCATTGTTCTTTACTCAGAATCACTCTCTATGATCTTGATAGGAGAGGATAGGATAACATCTATCTCTCTATAAATCTTTAAAAATGGTGTATCTCGCTATTAAATAGGCTAAAATGACCTTTTATACCTAGGTTATACTTTCCAAAATTACACTTTGGTCCCTAGAAAGTAATAACATTCATTTTAGTAACTTGTGAACACTAATGAATTTATTAAAGTTATTATAAATATCACAAATATTTTACCACTAACTTGTAAAATTTTAACATGTTATGTGATAATTTATGATCTAGTATCTTGACTCGTAGGATTCAAAAATAATTTAATGAACATTGAACGTGTTATTTTCTTTCAAAAAATTTTATTTTCTCATATTCAATTTTATGATCAAAAAGATTGTGAATATCTTGATAAATAAATTCAATAATAATTATTTTAAACTTTAATAATATAATTGAATTATTTTACTTGCGATTGATCACACTCAAATGTTCACTAGCACCTGCACATGGACCCCACTTCTTACTAGACTTATATTCATCTAAATAGGTGTAACTTGTGGATACACTTCATGTGTGACCATATAGGTCCTTATCTAAATAGTAGTGATTTGAAACCATATACCAAGAGAGGATTCTAGCAACCCATCAGAGCCCCCAAGGGGATAAGGAATATTATAACTATTACTACCTCCTTTTAACATGTTCTATGTAGTATAATCTCTTTGTCTAATGATATCTCATAAAGAATGATGAAAACTTATGTCATCATACTTTTTATGCTTTATATATTTCATGAAATTACTAGATATAATTATCTTAATGTACCCTGTCCATGTATTTAATGAATGTACTATCATCCCAGTTAACCAGGGCCCATGAGATACCTCTCCCTCAACTCAAAAGTCACAAATCCAATCTTGATTATTCAACCAATTCTATAACACAAAAGATGAACACAACATAATCTAATTCACCAAGACTTAAATTCCATGTATTTTTCCTTTAATTAATGAATGTGATTAAATGGTATACATTTATAATGATATAAAGTCAAGAGACCAATATACATGTTTATAGATAGGAACATCCAATAACACCTAAAACTTGTGGTGTTCCAATTGGTGGGTTAGTCCTCATTATCTCTTCTACATTAGATCACCACGTTAAAACTTCAGGAGAAGAAATATCTATTCTTATGAGACCCCAAAACCTAATATTCATACATAAATTGTGTCTTGTCAATATGATGTATCTAGAACATATGACATATACTTAGAATTATTGTCATATTTTCTCAAGGTTATCATTATATTTGGGAACTATTACAACCTTTTGATATGATATGTAATATAATAAAAATAACATGAAAAAAATTAATGCTAAAGTATAAACACTATTATAGTAAGAATAAACACATATATATATATCAAAATATATACATGTAATTATAATCAAAGTATATAAAAGAGTTTGGTCTAGGGAACCCACTCAAAACACTACCACTTTCACTAGATCAAACTATTAACAATTATCAACCCATTATCTCTCACATGAGTATCATTCTTCTTATTATATATGGATTTAGTTAGGAGGCCTTCCACATTATCCACTGTGGCTACTCCGCTAACCGAAACTTCACCTATCTAAGTAAAATCCCTCAAGAGATAATATTTCTGAAGTATATGCTTTATCCTTCGGCATGACTTGGACTCCTTAGAAAGCACCATTGCCCTAGTATTATCATATTATACTATATCAGTGTCTGCACTACTAGGTAAAAAATCATGCTTATAAAAAAAATGTGTATCCAAAATGATTCCTTAGCTACATCATAAGTTACTATATACTAGGACACTGCTACCAAATCAACAACCAAAGACTTATTTGAGCTCCTCAAGCTCACCGCCCCACCATTAGGGAAAAATAAATTTCATGATTGTGATTTCAAAATCAGGATGATATATCTTGAATCTAGCATTAGTGTATCCCCTCACAACTACCTCCTGATCTCCTCCATACACTAGGAACATATCCTTTTTATGTCTCAAGTACATTAGGATAGTTTTTACTACTTCCTAATATAGATCTCATATATTTTCTTGATATCTTCCCACTATTCTTAAAGTAAAGCATCAAACCTAGTACATAGCATTATATACATGATTGAACCCACTGCTGGAGCATAAAGGGTTATACTCATTATTTCAACCTCATCCTATGTCTGTGGAAAAATATTCTTAGAGATATTAATTCCATGTCACACTGGAAAAAATACACTCTTGGATTGTTCCATATTTTTTTGATTACCTTGTCAATATTTTTACTTTGGCTTAGCCCAAGTAGACTCTAATATCTAAATTGATAGATCTTGATCTCTAAAATATTGGCTACTTCACCTAGATATTTCATGGAGAAGAATTCATTTAACCAGGTCTTCACTGATTGTAATACATGAACTTCATTTCCTATCAACATTATTTCATCAAAATATAAAACTAGGAAAACGATGGAACTCCCACTAACCTTATTACAAAAAATTGATATCATTAATTCTCAATGAAATCAAATTATAATAAGGCCTCATAAAAATGAACATTACATGACCGCGATGCCCAATTTAGCCTATAAATGGATCTCTGTATCATTCATACTTTATTGGGACTCTTTGACATAATAAACCCATCAGTTTATGCTATATTGACATCTTTAACTAACCTCATATTTAGAAAAGTAGTTTTGAAATACGTTTTAAAAATTTTATAATCATGGAATACTACTATTGAAAGTAATATTATGATGTATTTTATCATAGAAATTTCCAAGAAGGTTTTATCATAGTCGATGCCTTGATGTTTCTTAAAAACCATCACTATTATCCACTCCTTATAAGTTCTCACTTGACCATCCTTGTCTAACCTTTCCTTGAATACCCATTTAGAACCAATAGGTTTTACATAAGCTAGTTGGTATACCAAAATCCAAAAATGATTTTGGTACATGTACTTAATTTGAAAATTCATAACTTCTTTACATTTAGCAACATTCTTTCCACCTACTACCTCCTTGTGGTTAGAGGTTCATCATTATCTAAGAGAAATGAATCAACTGAAACTGTGATAAGAAAACCATATCCCTCTAGTTATCTAACCTCTTTAGTATACTTATGCAATAATTGTTTCTTAGGAACATATTCCTATTTCATAGTCTCTTATAGAGATTATTCCCATACTGACTATTGTGCATTTGAAGCATCGATTTTATCAAATTTAATCTTTCTGACACTTTTTTCCATTGGAAATTTTTTCCCTTTCTAGAAATGTAGCATGTCTTGATACAATAACTTTTCTATATAAAGAGTTATATAGGTAATATTATTTAGTTTCCTCATGATAACCTTTAGAGATGCAATTCATGATATGAGATTCTAATTTTTACTAGGTGTATTATTGATAAAAGTGTCACAACCCCATAAAAATATATGTGATAGAATTAGATTATTTCCATTCCAAAAATAATATAGAATTGCATCTGTAACTTTATTTGGTACTCATTTTAGTGTATATGTTATAGTCCGTAGTTTATATCCCCAAAAGGATAATGGTAGAGTTTCAAGACTCATCATTGATCTGACCATGTCAATAATGCTCTGATTGCTCATTTCACTAACACAATTACATAGAGGTGTGTAAGTAAGTGTGAGTTGAGAAACAATCAAACAATTCATTAAATTATCGATGGAATATTGTTTAACATATTCTATACCACAATCTGAGAAAAGTTTCTTAATATTTTTACCAAGTTGATTATTCATTTCATTCTGATATTCTCAAAACATGCAAAAGGAATCTAACTTATACCTCATGAAGTAGATATATCCATATCTACTATAGTTATTAGTAAAAGTAACGTAGTAAGAAAAACCACCCCTTTCCTCTACTATAAATGGACCACATACATTAGTGTGAACCAATTAAAATGGTTCTTTGGATCTTTCTCTTTTACCGCTGAAAGATGATTTGGTCATTTTTGCTTGTAAAAAAGAATGACATACATCCAAGGGTTTTAACTCAATGAAATATAAATTCCCTTCTTAATGTAGTTTTCTTAAATTCTTCTAATTTACGTTACCTAACCTAGTGTGTCGTAGGTGGGTAGACTCACTACTGGAATGTGGGTTTTTCCCCACAGTTACATACCAACGGTTTCATAGAACCGTTGGTAAAGGAGGTTTTTCCCAACGGTTCATTAGAACCGTTGGCATAGATGTTCCCTGGGAGGTTTTTTCCCAACGGTTCATGAGAACCGTTGGGATAGATGCCTTTTACCAGGTTTTTGCCAACGGTTCATCAGAACCGTTGGGATAGATAGCTTTTCCCAATGGTTCATGAGAAACGTTGGGATAGAGGTATGCTTTGGGGAGGTTTTTCCCAACGGTTCTAGAGAACCGTTGGGATATATATGCACATGCCAACGGTTTTAAAAAACCGTTGGCAAAGGTTCTCCCCAAATTCCCAGCCACCTGTTCTCTCCCCCATTCGCGATACACAACCCTAAAACGGGAGCAGCAGCCGATTTAGGCGATTTTGGAGGTACTGACAGCCGGACCTTGAATCTTCCTGCTCTTCTTCAGGTTATTCTTCTTCTTTATCTGAAAACGTATTGAAATGTTTGGATTGTATTTAAACGTATTTTCATTTTTCCCATCCGTTTAGGCGATTTTGGAGCTACTGCCGGCCGGACCTGCCTAAGGGTGAGTTTTCTTGAAAATTCCTTTTTGGATTTTACCCCTTGAACATGGGATGTCATTTGTGAAAGGTTATATAAATCGAATTGATTGTTTGATTTCTGAATTGAATTGTAAATTAAATTAATTAAGGATATTTTATGGTTTGCATTCCCCTTTTAACACATGAATGCCAATTATTTTTTAACACATGTTTTAATTGTATTGCCTTGCCAATGTGAGTAAAGTAGAGACTATGCTATGAATCTATGAAATTGGATTGAATTTATCTTATATTTTATGTTACCATGTTAGATATATTATAACTAATTCATGTGATATCTTTATAGTCTTGTTAGGAGTGTTCTATTAAAAATTCCCATGTGAGTGCTTGAATTTTCATTGAATTGCTAGCCATTATGAGTTATGTTGAGACCATGATATGGAATTGATTGATTAAGCAAGGGAATCTAATTATCTTTTCATTACAACATGAGTAAATGAAGCTTCATTCTTTTCAGGTTATTATTTGATTGAGTCGCCATTTTGAGGTGAGTTGTATTAAATACCTTTGTTTTTGACCTTGGTATGTTTAATGAATTGTTTAAATGAAATGGAATTCATTAAATGATTAATAGTAAATAGTGATACATGGATTCTATTAGGATTCCAGGTATATAATCTTGTTTCTATTAACTTATACGCTTTATGTGATAAATGGATTCACAGTGGAATTCCACGGATAGACTCATTTATTTGAATATTGATTAAGCCATGGGTGATACATGGATCCAAGGGAGGGATTCCATAGATAGACTTATTCAATGTAGAATTATATTCCAATTGATACATGGATTCTTATGATAATTCCATAGATAGACTTATTGAATGTAGAATTATATTCCAATGCTATGCGTCTTGTGTGGTGGTGGTGTGGTTTATGTGTTTTATGGTATTAGTGAAGTGTGTGATTATGTAGTTAATGTGAACCCATAGGTTGAGTATTTTGTGCTATCTATATATCATGTATTTTTATTTTATTTCTACACATTCCCAACCAGAGTTGGATAAACTTACCAACGATCAGAGGTTTTGAGTTATGAGTATTTTTTCTAATATCTAGGATGGTGGTTATATGTTTGGATAGCTACCATGTCTTCCCTACTCTTCCTTCAAAAGTGATTGACCATGTGTTTTTAGGCAAGATGCGATGTGATTGTCCATGTGTCTTCAGGTGAGATGTACTATGATTTCCCTAGTGTTTTTCGGTGAGGTGTGATGTGATAAGGCTATAATAAGATGTGGCATGTGGTTGGGGTCATGTAGGGTAGGAGGATGGCACAATGTTGATGTTATTCATGTTCATGATACCCTACTAATATGGTTATGGGATGAGTCATGCTGTTATGTGATATAACACATTAAGTTCTTGTTGGTTTTACATTTTTTCAATAACACATTTGTATGTTTTTTTGACATGTGTAGTTGATACCTTGATTATTTTCTTCCTTTATCGTTTACTTAAATGTATTTTCTATTATAGTTAATGCCTATTGAATTGTTTATGACAAAATGACTTATATAAATTCTTTTTACAGAATGGATAGAAGTTGGATGTATGAAACCGATCGGATATCAGACGATTTTCAAAACAATTTGGAGAGATTTATAGATTTTGCATTTCACAATGCTTCAGATAGTGGTCACATACACTGCCCATGTTCCAATTGTGTTGGTAGACCTTGGTTGAGCCGTGAAGAAGTCAGCTACCACATAACCAAAAATGGGTTTCAAGCAAACTACTTTCTGTGGTATCACAATGGGGAGAAAACGAAATCTCAAATTGGTGATGATCGAAATGAAAAGACTGGAATGGAGAATTTGTTATATGATCGGTTTCCGTTTATTCGTTATCATGAAAAATAAAGGATTTCGACTCAAGAAGACTTCAATATGAGGACAGATGATGCATCTAGTGAAAATGATGATATTGATAGGGTGAAAAAATTGAATGATGCTGCCATGACTCCAGTATATCGACAATGCGATAAAATGAAAAATCTGGAATTTTTAATCCGATTATTTCATGGGAAAACTATGTATGGGATTTCTAATACAGCAATCGATTACATTCTTACCCTCTTGAAGGATTTACTTCCAGATGATGCAGATATTCCCTCAAACCACTATATGGCATGGAAGTTAGTTGAGGAACTTGGATGTTCAAGAAACAAAATTCATGCTTGCCCGAAAGATTGCAGTTTATTATGGGAGGAAACTGCTGAACGAAATGAATGTATAAAATGTGGCACATCCCGCTGGAAGTCAAAATCTGATGGAACACCATCTCGCATTCTACAGAAAGTAATGTGGCACTTTCCATTGATCCCCAGACTCCAGAATATTTTTATGTCTGATGACATATCAATAAAAATGAGATGGCATGATACCGAGAGAAAGAAGACTGATGATGAGTTGGTTCATCCTACAGATGGATTTTCATGGAAGAGATTTGATGCTCGACCTCCTAATTTTGCAGCTGATGTGCGTAATGTGAGGCTGGGTCCTTCATGTGACGGTTTTAATCCGTTTGGGCAGATGCTTACTTCGCACAGCACATGGCCAGTTTTTATACACATTTATAATCTTCCCCCATGGTTGTGTATGAAAAAATCTTTCTCTTTCATGAGTATACTCATATCTTGTCCTTCTGATCCCGGCATTGATATTGATGTATACATGAAACCTTTAATAAAAGAGTTGAAACTTCTTTGGGATGTGGGTGTGTGCACATACGATGCATGTTCGAAAGACATATTTCAGATGCGCGCTGCGCTTATGTGGACAATCAATGATTTTCCGGCTTATGCAATGATGTCTGGATGAAGCACGAAGGGAAAACTTTCATGTCCAGTTTGTATGAAGAATACACGATCCAGAAGACTGAAACATCGTTGTAGTTTCAGTTTTATGGGACATCGACGATTTTTGACAAAGGATCATCCATATAGAATGAATCGTCGAAGATTTGATAATACTATAGAGACCGATGATCCACCTCAGCGTATTTCTGGAACTGATGTGCTTAATGAATTGAAAGATTTCAGTTTTTCATTCGGGAAGGGTCAAATGAAATCTGGAAAGAGAAAGAATGTTTCCACAGAAACCTGTTACAATTGGAGGAAGATGAGTATCTTTTTTGATTTGCCTTATTGGTCAACCAATTTGCTACGTCATTGCTTAGACGTAATGCATATTGAAAAGAATATATGTGAAATGTTGCTTTCAGTTCTTCTAAATGTCAAGGGGAAGATAAAAGATGATTTACGATCTCGACGTGACTTGGTGGATTGGGGCATCAGAACAGAATTGCATCCTGTGCGTATCAGTGAAAATAAATGGAAACTTCCATGTGCTTCTTATGTGATGACACCTACTGAAAAAAAACAATTTTTGTAAGTATTAGAGACTATTAGAGTTCCTGATGGCTATTCAAGCAACATATCTAAACGGGTCAATAGAAGAGAGTTGAAGCTAAAATCTTTGAAGACTTAGGATTATCACGTTCTACTGCATGAGTTGCTTCCAATATCAATCCGTCATCTTTTGTCCAATAATGTAAGGGTGGGTTTTATTCAGTTGTGCCATTTGTTTAGAGATCTTTGTGCTAAGAAGTTGTCCAAGTCTTTCTTTCAAAAAATGTTGACAGATGCCCCATTAATTTTGTGTGAGTTGGAGAAAATATTTCCCCCATCATTTTTCACATGCATGGTGCATCTGACTGTCCATATTCCAACTGAAATACTTCTCGGAGGACCTGTTTCTTTTCGTTGGATGTATCCAACTGAAAGAAATATGTTCACATTAAAGTCTTATGTTCGAAACAAGAATCATCCCGAAGGTTCTATCGTGAACGGTTACTTAGCTCAAGAATGTATGGATTTCTGTTCAATGTATTTGTCTGTTCTTACTACAAGAATGAACAGACCAATGAGAAATGAAGAAGAACAATATGAGAAAATTGAACCCAGTTTTCCATCAATTCCTCAAACAGGAGGAATTCCTGGATCATATACATTGAAGACATTAAGCCATGAAGAGCGGGAGATGGCACATCGCACAGTTTTGTTCAACTGTGATTTGTTCGATGACTATATCAGGTAACAAAATTGAATATGTATATCTTACATATATATCTGTTAAACTATTCATATTTTTTTATCTACAGGGAACATAAAACAATGATAAATAGGAAGCATCGTTCTTTATCTTTGAGAAGGAGAGAGACTTTTCATAGCAAAGAGTTTTCTGCTTGGTTAAAATTGAAGGTAAAAATATTACTGTTTAAATTAATTATTTCAATATTTACTTAAGTTTAACTGTCATTTATATTGTAGGTATTGAGTTTTTCTGTTGACTCTGTCTCTGAGGAAATAAGAGCTTTGGATTTTGGTCCTAATACCGTGGTTCATGACTGTAAATCAATTGTTATCAATGGGTACAGATTTATTGTCACTGAACGAGCCAAAAACATGAGAACACAACATGATGGTATTATGGTTACTGCCACAACAGATTGTTATACCAGTGCATCAGATAGTAGACCGCGACTTGAAAATGTGGGTTATTATGGAGTCGTTGAGAAAATAATAATATTGGATTATTACTCTCATGGACGAGTCACGATGATGAAATGCCATTGGTTTGATTCGATGACGAGACATGGAACATTTATTGATGATTGTGGATTTCGAGTAATTAATATGACCCGCACTCTTGCAACCGAAGATCCATATGTGTTGGCATCAATGGCTAAACAAGTTTTTTATGTCAAAGATCAACTTCAACCTGAATTTGGTGTCATAGTTGAAGTAATTCCAAGACATATTTTTGATGATGCTGATGATGGAATTGACACTGTCCCTATTGCCATTGGAACCAATCCATTTATATCTTTTGATGACTCCAATAGCTCAATTGTCAGAGTTGATTGTGAACTTGAAGTTGTGGTTGGAAATATATAGAATCATTCATCCATGTTCTCAATTCTTTTGGTTTACCTCGAGTTGGGTTGTTAAGGTTGGTAATATTCCTTTTTATTTAGTATTGATCACAAATATGTTTTAGCTGACTTGAACGTTATGTGAATTTTCAATGTTTATTGGTTACTGTTTTATTTGAATTGCATTTTCTAATTTGGAATTGAACTGTATTCAAACAAAATCAAACAATATTTCTAACTTGGTGAACATTACAACTTGTATGTTTTATTAAATTCATTCAAGCTCTTCTAAAACAATTGATAGCTAAATTACCAATGAATCCCCTCATTCCCTCATATATTAAGTTTTTTGGTTTACACATTAATTTTATTTTTCTAATTAATTACATATTTGTTTTCCAATGCAGGAAATGAATCCAATTGAAGAGAGAAGAAGAAAAAAAATGGCGGAGAACAATCATCGGATGGAGGAGATGGGCATTCCACCATTAGTGCCTACAGTGAGTACTTTATTTCAAATATATATATATATTTACAGAATATATAATGTCATGTGATTAATTTTTTTTGTAAATGTTTTTGTAGGATCCACCATTACGTCGACAGTTATTCGACGAGGAGCCTAGTACTGGTCCTAGTACTCAGGCCGGTGGTACGAGGAGGGTTCGTACCAGAGGTGAACGTAGAGCTGTGCATGCCCGACTAGACCCTGCCCCTCCCACTGACATTTCAGCCTTCCCACATTCTGATCCCGGTGTGTCGTTAGGGACACATGGGATATTTAGACCTCCCATGTTTTCGCTACCTTCTGCATCTTCTACCCCATCATTTTCACATCCCATGATGATTCCCACTCCCCAGTCAGCATCAGGTCATACAGCTGTTCCATCATCTTTTCCTTCTACTTCTATCTCTCCGAGCTTTTATATTCCATCATCTTCGACTCCTGTTCCACCAGAGGGTGTTCCATCAGGTTCTGTGGATCCGGCGCCACTCATTGATCAGACTAGCGCAGGTATATTTATAAAACCCTAACAATTTTTTATAGCAATATTTATTTTCATTATAACATGTTTTGATAAAATATTTGTTTTTCTTTCATGATAGATACATCTACTGATAGGAGGCGGGGGCGGGGCCGTACACGCATGCGTTCGGTGTGGAACCGTCACACACAGGTTATGGTGGAATATAATGAAGACAATCAGATTGTTGAGAAAACAGGGCAGCAATGTCAGAGTTTTATGG
The DNA here is from genome assembly GCA_963277665.1 of Viscum album. Lineage (NCBI taxonomy): Eukaryota > Viridiplantae > Streptophyta > Magnoliopsida > Santalales > Viscaceae > Viscum > Viscum album. The sequence continues at coordinate 1,513,996,108 of OY728134.1, read as the reverse complement.
AGACGCTTGCCAAATACTCCGACATCATTCCCTTCAGCCCGCTGTCGTGGAGACATTTGCCACATGAGGTCAAAGATAGAGCTTGGGCAGAGATATGGGTAAAAAAAATGTTGTATTTAATGCCATGAATTATTTTTGTATTTATATGAATTAATATTTTGATTTCAGCTTCGATTTAATTTTCCTGATGGTGAGGGTGCACGACTGGCACGTCTAAAGGATTTAGGCGAGCATTGGAGAGCCTACAAGCATGAGCTGTATATTGGTTGGCGTGATAGAGTTGGCACTAAGTTAGAGGCGGTACCAGTCGTGGATGATTGTCCTATAGAGCAGTATCGTCAGATGATTACTCATTGGACGAGTACCCAGTTTAAGGTATGAATTACATTTGAGGTATTTAAATAATAACTTTCAAATTTTGCATTAATATTATCCTTTTCATTATCGAATTTTATTTAGGAATCATCTAGAAAAAATAAAAAAAACATTGATGCAAAAAAATACCTCCATACACTAGGATGCACGACGATGTCGGATCATGAGAGGCAGCAGGTATGACAATTGTTTATAAGTTTTCTTTACGACTTACATTTTCTTTTGTTTCCTCAATTATTTAATTATTTGCTAAAATTTTTATATAACTTTTGTTTTCAATGTCATTGTAGAGGAAAGTACAAAATATTGAAGGACATGTGCCTCGAGCAAAACTGTTTTGCTCGAGTAGAAGAAAAAAGGATGGAAGTGTTGTCAATGAAGCGACTCAGCAGCAGATTTTAAGTTTTAATCTGTTGATTTTATATTTTAATATCTATTTAATAACTTAATAATATATTTATATTTGTAACAGGATGATTTAGAGGCCCTCGATGCCCAAGAAGCAGACAATTTTGGGCCATCTGATCACTTACATCAGGTGTTGGGAGATGATCATTCTGGCAGAGTACGCTGCCAACCTAAGATAGCCCCGACGAGGTATTGGCCTGCCTCAGGTACGAGTTGTAGTGCCACCGAGCTGCAGCAAGTTAGGGAACAGGCAGAACAGGCTGAGAAAAGGGCCACAGAGACGGCAGAACAGTCTGCTAGGGCAAACAGTGCATTTATGAAATTTATTGAAGTTCTGCGTCCAAAACTTCCAGCAGAGGCCAGCCCATCGATTGATAAATACATGTCGTCGATACATTCAATATATGGTGCACCAGGTGGAAATTCCAGTAGTGGTCAGGCCGATGTCCAGCTTGAAGATGATGATGGCGAGGAGTCTGATGCGGAAGAGGAGGGAGATGAGGAGGGCGAGGAGGAGGGCGAAGGAGAGGTGGAAGGCGCTGTGGAGGGTGAGGACGATGAGGAGGACGATGACGAGGGTGATGAAGATGATGACGATGATGGTGATGGTGATGCTGATGTGGGACATATTGATCCGTTACATTTTTGACTTATATTACTGAGATTTGATGTTTAATCTATTCTAGTTGTTGGTTTTATCTAGACTCGTAGTATAGTATTGGAGTTGAGTTATTTTTATATATTGTCTGTTTTTATGGATGTTGTTTTCTTTTAGTGGTTGTGTGTTTGAGAACTCCCTGGACAACGCCCCTCATTCTTGGACCCTGGACAACCCACCCTCCCCCTTGGACCCCGAACACCCCCCAAACACCCCCCGGACAGCCCCCTGGACAGCCCCCCGTACAGCCCCCAACCCTCCACCCTGGACCCCAAATAGCCCCCCGGACAGCCCCCCGGACAACCCCCCCACCCTCCCCCTTGGACCCCGAACAACCCCCCAAACACCCCCTGGACAACCCCCTGAACAACCCCGGACAACCCCCTGAACAACCCCTGAACAACCCCTGAACAACCCCTGAACAACCCCTGAACAACCCCCTGAACAACCCCTAAACACCCCCCTAAACAACCACCGGACAGCCCCCTAAACAACCCCGGACAACCCCCTGAACAACCCTCAAACACCCCTCGGACAGACCCCGCACAGCCCCCCCACCCTCCTCCTTGGTCCCTGGACAGCCCCCCGGACACACACCGGACAGCCCCCGCGGACAGCCCCCGCGGACAGCCCCCTGGACAGCCCCCCGTATAGCCCCCCGTACAGCCCCCGTACAGCCCCCACCGGACAGCCCCCGCGGACAACCCCCCAGACACCCCCCGGACAGCCCCCTGAACACCCCCAGACAACCCCCTGAACAACCCCCTGAACAACCCCCAGACATCCCCCTGAACAACCCCAGACAACCCCCTGAACAACCCCCAAACACCCCCCAGACAGACCCCGCACAACACCCCCACCCTCCTCCTTGGTCCTCGGACAGCCCCCCGGACACCCACCAGACAGCCCCCCCGGACAGCCCCTCCACCTTCCTTAATTTCATTAGCTCTGAAATTTTTCATAGCACGATCAACTAAAATCTAATCCATACTAAATATGATATAAAAATATTCTATATGAATTTCCATAAGATTTTAAGTGAAAAAAAAGTGACATACGAAAAACTGACCAAACGCATTTGAAATGTGTTGATGCTTTAGGACAACGATCCATGGGTCATATGTGACATGTACGAATCAACCCCGCCTCAATCCGAGTCGCGGTGTGGTCGGGATCAGTCTAAGTGGCTCTCTTTTGATTTAAATGGACATCATTTTAAGTACATACGAAAAACCGACCAAACGCATTCGGTTTCCGTTGAGAACGATCCATGGGTCATATGTGAGGTGTACGAATCATCCCCGCCTCAATCCGAGGCGCGGTGTGGCCAACACCGCTCTAACTGTGTCTGTTTTGTTTAAAATGGGTAGGATTATAAGTGAAAAGAACTGGCATACGCAAAACCGACCAAACGCATTCGGTTTCCATTGAAACTTTAGGAGAATGATCCATGGGTCATATGTGACGTGTACCAATAAACCCCGCCTCAATCCGAGGCGCGGTGTGGTCGGAACAACTCAAAATGTATGTCTTTTGTTTCAAAAGGACATCATTTTAAGTGAAAAACATCAACTGGCATACGGAAAACCGGCCAAACGCATTCGGATTGTGTTGATACTTTAATACAACGATCCATGGGTCATTTGAGACGTGTACGAGTCAACCCCGCCTCAATCCGAGGTCGTCCGCTATGAATTTGACCGTTTGATGCCCGTTTTGGCCGTTTATGACACCAGAACTGCGTTGTCGGTCACCGCGCGCACACGGCACGTCCGATTGACGTGCCGTCTGCTCGACCACTTCATAAATCACTCACCCGTATTTTTCGTCTGATTTCAGGCCATTCTGAAATTGTTCGGCCCATTTGGACCCCCCTCACGCGCGTTTACGAAGCGCGCGCATCACTTAAAACACGAATATTGAGCCGTACCACGCAAACCGCACGTCCGATTGATGTGCCGTCTGCGCGTACACGTCACAAATAATAATTAGAATGTTTCTTGGTGGTTTCAGGTCAATCCGAGGTCGGCCGCTATGAATTTGACCGTTGGACGCCCGTTTTGGCCGTTTATGACACCAGAACTGCGTTGTCGGTCACCGCAGGTACACGACACGTCCGATTGACATGCCGTCTGCTCGAACACTTCAGAAATCATAGTCCCGTATTTTTCGTCTGATTTCAGGCCATTCCTACTTCGTTCGGCCCATTTGGACCCCCCTCACGCGCGTTTACGAAGCGCGCGCATCACTTAAAACACGAATATTGAGCCGTACCGCGCAAAACCGCACGTCCGATTGACGTGCCGTCTGCGCGTACACGTTACGAATAATAATTAGAATGTTTATCAGTGGTTTCAGCTCAATCTGAGGTCGTCCGCTATGAATTTGACCGTTGGACGCCCGTTTTGGCCGTTTTTGACACCAGAACTGCGTTGTCGGTCACCGCGGGCACACGGCATGTCCGATTGACGTGCCGTCTGCTCGACCACTTCAGAAATCACTCACCCGTATTTTTCGTCTAATTTCATGTCATTCTGACTTCGTTCGTCCCGTTTGGACCCACCTCACGCGCGTTTACGAAGCGTGCGCATCACTTAAAACACGAATATTGAGCCGTACCGCTCAAACCGCACGTCCGATTGACGTGCCGTATGCGCGTACACATCACGAATAATAATTAGAATGTTTAACGGTGGTTTTATCTCAATCCGGAGATGCGGTGTGGCCGGCACCACTCAAAGTTTCCATCTTTGGTTTCAAAAGGACGTCATTTTAAGTGAAAAGCATCAACTGGCATACGGAAAACCGACCAAACGCATTCCGAATTTGTTGATAATTTATCCCAACAATCCATGGGTCATATGTGACGTGTACGAGCCAACCCGGGATGAATCCGAGTCGCGGTGTGGCCAGGATAAGTTTAAGTGGCTCTCTTTTGTTTAAAATGAACACCATTTTAAGTACATACGGAAAAAACGACCAAACAGATTCAGTTTCCGTTGAAATTTTAGGAGAACGATCCATGGGTCATATGTGACGTGTACGAATCAACCCTGCCACAATCGGAGACGCGGTGTGGCCGACACCACTCAAAGTGTCGGTCTTTTGTTTCAAAAAGACGTCATTTTAAGTGAAAATCATCAGTTGACATACAAAAAACCGACCAAAGGCATTCGGACTGTGTCGATACTTTAGCACAAGGATCCATGGGTCGTATGTGACGTGTACGAGTCAATCCCGCCTCAATCCGGGGAGCGGTGTGGCCGACACCGTTCTAACTGTGTATCTTTTGTTTAAAATGGACAGGATTATAAGTGAAAAGAACAACTGGCATACGTAAAACCGACCAAACGCATTCCGAATCTATTGATAATTTATCACAACGATCCATCAGTCATATGTGACATGTACGAGCCCACTCGGGCTCAATCCGAGTCGCGGTGTGGCCGGGATCAGTCTAAGTGGCTCTCTTTTGATTAAAATGGACATCATTTTAAGTACATACAGAAAACCAACCAAACACATTCGGTTTCCGTTGAAACTTTAGGAGAACGATCAATGGGTCATATGTGAGGTGTACGAATCATCCCCGCCTCAATCCGAGGCGCGGTGTGGCCAACACCGCTCTAACTGTGTCTGTTTGTTTTAAAATGGGTAGGATTATAAGTGAAAAGAACTGGCATACGCAAAACCGACCAAACACATTCGGTTTCCATTGAAACTTTAGTAGAACGATCCATGGGTCATATGTGACGTGTACCAATCATCCCCGCCTCAATCCGAGGTGCGGTGTGGTCGGAACAACTCAAAGTGTATGTCTTTTGTTTCAAAAGGACATCATTTTAAGTGAAAAACATCAACTGGCATACGGAAAACCGGCCAAACGCATTCGGATTGTGTTGATACTTTAAGAAAACGATTCATGGGTCATTTGAGACGTGTACGAGTCAACCCCGCCTCAATCCAAGGTCTTCCGCTATGAATTTGACCGTTTGACGCCCGTTTTGGCCGTTTTTGACACCAGAACTGCGTTGTCGGTCACCGCGCGCACACGGCACGTCCGATTGACGTGCCGTCTGCTCGACCACTTAATAAACCACTCACCCGTATTTGTCGTCTGATTTCAGGCCATTCTGAAATTGTTCGGCCCGTTTGGACCCCCCTCACGCGCGTTTACGAAGCGCGCGCATCACTTAAAACACGAATATTGAGCCGTACCGCGCAAACCGCACGTCTGATTGACGTGTCGTCTACGCGTACACGTCACGAATAATAATTAGAATGTTTCTCGGTGATTTCAGCTCAATCCGAGGTCATCCGCTATGAATTTGACCGTTGGACGCCCGTTTTGGCCGTTTATGACACCAAAACTGCGTTGTCGGTCACCGCGGGCACACGGCACGTCCGATTGACGTGCCGTCTGCTCGACCACTTCAGAAATCACTCACCCGTATTTTTCGTCTGATTTCATGTCATTCTGACTTCGTTCGTCCCATTTGGACCCACCTCACGCACGTTTACAAAGCGCGCGCATCACTTAAAACACGAATATTGAGCCGTACCGCTCAAACCGCACGTCCGATTGACGTGCCGTATGCGCGTACACGTCACGAATAATAATTAGAATGTTGCATGGTGGTTTCATCTCAATCCGGAGATGCGGTATGGCCGGAACCACTCAAAGTGTCCATCTTTTGTTTCAAAAGGACGTCATTTTAAGTTAAAAGAATCAACTGGCATACGGAAAACCGACCAAACGCATTCCGAATCTATTGATAATTTATCCCAACAATCCATGGGTCATATGTGACGTGTACGAGCCAACCCGGGATGAATCCGAGTCGCGGTGTGGCCGAGATAAGTCTAAGTGGCTCTTTTTTGTTTAAAATGAACACCATTTTAAGTACATATGGAAAAACGACCAAACGGATTCGGTTTCCGTTAAAACTTTAGGAGAACGATCCATGGGTCATATGTGACGTGTACGAATCAACCCCGCCACAATCGGAGACGCGGTGTGTCCGACACCACTCAAAGTGTCGGTCTTTTGTTTCAAAAAGACGTCATTTTAAGTGAAAATCATCAAGTGACATACGAAAAACCGACCAAAGGAATTCGGACTGTGTCGATAATTTAGCACAAGGATCCATGGGTCGTATGAGACGTGTACGAGTCAATACCGCCTCAATCCGAGGAGCGGTGTGGCCGACACCGTTCTAACTGTGTATCTTTTGTTTAAAATGGACAGGATTATAAGTGAAAAGAACAACTGGCATACGCAGAACCGACCAAACGCATTCCGAATCTGTTGATAATTTATCACAATGATCCATCAGTCATATGTGACATGTAGGAGCCCACTCGGGCTCAATCCGAGTCGCGGTTTGGCCGGGATCAGTCTAAGTGACTCTCTTTTGATTAAAATGGACATCATTTTAAGTACATACGGAAAACTGACCAAACGCATTCGGTTTCCGTTGAAACTTTAGGAGAACGATCCATGGGTCATATGTGAGGTGTCCGAATCATCCTCACCTCAATCCAAGGCGCGGTGTGGCCAACACCGCTCTAACTGTGTCTGTTTTGTTTAAAATGGGTAGGATTATAAGTGAAAAGAACTGGCATACGCAAAACTGACCAAACACATTCGGTTTCCATTGAAACATTAGGAGAACTATCCATGGGTCATATGTGACGTGTACCAATCATCCCCGCCTCAATCCGAGGCGCGGTGTGGTCGGAACAACTCAAAGTGTATGTCTTTTGTTTCAAAAGGACATCATTTTAAGTGAAAAACATCAACTAGCATACGGAAAACCGGCCAAACGCATTTGGATTGTGTTGATACTTTAAGACAACGATTCATGGGTCATTTGAGACGTTTATGAGTCAACCCCGCCTCAATCCGAGGTCGTCAGCTATGAATTTGACCGTTTGACGCCTGTTTTGGCCGTTTATAACACCAGAACCGCGTTGTCGGTCACCGCGCGCACACGGCACGTCCGATTGACGTACCGTCTACTCGAACACTTCATAAATCACTCACCCGTATTTGTCGTCTGATTTCAGGCCATTCTGAAATCGTTCGGCCCTTTTGGACCCCCCTCACGCGCGTTTACGAAGCGCGCGCATCACTTAAAACACGAATATTGAGCCGTACCGTGCAAACCGCACATCCGATTGACGTGCCGTCTTCGTGTACATGTCACAAATAATAATTAGAATGTTTCTCGGTGGTGTCAGGTCAATTCGAGGTCGGCCGCTATGAATTTGACCGTTGGACGCCCGTTTTGGCCGTTTATGACACCAGAACTGCGTTGTCGGTCCCCGCGTGCACACGGCACGTCCGATTGATGTGCCGTCTACTCGAACACTTCAGAAATCACTTTCCCGTATTTGTCGTCTGATTTCAGGCCATTCCGACTTCTTTCGGCCCGTTTGGACCCCCCTCACGCACGTTTACGAAGTGCGCGCATCACTTAAAACACGAATATTGAGCCGTACCGCGCAAACCGCACATCCGATTGACGTGCCGTCTGCGCGTACACGTCACGAATAATAATTAGATTGTTTCCCGGTGGTTTCAGCTCAATCCGAGGTCGTCCGCTATGAATTTGACCGTTGGACGCCCGTTTTGGCCGTTTATGACACCAGAACTGCGTTGTCGGTCACCGCGGGCACACGACACGTCCGATTGATGTGCCGTCTGCTCGACCACTTCAGAAATCACTCACCCGTATTTTTCGTCTGATTTCATGTCATTCCGACTTCGTTCTTCCCTTTTGGACCCACCTCACGCGCATTTACGAAGCACGCGCATCACTTAAAACACGAATATTGAGCCGTACCGCTCAAACCGCACGTCCGATTGACGTGCCGTATGCGCGTACACGTCACGAATAATAATTAGAATGTTGCACGGTGGTTTCATTTCAATCCGGAGACGCGGTGTGGCCGGCACCACTCAAAGTGTCCATCTTTTGTTTCAAAAGGACGTCATTTTAAGTGAAAAGCATCAACTGGCATACGGAAAACCGACCAAACGCATTCCGAATCTGTGGATAATTTATCCCAAAAATCCATTGGTCATATGTGACGTGTACGAGCCAACCCGGGATGAATCCGAGTCACGGTGTGACCGGGATAAGTCTAAGTGGCTCTCTTTTGTTTAAAATGAACACCATTTTAAGTACATACGGAAAAACGACCAAACGGATTCGGTTTCCGTTGAAAATTTAGGAGAACGATCCATGGGTCATATGTGACGTGTACGAATCAACCCCGCCACAATCGGAGACACGGTGTGGCCGACACCACTCAAAGTGTCGGTCTTTTGTTTCAAAAAGATGTCATTTTAAGTGAAAATCATCAAGTGACATACGAAAAACCGACCAAAGGCATTCGGACTGTGTCGATACTTTAGCACAAGGATCCATGGGTCGTATGTGACGTGTACGATTCAATCCCGCCTCAATCCGAGGAGTAGTGTGGCCGACACCGTTCTAAATGTGTATCTTTTGTTTAAAATGGACATGATTATAAGTGAAAAGAACAACTAGCATACGCAAAACCGACCAAACGCATTCCGAATCTGTTGATAATTTATCACAACGATCCATCAGTCATATGTGACATGTACGAGCCCACTCAGGCTCAATCCGAGTCGCGGTGTGGCCGGTATCAGTCTAAGTGGCTCTCTTTTGATTAAAAAGGAAATCATTTTAAGTACATACGGAAAACTGACCAAATGCATTCAGTTTCCGTTGAAACTTTAGGAGAACGATCCATGGGTCATATGTGAGGTGTACGAATCATCCCCGCCTCAATCCGAGGCGCGGTGTGGCCAACACCGCTCTAACTGTGTCTGTTTTGTTTAAAATGGGTAGGATTATAAGTGAAAAGAACTGGCATACGCAAAACCGACCAAACGCATTCGGTTTCCATTGAAACTTTAGGAGAACGATCCATGGGTCATATGTGACGTGTACCAATCATCCCCATCTCAATCGGATTCCACATATAAATGTCATCTAAATTTTAAATTGAATTATATATGAATTATGTATGTTTATGAATTGTAATTTAATTATGGATGTGTATAGTTTCAGGATCCATTATATGTTAAATGTGTATGAATTTGTTCGTAATTGTATATGTATGTTTTATTTTATTACAGGTACAATAGTTGGATCGAAAATGAGGTGAAAATGAGGCCTGATGAGATGAGAGGTGCCTGATGTACAGGGGAGAGGGTCTGTGCAAATTCCAGGCCGCTGCAATTTGCAGCATAGGGTATGCCAACGGTTTTAAACCGTTGTCATATAATCCTAAATAAGTTTTTACCAATGGTTCAACGAACCGTTGGTAAATATCTCTTTTCCCAACGGTTTAGAACCGTTGGGAAAGAGATCACCCATGGAAAACTATCCCAACGGTTCTTCAAAACCGTTGGGATAGTTAAGGTATATTTGGTTTTCCCAACGGTTTGGGAGAAACCGTTGGGAAAAACTATCCCAACGGTTCACCAAACCGTTGGGATAGAGTGCCTTCTGTCAGCCTACCCCAACGGTTTCCAGCAAACCGTTGGGAAAGGTTTTCCCCACGACTTGCTTCCCTATGGTTGGGAGAACCGTTGGTATATCATATACCAATGGTTTGAGGGGCTTTCCCAACGGTTGTGAACCGTTGGGAAATAGTGTATTTCTAGTAGTGACTATATGTCATTCTAATTAGAATTATCATTTATTTCCAATATTATATTTTCTAGTTCAAGTATATAAAACTTATTGTTATGATATTACATACCATAACATATGTTATACTTATCCATAAGAAAAAATTTATTTCCAAACATGAAATAATATTATATAGTGTCAAAATTGGATACTCAGATTATGTTTATAGTAAAAATGGAACATAATAAAAATTATTTAGTACAAGAACCATTCCACTTGGTAAAGTAAGATGATAATCTACCACTACTAATATTACTAGTATCACACCATTTTCTACCTAGAGAATAACCTCATCTTTTTAATCATCTTGAATCTACATTATTTTGATATTTTAATACAACATTGAAATCCACATGCAGTATCCAACACTGAACTTATAGATATATAAAGATTGAATTTAATGACAAATATACCTGAAGAAGAAGAATCATGTTGCTTCTTATTACTAGTTGTCTAATTCTTCTTCTAGTGGACTTTATTTCCACATGAAAAGTAGACTCCATCCTACTCATTTCTCCTCCTCTATATATTTGGATTCATCGAAGGGTTGTGCATTGGCGTCTTTGATTAGGAATTAGCCTTTGACACTTTTTTTCCTTGGATTTCTTCTTCTTGTTCACTATAAGAACTGAAGAGTTGAAGCTATTTATTCCATTATCTACTTAAAAAATTAAAGTGAAAAAATCTAGGAGTGAATTATTAATTTTATTCATATTATAATCAATAATCCAAGTATAAAAGATATGTGGAAAAGAGGTAATAATGAGATCATTTTCTAGTTCTTAGTTCCATTCTAACTTAAGGATATTCAATCTATTAGTGTACCCAACCATCATGAGTTCATAAGGCCCAGATTGATTACCTTATACTATTCCACACCAATATAGAGTAATGTATATATCATATATTTTTTTATGATCTCTCTCCTAGAATAACACTTGGTGATAATACAACATTTGGAAAGAATCTTTATCCTCGTGTATTTTATGCAAATCATTGGACATAGATGAAAACATGAAACATTTAAAATATAGTATATCATCCATATGATTTTTATATTAATATTTATTTACTCTAATTTATCCCTGATGAGGATGAGTAGGAAGTAGGGACTCCAAAATATAAATATTCTTCTCTTGACGCAATACTATGCGCAAGCACCTATACAACTCCTAGAAGTTATGGAATGTCAGAATATTATCTTTATCCAATATCAATCACAGTGAAATTGAATTGGTTATGGTTTCCATTTGAACAATAAAAAGTTAATTTACTAGAATAATATTTTATCTTTATTACCTATAGAAATTTTCAAATTACTAATTTTAAATATCTTCCATAATTTTATCAAATCCTAATATCTCTCAACTATTTGATTTGGAACACTTAATCACATTAGTATTCTAGTTGAAATGATCCTTAAACCTTCCTTAATATCCCGAGATATGGAATTAAAACTTCTATGAGACTCCAAGGTATACTTTTGAGTGACCAACTTTATTAACTCGCAACTTCTTGATCTATTGAGTGGATTCCTATCTCTTGCCAAGAAATGATTTTTATTGCTCAATAATTTGCCTCTAAAGTTGTAATAAGATATCTAGGATACTAGATTATTACCAAATTTAATTAATTTTGACCCACCACTTTAATAATAACTCTGTAGTAGTTAGAGGATCTCTAAATTAGGGCTGATGATCACCTCCAACAATCAGTTGTATCCAAATTCTAATGATAGAAGGCATTGAATGACTTACTATTTTCATCCAGGTATTGTTAATTTAATCTAAGTTAATGAAATATTTTTCTATTGAAAATGTATTTTATATGTGATATCACTCAAAAAATAACCTTTCTTTTATATAAAAAACAGTCACCACACTTTTTATTTTATCTATACATGCTTGTTTATTATTGTACTATATGATCACATGTAATAAACAAACATTCAGAAAATAATAAACCACATATATTATAAAATAAATAAATTAATAATGAAGTGATAATGGGATGTTAACTATTTTCTAATCTATCGATCAAATAATAAAATTACTGAGACCCTAAGAAAATTCCAAAATTCTTTAAGTCAATACCTCACTTGAATTTCAACACCCAAAACTCTCGGGCACTTCACATGTTAGGGTTTATGACTGATATTGTAACACTCCAGGTAAATAAATAATATGAAATTTTTATATTTATCCATATTTTTGAATAAAATATTAATATGAATTTAAAGGGGACGCTATGCTCGATGGCGTACCCAACACGCAACAACGAGTTTCTTGGGAACCTTACGTTGTAGTCTAATAATAAAATAATATTATTTTAAATGGTAGTTAACATGTAGTCGTTGTATTGGTGGGAATGGATATAAATAACTAAAATATGATTATATATGTTTTTAAATGTTTTTACATTTATCAAATAAAAGATAAAGTCTTAAAATACAGAAAGATTTCAATTTTAGGCGTATATGCCCTAGTTTTCACTAAAGGTTCACTTATCGCCTTTTGATGGTGAACCGTCATTAAATATAGTTTTATTCACTCTTATAAATTATATTAGACCAAATAAAACTCTTCTTAAGAATTGGGACATCAAAATTTACTTTGTGTAAATTTTTGGTATCTTTCCGATAAAGTTCATTTTTTAATGAATAGTGTAAAATGTTGTATTTTAATTCAAAACCTCTTTTTAATTTAATTTATTTATATGATTATATTATCTTTTGAATTGATTTTAAAGTGAAATTTGAATATATTTTTACCCTTAATTCCAATAGTGGTCGTTGGAATTAATTTCACTTTGAAATCAGACTTAAACTAGTGTCAATCTTTTGATACTTATTGTTTCATAAAAACACGCTATTGGCTCTGACAGCAGGAATTAATTATTAAATTAATTAATGTGACTTATATTATTTTAATTTTGTAAAATAGACTTAATTTCTGAATTCAGAATATCAAATATAGCTTAGGGTGAATTTTTGGGATTTTTCTGAAAAACATCAATTTTTGATGAATAGTGAAACCACTAAGTGGTACTTATAAAAACTGATTTTTCTGTTTAAATGAAATTTTGCGTCTTTGTGTTTTGAATTTCAAAAATTCTACATACATGGTTTTCATTAAGAAGTAAAATGTGGTTCAATGGGATAAAAATAATTTTTTGGTGAATAGTAACTTATTAAGTTTTTAATCGCGATTAGAGGCAATTAGTGTAGTTTATGGTAAGAATAATGTTTTAATAAAATGAAATGACCTAGACACATGTCCTACCCTAATTGGATGTGTCATGGCCGACCAAGAAAATCCATGGGTCAACTTGGGGACCCCATGGAGCCACATTGGTTTGGAAAATGACATAAATATCTTTTTATTTAATGTTAAAGTAAAAATGACACAAACATGAAATGTTTTAATAAAACAATTTTTACATGGGGTTATACAAGTCATATTTTTGACTATAAATATTAATTGGAAATATAAAAATATTTCCTACATCATAGTATTTTTTTTATAATTTTTAGACATTAAATAAATTAAATTATTTATGACATCATGATGATGTAGTGATGACCTCATTATTTAACGATTTAAATAAAATGGAAAGATAATGTAATATTTAAGACCAAAACATGTCCAAAACCTATTTTATGAGTTTATTTAGAACCCTTATCACTTTATCCTCGAAATACATCAATGTGGGACCTTTAAAATCTGAATCTCTTTAGAAAATAAAGTAACATTTTGTAACTTTACAAGAGTGCCCCTCCTCTCCTCTTATAAAAGGCCCCCACCTCTACCTCCTTACCCACACTCCCAAAGCCTTTGTCTTGGCCAACCCCTGCCCATGTTTGCTATACAATTCCCTCTATTACTCCTTGAAGCCTCAATTTGGGCAGAAGTCTTCCCAAGGAAGCCTTTGAGCTCAAACCAAAGGGAGTTACCCGATTTTAAGGTAATGTCTTCACATGAGTCCTTTTGTTTTATTTTGCCTCTCCAACACCCTAAAATCTTTTTTTTCATTTAATTTATAACAACTCCAGTATCTTCAATATACTAGGATGTTGTTATAAGAATTATTCGAGCTACACTTACACACACCTACATCTAATGTTTAAAGAACATATTGTTTCTGTGAATGGCGAATTTCTGCCTCATGAAATGATGATCGTTCAACACTTATATAAAACCTTAAAAGGTGGACATTAAGATGTCAATATATTTATATATGATATATAATATGTTTATGTTTTACTTAAGCTTCTTTTTTTACATTTATGTCATACCTTTATGGTTTCCATTATGGGTAAACGCGATATCTTCATTTAAGGAAGTGCGGACTACCACCCCCTCAAAGTGATGTGATTCGTTAATGCCATATGTGGGACATATAAAGGATGGATTTAAAGTTATTATATATGATGTTATATTGGAATTATAATATACCTCTATATAATTATTATTTATTTCCATTAATGTATGAGATTGAAATGAAAGTAGCGTTCATGCGTACATACGACTTACCGTCTCCATGAACGGTGCATTTCATTTCTTATCCCCAAATGTAATGTACTATTATAAGTACATATTTATAATGGATATATATAATTTATGTTACATATAAATTATGAATATAATTATTTAATTAAAATATACATACCTCTCATTTAGTTTTAATTCCATTAATATGACAATGAAATGAAAGTAGCGTTCATGCGTACGTACGGCTTACCGTCTCCATGAACGGTGCATTTCATTTCTTACATCTAAATGATTATTTAATATTATAAATACATGTATATGATGGATATATGTGATATATATGATATAAAAATCATGAATATCATTCTGGATATAATGAACCTTTGACCACATGAACAACATGTAATTGTAAGAAGTTCACTTTCGACTTAAGAACCAAATATCGACAAAACAAACATTAATAACTTAAATGATTACATAATGTTTATAAGATGGAAATAAGTTATATAAAAGGAATAATTAACTTGAAAAAGGTTCTTAAGCAAATATAAATTAACTCAAGTTTATTATTCAGGACGATAAAGACCGATCGAGTCAAGTCGGACCCGAGGTAAGGGATCCTACTCCTCTCTTTCTTTTTAAGTACACTCTTTTATGCCATTACTTTTAAGATCATATTTATTATGATTGGGATGTTCTTTAATATTAATACTAATGTACTTTTTATGTTCATATGATGAGAGACACTATTCTCTCTCATCAATCCATTTTGGAAGTTTTGAGTGGCGCCGTTAGGCTGCCGAATTTTCGTAAGAGATCTAACCTCTCTCTTTCTTTTTAATTACTCTCCTTTATGTAACTTCTTTTAAGATTCTATTTTTTATGATGGGGGATGTTATTTTATATTCCTCATACTTTAATTTTTATGTTCATATTATGAGAGACCCTATTTTATCTCATAAATCCATTTTTGGAAGCTTTAAGTGGCGCCGTTAGGCTGCCGAGTTTTCGTAAGGGATTTTTCTTCTCACTTTTATTCCCATGAAATTTATGATACATTTGCCACTATTTACTTTGAGTGGTGTATGTACAGACCATTATTATACAGTTTTTTGTAGTATAATTTCATTTATGGGTGTTTACATCTTCATTGTATGCCCTTCTTCCATGGGGTGTACTTTTTGAAAGTTACCCAACTCGGTAATGGGACCTTTCACCCTCCTCTTTTAAAAGACATCTTTTGTTATGTATTTTAATTCACATAATATTATGTTGGGATATGTTCTTCTATATCTCTATTTATGTAAATTTTATGTCCAAGTGATGATATACCCTTTATCTCTCTCATCAACCCTTTTTGTAAAATTTTATGTGACGCCGTTAGGCTGTCGAATTTTACAAAGGGAACTTCTTAACCCAATTTCGATTTCTTTGGGTTAAACATGTAGTTATTGAATATGTCATCGATTGAGTATGTGTGAATGACCTTTGATTTTTTTACACTTAATATCCACTTATATTGGGTGTATTTATATCTGTCACACATAATTATGAGATTGATTTATCCTTAATTTAAGGATACCTTCTTTATAATGGATTTCATCTCATTTTACATTTCTTTTGAGACTTCATTGTTGTTATGCACCAATTCACTCTTATATGGTGTGTATACTGTCCTTTGACATATTATATCATGAATCCCTTTATTCTCATGATATTATAATGTTCAGATTAAATGTTATTCCGCTATTATTTGTATTCAAGAGTCTCTCATTTTGTTAAAAACTATTTAACAAAAATATCGTTTTAAATGTTTTAAAGATTTATTATTCTAAATATTTATCTTTAATGTCCATGTTTTCAAAATGGTTTTCAGTATTTATTAATATGGACATTAATGTTTTAACATTATAAATCCATTAAAAGCATCAAAGTGGTATGGGACACTTTGATTCAAAAATATCTTTTAAATGGTTTTTGAAAATGGATTGCTTAATTCAATATCTTGGAATTACTTCTTGTGATTGAAAATGAAATGTTGCAATTGAAATGATTATATTTTCAATATTTTATGTTTAATTATGGTACTTGGACATTTTATGGGTGGTTACATGATAAACCATATGACGGGTGGTGCCGTGAATACCAGGACGGGTGGTTACGTTATAACCTCCAATGCATTGGGTATGGAAGTTGGTTGTATGGATATTACATTAAGTATGTATGGAAGTTGGCCGAATGGCTATTCCATTAAGTGATATGTGTGGAAGTCGACCTTATGGTTATTCCACTTAAGTATGTTTATGTCTCAAGTTACCTTTATATGTTATGTGTTCTTTACATGGGTTTTATGGTAATCTTTTGGTTACAAAAGGGTAAGTAATGGTCTTTTATTCAGTGAAGAGTTTTTACTACTTCATAAAGGTTAAAAGTTTTACTTTGGTAAAGTACTCATGGTTTACTTGTTGTTTTTGAAAAACTAACATTTTTCCTTCTTTGCATATCCTTTACTGGGCTTTTTATGCTCATCCCAAGTTTTGGAAATGTTTTCCATAGGACTTAAAGATGAATAGGGTCAAGGATGGGATCAAGGAAAGACATTCTTTCTAAAACATGGAACTAGACATGTTTCTTTTTAAGTTTTTTTTATGTTATGGAAACTTAGTAGAAGTGTCTACTATGTAATCTTTTGAGATGTAATAGTTTTGACCTAATTCTCTAAAACTCTAAACCTGAAAAGATCCTCAATGTGAATTATTCAGTTAATTAAATATTAAGTAAGGTTTAAGGTCGGGGACTTATAGTTGGTATCAAAGGTCGGTTTAGATAACTTTAGAGGTTAGGGTATTCTTTAAGCAAAAGTGACATTACCATAATGGTTAGAATTTCAGAAAGATTCCGGGTTTTAGATAAAGTGAATGAGTAAGTATATATTAGTGTGTACCTTCTTCATTAGTACATGATGGTTTTGTTGATATACTCACACTGAATTTTCTGTTTTTAGTGAATGGATGGATCTAGCAGGCACCAAAGTGACAATAGGTTTGAAGGAAAATGTGGTGGTTCTCTGATTAAGAGACTGGATGAAATGGGGTATTCAATGAAGAAACTCATGGTTGTTCTAATCCAACTATCAAAGAGTCATGATCAACCACTTGTACCTTGGTATGTTCTGTAATTCATCATGTACAAGATGACCAATCGATGTAGAAGTTCAGGTAATAATTATAAAGGTAAACATTAGGGTTTATATGCTCCTTACTTTTGAGGTAATTATGGGTTGCTATATATTATGATGGAAAATGAAAGGCATGAGATAAAATTGAGGTTAAAATATGTTATGTTTATTTTTTAATATTTTATCTCATTTTGGGGAATGTTTTAAGAATTATATAGTTTTTGAAAAAGGACAACACGTAGACCGTGTGACAACCCGTCGCGTCGGACAAAGCTGCGGGAATCGAACCCACAACCAAAGTGCGACTGATATTTATCAACTATCACTGGACTATGTGAAGTCCCTGGTTAGTTTGAATGATTATTTTTTAGTTAGATGATTTTATTAATTAAGAGTAAGTTGATTTTGGGATATCTATGGAAAGTTATTAACCTATCATGTAGGATATGTGATTAAGTTAATTACTTTTCAATACGAGACATTAAGAGAAACTGATGTTGTTTGGAGATAAATGTTACGATTTAACTTGGAAGACTATGTGACTAAATCCTTCAAATATTTGGGTTTCAATCTTAGATTGGTTTACTTTGAATAATTTTATGGACAAATTGTTTATCTAATATCCCTCGTTGGACATTGGGTTTTGTTGGACAAATTTTGGAGATTAAGCATAGATTTTCTTTGTAAAGGGTTATCCTTTTCTAGATTATCTGACCTTGTACTAACCTTTTTGGTTTTGGGTTTGGTTAAAGCCTAAAGACATGGGAAGTATATAGTTTTCTTTGGTGGATTAGGTGATTCTCTAGAAGTTGATTATAGTACTCTTAATGCGAGCAAGTCTTCCTAAATACTCGTCTTTTGGAAAAAATATCAGTTTGATTAAGGAATCTAGTAAAAGTTGAAAGTCAACATGATAAGTGATTATGTTTCCTTATGAATAAATTCCACAATAAAAAGTAACTTAAAACAAAAATTTTGTCTATTAACTTTTCCTACTAGGTAATCAAATACCGTTTAACCCATCACAAGTTTTTGATTTTCTTATGGTTAACTTTCTCCTAGACATGCTTACTATCACTCTCCCTCAAGAACATGACCCTTTGCTTTTTCTTCCATGTCCATGTTTTTTTACATGGAATCCTAGTATGGTTTAACTTGGGTGACCTCTATACTTATCTTCCTTTATTTTAAAGTGATTGTTTTACAGACTCTTGTTCCGATATGGGACTTTCAAGGATGTTTCCAAGCTCAATTTTAAAATTGCGAGGACACAATTCCCAAAAGGGGGGAAGGATGTAACACCCTAGGTAAATAAATAATATGACAGTTTTATATTTATCCATATTTTTGAATAAAATATTAATATGACTTTAAAGGGGACGCTATGCTCGATGGAGTACCCAACACGCAACAACGAGTTTCTTGGGAACCTTACGTTGCACTCTAATAATAAAATAATATTATTTTAAATGGTAGTTAACATGTAGCTGTTTTATTGGAGGGAATGGATGTAAATAACTAAAATATGATTATATATGTTTTTAAATGTTTTTACATTTATCCAATAAAAGATAAAGGCTTAAAATATGGAAAGAATTCAATTTTAGGCGTATATGCCCTAGTTTTCACTAAAGGTTCACTTATCACCTTTTGATGGCGAACCATCATTAAATATAGTTTTGTTTACTCTTATAAATTCTATTAGACCAAATAAAACTCTTCTTAAGAATTGGGACATCAAAATTTAATTTGTGTAAATTTTTGGTATCTTTCCGTTAAAGTTCATTTTTTAATGAATAGTGTAAAATGTTGTATTTTAATTCAAAACCTCTTTTTAATATAATTTATTTATATGATTAGATTATATTTTTAATTGGTTTTAAAGTGATATTAGAATATATTTTTACCATTAAATCCAATAGTGGTCATTGGAATTAATTTCACTTTGAAATCGGACTTAAACTAGTGTCAATCTTTTGATACTTATTGTTTCATAAAAACACGCTATTTGCTATGACAGCGGGAATTAATTATTAAATTAATTAATGTGACTTATATTTTTGAATTTTGTAAAATAGACTTCATTTTTGAATTCGGAATATCAAATATAGCTTAGGGTGAATTTTTGGATTTTTCTGAAAAACTTCAATTTTTTATGAATAGTGAAACCACTAAGTGGTACTTATAAAAACTGATTTTTCCGTTTAAATGAAATTTTGCATCTTGGTGTTTTTAATTTCAAAAATCCGACATACATGGTTTTCATTAAGAAGTAAAATTTGGTTCAATGGGATAAAAATAATTTTTTGGTGAATAGTAACTTATTAAGTTTTTAATCGCGATTAGAGGTAATTAGTGTAGTTTATGGTAAGAATAATGTTTTAATAAAGTGAAATGACATAGAAACATGTCCTACCCTCATTGGATGTGTCATGGCCGACCAAGAAAATCCATGGGTCAACTAGGGGACCCCATGGAGCCACTTTGGTTGGAAAATGACATAAATATCTTTTTATTTAATGTTAAAGTAAAAATGACACAAACTTGAGATGTTTTACTAAAACAATTTTTACATGGGGTTATACAAGTCATAGTTTTTAATATAAATAGTCATTGGAAAGATAAAAAGATTTCCTACATCATAGTAGTTTTTTTATAATTTTTAGACATTAAATAAATTAAATTATTTATGACATAATGATGATGCAGTGATGACCTCATTATTTAACGATTTAAATAAAATGGAAAGATAATGTAATATTTAAGCCTTACACAAGTCAAAAACCTATTGGACGAGTTGATTTCGAACCCTTATCACCTTATCCTCGAAATAAATCAACGTGGGACCTTTGAAATCCGAAACTCTTTTGAAAATAAAGTAACATTTTGTAACTTTACAAGAGTGCCCCTCCTCTCCTCTTATAAAAGGCCCCCACCTCTACCTCCTTACCCACACTCCCAAAGCCTTTGGCTCAGCCAACCCCTGCCCAGTTTTCCTCTCCACTTCCCTCTCTTACTCCTTGAAGCCTCAAATTGGGCATAAGTCTTCCCATGGAATCCTTTGAGCTCAAACCAAAGGGAGTTACCCGATTTTAAGGTAATGTCTTCACTTGAGTCCTTTTGTTTTATTTTGCCTCTCCAACACCCTAAACTATTTTTATTAATTTATTTTGTAAACACTCTAATATCTTAAATATACTAGGATGTTTTTATAATAAGGATTCGAGATACACTTACACACACCTACATCTAATGGTTAAAGAACATACTGTTTACATGAATGGCGAATTTCTCCCTCACGAAACAATGATTGTTCAACACTCATATAACACCTTCAAAGCTTGCCATTAAGATGTAAATATATTTATATATGATATATAATATGTTTATGTTTTAATTAAGCTTCTGTATTTTTCATTTATGTCATACATTTATGGTTTCCATTATGGGTAAACGCGATATCTTCATTTAAGGAAGTGCGGACTACCGCCCCCTCAAAGTGATGTGATTCGTTAATGCCATATGTGGGACGTATAAAGGATGGATTTAAAGTTATTATATATTATTTTATACTGGAATTATAATATACCTCTATATAATTATTATTTCTTTCCATTAATGTATGATATTGAAATGAAAGTAGCGTTCATGCGTACGTACGGCTTACCGTCTCCATGAACGATGCATTTCATTTCTTATCCCCAAATGTAATGTACTATTATAAGTACATATTTATAATGGATATATATAATTTATTCTAAATATAAATGATGAATATAATTCTGTAATTAAAATATACATACCTCTCATTTAGTTTTAATTCCATTAATATGACAAAGAAATGAAAGTAGCGTTCATGCGTACGTACGGATTACCGTCTCCATGAACGGCGCATTTCATTTCTTACCTCTAAATAATTATGTAATATTATAAATACATGTATATGATGGATATATGTGATATATATGATATCAAAATCATGAATATCATTTTGGATATAATGAACCTTTGACCACACGAACAACATGTAATTGTAAGAAGTTCACTTTCGACTTCAAAACCAAATATTGACAAAACAAACATTATTAACTTAAATGATTACATAATTTTTATAAAATGGATATAAGTGATATAAAAGGAATAATGAACTTGAAAAAGGTTCTCAAGGAAATAGAAATTAACTCAAGTTTATTATTCAGGAGGTTAAAGAACGATCGAGTCAAGTCGGACCCGAGGTAAGGGATCCTACTCCTCTCTTTCTTTTTTAGTACACTCTTTTATGTCATTACTTTTAAGATCATATTTATTATGATTGGGATGTTTTTTTATATTAATTCTACTGTACGTTTTATTTTCATATGATGATAGACCCTATTCTCTCTCATCAATCCATTTTGGATGTTTTGAGTGGCGCCGTTAGGCTGCCGAATTTTCGTAAGAGATCTAACCTCTCTCTTTCTTTTTAAGTACTCTCCTTTATGTAACTTCTTTTAAGCTCCTCTTTTTTATGATGGGGGATGTTATTTTATATTCATAATACTTTACTTTTTATGTTCATATTATTAGAGACCCTATTTGATCTCATAAATCCATTTTTGGAAGCTTTAAGTGGCGTCGTTAGGCTGCCGAGTTTTCGTAAGGGATTTTTCTTCTCACTTTTATTCCCGTGAAATTTATGCTACATTTTCCACTATTTCCTTTGAGTGGTGTATTTAATTCCCATTATTATAAAATTTTTGTAGTATAATTTCATTTATGGGTGTTTACATCTTCATTGTATGCCCTTCTTCTATGGGGTGTACTTTTCGAAAGTTACCCAACTCGGTAAGGGGACCTTTCACCCTCCTCTTTTAAAAGACTTCTTTTGTTATGTATTTTAATTCACATACTATTATGTTGGGATATGTTCTTCTATATCCTTATTTATGTAAATTTTATGTCCAAGTGATGAGATACCCTTTATCTCTCTCATCAACCCTTTTTGTGAAATTTTATGTGACGCCGTTAGGATGTCGAATTTTACCACGGGAACTTCTTAACCCAATTTAGATTTCTTTGGGTTCAACATGTAGTTATTGAATATTTAATTTATTGAATATGTGTGAATGAAATTTGATTGTTTTAGACTTAATATCCACTTATATTGGGTGTATTTATATTTGTCACACATAATTATGAGATTGATTTATCCTTAATTTAAGGATACCTTCTTTATAGTGGATTTCATCTCATTTTACATTTCTTTTGATACTTCGTTGTTGTTATGCACCAATTCACTCTTATATGGTGTGTATACTGTACTTTGACATATTATATCATGAATCCCTTTATTCTCATGATATCATAATGTTCAGATTAAATGTTATTCCGCTATTATTTGTATTCAAGAGTCTCTCATTTTGTTAAAAACTATTTAAAAAAAATATCGTTTTAAATGTTTTAAAGATTTATTATTATAAATCTTTATCTTTAATATCCATGTTTTCAAAATGGTTTTCAGTATTTATTTATATGGACATTAATGTTTTAAAATTATAATTCCATTAAAATCTTCAAAGTGGTATGCGACACTTTGATTCAAAAATCTCTTTTAAATGGTTTTTGAAAATGGATTGCTTAATTCAATATCTTGGAATTACTTATTGTGATTTCAAATGAAATGTTTTTATTGAAATGATTATATATTCAATATTTTATGTGTAATGATGGTACTTGGAAATTTTACGGGTGGTTACATGATAAACCTTATGACGGGTGGTGCCGTGAATACCCGGACAGGTGGTTACGTTATAACCTCCAATGCATTGGGTATGGAAGTCGGCCGTATGGCTATTCCATTAAGTATGTATGGAAGTTGGCCGAATGGCTATTCCATTAAGTGATATGTGTGGAAGTCGACCTTATGGTTATTCCACTTAAGTATGTTTATGTCTCAAGTTACCTTTATATGTTATGTGTTCTTTACATGGGTTTTATGGTAATATTTTGGTTACAAAAGGGTATGTAATGGTCTTTTATTTAGTGAAGAGTTTTTAATACTTCATAAAGGTGAAAAGTATTACTTTGGTAAAGTACTCATGGTTTACTTGTTGTTTTGGAAAAACTAACAGTTTTCCTTCTTTGCGTATCTTTTACTGGGCTTTTTTATGCTCATCCCAAGTTTTTGAAATGTTTTCCACAGGACTTAAAGATGAATAGGGTCAAGGATGGGATCAAGGAAAGACATGTTATCTAAAACATGGAACTAGACATGTTTCTTTTTAAGTTTTTTTTATGTTATGGAAACTTAGTAGAAGTGTCTACTATGTAATCTTTTGAGATATAATAGTTTTGACCTAATTCTCTAAAACTCTAAACCTGAAAAGATCCTCAATGTGAATTATTCATTTAATTCAATATTAAGTAAGGTTTAAGGTCGAGGCCTTATAGATATTTACTCAAATCACTTTGTCACAAACTCCTTCGATCATTATGATATATACTCTCAAGTAGATTAGGGGAATTTAGGGTGCGAAATTACATTTTAAAACCTAAATGTGGAAATACAGATCCTTATACAAATTAAAGGTGGAGGACGATGCATATATTGGAAAAATAATATAATTATTTTATTTTAAAAACATAAATGAAATAATTAAAAAAAAATTATGGGTCAGTCTCGACTCATGATCAGTCAAAATGAAATTATATTATAAATGAAAAATTAAATTTTCCAAAATTGAACTCGACCGAATTTTTAATGATTTAACTTATATTAAAATTATTTTAATTAAATATTGATACATTCCACCACACTTGAAATAATTTTATTAAATTCCATATCATTAAATTTTTGTTTTAAATTTTATTCGATTTTTTTGGCCAATTTGGACATAAAGAAATACCCCAAATACTAATTTAGGGATTTTGATATAGTTTATGGGTCGACCAGGTTGGATCCGGACTATATCGGTCCTGACCAAATCTAATTGGGCATCCATTTAAGAGCATAATAAATATATAATATATATATATATATATGATATTATAATATATATTATATACAATAATATATATATATATATATTGGTTCAAACCATCACCCAACCCAAAAATAGAGAGGGAAAAAAGTCCATTCCCAACCAAATGGCGCATGAAAACCTATTGTTTTTTTAAAAAATATTAATCCTCATCCTTCTAGCTAGAAGTATGTGTGTGTGTGTTTTTTTATGTCTTTTAATTCAGGTTTGCTCATTAACCCATCAAGACAACAGACTACCCAAGTTGGCTACTAGTATTTCTAGATAAAAAACAAACCTCTGTAGTTCTCCATCCAAAAAATACATAGAATTGGTATCCATAAAAGATAATGAAAAATAAACTTGTAAATCCCATCACATGGAAACCCTAAAACTCATAAATATTCGATCAACCATATCTTGTCCATACAAACTCATATTGTTGCATCTTCAGCCTTGTTGGAACCATATTTATGAATCATAGAAAATTTAATCAAAATTTTGATGTTTTTGGCATAAATAATCACATGTAACCTTTGATACCAATTGAAGGAAACCGAGGTGCATCATAATCCTGAAAAATACATTATTTAAAATTTTGGGTTTTAGATTATTTTTAAAAAAACTAAATTCACAAAAATCATTGCCAATATTCCTCAAAGGATTCTGTGAAATTCAATTTATGCATAATAAATGAAAATGAATGAAGCTATAAATGGTACCCTGTTAATTTGAAATCATTGATTTTATTCATTCATAGTCGGTGTATCATGACTCAAAAGATCCAAGAAATAAATCCTCTATATCATACAAACATGCACCACAACTCTAGGATCATCAATATATGACTCTTGGGTGATAAAATAGAAAATTAAATAGATTTAAAACATCCCTTAGATCACGTGAAGAACACAAACTTGATCAAGAAAGATAGATCGATCCGACCTTGTTCTTTTTTCAGAATATCTCTTTATAATCTTATGAGGAGTGGAGAAGAGAGTGTCTCTATATAGATTAATCCAAATGGTGGGGATCACTATTAAAGTGGTGAGAATGAGATTCTATACCTATTTTATACTTTCTAAAATTGTACTTTTGTCCCTGGAATGTAATAAACTTTATTTTAGACACTTGTGAAAACTGATGACTTAATTATAATTGTCATAAATATCATAAATATTTTATCACTCACTTATAACACTAAAACAGGTTGTGTGATAAATCAAAAACCATAAACATTTCCGATATGCTCCCAAAATAATTTAATGAAACTTAAATGTTTTTTATTCATTTTAAAAAATTATATTTTCTCATATTCACTTTTATGACCAAAAAACTTTTTAATACCATGAGAAATAAATTCAATCATCATTATTCTAACTTGAATAATATAATTAAATTATTTCACCTAAGATTGATCACACTCAAATGTTCACCTGCCCCCACACATGAGACCTGCTTCATTATAAACTAATATTTGTCTGAATAGGTGGAACTTTTGGATACACCTTTTGTGTGAACCACTAGGTCCTTATCTCGATAGAAAATAGTCCAACCTATAGAAAAATAGAAAATTTAGAAACCCATCATTGTATCTAAAGAGATAAGGAATGTCATAATTATTATTACCTCTTATGAACATGTTCTATGTAATATTATCTCTTTGTCTCATGATATCTCATAAAGTATTATACACACTACTGGTAGGAGACTGCCTGCACTAAGACTCAAGAGGGTGGTGAATTTTTTTCTTGAAATTTTATTGACTTTAAAAACTACCATATTTAAAGATATGATTACCAATGATATTTTCTTAACCCATTCACTCAGTAGAAATAAAATCACAAAGAAAAGAGAACATACTCCTGAGATTTATAATTGTCTAAGGAATATAAATCACTTTGTCCACTCCACCAACATTCAATTCCAATAGCTTAGAATTTTTCAATAGATCAGTACTTTTACTAAGGAATTAAAATCATTTTTAGGGACTTAAAAACTAAGTGAAATAAGTCAACACTTGGTATAATATTATGAGATTTCAACTACTCTCCAATAAGGCTTTACAAACAAAATAATTCAAGGTTCTTTTTTATTAGGAACCATAACTATGAAAGAGAAAATAAACATAGTATTTATTGGATCACAGTTGTAAAATACAATAGAAATAAGAGAATAAATATATGAGAGTGATGATAATAAAAAAAAGAAGCTCAAGGAGAGAATTTTGAACATAATAATGATAGTCTTGATTTCATAGCTGTAGAGTTGAATATTTGTTTTCTATTTTTCGTAAAAATAGTACAACACATAGAGAGATTTAGAGAGAAAGGGTAATGAGTGAAAGCGCTTATATTATTATCTATATTCTCTTCTCCAAAAAAATGGATAATTCATGAAAAAAATTCCTTTTTTAATTTCTCATCATTAGTTTCATAAACTCTAGGCATGGAATTAAATTCCACATGTCCTTTTCTCTAAAATACCTCAAAACAGTACTAATCATTAAATAATCCTTTTATTTATTTCTATTATTGGCACTTGAAGATTTTTATAATCATTTTTACAATAAAAATGTAATCATATACTAAACACATGCATAAAAACATTAATTTCCACTAAAAGTACCCAAATGGTAATAAATAATAGGTTTCAGAATGACGTAGCTGATTCTACATCACCACCTAGAAGAATTCAACTAACATGAATTCACATATCCGAATTTATCAATGTAGTCATTCTTTTTATAACTGATTTATCCACATAGCTGAATTTTTATAGGCATGATTCACATATCCAATTTACTTCACCTAGGATTATTTCTAATGTAGGCAAAATTAATGTAGCGGAATGAATTGTGTAGTCATTTGAAACTATGTTGTTGATTTCACCATGTATCCAAATCACATAGCTAATTATTCCATGTAACTGATTCATGTATCCATTTGATCTATCTAGCTAATTTCTCACCTAGGAGATTTATCAATATGGGCAATTCCACATAGATGATTTTGCAACATAGTCGTTTCACATAGGTTTTCTATTCAAATTGCTGATTAACATAGACAGTTCCTCGATGTAGCCATTTCTCCATGTAGAGGAATTCCTCACATAACTAATTTTCCATACTTAGGTAAATTTTCATCAAAATTCCTGAAATTATATATTTTAATATATTGAACTAAATAAATTATAGAACCCAATGAACACACTAAAATAAACAAAACATTTGTAACATATGAAGGGTATTTGAGACCTTAAAAACCAAAAGAACATGGGATATATTGGAAGAACATTATTAGTCCAACAATCTTCCCCTTTAAGATGATAGAAAACCCAATAATCCATTAAAAAAAACTCAAAATGTTTTTATGGGATTTTGTAGAAAACTAAATAATATAATATTAATTTTTAAATTTTCTGATTATCCATTTCTTCACCCCATTAATTAGAAACTTTACCCCCTTTGGAAGACTTTACCACCTTGGGTAAACGTCACTAATCAATGCTACTTCTACCCTTTTTATTAAACATTATGAAACTTTCCCCACTTTTAATTTCATTAAAAACAAAGGAAATAAAGATAAAAAAACTTTAAATTAAACACTTATTTTTATGAACTAGTTAAGAACAGTGACAGAAATAAATTTTGGAATTATGGAAAGAATGGAATTAAAAAAAATATTAATTAAATTTAATGGAATCAATCACTAAGATACAAAGAAAATAGATAAAATATATTAAATTAAAACACTTACTAAGAAAGATAATAGAGATGAATAAAGAAGGATTAATCTAATTATTAACATCAATAAAACAATATCCACTAAATACCCAAAATATATATATATATATATAACACTAGTCATAAAACTCAAGCTTATAGATATAGTAAAACTATGAAAAAGGTTTGGGTGGAGGAAGTTTGAAATTTGGAGAGGTCTGAGAGGTAGTAGTAGGGTCCATTACTGGTGGAAACACTGACTTCTTTATCTATATATTAACACCTATTTCAAATCCAAATGTTAATAAATAACTGAGATCCTGAGTAGGAATGATGATAAATCCTTCAAGATTTCCTAAAGAAATACATAAACCATATGTTTTAGTGATGAGAAAATACATTTTCTTTGGAGGAACAAATGGTTAAGCCTCTTGCCTAGATTGTTCAACTGCTAAGGCAATATTCACCCAGGATTTCACTTTTCTATAAATTGGTGCTGAATAATTTTTGTATTCATTGTCTCATACCTATAAATTTATTTGGAGGGTATAGTATGAGATTCATTCACCCTTTAAGATAATACAAAGTATCTACACATATGTCAATCTGCTTGAGGATATCATACTTACAGAAATCCAGAATAGTAGTATATGCTTGTCTATGCATTTGGGAACTGAGGAGAGACCATTATTCATAATTATTCTGGAAGAATAAATATTTCATGAGGAAAAAAATTAAGAATCACTGAACACAGGTGAAATATGGGGACTATATGAAGTAAGTAGAAGATCCAAATACAAATTATTCAGAATCCAGAAAATAGATCCTTCCAAATTGGTCAGTTTTCCATACATATATTTCATCTTCCTTTCTATATTGGATAGTTGATCTAATAAAACTTGAGTTACCTCATGAATATTACTGGTCTGTAGTTTTTGAACTTAGGTACTAGCAGCAATAATAGAAATCTCAGGTGAAACTGGAGTAGGTATAGTAGCGGGATGATGGTTACACTGAAGGGAAATTATTGATAGGATTATAAAGAAACATTTCTCTCCCAGTAGGTGTTACTAGAATATATGGATCTAGATAATAATATGAGGAAATGGAACACTCTTCCAATGAGTTAGTGTAAAAACCATTAACTTCCTTATAAATCTTTACCATAAAGACCGTATAGTGATTTTAATTTAATATTACTAGAAAAATTGACCTAGATAGCATCCCCTGAACATCTTGAGATACTTTTAAGATATCATTTACCATTCCACCAATATATTCTTCAAAATACACATCTATATCATTCAAGTGAATATTAGTCCCAACACCAAGATTTATAATAGCTTTTAGGGTGTCCTGGAACTCACCTGAAAGATCTCTCTTGAAATATTGAATGATCACAGGTGCAAACATATCACACTAATGATGTTGAATTTGATAGAACATAGAATTAAACCGAAAAAGAATCTTATTAACCTCATTATTAAGGTCAAGAACCACTAAATATATAGATGAAGATATGGTAATTGGTTAAAACCTCCTAAGGAAATAAAAATGACTTACCACTATTCTCTTCAAAGTATGAAATATCACTTTCATTTCAGTCCTAAAACTTTTAATCATATCAACTGAATCCTAAGAAAAATCAGATCGGATCATAGGGATATTTTTAATCATGTATCATTGAGATTAAATAGGTACACTAATTTCAGTGAGCTCTAACTCAGTAGTATAAACATTTATTAGTCCACTCACTTGAGCTTTCCAATCCTTAATATCTTTTTCACTTATCTTAGAAAAAAATTATTGAAAATATGGGATGGTCTAAAGATTATTGATCAAATTTATTTGGTTTTACATCATTTAAACTAATTTTTCAAAATCAGATATTGACATTGAAAATTATTTGATCTGTCATATATCATCCTTAGAGGATATCGTCTGTTGCTTCAACTTATTCTTATCTCCTATGTTATTATCAAATTTAGTCATTAGAAAATAAGAAATAATTTTCATACACAAACTTTTATAAATATTACTAATTGATGGTGTATCCTCATGCATAAAAGGATGTGATAATAAGGACTCTTGGTTATGATAATGATCAACAATCCCTATATCCACTTCAATAACTTTCTCTACACCATCAGGTGATCTATGAATAATTGGATAACCTTCAAGGTGATCCACTTCATGTTTATCTTTATTCACTACAACTATAAAACTAGGAACTTTTTTTTACCAGAATTTCCTAATGATCACTATTAGCTAGCTCAACATACTAAACATATTTAGTAGCTCTAGAAGCTTGTTCTTATCAGATCTGAACTCGAACTTCCACAGTAGGTCTAACTTTTGGAAATTTATGTTCTACTATTGAAACCACTGACTCAAGAACCTCCCTAGAAAGCACCATATCAGCAGGTTCTACATACCTAGGTGATGAGGTTTGAGATAGACCCCCTTGTTAAAACCTTCCTATCCAACATGTCATAAATAATTTTAAGTAGTGTTCCAGTAGTAGAAAAGTTTCCTCAAGATCATGACATAATGATTATTAATTTTTTTTCGAAATTTCTCAACCTCTCCCTCATTAAGATCTCCCTCTTTCTTCTTTATTAAAAATAATATAATCCCACCATACGGGTAATAGTTTAACCTACCATTACCTTTAAAATGGTGATGCATAAAAAACATCATATTTGTTGGAATATTTTACTAAAATTATTAATAAAGATATAAAAGTGGCACATGTCCTAAAATAAAACCATTTACATTTCACCAGCTTTATGAGAAATCCTAGTTTGAATGAACTAACCCAAAACATTCCATTGAGATTTCATATCCTTTACATGTTTCTTCAAAAAAGTAAAGGTTCCAAAAAGAAACATTAATAACTCAGTTGGTCCTACTGAACTTGTACCAACTAGAGTTTTAATAAAAGTAATACGCCCTCATGGGTATAATAAAATATGTCAACCATTTCTATTGATAAATATAGCATGTACTTACCATTGAAATTCGATAACATCACATTCTCTACTTCACTGAATTGGAACTTTTCATCCCTCATGAACTCATTTACTTCTTCCTTAAACAAGAAACCCAAATTATTCTAATAAAAAATGAAATAATAACCTCCAAACTAAAATAATTACTTCATTAACATTTCTTTATTCTTCAACCAACCCATATCGATATCTTTCATAGCTTGTACCACTAGTATAAAAAACGTTTTTTACATCGTCATTTTTAAAGTCTGTTATAAATAACCAATGTTAAAAGCCATAAAATTGATTTATCACATCAGT
This sequence comes from Viscum album, assembly GCA_963277665.1. Classification (NCBI taxonomy): domain Eukaryota; kingdom Viridiplantae; phylum Streptophyta; class Magnoliopsida; order Santalales; family Viscaceae; genus Viscum; species Viscum album. Next base: position 1,513,964,231 of record OY728134.1, on the reverse strand, counting down.
TATATTATAACTGATGTAAAAAATGAATTATATTGATTTATCATGTCTGTTATAAAATAATAGACATGATAAATCAACTATCTCATGTTATCAGATCGGTTATAAAATAACCGACGTTATAAATCCAATTTTCTTACATTGGTTGTATAATAACTAACGTAACGAATGAGTTTATCACATCACTTTTAAAAAAACTAACATGAAAGTTAACATTTTGAATCGAATGAATAACTTATTCAATTTCTTTACAACACATCATTGAAATTTTCAATTTCCGCATAATATTTCGTACATTGCGGTTTTATTTTCACGCCAGTTATATAAGAACAGATGTGAAAAATACATTTTTATGAATTTTTCACATCAGTTATTAAATAACTGATGTGAAAAAAGTTTAAAAACATGTAGATAATTTTTCAATATTCGATTTGGCAGGCCGTAGAGCTTAAACGATGTCACAGATCAAAAGTTATGGCCATCAGAAGATGAAATTCTTGAAGGCTTCATTTATAAATGATCAACTTCAACTGGAGATAAATCTTGATCCCTAACTCTGTTTGAGCTTCACAACCAGTTAAATAAATTCCTGTAAAATTATATACATGTTTTTAAATGATTTTATGTCGGTTATTTAATAACCGATGTGAAAAATATATTAAAAATTGATATTTTACATCAGTTATTTAATAACTGATGTTAAAAGTCTATTTTCACATCAGTTATTAAATAAACGACGTGAAAAATTATTAAAAAAATATAGATAATTTTACGATATTCTATTTTACTGGTCATGGAGCTCAAACTGAGTTACGGATCAAAAGTTATGGCCATTGAAAGTTGACATTTTTTAAGACATTGTTTAGAGGTGATCAACTTTTGATGGCCATAACTTTTGATCCGTAACATTGATTGAGTTCTGAGAAAATTGAAATAGAATATTAGGAAATTAAATAGATGTTTTTTATTGTTTTTTCATGTTAGTTATTTATTAAATTATGGGAAAAATCAAATTTCCATCAAATTTTCATGTCAGTTATTAAATAAAGGACGTTAAAAGGCATTTTTCACGTGGGTTATTAAATAACCAATGTGAAAAATTAATGTAAATTTTATTTTTTATATCCTACCAACATGGAAATTTTAATATATTTTTAAGATAGTTATCATAAAACTGATGTGAAAGATAATTTTTATATCCCACCATTGCAGAATTTCAATTTTTTTACAGCTCGACATCGAAAGTTTCGATTGCTGCCTAAAACTTTTAATACCGCGTTTTATTTTATGATCTCATTTATATGTCTTCGTTATTATAATATGGTTGAAATTTTTAACAACAATTTCTTTCAACCATCATCATTCCACCAAGTTGACTTGTTTGATCTTCAACATGAATATATTATTTCTTCATTCCACTATCTCATCCAGGTATTTGTTATTATTTTTCCATGATTTATGATTTTTATGATTAGTTTTCTTAATTATTATACAATTTAATGATTATTATTATATTATAATAAAGAATATTTTTTTTGTATCAGGGTAAAACTAAAATTCCACCTTCGTATTCAAAAATCCTTTTAAGATGAAGTTCTTTATTCTCTGATCTCATCAGGGTATTTGTTATTATTTTTCCATGATTTATGTTTTTTATGATTAGGTTTATTAATTCATATACCATTTAATGATTATTATTTTATTATAATAATTAATAATGTTTCTTACCATGGTAAAACTAAAAATCCTCCTTTGGATTCAAAAACTCATTTTAAGACGAATCTTTGGTTGGCTCATTCGTTGTTTCCACTGAAAATATATATATAAATCTTCTTATAGTCATAGATTTTGATCTGTTACTCCATTTGAGCTCTAAGACCTATAAAATCAAAGCTCACAAAATTATATACAATATTTTTAACATTTTAGAATTTTGTTTTTAAAAAACTGATGTTAAAAATCCCATTTCACGATGGTTTTTTAAAAACTGACGTGAAAATTAGAGTTCTAGCATCATTTTTTATTAATAGATGGTCTTTCATGCCTGTTATCTAAATAACAGACCTGAAAAATATAGTTTTAACGTCATTTTTTTGAAAAATGGATGGTATTTCACGTCTTTTTTTAAATAACCGATGTGAAAAATGATGATTTTTTTTAACGTCGCTCGGAAACACATTGGCTCAAAATAGAAAGTTAAGGGGGAGTCAAGAGAGATATAGGATAGAAAAGAGTGATAGTTTTGATTATGAGTGAAATTAAATAGTTGAAAAGTAAAAGGGTCCTGGGTCGATTGAAGGGTTTAGGTTACATAACTAATTTGGTATATAACTGATTTAGAAATTTGGGTCAATTCAAACTTAATATAAATAGATAAAATAAATACCAAAAAATGTTTTCTAAAATTAAATCATGATTAATTTAAATAATAAATTATAAAAAATTAATTTAATTTCCATAAAAAATTAAGTAAAACATCAATAAAATAATAAAAAACTAAAATCTAATTAAATAAGATAAACAAGACTAATTTAAAATAAATTAACCCCAAGTCACTTTTAATAAAATCAAAACATTTACATGGAAGGTGATTAGTAAACATATATGATAACTGATTCTTAGTAGAGATAAATTCATGAGTAAATCACTTTTTTGAGCATGATCTCTCAAGAAATGATGCCTCAAGTCTATATGTTTCATTATTTAATGATTTATCAAATTATTTGAAATGTTGATAACACTAGTGTTATTAAATACGATTGATACTTGATTATAATTTAATCCAAAATCCATAAAGGTGTGTTTCATCCACAATAATTATCCACAAAAACAACCTATAGATATATATTCTACTTTAAAATTGATAATGCAACCGAGTGTTGTTTCATACTAGACTATGATACCAGGGATTTTCCTAAAATGTGGAAATTTCCTAAATAACCATTCCTATATAGTATATAAACATCAAATTTAACATTATAATAAGATTTAAAATTAAAATTATATGTTTTTATAAAAATTAAGGAAGGATAAATTGTTCTTTTTAGATATCATAAAATTATTTTGGCTCTTTTAAATGAGATTACTTAATATTTTCTTAAAATAGAACACATAATAATATTATAAACAAAATTTATGGTTTACTAGAAGTAAAATAAAGTATAATCCCAATTATTCCTCTATATATCTTACTTTTAAATGGTTTCCCAACTTCATACAAGTCTTGATTTTCATTTGAACTTATAGTATTTTCAGGTAATTTATCATTTTCAAGTCCAAAAATTTTGAGAAAGTCAAATATTATTTAAATTTATTTATCACATTCCCAAATACTTCTTAAGAAATCTAGAAATGATAGAGAATAATTTAAATGACCAATCACACTCAATTAAATTCATTTTTCATGAATTTTTGAAAATTCATTTTACATTTTTGTTTGTAGAACCAAAAATCACATCATCAACATATATTTAAATTAACAAAATATATAAAGATGAATTTTTATTGAAAAGAGTAGGATATTACACTAACACTAAAAATTCAATTGATAAATGAAAATATCATAAATGATTATACCAAGCATTAGGTTCTTATTCAAGACCATAAAGATATTTGGTAATTTTGAAAAATAGATTTGGGAAATGAGGATTTTCAAAATCTAGAGGTTATTCAACATAAAATTCCTCCATAAGAAGAAATTTATGAAACCATATTTTAAATACATATGATATAATTTATAATTAATATATGATTTATAGGATAGGATAATCCCAATGGATTCTAATTTAGATACAAGTGAAGAGGTCTCCTCATAATCTATACATTATTTTTGGCTATATCATTAGGATATTATTCTAGTTATATTCCTAGTGATCACACCATGATCATCCTTATTATTACTAAAAACACATTTTTTTTCCTATAACAATATAGTATGCGGGTCTATAAACTAACACCCATATCATGTTCATATTAAATTTTTTTAATTCATCATGAATTACTAAAACATAGCTCTTATTCACAAAGTATTATTCTATATACTTTTTTTCTAGTTGAGATAAAAAGATAGAAAATTCTTCGAGGTTTTCTACACTCTTTATAGTCATAACCCCTTTATCTAAACTTCCTATAACAGTTTCTAAGGCATGGTTAATAAGGTTTCTTGGATTTCTAGGAGGCACACTTTCTAGTTTACTAGTATCAATTATTTTAATAATTGGTTTAGGAAAATCAAGTTTAAACTCATTATTATTTTTGTTTTCAAAAAGAGGTTTAGGTATCATGTTTTCAAAAGAATCTATTAGATTATATACTTTAGTAATTTTGTGATCCAAATGATCTCTTTCATAAAATTTCATATGAGTTGATTCCTAAAAAATATTTGACATTTTTTTAAAATACTATATACCTTGGAAGTAATATAATAACCAAGGAAGATTTATTCATTAGAATATGGATCAAGTTTACCAATATTATCCTTGGTATTTAGAATATAAATATTTTATCCAAACTCTTTAAAGTATCCAAATTTTGGACTTATATTATTTTATATATCATATGGTTTTCCTTAATAGTGTTCCTAATCATAACCATTTGTATGAAAAAACATGCTATATTTACAACTTCATCCCAAAATGAGTAGAAAAGTTATACATTGTTCGATAAATTTAACAAAACCATGAATTGAACAAAACCATAATATGAATGTTTGATTCCATGGATCATATTTGGCCTTTCATACATAATCATAACTTTTTTTTATTTCATAGATCTTATTTGACCTTTTTTAAGTTATATATTATTCAACAGAACCATTCAATTGACATGTCATAGGGAAGAAAAATACTATTTGATTCTCTGTTTTCAATAATATGAATTGAACTCATGGTTTTCTAATTCCTCTCCATGGTCACTTCTCAAAGAGAAAAATTTAGAAACTTTCCCTTTTGAACTAGTTCACAAAAATTTATAAAAACTAAAAAGGATTTATTCTGATAAATTAAAAACAAATCCCAAGTAAATATAGAAAAATAGACAAAAAATACATACAAAAAGTTCTTACTTCTAGACTTTCAGTTCTAGATGGCCCAATAAAATTCAAGTGAATAAGTTCTTAGGGTCTAGAAGTAGTAACCTCCTTAAATTGTTTGAAAGATGAATTTTATTTCATTCAAACTTTCAGTGAATCACATAATTTATTTTTATTCCATTTAATCTAATTTAAATCTAAAACTAAATAACTTTTAGAAAAATTTATCAAAGTACATGCATCCGAATTTCTCATCCTTTTATGCCAATTCCAAGATTTATTTGTTTAATCAAGTAAGTAGTTAACTTTTTGTCTACTAATTGAGATCTAAAGTATAAAAATTATCTATTATAGGTTCCTTTAATTTATTAATTTTAAAATTGAAAATAGAACATGCATTATTTGAAAAATATATAAAATAACCTTAATCAAAAAGTTGTGAAATACTTATTAGGTTTTTCTTAAATTCTTCCACATAAAGAAATTTTTTAATGAGGGATGAGATTGGATTAGTAATTGATTCGACTCCCATAATATTTACTTTTTAATTGTCTCCAAAAGTTACATATCCTCCACTAATTTTCGATAAGGAGTGAAAAATAGAGAAATATATACTCATATATCTTGAGAATCCACTATCTATATACCATTTCTCATTGATTATCTTGGACCCTATTCTCTAAAATTAAAATTAAACAAGGAATGGTTTTTATAAATATATTATCTTAGGTTATGTAATATTAGAAAATAAATATTTTGGATCACAAATATGTTTTTTCATTCGAGAAAATCTAGCACTAAATTTTCAAAATAATTTTGAAATAAAATCATGTTTTATTCAAAAAACGAGGGATTATCAAAATAAAATTATTACCATAGAGACATAATTATTTATAGTGAAAAAGTAATTTTGGATACTTTTTTATTCTTATAACTAGACACAAAATATTTTTTATAAAACTTTTGTTCTTCCCCTTGGCCTCATATTTAAAATTTATTTTTCCAATATTTATTGTTTCCAAGAATTAGATATAAATAATTTTTTCCTTTTCTAAAAACACTTAAAACATAATTAAATTATAGAACATAATTTTTATGCTTGATATCTTGTTATCACATTCAATAAAAGATGTTATAGAATCTTTCAACTTGGTTTTCAAATATAAAATCGATTTATTTAAGTCCTCATTTTCATTAACAACATCATTATAGGGATATTTAAAAGTTTTATTTTTCATTTTCAAAGATTCATTTTGGTTTATATCATGGAAAAATATTCATTTAATTCCTCATAAAAGAAAGTTAATTATCTAATTTAGATTCATGATTAAAATAATTAAAATAATGTACCCTATCTGAGTGCTCTGTAAAGAACTTAAAATCCTTTTGATGGGAAATTTCACCCTTTGAATTTAAATACACATCACCAATAAAATATTAAGAATAAAAACATGTTACTTTCAAGGATTTGTTATATTTATTTTCATATAAAACCTTCTTGAAACACATTTTATATGATTTATTGTTGTTTTTTTATTTAGGGCAGTCTTTCTTGATGTTTCTAATATTTTTACACTCATAAAATCTAACTTCTTTATAATTTCCTTCATGTTATTGTACTTATTCAAGGGTTCTTTAAACCTATTCTCTTTTTATAGACATTTTTGAGCTTTATAGAAAAGTAATAAATCTCTCTATATAAAGTATAACTATTTTAGGTATATTTATTAGATAACACAACCATTTGTATATCTATTCTTTCCATGTCATATTTTAAAATGTTGATACTTTCATAGCAACATACCCCCTATTAACTAATATTTTCTCTCTATCATTAACTTCTATCGTAGACTCGTACATCATAATATTTCCAATGAGATAATTTTTTTGAATTTTTTTACCTCTATTGATGTCTTAATGGTAGTTAATATTCCACTACATATAAGTGGTTGAATTCCAAGGATTTTAAAGGATTAATATGGTTCATGAATTGGTGTTCCTAAACCAGTAACATTATTTACAACCTTAATGAGTCTTCCATTTATTTGGGTGATAGTTTTGGCTTTCATCATTCTAAAAGTATCATACATAATCTTTGTATTGTTATATCAAAGAGATCTCACGTTGTTTGTTACTTCATAATCCACTAATATTGTGGTCCATATTTCATGTGTTATTTCACATTGTGAAACTCGGTTTAACTGATCAAAACCTATTCTACATATTTTAACATTCATAGTTTTTGAGTTTAAGTCATAGGGGGCATCATTATTAGCATTCCATGTTTCTATTGATGTCTTGTAAATTTCATAAGGATTCATGTATTTTAGATAAACATTAATAAAAAAAATCATTAGTTAGATGATCAGGCATGCCTTCTAGTAATCATAATTATCAACTTCAATGTAGGGAGATCTAACCATATACATAAATTCTCTATTATCATATATAATATCCATTATCATGAATATATTAAGATTTCAACCATTGAAATATGAATACTAAAAATTCCCTATCTATAATACAAATTGTTGGTTTGATACTAATTGTACTAAGAATAAAGAGGGGGGTGAATTAAGATCTTGAACATTTCATGACTTATAAAACCACCCTATTTAAAGAAATGATTACTTCTAATATTTTTTTAAACCCATGTACGTAGTGTAAATAAAAGTAAAAAAAATATTATTCACAAGATGTTAATAATGGTTTATTGAATAGAATTCCCCTAGTGCACTCCACCAAAACTAAACTTCAAGTGATTGGTGATTTTCACTAGACTAGACCCGTTACCAAGTAATTAAATTATTTGTTTAGGGACATCATGACTATGTTAAATTAGTTTACAATTTTTATAATACCATGATATTTCAACCTATCTCCAACAAGGATTTAAAAACACCAAACTTCAAGATTATTTTTTCCAAAAACCTTCACAACTAAATAGAGAATAAATAAAGAATAAATAGAGTGTTTCTATATGAGGCTCGTAGTTGTAAAATGCAAATGATAAAAGAGAATAAATCTTTAAGAGAGATGATAAGACTAAAAATAATCTTTAGGAGAGTCTTATGAACATAGAAAATATGATCTTGGTAGTATAGCTATAGAGTTTAATATTTTTCATCCTTTTTACATAAAGATGGATCCACATATAAAGATCTTTTGAGAGAAAGGATCAAGAGTGAAAGTGATTATTTTATTATCAATATTATCTTTTCTATAAAACTATAAAATGTGTGAAAATATTCTATTTTAAATTTTTAGCATAAAATCCATATAATATAGAATTTTAATTAAATTCTACAAGTCTGTTATAAAAAGTACATCAACAATAGTACTGAACATTAAATTATCGTTGTACTTATTTATCTTCTCAGTACTTATAGATTTTTATAATCATTTCTACTGTAAATTGGTAATACAAAATTTAATGAATGCATGATAACATTAATTCCCACTTAAATTACACCAATGGTAATAAATAGTAGGTTGTAGAATGAAATAGATGATTCTGGATCACCATGTAGGTGAATTCCACTAATTTGAATTCATGTATCCAAATTGATATAAATATTCTTATTCACATAGCTGATCTATCCATGTAAATAAATTTCCATAGGCTTCTTCATGTAACTAATTTACTTCATATAGGCTTCTTTCTCATGTAACCAAATTATATTTAGTTGAAATAATTACACATCCATTTGGAACCACATATCTAATTTCACCATGTATCTAAATTAGTTATGAAATTACTCTATATAAATAATTCACATAGCCATTTTATCTACGTAGATAATTTCTCACATAGGTTATTTTTCAATGTAGGTAATTTATATATAGATAATTTAATTATTTAACCATTTTACATAGGTGTTTCCCTTACATAGCTGATAGATATAAATTATTACTCAACATATACATTTCTCTATAAAGATGAATGCCTCACATATCCAATTTTCAACTTAAGAATTTATTTAGAAAACTTATAGAAATTTTAGATTTCAAAAAAATGAAAAAAATAATGGTAAGACTAAATGAACACACTAAATAAACATTAGTAACATATGAATGGTATTTTATATCATTAAAATCTAAGGTACATGGGATATTTTGGAAAAACAAGACTAGTCCAACCCACACTTGTGACATCAAACTTTTGATGCTTTATATATTTCATGACCTTATTGGATGAACACAACTTTTTATACCATGTTAAAAGATTTATTTAAGGTACTACCATCCTGGTCAACCTGGACCCATGAGATATATCTTCCTCAACTCATAAGATACAAATTATAGCTTAATTATTCAACCAATACCATACCACCAAAGAGGCACCCGTCACAAGATGCCTCACCACAACTTTAATGTCATGGTTTTTTCCTTTCATCAAAGTGGGCGATCAAATTGTACTCATTGATAATGAAATAAATCCAATAGACTAATACAAATTTACATAGATATAAACTACTAATTAAATCTAAAACATATGGAATTACTATTGGAAGTTAAATCCTCATGATCTAATTTGCATGAGATCACAAAGTGATAACATTATGAAAATAATTTTCAATGATTATGAACCCCTGACACCTGATAGTAATACATTACATGTTTCATATAAATATGATATATCTATAACATATGACCTATATTTACGATTACTATCATAGTATCATGATGATATAATTATATCTGGTAACTACTATAAACTTTTAATATGAAATGTAATCTAAAAAAATTACCATATAAACAGTGGATGTAGAAGTTTCACCACTATTATGGTAAGAACAAACACATGTACATATCAAACAGTATACATGAAATAATAATTGATATACATAATGAATTTGGTTCTAGGGAACCTAATCACAACACCTAAGTGTCATGGTCTCCTGATCAGGGTGTGTATAAAAGATGTCTAGCCACCAAAAATGGTGTACCTAACATAAAAAGTAGATAAAATCTATGGATGAAGTGATATTTTTAAAATAAAAAAATAAGTAATGGAAGTGAAATAATAAAACAATCATTATCTATCATTGGGATCTAAAGTGACACATGTTATTAACCAAACCTACTTCAACTATTGTTGGATGTCTCTTAGCATGTCACACTAAATAACTAGGGTGAACCATTCACTACCTGAAAACATCATTGAAAACACCAAGGGTTATAATGTATAACTCCAAAACTAGCACCTAAATATCATACAAATTCATCCAACATCATATGTATCTAAGAATAAAACATACTACCAAGTGGAATTACAATTATCCCTAGAACCATATTTATATCATAAGCTTGAGGGAAACCTAGATCACTTTGGAACTATATAAAGAAAATACACCTATGGGAAACTCAACTCACCATAGAACCATATAAAGAATCATACACCTTGGGGATACTATACTCACCCTATAATTATACCATTATATCACATCTTGGGGAAAATCATCTAACACTGAAACCAAATAACATGAACCTAGTGGATCTTACCCACCCTAGAGAGGTATCGGGCCTCCATTACCCCTAGGGTCACATCCTTCCCCTAGAACCTAAAACCATATTTTTCATATCACACACATCCAGGGGGAACTTATCTCACCCTTGAACTATATAAAGAAAATAAACTCAAGGGTTACTCAGGACACCCCAGAACCATATAAAAATTATACACTTTAGAGAAAAACAACTCACCCTAGAATCATATAAGAATATTTCACCCAAGGAAAGTTAAGATCACTCCAGAACCTTATATCATTCCACAATATTTATCCACTTTCCTAAAATCAACTTATGTCTCCTTTCTTGGACTCTAAACTACACAATTTATCCCAATCCATACATCCAAACTACCTTATCCCAATAAATCTTCAATTTCTTAGTTTTCACCTTGAAAAAACACCACTTACCTCCCCAAACTAAACCTATCTAGAATTACTATATAACTAGGTAATGAACCATGGTACATTAGTCATCACATATTTGAAACCCAAAACATGGGTTCCACTATCTCATTTCCATCACTCAGTTTGAGAACATCACTCGAAGATGAACAACATATCTCATAATGATCATGATTTTCTCCTAGTATAATAAGCATCATAGTATATACCATCTTGATATCACACTAGACAGATAAAATAATTCCCATATCACTTTTCAGGTTAACCTAGGTTGGTTCCATAACCCAAACATTTCCATAATCTTACCCAGTGCTTACCCACTCAGGTATTCACACACTAGTGGGGAACACTCACCCCATTTTTTGGTAAACTATCTCATAGGATATAATGTATCTCATTTTTCATATATAGAATATACATAGGCCAACCATTTCACATCCATCACCTACACCTACTAAATGGAACTAAGAGATCCTATATTAAGGTCCTCTATATTCATTCCCTAGGATTGTACCCCTCCTAGGTCCCTTTTTGTTATGGCACACTTTTATAGTCAAGACCTCACCCCTCAATAGACTCTGTTTCAATCTTGTTTTCAAGATTCCACTGCGTACCTTAAAACATAAATAATTTCATGGAATTGTGTAAAATAATTAATTTTAAATTTATAGTCAATCACCAATCAGTGGATAGAGTGTATACCATATAAAAATAGAAAAATACATTTACTAAATGGTTATGTTCCAGGAACACCTACCTCATACAAAGTTTTTCCCTTTATTCATACTTGACCACCCTAACCTAATCTTGTCGAATCCTTATCCAATATCATACAATCTATTGAGATCCTATATTAAGCCACAACACCCATTTATTTGATTATTACCATTCTATAATTTATTATTTATTATAAAAAGTATATATAATATCCTAAATACTCATTAAATAATATTTTCATACTGAAACTAGAACATAATTCACCTAGAAGGTCAATAGCATACTACCTGACACAATCATGTCAAAATACTTATCATTCAGTACTTCAATAATGGGAAACTCCATCCAATTAAAATAAAATTCCCCAAAAATTCACCACATTATGTAAATATAATTAAATGGAAAGAACCAACATGTATTCAACATTAAATAATGTATTATATCCACACTATGAAAAATTCCTATCACACGGGATGATTTCAACATGATCTAGTAAAATCATCTCTCTGAAACTGTATCCTAAAACTCCAAAAACCATAAACCATCAAAGGAGAACAATAAAAAAGGAAGAAACAAATAATATACATTAAATTTTCATGATAATTTAAAAAAATTCATCCCAATAAAGTGGGATTTGAAGGGATATATAGGTGTATGACATATAAAAATAGTCTCCCTCATGTGACTATTCCTCCTAAGAACAAAGGGCGGTTGACCATGAAATTACAGGTCTGTCTATACTAATAAAATATGAATAGGAATATTCATAGAATGACCATATTAGATCATGGTGTAACGAAACCTATGCAGAGGTCCTTACACCCTTTGTTACCTTATTCATGATGTATCTTCTATGGGCCATGGAGTGACTTACCAAGGTTGTGGTCTTATCCATCATCCAACCACATTCATGGTGAAACATCTATGGGTCATGGCATGACACCACATTCTCTAAGATAGGACTATACATCAAAGGTTCCACCTCCCATAAAAAGTCAGTGTACACCACACTAAAGACCACAAAACCTCATAGTAGGCTATCATGGTGTGACCAATATTTAATCATGAAGATCACAAAGTAAAAACTGTAAGTGTCCTTAGAAAATCCATTAGATTTATCGTCATGTTGTGACACCCCCTTCACAACATAACCATTTTTCAAGATTCTTTACCTTATAAAGATTATATCAATAGACCCATTGTACCACGAATCCCTTGATCACGGTGCACCCTTTAACCTATTTTGAACTCGTCACAGCGTGACCTGCACCCATCATGATGCAATGAGAAATATATAGTAAACAAATCTGTAAATGAGTCACCTCAATATCACTTTGATATTCACCCAAAAACCCCAAACATCTCTTGGGCCTCAATATGTCCAAAACCATAATTTTGAGATATTTTAACCCTCAAGATTCTCATCTAAATCGATATGGTTAAAATATCCTCAGATCTAGGTCCAAAACTCAAATTTCCCATATAATTCAAAACCCGTAACAACATAGAGTATTACAACCTCTCTTTTATAAGACCTATAATACCCAAGAAGTACTTATGGTCTTTATAACATCAATACTTACTGATATTAGTAATAAACTCATCAATAACTCCCTATATTCTATCCTAACTAGTTGAATGGCCCAAAGGACTAAATTTTTATTTATTTTAAGATGAACCCTTTTTTAAGAACAAGGGGGAAAACCTCACATGACTTCAAGTATATAGAAACAACAACATAATCAAAGTTAAATTCCCAGAATATGTTTACTTAGAAATACTCCTCCCTAGTATCATCATCAGTATGGAAAACCTCCATAAATGCATGACTGTTCAACAAGCTATCCCGTAAAAAAATGCACAATTTTGGTATCGGTGGATGATCTATACCCTCTAAAACATCCATATCTAAGTAGTCATGCACTTTGAAAGAACCTAATCTAGTTATTATTTGGAGAATCTCCTTGTAGAATTTCTGGTAGAATCCATCCAAAAACCAATGACAAAAAAATCCTTAACCCTTCTACTATAGAAAACCAAGAGCAATGTGCATGTATTTCTTAGTTCCCCTCACTCTTAGATCAACTCCAGTGCTTCAGATTCAAGGTAGAAACACCACCATAATCAAAACTTCATCACTACTTCACCAGCACACATTCACCAAATTCCAGCAACTCAACAAAATCAATGAAAACCAAACACATCCATGCATAAAAACACATCTCCAAGCATCAAATAGACACCACAGAACCATTTACTTCAAACACAGTTAAAATCAAACCACAACCTAATTCCAGAATAAAAATGAGTAGCAAATCCAAATCCAAAAAATTCATAATCCCTAAAACTGAATCATGAGAAGAAGTGTATCCAAAATTGCTGATGAAATATAAAAAAACAGCAAACCTTCACCGAAATGATGACTTCCATAATTTCACTGGACGAATTCCTCACCGCAAGACAATTTTAGATCCCATAGCTGCCTTCAAAGCCGCACACAAAGACTGGATCCTCCCGACACACCCATAACTGACACCAAACGAAGCTGAGAACCCCAAAACGAAACATCTAAAACCCAAACCCTATACCAACATCACGGTGCCAAGGAAACCCTATACATCACGAAGGTTAGGGTGTGAAGGGTCCATCAAATGGTGAGGATTGCTGAGTGGGAAGATCCCTTACATCTCCGCCACAAGAAGAGACCACACTCCGCTAATGTATTGAGCTGAAGCACTGAGAGGAGAACCACAACCGACCTGAGACGACGGATGAGAAAGAGATGGAGGGGGAAACCTAGCATCACGAATCCCCTTTCGGGATTATCCAGTGAAAAGTACAGTCCTATATTTTGACCTAAAATTTCAAATCATATTCTGTTTTGAAACTATAAACAATGAGGTACATAATTAACCATAAGTTGAGCTACCCACTGTTCACCATTTCCAATACTGGCATGAAACTAAATTACATTATTCTATCCCATGACACCCAAGATTCCTTAACAGATTCATCCTCAATATTTTCATTCTCCCCACCATAAGCCTCATCTTACAAAAAATTATTTTTATCCATGGTGCACACCCATAATAGGAATCACCTACCAAAACACACTTTCTTCCATATATTGGGATTCCCTATGTGGTTTCCCCCTCACCACACCTGGATATATGAAATCCCCAATCAGTCATAATTTATCCAATGTTTCCTAAAACTCTTGGACTCATCCTTTAATTCACTATCACGAATTTTGATCATGATGTCTTGATCCCAATATGAATAAAAATATCATGAAACAACCACAACAATCTAAACCTAACATTCAGTGTAATTCCAAGGTTTGGTACTCAACTAACCACACTAGAAATTGTACTCCCTCCATGAACACTGATACATCACCATTCTAGCACACTCTCAGATCATGCCTAATTTTATCCTAATCTCGATGAAAGAAAATAGAATCCATTTGACACAAAATCTAAATCTCAAATCTTGTGTTCCATATTGAACTAGATAAATACAAATTTTACCACACACCATGATCCTAGATGATTCTTGACCATCCACAAACTGATCTCTCACATATACAAACCTACTAACACAAGGGTTATACATTATTTCCTCATAATATTCTCCCCACAATATAAGCTTCGTTATCCCACCTCTGCTAAATCAAGCACTGATCTCTAATTACCATGATCTATCCATTATAACACTTATGGACTAGAAATGATCATCCTGATCATACATGATCTTCAACATTAAGAATTAATCACAACCGATTACCGACTCACCCGAAACATCATATACATCATTCAATGAAATTAAATATCTAATGATGGGCATACCCTCCAAATTAAAATGTAATTATCCCCATCATATGGTTTACTTTACATTGCTCTTCAAGTGAAACACCTCATGATTCTAGTATCACATGTGTGTCACTCCCACTAAGATATACTCATCCATCCTATAAACCCCAATGAACACACAACTTGAATCGATTGTACCACCACACTGTTGGATCACACTAATATGTGTGGGATAATGAAAAAGAATTCACTATGTGGAGTCAATTATTTTATTGCATTAATTGAAGATTGAAATAAAATGAATTTTATTATTTTTATATACCAAAAATATAAATATCTGGATATATTTAAGTTCCCTAGGAGGATGGTTGAAAATAAAACTGGTTCATTATTAAAAAATTTGATATTAGACAATGATACTAAATATTTCAATAGAAATTTCTCACAATATTTTAAAAAACATGGAATCAAACAAGAGTTTAGTTACCTATACACCTTGAAGAAAATGGGGTAGATAATATAAAAATTAAAAGTATTATTGACACGATTATATCAATAATAATTAATCATGACACATTAATATGTTTGTAGTTATAATAAATAATGTCCTCTAGAATTATTCAAAAAAATGTATTTTGATACAAAAATATTATATACCTTTCAATGAAATATTGTTTAGGAATAATCCACATATAAAACAATTTAGATCAATTAACAGTTTCTATTTAATTAAAATAAAGGGAAGGACTGAAAGAAAGTTTGATAGAAATCATTTGAGGATATATTTATTGGTTATATTGAAAATAGAAGTCCCTACAAGTGTTATGATAAAAAATAATAAAATATTATTGATTATGATGATGTTTTTGTGATTGAAAAGGATTAATATGTCAACAATTTAGTAATTATTGAAGATGAGGATGATGTTCCAAATGCTAGATCCATAGAAGAAAAGGAAGAGAATACAAAACCTTAGGAAGATGATACTAATTCTATATTTACCAGTGATGATAAAGGAATCAGAAGATTATATCTGAAGGATCACGGTAGAGGAATCATGTGGATATTAAAACTATAATTGGTTATCATAATCAAGGTGTACATAATAAAATAAGGATAATGGTAGCAAGTCATAGCAGTATACTGTCTATGGTTTAACCTCAAACCATTAACGAATCCTTTAAACATAAGGAATTATTTTTATCTATGTATGAAGAACTATATCATATTTTAAAGATGGAAACATGGGAACTTCATCCAAGACCCCATGAAAATAGTGTGATTAGACTAAATTGGATCTTTAGAAATAAACTATGTGAGAGTGGTGAAGTGTCTAGAAATAAATCTAGTTGGTAGGGATACTCAAAAATTGATGGGTTTGAATTTAATAAAACTCTCACCCGAGAAAGGAGCTTTAAAATTTGTTAGATTAATATTAAGTAATAATTTTTGAATGGTGAGATTGATGATTATTTTTACTTGGAAAAATATTTTGTATTTATTCTTGAATATAATTGTAGTAAAGTTTATAAGTTAAATAAGGTTATTTATAGATTAAAATATGATCTAAGATATTATTTTTTCAAAATCGATGAATATATAAAAATAAATAAATTCAAAAAGGTTTATTTGGATATCAAAATGTATGAAAAGTAGACCAACACCACAACACTCTTTTTTGTTGTATTTATTTATTACATGATATTTTTCTAGAAATGAACAAATATTATGATAGGAGTTCTCAAGAAACATGAAGGATTTGTTTGAGATTAAGATTATTACATAAATGAAGTTATTATAGGGTTTAAAGGTTACCTAATCTATTGAATATATATTTGTTTCATAATAAAAGTATTCTATGGTAATATTGAAGAAGTTTAAAATAATGGAATCAAAATGTGTGTCCACAAAAATTCAAGTGGGAATGAAACTGAGTAAGGAAGATGAAACAAAAGTAAT
Organism: Viscum album; assembly: GCA_963277665.1. Taxonomy (NCBI): domain Eukaryota; kingdom Viridiplantae; phylum Streptophyta; class Magnoliopsida; order Santalales; family Viscaceae; genus Viscum; species Viscum album. The sequence continues at coordinate 1,513,946,802 of OY728134.1, read as the reverse complement.
AAATGATAAGTAGTATAGAATATTTATTATAATAATTATGTATTTTATAGCCACCATACCTAATATTGTACATATTTTCACTCTTTTTTTCAGGTTCTAATCCTTCTATAAGGAATCACATATGTTGTAAGAAAATAGGTTCTTGAGATACAACTCAAATAATTCATTAAATGAGATGATGTATACGAGAAAAATTGAACTGAATCTAGATGGATTTATTTATGTTAACTATTATGGTGTTGTTAAGGACAGAAATTCCACATCTGGTAAATTATTTTTTATTAGAAGGAGTTTTTTTCAAGGATTTCAAAGAAGAAAATATTGGTTACATTGAGTTCAATTAAATCTGAGTAAATGGATGCATCATAGGTAGAAACACAAATGATGTGGTTAGATTCACAACTATATAATTGATGTTTCAATATTAAATACCCTTTAATTTTAGGATGTGATAATAAAAGTTCCATAAATCATTCCCAAAATACTATACAAAAATCTAAGTCTACACACATTGATATCAAGTATCATTTCCTAAAATTAAAGGTTTTAGAAGGCATCTTGAGATAAGCATTTATTATTTACAAGGAACAATTAGCTAAAGTTATTACAAAACCTATCATGACTGAACATACTAAGAAGACACTACTATAAATGGTAGTGTATCCCACTCCCTATTATTTAGGTCTATAATTTTTTGAATTCCCTATATATTTTCATGTTTATATTTGAGGATATGTTTTCTATTGGAGGAGAAATTTTCTCTCCCTGTGTTTTATCCATTTTAATGCGTGTGTCGAGTTTTAAAGGAAAGAATCTGGGAAATCATTTATTTTTTATTTTTTCGTTGTATCCATGAAGATATGATAGATTTTAGTTGAGTTTTTCCATTGAAAACATTTATTATTGATTTAGTCAATCTTCTTTTCATCAAATATAAAGCTCACATAGACTTAGAGATGATTAATTCATTATTCATTTTTTTGGAAGTTTGAGCTGATCTATAAATACTATCACTTCAGTTTTATTATTAATAATGAGGATATGAATGAGGGAAGTTATTTTATTAATCATTTTTCAAGGGTCTTTAAGGATATAGGAAGCCTTGTAAATTAGATTAAAACATCAAAATCTTGATTAAGTGAATTCTAGATTGGTGCTGAAATATTTACAACGGGTTGCGAGCATAAGTGTATTTTTTCTCAACATATGTGTAATTGGATATCTACATTGGTGTGAACCTCATAAAACTTGAAAATTTGGAAAATGAATTTCATCATATGTGTCATCTTGCATCAACATAGGTATCACCCTATAGAGCATGATATGATTTTCCAACAGTGTAAGTGCCATCAAATTCTAAAATAGGTGTGATTTAAGCAATATAGGTGTCTTCCTACCAAAACTATGTGTGAATTTCTTAGTATAGGTATAAAGCTTCTGGGTGTAGGTGTTATTTGAAACATAGAGAAAAAATATTGAGCGACCTAAGGGTAACATTGATAAATCAAGACCTATGTAAAGGTAATAAAGGGGGATTCTAGAATATTACTTTTGAAGAATTTAAAAAGAATGTGGAAGATTCATTTGAGATTTTATTCATGGATCAAAAATCATGATATATAATAGATTATAAATCAAGATAATATGAAACTAGAACAATCCAAGAAAGGATATTATGATACTATAATATCTCTATACTGTAAAAATAACAACCATGTTGTAGACAGTTGAAAATTTAATGAATACCATTCTGTAGTGTTTTTTTATCATAGTGGTGAGAGTCTTAAGTAACATGTTAACCTTTAAAAAACAGAAATATATATTTGAATTGTAGGAAATTTCGTGATGTCTTGAATTCCATGATTACATTAAATATTTCAAAGGAATAAATATATGCATTCGTTTTTTTGGAAAATTCAAATGAATAGGAAGACCATGATATTTAAAATAATTTTTGAATGGAATGTTTACTAAATCATGAGTAAAATTAAAAGGGGGAACTTGAATCGAAGATGAATGAGGTTAAATTAGTTGTTCCATACCATCAAAATTCAAGGATATTTATATAACTTGCATGGATATAATATTCATGAAATATTAAGTGAATGTAAATAAACAAAACTGAAGAAAATGAACATGTTGAGAATTCTCGGAGAGAAGAAATGATAAAATGATGTGTCAATGAAAAACATATGAGTATAGTCATATGATATTGATGTTACAGGAAGAGTAATATGATTAATATATTTGTAATCAATGTAGTGGATCATACATTCAATTGTGTTCATTATTTAGGGGCATCTATTTGTTCTATTGAAGAGTATTTGTAATTGGTTCGTCCTAGTACTTATAGAAGGTTCAAGATCAAAATAATTTCTCTAGTTATTCTTGATAATATAATTTTAGTTGTGTGTGCGTGGGATAAAAAACACCATAAATAGAGGATATATTTATCCTTTTGGAGGAGAAACTCATTAAAAAAATTTATATGTTCCATTTCTTATATGCATTGTTTTTTAGAGATATCTCTTCTAAATAAGAATAAGGGATTCTATGTTTTAAAAAGTATGAGGCAATAATTCACCCCCACTCCATTATTAGTGACACTTTATACCTATTAAATTCATTTCATATATGTTTTATGAAATTAAATTATAAAAAACCTTTGAAATTATTAATTAAATATCACACAACCTTAATATCACTCTCACATGTCTTGTGAAATGATCTAGTAAACCTTAAACAACCTTAAATTTCTAGATTTCAATGCTGCATAGAATGATTAACATGTGGTTAAAATTCACAAAAATGTTGTAACATATAGTTCAATATTATGTAAAAAATGTTATGAAATATTATATACTGCATGGACTGAACAATCACTGATTCAACCTTATATTAAAAGGTTTCCTTAATACCTAAATTCAACAAATCTGAGATAAATCTTTTGCAATGAAATTTTCAATTAATCCAAGTAACTTTACACATGATTCAATTCCATATTGAACATTAATATTTTCATTCAAGTTTCATGAAACTATTATAATGTTGTTTCATAATCATAAATTCTCATTAAATAAAAAAAATATACTTTCCATACTTCCGTTCAAATAGATTTATATATATTATTATTGAGAATAGTTTGATATCATTTCCTAATCATATTTGAGATCATAATTTCAAAAATTTATCACAACCAAAGAAACATTTAACATAAAATACTTCATATATTTTATATTTTATAATATCATTTTCTCTTTCTCAAGTCTTATCTTCTCATAAACACTTCAAATGATATATGGAGTCTTTTAAAAAATTATTAACAAAAAATATAGAATATATAAATTCATGGTACAGAAATATACCCATATCATAGTCATTGGTTATTTAATAATCCATTTTAAATTTGTTCTAAATACATCAAACCCTTTAAAAAATTTAAACTCCATTGAAATTATTATAATTATGATGATGAAAATACCCTAAATGTGGGGTGACATAGGTGTCAAAATCTATTTCTCAACAAATGGAAATTTTTTTCACATTGAAAATAATTATTTTAACTAGTCTATACCAATCACACATCCAAAACATCCAAATATAAAAAATATATATGACGACACATGGACATTACTTCATTCTCACTAATAGGATATATCCAAGGAATATAAATTGATAATATATAGACGAAATAAAGAAGTCACTATGAACTATTATAATTATAATTTTTTTAGTCTCATTTAAAAAAATGTTTCAATCCTTCTTTCAACATATGCACTCATTGCTTCAATATATATTCAACATAGCGATCTATCTTAAAAAATATCAAAATATTATTCAATACGACATTCCATCAAGGGTGATTTTTTTTAATTTTATATCCTTGATCAAAACTAAATATTTAAGAATGCTCTCTACAAAACCATCTCTCTTAAAAAACTCTATATTTTAAAAATATTTATGTTTGTATTGTGTAATATCTCAGAATATATAATCATATGTTTTTTATATTCTTCAATATTTCATCCAAAATTTTATTTTCTTTAGCACCACATGACACTTTCTAATAGACCTTCAAATCTATCCTCTATAGCCAAATTAAATATTTTATATTCCAAGAAAATATTACCAAATTTGGACATTATTTTGAATTAAATATTTCACTATTATCGTCCAAACTATGGTGTAGTAATGATCATTGTGGTGTAATTACCATTTTTATTTAACTAAAAATCATGTCCTTATATATAAATTTATCAATTGAAATCATTGTTCAGATATATTATATATTATTCATGAGAATTTATTTTGTTGTAACATTAATTTTTATATTGAAACCTTTAGTGCTTCACTATACTATTCCCTTTAGTTGTGGTGTAACTCCCATGTTTTAATTAATATCCTCAAATAATCTCCATGAAAAAATACTTCTTCATAAATTATTGGGATATACTATGAAATTATTTACAATAATTTTAAAATAACCCCTTGTATCTTTGCATTGAAACTTGTATGTAAAAACATATTTATTATCACTACAAAACCATATCTTATATATAAAAAATCATGGTGTAATCACATCCCATCATGATAGTGTGTTTATACCATAATTAACTAAACTTTATCATAAAATATTATATTATATCCAAAATATTTATTGTGTTATTTTCACTATCAATAGATAATATTCAACCACAATACACATTAACAAAAACAATCACTATTGGTCATGATTTATAAATATCCTATTCTGATCCGCCATTAGCCTTTTAATAATTTGGATTCCAGTATTCCTCCCCTCTAGTTTTGTTGGTAATCATTGATCTTTAAAATTTATTCAAAATCTCCCATGAATCCCCAAATATTTATTCATCCAATACACTGATAAAAATGAATTGTATCAATATCCATTTATAATACTGAAAACTCAAACACAAGAGTAGATTTATTCTTCTTTAAATAAGAGTAATTATTGCAACGAAGATGAAAAAACACACCCTAATTGGTGGGGGTGAATTTGGGTGTGATATTTTCTTCACATCTCATTGAATAGTGTTACCACATTGGTAGGAACTTATTAAACCTTTTAAAATTATGTGTGCATCCACCCCAACCCCAAATACTAAAAACAGAACACATCACAATAATTTTACATAGTTAACTGAAAAGGGTTATAATAATATAGAGCACGTAGAAAATGTGTATATGTTAAAAAAATATATTAAACTTCACCAGTTTTATGGATATAATGTTTCATTCATGGACCCACCATGTTAGGATCACATCATTTACAAATGATTTTAGAGATGAGAACATTTCCTCCCTTAAGACACTCTCTTAGACTCCTCCTTCACTCACTACATCGGATAGATGTATTCTTAATTTATAAACATAATGGTCACTTATGAGAAAAAATATATAATTTGATTTTAATTATGAAATATAAAATATGATATTTTAATGTAATATAAGTTATGTTACACTTTTATTAGTCTAAATGATATAAAATATGCGATGAGGGAGTTGAGATGATGTCTTATTAAGGACTAATCTCCAATTTTTTTTAACTATAGATAAATTTGATCAAAGCTACATGTGAATTTATGTACATTCTTCCACATAAATAAAAATTTCAACATAAATTTTATGTAAGATCTTGATTTCCATTTTTATTTTACATGGTAGTGATACATCATGTGTAAGATATCCACAAAAGTGATACTTTTCTTTTTAATTCTTTGTGGTGAACATTTTCCTCATAAGTTCTTCATAATCATATTTTTTCATGTATTTTCTAGATGGTAAACCTAATATTGTATGTTTTTCAGGGTGAACCTATTCTTTTTAGATTATCTATGGTGAAGATGTTCTATAAATGTTTTTAATAGTGAACTTATTCTATATGTATTCTTAATGGAAATAGATCATTTATCTATCTCTAGAAATTTCTCTAAATATTCTCTCTAAAAAAATTCCTAATTTTGAGCCTATTTATAAGAAAATTATTGAGGTTCATCAAACAATTGATTATTAAAACATCAGTTAAGTTTAATTCTTTATGATATATATATATATATATATATATGATTGGTCTATGTAATATTGATCCTTTATATTCCGTGTTTTATGGCATCTCTGAACCTAAAAGGATATTCCATTCAAAAAAAAATCTCTATGTACCTCAAGATTTCTTGGATATACATTATGCATCTTCCATGTATCCACACAATAATATCATGAAATTCCTATTTTAATGTAATTATTTAATTGTTTCCCTATTATAAGTGCAACTCCTTCATGATTATCCTTTTTTATATAATTATATAGTGAAAAATATCCATGCATTAATTATAATTCAGTGCCTCTTGACCATAAATGACACAACATCCAGGCACCCATGTAAAAATTTCATGAACATCCCATTTTCACATAATCCTATTATAGCCATCCTTTATCATGTATAATGTTTTCAATGTCCTGAAAATTTTGACCATGATTCAAAATTAAAATTATAACTTTTAAAATGATAAAAAATCAGTAAACTTTCCCATTTCCTACAGATTATTGGGTAGAAGAAAAATATTTAACTTCAAAAAAAAATCTCTTCACACTAGATCCATGCATATGTTTTAATTTTAATGTAGGATTAAAATTCATTTGATTTCTAGGATTATTATTATAAATTTATATAAAAATATATCTTTGTTTTCAAACTTATTTCAAACCAATAAATATAAGTAAGAAGTGGATTAAAAGAAAACACAACACACCGAACATATTTATCGACCAAATAATTTTTATTTCAACATTCTACAATTTTTTATAATATGGATTTGATCACATTAACCTTAATCACTGGTCACTTGGTTTCTAACATTATCCCATATTGGGTTTATTATAAATCCAAGGTAAAATTCAATCATTCAATATCATTTCTCAAATTTATTATTGAAATATAATAACGCATCGACTAATCTAACTCTATATAATATAAGAAACCTAAGCTAAACAAGTATTCAGTTTACATCATTTCTATAACATAAGCATTACATATCATAAAAAAATATCATAGTCCAATTAATTTAAGGTTTAGTATATTTGAGAACAAGTTACATAGAAAAATTATTTTACAAAATTCTTGAACATTTATTTATAATAATATCCTTATAGACCCCTTATAGACTTATAATACTTTATAATTATCTTTATAACATTGGTAAGGGTAACATTATAAGGAGTGAGCTCAAATTATTAGTTAAGTAAAACATATCAATATGTCATCAAGGATTAGATCAAAATAATGGGAGAAAATATGAGTAAGGAAATTGTTTTATTAAAAGAAACATGAGACAATAAGAGTAGCCCATAAATCATAAAGGAAGGGAATCTAATCTGAAAAGAAAGTAAATGTACCATGAAATGAGAGATTATGATAAGCATTGAAATTTAATGTCCTATCATATGATGATGTTGCTATATTGTATATTTTGACAATATTTTCTTGCATGGTTAATGAGTAAGGAGAAGGTAAAGGTTCCTTGGGTAAAGTTTCATAAAGAAAGTTTTTCCTATAGTGATATTGAAAAATATAAGAGAATAGGGAATGATACAGAAGCATTGTATATATCCTTAAAAGTTGAAGAAGTCAGTACCTAAGGATAATTATATTGAATATCTATTGAAGGAAGTAATCTTGAAGGTAAAAACATTATAATGGAAATAATAAAGTAATCTATGATAATCATGAAGGAGGAGGATCACTAAAGATATGGTAATTAAACAATGATTAATTCATGAGTAATGTAAGGTCACGTTTACCTTACATTATGAGTTTCTGGAAAACCTTAAGAAAATTTCCTTATAATGTTTAAGAATGTTTTCTCATGAGTTACTAAAGGAGGGTTTGAATGTTTCCATATAAATTTAGACGATTATATGAAAATATTCAAGTTCCAAACAACATGAATAATCTCATGATTCAAGAAATGTTTGTATGAATTTTTAAAAAGTAAGATTATAAAAAAGGGGAAGAATTTAAAAGTGAGAGAAGTCAAAGTTCGAGCAGCAGTACAATGATTAAGCTAATGTTACTAGATAGACAGGGTGTACAATTTTGAAGTTTAATGTTTCAAATAGATTATGTTTAAATGTTTAAGAATTAAAGGTTACCCAAATGACATTAATGAAGGCCAATGGTCCTAGTTTGTCAGAGAAAATAATAAGCTATTACTCGAAAAAAAGTTCGGAATAACATGCAAGATGTGGAGTTTATGATACAAGTTGCATAAAGTTTTTATAATGAAGTCGTGAAGGGATATGTTGTATGAATTCTGTCATATCATTTCCACTAGAAAAAAATCCATTAGATTAAAATTTATGTGACATAATCATTTAACTCAAATATAATTAAAGGTCATTAGTTCATTGGATTAAAGAATACAATATTGATTAGATGGATATACATAATGTTTACCAGAAGGGTAAGTACAAAGTTACACTAGATAGAGAGGAATGTTTTCTACATGTCAAAATAAATATTTGAGAAGGATTCCAAAATCATATGAAGTACATCAAATAGAAAAATATCTACTTTTCACTAAATTTCCATTTAATAGACTTCTTTAAAAACATTAGACACACTCCCATGATGACATTAGATGAATATTTATGGTTCCATCATCTAGAGAGATATAATGGTTCTCCTAGAAGATAATTACGAATGAATTTTATGATGAACTTATGTTTTAATTTATTAATAAGTATAAATTATTGTGGAAGTAATGAAGGTTTATAAAAAGTTTAATGTTGAGGATATTTCACTAGTTTACTAGATAAGGGATTAATTAGTACATCAGATCGAGATAACGGATAATCAATGAATCCATTGAGATGAGTTTGAAAATTTATATTTATAGGTAAAAGACCTATAAAATGTATAATAACTAGAAACAGAAGTATACTGTCATTGGATGGAAAATTCGATGAGGTTATACCAAATTGATTTTTTGTGAACCATTCCCTCTATGTAGGTTGAGTAGACGTATGATGGTTAATATTAGGAAATGATGACTCATCAAATAGACAATTTGGGGAAAATTTAAGTGAGTCCATCAGTCAGAGTATACATGTGAATGAAACTAAACAAAGATATCAGTAAAAATTCCAATAGATAAACCACTACCAAGTACCTCAGATGAATGAAATTTTAATAGATAAAAAAATATACTTTTTGAGATCACTGGATGGAGGAACTCGCATAGTGTTTACAAAAATGAGAAACTATACACCAGTCATAAATGTCTAAGTCTACAAGACTATAGAAATGATTCAAAGTATAATTTAAAGAGATGAATCATTGAATAGAGAGGTACCAAATACCCTAACAAATGAACAATCCCCAAAAGAAGAACACTATAATTAAGTCATCTGAAAAACATGTGATGGACTAAGATATAAGAAACTTTGAAAGTCCTTAACAATGATTATGATAAATAAAATTCAATTTTTATTAACCTTTACAAAGTTAATGATGTTTTATTAATATACTTAATATATATTTTAAGGAAATTTTATTAAATTTATTTCAATCAATGTTTTCATGAATCATTATGATTATTCTTGAAGAATCGAGAGGCATACAACTATGTTGAGATGAGTGAGAGAATTCAAAATTTGAGTTTCATCCAAGTAGGAAAAATATTTGGGTTCTTGTAATTTTATCCTAGGGGAACAATAATTTTAAGGGGTTAAAATAATTTACATAAAAACAATTTTCATATAAATGATAGATACAAAGTGATAAATCATTCAGAGAATCATGAGTTTCCAATCAAGGAAATATTTAATTGGAGAAGAGGCACTATAAAGAGGTACTGAACAAAGGTATATTGGCTATAGATACTAATTAGAGGCATCATATAAAGTTTTTTGGTTATAAGTACACCAAAAATAGTTTTCTAGATAAACACACTTGTCAGATGGGAATTGATTCAAGGAAAATCAATTTAAGGAGTAGTGTTTTGAGGCACAAAAGATGGAAGGATACTGGAAAGAGATTGTAGCACACTAGACTAAGTCATATTGGACATAGTTCATGGAACATCAGATGGAGTCATACTATATAAATACGGCTCTAACTAGATTGATTCACACTAGATATATATTATCAGATGGATATTTTCTAGATTAATTTTTTAGATATATACATTTTTTATCTTATGATGGCTTAGAGCTATAATCAAACCCTCTAACTGATGAGAGTCAACATAATTACATATCAAGAGAAAAAAATGAGATTTATGGGAGTTGGATCACTATATTAACTTCATATATAAGTAAAAGAAACCATAGACTAATAGGACTCACCCTGATTGGTATTGAGGTTCTCACAGTGAGGATTAACCTTGTAAAAATACTTGTGTGCTATTTACTTTATATAATTTGTATAACATTAGGTAAAATGGTGAGGATGAGTTTCTAAAGATATATACATCTTAATTTTTAATAAAGGTTTGGTCAACATTAGTAGAGAATGAATTTAAGTTCAATATAAGGAATTAATTGTTTGTTATCCCTAATTCACCCCTATATACGGTGTCTACATGATCCACCTGGGAATCTTAATTGTTATCAAATACAAGGTTCTCTTTGTTTAGATCTACATTTTTTATTACCAATTTTTTTTAAACATTTTATATAAAGTTTATCTTTCCATAATTTGAAAAAAAAATTCCTCCAAAAGAGAAGAAATTTTATCCTAAGATAAATAGAGCATAATTTATTTCTAGTCATGGAAACATGGATGTTTTATAAAAAAACTATAAAAACTAGAGGAAGAAAGAAACTCAGATGTAACATAAGTGAACCTATCATAAGTAATGGAAGAAAGATCCACCACCACCAAAAGTTAAACAACATGGTGATAAATCCTATGAATTTTAAAATATTAATCCACCAAAATAATATTACTCAAGATTTGAATAGTATTATTTGGTGGAAACTGTTACATATTTTTACTCTAAGATCAAAAATTATATTAGAAATTACCTTACTGAAGTTATTCATATATACTTGGATAAATAAAGGGAAAACAAGAGGAAATTTCATAGTTTAAATCAAAACATGATGAAATAAATAATGTATTAGTAAAAATGTTATAATAATTTAAATCTCTTAGTTTAAAAATAAAGTTACAAGAATAAAAGATCTTGAAGAATCACTATAAAAGTATAGAAAAATTGTTGAAGAAAAACATCAAAAGGATGACATGTGTTATACCTTAACTAAACTTAGTGAGTTTAAGTATGAATCAAAAAAATCATATGAAGAACAATTCACTCTTATAGAATAATTTTTGCTAAGGAGGTTTTGTGAATAAGATATACTAAAAAAATCTCAAAGAAAAGATCCATACACTAAAAGCTACGGACAATTAAATTGTTGAGGTTAAAAATTACCAACATGAAATCATGGAAAATCAAGTAACATAAAATCACCTTTATTTGAAATAGGTTAGTAAGTTTCATGATGAAAAGATACAAAAGATATTTTTTTTGTGAAGATAAAGTGAGGATTCATGAAAATCAGAATAACACTTCAATCTTAAAGTTCATTGAGCATGTATTGAAATTGAGAAACATAGAATCCACTAAAGCATAATATTTGCATGAAACTAAGATAATAATATCTTCTAATTTTTTTATAGAAATCATCACATTTGGGAAGGCTCAATCCAATAATAAGAATATTGTAAAAATTGGAATTATCGACTTTTAATAAGATAAAGAAAAGGTAACCCTACATTATAATTAATCTATTAGCACAAAATTACATATTATTATTTCATTTCATAATTCTAGAAACAATTTGGTGAAGAATATTTGGGATCCCACATTCTATAATAAGGTGTAATTAAGAAAATATAACAGAAAGTGTTCCCCTGAGATATTTCCCAAATAAAAAAATAAACACACTATATAAAAAAGTTTCAAAATATTTCTTCATGAGAAGAAATATATTATAATGGATAATCCAAGTCTTATTGGTTACTGTTGGTTCAACATAATGTTTGAACACATGGATTTTAATTTTTTGTACAATATGATAAGGTATGAATAATAAAAAAGCGCGATATTAAGCGGGGAGAAAATTTAATGGAAAAGGAAACTAAATTAAGTATACCAAAACCTTAAAAAAGAATAATGATTAGATATAATTCAATATATTTGTATATCTTGAATATTTTTCTAGAGGTAGAAACATAAATGGACATTGTGAATAAAATTTATAGTTTACTTCTACCATACGATACAAATATAACACTAATTGAAAGAAGCTAAAAAAGAAAAAATGAAATGAAAGTTATATTGATTTGTAAATCTACCTTGGTGTTAAAATCAAAATAATAAAAGAAGAATATTACACCCATAATTAAGTTTTAGAAGATATAATACCCAAGAAAAGATGATAATTCTATCAAAAAATATCAAATTCATGGATAGATGTGAACTTTCCATGAATGTTCAGGAAAACAGAAGGAATATCAAGAAACAAAATTAATCAATTAAAGAAAACATAAGCATATTTGGATGGTGAAATATATCTATAATAAGTAATTATAAGTTCACTGTAATTTACCCCTGAAGTGTAACTTACCTAATGATAGGAATCTATGTAGAATATGTATGTTGGTTGACCACAATATTGAAAATTTGATGACTACATTACCATATCAAGTGATGTTTGTAGATAATATTAAAAAATATTCTAAAGAATGTACTGGTGATATAAAGAAATATTAGTTGAATAATAAAGTATAACATACTTTGATGATTTATTTGACTTTTTTCTAGAATAGTTATAACAATCAAGGACATTATAAGTGAAATAAAATAAGAAAAGTTCATTATATTTGTGAGAATATGTCAAGAATAATACACCACACTATTTCAAAAGAAAAATTTAGGATAATAAACCCATTTCATCTAAGAATATTATTGTTTAAAAAGACAAGGGTGAAGGAATGGAGAAAAGTAAAGTGAGAGTTTCTAGACTGGGAAAACATTCTCATTAATGATTCCCTATATAATAAAGCTAAGAAATATCCACCTTATTCTCTTAATTTTTCTAAATAAAATTCCTTGAAAATGGAGTTAATGGTGATTGAATTTAGGGGGATCCCGAAAGAAAAGTTGGATATAGTGTTTTGGAATATTTACAAATTTATGTAAAAATTAATTCTGATCAACAAATGTGTTCCAACATCAGATACTAAAAATTTTATGTTTTAATGAATGATGTACCCCAAAACATAATCCTTATATGGTAAATAGATTTATGGATACAGTAATCTTTATGTTATGTTTTCTATACTCACACTATTATAAGAAAACTAAATTTCAAATGTTGAAAAGAAAATATGTTGATGATGAGAAAGTTTGTATTATCATATGGAGAGGGAGAAATTTTTCTCATTTTTATGCTTAAATTTTTTTAATATGTTTGTAGAGATGGATATATTAAACTATTTGGAATGAAAATATAATCAATGTTTCCCTGAAATGAGATTTTTTAAAAGTTGGCATCATAAAACAATTTCGTGGAAAATTCTAACATTCGAGTTAATTACTCATGTTTTATACACTACTAATGGATCATGTAGACTTAGAGTTTTTTTATTTAGGACCATTTTTAAAAAAAAATAGATTCTTTCCTCCTCTAAAAAATTTCAATTTTTTTATTCATTTTAGTAGATTAAAAGAATAATATAGGAAAAGGTGAGAAGAATGGTCCTCCCTCACCCAAAGATGTTGGCAAGGGAGTTTTAAAATCCTGATCAATAATGTGGCGTGAAATGTTTTCCCTCACATAATTTCTCAGACTATGGATAATTTTAGCTCATTATCTATAAGGTGGAGTTAAATATCATTGAATTTAAAGATAATTTTGTATTTAAAACAATTTCAATTAGATATATTTAAGATCTTATCAAATGATGATGCTTTTATATTGTATATGTTATCAATAATTTTTTGAAAAAAAAATGAGTAAGTTAAATGTAAATGTTCCTTTGGTAAAGGTTCCTAATAAAAATCCATGAGATATTTATTTTGAAAAATGTAGGATAATGGGGAAGGATGTGGAAGCACCGACTATATCCTTTGGAGTTAAAGAATTCAGTACTAGAAAATTCATAGATTAAAGATCTTATGAAGGAATTAATACTGAAGGTAAAACCATTAGAACAAAAACAATGATTTTTTCTAAGATAATTAAGAAAAATGAATCTCAATAAATACATGAAATAGTCCATATGATTCATTAATGAGGAATGTAGGTTTACCTTTACCCTAAAATATTAGTTTCTAGAAATATTAGGAAACATTACATATGAAAATTTTAAATTATCCTCATGAGATACTGAATTATGAGAAACATGTTTCCTTATAAAGTCAGACAATGATATACTAATCATCAAGTTCCTAACATCTTAATGATTCTCATGATCCTAGCTAGGTTTTTATGCATTATTAAAAAGCGAGAGAAGTAAAAATGGGAAGGAGTATACATTATGAGAATTAAAATTTCAATAGATAGTACAAATTTTAGGTGAAAGTTACCAGATAGAAATAATATATAAAGTTGAAGTTTCAAGTTGTAAATAGTTATTGTTACAAAGATGAAGAAATAATAGTTTTTAGGAAAACCTGAAATAAGGCCAATAGTCTAAGTTTATCAAACATAAGTAGATGAAAATGTTATAAAACTAGCTATCCATAGAGTGAAATATGATGAGTTTATGATATGAGTTGTAAGAAGTTCAATGTGATTATGTTAAAGAGGTTGATGTTGTATGAATTCTATTTGATCAATCCCATCAGAAAAATATCTTTTTGACTAGGCTTTATGTGACATAATGTTTGCACTCCAATAGAAGTAATGTTCTTTAGTTCATTGGACTAATATGTATTATATTTAATAGACTTAGGAATGTAAATTTTACTATATAGGTTGATAGAAATTTAAACTAGATATATATTAATTGTTTCTACCATTTTGAGTAAAAGTTTTGATAATACACAAAAATTGTATAAAGTACATTGGATAGTGAAAGAGATACTATTCACTGAAGTTCAATTAGATAGAATCCTAAAAATAACATCAGAAAAAAATCTCATAGTGAAATTAGATTAAGATTTGTGACCTCATCTTCAGGAGAAATATGAAGGTTCTCTTGATAGATAAAGATGAATGAAGTTTGAGTTAAAATTGAGTAATAACCAAAAGATATGTACAAAGTCTATCAAACAAATTAAAGGATTATATGAATTTAAAGACAAATGATTGTTCACTAGATTACTAGATGAGGAAGTAATAATTACATAAGTTAGGGAAATAGTATGATCAATGAAGCTACTGAGATGATCTTAGAAAGTAAACATGATCAGAAAAATATATATCATATAGATGAACATTTGATATAGAAGTATGGTCTCACCAGATAGAAAAATTTATAAAGTTATAGCATATTGAGTTTTGTAAACCAACCCCTATATGAAGGTTGATAAGAGGTAGGATTGGTTGGACTTATTAATGTTGAATCATTAGATAGAAAAATAAAGATGAATTTATGTAAATACACTAGTCATAGGATTCATGTAAAGAACACTAAATGGATAGAAGAGTAAAAATTCCAGTGGATGAACCATTAAAAAGTCCATTAGATAGAGGAAGGTTCTAATGTCCAACTGATAAACTATTATGATATCATCAAATAGATGATTTCACAAAGAGTTAACTATAAGTAGAAAAATTATACCATTTAGAGAAATTATAAGCCTACATGGACAAATTAATTGATTGAGTAATATTTTGGAGAGTTGAATCACCCTATGGGGAAACAATAATTCCACCAAATAGAGAAACAATTTTCAGACATATAAGTTCTTAATAAAGGCATTAGACACACATATTTTAGATGAATATCTAAAGGTCATTACATAAAAATTATAAAGTTCTTAACAATGATGATTCTAAGCTCATTATTCATTGTTTATTAATATTTACATGGTTAAGGATGATTGAAAAATATCCTTAATTTTTAGTTTAAGTAAGTTCAAATAATTTTATTTCATTGGACTTTTCATGAATCATCAAGAATTTTATTTTAATAATTGAGAATACTTTATCTAATTATAATGGAGTGGTAGAATTTTAAAATTGAGTTTGAGTTGAGGGGAAAACTATTTGGGTTCCACACCTTTATCCTAAGGTCATGCCTATTTAGGGGAGAAAGTACTATATGTAAAAGCACTGTTCATATATGTGATAGAGGTGGAGTGATGATGTTTTTTCATGAAGTGTGATTTTCAAACCAAGGAAACATTTGGTTGAAGAAGAGGTACTAGATAGAGGAACCAAACAAGTATGTAGAAAATAGAGTTTCTAATTATAGTCATCAGATATAGGTTACTAGTTATAGGTATGATAGATAGAGCTTTATTATATAGAGTTATTGGTCAAAGGGTAATTGATTCAAGGCACATCGGTTAAAGGTGATTTTTTAGGCATACTAGATGGAGGGACACTGAATGAAAATTTATTCACACAAGATCTAGAAATATCAAATTAATTTATAGGTGTATCATATATAGTCATATCAGATGAACAAAGCTCTCACTTGATAGAGTCATGGAATATTTAGAATATTTGACAGAGATTGTCTGGAATAATTTTTTTTGAACTACATACATGTTTTATATTATGATGGATTAGATATATAAGGGAAACATATAATTGAAAATAGTAATTATATTTTCCATTCAGGATACATAATGATCTTGATTAGAGTTTCATCATTGTATTAAATTGATATATAATTGAAAGAATCAATGAACCGATGGAAGTCACCTTTAAAAGAATATAAGTTTTCACACTGAGGCTAAATCTTGTAAAAATACCTATGTATTGTTTAATTTATAGAATATATATATCATAAGTTGAAAATGTTTGGAGTGAGTTTCTAAATACCATACATCATAACTAATCACATAGGTTAGATAATATTACGAAAATAAATAGTTTAACTCAAACATAAGGAGGTAAAAGTTGATAACTGCTAATTCTGCCCCCCCCCCCCCTCTCATGGTGAATGCATGATACACCTTGGAATATAGATAATTGGGTATAAATAAAGGATATCATAATTATATGAAATAAAAAATATCAATATAAAGATTGACATCATATGTATAATTTAAGGATCACTCTTAATACTATCATAGTGGGTAGTCCCATAGTAAATTGGGTTCACTCTCCATCCCAATAAACATAGTGAATAGAGTCCCATAGGTACTTTGTTTTAATCCCTAATCCAATACATAAAATCTCATGAAATATAAAACCTTACCCAATGAATTCGAGGGTTATATAATTTTGGACCCACTCATCACAAAACATAGTATTCTTAGGAAAACCATCCATTCACTATACCTGGAATCACATGAGATAAAAACATCACAAAATGAATTAGAGAGCAATATAATTATGGTCCCAAAAATCACATAATGAAAATTATGAGATGTACATGTATATATGTTTCACATAAGTAAAATAAATAGTAAATAAATCATAAACATGATAAAACTCATGAGAGAGAGGTGGGTTTCATAATTTTTTATCAAAGTATAATAGAAGGATATATTATAAGGATTACCAAGATGGTGAGGGATTAAATCATTTTTAATGTTAATATTTTAATAAATAAATATATTTCCATAACATTTATTTCCAATGTAGGAAAATTCATGAGAATTATCAAGGATAAGTTGGAATACAAATTAACCACAAAAGTGCTGCTTTTCAAAATGCGCATGTGATATTTTAAGGAAATAGGTTGTTTTTCCCATTAGAATAGTATTTAACTAGGATATATTTACATAATATAATGAGTGTAAAAAATATATTCATATAGAAAAACATTTTATGGGGGAGACTTTTTTTGATGTCTTTACACCCAGGGCCCACATCATCACAATGACACATGTTTCTTTCCCCTTATTCCTTCTATCCATAGGTGGGTGGCCTCCACCACCATTATTGGTGATTTTTTCTCCTTGATCAAAAAATGATAATGGTATTTTTGTTCCTCCTTCCATGGATTCATCCTTGGAGGTCATTTCATAATCAAGGTTTCCCTAATAGATTTGATTCATGTTCATGAAACTCATTCCTAATTCCATCTCTATATAGACACCAATAAATTACACCACTTTGTTCATAACTGGGAAGAATCCTTTGGTTAGAGTAGATGATAACACTGGGCATATTAGGGAATCACTATATGTTGGGAGTGTTTATGGCATCGTGCATGATTTATCTAAGGAACATAACCTAAGGAATCCCATTTCATCCATGAGGATGTTGATTCTAGGGGAATCCTTGTCCTTTTAAAGCCATAATAATCTCACATGAGGCAGCATAGACATGGAACCTAAGGAATATAATGTTTATCATGAGGTAATGACACCAGTGATGTGATTATTCCAATGATGTTTACCTAATCCATCCCAAATTTATTTCATGGGTTAATTATTTTGAATTGGGTCCCATGTTCTACGCCTTGTGGAGATGGATTAGAACATCCTATTGAGATGGATCAGGGAATGAGTTTAACACCTTGTGGAAACATGCACATGGTTAATGTATTGTGGGGATAATATGGGAAAAAAATTTAATGTATGAATGGGAAAGATCATAATTCCTTCTTGAGGAGAATCCGGGAGGTGTGTCCCCACATGGGTTGATGGATAAAAACACCCTCTTGAACCATATTCAAGAGGTGCATCCATAAGAGAGGAATTTCACACTTGGGTTTGATGGATCAAAAAACCCTTAAAGGTGGATCTAGGAGGTGCATACTAGTAGGGATGATGTCACATGTAGGTTGATAGATTAGAATTACCCTTGAGAAGGATCCTGGTGGTGCATCGCAATAAGAGAAGATGTCACACCTGGGTTGACGGGTCAAAATTTCCCTTGAGGTAGATTTGGATGGTGTGTCTCTATGAGGGAAGATGTAAAACGTGGTTTGATGAATCGAACACCCATTGATGAAGATCCCAGAGTTGTATCCCTAGGAGGGAGGATGTCACACCTAGGTTGATGGATTGGAATGACCCTTGATGAGGATTCAGAAGGTGCACCCCTATTTTAATGAGAAAGATACCACCACTATGTGCATTCTATTTGGAATAATGGTTTATTGTGAGGGATTAATTTCTTACAAAACCATTAATGATGAGTCGTTTCTATCAATATTAACTGAAACTCCCAATGGTTCCCTCATCTATAACTTGGTACATACATGATTTCCAAATATAGGTGGTCAAATGGGGTTTCAGACCCAATGATTCCTAGGGACTCGCATTGGTCGAGAAGATGTAAGGTTGGGCTCATTTCATCCTTTTAGGGGGAATTATTTCATTCTCCAACACTCTATTATAGATTTAAGACATGTTTTTGAATCTTTTCATAATCCCAATACAGGACTGGTTACCCTAAAAATGATTATGGGTTAACCCCCATTATGTAAAGAAGAAAAAGGGGATGTCATTATTGAATCTATATATATATATATATATATTGGGTTCTTCATGCATTTATCAATAATGAATGGATGATTATATGCAAAAGCAACATGACCAGACACTTCGAAATTTGTTGTCATGTAGGGAGGTAGTTAATATTCCGAGGAAGGGATTGAGACATTATGAGGCATCCAACGTATCCTATTTATTGCAGGAATAAAAATACATATAGTTCATTAAACTCGTGTATTTTAACTTCATGTAGAAAGGAAATATGTGTGGGAATTTATGCATTGAATATCTATGCTTGATTTTCAAGGAGATATCCTACATATCCAAGTTATAGCAAGAATCAGAGTTCTCATAGTTCGATCACACCCATGGTACTGGACCCATGTTAGATTCCTTTACATGTGATATTTTTATATCATTCCACTCATTGGGGATTATATAATGTGATTTCCATAGCTGTTGGAGATTCATGGTACGAATGACATGATCATTGTAACTGCCTAATCCCATGTGATATATGCTTGAGGTGGGAAAAAGGGATAACAAGTAATCTGTGTGTCTGCATATGGATGTAGGTCTTATGTTTTGGGAAAACCCTTTGGATGTTTTATATGTAACAAGGTCCATAGAAAGTCATCCAGCGTATCATGGTTATGGATGCAATCAGTGTCATTGTAGTTAAAATTGTTTCTCAGTCCACTAATGGATGAGGCATAATGACTATGTCATGGGAATGATTGAGTCTTGATGATTAAAATTTCAAAGACATGGAGAGACTTATACTGAAATATATTCCTATTTGAGTTTATGATTGAGTGTGTGGAAGGAATCATATGTATCCTGGTTGTGTTAGGAATCAAAGTCCTCATAGTTCATTGGTTCTCAATCCATTAGTGGATGAGGAAAGATAATTAGGCCATAATGGTTGAAATGTAGGAGAAATGGAGTGAAATAAATTTATGTGGATGATCATTTGAGTTTGGTATTGAGCCTTTGGAAGAGATCCAACATATTCTGGTTATGGAAGGAATCAGAGTCCTCGTAGTTCATTAGTTATCAATTTGTTGGTGGATGAGAAAACATGATCAACCAATGGGAATAATTGGGTCTCTATGGTTTAAATGTTGGATACAAGGAAGAACATAAAATAAAGTGGATTCCCATTTGATTTTGTTCTTGAGCCATAGGAAGGAATCCTATTTATTCTGGTTATGGAAGGAATCAGATTATTCATAGTTTATTTTTCTAGGGCCTACACACTGACATTTTCATTATATGTGGAGCATATCATATTATGTCATTGGTTATGGCTTACATGTTGAGTTTTCCCTTGTATTTTTAGAGGCTAATTATACAAATGATATGATTATTGCAACTCCCTAAGGCCACATGATCTATGACCAGTGTGAGAAAGAAGGGATGATAAATAACTAGTCTCATTCCTTATGGATGTAGGAATTATGTACTGGGATGACGCTTTGGTGATTTTATATGAAGATCAATCCTTAGAGAGGTGTCCGACATATCTTGGTTATGGGTAGAATCAAACTTATCATATTTCATTTGATCGATTCTTACACCCTGAGGTTTCCATTACGTGTGGGACAAATAATATTTTACCGCTAATTAGGGATTACACCCTAAGGATGAACATGATTATTAAGTCCTAAGATTCCAATTTGATTTAGCCTACTTGTCAGTGTAACATGATTTGATTGTCTCTTCATCATACCTTTATTATATTCATGTCATGTTGAATAATGTATTCCAGAAATATCCAAATAAATTTACATGATTCAGTTGGATTATCCAAGGTACGCCACATAACATGGATGACATGTTTGAGGGTCATCGCTTGATCAAGGCCTACTTGTCCAGAGGACTTCGTGAGACCTAGATAGATGATCTTGGAACCATTGCATGATCTTGTCTGACATGACTAGAGGGAATCACATGATCTAGCTGACTTTGCCCAGTGTCATTGAGAAATATAGATGACACACTTGGAGTGAATCATAAGAGTTAATATGATATGTCTGGAGGGTGATGCATGATCTAGGATGAAATGTATGTAGGTCATTGAAAGATCTATATGGTGTTCCTAGAGGGTGTCAAGAGATCCAGTTTACATTCCCAGGTGCTATTGTGAGACTCAACTGACATGTACTGATGTCACCATATGAGTAGGACGACATGTCTGAAGGACATCGTAAGGTTTGGATGGTGAGCCCAAAAGGCTTCGCAAGACTTGGGTTGCATAACCGGGGGCTCCATATGACATTCTTTGACATGTATAGGGGAATTCACATGACCCAAATAGTATACTGAAGAAGCGTCATGAGATTTGGATGACATTTCATGGTGTTGTTTCATAACCTAGGTGGTTTATGTGAAGCGTATGAGGATCATAACATTTTTTTGAATAATTATACCATATTTTATTCTTTGTTCCATCATTTTTTGAAAATTCCTTATATTTTTTTCAATGTTGTCATTTTTTAGTTCTCGTGTGATTTAGAAGATATGTGGGATGTTCTTAGAAAGACCCATCTTAAGTTCTTTGGGTGATCTATGAGTGATCACATGAAGATCCTATTCATACTACATGATCACAGTCATTGTTTCCTATATTTTACCTGACATGAATATTTTTTTATCATGAGATCATCTACTCTAAGAAATCCTCTCTGGTTCTTGGGTGCACTGGTGTGATGTTCCAAGGAAAAGTCCTTCTGCATGTTTGTAGTGTTGCATTTTTCATGCTAGGGTGGGGGATTTATAGGAATCTCCACCCCTATTTCTTTTCTTTACACAAAAAGTATTGTTAAAATCCAACATGGAGTCGGTGGAGGGATTTGGTGCTATGTGTATTCACGAGGTCCTTCCATAGGTCATTCTTGGGGAGTGGCATGATTTTTAGAGATCACAAGACCATCCCATAAATATAGCATTTATTGGATTATAGACAATTAATGGGGACATGTTGAATCATGAATAAATGGCAAGGGAATTTTTTATTGTCATACTGATATGTACAAGGTACTTTTCAAGATCAAGGTGCATGTTGAAATGCCTTCACAATATTTTGGGAAACTTTCCTGGGACCTGTTGTGATACAAGGATAGCTTAGCAGGGAGTCCTCATGAGATGATGTAGACATGCCACTAGGAACCTGCGTCGTTTTCTAGATTTCCAAGGGTCCATCGTGTGATTTTTATAGCCTCAAATTATCCCACCTTCTCCGATTTTTATTTCCTTTATTTATTTTACAAAAGTTGGTGATATCATGAGGTTGGATGAATGTTGTCGAATACAATCACTCTTTCTCTTCGTTATGCATCACGTGAACAATAAAAGGTCTTGTAGATATGTATGATCATTTCATGAACTATTCCATCTATTTTTTCTTTGGGATAAAAAAGAGAGCCTAATGTTGTTTTGACATTTTGGGGGATCTACACGAGATGAGGATTTCATGTCAGTGGGCTTTCACGAGATGAGGTGGACACGTCATTGAAAACATACGATGTCTTGCAGGTCACCAGGGACGTATCATGTGATTTTTTATGACCGAAAGAGGCTCCCACCCTCTATACTTTTTATTTTCCTTTGTTTATTTTTAAAATCCTTAGGGTTTTGTGAGTTTACATGGGTGTTTTTGAGAAAATAACTCTCCCTAATGATGATGCATCTCATGAGTTTTACAACTGAAAGATGATCCTTAATTTTGGATATTTTCTACTATTTTATGAGGATTGTTGAAACTCTTATCAAGAATTTTCCAATAGACAAGCTGTGTGACCTGGGGGATCTTATCTAGCTTCCACCACATGATCAAAAATTTTCTTGGGCACCTTTTCAAGAGTATAATGACTTTTCAATGGACTTAGTTGGGGCCATCCATTGGCTATGCGATGCAAAATACCATCAGTATGACCTTCGGTAGGTCATGCGATCATGTGTCTTTTATGGGTTCAAATGATCTATATGATCATGGACACCTTCATCTTCCTTGTCCTTTATGGAGAAAAATAATACCCATAGTTAGGTATGTCTTTTATTTTGAATTTTTTAATACTCTTTTCATGGGAATCAAAAAAGTCCTCCATTAAGAGAGACATTAATGGGGAAAAGGGATCAGTTCTGAGTAAAGTAAATGACCACCTGAGGGTTTGACATTATCACCAATTAGTTTCTTGGGAAACACTTGATCTTCTGGGTGACATTTGGTATTCCATGTGATGCCCTATAAATAAGGGAGTGGAGAGGGATTTATTCACTAGCTACTCATTTATGCATATCTATCTTTCTCTGATTCCATCACATAACCTCATTGGAAACCCCTATATAATAACCCATCCCAAGACCCTTTCACATGAAACCATCGTGAGTCTTCACCATGAGCCTATTTCGTGAGAAGTACTCTGCAAGATATATTTTTCTTATAAAGCTTCTAAAACCAACACCAAACACAATATTTATAATTTTTTGAACTTTTTTCATGGGGATAAAATCATCTTGAAAATTTCACTAGATATTACGGCTTGATCGTATGCTTATTTAACTATCATGTGTCACGTCTAACCATGTCAAGTTCATAGGATCACGATTCTTTGGAAGAGTCATGTGGTTGTGTGATGTCTTTCGAGTTTTATGCAACCCATGAGATCTTCATGATTTAGGAAATTCACAATACTTTTATGTGATTCGTGGACCCCCTTGGTTCATGCGTTGTTTATGATGTTTCCAAATTATTCCTTTACTTTGATAAGATTTTATTTTATCTATATAACATATGAAACTTACTTTTATTTAGATGTATTTTAGCTCTTCTCAATGTTTCTATACTATAGATAATCAAAGTGTCATGATTGCTAAAAATCTCATTGTTGACCCCCTGATATCATGTGAATTTTGAAAGAAAGGTTTTGAAGAGGCTCCTTTCATCTGAGCTCCAAAATTATCCTTTATCAAAATGGGTTCAGAATACTGGATGATGTGGTCATTACTCCTTTAGACTTCAATATTCAATATTTTTGGCTGTCAAATTTTATAGAATGTATTTAGAAATCAATTTTCAAGGATGGACAATTGTTCACAAATTTATCACATAGGTTGTATTATATGTTGGAAAAATCTATCTTGGGACTGAATGGTTGTGATTTCACTCATTAGCTAATTTCCTAGAGTTAATCAAGTATATTAATCTCTTATATGAACAATACAGCTGAAAAATGGAGCTTGAAATGGGATCTCCATCCTAGTGGTAATTTTTTCTAATGAATGGGATTGGCCATTAGAGGTTAGGAAAAGTTGCTTAGAGTTCAATGACTAGTTATATAAGGTCTATCTTTATGAATTAGTATGGATCTCCCAATTTATTGTCTACTTCTAGCTTAATCTGCCTCAAGAAATGGTTACCAATTTATTCCTTACCATGAACTCATTTCATCTATCCCATGTGGAGGTGAGAATCAGCCTATGGGACAAATATCACATAGGTGGGATTCCCTATCTCAGAGAGATGTATGATGAGTTCCTCCCCACTATAAATATATGGGATGAACCTTTGTAGAATCCAATATTAGTGAGGTACATGTTCTACATTGTGAAGGATAATTTAAGAAAAGAGTTTAATATGCACTCAATTATCTTCTTCAATGACTAGACCGATATTTTCCTTTATCATAGTGAGGTTAGGACAATAGTTATATGCCCCAATCGGTTCCCTTACCAAAAATTTCATGGAAGTTATGGATCATATTGGGACACTTTAGAATAAAGGAAGCATGATTCATGGGGATATCAAGTGAATCCATAGATCTATTTAAGCCTTAGACTGGCAGGATTTCTGTCCATGTTCATGAATGGATGGATTTTCCCACCTAGGGACACACGTTCAGGAATCTAGTTCAGTATGAAGGTAATGGAAGCACAACGAGTAGATAAACAACACCTTAATACAGAGGTGAATAACCTCTCACACCTTTACTAAATCTTAGGCCACACTGAACAAGGAATAATGACCTATAGGATCTATGACTCTTTCATGTTTTTATGTGGTTGTATATAGGAGAATTTCTATTTCTATGAATACTACAAAGACACTAGTAACCTCGATGCCTCCATATTACTGAACACATATGGGGTTGGGGCTATGTAACTAAGATATCATGAGGTTACATATGTGTTTAGTTGATCCGATAGCTATGATGTGACCCCTTATCATGCATCTATGGGGTTAATCATTGATAATGAATGAAAATCTCTCAATGAAAGGCCATACAAGATCTCATTCTAGGATGGGGTTCTTGAAACCAGGATGGATGAGCTGATCATTAGTGATCCATACACACCATATCTGGTTTCTTTTTAGTTATAATGCACCCAAAGGGTTTATACACTTACTTGGGATGGTGCGCAAGGAGAGATAAACCCTAGGATCATCAACTAGTTTTCGATGATGTTGGCATGTGAAGATACTGAAGATGATACCATTATTCCATCCACCGATTCTCCTACAATTCTTACTTATGATTATGCCCAGTATTGGGTAGAATCCTATCCATGTAGTGTGCTAGACCAGCTGGTTCATCATGTGGAAAATCCATTTTCCTCACCAACCCTACTATCTGTAAAAATGAAATTTATTTAGGACTTGGGTGAGACTTCAAGGAAGTGTCCTTGTCCTGAAGATGACCATCCCAATAATGGGAATTATTCTATCAAAAAAATATTCCATCCAACTCAAGGTGATGCCTCTATTGAGGGGTATATATATGGATCCTCATCTCCTACTTTCTTTCCAACCCATCTGACTATTCCACCTTTTGGTGTGCCCATCCCATCAGTCATATAAGCTCAAACACAACGTAGGATGGTCTGGTGGTTTATTCACACCTTGATTATTGATAATCCTTTTGAAAAATTTCATGACCAAGGGGAAAATCTCCATCATATATTTAATTACCTGGGGGTGGGTGGTACTGATTGACAACAATTTTACAAAATCATGAAGACAATTATCCTCACTCAGCAATATTTTTCAACCAATGAAAGGATATTGAATGATTTTTTAGACAAGGATCCCCATGATAAGTAGATAAAATAGGAATTCGAGAAAAGTCTCTAGTTTATATCTAAATTGAAATCCCAAATGGATATATGAACCATGAAAATATGGAGATATTATGAAATCATATTTCGCCTGAGGTATGATATTTCAACATCATAATCCTCATTGGAAACTACTTGAAAAAGAGTTGAGGTGCTGAATACTTTATTCGTGAGTCTCTGTCCTGGAGTAGAAGAAGAAGAGGTGGGATGAGCGGTGCTTCAATGTTCAATTAACCCTTCTCTATAGACTCTTTCTAACTTATCCAACTTATCCAATCAAATCATATTATAGTTTGACCATTGATATGTATTTTTTTTATGAAATTATTTAAGATACTTTGAAATGTAGATATTCCTCCTATTTCACTCTATCAATAAAAGAATTTTTTTAACTCTATATATTGTTGTCCAGTTTTTCTTTAATTCATGATGTGAATGAAATCTCATAGATCCTATGTTATATGAATCATAAATGATACCCATCCTTTGCATAATTTAAAGAAAATTTATATTCCCATATTTAAATATTTATATCATAACATATTCTCCTTGATAATTACTCATGAATAACTAACAACATGAGATTCCTTATTAATATATCTTCTCCAGCTATTATGAGATTAACTAATTCAAAAAATGATAATTTGGTAGAATATATATCTGTAATAGTGAGAACTTTTTCTTTTTACAATGTTAATTGGCTTGGCAATATTATATTGATGCTTTCTAAGTACATATGGTGGGCCTTACAAGGTTTTTCTTTCTTATAGACAAAATCACTATTGTGTTGTAGTTTAGGTTCCTTTATTTCCTACATTCCATAGCTATAGTTTATGGTCTTTTAGCATGAACCTTCTATCATTATAGTTTAGGGTATTTTATCTTAGAAATTATATTACTTTAATTTAGAGTCTTTTATCTCAGACCTTATATCACTATAGTCTAAAGTATTTTAGCTTAGACCTTCTACTGCTTTAGTTTAGGTTATTTTAACTCAGACCTTTTATCACTTGTTTTTAGATATTTTAGCTTGAAACTTCTATTGATTTAGTTTAGGATCTTTTAAATCATACTTTCTAATGAATTCGTTTAGGGTATTTTATCTCGAACCTTCTATTGATTTAGATTAGATTCTTTTAGCTCAGACTATATATCAATTTAGTTTAGGGACTTCTAGTTTGGACCTTATAATGATGTACTTTAGAGTATTTTAGCTTAGAACATAGAGTGACATGAAGTTTAAAGTATTACTTCAAAGATATGATTGATGATCATGGAATATTGTGCAGACATTCCAAGGATGACCGAAAACACTTTAGGGTGTTGAGTTTTGTCATGGTGTTTTCGAGGCTCATGAGGATTAGATTTACTTTCTTGAAAAGAGTATATGCCTATGGTTGGTCTATCATGTTGGATTGGGTTATAACAAATAAGCACAAGAGGGGGGTGAATTGTGTCTTTTACAAATTCTTCACAAATTGTGAAGATGGTCGAGTTTATCTTTTAAATTTATTAGAAAGATTATGTGGTAGAATATAAACATATTGAAGGACACATGAATGTATAGTTGTTCTGGGAATAGAAGGCCCCTAGTCCACTCCACCAATGCTCTACTCCGTGAGCTTAGTGATTTTCACTATCTGGTCCTCTTATCAACAGACAGTCCACAACTGGGTGCAGGCAGTTGACACCTTTACAAGTTAAGGATAAACAGAGCCTTCAGGTTTATACAAAAAACTGAATACACCTCTTAGTACAAGAATCATATTACTCAAAATACAGAGAGTTTTTGTCTAAAAATAATTTTCAGTTGTTCTTCACTGTTTCAACAGCACGCAACTGAAAATCGATGGATCATCATCTTCATAAAGAATGATCTTCAGGTAGAAGTAGTTCTGAGATGATCCGGTTGCATCATATCTTGAAATGAATTTATAAACTTCAATAATATTAGATTCACAATAGATAATTGATTTAGAATAAGTGAATCTTCAATGTGTATCTTCTTATTTAGAAAAATAGAGTTTGATATATCTTGGTAGCAGCATATCTGTGTGACTCGTATATCTCTGTAAACTGTTGAAGTGAAAAACTCGAGAGCTTGTTATCCTGATATTATTTTAGATGATTCACCACTCTTTATATAATAAAAAATATCACAGATATATAGAATAAAATAATTACTTTCAAATTTAGATCCACAAATGTCTCTTTTAGAATTGCGATATTTAAATGTTTGAATAACAGAGCTGTCATAACTCCCTTGAATATTCAGCATGCAA
Organism: Viscum album; assembly: GCA_963277665.1. NCBI lineage: Eukaryota > Viridiplantae > Streptophyta > Magnoliopsida > Santalales > Viscaceae > Viscum > Viscum album. Next base: position 1,513,917,806 of record OY728134.1, on the reverse strand, counting down.
AGAACCTCTTAAATTGATCATTTGAATCATACATAAATGGATTTGAATCAGTAAAATACATGCTTTAAAATGGGGATTTTAATCTGGATTAAAATCATCTTGATAATATATATAAAGATCATTGCTCGATAAAGTCGTATTTGAAATCTCTGATGTTAAATGTAGGGTTGAACTACATAGCATTATTTCTCTAAATGTATGGTTTACAACATAAGGTTCATAACTTAAGGTTTATCATCCATACTTTTCTCTTCAACTCTCTAATGTATGGTATATAATCCATATTTTCATTAGATTCTAAATGCAAGGTACATGATCCATACTTTTTGATATAATGTAAGGTTGTTTACAAAAGTAAGGTTGATGAACCATAATTTTGAGAAACAAATATAATGTTCCATACTAATGTGTGGTTCTTCTTCCATAATTTTCTGATATCCCAAATGTAAGGTCCCTTCCAAACATAGGTTTCTTCATCCATACTTTTCTGATATCCCGAATATAAGGATCCCTCCTAACATAGGGTTCTTCTTCCATAATTCTGTTGATAACGTTTGGTTACTTAACCATAATTTTGTGATATCCAATAAAGTAAATGACGGATTCCATCCTTACGCTACACTCCTCAATGTAGGGTATGAACAGCGTTTTCAGAACACGCTAATGTGATTTCCAAACACATAGAGCATGAACAATTTTTCCAGAACATGCTAATGTGATTTCTGAACACGTAGAGCATGAACAATGTTTCCAAAACATGGTAAAGTTATTTCCAAACACTTTGTAAAATATTTCATGTAGATTAAATGATTTAATATTATTCCAAAATAGAGAAATAGAGAATATTAATTTCTTGAAATACACTTAAGATAAAATCATTAGAATAACAAATAAGGGTATTTGTGAGCATCAAAATCATCATAAAAATATAGAGTATTGTCCTCAACAATCTCCCAATAATAAAATAAATTATTGTTGAAAATAACACTTGTTCAACAATCTACCCCTTTCTGATGATCACAAAACCCATGACATAACCAATGAAATTATCTTACAAAATTAATTGCATATAGTTTATATTTTTAAGATGATAAAAAAATATTTAATTTTAACAAAATTATTTCCACATGAAATAAAAAATGTGTTATCCATTGTTACATATATATATAAACAAACATTCAAAATTTTACATTTTCGCCCCCTTTATAAAGTAAAATAATATCTCCTCCTTTATAAATAATGAAAATAAAAATTTTTGTTTATGAAAAAATTTGTCCTTTCATGTTTATCTGTATTTAACCTTTTTAAATAAAGAAAGAAAAATAAAAATGTCTTTTCTCCCCTTGAGTAAAAGATTCAAAATCATAAAATAAAATTTTAAAAATAAAATGATGTGTTTATCCAAATTCCCACCCCTTTTGTGATATAAAAAAGAATGATAGAAAAAGGAATATAACACTTTTTAATGTAGCATTGAACTTAAGTAATTTCTATAATAAACTATTTATCAATATTTGAAGCAGGATTACATGAATTCTAACATAGACAGTACAATAAAACAAACTAATAACACATAAACATTGGAAGAAAATATATTTTATTGAAAATATAAGTACATGTACATTAATGACAATGGGAATCAAGGTTTGGCTCAAAAAATATTTGAACTGGTCTCATCTTCTCTGGATTACTTCCTTTATTTCTGCTAACTAATTCTTTAGCATCGTTATTAATCCATCTCCCAACTAGATAATGAAATCTCTTCAATCTTGAGTCAAATTAATATCCTCAATCAAATTGACTCTATATAATTTGTGCCACATTTATTCCTTTTCCATAAAAAGAGTTAACTTATCTATGAACTTATTCAACAATGTTCTTATTGCAGGTTCATTTAAAGTTATCTGCTTAATAAGATGCTTTTGGTCATCTAACAAGACAGACAATGGAGCACTGTTGCACTGAAGGTCCGACAATATGTCATTCATATTGCTCATTACTATTGTAATGGCGTGAAATATTTTTATTATATCAGGCGAAGTACACGAGGTACCTACTTGACTGTTCCTGATAGTTGCAAAATGTTACTCCATGAAAATCTTAAAATCTTACAAATCTAACTTCATTACCATCTTAGATTTAAAATTTGTAACTTCAGACAACATATCATTCTTAAAAACTTCAACTTCATATTTTGAAATAGAACATACTTTTAGTTTATGAAATCTATGATTTCCTTTTCCAATGCTCTTATCAAATTATCATTTTCTGATTCAACTTTGGTTAATTTTCAATATAGCTCCTCAACTTCAAAATATATAGAATCAGAGGCACATAGTGCTTGATTCTCAGTTTGAGCTTCAACTAGATTTAATAGAACTAAATGTAGGGATTCAACATCTGATTTATCTTCATCCTCTCTCTATACTGTCTTCTCTACTGATTCTTCCTCTGAGTCCTTCCTCGACTCATCTACAAAAAAATCCTCATTAATAATTAGAATGTGAATTTTAGAAAGTTTCTCTTCTAGATTCATATTAACAGGTTCTTGATCCTCCTAAGCATATTCTTCATTGACTTCTTCCAAGACTGGATCCTCTAATATAGGTTCCTCTTGAGATAATTACTCTTGAACAATCACAATAGGCTATTGTTGGTGCCAAAATTTGGGAAGAAGAAGAACAAATGGAAACCCTTAGGTACTGCCTTGCGAAGCTCATTCGCGAAGCCCCATAGCACCACAACCGACACCAAGCCTCCCCTCCGCAAACCTACCACGGATCAAGGAGGTAGGAGGATCCGCAAACCCATTTGAGGTTCATGAACACGCCGCAGAGCAAGGAGGCGGGAGGCTCCATGAACCCATTTGACGTTCGCAAACCCGCTACAGAGCAAGGAGGCAAGAGGCTCCATGAACCCATTTGACATTCACAAACCCTTCGCATATCAATGAGGCTAGAGGCTCTACATTTACAAAAAAAATGCCACCTGGCTTCGCACTGAGTGAGCTTAGATTCACGATGCCTCTTTTTTATAAATACCAGGCTCCCCTCAAGCCCAAAGGATGGATCCTCAGACCTTTCACCTTTGTAGCTCCTAAATTGAGAAATAATATCTACTCTGTCAACCATGACCTATTCAAGGAACTTTTGCATCATGAAGTGCCTCCCCCTTTGCATGAATTCATCCTCTATTCAAGGAGGGATTCCCTTTGTGGAGCCCACGGGCCTTTGCGAAGGAAGGGGATCCCCAAAGGGACTCATGTCTTTGAGGAGCACTTATGCTTCACAAAGCACCCTCCAAGCACACATGGCCCACATGCTAATGCAGGATCACTATTCTTCATTAAGCACATTGATTCACAATGATATGCATCACAAGGCACCCTTGCTTCACAATGTACTGCTCTGCGAGGGCCTTTAAACTTCATGAAGAACATTCCATATGCACCTATACCCTACGCCTAGGATAGGCCACATCACTTCATGAATCATTCCCCTTCTCGAATCCCCTCTACCATATGAAGCACTAGCGCCTCATGAGGCTTCTACCTATGAGAACATTTCCTCCACAACTCCTTTTCCCATGAAACCTTCTAGGTTTGCATGATGTATCTTCAATGTCCCTTGGGCAGTGCTTTCCATTGCATTGCTTTTCCTCCTGCTTCTTCGCATAGGCACACTAATGGCAATTACTTCATTTCATAGCCACAATAACGTGGACCCCTCAATGGATCACTTCATAACACCCCTTCACCACAACATTATTGATTCTTTCCCTTCCCCAAGGGGTGAGAGGTATCAGTTATATAAGTCTTAAGGGTTGCGGAGTGAACCCACCTTGTCTGAGCTGAAGGACGTTAAACTGCCAAGCACCATCGTCCTAATCACATGAAATTAAACTGTGACCTCGCCCTGTGAGTCATATGCGGTGTTCCCCATATTAGACATTCTGCATTCCCACTAGTCTCCATGAAATTGAAATCGTTACTCACATGGAAGGATATCCTCTCTATTGGAGCAGTTTCTCTCCACGGGTAAAGGAAAACAACCTTGGTGTAAGCCCCTAGATTTTCTTATAGGAGGTAGCACCCTTGCTCCTCCTCTCTTCCTCGGTTCCAAGGACTAGAGAGGGGGGGGATGGCCAATGGAGCCCTCCATTCTTCGGTTCCAAATTCCTTTCCCTTTGGGATATGTCACCACCTAGGCCTCCACCCTAGAGTAAGTCCCAATCTCTATCACCTTGGGCTACTAAATATGTGTAAACCCCAATCCACTTCTCAAAGATGCACCTTTTGCAATGTTATTATCAGGTCTTTGCTACCTCTTGTTTCTCACACTGAGCATGACTCACGTGGGCTTAGAGTAAGCACCAACCATGAAATCCTCTCTAGGTAGCATAGAGTTTAATCCCCAAGACCCCTGTTTGAACTACGTGTTCATTGATCCTTGCTAAGGTAAGGTATGTAAGAAGCCTCCACGAGGTTCAAGCCCACCATCCATTGGTTCCAAGCCCACTTCACATCGGTTCCCACCAATCTGTAACTACGGGGTCTTTGATCCTTGCTATGTCAAGGTACGTAGGAAGCCTCCCTAAGGTTCAAGCCCACCATCCATTGGTTTCGACCCCCTTCACGTCAGTTCCCACCATCTCAAACTATGTGTACTTTGATCCTTGACAAGGAAAGGTATGTAAGAAGCTTCCCTGAGGTTCAATCCCAACACCTACTTGTTCCAACCCCTTCATGATAGTTCACCAACTCCTTTTGAACTATGTGGACTTTTATCCTTGCCAAGGTAAGGTACTTAGGAAGCCTCTCTGAGGTTCAATCCCACCAACCTTTAGTTCCGAAAATCTTCACGTTGGTTCCCACCCCTCCTGATCTACGTGGACTTTGATCCTTTCCAAGGTAAGGTACGTAAGAAGCCTACTCGAGGTTCAAGTCCACCAACCTATGGTTCCGACCATCTTCACGTCGGTTCCCACTCCTTCTGAACTACGTGAACTTTGATTCTTGACAAGGTAACGTATGCAAGATGACTCCCTGAGGTTTAAGCCCATAAACCTTGTTCCAACCCCTTCACGTTGGTTCACCAACACCATCTGAACTACGTGGAATTTGATCCTTGCCAAGGTAAGGTACGTAGGAAGCCTTTCTAAGGTTCAAGCCCAAAAACCATTGGTTCTGACCCCCTTCACGTCGGAACTCCTTCATCCCACATGATGTTAAACTGCATGACCCCAGAAATTAAACTATATCCACCATCTTGAACTATGTGAGATTTGATCCTCGTCTCCTAGACAAGGTACGTATAAAGCCTCCCTGAGGTTCAGCCCCATTCAGCGGTAAGCCATTGTGACCCCATCCAGCGGTAAGCCGTTGCGATCACCTACCCAACGGTAAGCCGTTTTGGACCTCACACAGCGGTTAAACATTTTGATTCCATGTCAGCGGTTATCTGTTGTCAACCAAAACCCATTGGTAAGCCACTGCCATCCCTTCTGTTGGGACCCATATCACTGGTCTGTCTTAGTGGCGTAAGACCAACCTCAGACTACTAACCACGTGTAAGCTATAGTATATCATCGGGTCATTGTCCTCTGCACACACCCCGATTCCATACTCACCATCCTGAACTACATGGACTTTGATTACCTTCAACAGGGATAAATAGAAGGTCTCTTCGATACTCAATACCAACATCATTATCACCCACAAGTCGACTCCATCTCATTCTCCATCTACTTCATTTAACCATCCATTATATATCTTGATTCTTACCTGGGTTTCCACATCCCGGCGAGATCATGAAAATTCATCTCTTTACTGCTTCTAGTAGTAATCAGGTAACTAACCACGTGTTATCCCCAACATCAGTGTTTCTTATAGGGGTTTCACCTATCTGATCCACTCTAGTCAGTGTTTCGATTAGTCTGATCTGTCTCTGCTAGACATTAAAGTCAAGGAATACCATGCGTTAAACATTGGAAGTTGAGGAAATCCTCATCTACATGCCAATAGTATATAATTCCCCGCATTCTATGTGGGATACCTCGGGCTTCTATGCCCTCAAGAATCCCTATAATAAGGGGAAGAAACCCAGACTCACTAGTTTTCTAGCATCCATACATACCAGTGATGTCCAACCTGACTACTCCCCTGACCGAATGTTTATTCCCTGACCAGACCCCTTGGAATGTCCCAACATAGGTAGTGTAATTAACTGGTGTCCATGAAGAAATGGAAATGGGAATAGTTTCATGAACAATGTCTTAGTCTATAAGGGGGACCCAGAATAGTTGTCGCGTTTCGAGGAGGAATCCATGGATGGAAGAACTGACATCCCATCATCCCGTTTCGATCAAGGAGAAAATTTACTTGAATAAGTGAAGAATGCCACCTGCCATTGGAAAGTGGGAATACGGGGCAACAACCATGCACCCTCAACAGACAGATGCGCGTGCCCCGACGGAAGCTTCGGAAACAGAATTGGTCACCCTGACGTGAAGATCTTCTCCTCAATGTGGAGATTAGTAGCGTTCAAGACATAATTGTATTAGCATTTCACTAGATCCATTTATCTAACGGCAGGTCTCACCAATAAAATAGTGGGCTTGGCATGAAACTCACAAGAATTTGGGGCAGTCAAAATGTTGGAAATCTCGGTCTGCGAAATTTTAATCATGGATCCTTCTAACCATCCACGGGAGACATAATGGCACTAGGTAACTGGAAATCAATTTCATTGTTTCAGCACTAATGCCTTAATCAACCTACTTTTTAGGAACCAAACTACTGCACTAGGAACCCGATCGCCACCTGCCCACTGACGTAGGGGCAGGGGAAACACCAATATGGAAATCATGCGTGGCTAATCCACTTCTGAAACGGCTTCCACACCCCTAGATGCTGAGTGCCCATACCCCATCTCCTTTTCTGAACTCATACAACGAAGTGTGATAAGCGAGCTTGTATGCAAATATGAGGAGTATAGGATTATCCCGACTTGGGATATGGCCTTCCAGGATTTAGAGGCATATGCACCTCATCACCACCGCCACCCCCAAGGGTCGTGCATGGAGCCACTACTCCCCAACCCGACATCAAATTGTTTCGGGAGCCTCTCCCCGGAACGTCTCGACGAATACCTCCCCTACGCCGATGAGGTAGGAGATGTCTGGGCCAGCTTGGTTGGGATCCCATTTTAGGGTCCCCCAAGGAGGGCCCCCACTAGGCCGCACCAGTTCCACCACCTATTCCCATGAGCTGGGGAGTAGGTAAGCTATGTACCTAACCCACTGGCCCTAGTCTATCTAACCCGACACCAACGTTGGGCGTAGGACGAGGAGGATGCCTGCCAAGGGGCGTCGACATCAGCAAATACTATGCCATGTTCCATCGTCGATGTGTATCATCATCCTCTTATGTACACTGAGTTGGGGAACTTATATTCCCGACCCAAATTGAGGCCCCAACTACCCCACAGGCAGGCTGAGTCGACTCTCTCGGCTGCCGGTGCAGGGAGCACCCGCAGTGGACCGACCCACAACAGCGACGCCCAGTACAGAGGTCATCCCCGTACCACCACCATAGAGAACGTGAATCCTCACCTCTTCTAAGCTCAGCATGGAGGTTCGCCCTGTGCTACCTTCAATCCGAATGAGGGTCCTCCACACAACAATGACACTCAGTACGGAAGCCTCTCCCATGATAATTACATTGGGTATGGAGTAATTTCTCCTACCATGGACCACCAATATAGAGATGTTATGCATTTGGTCAATCTCCAGTATAGAGGGGTTACCCATATCTTTGCAGTTGCTGGTGAAGTTCCTCCTCGCCTCAGCAATTAGAGGAGTGAAGGTTAGCTTTGCTTCACCATCACCCAGCACAGAGGTCCTACCCATGTTCGTCTTGACCAGTATGAGGACCCTCCTCACACTGATGCTACCAGGGGAAGCAAGCATGGAGGTCCTACCCGTGATCTTATCATCTCCAGTGGTGGTCCTACCCACTCCATCATTTCTTGCAGAGGTCCCCTCCGCACATCAACCAGTGGACATGGAGTTCCTCCCTGTGTTCCCTTTGATATCTATCCAGGGGATCCTTGCACCCCAGCTCACTCAGGCGAAAGCCCACCCCGCCCCAGCACCAGTACGGCTAAAGTACCTCTTCGTTCTAGAGATATACCCAATCCCAAAGAACCATCCTGAGGTAGGAGGGAGGATCATCGCTGCTGTAAAAATAATGCTGAGAAGATTCAGACCGAGATCAAACCAATCTGCTTCTCATATTCTAAGGCGGAATATGACCCAACGATGGAAACCTCACCTAGATCCTCCATGTCAAGGGCTGGGGCAGGAACAAGGCACATCAGCGTCATACATTCAGAATGTGAGGTCCATTAGATTCCCACCTCCCTCCGCAGGTATATCCAGAAGGATGATAATTTGAGAACCTCGCAGGTTCCGGCCGTGCAATTGCCACCATCATTACCAGAAGCACTCTCTACCTCGACTACAGATCATAGAGAGATATTCTGGGGATCAATAGTGGAAGAGTTGCAACATAACCCATCACCACCAGTTTTAGTCCCTATGCCAAAAAATGCAGTCATCAGCCCGTCTTACCGCGACGTGGTGATCAAATCACTATACTCTTCCGAGGATAGCCCAAGATGCGGTAGCTTGTCAGCTCACTCGTTGTATTATCCACCGGCCAGAATAACATCTCAGTGGTTTTCATCAGTACCACTACTAGTTCCCCAGCCACCTCCAGTAGATGAGTGGGGCAATGAAGGGATAGAGTTTGAATCTAGACCAAGGAGCTTGTGGGATATCCTCACTACAGACCATTTCCCTGGGATGTTCTGGCCAGTTGCAGCGCCATATTTTAGGGAACCAAAAGAGATCACCCTAGGGGAGGTTGTATGTTTTTTACAGACCCTCTAGGAGACTCATTTCTACCTTTGGCATCGACGAGTGACCTACCCCAAGAGTCAGTCACACTTCGAAGATATCGGCCAACAATGTCATTTAGTCGATTTGGCCGCACTACCTGTGGCCCAGTGCCCTGAGTCACCAGGCCATAATAAGACCCTCCAACAATGGTGTGTCTAGAGATTTGAATTGATTTATAGGGTAATCAAGGAGTATTATCCTCATGTTCAAATTCGTGGCTGGGGGCAGTACACATCCCTCCATTTCAGTTCCATCCAACACCAGCTCGATTTTCCAGGCGACATAGAGGATATGACTCCAGGTAGGGTCACAGTTAACATAGATGACTTATCAGAGGGAGAGAATGAGTAAAATATCCATGATAGGAACTTACCCTATGATGGAGTGTTGTAGCTATTGGATCCATTGGGAAGGGTCACTCGCCAGTAGATAAATCTTCTGGGTCTTCCTGTGCCCACCGAGGCACTAGTTTTCAACTGGAATCTCAATAAGGGAAAGGAACTCCCTGAAGTCGTAAAACCCTATGACCCATCTTGATCAATGAAGAAAGTGGAAGAAGACCCCAAAAAATCCACATTTTGTTAGAAACTCTCCGAAAAGAATAAGGTGGTCAATGAACTCCTTGCTAAATTTACTGCAGAGCGGCGACCAAACTACGTTGATCCTTGTCTAGGGTAGTAGGGGCAGGCACAACATCCCCTTGAAGAACTACCCCAAGGTGACCCTGACCATCCTGCCCATATAGAAATGGTTGAGGCCAGAAATTATGGAAGGAGGGTGTATTATGTGTCACCAAACCCTCCTGAATGGAGTGCCAATACTCAGGACCCTGCTCGGATTCCCCAAACTGCTCTACAAGTCATTCCACCAACCGCTCCATGAGCCGTTGGGCCTTTTTATCTTGTTGAAGAACCTGACAACAAACTGGTGTTCAGGGATCCCCATCAAGATAGGAATACCCACCCAAATGATCCAATGGAGGCACTCATCACCTGCCTTGAAGCCTTAGAGACTCGACATGTGGCAATCCCACCCGATGGAAAGCCATACCTAGCATGGGTAGATGATATGCCAGCACCCATGAGTTTCGATAATCCCACCATTCCCCCTTTAACAGGACAGGGGACCCACCAAAACACCTTTCCCACTTTATCTCAAGGTGTGGCCCCATGTTAGGATCTCCAAAACAGCAGGAAGGTGCCAAATTTCGGTGTTTTGTATAGACATTGGAAGGGCCAGCATTCCTCTGGAACAACCAGCTCTCTATCGGGTTAGTGGATGGAAGGGAGGACCTCTGCAGGAAATTCCTATAATATTTTAGTTCCACCACTTATAAGATGAGTATCACAGACCTCTTAAAGTGAAAGCACGGGCCTAATGAGCGCATTGCTGACTTTGTCACCCGGTGGAAAAGACTCACATACTCTCTTGACATACCGCTGAATCAGGTGAAATTACTGATGATGTGCATAGGGAATGTCAATGTGGAATGGGTACCCTCTATGGTCACCCATAACTACCCCAGGGGATTATGAGACTTATCTGATAAGGCACAGTTCGTAGAGGAAGCCTTATAGTAGGCTAAGGATGCACACCCATTGCCTCATGCAATCCCCATGAGAAGGGATTCCAGGGTCGAGCCCACCGAAGTGGCTCAAATAGAGGCCCCTTGACAACTAGATTTGTTACTATTAGATCCGCCTCCATAGTCTCATAGAGGCCCTCCACCTCAGGTGCAGCCTCCGGCCCAACAAAGCCCACCACAGAATCGACAGGTACCCCTGCACAATGTGCCGCCACTACCTAGGAGAGATAACCAAGCTCCACATCCTCGGAAGTCTCCTCCAGCCCCTCTCTAGGGTCAGGATCTAAAATCCCCCTTCTCGGATTGTAGGAACCAGACCTACTCAATCAGCGAGGTATAAGAACCTGATTATTTTCGAAGTGCTTTAGAGCAGTGGATTGTACGTTTTCCTGAGTAGAGGAGGCTAGAGGAGGCGAACCTCACTGATCACCCTAATTATTTCCCCTACCACCAAATCCTAGGGCACACACTCAAATAGTGCTATGTGTTCAAATACTAGCTTCAATACTAGGTGGATAACAACATAGTCTGATTGGGCCCTGCTCTGACACACGTGGCATGAATCTTCGTGAGGGAAGACAGCAACAGTGACAGTTAAGGTGAGTGGAATCATATTTATAACTATGGGTCCCATAAGTATGATGATTGGATGGCTCGTAAAATAGTCACATGTTCCCATGGTGTTATCCATGCATGCCTGAATCAGCTAGAGCCTTTAGAAGCCATAGAAACTAATTCTGCATCATCGTCTTAGCAATCCTCTTCCTAGAAGAGAAAACATTAGTGGCGTAAGGGAAAGAAAAGTCCCCCGCCAATACCATCATCATCCCGTACTCTGGGCGACTTCATGCCCCTGGAGATGGTGATCCATCCCAGAATCCTTCCGGTAGTGGATGACTCTTCGAGTGATGGTCAAGGGTACACCTCAGTTAATACTGTAGATCTGGTAAATCTTTACATGATTCATGACGATGTGGAGAACCAGGTGGATCTTCCCAATGTCCCCAGCCATCGTCAGCGTCAATGAAGCCATTGAAATATGGGTCGTCGAAGTTCTGAGGTCAATACTTCTAGCTAGGATGTGCATGTGACCGAAATCAAGCAGTAGGACCAGTGTAAAGCTCAACACATGCATCCTTCTCATTTGGTGACATCAGGCCTGCCTTCACCGCTGTTCATGTTGTTGGATTAGGTAGAGTCACCTAGACTACGTCGTGACCAGCCATAATTTTCCACAGGTCGTTCTCAGTCATCTGGAACGCATTTGGTAGTCACTCCACTAGCTTCGACTAGTGAGCATCAAGATATTCCAAGCGCTAGTCAGCCGTCGGCCCAGCTGGCAGGGCCCACCATACCTCTTGTCATAGGGTGACCTCCTGTAAGTAAAAGATCATGCCTGGAAAAGAAGTATGATGTTCTCAAACATCTTTCCAGCATTCCAAAAAATGTCTCCATCTTGGAGGCCCTTTTCCTATCATCAGATATGCGTAAGGCCCTCGCCAAGGCTTTAAGAACCCCCCTCCTATTTGAGACGAAGGTATCAGTCGCAGAAGCCTTTCATACTGAGGCGGTCAAGAATGCAGAATTTTGTGACATTATCTCTTTCTCTAGAGAAGATGAAGGCTATCCCATAGAGGGGAACATTCTCCCACTGTAAATCATCGGACAGTTCAATGGCATGGAGGTTCATCACTATCTTGTCGACACAGGATCTGGGATCAACCTAATCCTGACTCAGACACTACAAATACTGGTAATGTGTGAGGATGATCTGAGTCCATTTGACCTAAGAATCCAAGGTTATGATAGGACGGAGTATAAACTGGTCATAAATATCCATTTGATGACCTAGTTAGGTGGTCTAATTGCCAGCACCAAGTTTATGGTTATCTCCCAGGACACCGCCTACAATGCGTTGATGGGTAGGTCGTGTCTTCACCTGCATGTGGCGGTTCCTTCATCATATAACCAGTGCCTTAAGTGCTCCATTAATGGTCGAGTGGGTGTGGATTAAGGTTACACATCCCTATTTTACTCTTGTAAATTCCACTTTCTGGATGTCGACTACTACAAGAGCAAGGACAAGCAGATTCAGGCTAACAAGTTCAAGCATGCTATGGCTACGACCGACCCATGTGCATATCTGGATGATGCATAAGTCTTTCCAGTCCATTGATTATAGGATATAATTCCAGAAATGGGGTAATGCTTCGTTTTTTATAGAATGAGTGGGGATAACATTACGAATTCTAAGAGATTCTAGAAGATCACCACATACTCCTACATAAACCAGGCTCAGGTGATCTTGGAGCCTCCAAATCCCATAAGGTATCGGAATATCTACCCCATGGCAATGACAATACATCATACTTTCTTGTTTATCCAGGACTAAATATACTGGCTTAATTCTAAACACCACTATTATTTCGATATCATCAAGTGTGACCCCTTGTGCCGGAGACCATATGGGATTGGATTAATAGCCTTCATCGCTATGGTTGTGGTAGCACAGGAGTTCCCCGATGCAGTTTCCACTACCGCCCAGGCTGGCACCAGCTTCCAATCGGGATCTGTCGACATATAGGAAGTTCTCTTTGCCAAGGATCCCCCTTTATAAGTGAAGAAGTTGATTTAGAGTATGATCCCCCTACCTTGGAAGAGGACATCTCTGCCATAGTTGATGACTTGGTAAAGGTGAACCTCGGTAGTGATCCAGACCCAAAACCCACATTGATTAGTGACACTATGCCCCTCAAGGAGAAAAAATATTACATAGACTTTCTTAAACAATGTCGTGATGTATTCTCCTATATTTATGATGAGATTTGAGGACTAGATCCTCAGGTAGCCATACACTTCCTCGATCTCCTGAAAAATCATCGTGGGTTCATGCAGCCTCCCAAAAAGATGCACCCTTCTCATAGTTCCATGGTTAAGGCAGAAGTTAATAAGCTCGTCATAGCCAATTTCATTAAGGAGGTCTAGTACCCCAAGTGTCTGGAAAACATTATGCTGATAAGGATGAAAAATGGAAAGATCAGGGTCTACATCGACTTTTGGGATCTCAACCGTCACTGTCTGAAGGATGATTTTCTCCTTCCTGTGACAGAATTGTTGATCAATGCTACATTTGGGTTTTAGGCCCACTTCATCATGTATGGTTAGTATGGGTAAAACAAGATATGAATGGCCCCCTAGGATGAAGAGTCTAGAGCCTTCAGGGCACCACAAGGTACTTTTTGTTACCAAGTCATGCCCTTTGGTTTAAAGAATGTGGGTGCCACCTATCAGCTGTCTATGCATCGCATATTTAAGTCGATCCTAGAAACATTGTGGAAATGTGACATAGATGACCTGGTGGTCAAATCTTTCCACCATTAGGACCATCATAAATTCCTTGAGAAAGTGTTTGGATTCCTCCGTTTCTGTCACCTAATGATAAACCCATTAAAGTGTGCCTTTAGGGTCACCTCTGGAAATTTTCTCGACTTCATTGTCAGATACAAGGGCATTATGACTGACCTATAGAAGATCAAGGCCATTATTTGGATGTCTCCTCTGAGCAACATTCAGGAGATTTGAGGCTTTCATGGACACTTATCCTACATATGCTAATTCATTGTGAATTTGGCCAGCAGTTGTAAGCCTTTTTATCAGCTCATAAAGAAAGGCACCATCTATGAGTGGGACAAAGAGTGTTAGAATGCCTTCAAGGAAATCAAGAAGTATCTGCTCCAAACTCTGGTCTTAATTCCACCCATCTTCGGAAAGCCACTAGTCCTTTATTTGATTGCCCTAGAGTGATCTCTCGGTGCCCTTCTCACCCAGAAGAATAACGAGGGAATAAAGAATATCCTCTACTACCTTATATGCATGCTCCTTGATACGGATACCAGATACTCCCCTATCGAGAAGAGCTGTCTTGTGCTCGTATTCGCAGTACAAAAGTTATGACATTACTTGCATCACCATGAGGTGCATCTAGTGTGCCGAGTAGATCTGCTAAAATATATAATGAACCACCCCATGTTGACAGGATGTCTAGCTTGGTGGGAAGTGATTATCTAAAAGTTCGACATTAGGTTTTTACCTCAGAAGGGTATTAAGGGGAAAACATTAGAAGACTTACTTTCCACTCATCCTGCCCCCACAGACTAGTGTTTGGAACTTGATTTTCCTCATGAGTCAATCCTCTCTGTAGACCAAGCCATCCCATGTTGGAAAATTCACTTCGATGGTGCTTCCCAGAGCCCCAACAGTAGAAGGCTCAATGACCCTAGGCTCAACAGAGTTGTTTTGGGTATCATCTTCATTACCCTAGCATAAGCTATTCTTTCGTACTCATTTCTGTTGTCAGAAGGCTGCACCAACAATGAGGTAGAGTATCAGGCTCTCATCACTAGCCTCGAGCTGGCCCTTGAGATAGACGTTCTCCATTTTCATGTGAAAAGAGACCATGAACTTGTCATCAAGAAGATTATTATTGAATATGTTGTTAGAAAGCCAGAGCTCATGCCATTGTTGTAATGCACTCTCCAGCGAATGGCCCAATTCTCATCTCGGCCAGAAGTTAGTCATGTACCTCGATCATAGAATGGTCGAGCTAATGATTTGGCCAACCTAGCTACATCATTTGCAGAGCCTGAATTGGATGACCTGATTATCCACATGGCACACTAAAGATTAATTGATCCTGTAACTCCAGGTGATGATGATAGCCTACGGGTAGGCCACCTTACCGACGAAGCCTCCACGTCAGGACCCCCAAGTCCCCTTGATGTAGTGATTGAAGTGAAACCTGACTGAAGAACCTTTTTTCTCGAGTACCTCAAAAATGGTAATCTACCAACATATTGGTTCAAGTGTGAGCGAATATGACACCGCGCATTATAGTTCACCCTCCAGAACGGCCCTGGTCATGAGCATATCCTCTACAAGCACGATTTTGATGGGGTCCTCCTCCATTACATTCAAGGAGCTGAGATTTCTTAGGTCATGCAGGAGGTTCATTCTGATTCCTATGGAGCTTATCAGGCTGGGCCAAAGCTATCTCACTAGATCAAGTCACTAGGGTATTTTTTTCCCTCCATGATCCATGGTTGCATTGAGTTCACAAAAAGGTGATATACATTTCAGATTCATGCTAACTTTATGCATCAGCCGATATAGCCCCTCCATTCCACCAAGTACTCTTGGAGATTCACGATTTGGGGAATCGATGTCATGGGACCATATCCACTGGTGATAGCTCTCCAGTGCAGATTCATCCTGACTACTAAATATTTATTCTCCAAGTGGGAAGAGGTAGTTCCACTCAAAGAAGTTAAGGAACATTCCATCGTTGACTTTTTGATATCCAACATCATCTACCAATTTGGAGTCCCTCACGTCGTCCTCAATGATAATAGTATGAACTTATGAGAAGTTGAGATGAAGAAATTGTACGCTAAGTACAACATCCATTCTAACCATACCTCCTACTATCATGTGCAAGAAAATGGACAGATCGAGGCGTTCAACAAAACCATCTCTAATATTCTAATGAAAATGGTTGGTCAGAATAAGAAGAGTTGACTGGATAAGCTCCCCAATGTCCTTTGGGCTTATCGGAAGATGACTCATAATTCCCCCCAGGTGACCCCATATTCCCTAGTGTATGGAACAGAGGTCGTCCGTCCTATCAAGATTCAATTTCCCTCACTGTGCACAACTGTCTATGATAAGCAAGCGCCGGATAAAGTAGTTTAAATCCATCTGTCTAAGTTGGAAGTGCTTGATGAGAACAGGCTTCATTCCCTACACAAAGTGGAAAGGCATCAGAACAAGATAGCTATATATTTCAACAAGAATGTTCGCCTCTGGTCCTTCTTGCAAGGTGACTTGGTATTGGCCCTAAGGGAACAAATGATACCTGGTTGGAAACCACCCATGTTGGAGCCCAAATCGGAAGGACCTTACTTCATTCACAATGTTTACTCCAATGGTGCATATTCACTGGTTACCATGGATGGTGAGTGTATAACTCCTCCCACCAAATCCAAGTTCCTCAAGCAATACTTTGCTTGATTTTCCTCTTACGGTCCTATATGACTTTAAACTATACAGTCGTGCATGAACCGAAACTGCGTAATGGTCCTGCATGACCCTAAACTGCATCAGGGTCCTACACGACCCTAAACTGTTCGATCCTACATGACCTTAAACTATACGGTCCTACATGACCCCAAACTTCGTAATGGTCCTCCACGACACTAAACTTCATTAGGGTCCTACTTGAACTAAAACTATTCAGTCCTACATGACCTTAAACTATACAGTCCTGCACGAACCCAAACTGCATAATTTTCCTGCATGACCCTAAACTGTATTAGGGTCCTACATGACCTTAAACTATCCAATCCTATATGACCTTAAACTGTTTGGATCTACACGACCATAAAAGGTGAAATGCCCCCCATGACATAAAACTGTGTGTCGTCCTGCAAGATGTTAAACAACACCTTTTAGAACTATGTATGTCCTAATTCCCATCCTCATGGGACACGTAGGAATGCTTAGATGCCTCGTCCGGAGTCCATCCCCACACTCTTCTCATTAGGATCCCCCTCCTGGGTTCAGTTCCCTTGTAGGATCTCATGTGACGTAGCCTAAGTTTATTTGGCCCCACTCGTGGAAAGATTACGAAGGTTGCGCCCTGTGCCCCTCCTCGTTCTTATAATCCTCCAACTTCCTTACCGCATTAAATTAAACTTCACGGTATTTTCAGAACTATGTAAGGCTTGATTCCCATCCTCATGGGATACGTAGTAACACACAAACATTTCATCTATTAGCTTAGTCCTAAACTTTAGGACCTCTCATTGGGAAAAACACATAGTGTGGTGCAAGATTTTTCCCTCACTCACATCGAGTTCATCATGACCGTATCATGATACATGATGTGGATGCTGTGTTTCGAACCTGGTCAACAACTATCCTTTTTTGTTGTCACAACCCCCATATGTCCCAAACATGGAGTGTAGTGGTTCATTTTTCCCCGTCGTCCCTCCAAAACTCGATCTTCCTTGATCAGGAGGGTAATTCTAGTTGTCATACCGTTATGTGATGGGGAAATCCTAGTCCTACTCCTTGTTTCCCACATCGATCATTTCTCACATTGGATTAGGAGCTATAATGAGGCAATGCCCGCACAAGAGGTCATATGGCTGTAGTTGGCCGGGGTGCCCAACCTCATGTCCTTTGACCCCTTCGGCCCCCTAGCCTGAGTTCTCATTTGGGATTGTACAGTGTGGTATGGACTCATGTACTTTTTCACATCGGGCTGTTTCTTCATGCCACACATATCCCCTTGAGACATCCCTCCCATCATTTATCATCTGTCTCTCAAGCACCGGCCCTTCAATGCTTCATGAGCCCCATCATTTGGGCTTCCATCACCTTCTATATCAAAAAGGACCCTCGGATGGCATGAATGTTGTGCCCAAGGTCTCTCCTACCATTAGGGGCTGCGTCCTCGAGGATTGCGGGTGGAAAATTGATCCAAGTACCATGTTATAAATATGGTCAATAGTCGATGCTCAATTGTTTGCCCCAAATTCCGGTCACACAAGGTCAGATATTGTGTTGCAAACCTGGTCAACAGTTGTCCTCTATCATCATTGCCACTTTGTGGTCTCCCATAGGCACGGTGATTCACCCTCTCTGTCCCTTGCATATGATGTTAAACTAGGCATATGCGGTCTGAGCTCTACAACCTTAAACTAAGATCACCATGGTCCTCCCTACATGATGTTAAACTACAAGCTGGCCTTGACATTCTATATGTGGCCCAGCCTCAGGTACCTCAGCCTTTTCATTCCCCTAGCCCAAGTTCTCACTTAGGGTTGTACAGTGTGGTATAGGGTTACGTCGGGTTAATCTCCATGCAATACACGTCCCTCATTGGGGTATCTTGCCCTTATTTTCATCCTTACTACATGAAGATAAATTTCACCTCACCATTCTTCTAGAACTACATACAACTTGATTCCCATCCTCATGGGATACGTAGGACCACCTGAATTCGTAGTCTTCAGGTCCATCCCCATATCTTAGAAACCTCCATATAATTTTGTTCCCTTAGCCTACATTCTTCCAGGAGAGGGGTATATAGTGTGGTATGGGCTTCTGTCCCCATTCATGTTGGGTTTATAACAACCACGCTGCATACCTCTCTCTTCTGAGCGGCCTTCACTCCCTTTTCCTACTCTCATCTCTTTGAGTCGGCTACCCTTAAGTCGGTCCTTCAGCCCACTTCAGTGATTTACTAATGGGCCCATGAGTACTCTAGTCTAGATCCTGGAGTGTCATATTCTGCCTGTACAAGATTTCACCTATTATTCAGGATTCGTGTTCCCCTTCATTTGGGCTCCTATTATCATTCACATTCAAAGGGACCCCCAAATGGCATGGATTCTAGGCATAATGGATCTCCTACCATTACAGGCTAATGTCCTCAAGGGTTTCAGACAACAAATTGATACAAGTACCGCATTGAAAATATGGTCTGTGGCCAATGCTCATTTTTTGTTCCCATTTTAGGTCACATGATATGGATACTGTGTTTCAAACACAGTCAACGGTTATCCCCCATCATCACACCAACCCCTTCAAGCCTTAAATTTCGGTTACATGATTCACAACATTTTACACCCCATTATGTCCAAGTGGAATTTCAACCCTCCCAGTATTATCCCTCAGTGTGAATTTTCATGTTAGGAGGACAAAGCCACGATAAGGCATCATTCGAGGCTCTGCACTGACATCACATTGGCATTTATTTTAGGTATTGAAAAAACCTCTTCCACCCTTGTTTCCCACACTGAGTTTGACTAACATGGACATAGGGATTGGATTGAGTTCCATTATTACTTGGAAGTATTCTAATTTTCCATGGTCTGAGCTCTAAGACCTTAAAATAAGATCACTTTTAGAACTATGTACAGATCGATTCCCTTTCCCATGGGATGCATAGGAATGATCAGACATCTCATCTTTGGGTACAGCTTGAGTTCCACTAATTTATCTATTTTTTAAAATTCTTTTAGGCCCTAACTCTTACAAGACTGCATGATGTGGCATCAATGGGCTTATGCCTTCTTCACATCGGGTTTACAATTTCTGTATCACGTACTCCACTTCAAGGAGCTAATCTCTCCTACCTCTTATCCTTTGTCATGCATGACATTAAACTGCACCTTTTAGAACTACGTATGGCTTGATTCCCATCCTCATGGGATACATAGGAATGCTCGAACATCTCGTATTTGGGTCCAACTCAACTGAGAGCTAGTCTCTCCTGCCCCATATTCTCTAACCTTTTCTATCCCCCTCAGCCTGAGGTTTCTTTCTTGGAATTGTGCATGGTGTGATATGAGATTATTTCCTCATTCACGTCAGGTATGATTTATCACGCCATGCTCATTCTTTGTTGAAACTCATATTTCATGTATATGTCTGAGCCATATGACTTTAAACCATGCTGCCTAGTCCCACAAGACTTTAAACTACTGTGTCTATACTGCACGACGTTAAAATGCAAGGTTGGTCCCGTAACATGACCCTATAGTATGATATTATCGTCCTGGACACATGACGAAAAATGACACTGCATCGTGGTGTCCTCATTCAAGGAGACATCATGTTTGGTATCATTAACACAACATACCATTTTTCAATTCCTTCACATGACTTGATTCATGGGGAGATGCCTGGAATTTCTATCCTAGGTCAATCTCTTCACACAAAAAAAACTCATTCATCCTAATGGACAAACAAGATCTATCAAATGACGCTTCTTTTGGTGCAAGGTCTAGACTCACGCAACCTTATTATCTCTAGCACTAGTATCTTACCATGCCATCCCTAGAACTACATGTTGATTGATTATCATTCTCATGGGATATATAGAAATTCCCATGAACTTTACCTCAGGACCTTCCTAACTTTCATCTTCGGTCCCTCAACCTAAAAACTCCCTAAGGAACACATGGTGATCTGGACTCTAAGTCCTCATTCATGTCAGGTTTCATAATTATCTCACCACGTGTCTCCCGCATTCCCTACCATCTATGGTCCGAGTTTTATGAACATAAACTAATATCACTCTACATCCTTACCACAAGACACTAAACTGCACGCCATATTCTAGAACTACATATGGCTTGATTCTCATCCTTATGGGATACATAATAATGCCCCGACATATTGTCCTCAGGTCAAGCTTCATGAATATAAAATCTTGTCCTCTCCTTTTCAGCCCCTAGGCCCAACCCCTTTTGGGAACATGTAGTGTGGTGAGTACCTCATGGGTTCTCATTCATGTTAGGTTTTTCAATAGTCGTACTGTGTGCCCCCCATGTCTTTTCCAAACCTGGTCCGAGTTCTATGACCCTAAACTAAGATCTCATTATGGGAACTACGTGTTGGGTTTGGCTACTTTTATGCCCTATGACCAGTCCATTAAATCAATGTCCCCTTAATGTATCATCCTAAAACCATTAATTTGGAAAGAGCGCAACCTCAGGACCCTTGTCCTTGGAGGGGGGCTTGACTCCCTCTATCTGATATGCCCTGTTGTCATACTCAGATGCGTTGTGGCAGTACCCGAAGTGTGGAATTTTCACAGGGACATTTCATCATTCCATGTCCAATCTTTATGATCCCTTCATTTCTATCCTCATCCTCTTTCATGTATGAAGGGACCCACTTTATGGCCTGGTATCATTCCACACTGGCTTACCATCGTCTTGGGCCAATGTCCTTGAGGACCTCAGACGATATTCACGATAGGTCCCGTGTTTCGATCATGGTCAGCGACCAACCCTCATTTTTTTGTCCCCATTCCATGCTAATGTGAAATGGATACTGTGTTTCAAACATGGTCAACAATTATCCCCTATCATCATGCCACCATCATTGTGGTCCAGATCTCGAGCAGCATGATTCACACATTTCTGATTCCTTATATCCAAGTGGAATTCCAACATACTCGGCTTTACCCCTTCGCACATCTAGGTGTGCTCTATAGGCAGGTCAACATCATTGGGATGTCATTAACCTAGTGCCCCATTTCCCCTGACATGTGCATTCCTTTGCTAGGTAATTCCCATAACTACTCCTTGTTTCCTACATCGATAATGAATCATGTGCATTTAGTAGTTCTGGTAGGACATGTACTAGCGCAACCATGCCACACATGCCTTTATTCATCTTATATAACATTAAAATACACTCTCATAACTACATATGGCTTGATTCACATCCTCATGGGATACATAGGAACACCCAGACAACCCGTCTTGGGCCCAAACTAGATTTCACATTCAGTCCCTCAACCTAGGGATTTTCTTAAGAGTGTGTGGTGTGGCGTAGACTCTTATGGTCCTCATTCACATTGGGGTATGTACCGTACCATGCATTTCTTTCCTAGGTAGACATGTCCTAAATGCATAACATTTAATTGTGGTTCTACCCTGAACAAGTTCAGGATTCCCTATGTTAATCCTGGGATTTGTCAGTTTCCTCTCCAGATAGGATTCTCTCTACCAACGTTGGTCTCTAACCATGCCATTCTTCAAGAACTACGTATGGATTGATTATTATCCTTATGGGATACATAGAGACACCTAGTAATTTCTCCTTGGGACTAGCCCGAGGGTCATTAACCCTTCTATCCCCCCAACCCCGATCTTGGTCCAGGAAGTATGACCTTTAAACTATGTGCATCGTCCTCACTGTATGACATAAAAAAACATGTCATTCTAGGTCCTTAACAGAGACTTCCTGTATGGAAGTAGTTATGATCCCTAATTAGATCGATGTGCCCACCTAATGTTCCTTCACCATGGTGGTGTAATTTCTAGATTGTTGGAATCTATTCTGACAACCCATCACGCCACACTCCACACTTTACGTTCCCTTTATTCGGACCCTCATCCTCTTTCACATCTAAAGGAACCCCCTAATAGTATGGATGCTTGGCCTATGGCTCACTTACTATCCTCAGCCAATGTTCTAGAAGTCTAATGGATGACATTTCGAGTCAATCCCCATGTTTCAAACATGGTCAGTAGTCGGCCTTCATTTTTTATCCCCATTTCAGGCTAATGAAAAAAGGATACTATTTTTAGAACACGGTCAAAAACTATTCTTTATTGTCACGCCATCCCTACAGTGTTCCAAATTTTTGTTATCGTGATTCACACCTTCCACTCCTCTATGTTCAGATTAATTCCAACACCCCAAGCGTTACCCCACTCGTGCACTAGTGCACACTGGGAAAACGATGATTCGACTGTTATAGGAGTTTTATCCTCTAGTCGGGCCTCTCCCCTTCTTCTTGAAAATCTAGATTGGTTTCTCAAACCCTAGATTCATGGAGCTTGGTTTGAACTATTTTTTTCAGGTGGAATGATAAGGTGGTCATCCCTTGTTTCTCGCATCGGGCCCGACCCACATGAGCTTAGGGACTAATCGCCAGATGTTCTATGATTATAATGAAAATTAAATAAAAAAAATGAATAATAGAACTCATTCATGCATTTATCATAAATATTCAAAGCATGAAATTGTGTTGAAAAGTTGCATGAATCATAGTACCGGAGGATCAACCCCTCCCATGGATGGTTTGACCATGTCAAAAGAACGTTCCAGCTCCACCTCCCTCTAGCTCGTGGTGTCCAGGATCCATTGTTGCTTGTTCAGTTCCTGCTCCTCATCAGTATCAATGGGGCACAATTATTCAGTGACAATGTGGGCCCGCTCCTCATCGCACCAGACAATAGACATCTCCACGAAGGCTTGTTTCATCCACTCGTCGGCCTCTTCCAACTGGGCCTTCAGTCACAATATAATCTCTGACTGTGCATTGAGGAGAGAAGAGCGTTCATCTGCCGAACCTACAACCGCTAAATCTCATTTTTATCCTCCTTGATCCTCTTGATGTTCACTACCTTTCTCCACTTCCAACCCACACCAAGGTCGTGATCACACTACTAAATATTCTTTACCATGAGATCTCAGACGAGCACGTGAGGACGCTAGGTATATACTCCCCTAGTGCAAAGTTTTTGTAGTCACGAATTGATTCTCTCCATCTGGTCTATCCATTGTGTTTGAGGGGTGTCATTGATAAAGCGCTTAATCAGATTCCATGACCGGTGATGGACTATCTTGTTATCCTCTTCATAAAAGACCGTTTGATCCCAGTCCTAGAGGTTGGCAGGCTCGTATGTAGGGAACTACCCCAAGAACTCATCAGTAGGGTCCGCATCTGGTGTCTCATCAGGTATGGAAGGACCCGAGCTATCCAAACCATATTCATCATCAGATACCACTTCAATAATATTAGGCACAACCTCACCAAAGGTCCTACCAGTGATCTGGAGTGTTGTAGCTTGGATGATCTAGATATCTGCCTCCTTGACCACAAGTATTCCCCTGGGAAAAGCGCTGCCAAGAATACCAACCAACCTCACCAAGGCAGCCCACACCATTTGAAGAACTGTACATACCAAAAAGGTAAGGATATTAGTTATCCTAGTTAGTGGGTGGAAGTCATGAGTTTTGTAAATGATAATTACAGAGAGAGAATTCTCGGTCTCGTTCATGGGTTGTTGTTGTGGGGACCCAGAGGCATGGCCCAATGTATATCATCGGAAGGTATAAAAACTCCGGAGGAGCCACCGTGGGTATCTTAGCCCTGCTAGATGTGGTAATAGACATAGCCATTGGTGTGGATCCTGAAGGCCCCACATCTGCATCCAATGAGGGATAAGAAAGGGTTCTATGAATGAGGCTCTCATGCACGGTTTAAACATTGTTGAGGGGTCCAATATAGCCTGGAAGCAGATCTCAGGGAAGAGGATCTGGATTTTAACTCAAGGGCCTCTGCAAATTCTTCAAAATCTGATCCTTATTTTCCATATTCTCCATCTTCCAGAGGGCTCCCTCTACCGGCCCCCTCCCCCCAGGAGGATTCGTCCAATTCTTCCAACAGAGGGAACCATTCCCTCAAATCAGCAGCGAACAACTGTGGGGGAGCCATTCGATCCAACAAAACCTTCACTAGATCTATAATTGGATGTGAAACACCCTCGGAGTGCACGAAGTCCTCCAACTTGGCAAGGTATTGCTCCGCCTCCACCTGGGACATCGCAAATCCATCCTAATTGGGACTATCCTCAGCAAATCCATCCCAAGGAGGTCCAGGTGTTGCCACATATCATACGGGCTCAGGAATTTCCTATTGACTTCCCAAATGTCCCAGGACTCCAGGAAGACAACATTCTCCAGCATGTTTATGGGTGCAACCACTTCTTTGGAGCTTGAGTGGATATTCTATGGAATCCTCTCAATCGAATTCCCTCTGGATAACTCTGTTCTTCTGGGACCACCGGGTCTGCTGCCATGGCTAGATATGCTGCCACTGCCTCCCCCTCAACCAGTGTGGGCCTCACCGCCACGGAAACCACACCACCGCGGGTTTTCCTTGTCGTCTTCTGGCCCCAACCTCAAGGTTGGGGAGGCACACCATCACCAGCCTGAATGGTTGGTTGCTTCAACATCTCCCCCGGGTAGGATGGCTCCCAACTTATGGTATACTCTTTCACCAACCCGAAGACGAAAGTGGGCGGAGGTAGCTCATTTCGCACATTCTCATCTTACCATGTGAACATGATCCAAATCTTCCTCATCACACACAAATTTTCCTCATCACACACCCCTAAATAGACCTATGGGGTCAGTTGCTACATATATCAAAATTTCTTGAAAAATCAGTGCAGGGTGTACGACTCAGAGAGAGGTTCATGGTCCACTCTTGCCACCCAGACTCAACCTCTAAAGGGCAGGAGGTAGGACTGATGCGCTTCCATTCCCCGACCATCATCAGTGAATAAACCCATTGGAAATGGGAATGGGTGAATTTTTAACTCCTCACCTTCCAGACCCGGTTCAGTACGGACTGCATGGTCAGCTTGGCTGGAAAGCTCCCTTGAGAATTTAGGATGGATGGGAAGAAGTTTAATTCTGGAGGGGATAGGGGATTCAGATATTCATAGACCCCCTAACATTCACCGGTATCCACCCATACAAGATGTAAAATGACCAGTATCTCCTATGTGGCCTCTTCCCCTCACTGATATGCCACAACATCTTTTACAAATTGGCGAGCATGGAGACCCAAGGTTGACCCTCTCTCCTATCGCTATCATGGATTCCATGATAAATGTGCTTGGTCGCATGCCCATGTTGTTATCCCTCACCGGTAGGATCCAACTATAGATGAGAGCTGCAATGAATGCGGCCAACCTGACTACTAGTTGTTGCTCAGTACTGATGCTGAATCCCCACATCTTCCACAGAATATCCTCCAAGATCCACCAGTATCAGTGGTCCTTGCCTCATTGAACCCCCTTCGGGCATGTTGGAGGCCTCACCAGAAACTGCCTATCTTCCTGGAAGTTTAGGAACTGCTTGAACCATCACCTGAAATATACATCCCTCACTGCTTCCTTATCCTCTTCCCACACCAGCACCATCAACACCATCACCAGTGGTGAAATTTGCTCGTAATCCTCCCATGAACCCATAACGGGGCGGAATTTATCATACATCACCCCCAGTATTTGGACCCCCAAGATCTGATGCACATCCCATAAACTAATGCCAAATTTCCCATGGTGTAAGTGGAAGGTATTGGTCCTCGATGACCACCTGATAAAAAAATCTGACATCATCTTCTTCTATTGATAGATATGGAATTTGGAAGCCCAAGCGGCCTCATATAGGCCCACTCTTCTCATCTCTTCTTTGAACTCTTCACACGAGGCACCTACCCAGTAGGCCTAGGCCTAGTCATCTGTGATGTTGCCACCCTGGAGTAGATCCCACTCATCAGACCATCCCTTCACCGGGTTCCTTAGGGCTACTTTCAAGATCTTCTGCTATAGAGGGAGGGATTTCTTGTAGGTTCCGAGCGTAGTGAAAGCACGTTGATGGGTTTGACCAACTTTAATTTTTACGTCAAAAACGTTCAATATGAGATCCTTCATGATTTAAAACGCCAAATCATTGGAATAGAATGAAGAACCAAAAAGAAAAGAAGAGTCCCGGAACCCTTGAGATAGGATCATCATATGTTGGTTATAATTAACTTAATTAATTCAAAAGAATTACCTCGATGGAATTCTTTCTTTGTTGGAGTCTCCGGTCACGATCCTGCGATTCGTCATTGCATTGTAAAATCTGAGTACATGATTCCTCTAGTGGTGATCTACACATGCTCCACGTATCTCTGGACGTTGCCGAAGGGATCTCCGGGTGCTAGCGTGGAAGAGCCTTCGCTAGCGATGTCCGCCTTCAACTACCTTGATCTAGTGGAGGATCTTGCTCTCGTAACATGAAAGCATTCTTGGTGGAAAGGGAATTCTCACTTGGCTTGAGAGTATTTCGAAATCCTTTGTCCACAAAAATGGATCTACCTCAATGATAATAATATAAATTGGGATTATAATACTTAGAATAATAAAATGAATTAATTGCCCGAAAGCATTTAATCATTTCATTTAATTCTTAGTAATACCCCATGTCTTAATAATTACATTTGACCATCATTATTACTTTACATGTGCCCAACATATTACATTTAATATCATTTAATTAAATAAACAATATTTTCTCATGAATCTCAAAAAAACAAACTATAAAGCATGTAAAAAAATATCCATGGAGTTTACTTTTATTTTTCCATTTTATTTATTTCCTACACAATATTTATTAGACCTTTAGTAATGGATGTTTATTTCTTAAATAAATGTAACTGCATTACTCGCTAATAAATAAATATATTATTTCGCCCACAATATATTCTCTCGAATAACTAGTGACTAAATAAATGTGATCAACAATCCTTAAATAATTATTAAACCACCGTCGGGAATAATATTCATTTAACTTGTTAAATTAATATTTAACTGAGATACATGGACAAAATTAGTGTGTGACCCTCTAGGCCTTTTTCTCAGTGGAATTAGGCGGAGCCTGCCTAAAGTCCAGTGTTATCATCTAGAAACATGCCAAGGTACCCATAGAGAAACAAGTTAATGCAGCAATGACATGTCACCTCCTACGAATGCTTACCGTGTAATATAATCCATTTGTCTCGATATCTCCAATAAAGCGGGTTGCATGCTAGTGCCATCAACCCATGTGCTTGATTATTCTTTCATTGACTTCCCGATATTGAACTCGCCCATACTTTACCATGGCCATGGATTTATTTAGGCAATATAAATTCCATAAAAGGGCCTGAGATATATACTTCCATTATGGAACAGAAGGGACAAATCCTTTCTCGCATTATATATTATTGCAGTATTACTCGTGACTCACCCAACGTATCCTACCTCACTGCGAACAGTGAGTCGTCACAGTTTTTTCTAATACATCTAAGTGCACGAGTTGTAATACCCATTAATAATAATCTTAAAGTCTAAGGACCAATATATACGACCGCATATAGGAACATCCAATGACACTATGAAATGTGGATTTCCTACTGGCGGGTCTCATTCTCATAATATCCTCCCGGATATTACCAAGGGTGCACACCATGAAAAGGTGCCTCAAAGTTTTATGAGTCCTCACCCCTAATGACCTGTATTATTTGTGTCCCTCAAATATTATCATCCATCCATAGAACATATATTCCAGAATAGTGTTATGGCACTTCTGGATTCTCATCCTAGCAGGGATCCGCTATGACCCATTAATGAAATAGTTGCCCTTAGGACATTATCACATGCATTGTCACGCAGAAGAACAATCAAGATGTGATAAGGCTTTTATTAATGAATAAAGTACAAACTAGTTGGTTCTAGACCACCAACTTCAATAGACTCCCACATGGACTAGATTCAATTGCTAACAACCTTTAACCTGCTAGCTCTCACATGATATTCATGCTTTTGATGAGATAGGCCTTTAGTCATGGGGTCTGCCACGTTCTCTTCTATGGACACTCTGCTCACTGCAACTTCACCCCTTTGATAGTAATCCCTCAAGAGGTGATACTTCTGGAGTATGTGCTTTGTCCGTTGATGTGACCTTGGTTCTTTTTCAAGATCCACTGCTGTAGTATTATCACAATACAATGTAATGGGATCTTTACTGATAGGAACTACATAAAGTTCCTGGACAATGTTCCGAATCCAGACGGCTTCCTTGGCTACATCAGAAGCCGTTATATATTCAGACTCCATTGTAGAATCAGCGACAACTGGCTGGTTTGAACTTTTACAGCTCACAGCTCCTCTATTGAGACAGAAAACATATCCAGATTGCGACTTTAGATCATTCTGATTTGTTTGAAAACCATCATCAACCTACCCTCTGATGACAAGCTCCTCGTCTCCTCCATACACCAGGAACATATCCTTAGTTCTTCTCAGATACTTAAGGATGGTCTTAATAGTAGTCTACTGTTGTTCTCCTAGATCTTCTTGATATCTACCTACCATGCTCAGTGCATAGGCAACATCAAGCCTGGTACATAACATGGCATACATGATGGATCCTATAGCTGAAGCGTATGGGATCTTACTCATTCTATCTTTCTCTTGTTGTGTCTAAGGACACATTTTCATAGAAAGTTGTAATCCATGTGACACTGGAACCAATCCCCTCTTGGATTGTTCCATACTTAATATCCTTAGTATCTGGTCAATGTATGTACCCTGACATTGTCCAACCAGCCTCTTGGATCTATCGCGAATGATCTTGATCCCTAGAATGTAGGCTGCTTCACCTAAGTCTTTCAGGGAGAAGCACTTGTTCAAACAGTCCTTAACTAACTGTAAGGATGGTACGTCGTTTCCAATAAGTAATATGTCATCAACATATACTACTAGGATAACGACCGCATTCCCATTAAACTTCCTATAAGCACTTGGCTCACATTCATTCTTAATGAAACCAAATTCCTTTATGGCTTCATCAAATCGAATGTTCCAGGACCTGGATGCTTTCTTTAATCCATAAATATATTTCTGCAACTTGAAAACCCGTTTGGCTTCACCTGGTGTCCCAAACCCTTCTGGTTGTGTCATATAGACATCTTCTCGAAGGTTCCCATTAAGGTATGTTGTTTTGACATCCATTTTCCAAATCTCGTAGTCATGGTAAGCTGCTATGGAAAGTATGATTCTTATGGATCTAAACATGGAAACTGGCAAGAAGGTTTCATCATAGTCAATTCCTTGACGTTGTCTGAATCCTTTAGCCACTAGCCTTGCTTTATATGTGCTAACTTGACCTTCCATGTCCAGCTTTCTCTTGAATACCCATTTGCATCCAACAGGCTTTACATCAACTGGCTCATCGACCAGACCCCAGACATGGTTCTGATACATCGAATCCATCTCAGAATTCATATCTTCTAGTCATCTTGCATCTTCTGAGCTTTCTATTGCTTCCTTGTAGGAGGGAGGTTTATCATTGTCCAACAATAATGATTCACCATCCTCGGTGACTAGGAAACCAAATCTCTCTGGTTCCCTTACCTCTCTCGTGCTCCTACATAGTAGTTGTGTTTTTTGAACCTCTTCCATGTGGAACTGTGGAAGTTGTTCCTATACCAACTCATGTTTATCTTGAGAATCAACTTCGTCGAAGTCAATTTTGCTCCCACTATCCTTCATGAGGATGTGCTCCCTCTCAAGAAAGATGGCTTGTCTCGCGACAATCATTTTCTTGTCTTGAGGGTTATATAGGTAATATCCTTTCGTTTTTTGGGATATCCTATAATGATACATTGTGTTCCTTAGGGTGCTAGTTTGTTTCCTGAGAAGGCCTTAACAAACAACTCGCATCCCCATACACGTGTGTACGACAAAGTGGGTTTCCTTCCATTCCATAACTCGGATGGAATTCTATTTGCCGCCTTAGTTGGTACTCGGTTTAATGTGTATGCTGCAGTTTTTAATTCATATCCCCAATAGGATAATGGAAGATCCGCATGACACATCATCGACCTCACCATGTCCAACAAGGTGCGGTTCCTCCTTTCACTAACACCATTCCAATGTGGTGTATAAGGAGGAGTGAGCTGAGATAGAATCCAAGACTCCCGTAGAAGATTGATGAACTCTTGGTTCAGATATTCTCCACCTCTATCCAATCGAAGTTTCTTTATCATCTTACCAAGATGATTCTATACTTCACTCTTGAATTCCTCAAATTTCTCTAAGGATTCTAACTTATAACTCATTAAGTAGAAAAATATGTATCTACTCAAATCATCAGAAAAAGTAATGAAATAAGAATATCCACCTCTAGCTTCTACTGGAAATGGTCCACACACATTCGTGTGTACCAATCCTAGAAGCTCTGTGGCCCTTTAAACTTGTCCACCAAAAGGCGGTTTAGTCATTTTTCTTGTAAACAAGTGTGACATCTATCAAGTGGTTTTAGCTCAGTAGAGTATAAATAGCCATCTTGGTAGAGATTTGTCAAGCGCTTTTCATTCACACGACCAAGGCGCTGATGCCATAACTGGGTGATGTATGATTCATGTGAGTTTGTTTCATTATCGATTTCCAACACTTGGTTTTCGTAATTTAATACATACAAACCATTATTAAAATGTGTCATACCATAACATATGTTGCTCTTATAAAAGCGACAACCCTTATTTCCAAACTTGAAAATAAATCCATCCATATCCAAACAAGATATAGAAATTATGTTTTTCGTAACACTAGGCACATAATAACAGTTATGTAAAACCAAGATCACCCTAGTTAGCAATGAGAGGTGGTAGTCGCCAATAGCCAATGCAGCCAGCCTTGCGCCATTGGAAGCTCAAAGATCCACCTCTCCTCTGGCGATCATTCTAAATCTACTTGGTTCCTAAATTTGAATATAGATGTGATCCCCACATGCTATATCTAATACCAAATGTGTAGAAATAGAAATATTTCACTCGATAACGAACACACATTTAGCATCCCCACGCTTCTGGGTGCAGTTCCTCTTCCAGTGTCCCTGCTTGCCACATGCAAAACACACCGCCTCCCATTCCTTGCCCTGCCTCTGGATATTCCCCTTCTTAGAGGGACGATACTCGAGGGCTTCAGACCATTTATAAGTCTTTGGCCCCTTTACCTTGTCCTTCCTTTTCTTTTTCACCATAAGGACCGCAGGTTTGTCACACCCCATGTCCTTATCTACCTGGAGAATCAAGGTCAGAATCTCTGATAGACTCTTCTCATTGCCTCTCATATTTTAGTTGATAATGAAGCTAGAGAAGGTCTTGGGTAGTGATGATAGTATGAGATCTGTACGCAACTCATCCGGGAATTTAATCCCTATAATGTCCAGGCATTCAATGTAGCCAATAAGCTTGACTACATGAGGCCCAGCTGGGGAAGACTCTCCAAGCCTCATGGTAAACAAAGAATTGGAGATCTCATACCTCTCCTATCTCGCCTTCTCTTGGTAGAGATCTTTTAGGTGAGACATCATGCTATATGCCTCCATGTTTTCATGTTGCTTCAAGAGCTCATTAGACATGGTCGACAGCATGAAACACTGGACATATGTGGAATCATCCATTTGTTTCATGTAGAGAGATAATTCCTCATCACTAGCCTCTTTCCCCTGAGCAATTGGAATAGGCTCTTCCAGCACATAAAATTTCCTTTCGTGGTGAAGGACGACGCGTAAATGCCTCTGCCACTCTTGGAAATTGGTTCCGGTGAGAAGGTTTTCTTTTTCGAGTTTGGTGCGCAATGATATGATTAAAGTCATTTTCTTTCCATTTCTACAAATTAAGATGAGCAAAGGTTTAGTACTTTATTACAAAAAATGAGACAAATAAATAAATTAATACTTATTAGTCTCCCACTATTTTATCAAGATTCAATAGCCCTCACCATTTATTTCGGAATATTCTTTTTCCTGAATATTCTAGTGGCAAGGATCCATATTTCCCTTCAAATTACCCCAACTAGGGTTGGTCAAGAAACTTTAAGGGTTTTAGGTAGGCATTCCAAATGCCAACTACATTAACTCGCAGCTCCTTGATCCATTGAGTGGACTCCCCAATCCTGAAATCCTTTTATTTTGGATTTCCTCAACCTTTGCCTCTTTGTCACACCAAGTCCTGTTGTGGCAGTCAAACCTTGATGCGAACCAAGTCAAGTCAACCCAAAACCTTGAATTAGAATTTCTCGATAATTGAAAGCACCCCAACTAAGGTTGGTCAAGCACTTTGAACTATGGTTCGATTCTAACCAAGATTATGGAAGGCTATACCGACTTAATATTTCTTTTGAGGGATTTTATCCTTATACATAAATTTCCATTTTATTATCTTTGATTACATGCTTGTTAATATTAAGTGGGATATACTTAAGTGATTAACCATTTTTAAGATAATATTTATGTATAAGATGGTTTTATTTTAGTTCCATCTTGCATGCTCGTTTAATTCATTAATTGTGTGATCATGACAACACACCCACAATTAATAAACCACGCAACTGACAGAAATAAAATAAATGGTATAATCAGGAGATTTTTCTATTGGTTAGTTTATCTAGCAGTTGATAAGCTAACCCAAGACCTAGGGGAGAAACACCTTGAACTTTTCGGGTTCGTGTTTACAGCTTTCCACCTGTCCACCTTTGTATCTCCTTGGATTGGTTTCAACTTGGCTCCTGACTTGAGCCGCCTCCACTAGCTTGGGAGCTCCATCCATTACATATGCATTTATCTCACATGTAGGTGAGGGGTAAAAGAGAGTTTTACATAAAAGAATCCTTGGGCGCACAGGCCCTATATATTAATGAGGAGATGGATCGCAGACCAACAAATTTAATTTAAATAAATAAATTAAAAGAAACCATTCACATTCAAAGGTCTCAATATAGCTCATGATCATCCATACATGCAACGATATTTACGTATAAATAAAACTAGCATTCAACTCTTTAATCGTTATTGTTTAATATAAATCACAATCGAATCAATTAATTATCTTTAATTAATCAATCCTTTTATCGTAAATCCTTTTTCCGAATTTCCTTGAGATTCTCATCCATCATAATTTTAAACAAATAAATTCATTTAAAATTTTCCTTGTACGTAACTTGTACCTTGGAGGCAACCCGTTGAATTCTCATTTATTACGCAGATGTTAAATTAAACACATATATATAAAACACATATCACGTGTTGTGCCTTAGCTTACGCCTGCACCATGGTGCACATCTCAAGGGTTTGTATAATATAATAATAAATTTTAATAAATCTGCGTAATTTAGATGAGTACACGGCGTGTAGTTCCAACTACACGATGTGTACTTTTCTTCACCGTCCATCCGAAGTACACGCTCGGGGACATGGCATGTTTATGTACTTCAGAAATTCTCGGAGTAAACAGCATGTACAGTGGGACACACGCCGTGTATTTTCGGCATTACACAGTTTCCATCCGGGATGGCCGTGTACGGAGTACACGGCCCAACCCTAACCCGAAGGGACTACACACCGTGTTCATTGGACCACATGGCGTGTATTCTGAAAACCGTGTGCCACCTATTTCTGGTCAACACACGGTGTCTTAAATTCTTAGAAAGAATCCAATATAAGGCCTGATTTGGAAAATTAGTCAATGCATTGAACCTAGACTACACGACGTGTACTTCTGAATACACGCCGTGTATTCTGGTGTTGTACGGCCAGAAACGTTTGGATCCTCCAGATGAGTTCCTTTATTTTATTTTAATCAAAATTAAAAGAAAAAATCGTTTCAGTGAGGTGAACATGAAATGAGGGAGGAGGAACAGATCTCGATATTCAGATTTCCATAACGATTAAACTTGAATTGAAATAACTGAATTATTAAATGCGTAAATTACCAACGAAAAACTAAATAATTATAATCAACGATATGACCCCTCTGATACCACTTGTAGGTTTCGGGTACAGCGAAAGCGTGTTGGTGGGTTTTCCCAACTTTA
The DNA here is from genome assembly GCA_963277665.1 of Viscum album. NCBI lineage: Eukaryota > Viridiplantae > Streptophyta > Magnoliopsida > Santalales > Viscaceae > Viscum > Viscum album. The sequence goes on along the minus strand of OY728134.1, from coordinate 1,513,883,195 downwards.
ATTATTACGTTAAACAACGTTCAATCCGAGATCTGTCACGATTTAAAACGCTAAATCTTCAGAATAGAACAAAGAATGAAAAATAAAAGAAGTGTCCTGGAACCCTTGAGACAGGATCATCATATGTTGGTTATAATTAATTTAATTAATTCATAAGAATTACCTCGATGGAATTCTTTATTCGTTGGAGTCTCTGGTCACGATCATGTGATTTGTCGTTGCGTTGTAAAATACAAGTACAAGATTCCTCTAGCGGTGATCCACATGCGTTTCACGTATCTTTGGACGTCACCGAAGGGATCTCCGGGTGCTAGCGTGGAAGAGCCTTCACATGCGATGTCCTCCTTCAACCGCCTTGATCTAGTGGAGGATCTCGCTCTCGTAACTTGAAAGCATTCTTGGTGGAAAGTGAATTCTCTCTTGGCTTGAGAGTATTTACAAATCCGTTGTTCACAACAATGGATCTACCTCAATGAGAATAATGTAATTTGGGATTATAATACTTAGAATAATAAAATGAATTAATTGCCCGGAATCATTTAATCATTTCATTTAATTCATAGTAATACCCCATGTCTTAATAATTACAGTTAACCATCATTATTACTTGACATGCACCCAACACATTACATTTAATATAATTTAATTAAATAAACAATATTTTCTCACGAATCCCGAAAAAATAAACTACATGGCGTGTATAAAAATATACACGGCATGTACTTTTATTTTTCCATTTTATTTATTTCCTCTACCATATTTATTAGACCTTCAGTAATGGATATTTATTTCTTAAATAAATTTAACTGCATTACTCGCTAATAAATAAATATATTATTTTTCCCACAATATATTCTCTCGAATAACTAGTGTCGAAATAAATGCGATCAGGCATCCTTAAATAATTATTAAACCAAATTCGGGAATAACATTTATTTAACTTGTTAAATTAATATTTAACTCAGATACATGGACACACTTAGTGTGTGACCCTTTAGGCCTCTTTCTCAGTGGCATTAGGCGGAGCCTGCCTAAAGTCCAAGGTTAGCATCTAGCAACATGCCAAGGAACCCATAGAGAAAGAAGTTAATGCCGCAATGACTTGTCACCTCCTACGAATGCTTACCATAAAATATAATCTCTTTGTCTCGATATCTCCAATCAAGCGGGTTTCATGCTAGTGCCATCAACCCATGTGCTCGATTATTCTTTCTTTGACTTCCCGGAATTGAACTCACCCATACATTACCATGGACATGTATTTATTTAGGCTATATCAATTCCATCAAAGGGCCTGAGATATCTACTTCCGTTATGGAACAGAATGGACAAATCCTTTTTCGAATTATCTATTATTGTAGTATTACTCGTGACGCACACAATGTATCCCACCTTCCTGGGAACAGTGTGTCGTCACAGTTTTTGTCAATACATCTAAATGCACAAGTTTTAATATCCATTAATAATAATCTTAAAGTCTAAGGACTAATAAATACATCCGCATATAGGAACATCCAATGACACTATTAAATGTGGATTTCCTACTGGCGGGTCTCGTTCTCATAATATCCTCCTGGATATTACCAAGGGCGCACACCATGAAAAGGTGCCTCAATGTTTTATGAGTCCTAAACCCTAATGACCTGTATTATTTGTGTCCCTCAAATAATATCATCCGGCCATAGAACATATATTCAAGAACAATGTTATGGTACTTCTGGGTTGTCATCATAGCAGGGATCCGCTATGACCCATTAATGCAACAGCTATCCTTAGAACATTATCACATGCATTGTCACGTAGAAGAACAATCAAGATGTGATAAATATTTTATTAATGAATAAAGTAGAAAGTATTTGGTTCTAGACCACCAACTCCAACATTTCTCCGACTACAATTCATTCCCGTCAACATTATTCAAGTGATTCTACAGGTAGTTAGCATTGACAGGCGTGAAGTCCTCCTAGGCATGGCCATCAGCCACCCTGAACCACTAGCGTTGGCACGACGTGATCCTAATCTAGTAAGTCGGTTCATCCTTATTTTCTTTAGGGATGAAGACATCAACCCTCAACCCAAATCCATATAGAGGAAGCCTCTTACACAACAGACAATCCCTTTGGATTTCTGATATCAGATTCACCAACAAATCATGGTCGGAGTGGATCTATACCAACTCCCCTAGACCCAAGATATTCGCCATCTCCACCCTTTAGCCCGCGTTCGTATGGACCCCCTAAAAGCCTCTAGGTGAGCCATTTTTTAAGATTTGGACACTTCGCGAAGCCCTTTCACAGAGCTCATTCGCAGAGACCATTTGCGGAGCTCGATCCCAAAAATGGAATCGTGAATCCTTGCACCAAACTTTGGATGCAAGCCGCAGAGCACACCATCGTGAAGTCAAATACTCACTGTGCGCCACGAAGCAGAAGGCCCGATTCGTGGAGAGAAATCGTGTAGTAAGTGGAGATTTGCGAATTGAGAGCACTAAATGACAAAAACTCAGAGAAGAGACAGTACAAAATAGAGGTCATCTCCCCTATTTATAGGTGGGACCCCTGGGGCTTCGCGGCGCATCTAACTGCCGTGAGCTTCACAGTGCGCTCAGCCTACCCGTCGCCTCTCCTGTTCGTGACCCTCATTCATGAGTCATCTTTGCGATTGGATGAGGAATTTTGGACATTTTCCCTCAGACTTTGACCCTCAATTTCCCCTCGTCTCTAAGTCTGAGGGTGAAATTTGTTAGCACCAAAATTTGGGAAGAAGAAGAAAAAATGGAAACCCCTAGGTACTGCCTCACGAAGCTCGTTGATGGAGCCCCACAACAACGCAACCAGCACCAAGCTTCTCCTCCGTGAACACGCCGCAAAGAAAGGAGGTGGGTGGCTTTGCTAACCCATTTTACATTAATGAACCCACTATAGAGAAAAGAGGATGGAGGCTCTGCCAATCCATTTGATGTTGTTGAACCTGCTGTGGAGCAAAAAGGTGAGAGGCTCCATGGTTAGGAAAAAATTCCATTTGGATTCGTAGCGAGTGAGCTCTGCTTCATGGTGCCTATTTTCTATTATTACTGGGCTCCCCTCTAGCCCAAAGGATGGATCCTCTGACCTTTCTCCTTCTTAGCTTTCTAATTGTGAATCAATCTATATTCTGTGAAACATGAACTCTTCAAGGTACTTTTGCATCTTGAATTGCCTCCCCCTTTGCATGAATTCGACCCCTCTTCAAAGAGGGATTCCCTTCGCGGAGCCCATGGGCCTTTGCGAAGAAAGGGGGTCCCCAAGGGGACTCGGGTCTTCATAGAACACATATACATCACAAAGCACCCTCCATGCACATGTGAACCACATGCTAAGGTAGGTTCACTGTGCTTCTTGAAGAACATTGCTTCACAATGCTATTCTTCACAAGGCACCCTTGCTTCATGTAGTAATGCTCTGCGAGGGCCTTTATACTTTGCAAAGAACTTTCTATAATCCTCTATACCCTATGCCTAGGCTAGGACACTTCACTTCACAAATCATACCCCTTCACGAAGCCCCTCCACTATATAAAGCAGCAGCGCCTCATGAGGCTTCTACCTATGAGCCCCATTGCTCCACAACTACTTTTCCCATGTGGCCTTCTAGTTTGCACGAAGTAACTTCAAAGTCCCTTGGGCGGTGCTTCCCATTGCATTTATTCCCCTCCTACTTCTTCGCATAGGCACGAAAATGGATATTTCTTCTTCACATAGCCATAATAATGTGGACCCCTTAATAGATCACTCCATAACACCCTTTTGCCATGACATTTCTAATGTGTTACCCTCCCTGCAGGGCGAGAGGAGTCAGTTATGTAAGGCCTAAGGGGTACGGTGTGAACCCACCTCGTCTGAGCTGCAGGAAGTTAAACTGCCATGATCTATCATCCTCAGCACATGATGTTAAATTGTGACCTCACCCCATGTGTCGTACGTGGGGTTCCCCAGCTTGAACATTCTGCACGCCCACTGGTCTCCACGGGAGTGAAATCATTCCTCACATGGAATGATATACTCTTTATCAGAGTGACATCTGTCTGTGGGGAAAGGGAAACCACCTTGGTGTAAGCCCCTAGATTTTATTAGAGGAGGTAGCACCCCTACTCATCATCTCTTCGTTGGTGCGAAGGACCAGAGAGGGGGGGGGGATAGCCAACAAAGCCCTCCTTTCTTCAGTGCCAAATCCCTCTCCCTCTGGGATTTTTCACCACTTGGGCCTCCACCCTAGAGTAAGTCCCAATCTCCATCAACTTAGTCCTCTAGATACATGTAATCCCCACTCCACTTCCCACGGACGCACCTTTCACGACGTGATCGTCAGTTCTTTGTTTCCTCGTGTTTCTCATACCGAGCATGACTCATGTGGTCTTATAGCAAGCACCAACCATAACATCCTATCTAGACAGACTAGAGTGTAAGCCCCAAAAATCCCAATCTGAACTACGTGGTCTTTGATACTTGCTAAGGAAAGGTACGTAGGAAGCCTCCCTTAGGTTCAAGCCCATCATCCATTGGTTCTGACCCCCCTTCATGTCGGTTCCCACCAATCTGGAACTACATGGTCTTTGATCCTTGCTAAGTCAAAGTACGTAGAAAGCCTCCCTGAGTTTCATTCCCACCATCCATTGGTTCCGACCCCCTTCACATCAGTTCCCACCATCCTGAACTATGTAGACTTTGATCCTTGTAAAGGCAAGGTACGTAGGAAGCCTCTCTGAGGTTCAATCCCAACACCTACTTGTTCTGAACCCTTCACATTGGTTCACTAACTCATCTTGAACTATATGGACTTTGATCCTTTCCAAGGTAAGGTATGTAGGAAGCCTCACCGAGGTTCAATCCCACCAACCTTTGGTTCCGACCATCTTTACGTCAGTTTTCACTCCTCATGAACTACATGGACTTTGATCCGTGCCAAGGTATGGTACATAGGAAGCCTCCCCGAGGTTCAATCTAACCAACCTCTGGTTCTATCCATTATTTACATCAGTTTCCACTCCTTCTGAACTATGTGGAATTTGATCCTTGCTAACGTAAGGTACATAGGAATCCTTACTGTGGTTCAAGACCACCAACCTTGTTCTGACCCCATCATGTTGGTTCACCAACACCATCTGAAATATGTGGACTTTGATCCTTGACAAGGTAAGGTACGTAGGAAGCATCTTTGAGGTTTAAGACCAAAAACCATTTGTTCCAACCCACTTCACATCAGACCGACTTCATCCCGCATGACGTTAAACTACATGCCAATTTTTCATCCTGCAGGACATTAAACTACATACACCATCCAGAACTACATGGGCTTTGATCCTTGTCTCCTTGATAAGGTATGTAGGAGGCCTCCCTGAGGTTATGCCCCATTCAGAAATAAGCCGTTGTGACCCCATCCAGCGGAAATCCATTGTGATCCCCTATCCAACGGTAAGTCATTGTGGACCTCACAAAGCAGTGAGTTTTTGTGATTCCATGTCAGTGGTAAGACGTTGTCAACCCAAACCCAGAGGTAAGCCGATGTCGTCCCTACTGTTGGGTCCCATATCCCAGGTCCATCCCAGTGGCATAAGACCAACCTATGGTTGTTAACCATGTATAAGCCCCAGTATATCATCAGTTCGTTGTCCTCTGCGCACACCCTGATTCCATAATCCCCATCCTAAACTACGTGGACTTTGATTCCCTGCCCTGGGGATACATAGGAGGTCTCTTTGAGACTCAATCCTAAAATCACCATCTCCCAAGAGTTAACTCCATCTCATTCTATATCCACTTCATTTAACCATACATTATCCATCTTGATTCTTACCCAGGGTGCCACATCCCAGTGAGATCATGAAAATTCATCTCTTCACTACTCCTAGCAGTAATTGGGTAACTAACCACATGTTATCCCCAACATCAGTGTTTCCTTTAGGGGTTTCACCCATCTGATCCACTATAGTCAGTGTTCCGATCTATCTAATCCATCTCTTATAGATGTTATACTCACGGCATACCCTGTGTTAAATATAGGAAGCTGATTAAAACACCAGATACATGCCTATGGAATATATTTCCCCACATTCGACATGGGATGCCTCGAGCTTCTGCGCCCTTGAGAAGCCCTATCATAAGAGGAAGAAACCCATACGCACTAGTGTTCTAGCGTCCAGACATGACAGTGATGTCCAACGTGACTACTCCCCTGACTGAAGTTTGCTGCCCTGACCGGACCCCTTGGAATGTCCCAATAGAAGCAGTGTAATTAACCAGCATCCATGAAGAATTGAAACTAGGAAGAGCTTCACGAAAAATATATTAGTCTATAAGGGAGACCCAGAATAATTGACGAGTTTTGAGGAAGAATCTATAGAAGGAAGAATCAACATCCCATCATCCCATTTCAATCAAGGAGAAAACATCCCGGAACATGTGATGGATGCCGCCCGACTATGGAAAGAGATAATGCAGGGAAATAGTCATGTGACATTTATAGATGGATACATGCACCCCATAGGAAGCATCAGAAACAAATGTATAGTTTCAGAATATTCAGGTCTAGCCACTTCAACTTCTCTAGGATTTTCAACAGTTTGAGGCAAAATTTCTTTTTCCACTTGAAGAGTCACCTCAATCTGAGAAACTGTTGGTTGTTAAATTTGATGTACTATAGATTCTCTAATAAATCTGTAGCTCAGAATAGTTCAGTTGCATCAACATTTGATTGAGTAGGCTCCTCACTAGTTTGAGCCACTCGATGTCTTTTCCTATGAATTCCCTCTTGACTTTCCTCATCAACAGTTGGATCCACTGCTTCAAATATTAATCTTCTTGAAGTTCTACTTGATCTAGATTCTTCCATGCCTTCCTTAGATTTAGTAGGTTACTCCCCCTAAGCCCAGTCCTAGTCTTCCTCTGCTCCAACAAGCATAAGCTTGATTTTCGCAATACTCTAGAAGATGCCAATATTCCCTAGAGTTCCAACATTTAAATCATTGTTGTGATGACATCTTACTCTGGAATCTATTAATATCACCATATCAGACTTAAACAATAATTTTGAAATGAACCTTCCACAGGGATAGAAGTTCATTCTAGCCTCTGGTTGACAATAGTAGTTGAGATATCTTACCATATATGTTGGAAAATTAAACTTGAGTTCACTCATAAGAAAAACAAATTATGTACATGTCAGGAAACAAAATATTATCCTTATCTGAAATCCTAGGTGCAATCCTTGTTTGCATAAACTTAACAAGAATATTATGAGTAGGTTTTAGATCATTCACTAACATTTTTCTTATACTTTTAGAACCAAATAAAAATGACATAATGTCCCCTGACATATGTTCCTCATATCCAATATTCTTTAAGTCAAAATGATAAAATCCCTCATGAGGGAAGTTTAAGAATCTAGCTGTTTCCACAGATGAAATTAAAAAAATCACGATCTTCAATTTTTACAAATATAGCATCCTCGGTATCTCTAAGACAAAACTGAATAGATTTGAAAAAGTGATTAATCTCTACCTCATATAGAAACTCTATATTTTTATTGTTAAAAGTTTGCTCGAGATTTTGAAATGTGAGAGCTTTTCGGAACATCAGATCCATTTGATACAGCCATTCCAGGTCGATTACTTTTCCCTATAGAATCTTTCTTCCTACCATGTGTGGATGCTTGGCATTTCTAGTTTCTACTTTCTTGATTTTCTTTATCTTGGACAATTCTATCTCATATTTTTAAAGGTTTGAAGATCCAGGGTTTCAAAGGTTCAGGTTTGGGTAGACAAGAGTGATAAGGTTTTTTGGTTGGTTTTGGAAGAAATGACCAAGTTTCAAATTTGAAATTGTTTATGAAATCCTTGATTACCATGTCACTATGTACGTAGTAATTATTACATTATTTAAAATAACAAATATACACATAATTTTTTTTAAAGAAGTATAGAGGAAGTTTTAAATTATTCTAAAAAAAAGTAATTAAATTTAAAAAAAATAATTAAATAAGAGAAATTAAAATTAAAATTTCATTTAAAAATAAATAAACTTGTCTTCCCTTAATAAAATCAAAAATTACAGTGGGAAGTGGTTTATTAAAAATATCAGCTAACTGAATTCTAGTATTTAAAAATTCTAAAAATATATCCTTTTTAAGAACACGGTCTCATAAAAAATGATGTATGATATCAATATGCTTAGTTATAGAATGATTAATAGGGGTTTTTGAAATATTTAAAGAACTTGTATTATCACCTAAAATAGGTGTGTTATTAAGATTTATTCCAATGTCTGTAAGCGTGTTTTTCATCCCCAAAACTTGTGCACACCAACTTCCTACAGAAACATATTCTGCCTTAGCTGTTGACAAGGCAACTGAGTGTTGTTTATTACTAGACCATGATACTAAATATTTTCTTAAAAAGTGACAAGTCCTTGAGGTGCTTTTTCTATATAATCTAAATCTTCCAAATTCAACATCTGAATATGAAATTAAATGAAGATCAGAAGTTTTTTGATAGAGAAGGGATTGATAAATAGTTCATTTAAATATCTAAAAATTCTTTTTATAACACTTAAGTGAGATTCTTTAGGATCAGATTGAAATCTAGCACAAATACATATTGAATAAATTTTATATGGCTTGCTAGCAGTAAGATATAATAAACTACCAATCATACCTCTATATAACTTGTTGTAAACTAATTTTCTAGTTTCATCCAAATCAAGTTTTATATTAGTACACAAAGGAGTTGTATATGTCTTGATATTTTCAACACCAAATTTATTTAGTAAATTAGTATTTCATTTTCTTTGATTTAAATCATTTCCGAAATCATTTTGATAAATTTGATGTTCTAAAAAGAAATTTAATTCTCTCATCATACTCATTTAAAATTCCTTTTGAATAAAATTTGAAAACTCATTAAAAGTTTTTTATTTCTTGAACCAGAAATAACATCATCAACAAAAATTTGAACCAATAAAATATTAGATTTAATAATTTTCTTAAAAAATTATGGATCTTCCATCCCAACAGTAAAATCATTTTTCAAAAGAAAAGAACTTAATCTTTCTTACAAAGCTCTATGTGATTGTTTAAATCCATAAAGAGCTTTAGTAAGTTTAAAAACAAAATCTGTTTTTTTTTTGAATTATCAAAACCAAGAGGTTTCTCAACATAAACTTCCTCCTTTAAATAACCATTTCAAAAGGCAGACTTAACATCCATCTAAAATAATTTAAAGTTTATATAAGATGCATAGGATAAATGGATCCTAATGGCTTCTAATCTAGCTATATGTTCAAAGGTATCATCATAATATATACCTTCTTTCTGATTATATCCTTTAGCTTCTATTATTTCTTTATTTATAGTTATTATTCCTTGATCATCTTGTTTATTTATAAAGAAACATTTAGTTCCTATAACTGGATAGCTCTGTGGTATTTCAACTAATTTTTAAACCTCATTTCTTTTTGAAATTATTTAGTTCTTATTGAAATCCTATCATCCAACATTCATCAACTAAGGATTATTCTAATATCTTAAGTTCTAATTGGGATATAAAGGTAGATAATTCAACAACATTTCCTACATTTCGTCTAGTTTTTATTCTAGTGTCTAGGTATCTTACAAAAGTTTCTAAAGGGTGATTCTTTTGGGTTCCAGACTATCTAGGTAGTACACTGTTAGGTTCTTCAATGTCATGTTCTTCTGAACTAGACTGAATTTCATTTAAATATTTTTCAAATACATCTTTTATGTCCTGAAGTCTCATGTTATCATTAGAGTAAGATTCATCAATTTGGTATTTTCTTTTCTCAAAGGGATCAGATTCATAAAATTTCACATGAATTGATTCTTAAAAAATCCTTGAATTTTTATGAAAAACTCTATAATCTTAAAAAGTGGCATAACATCCTAAAACATTCCTTCATTAGATTTTGGATCAAACATACCAAGATTTTCCTTGGTGTTTAAGGTGTAAACCTTGCATCCAAAAACTTTAAAGTAATTTACTTTAGGTTTTTTGTTATTACAGAGTTCACAGGGTGTCTTTTTAAAAATTGGTCTGATTAAAACTCTATTAATTATATAGCAGGCTGTACATAAAACTTCTACCTAGAAATAGGTAGGAATACTGTATTCATTTAGCATAGTCCTGTCCATTTCTTGAATAGTCATATTTCTTCTTTTAACAATTCAAATTTTTTGAGGTATTCTAAGTGCAGATAAGGTGTTTTTAATAACCATATCTGAGAAAAAGGAATTATATTCTAGATTCTCAAATTCTCCACCACAATCACTCCTTAATTAAATTATTTCAAAACATTTTTCATTTTGGACATATTTTCAAAAACTTTCAAATATAGTAAAAGCTTCACTTTTATATTTTAGAAAATAAATCCAATTAAATATAGAATAGTCATTAAATAAAAGATATACATATAATTTACCAGCCAAGTTTTCTATTCTTGAAGGTCCAAAAAAACCATATGTATAAGTTTTAGAGGTTTAGATGTAGAAATTTTGTTAACATATTTGAAGGATGATTTCTGTTTCTTGCCAAGTTGACATGCATCACATAATCTATCACTTTAAAACATGAGACTAGGAATATCAGAAACTAGCTATTTCTTAGATAACTTATGTAAAGAATATATATTTCAATGTCTAAGCCTTCTATGCTAGATCCAAGATTCATTTATCTTAGTAGTTAGGCAGCTTATTTTTTTTACACAAGGAATTTAAGTCCAGGGAATAGACATTAATAGTTCTGAGTGCTCTAAATTTAAGCAATTTATCTTTAAAATAAAGTATAGAAGTTTTTAGAAAAATCAACGAAATATCCATCAACTTTCAGTTGAGAGATATTTATCAGATTGTGTTTCAATCCTTGTACATAGAATACTTTATTTATTGAGACCGATTCTAGATCTCCAACAGTTCCAATGCCAATAACTTTACCTTTGATATTGTCACCAAATGTGACTAGGCCACCATCCTTTTGAGTTAGAGTTCTGAAATTTGATGAGTTTCCACTCATATGCATGGAGAATCCACTGTCTTTATACCATACATCGTTTCAGCTTTTGTGACCTGCTTCCTGTAAAGTCATTTAAACAAATTTTTGTCTTGGTACCCATTTTCTATTGGGTCCAGCAGTGTTAGCCAGCAAAGACCTGGGAATCCAGACTTGCTTTGTTTTTCTATAATCAATAGAATCATATATACTTCTTCCAACAAAGGCTTTCTTAATCCCACTTATTTTCTATTTCCTTAAATAATAGTTTTTACATATATGAACTTTTGTTCCATAGTAGTTTCAAATTTTACCTTTTGTAATTGGAAAAAAATAGTTCTTATACAGTTTGGGTTTCTCACCTTTACTGCTTATTCCATATCATTCATTTTTAATCAAATTAATTCCAAGAATTTCATTTAGTATATTTTATCCTTTTTTAAAAACAAGAGATGCACTTTTGTATGTTTTTAATTCAATTTGTAGTGTTTTTTATTTTAGTATCATTACATGTATAGTTTGTGTTTGATGGGTTATATTTTTCAATTAACTCTTGATGTTGTTTTAGAAGAGTGTATCTTTCTCCTAAAATAGTAGTGTTAATATTTTTTAGAGATTTATGTTTCCTAAAAAAAGAATCATATTTTTCTTCCAGCATATTTCAGTAGGTTGCAAGTTTATCATTTAAATAGATTGAACTAGAATCTGAATTAGATGAGTAATCAGATTGTACCTCATCTTCTTCTACTATAAAGCACCCATTTTCTTTTAGATTAGATTCTTCCTTTTCTCATTCACACTTTGATGAGTTGTTAGAGTCTTCAGAAACACTCCAAGTATCATTCATTACTCTTTTTTCTTTCTTCTCATAATCATTGTTTTTTAATTTTTTATTTATTTTCTCCTTTTAATTGAGGACAGTCGGGTCTTATGTGACTCATCTTTTTTGCATTCATAGTATCTGACTTCCCTTTGTTATTTTTTATCATTTTTTAAGGATTTTATGAACCCCTTCTTCTTACTATAGAATTTACTAAACTTTATGGCTAGATGAGCTAGTTCCACATCGGAATTTGATGAATCAAAACTCTCTGATTTCAGTTTGATTTCATTTTTCATTTTTATTCTTTTCTTTTGAAATGTTACCTTCAAAGCAGTATTTTCTATTTTGATTAAAACGTTATGCTCATTTGCTTCATCTTCCATATCAACATCATACATCATAAGAGTTCCAATTAAATCTCTCATTTTATGATCTTTTACTGGTGAGTATTTCCTAATAGCAGCTGAAATTACATTCCACTTAGGTGGTAATAATATTATACCTTTCATGGACCGATCTGCTTGTCTAATAGGCTCACCCAAGGCATTGATATTATTAACAATTTCTATAAGCCTTCCATTAATCTGGGTGATGATTTCTCCTTAAAACATTCTGAATGTATTTAATTTTAATTTAGCAGTGGCATGCCCCATCTGTCTGACATTGTCAGTTCCTTCATAGTCAACTGCAATCATCTTCCACATTTCATAAGTCGTCGGGCACTGAGATACTCTGTTGAATTCATTTAGTCTAAGACCACAGCTGATAGAATTCATAGATTTCATGTTTATATCGTACTCTTCTTCTGTATTAGCACTCAGTGGTTTAGGTTTCTCTAGAATCACATAGGCAATTAGAATTTTTGAGTAGACACTGTATCAAAGGTTCTTTAAGTAAATGATCATCCTTGATTTCCAGCATTCATAATTTTCACCTTTGAAGTATGGAGCTCAAACCATTGACATACCCTCTTGTGTATCTGCCATTGTGCTCTGTATAATCCAAAAAATTTCATCTTGTTATATATTTGACAAAATATCCTCCTTTGATACCAATTGTTGGACCGGGTTATACCAAATAAGCAAAAGAGGGGGGTTAATTGTGTCTTTTACAAATTCTTCACGAATTGTGAAGATGGTCGAGTCTGTCCTTTAACTTTTTTAGAAAGTTTATGTATTGAAAAAGAAATATATTTAAGGATGCATGAATGTATTGGGGTTTAGGGATCAAAAGGCCCCTAGTACACTACACCAACACTCTACTCCACGAGCTTGGTGATTTTCACTATCTGGTCCTCTTATCAACAGACCGTCCACAACTGAGTACAGGCTGTTGAAAACATTACAAGTTAAGACTAAAACAAAGACTTCTGGTTTATACACAGAACTGAATACACATCTTAGTATGAGAAGACGATTACTCAAAATAAAAATAGTATTCTTCTGAAAATACATTCCAGTTGTTCTTCACATTTTCAATAGCACGCAACTGAATGTTAATGGATCATCGTCTTCATAAAGAATAATCTTTAGGTAGAAGTAGTTCTGATCTGATCTGATTGCATCAGATCTTGAAATGAATTTTGAAACTTCAACAAAATTATATTCACAATAGATAATTGATCCAGAACTGGTGAATCATCAACATGTTTTATTCTTCAAAAAACAAAGTTTGACAGATCTTGGTAGCAGTAGATCTGTGTGTCTCATATATCTCTGTAAACTGTAGCAGTGAAAAAATCAAGTGCTTTTTATCCTGATATTCTTTTCTTTGATTCTCCTATCTTTATGTAATACAAAATATCATAGATATATAGAATAAAAAAAATAATTTTTTCCTTTCAAATTTATATCCACAAATATCTCCTTTAGAATCGTGATATTCAAATGTTTGAATAACAGAGCAGTCGTAACTCCCCTGAATATTAAGCATGAAAAGATCCTCTTAAATTGATCCTTTGAATCCTAAATAAACTAATTTGAATCAGTCAAAGATGTGATTTAATATAGGGCTTTTAATCTGGATTGAAATCATCTTGATAATCCGTATAAGGACCATTGCTCGAAAAAGTTGTATTTGAATTCTCCGACGCTAAACGTAGGGTTGACTGCATAGCATTCTTTCTCAAAATGTAAGGTTAACAATGGAAGGTTCAAAATTTAAGTTTGATCATCCATACTTTTCTCTATAACTCTCAAATTTATAGTATATAATCTGTACTTTTATCAGCTTCTAAACATAAGGTTCATGATCTATAATTTTTGATAAAATGTAAGTTTGTTTACAAAAGTAAGTTTGATGAACCATAATTTTGAGGAACAAAAAAAAAACTTCCATAATAACTTAGGGTTCTTCTTCCATACTTTTTTGATATCCCTAACATAAGGTTCCTTCCAAATGTAGGGTTCTTCTATAATTTTCTGATATCCAAAACATATGCTTCCCTCCAAACGTAGGGTTCTTATTCCATACTTTTGTTGATAATGTATGTTTGTTAACCATAATTTCATGATATCCCATAAATTAAATGATGTATTCCATCCTTACGCTACGCTCCTCAACATAGGGTATGAATAGTGTTTCCAGAACACACTAAACTAATTTCTGAACATGTAGATAATGAACATTGTTTCTTGAACACACTAAAGTGATTTCTGAACATGTAGAGTGTGAACATTGTTTCCATAACACGCTAAAATGATTTCCGAACACCTTTTCAAATATTCCATGCGTATTAAATGCTTTAATATTATTAAAAAATAGTTAAATAAATAATATTAATTTCTTGAAATACACTTAAGATAAAATCATTAAAATAAAAAACATGGGTTTTTTTTGAGCATCAAAATCTTCATAAAAATATAGAGTATAGTTCTCAACAATCTCCCCCCTAATAAAATAAAGTATTGTTGAAAACAAAACTTTCTCAACATTTCAAATCCCTTATATGTTAGTATCATTGTTAAATATTGGCATCTTGACTATTTTATAAGGTTTATGGAATATTTATGGGGGAAATATTTGTTGAGGGAGAAACACTAGGGCTGCTAGGTCCACCTGGATAGTTAGAGTATGGATGATATAATTCATAACCCAAAAGTTTTATTTCGTGAATATGACATAGGGAATCCATTTTGGGGATGAATTATAACACCCTATGGTTCCAGGTGTTGTGGTGTTTCTAGGGCTCATAATGATTTAATCTTCTTTCTTGTAAGGATGAGATACCTTTTGTTGGTAGGTTAAGGACCTTATGTGTTAGTTGAATGGTCAAGAAAAGATGATCTCCACTCTTTTCTGAGGTCCATGAAATATTTATGAAGAATCAAATGTTTACATGATGAGGTTGGGCATGGGAATAAATCTATCCCGGAAGGGTTTTGACACCCTATGGAAGTTTGGTTCTTAAATTTTGAAGCTATATCCCTATGCCATGTTGTTCCTAATCATGAGGTGTGGTCCATCAATGGATTGAGAATGGAGTGTCACATTATGGATTCGAGAAAGGGTACAAAACAAAATGGCATAACATTGATGATGTTGAATATGCTTGGATAGTTTGAAAAAGATATTTTAAACCATGGTCCAACGTGCTCAGGTGAGGCCGATGATATGGGAAAATCATACCAAGAATAACCCAAAACACTCTAAGGTATCGATTTCTACTATAGTGATGTCAATACTCACAAGGATCAGAAATCCATTTTTATAGAGTGACACATTTGGTTGATGACCATAGGTGCATATGCAAGAGCCATATGCGTACATTTACAGTCAATAAAAGGGTCCCTTGAAGTCGGGCAACATTTTCAAAGGGCCATGGGAGATTTATGGTGATCCAAGGATCTCAAATAATGAAGTGTGACTTGTGGAAAGTGTAAAATCTGATAAGGGTACAAGAGCCCAAAAATTTGTGTCACTACCTAGATAACGTATTATTAGGGTGAGTAGATGATAAAAGTCATTACTCTAACTTTTTCCTAAACTAAGGTGTCCAATGAACATATATTTTATTTTATTAGGGTTATAATGTTGATCATATGAGATTTATTTTTTGTTTATTTGTGAACTAATTTTTCCTAAAATTTAGAGATGAAGAGTTTAGAAATTGAATACTTAATTTTTTTTTCAGGACTCCCTTTTCAGGTTTTCAACCTGATAAGTTTTCTGTCTATTTCACCAATAGTTTAAGGTCTTGTAATTTGGATCATTATAGGCTAGAGTTTAATATCATACAGTTTTGACCAAATTACAGGTAGTTTAAGGTCATAATGCACATAGACCTACATGGGGAATGGTATATAGGATCCTAATTAGCATACCCAGGGTCAAAATTACCCCATCACCCTTTTTAGCGGGAGATGTAAATATTGTTAATCATGAATCAAGGTTCTCATGTCAAGTGTTATGATATGATACAATCATACTCGGTGTAGTTTAGAGCACACTTAGGCACTGAGTTCTACCATGGTGATGTCAGGTCTCACGAAGATCACGAAGCCCTTTTTGCAGAGTGATGCATTTGGTTGATGACCATAGGCCCATATACCGGAGCCATAAGCATACATGAATAGTAGAAAAGGTTCATTTAAAGTTAGGAATTTAATCCAAGGTCCCTATAAGGTTTTTTTAACCCAAGGAACTCAAGACATGAAGTATGATTTATGGATTTAGGTTCTTAAAAGATGGTAGAATCACCCCATACTCTGGATGATTGAGGTAAGTATCTCTTGGTCGATTGATAAAGGATGAAAAGTGGGTAATGGTATACATAGTTTAACATCATTTAGTGGGGTCATTTTTTTCTCTGTGCAGTTTAACATCATGTGGTAAAGGTATTTTCCATGAATTTTACCATCATGTAGTATGTATGTATTTTTTGTTTAATTTTAATGTCATGTGACCAAGAAATTTTCCATGTAGTTTAACATAATGTGCTATGGATGTTTTCCTTTCATTTTAACATCATAGGGTAAGGATGTGGGAATCGATGTGAAATATTGTGCAAGAAATAATTCATGCACAAGTAGTCCGTACGTAGATCTGACTCATACATAGGAAGAATGTATTTATATGGATCAACCCCTATGAAATTGGTGAGAATTTATTTTATTATTTGTTGTAGATGGGCCTAGGATTAGAGATCTAGGTGTCACTAGGTATCCTATGATGACATGAATCATGCTACATGTATTTCTTGAATGGGAAACACTTTAAAAAGTTTTGGAACATAAATAGAGGTGGTCGTTGTTTCTGTTGATTGTTGTGGATAGTCCCAAGACTAGAGATATGGGTATCACTACGTATCCTATGATGACAGAAATAAATCCACACTTAGATTTTGAGGAACCATGTATTTGTTTCATCATGTGGAAAGGATGTTGGATTCCCGAAATAAAAATGGGTATTATGGATAGATCCATGGATGGAAATATGGGCATCACTACATATCCTAAAATGATAGGGATCAATTCATACATAGTTCTTAATGAAGGACCTTCTTGCACAAGTCTGTATTACATGAACATAGGAGGATTTTTTATATATGTTGTGACTGAACCTGGGGTTGGAGATTCAGGCATCACTATATATCTTGTGATGCCAGTAATCAAGTCACATATAATTCTTAAAAACCCACAAAGTTTAATGTTGTATGAAAATTACATTAACTATTCTATTTAAAGTCATTCAGTAAGGATGTAGGGAACCCAATGTGAATGAATATGATCCATTTTTGTATCCATAAAGTTTAGCATCATTCATTTAGGATATCCACTATGTATTTTAACATCTTGCGGTAAGGACAAGGATCACCCGATGTGAATGAAAATGAATGTTCTGGTTGGAGCCAATACTAGAGGTTCAGTCATCACTAGGTATCCTAATATGGTAATAATCATGATTCACATAGTTCTTGAATGAAGAGATTCCCCATGTGGAGCTAACTCTCACATGGGGATGGGGATATTTCATCCTTCCTTTACATAGATCTGGCTCGTGTGCGGTGATTCATTAGTGAGATGGTACTTCTTGTACATTTTATCGTCATGTTAGGAGGAAATGATTTATACAGTTTAGTTTCATGTGGTTAGGACATGATACACTGCAGAATTTAAATTCTTTATGTTAGGACTTGAGAAATTGTGCAGTTTAATGTCTTGCTGGCAGTTTGAATTCCATATAGTTTAGCATCATGTGATCAGGATGCCTTCGTACAATTTAACATCAAGTGGTCAGGACACATCTGTATAGTTTAAAATATTGTGGTCAATGTGAGGGGTGGTTGATGATATCTATTCAATGTATTTCTTTAGAAATATCACATTGGTGGGGGGGGGGGGTTATATGCCCCTCCGTCCATTTTGGATGATGAGTAAGCTCCATCATGATAGACCTTATGTTTGATGTAAGGCCCTTCCCATTTGGGTTCCATCTTCATAGGCTTATTTTCTAATATCATTGGAGTCCTGAGGGCTATAACTAGTTCTCCATAACGGAATAAATGTAGTAAACCCTTCTTATTGAAGGATCATGCAATCCAGTTTGTATAGACATCAAGGTTGTGCAATGTATGCAACATGTTCTCATCGAGCTGTTCCAGTTCATCTAGTTGTTTTTATGATTTCTCATCATCTTAGAGTTGTCTTCAAATGGAAATTTTGAGAAAAGGTATATGGACCTATATGGGTAACACTAACTCAATCATATACACCAATGAATATGTTTTTTCTTGTGTAGAAGTATATGTGGTGGTACGGTAGGACCATAAAGCATTGAGGAGCTTTTCTGGACAAGACTTCTTATCCTTGTTCACCATATTTTGTATTATATTTGAAAGATTATAATTGAAGGACTCTATATTTCTATTTCCAATGAAATATAGTGAGATGAGTGATTAGACACAATATTATACTCCTGGTACAATTTCTTTAAATCTCTATAAAAAAAGTTGGTGTTGTTGCTCATCAATATTGTGTGAGGGACTCCAAACCTAGTGATGATATGGGACATTAAAAAGTTGATGTCGTTATTCCCCTCTACTTATTTTAGGTTTATTGTCTCATATTATTCGAAAAAGAAGTTGGTAACAAGGATGTACTTGAACTTCTTAACTGTGGTTGGGGGATATAACCCCACAACATCCATTCCCCAAATATAAAATTTCCAAGAATATTTAGCTATATATAGAAATTATGGTGGTTTATGGATAAATTTTGTATATATATAGAATTCATGAACTTTATTAGTGAAATATCCATATTATGGTATGATGGTTTTTCACTAATATCCCAACCTCCTGATTTGGTGGGAGGGCCTAGTTACAAATAGATGAGCACCACAGGAGCCCACATTCACTTTTTCCATGATGGTGTGAATCTCTTTTTCTATTATGTATCAGTGGAGGATTCCATCAAAGACTCAATTATAGAGGGATTTATTCTGATTTGGGAAATCCTACACGTTAAAGTTCACTTCACAATGCCAAAATTGTTCTATTTCAGCTCAGTTTTTTAGGAGAGTCCCATTTTAAATATAACCGATTTGTTGATCCATCCATACAGAGGGGGATATTAGTTCATCATGGTTTGGGGTGGTGTTGAGCCAAATAATTTCTTCTATATCATAGAAGAAAATAGAAAAGACTATTATTCAGTTCCTGATACTGAAAATTGCTTCCTCCTGATCGGGGCCGGTCAAGACTATGGCTCCATTATCCAACATACCATCACATGCATTCTATGATCAGGGAACATTATACCATGTGGGATCAAAAGGTAAGTCTTCCATTAGTACCCTAATATAGCAAATGGAAATGGAAAATTTCTCCCTTTTGATGTAATATTCACCATTGATCTTCATTATCACTAGTTTTTAATCCCCTTTGATATTAATCTAGGATATCTACAGCTGGTACTCTACCTCATTATTCATATAGCCTTTAGTCAGTGAGAAAGAGTAAGAAAAACTGCTTTTTCTAGAGAGACAAATACAATCCCTAAGACAACTAGATTGAACTTTGTGTTTTTTATCCTTTTTCTGATAGAACTTTGGGAGGCACCATAAAAATACAACTCCCATGATTAGAGAGTGTCATGGGAATAGAATACCTCCTCATCTGGAAGCTCAGTGTCCACCAGTGTATTCTCTAGGGCATGATGTGTTGTGAAGAAAATCATACATGGATTTCTCTTTCACCGATTTCTATGATACAAACTTAATGTTGTATTTCTATAGAATTACCACCCATTAGGGTAAGCTCCTAGTCAACAATGGATGATCAAGTTTGTACTTGAGAGGGACAATATGAGAGACCGAATGGTATTTTTGGTTTTTCAAGTAATGCCTCATATTTTTCACTACAAAATGAGTGAAATGCATTTCTTCTTGAAATCATAGTATTTGGTATCAACACATAGCATTGTTTGGAAGAGGTAATAGAGACTATTCTCACTTCCCACATCATTTTTCTATGTAGGGAGGGAACCTAGTGAGAATTACATGGTGGCCACATATAACATGTGTGGCCTCCCATCCACCAGAGGCATAAAAATTAGTGGGTGTAGTAGAAAATAATTTAAAATTTTTAAGGATTATTGGTAGTCATTGTCCCATTGATAGGAAATTCCCTTTTTCATTAGCTCGGTAAAGGGGAGAGATTTTCTAACCTAGTTGTCTACCAACTCTGAATGTAGGTGAGGTGACCTTGGAGCCCCCTCAGTTATTTGAGATTTTTGGGGGGTGAAATTGATAAAATATCACTATTATTATCTGATTGGACCTTATTGTCATGGTGGAATACCCAAAAGCCTAGGATATTCCTTGATGTTATCCTGAAGGATCATTTTAGTGGATTCATCTCTAGACCGTGCTCCTACAGCACGTTGAAGACTATTTGTAGATCTCTGAAGTGATCCCATTGCTATTGGCGTTTGACCAATAGGTAATTGACATATCATTTAGCTATTTTTACCATGAGATGATTAAAGGTATGGTTCATGGAATATTGATATATTGATCCATAATTAATTAAACCAAAGGGAAAGACCTGATAGTAGAAGATCCCATAAGACACTCTAAATACTGTGTCTTATTCATCTTCAAAGGGACATATTTATTTGATTGTACTATAAATAACCATCCATAAAAAAGTTCTTGGAATCTAGCTATTGCATCAATCAAGTGTTCTGTGATTAGTAATGGGAAATCTTTCTTTGGGAAGTGCAGATTGAGGACTCTAAAATTGATGTAGACCCTAATCTTCTTGTTCTTTTTATTGATAGGGATGATAGTAGAAATCCATATCGGGTATTGAAATTATCATAAAAATTTGGATCTGATCATCTTGTCGACCTCTTCCTCTACATTGGTGGCATGAGAGTGGTGAATCATCCTGGATGCCTACTTGAAGCCTTTATTCTCACCAGGTAAGACGAGATGGTGTGTACTCAAATATGGATTCAATATAGGAATTTATTTATAGTTATTACTAAACATAAAATTCAATATAAATCTATTTCTCTTTGAGGTACATGGATGCACAAATTAGTGTAGGCCTTGGGTCTTCTTATGTTCCCAAATTCACCTACCTGAGCTCATCGATGGTGGTAGAGGCACCTTCCTCAAATGTAAGAGGGGTGTTCCTAAGGTTATACTCTTCTTCTTCCATATCTAATTCTATGGAGGCATTCTATGATATAGGTTGAAATATGGTGGCATATATGTTATTTTTGAAGGGAGAGATGCAATGAGAAGAAACATTATCATCCCCTACTTCCCATGATTTTATTTATAGATACTAGATATGATTTTATTTTACACTATCACTAGGGACATGTGGGTATTGGACCTCTGGGACTAGTTCTATCATCTCAAATATATTTATGGGAAGCACATAGTCACTATCGAGTATACTCTAAGGATTTTCAGGGGCAGTCCCCAATCGATCGGGGGATAAAACCTATATATCATCATCCACCATTGGTTTTTTTCCACCCCAGTTTTTAGAATCCTTTTTCAGTATATATTGCTTCTCAAGTCTCAAAGGTGACATTGCCATCATGTAGTATGCTGACTTTTCCATTGATGGGGTATTTCAGACATTGATGTAATTTTGAAGGTACCACCATTTTACTATGGATCCATGGCCTTCCAATTAGGACATTATATGCGGTATATTTCTAGATAACCATAAAATCAGTGTCAAATGTGATACCCCAAAATTGATCTTTGAGTTTAATCTTCCTGAGAGGTCTTTTCTCATTCTTATCATACCCTTGAATGGTTAGATTTGTGGGAGAAAAATCCCCTTTTATATATCACAAAAATCAGAGGGTTCAAATCAGGATGATATTGATCCTGGTTCCATTTTCAATAAAATCCCTTCAGATATCAACATTATTGATCCGATGCAAAGCATATAGGGGTCTTATGTGTCCTTGGATGACCTATTCCCGATCATGCTACATGAAAAAGATGTCGACAGAGAATTATACTAACATGGTATTCATTCGATTAACCTATATTGTAAAAACTTCTATCTGGAATTCATTTGGGATTTGGAGGGATTTAATGAGTTCCTATATGAGTTCTTTTGAAAGATGAAGCACATCAAGGATTGAGATATTGGTTGGGAAAACCTCTAGATGTTTCAGAATGTCGTACTTTTGTTCTGTAGGTTGGAACTTCCCGAAGTGTAGTTGCTGAAGGACTTATAGTCTAGGAATTGAGGAATATGAGTTGGATGATCCTGGTACTTGTGAAGAGGTTGTGGGGGTATCTTCTTCTAGTGGTGCGATTCATACCCGCCTTCCCCATTTCCTAGGCTATTAGAATAATTAAACCCCTGCTATAAGTTCATGCAATACAACAGGGTGTGTATGATTACTGGAGGGTTATATGAAACCTCCATGAATCTTTTTAGAATATTGGAGTGTTTTATATGGATATCAACTACATATATGTCCTATATGGCTACATGAATGAAATATTATGTCTGACCATGCCTTTGAGTCCCCTGTATCTTTAGTTTCTATGCATGTAGCCTCATTTTCCCATGTTATGTGTTGGAAACGCATATTTAGAGGCATATTAATCATCTAAGAAGGGGTATTCAAAGTTTATCATGTTGATAGGACAAAATATGAGATCCTTATCCAATGAGAGTTCCATTTTCTAGGTTAGTTCCCATGCTTCAGATATTGCAGGGAAGAAATCTGCAAGAGTCAGTGTTTTTATTAGAGAAAAATATTACTCTATATCTTCTTTTTTCCTACTTCTAGTGGTAATGTCCAATTTTCGGAGACATATATAATTTAACCTTCTTGGTTGGTGGAGATATTGTGGGTTTTTGTAGCTGTTCTCTTAGTGTGTCATGAGCTCAGTTTACTATTTTCTGAGTCATCCTGTTGTTGAAATTCTATTCACACCTAGAATGAAATATTTTCCAATAACCTCTTTTTATGACTAGGTATTGGTTACGTAGACCCCATGCATTGAGTATTTATCTAACACCACATGTACACAATCAACCATGTTGTAAAGTAAGTACTTGAATAAGAATAAGTCCTTGATATTATAGCCAAACTTTCTGTGGAAAACAAAATAGTCAGGACATTCACTAAGGCTGACCTCATAGAGATTACTGGGATAGAGTATCTTGAGAAGGTTATTGTCCATTTTTACAAATACATAATATGAGACCTATTCATTTTGGAAGGAATATTATTGATTCATTCATTCCAAAAATCTTGGGAGAAAATGATTTCTATGTGCTTCTGGATGAGGGTGATTTTGTGGTTATAATCACTCGATATGATGTGTTGGGAGATTTGAGACCTACCTAGGTGATTGGATGGGGAATAATAATAGATATAAAGTGAAATTTATAGATTTATATTTTCCTATAATTTTAACATGTGCTAATTTCATGAGTCATGATTTGGATCAGGTTCAATGAATGGAGTCCTACAAACATTATTCCATTTCTATGAACTCACAAAACTGACCTGGGTACTTCATTGGGATTAGAGGTGTTTGTAACTCATCCTAGAGATTTCAAACATAGAGTTCCAGAAGTTTCTCCTAAGAGAGAGTGATTCTGAGTGAACAAGTAAAACCTATCAACCTAACTATGAATGTAGAAACCATATCATATTCATGTTGTTTTCAGTTCTTCCGATCGACAATTATCATTTTCATCAGTGTGGAACTGCACTGATAATGGAATTGATGATGAAGTTCTTCCCATCCTGTAACAGATCTTGTTGGTAGAATAATGTACCAAACAAAGGCTGGCCCTGTCAGAGTCTGTATGAAACACCTCAGCTTTGTTTTTTCTTATTTTTATTGAGGGACCATCATCAACCCACATCGGGATATAAAGAGTGTGAGATGCTGTTTGGGGTTGCCTACATCATCAAAGGTAGAGAAGGTAGGATTCCAAAAATTGGGTGGGGGTAGGGTATTATTCACCCACTGGATATATGGATTAATCTCAAGAAGAACTAGTGCACATCTCCCTTCATGTCTTCTATTCAGGTTTCAAGGGACTCGATGACGTTAGGAAGCTCTAGAGGTACTACTATCTGAGCTACCTCTTATCTATAGGGAATGGGAGAGGGTTGGTGAGGTGGCCTCAGCTTCGTATTCTACATATTATCAATTCATTATAATACTAAATGATTTCCCTAGAAAAGAAGAGGTTGTCATTTTGACAGAGGTAATTCATGATTAGTTTCAACCACCTCATTTCTGTAGACTAACTTCCTAGATTCAGTGCGAGTCAAACACTCAGATACCAATATTTCTATAGGATCATCTATAGGAGGGATAATATTAATCTCTGTCTAAAGAAAATAACCTGAATGAATATTTCCCCTAAGTTTATCCTTGTTTAATTTCTTGAGAGTTTGTATCTCACTCTCATAATGTAAAAAATGTTCCTGCATGGAAGTAATCTCAACTCTTCTGGGTGACCATTGGCATGTATTCACACCTTTCATTTTTTTCTTTGGTAGTGTTCTACTAGAGAGGTGGTAACAAGATATTCAGAGGTGCCAGATTTTTTATCCTTCTTTGGTTGTAGGTGCGTGTATCCTTAATTGGTGTATCAAAAATACCCTTCTCTCAGGGTATATTTTTCATGTCACAACCCTTTGTGTTTCCATCTTGATCTACCATGTATATTGTTTTGACAATGAAAAAATTCATAGAATAATATCAGGAAATGGTGGTTATCCCATTACTTTCAACGCAACATGATGATTCTATACTTTCTTATTTAGAGATATTATTCAAATCCCTTTCCATATTGGACTATTTTGGTTTGCGACCCCATTTGTGACTGATTTCCTTCACCGTACACTCCTCCCATCTCAGTCTATGAACAATAAACTTGAGGAAGTTTCTGGTCATGTTTTCCAAATAGGTCCCAAATAGTATAGGTTTGTCTTATGGTGGGAGGAATGGATGAGATGTTGACCTTTAATTTTTAACTCCCAACCTAGAGAAGACTAATTATATCTATGGATATGATGATTATAAAAACACCCATATCCCTATAGGCCATAGATTATTTGTGAATTTAATTAGCATTGATTGGTCATATTTTTGAGGATCCAATGATTCTAATTGAGAATTTGATGAATCATGGTACATAAATAGAGATATAAATTCCCCCAAACCAGTGGGTTGGGGTTGATCTGAAATCACTATTTATTTCCCCAGGACCCTCTCAAGGGATGATGAACTCGGTTGTGGTGATTGATATATAAATTCCCCCAACCCAGTAGGTTAGGATTTGTTTTCATCTGTTGATGATATATACTGAATCCTCTATATAACTGATTATTATAGAGGTGAAGGATTTGAAAGATATTCAACCAACCAGGAGGGCTGGGTTTTCCTCTTTACAACTACTATAGTAGCTATAATTGTGGCCCATTTGATGCAGCGTAGTTGTGCTCACGTAGAATTTGGTTGCGATGGCAGCCCATGATGGGAATCATTATTTATGGGAAGTTGTTTAGTTGATCACAACTTTGGCCTTCGTGTCTAGAATTATTTCTAATTTCCTTAAGGAGCACATTTTAACATCCTATTGGCTATAATCTCCCTCTGTTTGTGATTTATGGGCATCATTGAAGTGGGGGAATTCTATTTTAGTGACTAACTAAATCAAATGTTACTTAGTCATATGATTTTATTGAAGGCTATGAAATTACTAGATGTTGTATCTAAAAGGATATGTTGTTCTGGGGATATAGTAAATTGAAATGATCCATATTTTTTCCATAGTTGGATACAAACATTTGAAGATACTCTAGAAATAAGTCGTCAGAGAGTTTTCACTATGTAAAGAAAAACACTACAAAGGCTTTTGTCCTGATCCTCTATTATAGAGTTCTAGGACATGGAATCGGTAGGCATAACCATCTAAAAAGAGACTTTATTGATGATTCGATAGTGATATTTGTACCTTGGATAAGGGATATTCCTATCCTTTAGTCTCTGATGAGTATCCCACCTATTTTGGCATGGATAAATCATGAACTCTTTTTATAGATCATATGGGTCCTCATAGTTAGAAGT
Source organism: Viscum album (assembly GCA_963277665.1). Lineage (NCBI taxonomy): Eukaryota > Viridiplantae > Streptophyta > Magnoliopsida > Santalales > Viscaceae > Viscum > Viscum album. Next base: position 1,513,856,752 of record OY728134.1, on the reverse strand, counting down.
GGAACTGTTCAGAATATGATGGGGAGGTTTTTTACAGCTAACTCTCTCCATATTTCAATGTCATCTTCCACTTCACTTTACTAACACAACTCCATCTGGTCAAAAAATAGAAGATAGTTCTTGGGTTTAACTGCTAAATGTAGTGGAGTGCTATAAGAAGTTGATGGGGGAACTATATGTGGTTGAACCTGATGTTTTCAGCACCTCTTAATAAAAAGGTGTCTTATTTTTTAACACCCCTATATATAATAGTGTCTAGAAAATAGGAATATTTCTTTGTCCATGGGAGATATTACCATAGAGAGTTTGACCAATGTGGATTTCTAGAGTAGAGTCCATGTGATCCATCTCCACACTACCTCAAGGAGTACTATCACTGTAATGATCATCTTTTGATTCTTTTTAAGAGTAAACATACCCTTAGGGTGTTGAGAATGTGTCTTAAACAACCTTAAGGACACTATAATTGAGAATAATAGGAATATGGTCCTCATTATTCATCATGGACAAAATATACAAACTCGACTTATGGAATTGTGTAGGGATATTAGCCTTTTGTATGATTCTTGAAAGAACTTATCTATAACCTTTTGGTGTTTTTGGAGTATAAGATCACTACTGAGAAACTATTGGAATATTCCAATGTGATTTCTCATTATTGAGAGGAATATGATCCTATTTCGAGGCATGTGCCATCATCACTTGGTAATATTTAGTCAGAACATGAGTATGATCCTGATCCCAAACATTTAGAATATACTGCTGGTCTTTGTGTTAGGAATATGAGCTTTCTTGGAGGCATGTGTTTCTCTCAACAAGTAAGACCTGACTATAATAGAAACATGATCCTGGTTCGACTATATATTCCCTTCTAGAATATGCTGAAAGACCTCCAGAATGGAAGAAGGAATATGAGCCTTCTCTTGTAATGCCTCAGAAGGATATGGGTGCAGTCATTTTTTATGGAATTAGGAATATGCACCTATATTTTGTGATCTATTAGAATATGCTAGGTAGATTCACTGATATAAATATGAGAATGTCCTAAGAAATGTTCCACTATAACTTGGTGATCCCTATCTATAATAGGGATATGATCTCGATCCTTGGCCATTGGAGTATGTCACTGGTCTTATTCAATATAAATATGATCCTGTCTTGAGGAATGTTCCCCTCTCACTTGGTGATTCCTGACCAAAACAGAGATATGAGCCCAATCCTAGACCTTCATAATATGCCACCAGACATTTTTAACTAGAATTTGACCTTGTACAAGGGTATGTGCTGCTCTCACTCAGTGAGCCTTGATTGGAATGGGAATGTGAGCCTTATATGACACCTTTTCCTTTACCCTAACATGAAGATAATCCTAATGGATGGGAGAAATAATGTTCACTTAATCATGAGAAACCACTTTTTCATAATTATTGGAGTGTAGATATTACTTGGGTATATGGATAGGAATATAAACCTATCCCTGTATCTGTACTAGTGTTGGAATATATCAATGTAGTTATTCAGTTTTTTCTATGATGTAATTGAATTTTAGCAATGTGTGTGTAAGTATATAAGCCTATATATTTTTGGTCTCCACTGTGTAATGGAATATATATTCGTTTTTATTGGGGAGATTACTGATAAAACACTTTTTTTTGAATATTTTATTGATAATAAATGACATAATTTCCTCAAATTGTGCTAAATATGTTCAATTATGAAATATTTGGAATTAGATCATTCATTTGCAAATTTGATGAAAAATCCAGTTATGCTCTTTTAAAATTCACTATAGTATTTCGGGCATAAATATTGTTATATATAATATTTTTACATAAAATTTTGTAACTCTGTTTCTGACTTAATGGGATACAAATTCTATTTAGGATATGGGAGCTGGATCGTGCATTTCAGGGGAGTAAATGGGCCATGAAGACAAAGCTGGACAAAACCATCTAGACTAGACATTACTTCACCATTTGGGTCATATCTTCTTCATCTGGGCTTGTATTGGGCCCAAATATTGAGGGAATCTCGGGGAAATGATTATGCTCATATAATCCTACTATTAGGCCGACCAATTCATGAGTTTTGGAGGTCAACTATGTGGTACAACATGGAATAAAATATTTGGACGAGTTTTCATTTCACACTTAAAAAGGTTATGTAACCCTAGCCCTCAAAAAATCTATTTAAAGGGGGTTTTAACTCATTGGGAAGGCTAGTATAGGATCTGGGAAGGTGTGTCCGAAAGGGTGTCTCTTGGGAGCCCCTAACAACTCTTGGAAGAAGTAAGGCTTTATGCAATCCTCTCTTCCAAAAAGTCTCTCATCTCCCTCCACCTCTATGTAATTCTTTTATTTCATGTTTGTATCTTGAATTTTTCATCAATTAATCTTCTGTGTTCTTAACTTTTCTTATTCTCTTAATCTTCCTAATTTTTTTGGAATCAAGAGTGGAGATGATTGTGGATTCTACCCTTTCAATCGTTTGCTCATGCAAAACGTCTCCACGATGACCACACCGCCCATGGAAGAGTAGTTTTCTTAGTGATCGATCTATCTTCTACCCTCTTCATTTAATTATTTTGAATCAGTGAGATACTATAATTCTTATTATATGATCCATGAATTTTTCTTTAAATTATAATAAACTAATCAAGAAATTGAACAATTAGCACAAAAACACGTGAGGTTGATATTTTGTGTAAATTGTGAGAGTGCGATTTAAATTGGTAATACACGACCACACAAGATAAATTTGTAGAGTTCAAATATAATCCCCAAACACAATTAATCCTCATTTTTAGAATAGATATATTCTCTAATTATCCATTGACCGTAAGATAACCCTATAACAACAATCAAAGTAGGGTGCTGCGATTGGATGTTCCGAAGCTAGCCTAGGGTTTAAGTAATTCATCTTTGTGGTTAAGTTAACTCTCGTAGGGTTCAAGGGTTAACAAATTAAAGGATCATTATTAAGTAGATATTTATTTAAATGATAACTATTAATAAGTAAATAAACAGGTAGATTTATATCTACTACACCTTTTAAAATATTTTCTATAAAAACATCTTCTTGTTGTATCTTTTTAATCAAACTTCATTTCAAAAATAAAAACAAGAAAAATGAAATCTTCTTCCAGAAAAATTCTTCAAGTTTTATAAACGATAAAAAACCACCCACATCCTTTCAAGTAGTGTTTGAATTCTATTCTATTTTACTTTTAGAATACCGTTATGAATTTGTTTTAATTTACTTCCACCTTTGAGAGATGGCCTTTGTCAGCCACTCTACTACACCTAAGTACCCAAAAACCAATAATCATTTGAGGGCGCCCATGACAACACCTTTCAAAATGGCACCATTACCAGTGCGGCATGAAATTATTTCAACCAATTAGAGGTATTTATTTTATTTTACATTTTATTGTCTTCCTCTATTCTTTCTTCCCTCTTTACCCAATCTATTTTTTTATACTTTTATTTTCTTATACTTCTTTTTGTACCATCAACTCAAACTTCAAATTTTTATTTTAATATGGTACACATTTTTCTTTTCATTTTTATTTGATTTATGAGACTAACTAATCCTGAAGATCTCTTAGATCTTGACCTTGAGATTAAACACAGCCTTAGGGCTCGAATCAGACATTCTTAGTCTATGAGAAGTTTCAATATTCAAACAGTTGGAGAATTTCTCCACTCCAAGAACATTGAAATTGGAAAAACTTGTAATTAAAACTTAAATCAAGAAGCGACGGCTGAAAATAATGGAAATGAACTTAATAGAACCATTCTAGAATTGGATGCACCTGATATTAATTATCAACCAAATTACATTCAAATCTCGAATCAGACTTTGAATCGAAATCTGGATTAATTCACCTGCTTCCAAAATTTGATGGCCTCTCTAAGGAGGATCCCAATAAACACCTTAAAGAATTTAATGTGGTTATCTCAAACATAAAACCAAGAAATGTTTCTCAATATCAAATCAAAATAAGAGCATTCCCATTCTCACTTGATGGAGTTGCGAAAGAATTGATGTATTATTTACAACCTAAAGATGTAACTTGTTGGAACAAATTGAAACGTCTTTTCTTGTAAAGATTTTTTCCAAATTCAAGGACCACATCCATTCGTAAAGAGATATCAGGTATCAATAAATACCAAGGGGAGTCAATGTATGTGTACTGGGAATGATTCAAGAAGTTGTGCGCAAGTAGCTCACATCACCAAATCAGTAAGAAAATCCTCATCAAATACTTCTACTTAGGACTCACACCTATAGAGAGAAGCATGGTGGATGTTGCAGCTATAAGAGAATTAGTAGATAAGACACCAGTAGCTGCGCGTGCGTTGATCAATAAAATGGCTTAAAACTCCCAAAAATTTGGCGATCGAGGTACACCACATGTAAGGGGAGTACAACAGGTAATTCCATCTTCTCTTGAAAGTCATTTTATTGATACCAAGTTGGAAGAATGAAAAACTATTATGAGGTAGATTGATTTGGCACAAAATACATCCCAACCCTGTCCTTCAAGGCCTTGTGGCATTTTCACTGAGACAAGCCACCCAACTGACTGTTTCCCACAACTACAAAAGACAGAAGATTGTGCAGTAGTGTTTCCTGGGAGACCATATCAGCATAAAAAAAACCATATCCCCCAAAAAAGCTTGATTCCTTTGAACCAACATACAACCAAGGGTGGAAAGATCAATCAGACATGAGTTACGGCTCTGGACAACAACAAATTCCCCCATTTAAACAAAACTTCCTGCAGCCTCTGCCTTACCAGCAGGGTTTCCAACTACCCCAAAGGATATTTGAAGCCCAAGCATCAACAATACTAGAACAAGGGAATACCCCACCCAAGGTAGATTATAACACTGATGGCCTTTTGAAACAAATTGTTCTTAATCAACAGAATGAGCTGAAGAGTCAAGGTTCGGAGCTAAGGGAGTTAAAGAATCAAATGAGCCAGATTGCCACTACCCTCCATGAACTGGTAAGTAAGAATTCTGGAAATCTACCATCCCAACCTACTCCAAATCCCAAGGGGAATGTTAGTTACATCACATTGAGAAGTAGGAAGCAAACAACTGATACATCTACACCTATCATTCCATCGGGATTCACCTCAACTCCGTAGAAACCCCATTCAAAACCAGCTGATGAGCAAACCAAGGAGAAAGATAAAGGTAAGAAAAAGAATAATTATGTTACTCCAAAACCCCTTAATTTTCTAAATAAGGTTGTTCAAACCAAGAATATGGCTGAAGAGGTGATGCAAAAAGAAGTTTTGGACACATTCAAGCATGTGGAGATCAACATTCCTCTACTTAAAGCCATTAAGAAAATTCCAAGGTATGCAAAATTATTAAAGGAAATTTGTACCAATCAAAGAGGCCTCAAGGTAAATGAGAGGATAAATCTTGGAAGGAATGTGTCAGCACTCATTACAACAACTCTTGCAATGCCGAAAAAGTGCAAGGATCTAGGGACATTCACCATCCCATGCATAATAAGGGAGTTTCACTATTCTAATGCATTTTGTGATTTGGGAGCTTCCATAAATATGATGCCTCACTCTGCATTATCATCTTTGCAGGTTGGTGATCTGAAACCGATGAGAGTAGTGGTGTAGTTGGCAAATAGAGCAACAACATATCCAGCCGGAGTCCTTGTGGATTTACTTGTCCAGGTAAGAGTCATGATCTTCCCATCAGATTTCTACATGCTTAACATGGAGGACGATCAGGTAGGTTCTCATGCTCCCATTATCTTAGGTATACCCTTCCTCAAAACAGCAAAAACTATCATAAATATCAGTGAGGGTACACTTTCCTTGGAATTTGGGGATAAAGTTGTGATAATTCATGTTAGGGATTCCATGAAGTACCCCTCAGAGGATTATTCTGCATTTGTTATCTCTCATTTTGAACCACCAACTAAAAACCCCATGGAAGTTGATTGTTCTATGCTTAGAGAGATTATGAGTATTGGTTTTAGTTTGATGTATAAGAGTACTTACACACCTATTTCTAATGCACAAGACTCTCTTATATTTGATTTTTAAATGGAATCATATTCTGACACTGATCCTCTTTGTGTACATATTTCAGTTACTTCTATGTGTTCATCCATAAACCACCCCCTACACTAGAACTCAAGCCATTTCCACCAAATCTCAAATACTCATACTTGTTGAGTGGGGAGAAATTACCTGTTATCATTGCAAACAATCTCCCTTTTGAACATGAATAAAAACTTTTGAATCTTTTGAGGGAGAACATTAGGACAATCAGGTGGACCTTGGCTATCATATCAGGTATTAGTCCATCCATTTTCATGAAAATGATTATTATGGAGGATGTGGCTAAACTGGTGAGACATCTACAAAGGAAACTCAATCCAACCCTTCTAGAGGTTATTAAAAAAGAGGTTGAAAAATTGCTCGAGGTCGGTATAATCTATCCCATTTTAGATTCCCAGTGGCTAAGTCCTATTCAGGTTGTGCCTAAGAAAATAGGTGTTACTATTGTTAAAAAAGAGAAAGATGAGTTAGTTCCAATGAGGGTAAAAAACAGTTGGCGCGTGTGTGTTGATTATAGGAAACTAAATCAATCCACTTGCAAAGACCATTTCCCCCTCTCATTTATTGATCAGATGCTTGAGAGACTAGCTGGAAGGACACATTATTGTTTCTTGGATGGATTTTTTGGATATTTTCTGGTTTCTATAGCTCCAGAGGATCAAGAAAAGGCTACATTCCCCTATACCTTTGGCACATTTTCCTACTGAAGGATTCCATTTGGACTTTGCAACACCCCAGGTACCTTCCAGAGATACATGGTGAGTATTTTTTCTGATTTTATTGAGACCTACATGGAGGTATTCATGGATGATTTTACAGTGTATGGGTCTTCATTTGATGAATGTATAAGTAGTTTGGGAAAGGGTTTGAATCATTGTATTAAGAAGAATCTGGTCCTGAACTTTGAAAAGTTTCATTTCATGGTAGAGCATGGCATTTTCTTAGGGCATGTAGTGTCAAAACATGGGATAGAGGTTGATAAATATAAGATATACATTATTTCATCCTTAACCTATCCTTCATGTGTGCATGATGTTAGATATTTCCTACGGAATGCTGGATTTTATCGGCGATTCATAAAATATTTTAGTAAGATTTCTCTTCCTATGTCGCGATTACTGTAAAAAGATTCTGATTTTATGTTTGATGATTCTTGTAGGAATTTCTTTGATGAGCTAAAATAATGTCTTGACACTCCACCTATCAAACATCCCCTATGTTGGGAGCTTCCTTTTGAGCTTATGTGTGATGCACCCAACTTCGCGATTGGAGCTGTCTTATCTCAGAGGGTGGAGGGACATTCACATGTGATTGCCTATGCTTCAAAGACATTATATTCGGTCCAATAAAATTACACTACCATAGAAAAGGAGTTTCTTGTTGTCATATTTTCTTTAGATAAATTCCGTTCATATTTATTGGGCTTTAAATTAATTTTTTTTTCTGATCATGCAACTTTGAGGTACCTCTTGAAGAATCCATATGCAAAGCCCAGGCTAATCCAACGGATGATCCTTCATCAATTATTTGACATTTAGATAAAGGAAAAAAAGGGGTCGGAAAACCTAGTGTCGGACCACATGAGTAGGCTTACTCACACACTAGAGGATGACACCTTGTACAAGGTACCACTTTAGGACACTTTCCCTGATGAGCATCTTTATTCCATATCAAGTATGCATCCTTGGTATGCATATTTAGTTAACTACCTTATTGGCTCTGAAATCCCTACAAATTTAAAGAAAAATAAAGTCCAAAAATTAAAAATTGAGACTCGGTATTATGTTTGGTATGATCTATACCTCTAGCGCATGTGTAGTGATCAAGTTTTTAGAAGGTGTGTTCCAGATCATGAGTTGAAGTATATTTTACATTTTTGTCATACAATTTTTTTTGGTGAACACTTTGGACCCCAACGGATAGCTAGGAAAATTTTGGACTTTGGATTATATTTTCCTAACTTATTCCATGATTCCCATGTGTTTTGTAAGTCTTGCTCTCATTGCCAACACACTAGGAACATTTCTAGGAGACATTAGATGCCCCAACAACCCATAATATTCTGTGAGATTTTTGATGTATGGGGCATTTATTTTATGGGTCCTTTTCCTAGTTCATTTGGATTTTTATATATTTTGGTTGATATTGATTATGTGAGTAAATTGGTGGAGGCTAAGGCCACCAGGACTGATGATTCTCATGTTGTTGTGGAATTTGTCAAAGCGAAGATGTTTTGTAGGTTTGGAGTACCGAAGGCCATCTTCAGTGACCAAGGGACACACTCCTGCAATCGGAATTTTTCTTCCCTTCTTCAGAAGTATAGGGTGACACACAAAACATCAACACCATACCACTCTGAAACAAATGGCTAGGCTGAGGTTTCAAATAGAGAATTAAAACAAATTTTTTTGAAAACTATGTATCCAAATAGGAAAGATTGGAGAAAGAGCTTGGATTATGCATTGTGGGCTTATAGGAAAGCATATGAGACACCCATTGGTATTTCCCCATTTCAGATTGTTTTTGGGAAAGCATGTCTTCTACCCATGGAGGTTGAGCATTGATATTATTGGGATATAAGGAAATGCAACACAGATTTGGCCCAAGCTAGAATCCAATGGAAGCTACAAATTCAAGAGTTTGAGGAGATTAGATTGTCTTCATATGAGAACTCAAGGATCTAAAAAGAAAAACAAAAAACATCTAATGATATAATGATGAAACAAAAGGAGTTTCATTTTGGAGAGAAATTCATTCTCTATAGTTCATGACAGAAGCTAATGCCTGGTAAGTTGTGTTCTAGGTGGTTAGTTCCTTATGTTGTGACTAATGTTTTTCCTTATGGTACAGTGGAGATCACACAAGAGGACACAGGAAGGAGCTTTATAGTCAATGGGAAATGTTTTAAGAGATACATTGAGGGAATTCCTACTGATGCAATGGATTTTATCACACTGCATGACCCCATCATCACTTGAGCACATCAGGCTGTTCCTAACCCGTTAACTTTTTTATTTTTTATCCTATTTAAAATTATACATTTCATGTGCATATATCATCTCATGGGTTAACATTGAGGAAAATTTAATATTTTATGTTTGGGGGAGGGAAACTTTTAGTTTAGTAATTTCAATTATTTTCCTATTAAAAAAAACAAAAAAAATTGAGTGTTTTTCATATTTTGTGTGTTTATATTTCAATTTTCTGTTTGTTTTTGATACTTTTGAGAGAAATGATTCTCATCACCATTTTTAAATCCATATGAATAAGTGGAACAATTTATCCCTTGAAACTAATATTAAATGAATGCTGAAATGACTTTGTTTCAAGTTCAAATATTTAGTAATTTCATGAAAAGTACACTGAATTTTGAATCCCATGCCACATCTCACTGTCTTTATATTTGAAATAACATTCTTGTGAGGCTTTTGAACCATTATTTTTATGTTTTTTACATTCAACTCACTTCTTGATAGAACCAAACCATGATTGATTTAACCAGAATTTGATTTATTCCTGTCAAAACTAGAGGGTTTGAGGTACTTATGTTTAAATGATTGTGGCATTTGTTTAGTATTAAAGCCCCTATTTAAAATAACCCTTTTTTATAATGGAATACCTTGAACATTTAATCCTTTTATCCCTTATGATCCATGAATATCCTGTTATGTTATCCACATTACAGGCCAATTTTCCCTATCCAACCAACTCTTAAAGTGATATTGCATAATCTAGTTGAACTTAAGTGTGGGGGAAGATGTCTTCTGTTGTGCTACCACTTTTTGTGATACTTCGAGTGAAAAATTAAATTTTGAAGATATGTGTTTTCTATTGAATAAAATCATTATATTGAAAGTTGTGCCTTTCTATATCTTTCATGATAAAAGAAGTTTTGCCATTCTGGAGCTTCTAATAGAGGGGGAAAACTATTCCTATATGGAGCTTTTAAGAAAATCGTGTTCGAGAAGATTAACATTTTTACTGCTGAAATGTTGAATGGTGTCCACATTCCTTTATTTTTCATTATTGTGAACATGAATTGATGCTATTTCAATTGAGGTGGAGACCATATTTTAGTGAAAATTAGATCAATGCAATTTTGCTTCAAAAAGAGTCAAGCCCTCCTCATTCAGCCTCAAAATTTTCACATCTAAATCCTACCAACAGAAAGCAATAGAAAAACCCTAAAAAGGTCATCATGATAAACATACATCCTTGACTCACATAGGGTGGTGATTTAGGAATTTATCAAGACTATGGTGACCCTTGTATGAATTTGGATGATAAAGACATTGCTAAAAAATTGGCATTTGTGTGATAAGAGAAAATTCAAGCGAGGTATGTGTTTTGTGCATGGGAGGTTAAATGAAGTGGAAATATATTTAATGATATAAATGGAGAAATTTATATAAGTTTTTTTATAAGGCATGATATATTTTTATTCTTGGTGTGGAATTGATGGATCTCAATGATATGTGTTTTAAAATTGTTTTGATTTAATATTGATCTTTACTTGATATGAGGTTTTGACCAGGAGTGAAAAGGGGTAAGTGTGGGGGAGTTGATAGAAAAATATTTTTTTGAATATTTTATTGATAATAAATGACATAATTTCCTCACATTGCGCTAAATATTTTCAATTATGAAATATTTGGGATTAGATCATTCATTTTCGAATTTGATGAAAAATCCACTTTTACCCTTTTAAAATTCACTGTAGTATTTCGAGCATAAATATTGTTATGTAACATATTTTGAATTAAACATTCATAATAGGGTTCCTGACATATTGGGATACAAATTCTATTTAGGACATGGGATATGGATCGTGCATTGGAGGGGAGTAAATGGGCCATGAAGACAAAGCTGGACAGAACCATCCAGATTGGACATTACTTCACCATTTGTTCCTTAGCATCTTTATCTGGGCTTGGATTGGGGCTTAATTTTTAGGTAAGCTCAGGTAAATTATTATGAACAAATAATACTTCCTTAGGGTTGTCCAATTCATGCGTTTTGGAGTTCAACTATGTGGGGAAACATAGAATAAAATATTTGGCCGAGTTTTCATTTCACACTTAAAAATGTTATGTAACCCTAGACCTCACAAAATCTATTTAAAGGGGGTTTTAACTCTTTTGGAAGTCTGGTAGAGGTTTTGGTAAGGTGTGTCCAAAAGTTTTTCTCTTTTTATCCCCTCACAACTATTGGATGAAGTACGGTTTTGTACAATCCTCTCTTCCAAAAAGGCTCCCCTCTCCCTCATCCTCTTTGTAATTATTTTCATTCATGTTTGTATCTTGATTTTTTATTCAATTAATCTTATGTGTTATTACCTTTTCTTCTTATCTTAATCTTAATAATTTTTTTGGAATCAATAGTCGATATGATATTTGGTTCTACCCTTTCAATCATTTGATCATGCAAAACGTCTCCATGATGACCACACCACCCATGGAAGAGTAGTTTTCTTAGTGATTGATCTATATTCTACCCTCTTCATTTAATTATTTAGAATCATTGATCTACTTTAATTCACATTATATGATCCGTGAATTTTCTTTTTAAATTATAATAAACTAATCAAGCAATTGAACAATTAGCACAAAAACACGCGAGGTCGATATTTTGGGTAAATTGTGAGAGCACGATCTTAATCGGTAGTACAAGACCACACGAGATAAATTTGTATAATTCAAATATACTACCTAAAAAATCATCCTCATTTTCAGAATGGATATTTTCTCTAATTAACCAATTACCATAAGCTAACCTTAGAACCACAATCAAAGCAGGGTGCTTCGATTTCATGTTCGGAAGCTAGCCTAGGGTTAAGTAATTCATCTTTCTGGTTAAATTAACTCTCGTATGGTTCAAGGGTTAAAAAATTAGAGGATCATAATTAAGTGGATATTTAGTTAAATTATAATGATTAATAATTAAATGAAGAGGTAGAGTTAGATCGATTACAACTTTTAATATATTTTCTAAAACAACATCTTCTTGTTGTGTCTTTTTAATCAAACTTCATTTCAAAATTAAAAACAAAAAAAATGCAATCTTCTTCCAGAAAACTTTTTGAGGTTTTATAAATGATAAAAAACCACCCCATCCTTTCATGTAGTGTTTTAATTCTATTATATTTTACTTTTAGAATACCTTTAAGAAGTTGTTTTAATTTACTTCCTCCTTTGAGAGACGTCCTTGGTCAGCCACTCTACTGCACCTAAGTACCCAAAAACCACTAATAATTTGAGGGACCCCACGAAAACACCTTTAAATTATCCCACTTATGTCCTCCATAATCCATCCGAATATGTCGATGGGATTCATGCATGGGGGTTGGGATATGCACCTCCCCATGCCTACTATAAGGATATTCCTACAGACCTATTTTGCGTGAGCAGGGATACGAGCCTTCTTACTGGTTACTGCTAGAATATGATGACATGAATTGTCATTGGGAGTGGGAATATGAGCCCACTCAGGGATATATAGTTCCTTCTTTACCCGACGTGTCTTCCTTGTTTCCCGTGCATGGGTGTTAGAGGTGGTAGTGTGTCAGGTGGTACCCTTAGTAGAAAAATGATGGGTACCAGTGGGATGGTGCTAGAGATGGTAGTTGGAAGGAGCACTCCATAGTGGACCCTGAATAAGAAGGGACCCATATTTTACTCCTTAATGCACCTTAATCAGAGACCTGAGGTAGTGATTTTTTCACTCCAGGGATATGCTCCTCAAGCGGTTGGTTGTGGTAATGATGTCCACTAGTTTAGATACAACTTTCTATGGATGATACAGACTCGCAGTCCTAAGTACTTAGATACCCTTGCAGACATATTCTAGGGTCTATATTTTAAAATTTCTATGTAAATCCTAGTCCATTGTGTTCTCCACCTAAAGCTGAAACATTTGGGTATGTGAGATCACCTTGCAACCCATGGGGGTTGCATCCATAACTGACTTTTCAGAACAGTCGCTGGAGGATGACATTGTCTTAGATCAGGATACTGTTTATGAGATAATTATATATAGTCATGTAGACAACAAGGAACAAGGTAATTGATTAGTGTAATATCATAAGAATTATGTTCTCAATTAGATATGAATGGTTAACATAATTATCCTTTTACTCCCAATATGGCCATTCTGCTTAGGTGGAATTGTCAATGCGAGGATGGACTTATTTCATGGGAAACATTCTTACAAAATATAAGCTATAAGATTTATGCTATGATTATCTTCTTTGTTTTATATTCCATCAATGTGTCATGGCACATGATTAACCAATCATTCTGTTATTTGAGAGATTCACATTGGGCTCAATATTTTTTTTATGTATAGTATGAAAAAAAATATCCCAATAGATAATAACCCAATAATTTTTATATTTAAGAGATTCATTCTAGGTTCCCCATTTTTTGTGCCTATAGTGTGTATAAAAATGGCCTGATGGATAATAAACTAATAATTTTTTATTTAAGATATTCATGTCACATTCACCATTTTTGTGTCGACAAGAAAGAGACAACCACTAGGTGAGTTCATTTTTTCCTAATAGTTTATTGTGAGGGGTTAATTTATTGAATAATCTTTATTGTTGAGTCACTATTTTTATTCTTAATGGAAACTCCCAATAGTTCCATCATCCATAACTGGGTACAATCCTACTTTTCAAAGGCAGGTGGTCAATTGGGGTTTCATACTGATTGATCCTTAGGGAATTTCATTGGTCGAGAAGATGGGATTTTGGGCTCAATGCACCCTTTTAGGGGTAATTGTTTCTATTATAGGGATCTCTTATAGATTTAAGACATATTCTAAAATCTCTTCCTAATCTTGATAAGGGACAAGTCACCCTGAAAAAATTATTATAGGTTAAACCCCGTTATGTGAATAATAAGGGGATATCATTATTGAATCCATCGATATATATCCAGGGTTATTCATCCATTTTTCAATAATGAATGAATTCTTATATTATGAATCCTCATAACCAAGAACTACAGAATTCCCTGTCTTTCATGGAGGAATTTTATATTCTAAGGAGGGGATTTATCCATTATGAGGTGTCCAACATATCCTGTTTATTATAGGAATAAAAATACATATAGTTTTTTAAAATTGTGTATTTTGACATAATTATTAAAGGACATATGTATGATCAATTAAGAGTAGAATATATTAGCTCGGGTCTTGAGGATTTATCTTGTGTATTCTAGTTGTAGGAGGAATTAGAGTTATTATAGTTTGTTCATGCCCATGGGATTGGCCCCAAGGTAGTTTACATTATATGGGGTATGTTTATATCATTAAACTCATCAGGGATTATATACTGATATTTCCCTAAATGGTGGAGATTCATGTTGGGAATGACATGGTCATTGTAACTCCCTATTCTCATGTGATCTATGCTCGATGTGAGAAACAAGGGATAATAAGTAATCAGTACCACTACATATGAATGTGGAAATTATGTCATAGGACAACCATTGGAATTTTTAATATAGAACATGGGCCTCAGGGAGGCATTCTACATATCCTAGTTATGGTAGGAATTTGAGTCATTATATTTCAACTGGTTTCTTAGTCCGCTGGTGGATGAGGTTGAATGATCAGCCCATGGGAATGATTGGGTCCTGATGGATAAAATATTAGAGACATGGAGGGAATTATATTGAAGTTGATTCCCATTTGAGTTTGGGATCGAGCCTTAGAATGGTGTCCTATGTATCCTGGTTATGGAAGGAATCACATTCCTCATAGTTAATTAGTTCACAATTCCTTGATGGATGAGGAATGTTGATCTACCCCTGGGAATGACTAGGTTTTGATGGCTGAAATGTCAGAGGCATGGATGAACTTATACTGAAGTGGATTCCCATTTGAGTTTGGGATTCAGCCTTTAAGAAGGTTTAATATGTATCCTGGATATGATAGGAATAAAAGTCCTCATAGTTCATTGGTTCTCAATCTATTTGCGGATGAGGAAAGATGAGCAGACCCTGGGAATAATTGGGTCCTGATGGTTGAAATGTTAGAGACATGGAATGACTTATACTGAAGTGGATACCTATTTATGTTCAGGATTGATCCTTAAGAATATGACCTATGTATTTTGGTTATGGAAGGATTCAGAGTCTTTATAGTTCATTTGGTTGGGGCTCACACACTAAAGTTTCCCATATATGTGGTACATATCATATTTTTCCATTGGTTAGGGCTTACTCATTGAGGTTTCCCTTTTCTTGGTAGAGGCTTATTATGAAAATGATATAGTTATCGAAACTCCCTGATCCCATTTTATCTATGTTCATTGTGAGATATAAGGTATGGAAAATAAGTGGTCTCATTACTTATGGATGTAGGACATATGTTCTAGGATGACCCTTTGGGGGTTTGATATGGAGCTCAGGCCATAGGGAGGCATCCTGTGTATCCTATTTATAGAATGAATAATAGTTCTCATAGTTCATTTTATCAGGGTTACACACTAAGGTTTCTCTTACATGAGGGAAATATCATATCATGCCACTGATCAGGGCTTATACACTAAGGTTTGATAGGGTTGTCAAGTACTAGGATGCACATTTGACCTGGACTGCTTCCCCACCTAATAAGAATTAATTGTCTTCTATGTATGCCTTGATTTTTTCTTTACATATTATAGGATGTCTTCCAAACATATTTAAATAGAATCTCATGATCCGGTTTTCTTATTTATGGGACACCACATAACTTGTATGGCATGTTTGAGGGTTATAACATGATCAATTTTGACTTGTTTAGAGGACATTATGAGACTTGGGAAACTGATCCTGTAATCCATCCCATGATATCATCCTAGATGACATGCCTATAGGGAATCAAATGATCTAGGTGACTTTCCCCAGTGTCATCATAAAAGAAGGATGTCACACTTGGAGGGCATGGTGAGTCATTGTGACATGTCTAGAGGGTGACACATGATTCAGGATGACACGTCTGTAGGTTATCATGAGATCTTAATGGAATTCTTGGAGGGAATTAAAAAATCCAGTTGACATGCCCAGGTGCTATCGAGAGACTTAGCTAACATGTATTGTTGCTGCTATATGAGTCAGGTGACATGTCTGAAGGACATCTCAATGTTTGAAGGTGAGCCTGGAAGGCTTCATAAGACTTGGGTGGCATGCTTGGGGGGTTCCACATCGCATTCTCTGACATGATCAGGTGACTTCACATGACCCAAATAGTATACCTAAGTAACAACATGCGATTCATGTTACATTTCCTCATGTTGTCGCATGAAATCGGTGGCTTATGCGAAGCGTATGAAGATCAAAGTTTATGTTTTTCAGATAATTCTCCCATATTTTAGTATTTTAACTATATTTTATTGAAATGTATTTAGATTTTATTTGGGTTATCTTTGTTTAAGACTCATGTGATTTATAAATATGTGGGATATTCTTCACGTGACCCACCAGAAGCCCTATGAATGATCTATAAGGGATCACGTGAACTGACTATTAATGCTGCATGAAAGGTCTAATTGTTACACAAATTTTACTTCATGAGAATATTTTCTAGTAAAAATATTGGCTACTCCATGATATTCGCTCTGGTTCTTGGTTTCACTAGTGTGAAGTTATAAGGAAAAGTCCATTCGTGTGTGTGTAGAGTTTCATTTTTCATGCTCGGTGGGGGATTTATAGGCCTCTCCACCCATGTTGTTCACTAATTTTCATACCACCGACACAACATTGATGGGATTATACCCAATTAATGTGGTAATGTTGAATCATGTGGAAATGAAAATGGATTTTAATATTTTCATACCAATATTTCCAATGGTCTTCATAAGATAAGTGCACCTTTTGAACATTCTTCACATGATTTTAAATGAATTTTGTATGACCTTTCTCCATATAAGGATATCTTGTCAGGAAGTTCTCGGAAGATGAGGTGAACACATCGTTGGGTGCCTATAGAATCTTGTGGATCACAAGGGGAATGTTTCATTATGTTTATGATTGAAAGAGTCTCCTATATTCTCCCCTTTCTATTTCCTTTTTTTTAATTTTGAAAATTTTTGGGATCTCGTGAGGTTTAACGAATATTGTCAAAGACAATCACTCTTCATCTTGGTGATGTGTCATGCAACCAATAAAAGGTCCTATGAAGATGAATGATAACTTCATGTAATATTCCATATTCTTGTTCTAATTGTTCCAAAGGAATATTGTGAGTTTGTTTGGAGATATCTTAGGCTCTTTATGTGATGAGGATGTCATGTCAGCAGACTTTTGTGAGATGAGTCAGATGGATCGTTGGGCGCTTGTAGTGTCTTGTGGGTTTATAGGGGTGCATCATGTTATATTTGTGAATGAAATAGGCTCTTTCCCCCTCTAATTTTTATTTATTTTTTTATTTTACAAATTCTTGGGGTTTTGAGAATTTACTTCGGTGTTGTCAAAGAAAATCACTCTCCCCATCAGTGATTCATCATGTGAGTTTTACAAATGCAAGAGGCTCATTCCATTTAGATATTTTTCTTTTATTTTCTGAGGATTGTTGGATTGTTTTTTAGGAGTCCACTAGTTAACAAATTATGTGACCAGGGGGAGCTTATTTGTCTACTGTCATGTGATAAAAAATTGTCCAGGGAGCCTTTACAAGAACAAACAGTCCTGTCAAAGTGAATTCACAGGGGCCTTTCACATGTTATGTGTTGGATGTGACGTTCTTCTTGACCTTTTGTAGGTCACGGATCATGTGTCTTCTATGTTTTCACACAATCTATGTGATCATGGACACATTACTCTTCTTTTCCATTATAAGTGAGAATAATACAAATATTCAGGCATTTCTTCCATTTTTAATTTTCCAATTCTCATTTTGCTGGCATCAATAGTCCTAAGTTGGGAATATGTAACACCTGGTTTGATCGTTTTTGGTATTTAACCTCAAGGAGGTTTCCTATATACCATGTTTGAGATAAAAGGATCAAAACCCACGTAGTTTGATTATTTAGTTTAAGGACTTGTGATAGGACGAATCCATGTTTTTTAACGTCATGCAATAAGGATGCTCGTGTCATGAAAGGAGAATCTATGAGGGACAATGTGGGTATTAAGAATAGAAGATTCCCTTTATAAGAGGATAAATCTTGGGAGAATGGTGTGGGGATCACACATGGAAGGTACCCTAGAACTGCTAAGAGCAGTGAGGATGTGGTTGTGTCTTATGCATGGAAGATTCCCATCTATTGATAGGAGCAGCGAGGGTGTAGTTGGTACTTAAATGTGGAAGCTACCCATGTAATTCTAGGATCATCGATGGTTTGTCTAGGAATTACCTATGGAATCATCCCATCCAGTCTTCCTCATGTCAGGTCAGGAGGGTATCCCATGTATATGGGATGTGGTAAAATTACAGTTTAATGTTATGTGGAAGGATATGTTGTTTGGGGATTAAGCACTGAGCATCCCATAATTTCTTCCTCATGTTAGTTCAATAGGGATTACCATTTATTTTCTATAGGGTATGATTATAGTTTAATGTCATGTAAAATGATGTTTTGTGCAAGGATTATGCATGGAAGTTTCCCGTCCTTTCAACCTCATTTCTGGTCATGAGAGTATCTTGAATTGCTAATGGGACGAGGGATATTATTGGGGAGTACACCTAGGGAGGAGTTCTATAGTGGATATTTAGTGATAGTCTCTTGATCATTACTTGAGGCATATTATGCTTGACACATAAGGCTTCTCATTCTTTTCACCGGAAGAATCCTATTCTCACTATCTATGGTATACTATATTTTAATCTCCTGTAGTGAGGAATAATCTGAGTAAGATTTTTAGTAATAGCTGGTGTGGGACTTATGAAAGAGTGATTATCTCTGTTTCAACCTAGACTAGGATCTAGGTGATGTGGTTTTAGGAGCTTGTTGAGGGGTGTTTCAGATCAAGGTAACCAGGGAATCCAAGAGGGAAATCTCCACTCAAGACATGAGAATGGGATAAAGAGGATTAGGTTGAATCAAGATATTTCTGGGAGTGTATAGGAGTATATTGACTCATGGTATTTAATGGGGTGGATTTAGGGACCATATAAGGGTTCCACCTAAAATGTCATTGAACCATACTGAAAGGTTAGTAGTGAGACTCTCCATTTTTAATGGGGGACTATGACAGTAGGAAAGGGATAGAGTTGAAGGCCCAAGAATGAAGCCTGATAGTAATACAAAGTGTAAGTGTGGGGTAGATTCCCCCGTTTTATGGATTATTGGGTGTGAAGGTATGATATATGTTAAATATAGGGATTCTCAGAGATCTGGGGTCTCAAAAAGGTTGGGGATTCATAGAAATTAGGGGTATCTGAAAGGTTGAGGAATCATAAAGCTCAGGGTCTCATGGATTTTGGAACTTCTTGGATCTTAGGGAATTACGAAGTTTATGGATTCATAAAGCTCAAGGTCTTACAAATCCTAGGGTTAATGAGTTACAAAAATTTGCGAATATATGGAGCTTCAAGAATTGAGAGTGTAATATTTCATCTCAACATCTCCAATCTACTTTAGTAAAGGCATGAGGTGGGTATTTATAGGGGTGTTAGTTTTTAAAATTATGGAGCCTATGATGATGATTTATCGGCTCTGTGAATGTTGCAGATCTGTGAGTCTAAATAATGTTCCATAGAGGCTACTATAACACCTCCACATGGTTGTGAAGAGAGCTCCAAAAAAGGTATATTTATCAACCAGACCTCTACAATCAGGAAATATGAAAAAGGTATCATTATGAACATGATATTAGTGAATGTGAGATCTATTAATGAGATCTCCACAAACCAAACCTCTAAAAAACAACCCTTCACGGACCCTTGTCAAAATCCAAACTTCAAACGGCCATAACTTATGATTTTTAACTCTATTCAAGATCTAAGACCAATAAAATAAAACTAAAAAAACCAGATACTCTTTTATACTAGGTTTCTTAGAGTTTTTTCTATTCTTATATGCATTTTTCTAATTCTAATAGTGAAATATATTATGAAATAAAAAATTGGAAAGATCCCTTAAGTCAGGTTTACGAAAAAGTGTGAATATTGAGGGGAACTTAAAACATGTGTTATTCACAAATTAAAGGTAATGTAAAGTTCACATATATCTAAGGAACATATATAAATAATAGAAATGAAATAAATTATAAGAATATTGAGTAAAAGGGAGAAAAATAAATAGAAATTATAACCCAAAAACAATGAGGGTGATTTGGATGATATATTTTTATGTTTTAATATACTTTTATCTTGAAATAACACATCATAAAAAGAAAATAAAAATTTATTTATAAAATAGATAAGGGAGATATTAAGTCCACAAGAATTAACATATAATTACTCATCTAATTAGAAAAGTTAATATTGGTAGAAAATGAAATTATGGACAAGGAGGGGAAACCATTTTTAAAGTGGATTAGAATTATTCTAAACAATGATATACTCTTTTAGAATTAAATTAATTAATTTAATAGATTTTATTTAAAAATAAATTTTCATTTAAAGGGGAATATGAGGTTAAATATAAAATATTAAGATGAAATAAACCAAGCACACAAGTAAGAAGTCTAGGATAATATCTTATAACCCAAATAAAGTGTAGGGGTGAGTTATCCAAAACCCTTACTGCATCTCGAGATTTCAAATTGAAAATTCATGGAATACAGAACATGTGATTGATTTATAAATTCCCCTTTTTATGAAAATTATGAAAAAAATAAATCCATATGCAATTCATTCACTATAAAGAAGAAAAAACCGGTGAATACAAATCATATCACAATGAAACAAAATTAGGATCCAAAAACCATACCCTTTATATTTATTTCATCAAGAAAAAAATAACCTAAATTATAAAAAACATAAATATATTAATAATTTATTTCAGACCCTTATTCAAAAATATAATGTCACGAACCATCTTGGGTACCCTGGTAACTTGATAACTAAGCCGGTCCTGACATGGACCAAAGGGAGTTCTCGATACCTAGGAGATGGATACTAGCACTAGGCATCATAAAAAATGAAAGTGGGAATGATTTTTCAAAAAACAAATTATAGGTAAATACAAAATAGTCAGTATTCATATAAAATAAACTCCATAGGGATATATATACTAGAAGTAAAACATGTATAAAAAACAAAATATACTATGAAAAAGTACAGTAAAAATAGAAAAAACTTTCCAAGTCCCAACAGACACAACTTAAAAAGTCCATAGATCAACAACTATAACCACCTCCAGGTGGTGCTTTACCCCTACTCAAACCTATAAGGATAAAATCTAAAAACAATAGAAGGAATAGGTTGGGTGTTAGATAAAATCATTTTAGGGTATCACCAAGGATTACATAATAGATTCCAACATTTAATTAACGAAATAAAGAGCTTTCGATATTAATTAAACTAGTTTGTAATTTCAAAATCATATTTAAACAAATCATGATTTACATTAAAAAATATGGAAATAATTTAAAAAAAATGGCTTAGTCAAAATTTTATATAAAGAAATATATATAAATAAAAAGGTCATGTAAAATATTTTAGAAACATTGGAAGAAATTTATATCTCAAATATAAAAAAGTGAGCAACATGGTCATCTTCCAAACGGTATGATAATTCCAGGTTATGGGATCCTTAAAAATGCATATGATAATAAACACAATGTTTATACATGTCCCAGAAACTATACAGAGAGGACTCATTGATAACCTACTGAGGTATTTTATGTGCTTATAAATTTTTATGTTAGAGGTATTAATCCAATGCTCTGATATTACAATCCTAGCATTTTTGTCCCTAATTACTAACTAAATACCTAGGATTGCATGTGTTATAGAAAAAATAAATGATGGAAAATTTATTTTAAACAACATTACAATAAAATAAACTACTATTCTCCCATTTCAAAAATTCGAATATTCCATTTAAAAACCAAAAAGGGTTTTTAATCAAAACATTCCTTTTCTAAGATAAATCCCAAAGGATTTTATCAAAACCATTTTAACCCATTTTCCCAAATAAGAATTTTAAATAAATTCATAGTAAAATTTCACAATTCAATTCCCATAATTAAATTCAATAATTTAATTGATAAAATTTATTTCAACTTTAGAATTTAAATTCAACAATTTAAATCTCCTCAATTTTTGATAAATTTTAAAATTACACCCTAATTCAATGTAATTGGGGGTTTTTTCAATTTCATGGCAAAATTAAATTTCCAAAAACCCTAATTCAATGGAATTGGGTTTTTAATCAATAAATTTAATGTAATTTCATTAATAACATTAATTTAATTTAAATTATTAATTAAATTTAAATCAAGATATTTAGCATTAATAAAATGTGGGAATCATGAAAGAACCACCTACCTTGGAAACAAAATATCTCAAAATTCAAAACCCTAATAGATATTCTTCAATGAAGAATGAAGAAAATGGAATCTAGGAATAAAACCTAGATCCATGTTACAAAATAGTGTGGATTAGATCCAAAAATCAACATAAGGATCTACAAAACCCTGGGGAGAAAAGATGATAAAGTGGGATCTAGAATGTGAAGAGGAATCCTACTGAGTGAAGATTGAATGACATTAATCAAGATTTGATCTACTTACAAGAGGGTATTGAGGGGGGGGGACTAATTTTTGGAGCTCTCTTGGAAGGAAAAATCACTTATGGGTTTTATATGTCCATTGGGGGTCAAAAAAGTGGGTTTTGGGAATTTTCAAACAATTTTCAGAGTAAAAAAACCATAATCATGGTTAGATGGACAGGGTTGTATGGTTAGACCAAATCGTGAACCCTAGTAGTTCACAACATTTAATGGGTTTCATGGTTTCTCCTAGGTGGGTGAATGTATTATCAAACCATGCCCCAACTTTGTAAATCCTCACTGCCTTGATTTGTATGGTTTTCTCTAGTAGGGCATACAGTTTGGGAAAACCATCTACCAACAATGCAAAATCGAAAACATTTAAAATTATATATGTTTTCACCAGATTCAACCCCAAAAAAATCCCAATGAAAGAAAGTTTAAAAGAGTGGTTTAGTAATACCTAAAAAATAGTACTAGGATGTTACAACCTCCCCACCCTAGAAACTTTATGTCCCTCAAAAATCATATTCAGAAGATTCCATGCCAAAAAGATGAGGCCTCTGCTCTCTCATCAGTGCCTCCCTCTCCCAAATCTCATGACTATCAGAATTGTGCTTCCATATCACTCAAACCAAAGGTATCATCCTCCCACAAAGTACATCGGTTTCAGAATCAACTATCCTTACTAGTCATTCATTCATAGATTAATCATATCAAGATCACTCCATCTCATAACTTGTGATTAATCAGATAGATACCTTCACATATGATATACATAGAACACGTTATGTATCGATGTCAGTTGTGGTTGATGTTATAAATGGTAAGAAACATTCCCCACCTGCTCAACAACCTCAAAAGGTCCCACAAAATGAGTCGTAAGTTTCCCTTACCTCCCAAGCCATCGATGAACCAACCGAGGTAAAAATTTCAAGAAAAACTAGTCAAAAACATAGAATTCAAAAGTAATTTAATGATAATAAACATAATAATTATACTAGTTATGTTCCTTCAACATCCTATGAAGAATAAACTAAATATTTTCCATCATATATTTGACTAAGATCAATCTAAACAAGGAACTTTCACTAATCTACGACCAACACAATAGATATATTTAAGGGCAGCTATATAAGGGCTTAAAAGGATCTATCATAATTGAAAATTAGTAACTATTGTTATAAGAAAACTCAACCATTCCCAAGTGATCATCCCAAGACCCACCAAAGTCGAGAACACAAGCACATAGAATATCCTCAATAATCTATATAACTATTTTTATTTAACCATCCAACCATGGATGATATGTCACCCTCAAACAAACCTTATATCCTAATGTCTCCTGAAGGCCTCTTAAAAAATGACAAGTTAACCAAGGATCCCTATTAGAGAGTATAACTGATGGAACTCTATGCAATCAAACAATCTCTTTCACATAAAGATTTCCCAATTCCTCAAATTTTTTCTGTATCACAAATGGGTATAAAGTGTTCCAATTTAGTTATCCAATCAATCACAACCCATATCACATTCTTCTTTTTATAGGTATAAAAAAACCCAACCGTAAAGTAAATTGAGATATCATACCATTTCCATGTTAGGATTAGAAGTTTTTGAAACAAATATGAGAGTTTTTCATTCTCGACCTTGACCTTTTGGTAAGAGTAACAATGAGAGACAAATTCAGAAATGTCTTATCCCACACATGGACACCATAATTTCCACCACATGTCATAAAAAATCATTTTCGTTCCTGGGTGCACAAGACACTGAGAATTATAGAAATCCACCATCACAACCTTCCTTACCTATAATGGAATAACAAAGTTATTCTAATATCATAGAATTATCTCTATAGAGAATGAATAGTCTGGTATGGTCCCCCCACCATAAATAGAGTCTCTAATACTACAGAACTCATAAACGAGCTGATTATCCAGAAGAATAATCTCAATAAGAGTGAATAAAAAATGAACATTGTCCAAGGAAACCTCATCCTCTGATTCCTGAACTCCAATATGAACTTGTGCAAACAGATCCATCACGTCCCACTCTTCTGATGATTCTTTCACTTCTTGGGTTAAAGTTTCCTACTCAAAGTATCTATAATGACATTCCCTTTATTCAGGGCTATAAACAATGTCAAAATTGAAAGACTACAAGTATTCCACCCAATGCCTCTGGAGGAGATTTAGATCTTTTTTTGATAAGATATAACTCAAGCTCTTGTCGTCAGAAAACACGGTAAACCTTTCTCCACAAATATAATTACTTTAACTCTTGCATCATAGTAGTGAGTTCAAGGTCATGGGTTGGATAATTCTTCTCATGTGACCTATGATGATGATATACATAAGAAACAACATGATAACCCTATATAATAATGCATCCAAAACCTAAACCCAATGCATCATAGAGGACGATATAGCCATTATCGACCTTAGGAAGAGTCAATATAGATGTAGTCATCAAAATAAATCTTACCACAAAAAAAGAATTCTAAAACTTCTTATCCCAATAAAAATTTACTTCCTTCTAAGATAGAGCAGTCATCAGAGAATCAAACATTGAGAAGTTCTTAACAAATTTGAGATAATACCCAAGGAGACCCAAGAAACTCTTAATCTTGAAAATATTTTGTGGTTACTCCCATACTTTAAGAGCTTTCACCTTCTCATGGACAACTAATATACCATGTTCTCAAACCAAGTGTCCAAAGAAATTCACTTCATTAATCCATAAATCAATTTTCAAAAGCTTAGTGTAAAATTAATGATTTCTACAAAATTAAAGAACTTATCTCAGATGGCGCACATGTTCCTCCTTGAATTTAGATTAAACCAGGATTTCATCCACAAAGTCTACCACAAAGGTATCAAGATACTCATGGGAAATCCTATTCATTAAGTCTATAAAGACTGAAGAAAAATTGGTTAGAACAAAGGGCATAAAAAGGTACTCATGAAGGTCATACCTTCTCCAAAAGGTTGTTTTTTGAATGCCAAAACATTGTATCCTCAACTAATAGTATTCATACTGATGATCAATAATCAAGAACCACTTTGTGCGTTTAAATTATTCAAACAAATTATTAATCCATGTAAAGAATTACTTTTTAGTTATTATAACTTGATTAAGTTTTCAATAATCAACACAAAGGTGAAGCGAACCATCATCCTTCTTAGCAAAGAGAATCAGTGCTGCCCAATGTGACATACTCGATCATATAAAACATTTATCTAGAAGATCATCCTGTTGGATATTCTGATCCTTCATTTTAGCTGGTTCTATACAATTAGAGGGAATAAAAACTAGTTGAGTATTAGACAATAAATAAATAGAAAAATATTCCTCCCTTATTGGTGGAAACCCCTATAATTTTGAAGAAAAAATGTTAGGAAACTCGATGACCACTGGAGGGAGATCACTGCTCAAATATTCTCACTCCAGATAAAAGGAAAAAACATATATCAAATTCTCCAACTTCAGATAATAAGGTTCAGTTATACTTGAACTCAGGTCCCATTCTCCATGAATGATTTTTCAAAACCCATCGGGAGAAGTAAAGGAGACCCATAAAAGATAACAGTCAATCCAAGATTTATTGTCAATGATTCAATCCATCTTGATAACAGCATCAATAGGTTGCATGTTGAGAACTAGAAAACTCCAAGTAAGATCCAAATCTAATAGAGTGAAAAAAAATTGGATTATAAAGATCTTATTTTATCTTCATTCCATGGGGTGTAGAAATACCCCTTAAATAATACAAAATCACTATAGGAAGATTTATTAGATTAAAAATTTGGGTTGAAATAAAATAAAGAGATTTAACAGTATCAATAAAAGTAGTCACTAATGATGAAGCTATAGTAATGGTAATTATTATAGCTGCTGGACCTATATCTTCTTCCTCTAGAGACTCTTCCACTATGTGAATAAGCTTTGTTACGGATACTTATGGTTGGAACCCCTTTTTTCTTAAAGAATCTAATTGACCCATAGTTTTAGAAGTACCTCGTAATCCTGTGCAACAACTAGGAGTAGAATAGGTATGGAATAACTTCTATAGGTGACTCGAGAATCCACAAGATCCACATATCTTGGGTGCCTCTATGTAAACCATATTTGAGTTACATGGATTTACACATTAGTAAAAAATCAAAGGAACTCTTACTGAAACTATAGAAGATATAGAATAACCATGTTGTCAATAAAAACCATGAGAATAATAACACTTCAACTTTAAATTGAAGGAACTTTCACCACACCTATAAGAGAAAGAAACTCTAGAAAACCATGACTTTCCAACTAAGTCCATTTCAACCATCAGTGGTCTATCCAACACATAGGTATAAGATGGAAGATAAAAAAAACCTGAGAGTGGATATCTGGTCGAAGTCCCAACTCGAACTCTCGAGCCATTATCTTCTCATTTGATACCATATCATGTGAAAATTTCACAATCTCAGGAAAATAGTTTTCATATTATTTCACGGTCTTGTCTACCAACTCAATTTTGAAAAACATAGTGTCCTTGGACAACATCATTGATTCCAGATAGAACTGGTCAGTGAAAATAACATTGAATTCTTTCCACACTAATCTCACACGATTATTCACTATCACCATTTAGTCACACCATCTACTACTTGGTCCTTCCAGAATGAAGGTGGAACACTTCACCATGATTGCATTAGGTGTCTCCCAAAACCCAAACATCTACTATATCCTATTAAAAAATTCCTTAGCCTCTTGGGGATCATTCGATACCTTTAATGATACTGTATTATTGAGAAGGAATTCCTGAGAATGATTTCGGAGATCATCTATTTGAGGTTCCATAGCTAGATCATGAATGAGAACTGGTGGTGTTGCTAATCCATGAGCTTGGACAGTACACACAATCAACTCATCTAGATTCTATTCCATGAGAGGATTCACTCACTGAGGATCAAAAACATCTTCCTCCAAGATCTAATTAACACATATTCTTGTAGGCATGATGCTACACAATATAAATAGACCACCTTAAAGACATCAGATTAAAACTCAAACAGAGTAACAAGGGAGATCAATCCCAATAGATTGAACAAATAAGATTTGGTTTTAAATCTATAGAAATATAAATCATGGGAATGTCTAGATATAATCCTCAATATGAATTTCTGTGACCATCCATGTTGTCTTAAAGATGATTTCACTGAGAGATATCTAGGAAATCTATCAAACCTGCCTCATAAATCCCAACATAATTACATAAGGCATACTAAATTAAAGAAAGAAGCTCAACCCGGATCTCTAATACTAATTCATCATGAACCAGGCCGAGCACCCTGGTAACCCAATAAATTCAGTCCTAACATGGCCTGAAGGGTTTTCCTGATCCACAAGGGTTGGTGACTAGCACATGGAATCATACAAAATGAAAGTGGGAATGATTTTTCCACAAAAATTGTGGATGTAAAGAAAAACAAGTTAGTATTCATAAAAAATAAAACCCATTGGAATAAGTGTAATAGAAGTAAAATAGGTATACAAAAACCAAATTACTATAATAAAGTAGTAGAAAAAATGAATAATTTCCCATTTCCCAATGGATGTAACTCACCAATTCCAAATATCAAAAAATATAACCACCTCCCTATAGTTTATTACCCCTTCTCAAACCTAGAAGGAGACAATCTACAAATACCTGAAGGTATAGGTAGGGTGTGAGATGAAAGAACATGAGGGCCTCACTAATTATTCCATAATATATTCCAATATTTAATTAAAAAAATAAATAGATTTAAATTTTAATTAAATAGGTTTGTATTTTCAATAACATATTTTAAAAAATCATGCTTTACATTTCAAAGTATGAAAATACTTTAAAAAATGGATTAGTCAACATTTTATATAAAACGGTTTACATAAATTCATAAGGCATGTAAAATAGTATAAAAACATTATAATAAATTTATATCACAAATATAAACAAGCAAGAAATGTGGTCATCTTCTAAAACGTACAATAGTTTCAGGTTATGGGATCCTCACACCCTCACGTGACAATAATTGTTATGTTTATACATTTCCCCCAACATTGGCCAGAGAAGACTCATTGATATCCTAATGAGTAATTCAATGTATCAATAAATGTTTATCTTAGAGTTATAAAGCATCAATATGATGCTAGGGAATTCCTATTCTAGCGTGTTTTTTCCTAATAAATCAATGAGTTCCTAGGATTGCATGTTCTTTAGTAAAAATAAATAATGGGAAATTAATTTTAAGCAACCTTAAAAAAAATTAAATCCCATTCCACCATTTGAAAAATTCAAAATTTTAATTTAAAAACTAATTTTTTTAATCAAAACATTAATTTTCCCAGATAAAACCCAAAGGATTCCATCAAACCATTTTAATGCATCTTTCAAAAATAATAATTTGAAATAAGTTCATAATTAAATTTCAAAATTCAATTACCAAAATTAAATTTCATCAATTTAATTGAAACAATTTCCATCATTTTACAAATTTAAATTTAAAAATTTAAATCTCCACAATTTTAAATCAAATTCTTAATCACACCCTAATTCAATAGAATTTGGGGTTTTCCCAATTTCATGCCAAAATTAAATTTCAAAAAACCCCAATTCAATGGAATTGGTATTTTTAATCAATAAATTGAAAAATATTTAATTTATAATAGAAATTTAATTGTAATTAATAAATTTAGGGTTAATAAAAATTGGGCATCATAATGAAACCACCTTCCTCAAAAATAGAAAACCTCAAAATAGAAAACCCTAATAGGGTTCTCTAATGAAGAATAAAGACAATGAAATCTGAGAATCACATCAAGATCCAAGATCAGAAATAGTTTTGATTAAATCTACAAATCAATATGAAGACCTAAAAAACCCTATGGAGAAAATAAGAGATAGTGGTATATAGATAACAGGAAGAGGAAACCAACTCGGTGGAGATTGAACAACATTCATCAAGCATAGTCCTCTTCCAGAAGGGTTCTGAGGGGACAAAAACTTCCATTGGTGGCTATTTTGGAAGTAGAAATGACCTATGGGTCGTACAGGTCTTTTGAGGGTATGAAATGGGAGTTTCATGTATTTTAAAACCATTTTCAGATTAAAAAAACCTCTTGCACATAGTTAGCCAGGCATGGCCACACTGTTAGACCAAACCATGAACCCCTTTTAATGGGTTGTTCAATTTATCCTAGGTGGGAACACATTTCTTAAAATCATATTCCAACCATGAAAAACATAATTTCTTTAGTTTTCATGGTTTTATCTAAAAAGGTGTACAATTTGGGAAAATAGTGTGCCAATCGTGCATAGCCCAAAACCTTTCAAAATTATCCAAATTATCACTCGAAATTACCCCCAAAAAAACAACCAAAGAAAATTTAAAATAGAGGTTTAGGAATAACTAAAAATAGTAACATGATGTTATATATAACCATTTATACTCTTTGTTTATATTTATTATCAATATGTATATTAGTTATTTGTACCAATTTTCAAAATTTGGTGTGAGTAATCTTGATCAGTTTGAAATAGTATTGTGATAACATTATTAGTATTCATCCTTATCCAAAGGTTCATAAATATGAGGTTATTTAAGGTAATGTAATTTATATTTTTATAATTATTTATAAATAAAAAATTTCATTACATTGATGTTTCATTTTTTATCCTGGATGATGAACTCAGTGATGAGCATGTTTTGAGGATTTTTGACAAATGAGCAGTGGCATCTTAATAAATGTGTTTAATTTTCGTTTTACCACTCCAAAACCAAAATAAAATCATTATTTTATTTTTATATCATTTATTATTAGTAATTAAGTTCTAATAGTCATACATTCCATTATTTTATATCATTGTTCAAATATGTAGTTAAACCACCCAAACATAAACATATCATAATTAATCAATAATTATGATTATAAAAGTGGTTTATTTTGTGAATAATATATTTATTATAGAATCATAATGATATTATTTTGATAAAATTAAGGTGTTTAATCATATTCTATAAGTATTTAATTAATAATAATCAATTAATATGAAAAAATGATATACATTACTTCATGGAGGCAGTAGTTTTCACAATGAAAGGTTAACATTTTCATTTCTCAATGAATGAGAGAGAAAAAATTTATATTATCATATATATAATTAATAATAATTATATTAAAATTTAAATATTTATAAATAAATTTCACCCTTATAATCATCGATGATAGGAAGTAATGAAAAATGGAAGTTGTATCTTCATGGATGTGGTAGTCTACATAATGCACAAATAACAATTTCATTTTCCTTAATCAAAAGGCTGAAGGGTGGTTAATATCCATTATATTATCATATTAAAATTAATCACAAAAACAATAATTTTGTCATTATATAGTAATTATAAAATTATAATTGAATAATTAAAATATAAAGAAATAATCTTTAAGAAAAAATGAGCACTCACATTGTGAATATTGAGTTTTCCTTGGAGGATTCTATAGAAATGGAGGAATTAATATAATACCTTATGAAAAATCATATTTATGTGAAGGATTATTCTAGTATAAAGTAAAATGGTAGTTCTTAAGGAATAAATCAAAAATTTGGTGTTCATTTAAGAGACACTTCAACTTTCTTTTTATAAGTGGTGAGAATATAATTTTGAAAAAAAACCCTTTAAATTAAAATAAATTCATAACATTATTCAAAGATAAAGGCTAAAAAAATAAAAAAAATAGTGGATTTATGAATGATATAATTTCTATCATCCCTCAACCATTCAATATCACACAAGTTTTATACTTATTTTTAGGTCTCCTACTCTTAGAATTTTAACTTTTTCCATTATTGGTTTCACCATGGTAACTAGTTTTTACCTAAGTAAATCATTTTTATGTATAAAAATAAAATGGAACTTATTAGATAATTTCAACCTACTGATTCCAAATATGAAATTCATTTTATTAGATAAAATATCTATGTGTAATAAAAGTCAATTTTAATATTAGCACATGTAACATGTAAAAACCCATTTTTAGAAAAAGGTGCATTTTAAGATTAAAGTATACAACAAGGGTAAAATTATAAATTTATTTGGTTTTTACGATATAAATTTTTTAATTATTAAAAAAATAAATTTTATGTGGATTTAAAATCATCAAAATAATTTTTTTACCAAAATATTATGTAATTAAAAGAAATGACCAAAACAATTTTTATTGGAAAATGCTACTTAAGATCCTAAAATGTTAATAGTAGGTTTTCTAAATTCAACATAGTATTTTGAAAATGAATAGTTTTAATTCTTAAAAAAAATATTTATTCGATTTAAATTTTAATAAAATTCTAATTTTTTTAACATAATTATGAAGCTATAGTTTGGGTAAAAATGGTATTTTAACTATTATCCTACAAAATAACTATTTCTGAAAAACCCTAAAAATTAATCATTAGATAATATTGTTCTTTTAAATGAAAAATTATTTCTTTTTTTAAAATTAAAATTCTAATATGTGTGAATATAAATTTTACATAATATCATAAAATATAATGAAAAACTGTTTTTATTGAAATATTTTTTTTAAAGTGATAACCATTTTTATTCTTATTTTATATTATTTACTAGTAAGCATTATATTATTATATTCTTAGTATAAAAACTATATTATTTATATAAAAATATAACTTATCTATTATATATTTATTTTCCTAAGATAAATCACATAAAAATATAATTTTAGAAGATAAAATATTTCAAGAATAAAATGATCTTATTAGTTATTTATCCATGTTTATTTTATCAAAAAATTAAGATTAAAAATACCTTTATTTTGTTTCTTTATGTATTTCATAATGAGGATACCTATATTTTTACACACTAATTTAGTGGCTACAATTAAATGGTTATTTAATGTTTCTTTTTTCGTTTTGTATTAGTGTTGTTTGTAAAGAAAACTTTCAGAAAAATATATATTTAAATGAAAATATATAGTAAAATCTTGAGGCATTATATTATCCTCCCCTTTAATAAATTGTTTCCTCATAGTTTTAATTTTTAACTACTAATAAAAATAGCTAATGGTATCTAAAATATTTATACAACTTAGGATATAATTTCTACTGAGATATCAATCTTACAAACTTAACTAAGATGTACCATTTGAGCCAAAAATTTATCATTACTCTTTAATAAGATGGATATTATATAATTTTATTCTAAATGATGTTTATAATCATACTTTCTCTGATATAATATCATAGGTTGAAATGAAATGTGATTTTTTATTCCAATATAATTTTATTTTTTTAAGTAGAGAGAATAAATATTTCTCAAATCAGATTAAATTTATCTGGAGGAAGTATGAAAAGACTTTCATGGATCATTATACCTCACAATTTTAAAAATATTCATATACCTTTGATATAATAAATCAACCAATGGGTTTTATATTTAAAAAATGATATTTTTTTAAACCTTATACAATGTATAACATCCAAAAATCTACAGTGATGAATAAGTATGCATAGTACCACTTAATTATCAGTATCCAATTAGATAGTAGTCATTGATAAATATTTTCCTTGTTCCTATGGTCTAGGAGGTTGTTGGTGTTGATTGAAATATTAACCACTTGGATTATTTCATTGCTTTTCATACTGTCCAAATTACCCCCATTTAAAAAATTGAATTAATAGTGGATCCTCATGAAGAAAATTATTATTATCCATTATTTTAACTGAAGTAGTCCTTTATCCTGTATAATTTATTTCTAAATTTCTTTTCTTTACATAGATAAAACAACTTCCCATTCATTTAAGACATTCCCTTAGGTGTCTCTTCCCATATTTGCAACATGAAGGAGACTGAATATTCGTTCCTTTATCATCTTCATCACTTGAATATCCATTATAATCCATCCTTATAATCATTGGACTTTTTTGGAAACCCAAATAAGTCCATATTGTTAATATTAATTATTTATTTCTAGTTTTTTTTAATCATATGGTTTGTCACCCTGTCTCTTATCTCATTCGGTTTATTATTGGGAAAAACTATACATTGACCACGGAATCTATTTTTAACATGATTTATTTAGGCTTCATCCATTTCTAAAACTAAAATAGGTTATGTTTGAAATTCATTTTTTCGTATTTATAAAAGGATCATATGTTGTTTTTTTTTTCATCCTCACTGGGTTGATCAAAGGAGTTCACAATACAAGTGATCTTATAGAGCAGGTTTCTATTTTATTAAATATGGCATATTTTTCCAATGCATGAAAAAAAATTTGGGTCCAAATTTATAAGATAAATATTTTTTTTGTAATAGTAAATATATCCAAGTAAATATAATAGTTTCATGAAAGGATAAAAATTTATTCTAGAGTTGCGTGAAAGAGAAGATTCAGATTTATATCATAAACTTTAGGTAAAGGAGATTGTTTCATGTAAGATATGAAGTTGTGTAGACATCATAGTTTCCTAAAATAGTGAAATATAGATAGATTTTTTCACAAAAGGTGATGTCAAAAAATTTATGTTGAGTGAACCAGGGAGTTGCACAGAAGGGGGATAGCGCACAAGAGAGTTACACATAGGGACAAAGGTTTCTATAAATAGGTGGGTAACTTAATTATATAACTCAAACTTCTCAATGAATATCTGGAACTTCTACTTTACAATAGATTTGCATGAATCATAATTTTACACATTATAGTTGCAAATGTCCGAGTTGTGCATGTAAGAGTTGTGTGCGCCAGAGTTGTGGGCATCGAAGATATAGGCGTTATAGTTGTACACATCAAAGTTATGCACATTAGAGTTTTGGAAATCATAGTTGTGAAATTAATATAAATTTTACTTATTATTTAAAATTAAGTTTCATGAAACTAAGGAGTTTCTTGTAATAGAAAATTTTTCATTTAAGTGACAAAATTGTGTGCAAGTGCAAAAGTTGCATGCAAGTGAAAGAGTTGCACGACTAGAAGTTTTTGAACATTAGGTTTGATTGATCAGTGCATAGAAGTGAATCAATTCAGGACTATGGTTTAAGAATAGTCTCATTCTAATCAGGGAAAAATACATATTTGAGAAATATATTTAAGTGAACTTCATGTTGATAAAATAATTAAGACTTATCCCAAGGAAGTGATCAAGGGGGAGTTGATGGAAGTGATTTGAGGGAGGAATTATTCTATCCCAAAATTCTTATAAAGTAAGATTTCCTGGAATTGAGTGAACATGTCTAAAAAAATTAATCCACAATGACTAGCGATGATTAGTGAATTCTGGTACGATCGCTAAACTGTCAGAGTTTTCTTTTTATACTCTCCCTTACGAGTGAAACTAGTGAAAACTATTTTGTTGTGTTTATAATTCTAAATTTGGGTGTTTTATAATTTTAAAAATCTACGAGATAGGTTTAATTAGTTTCTAATAATTTGGGGACAAGATTAATATCATTTATAGAAAAAAAATTCACCGTAATTCACCCCTCCCCTCTCACGGTGTTCTAGGGTCCCATAGTTTAATTTGATGGATAAATAATTTGGATTATAAAATAATTATCATAAATTTACTAATGAAGAACTCAACCACAAAATGGACTACTCTTTAAAACCATCACAATACATTATAGTTTTATATAAAAAACTATTGGTCCAATCTATGTTTCTTACGGTTGTTTTCTCCCATTATATTTAAGCTAATTCTATAACATAATAAATATTTTGTAATGGATTTTAAATAAAATGTGATTGGATAAGGAATATCCCTCAGGATTGTCAAACCAGGTGTAAAACTAGGCCTATTTAGTGTACAAAAGGTGATGATTGATTTAATTCCCAATATACCCCTTTCAGGGTTACTACCCCTGGTATATCTATTCCATAGACTACATATACGTTTTGTATCCACATAGGGATTTTATTCCTAGTAAAACCACACAATCTCATCTTCACTAAAATTTCATGATGTTATCCTCTACTTAGACTTATTCTTTAGACTTATACATGGGGTTTTCACTAAATTTATCTAATATTAATCCCCTAAAATAACTAACCTAACCCTTAAAAGTTACTAAACTCTCATATGATACCAACTATAGCATAAAAAATACTCAATTTTATATAATTTTCATAACATAAACATTACATGTCATAAAACATTTCTATAAACCCATGAATAATAGGTTTAATATCTTTGATGATGATTTATATAAGAAACTTATTTAAAAAAACATGTAAACATTTCTCAATATTGAAACCCTTCTAGACCGCATTCTAGACTTCTCATAAGTTATATATATCTTTATAATTTGTGGAAGGTAAAAATAATAAAGGGGTGAGATCAAATTATTAGTAAGGGAAAAGTTATCAACATGTCATTTAGGGTTAGATCAAAATCATATGAGGAATAATTAGTAGGGATAAATTTATTATTAAAAATAAAATGGGAAAATAAGAGTTTTCTATAAATCATGAATGAAGGATATGTTATCTAAAAATAATAAAAATGTTCTATAAAATTATAGTGTGGTATAAGGACGAAAATAGAGAATACAAAAATGATATCAAATGCTCATGGAATCATAAATATCAACATAAATCATGACATTATAAACATAATTCAAGGATCACTACCAATACCATCATAGTGGAAAAAGTCCCATGGTGTATTGAGTTCACTAAAAAATCCCCACAGTGGATTATGTTAACTTTATCATCCCATAAATAACATCCTATAATATATAAAGATTTACGAAATGCATTATAGGTCTATATAATTATGGGACACCCTTTCACATAACATAGCGTTCTTAGGTTAGTGGACTATGAACCATAAATGGTATCATATGAAATAAAAACCATACCCAATAAATCTTGGGGATATAAAATCCTAATTCTAACCATAACATAATTAAAATCATAATATATACATAATTATGTGTGACACATAAATAAACTAAAACATATATAAATCATAAGCAGGATAAATCCCATGAGAAAGAAGTGGGTTTCATAATCGTTTCTCAAAGAATAACTGAAGGCTATATCATAATAATTTCCAATAGAAGAATGAAGTGATTTATTTTTTATGTTCATATTTTAACAAATAATTATAGTAATGAGACATTTATATCCAATTTAGGAATATTAATTATAAGGATCATGGAATAGTAAGAATAAAAATGAACAGTGTAGGTGATTATTTTTAAAATTAGCATAGGATATTTTAAGTAAGGAAATATATTATTATTTAAAATTATTCTAGAATTTAACTTGGATCATTTTTTAAATATTAATTACGAATTTAAAAATATATTTTTTAAGAATTTGTTTATGAGGGTAACACTAGTCATGAAATAATATATCATAAAGTTCCCTTAAAACGAGTTTTCTAAAAAATGAGAATTTCAAAGGGAACTCAAAACATGTATTATCCAAAAAAAGAAAATAGAAAATTTATATATATAAAAGGAAGATATATATGTAAGTTTTAAGAAATAAATTATAATAATATTTGGTAAAAGTGATAACAATAAATAGAACATGTAACGTAAAAATAAAAAGTGTGGTTTGGAAGATACCTTTTTATGTTTAAAAATAATTTTTTTTGAATCACAGATTACAAAAAGACAATAATAATTTATTTTGAAAATATATTTTGGAAATATTAAGGTCAAATTATATAACAAATATTAGTTTTTCAATTAAAAACGAGATTATTTTTAGGAATTTAAATTATGGACAATGAGGGGAAACCTCATTAAAGTGGATATAAATTATTCTCAATTATGATATAGTTTTTGAGAAGAAAATTTATTGTGGTAATATCATTGAGTTAAAAAGTAATTTTATCCTATATAGGAAGGTAAGTTTCAATATAAAATATTAGGATTGAATAAACCAATCATATAATTAAGAAGTTCAAGATGAGATCATATAGCCCAATGAAGGTTGGGGGGGTTGAGTCAAAAAGAACCATTACAACATCATAGTATTTCGAATTGCAAATTCTTGGAAGGCGGAACATAAGAAGAGTTTTTAAATGAACTATAATTCAAGAATTATATGAAAAATATAAATATAAATCCATTACACACACGACAAATAATATAAAAAAGTGGTGAATATGAATCATATTTCAATAAAACTAAATTGAGATAAAAAAGCCTTACCTTTTTTATTTATTTCTTAAAAAACTCTAAAATTATGTATAAAATACAGAACTATATTAATCACTTATTTTATAACATTATTAATAACTATAAAAATTTATACTCTTCATTTATATTTATTCTCTACATCTATTTTAGTTAGTTTTTTCTAATTTTCAATATCTGGTGTACATAATCATTATTGTTTTGAACTAGAATCGTGAGAGAATTTTCTATATTCATTCTTATAAAAAGGATAATAATTATGAGATAATTCAAGTTACTATAATTGATTTATTATAATTATTTATAAATATATAATTTCATTCTATGGGAGTTTTAACTACGATCCTTGAAGATGAACTTAGTGACGATCATGTTTTAGTGAATTTTAACAAACGAGCACTCGTATCTTAGTGAATGAGTTTAATTTTAGTATTACCATTAGGGAAAAAAATATATTTATTTTCTTATTTATATCATATATTATTATAATTTAATTTCTAATATACTTTCCTAATATTATTTTATATATTTGTTCAAGTAGGTGTTTGGACCAACCAAACATTAACACGCCATAATTAATAGATTATTACGATCATAAACGTTGATTATATTTGGAATAATATATTTATTAAATGATAATAATTATATTATTTAGATAATTTTATGGTTTTAAATAAATTTTTAGTAGGTTTTAAAAAATAATAAATAAATTAGATGAAAAAATGAGATATGTTACTTAATGGAGGTGGTAGTCAGAACAACACAAAATTAATGTTTTCATTTCTCAAATAATGAGAGGTTAAATGTGGTTTTTAATTTTCCTATTAATAATAATAATTATATTTCATATTTTTATATTATCCTTAAATTTCACCCCTATAATCAGTGAATATATATGGTGATGAAAAATGGAAGTCTTTGCTTCGTGGAGGCGGTAGTCTATACAAACCACAAATGAAATTTTCATTTTTATTAATAGATTGGTTTAAAGGTGGTTAATAGTTTTCCATAAGAATAAAAACATTTAGTATAAAACCAATATAGATTTTATTATATTATAATTTTAAATTTAAACTTTAAAAATTAATATATACAGGATGAAACTTTTGAAAAAAAATGATTACTCATGTTGAAAAATTTGAGTTTTCCTTAGAGGATTACAAGAAAATGATGGGATTAGACTAATTCCTTATTAAAAAAAGAATATTACAGTGAATTAGGATTTTAGGAGAATTTAAAATTTAATTTTTTAAAGAGTAAATTTAAAATTTTATGTTCCTTTAAGGGGTATTGGAAGTCCCCTTTTATAATGGGTGAGAATGTCATTTTTGTTAATACCCTTAATATTACAATATTTTCATTTCATTATTCTAGGATAAAGGATAAAAATGAATAATAATTGAGTGTGATATGAGATAATTTCTATTATACCTCAGTCATTCATTTGAACAAATGATTTAAACATGTTTTTATATCCCATAATTTAAGAATATTCAATTTTACCATTTTTAGTTTTATTGGGGTAATTCATTTCCATATAATTAAATCATTTTTATTCGTAAAAATAATATATAACTTATTAAATAATTTTTCACTACTAATTAAAAATATAAAATCCATTTTATGAGATAAAATATTTATGTCTAATAGAAATCAATTTTAACATTATAACATGTAAATATAAAAAACCTATTTTTAGAAAAACTGTATTTTAAAGCTTAAAATATATGTTTAGGGTCGAATTATCATTTTATTTTAATTTCATGATATAAATTGGTTTATTATAGATTAAATTTTATTTTTATTTCAAATAAATCCAAAAAAATATATAAGGATATTATTTAAAAAACTAGAATAGTTTTTATTGTTAAATATTACTAATGTTCCTAAAATGTAAATCATAGTCTTTCTATATTCAAAATAGTATTTAAAAAATATATAGTTTTGGTTATTAAACACATATTTAATAAATTAATATGTTTATAAACTTATAGTTCTTACTTATTTATTAATATTGATATAGTTTTGGTAAAAATATAATTTTCACTATTTACTTAAATATTGACTACTTTAGAAATATCTAAAAAATTTATCCTAAGATAATTTTTTTTGGAAACAAAAATGAATATGGAAGCTCAAAATTCTCAATATTTTTAATTTAATGGTAAAAACATACTCTAGGTAGTATTTTGAATTCACGAAGGAAGTTGTATGTAACTTTCAAAAAGTGTGTAAATCTCCCATGTATTTTGTGGAAGATACTTGCCTAAGAAAGGAGACGTCATACACCTAAAGTTCCATTGATGTTGGAAAATCCATTAAACATAACAGGAAATGGATTCATGAAACATCCCCATAGTTCATGTAACTATATGTGTATGCATTTTTCATGAGAAATGCGTTGTCAAATGACATCCGTCTCCAAGCGGCCTGTAACGATAAAGGAATGACTATCACATGATTTAAAGTTTTGTGCTCCAACCACAAGTTGCATGAAATGTGTAGAATTGAAAAAAACAGTGTCTAATAGGCCATTTTTTCTATAAATTTAACATAACCCCACCTAATTTAGGGCCAAACCTGGGAATTTGAAGTGTTTAGATCTCATTTATGCAACCCTCTATTTTTTAAAACTCATTTAATTATAACCACCCATAGATTATAAGAGGTAGAAAACTTGAATTAATTCCTTCACGGAGGCAACAAATTAATTTAGATTATTTTATAGATAATTTCTCACAACATCCTTTGATACCCTAATGGGTTCAGAAAATAGGAATTTACTTCATGAAACTCTATACTTTGCACAACACTAATGGTTGTGTGCAACTACGCCACTCCAGTCATGTATTTACCTTTTGCAAGAGACCATGTCTCACCCCACTTAAAATGTTCAAACAACTAAAATGTTATATTACTCAACCTCCAATCCCCCATATTGATACCTCATTTCTTCAAATATAATTGCATGCAAGTGGACTTCTAAAGTTCCCAACAACCATTAAAATCAGGTTTATCAATGAAAACATCTACCACATGGCCATTATCATCAACCATAATGCCCAAGGAATTTGGTCCAAGAACATATTAAGAAACCTCATTTCCTTTTAATACTAATCATAGACACCCTAAACCTGGGACCCCAACCTTCCACCTGACATGAGTAGTATTTATGCAATTTTATATCCAAAAGCACACATGAATTGGTCATGTATGACCAAACGCTGTAATGATCAATGGAAAATGACCAGTTTTACCTTCTATGAGTCCATACGAGATCCCTGTATCCTCCTACCCTCCTATGATAATAGGGGATGATAATCCTCCTTTTTAAAATACCCTATCTCTCTATATATTCAAGCTATAATAATTTTAAATTAATAACATTACGTCTAAGTAAAAGGATGTTACATATTACAACTTCATCCTCAACTAATAATGTTAAACTATAGCCTTACACTATGTTACAAGTATAATATTATCTATTTAATGAGTATATGAATTCTTATGTGATGAGAAATGGATTTCTCTTAGGTTATGGTTCATCCAACACTTAGGTAGCTTCTACACATAATCCCTACATAACACCTTAACATCAATTCTTTCATAACTCAAGCATCTTGACCAAATGATGTTAAAATATATGGATATGTACCATTATATGAAATGAAATTGTGTAGTAAAAATACATGGGTTTTGATCCGTATCTCACAATAGGATATGTAAAATGCCTCCCTAGGGTTCAATCTTAACATCCCACAATTACCACATATCCACTTTCCCCTAAAGAGGTGGAAACTCTTAAACTTTAAGGAGCATGCCAAACATCACACCATATAAATATGAGTTCCCTACCAGGATTCAGTGTATCCATACAATGAAATCCTCATATTGGACTATTACATGATAAAAATATATAGTAATAATCCCTGAAAGAATTTAAATTTATGACCAACCCATACATGATGATCATATACGAGACAATCCACACCAGACACTAAACATGTGAAGCATCCACAAAATACTTTAAAACTATGATCAAACCATTCATGATGATCATATGTGGGAGTGTTTATAATAGACTCAATATATGTGAAACACCCTCACTCATACTTAAAACTAAGACCCCACTTGCTGCATCATAATACCTACCCCATGTAATAAGAATTAGATTTCTTAGGTGATGAGCCTTGTAATCCTTATGCGATGAGAATATGTTTATTGGTG
This sequence comes from Viscum album, assembly GCA_963277665.1. NCBI lineage: Eukaryota > Viridiplantae > Streptophyta > Magnoliopsida > Santalales > Viscaceae > Viscum > Viscum album. The sequence goes on along the minus strand of OY728134.1, from coordinate 1,513,814,586 downwards.
TGATGAGAAACATATTTCTCACATAATAAACACTAGTAAATATAAAAAACTTGTCTTAATTCACATAGAAATTATATCATTTTTACAAAATACTTAATACATTATGCATATAGATGCCCATAGACCATATTAGTTTAGTGTATTTAGAAACTTGGAACAAAAATATTCTAACCGAGTGAAATATTTTCAATGTGTCCCACAAATATCTTCCCCATTATTAATTCTAAATAAAACTTTTCTTCATAACCCGGGGAAGGGAAAGATAATAAAAGGTTGAGCTTGAATGCTTAGTAAAGGTAAATAAAGTAGAGATGTAAGCATAATATGAACATGAGGGTATGAGAACATGATCATATCATTATAAGATCATACCCAACATATCAAATATTTTAAACATGAATAATGTCATATATGTTATCATCATAATACATGAATAATAAGATAATCAAGAACATAATCCATGAAAGCATAATATATGAATAAGAAATGGAATTATGGAATATACATCAACGTATAAAATCATGAATGTGTATAAGTAGAAATAAGTTCACTAATTATGTTAGGAAAATGAAATCAAGCCCTCAAATAGGCTTATGTATATGAAACCAGGTCCACACATAATTTTTTGAACATGTAATCACGTTCACTCCTAATATTGTGAACTTGTAATCAGGTTCACGCATAAATTATGGACATGCAACCAGATCCATGTATAACATTGTGATCATACAATCAGGATCACACATAACATTATGAATATATAATAAGGTTCACTCATAACATTGTGAACATGTAATCGAATTCATGCATAGACTTATGTACATGACACCAGGTCTATTCAAAACATTGTGACCATGTAATAAGGTTCACATATAACATTTATACTCATGAGTCATCCATCATTATCCCATGCTTTGGAGAGAGATATAGGTCTCACACATCACATAATACGTGTTCTATAATATTATAAAAAATCATAATATCATAACCCATGAAATGAAATGGGTATCATATCATTAACTATGGAAAATAGATATGTCTCATAATCATTTCATCAGAGTATAACCTATGAAAATAAGCATGTTTTAAAATCATATAACCTGTGTAAGAGAAATCAATGTCATAAGCCTCATTATACAAAAACATAAACCATTAAAGAAACAATATGAATGGAACCTTTGGATAATTTCTTAAAATGGAATGGGTAACATTAAAAAATGTCATCTTATATGTAAAAAAATTTGTAAATATTTTTTTTAAACCGTTTCATGAGGAAAATATCCTTTTTTCATTAAAAAGTATTTTTAAAACATAAAACCTTTAGAAAAAACATTTTCTTTGAAAATGAATTGAAAAATTAGAAATAAAGTATGAAATAATTTTGAAAACAAATTTCCTTTAAAAATTATAAAATAAACTTGAAAAGTTTTTGAAAACATTTTTCCTTGAAAACATATAAAATAATCTTAAAAACATTTTTGAAAACTATTTTATTTTAAATTTTATAAAATAAGTTTGAAAACCTTTTGAAATTTATTTTACATGAAAACATATAAAATAAGTTTCAAATTTTATTAAAAATATTTTTATTTTAAAACTCTTTGAAAAATTCTAAATTAATCTTGAAAACCTTTTGAAAATCGTTTCTTTGAAAATATATTGAAAACTTACAATGAAATCTTGAAAATGTTTTGAAAATAATTTATTAAAAAATAATTTAAAAACTTATACAGAAATATTGAAGATGTTATGAAAAACATTTCTTTGAAAAACATTGAAAACTTATAGATAATTCTTGAAAAAAAAATTAAAACCTTTTTTATAAAATAATATTTTTAAAGATCATGGATTTTTTACTGAATAGAGAGGTAAAGTCAGACATTATTAAAAATACTATTAATAATGTTATGTAAAAAATTGAAAAAATGATACCAATACATGAAAATATAATTAATATACATATGAGAATAAAATTTATGATTTCTCTTGAGAGGTAGATCATAATATTACATTTATGGTAGCATAATAATAAATAATCTTGATAAATGATGAGATTGTTTCAATAAACTCTTACCAGTTGGTAACTTTGAATTATACTACCCATGTAAGAAATTTAAATTAAAAGAAGATTAAAATATCATGAAATAACTTATATTCATGATTTAACATGTATAAGGTAGTATATTCACCTCATAGAAAAATATTGGTGCATAACATGTCACACGTCTCAAAGAAGGAAAATTGTGACAAAATTACTTTACCAATTCGGTAACTTTTGAAACAATAAATCCATGAAATAAATATCATAAAATGGATTTTTAAATACCAATAAATTTAAAAATCATAATTATATAATACAAATATGGTCATAATAGGCATCACATATAAGAATTATGAGGTGAACATGGCCAGTGTCTCATGAAAAATAATAATGAGATGAGAAAACCCTTACTACTTGGGTAACTTTATAATCATGATCCCCATGAAAGAATAACATAAATTTAAAGCTTCTAATATCATTAAATAAATTAAATTAAGGATATAACATTTCATAGGTAAATATATACACTACACAAAATAAGTGAGTGGTGAATATGGCATGTATCTCAGAAAAATAAAAAGTGAGATGAAATTTCCTTACCTTAAGTCATGACTTTATTTATACATGTTAAAAATTACTATATAATAAATATAAGTTTATTATAGTGTGGTGTATATACTTACCTATTATATGTTATATCATGAATTTAATTTATTTAATGATAATCAAAGATTTAAATTTATGTTATTCTTTCATGGGGATCACGATTCTAAAGTAACTCAATTAGAAAGAATCAAGTTGTGAATATGACATGTATCTCATAGAAATAAAAACTGAGATAAAATTACATTACCTTAAATCTTGACTTTATTTATACACATTAAAACCTAATATATAATAAATATAATTTTATTATATATAATACCATATAAGATTCACTTATGACTTTATATTACCCATTTATTAACAATTCCATGTTAAAGTAATGTTTCGGGTAATAACTATTTTGTTTATCGTACGTGTCATGACTTGTTATTCTTGATCCTCTCACATAGATCATGATTTACATAATTTTATAATTTAAAAATTATGTATATGTCATATTTATTGATTATATAAATATTTATAGTAATATATAAAACATATAAATATTGAACAAAATACAAGGCTTATGGAGACAGTAAGTCATACGCACGCATGAACAATTCTTCTATTTTGTTGTCATATTGAAAGAAAGAAAGTATTTTAAATATATATATATATATATATATCATTATAATAGATATATGTTTTCATATATATCATATAAATTTACTAAACCCATCCTAAATAAATTTCATATAATGTGTAAATGAATCACATCATTTTGAAGATGCAATAGTCCACACGACCACAACTGAAGTTATTATTTTTACACAAAATTGAAAGTTTCAAGGTATGTGTTATATAATAACTACATAATAATAAAGAAATTATAAATATAATAAATATAATATAATTTTAATAAATTCATCCTTAATACATTCCATTCAAGGTGTGAATAAATCACATTGATTTGAGTAGGTAATCCACACGTCCATAAATAAAGTTATTTTATTTATAAAAAATGGAAAGAATGAAGGTAGGATTTATATAATAAATAAAAAAGTATAAATACATCATTAATGTCATATATATCATATATAAATATATTTTACATCATAATTACCAACCATGATAGGTGGTAAAGGTAAAATTAACAACATCATTTCATGAGGAAATAGTTTGTCGTACACAAGGATGGTAAGTTCATTACCCCTTAGATGGAAGTGTGTGAAAGTGTAGGTAAAACCCTTATAATAAGAAAATATAAGTATATTTTATATACTTGTGTTATTATATTATCATTTAATAAGAATAATTGAGGTTGTTGAGAAAGAAAATAAAGGAAAGGAGTTTGAGGAAGGATGTTACCTCTTGTTTGGGTAAATCCTTTTGGTTTGCACCAAAGGGCTTCATTGGATGGATTTATGACAAAATGGAATATTAAAGGAGGAATGGAGGGATTTTTGGAAGTGAATTTTTATGTAATTTGACAAAATTAAGTGACTTGATTGGTGTGAATAAGGGGGAGTGGTGGTGGCCTTTCATAAGGGAGGGACTATACAAACTAGGAATTTTTTAAACAAGTTATGTATACCCACGTTTTTACCTATAACAATTCATAAAAAACCAACCAAACTCAATAATTGAAGTTTAATGGATGAAAATATTTTATAAAATGGGTGTTGTAAAAGTTTACAAGACATTCTTTCCCTTAATTTTACGGTTTAGTCCCTTATTAATCTTAATTTTATTTCAATCCCTATAATTAATTTTAATCAATTTCCCTAATATTTTTGGAAAAAAATAATTTGATATTATTATAATAAAAATATTATAATTATTAAAAAAAATTAATTAAAATTTTCTAAATTCAATTCACATAAGTGGAAAAATTAGTTTTAATGTTAATCATATAGACGTGGTGAGAAAACAGGTTTTTAAAGTGAGGATGTTCAAAAGTCCATTAAGAATTTATATCTAAATTAAATTTAAAAATAACTCCAATGAACTTAATTGGACTAATATATGTATAATTTTTATACTGTGACTTTAAAACCAACTTAAAATATTATTTAACAACATGAAAAAATTATACAAAAACAATTTTTGGAATTCAAATTTAATATTTTTTTACAATTCACCAAAAAATGTGGTTTCTCAGAAAAAACCCAAACTTTTCACTTAATATAATTTAGAAATTATGTATTTAAAATGAAGTTCATTTTATCAAATTAAATCACTAATGTTCTCTAAAATTTATTTTATTATCTTTCAGAGAAGGACATAAAATGCAGTTCATTTGAGAAAATAATATTTTCAAACATATAAGGACTTTACCAATATTACATGTTTTATTATAAATATTTATTATTTATATAAAACTATTAAAAATAATATTTAAAAATTATTTATTATATTCATATTACTATTTTTAATTTCTAGGTTATAACTATCTCATTTAAATAATTATAATAATAAAATGATGTTTAGTAGAAACTATGTTTTGTGTGAAATTCAAACCAAGTCAGAGCTACGTGTAGATAAAGATAATCTATGTCTTGTGTATAGTGTATGAAAAAAAATCATTAATATAATAAAATATATTTAGTGTTGCGTTAAAATAAAAATATCAAAAAATTAAATTAATTTGAAAAAATATTTCACAAAATCTCAGGGTGTTACATTCAACCCCCCTTACAATTAATATTTCCATAGAAATTCATTTGGGATATAAATGGATTAATACTTGATAATTCCATTCATAGAAACCCATATCGTTAAAATTAACAATAAAAATTCCTTTATAATGAAAGTTAGAACCATAATATTTACACAAAGTAACTCATAACTAGGTTTCCTCATAGAAGAACAAAGGTTGGGAGTGAAGATTGGACATGGAAGAAAAGCTTAATTTACTATAAAGAGTGATAATAATCATGAATAATCATAAATTAAATGATAAATGGAAAGTTAAGGAACTAAAAACCATATATATGTGATGATTTATAAGACCATTGATTCAACCAAAATGATCATGTTAGGATAAATCTTTTCCAATGTCATTTTCATATTGGAAATATTTTACTCTCTAAGTATATAAAGAAATATACTTACTTGATTTTATTACATTTGATAATCACAATCTCACACTTAGATTGTTCCTTTCTTGATTTACACTTCATATCTTACTTCAATAAATGAAGGTGAATTTGTCATTCTTAAAGTATTATCAGATCATTATATATATAAATAGAATGATAGGTCATTCCATCTATCTTTATCAAAACAAATGTGTTAGAAAAAGTTATCCAATATGCACAAATCATCATATTTTGAGATGATAATTTAATATATAATTCCTTATATGAAGATTACCATATACCACTCCACAAATGGTTAACCTTATAAGCCTTCCAGAATATAATTCACCCTTTATTCCTTAAATATGCTCTAGTATTATACCAAAAACATTTTTATTGGATACATTGGTTCACACTTGAGTCGATAGAAAATTAAATGTGATTTTATTTTTCCAAAATCCATGTAGAAGGAAGTAATCTTATGAAACTTAACTAAATTATGAACACTGTGATTATCATAAGTATTATTCATAAAAAATCAAACATGGACTTCCCAACTAGGGGGGTGATATGTTTTTCTCTAATTATAATTATTCACATAATCTATTGTGAGTTCATAATATTTCCTTATAGTTTTTTGTGTCTTATCATCCATATAATCCATTGGATTGGGGAATTTATTCACATAATTCACAAACTCCATGAACTTTAAACACTTAAGTGTGGGTGGTTCATCCAATTGATATTTCTCTCTATTAATTTCATTTAATTTACCATTCACATCACTTATACATTATTTTTCTCAATATCCAGGTATCCCACACTTGAAACACCTTCTTATTACTTTCAGGTACTCTCCTAAGTACTATTTCCCACAATTTTGGCATGTTATAGTTTGAAATTTTTTATTCAATTTGTGGTTTTTTTATTTTCCTTTGAACTCCATCTTTATTTTCTTTATAACACCCTTAGATTGATATTTATCTCCGACCTCAATTTCAAATTTTATTGAAAAATGCACAATCAATTCATAGATACTAATGTATCTTATGGAAAACATCCTTCCAAGACTTGGATTGAAGCCACTAAAGAACCTATAAAATTTAGTTTCATGTTGGATGATATTACCAAAAGCATACATTATAAGTCTTGTGAAATTAGCCTCATAAGTACTTATATATTAATAATCCTTTTTCTCCAACTCAAGTAACTCCTTTTCCATATTTTTACTAAGAAATTTTGGAAAGTTCTTATTGAATAATATGTTTATGAACTCATGCAAGTCCATGGATTTCATTTCATATTTGTTCCTAATATTCTTTATTAGAGTCCACCACTGGTTTTCTTCACCTTGTAAAAAAATAGCCAGAATGACTTTCTCATGATCAGAACACTGGAGAACAAAGAATGTCTTTTCAGTAGTACTGATCTAGTGTTCAGTAATAAGTGGATTAGAATACTTGCTAATGGATGGTGGATGTTAAATCATTAAGGAATCAATATAATGTTGTTTCTTCTTTTTCTTGTTTGGAAGCTCAACATCATTCATAGATTGATAAATATGTGTAAGCATAGAAATGAGGTTTTTCATTCTAGATACCATAGAATTTGGATTCTCAAGATAACAATCATTTCATTTTCCATCAAAATCACCATTAATGTGGTTCCTTCAGGTTCCATTCATTGACTAAAACCAAAAATCATAGAGTGAGAAACATTTTTCATTTTGAGGAACCACATAATCCTGATAAACCACTTACATGATGTCTAAAATATGATACCATCCTTAATCTATGACACCCTAGGTTTATCCTTGGGTATTCATAGCCAAATTATTTTTAAATCCTTCATGATAGTTTGTGAAGAGTTTATCAATTCCCAAAGCATATCCCCTAGGAATGTCAAACTTAGTGTGTGGGAAGGCCCATTTTCATGTACCAGGTTACGCTCGATTCAAGCCCGACACACCTTGTCAGAATTGTTACCCCGAGGTACCTCTATTATAGAGCCACATCCACTTATAGTATCCAAATAGGAATTTAATGCTTGGAAACCACTCACTCTATCCTTTAACAGAATTCTAGGACATTTTCCTAAACGTTACCTCATCGTTAGACTTATCTTTAGAGACACCCTTTTACATATCCTTAGGAATATACTTAGGGATATCACTAAAGTTTTATCATCCTAGTTTCTAAAGGATTAATCATAATTTCCTCTAAAACCAACTATATAAACCTAGTATTAACGTACATATACATTACATTATTTTTTTGGAATACTTAATACATTAAGAAAATAGATTCCCAAAGACTATATTAGTTTAGTGCCTTTGGAAAATTGAAAACAAATCTTCTATATCAGTAAAAGATATTTAATGTGTCCCAAAAATATCTTCCCCCTTAGTAATTATACATAAAAACATTTTTTCATAATATCGGCAAAGGAAACATAAGAAAGGGGTGAGAGAAAATGCTCCGTAAGGGTAAATAAAGAAACGACGTAAGAAAAAAATGAACATGAGGTTAAGATAACATGATTGTATCATTAGAATATCATAACCTTCATATAAAATATCATAAACATGAATCATTGCATAAATATTATCATCATAAGACATGAATAATAATATAATCAAGAATATGATCCATGAAAAAATAACATATGAATAAGACATAGAATTGTAGAATACACATCAACATATAACATTGTGAACATGTATAAGTAGAAATAGGTTTACTTATTAAGTTAATCACTTGAAATAAAGCCCCCACATAGACTTATGGAAATTCAACCTGGTCCATGCATAATGATGTGAACATGAAAAAAGGTTCACTCATAACATTGTGAACATGTAATCAGGTTCACACATAACATATGGACTTACAACCATGTCCATGAATAAAATTGTAAACATGTAATAAGGTTAAATCATAAAATTATGAACACATAATGAGGATCAATAATAACATTCTAAACATGTAATCAGGTTCATGCATAAACTTATGGATGTCAAACAAGTTTTATGCACACTACTGCAAATATTTCCTTTATCAGCACTAGAAAAGAGAATTAACAGTGAAAGAAAATCACTGTTAATCGAGGCGAAGATAGGGGTAACTTTTATCAACACTCATAAAATCATTGATAAATGCCCCTTTTATCAGCGCTAAAAAGAAGTGCTGATAAAAGTTAACTTTTATCAGCACCAAGAAAATATCTCAAAATAGGGTCCTTTATCAGTGCTCTTTTTTGCATTGATAAAAGTCAAAAAAAATTCTCACTGATCTTTTAACAGTTCTTGAACACACTTTTTATCAGTGTTAGGTAGACTCCCTCCCACTCTCCTATATGTTGCATTTGCCTACTCATCCCGAACTTGCCTGTGCGCCCCTCCCTGCTTCCATCCGAACTCGAACCCGAGACCTACCCCTTGCGCGCTTGTACCTTTACCACTAAGCTATTTAGTTTTTTCTCTATTTAATGATATATCTATTTATTTATATATTTATATAGTTATATTTATCTTCATATTAATATAAATATATTTAGTTAGTTTAAAACATATATATTTATTCATATATTAATATATATATATTTATTTATCCGTATATTAGTATATATTTATATTTATTTATATATATATATAGTTATATTTAATCATATATTTATATATATTTATATTAATATAAATTTATTTAGTTATATTAATACATATATATTTATTCATATATTAGTAAATATATATTTATTCATATATTAATTTATGTATTTATTTATTTATATATATATATATATTTAGTTATAGTTTTTATCTGTATATTTATTTTTATATTAATATATATTTATAAGATTAATTTTAAAAACATTTATAAAATATGTTTTTTATGTGTGTTTATAAATAAATAAATAATTACATACATATATACAACACACACACACTCATATATATATATATATATATATATATATATATATATATATATATTAACGAATGAATACATATATATGTGTATTTGAAAATCCATAGAATGTTAAAACGACAGCAACATCTAATAAAGAAGTTAGTTTCAACTCTACAACCAGTAAAATTGAAGAAAAGGAAACAATATTCGATATGATATATGGTACAAGCCTAGAGGACCTCCAGATCATAAGTTATACCTGTTTGAATGTTACAAAATCGAGGGATCTCAACTACAACATTAGTTTTGGAGGCCTTTGGAGCCTCTAAAAATGTAATATGAAGGTTCCCTTGGGTCACTAGCATGTATATCTCATCGCAAGCTTCGATTTGATATGTTTTAGAGCTCAAACAGACACCTGGATCAACGGTTATGGTAGTTTGACGTTTGAGTTGAATTTGAAACTTATTTTAGATCTTTTATTATTATTATTTTGATTTTTTGTGTCTTAAAATTGTTATAAAATTATTATAAATCTATGATAATTAGAAAATTATTAATTAATAATATTTTTTAAAACATTTTAAATCCATTTTCACAAAATTTATTATATATTAAATCTAATAGTCTATTTATACTTATCTAAAACATTTTTAAAAAATATATATTGTATTTATATCGATAAAAACCTAATTATATAAAAATATATTATTTTTCATGATTTGTTTTGAAATATAAACTTTATCAGTGCTAGGAAAAAGCATTGATAAATCCCCCACATTATTAGCACTGTTAAAAAGTGCTGATAAAGGAGGCCTTTATCAGCGCTAAAAAAGAACTTATAAATTACTACTTTTAACAGTGTTTTTTAGCAATGTTAAAAGTACCCTTTATCAGTGATTTTTTAGCGTTGATAACGCCCCCTATAGTAGTGATTTTTATATCACTGATAAAGGGTTCCGTTGCAGAAACCAAGTTTTGTGGTAGTATCATAACATTGTGAACATGTTATCAGGTTTATGCATAAAATTTATACTCATTATTCATCCATTATTACCCAATGCATTAGAGGGAGATATAGGTCCCACCCATCACACAATTTGTGTGAAATAATATTATAAACAGTCATCATATCATAACTAATGAAATAAAATAGGTATAATATCATTACCTTTGGAAAAGAGAGAGGTCTCATAATAATTTCATCAAATCATAACTTTTGAGAAGAAGTGGGGTTCAAAAGAATATAACCCATTGAAGAGAAACGAATTTCATAAACATTATTTCATTAAAAATAAACCATTAAATAAATAATATGAATGGATCCTTTGGATAATTTCTGATAAGGACATGATTAACATCAACGAATTTCATCCTATATAAAAATTAATTTTGAAATATCTTTTAAAAACATTTCTTGAGGATAACTTCATTTCTTGTATAAAAATTATTTTTAAAACATAAATCCTTTATAAAACCATTTTCTTTTAAAATTAATTGAAAATTAGAAATAATTCTTTAAATAATTTTTAAAACATTTTCCCTTGAAATTTTATAAAAGAAACTTGAAAACATTTTGATAATATTTTTCCTTGAAAACATTTAAAATAATCTTGAAAACATTTTTGGAAACTGTTTTCCATGAAAAATTTTCAAAGAATCTTAAAAACAATTCCTTGAAAATTTATTAAATAAGATTCAAAACATTTTTAAACCCATTTACTTTGAAATTTTTTTGAAAACATATAAATAAATATTGAAAACCTTTTGAAAAGCTTTTCTTTGAAAATACTTTGAAAACATATAAAGAAATATTGAAAGCATTTTGAAAACCATTTCTTTGAAAAAACATTGAAAAATTATAAATAAATATTAGAAATTTTTTGAAAATAATTTATTTTAAAACAATTTTAAAAATTATAAATAATTATTTAAATTTGTTTGAAAACATTTTTCGAAAATAAGGTTTTGAAGGAACACATATTTTCGACCAAAGAGAGAGATAAAGTCAGACTTTCTTAGAAACACTTTATTAATCATATTATGTAATAAATGGTGAAAAAATGGTACCAATACATGAATATATCATGAATATATAGAGTATAATAAATTTAATGAGTTATCTTGAGATATGGATCATAATATTTCATCGATGGATTCATAATAATAAACAATATCGATAAACGATGAAATTGTTTCAATAAACACTTACTACTAGGTAACTTTGAATTATACTCCCCATGTAAGAATATGAAATGAAATTAAGATTAAAATATCATGAAAATAAAGAGATTCATTATTTAACATGTCAAAGTTATTATATACACCATATATAAAAATATAAGTGCATAACATGGAATGTATCTCAAAGAAAGAAATTTGAGATAAAATTAATTTACCAATTTTGTAACTTTTGAAACATAAAATCTGTGAAATAAATATTCTAAAATTCATATTTAAATACCCATAAATTTAATAAAAAGAATAATATAATAAATATATGGGAAATATACACACCAAATATAAGAAATACAAGTTGAACATGAATTGTGTCTTATGAGAAATAAAAGTGAGACAAGAAAACCTTTACTACATGATTAAATTTAGAATCATGATCCCCAAAAATGAATAAAATAAATTTAATGGTTTTAATATCATTAAATAAAAAATAATGATATAAAATATCATAGGTTATTATATATTCCACACAAAATAAGTGAGTGGTGAATATGGATTGTATCGCACAGAAATAAAAAGTGAGATGAAATTCCCTTACCTTAAGTCTTCAATTTCTTTGTACATGTTCAAATCTAATGTATAATAAATATAAGTTTATTATAAATCTTAAAATTAAAAAAAATATTATATATAATAAAATATATGATTCACTTATGACTTTATATTACTCATTAATTAGCAATTCCATCATAAAACAATATTTTGGGTAATAACTGATATGTTTATCGTACGTGTTTTGACATGTTATTCCTAAACCTCATATATAGATAATGATTTACTTATTTATAGAATGTAAAATATTATTTATATATCATATATATTCAGTATATAAATATTTATAGGAATCTATAAAATATATAAATATTAAATGAAATACTATGTTCATGAAGACGGTAGGCCATACGTATGCAAGAACGCTACTTCTGTTTTATTATTGTATTAAAAGAAAGAAAGTAAATGACGTATATATATAATATCATTATAGTAGAATTATTTTTTCATATATGTCATATAAATTTACTAAACCCATCCTTAATAAATTTCATTTAAAGTGTGAAGGAATCACATAAGTTTGAGGAGACGGTAGTCCACACATCCACAAACAAAGTTATCATATTTACACAAAAAGGAAAGTATGAAGGTATGCGTTATATAATAATTAAAAATGAATAAATTAATTATAAATGTCATATATACCATATTATTTTACAAAATCTATCCTTAATATATTCCAGTCAATGTGTGAATGAATCACATCTCTTTGAGGATGCGGTAGTACATATGTTCACAAACGAAGTTATCATATTTATAAAAAATGGAAAGAATAAGGGCAGTATTTATATAATAACTAAATAAGTATAAATAAATAATCAATATCATATAAATATAGAGTTTATATAATTATTCCCAACCATGATAAGAGGTAAAGCTAAAATTAACAACATCATTTCTGTAACACCCTGAGATTTTATGAGAAATATTCTTTTTAATTTCTTTGATGTCTTATATTGTACACTACACCAAGATTAGCTTGTACTATACGCAACATAGTATTATATTTCAGTATACCCAACACTATTCTAGGATCGTCTTACACACAATTTCAAGTTCGTTTTGTGGAAATTATTCTACACAATAGTAAGTATAGATTTTGTTTCATGTATAAATGAAATAAGTTTTGATTATGTTATACGCAACACCAAAGGGAGATTTCACTACATGCAGCTTTGACTTGGATTTCATTTCACGCAATCGTGACCTTACTCGATAGCGTGTGTATTACGCAATACAGAGTTTCATTAAACAACGATATATTATTAAAATATTATATGAACCAGCTGTTATGAATAGTAATACCCACTTTTTGAAATTTTATAAATTTAATCTTTCAAAATGGACTTCATTTTTGGATTCGGAATATCAAAATTATCTTAGGGTAAATTTTTGGTATTTTTCTGAAAACATTCAATTTTTGATGAATAGTGAAAACACTAAGTTATTGGTTAAAACCGACTTTTTATTTAAATAATAATTTATTTTATTTAAATTTATTTTAGGTAAAAATAGAAATATAATACCTATATAAGTTCAAATTAATTCATTGGATTCATTTTATAATAATTTTAGATATATAAAAACTCTATTGAACTTTTTACCGTCTTTTACCCACCTCCTAAGAGAATTTACAAATTTACATAAAACTAAATTTTACCACTTATGTTAGTGGAATTTCAAAAATCTGAGAGACATGTTTGATATCAGTAAGTAAAATGTTTTTCAATAAGATAAAAATAATTATTGGTGAATAGTAACTTATTACTTTAATTAACCACGGTTAAAAGTAAATAGGGTAATTAAGGGTAAAAAGATATTATTATTACCCTAACACATTTCCTAATTCTATTGGATAAGTGTAATTTGACAAAAAAACCATAAGAATAAAATATGACCATTTAGGTCCACTTGGATTAGATTAGGACATTTATTATTATTTAATTCAAAGAGGAGTTAAAAGAGTTAAAATCAAAGGTTAATAAGTAAAAAATTTTTAATATAAGGTTATACATAAGTTAATGTAGAGACCCAAAGCTTGAATTACATGGACATTACATTACTTTTGCGGAATATATAATACATAACAAAACCAGACACCGAAGGACTGTAATAGTTTAGTCTCTTTAGAAACTCGGAACATAATCTTCTAATCATGGTAAAAGATCTTCAACATATCCCATAAATGTCTTCTCTTTTTTTTAAACTAAAACCTTTCATTATATACTTTGTAAAAGAAAACATATAATGGGTGAGCTCAAATTCTTAGTAAGGGTAAGCATGGAGAAAATAAAAGCAACCATATACATTTGAACATAAAAACATGAACATAATGTTTAAACTTCAAAATCTTGAGCAACGAAATAAAACAAGGCAGTACGTAAGGCATAGATCATAATGGAACATCAATCATGATAAAATACCATGGGAATAAAACATGTAATTATAGAAAAACATTAAGCACATTATATTATTTCCATAGTAGCCAAGGCATTGCTTCCAAGACCATCTTAGCGGACAAAGTTCTTTACTGAACTGGGTTTACTTACCCTTCTAGCCCTGTATTACTGAACCGGATTTAATTGCCATTCTATCCATGTCTATCTCATGAGATATAAATATTTAGCCAATTAATTGGAGGGAGATATAGGTCCCACCCATCTCATAATGAAATCATTATTTCGTGTTCCACAAAATAAACATACATCATTCACAATAACCCAACGAATAAAATGGGTTTCATAAACATCATCCAATCACAGCATAATCCATATAAAAAAATGGATATCATTTCCTCATAAAAAGAATAAAAACATGTAAATAATAGGGACATTATACTTGAAACATAATCATACTAAATAATATCATCTTAGATGGAAAATATTTTGGACAAAACCCTTGAAATGAATTCTTGTGGAAAATATCCTTTCTTCTTCAAAATCATTTTCTTTTCACAAAATGCTGCTCAATTTTAAAAGAAAATGATTTTGTTGAAAATAATCATTACATTTTTTAGAGTAATATTCATTGAAATAAGTCATTATGAAACCATAAAAATCCATTCACACCGTATAAGTTAAAAAAACAGTAATCTCGTACTTTTTTGAGAAACATCAAAAAGTACCTCGTATGGTAAACAAAAGAAAGATTCCTTACATACCATGTAGTAAAATTCAAAAATGGGTAAAAATAGATTTAAAAATACATGAAACCATTTTTATAAAATATGTACATGGATGATAAATATAACCCCAGTAAATACTTATGAATAAACAATCTCGGATAACAACGAGATTGGAAAAGTTATCCATTACCTTAGGTTCGATATGCTTCGTATATATACTAAACTCCTGTATAATTATTTAAATAATGTCATTGACATATTAAAGAATCATATTCATTGTTATGATATCATATATGGTTCACTTATGACTTTTTATTACATATTCTTTTCTAAATTTCATGTTAAAGCAGTGTTTTGGGTAAAATCGTTTTATTTATCATACGTGTTTGAACTTATTGTTATTGATATTATTATTAGTTATATCATGGTTTAATTACTTCTAGAATGGAAATTATGATTTATATATCATATATATTCAGTTTATATATATATAATAGATAGATAAATGAAATAAAATACACCGTTCATGGAGACGGTATGCCGTACGTACGCATGAACGCTGTTTTCCTTTCCTTATTGACTTGAATGGATGTAAGTAGATTACAAACATATATATATACATAAATACAGTAGCTTTATAATTTCATATATTTAATTATTATTCATTATATATACTTTATAATCATTCTTGAGTGGTTAACTAGAGAATGAATCTCATCGCATCGTGGAGAAGATAATCCGTACGTACGCACGAGCGATGATATCATTCCCATAATTACTGAATTGAATTGGAGTGGATTATATAATATCTCAGAATCAGTATGATGTTATAATAAAGATATATCGTTATTCTTTTCACCATTATACACATCCAAGTAAGGTGGTGGTGGAAAAACAGATTACACCACGGCGTGGAGACGGTATTTCGTACATACGCACGCGCGGTGATTTTGTTTTCTGTAGGATGGATAGAAGGTGAAATAAGGTTTTTTCATATTTATAATAACATATAAGTATATATTTAATACTGATGTTATTACTTTATAATGAAACAACTAAAGAAGAGGAAGTAGAAGAAGAAAGAAACTTCAAAGAGTCGGTAGAAGAGATTACCTCTTCTTCGACGCACCTCCTTTAAACTTCTTCTTAGGGCACTAGGGTTGGTTTTTTGAGAAGAAACGAACCTCTATAATATAAATATATAGGTTTGTAAGAGGAATTGGCAAGGGTTGGCCGAGATTCAAGGCTCAAATGGGTGTGAAGAGAAGTGGGAAGGGGTGCCCTTTTTATAAGGGAGGAGAGGGGCATCGTTGGAAAAACATAAAATATTATTTTATAATAAAGTCATATTCAGTTTATAATAGCTCCAAATTGATTTATTTCAAAGCTAAAGTTGGGATGGGTCTAAAACCTCTCAACCAATAGGTTTTAGACAAGTTTAGGTTACTATTGTAACCTTATCATTTAGATTTTACTCTAAGTTAAATAATATAACTTTTACCATGTCTTCTTGTTTTCGTACACTATATGGTTAATAAAATTACTATAACAAGCCAAACGAACCCCAAGTGGTTCATTATTAATATATATAACCTTATCTAAGTCATTTTTCCAAACCTTATATTTTTAATAATGGAATAACAATTAATAATATAATATTTGTTTTAAAAACTATTTTATGTCAATTTTGACACTATTTGGTAATTGATTTTTGTGAAAATCATAAAAGAATTATTAGTTCTAAAAATGTTAATTTAATCAATACTAACATGTCATATTAACCTAGAAAATTAGTGGAATTCATAAAAAGTCGCAAATTACATTTATTTTGGTATTTATAACAACAATTATGTTAATATTTCATTAATAAGGTAACTACTACATCATCATTGTGTCATAACTAAATTACATTATTTAATGTCTAAAAATTATAAATAAAATACCATTATGTAGAAAATATTTTTATCTTTCTAATTAATATTTATAGTCTAATTTATCTTTTGTATAACTATACATTAAAAATGTTTTAGTTATTAAACATTGATTTTAACTATTTTAACTCTTCTTTAAATAAAATAATAATAAATTTCCTAATCTAATCCAAGTGGACCTAAAGGGTAGTATTTTATTCGTAAGGTTATTTTTGGATTAATTACACTTATCTAACAGAATTAGGACATGTGTTGGGTAATAATAATATCATTTTTACCTTTAATTACCCTATTTACTTTTAACCGTGGTAAATAAAAGTAAAAAGTTACTATTCACCAAAAATTATTTTTATCTTCTTGAACCACATTTTACTCCTTGATATTAACCATGTTTCTCAGATTTTTGAAATTCCACTCCCAGAAGCGGTAAAATTAAGTTTTATGTAAATTTGCAAACTCTCCTAGGAGGTGGGTAAAAGACGGTGAAAAGTTCAATAAAGTTTTTATATATCTAAAATTATTATAAAATGACTCCAATGAATTACATTGAACTTATATAGATATTATGTATCAATTTTTACCTAATTTAAATTTAAATAAAAAAATAATTATTTAAATAAAAAGTCTGTTTTTAAATAGTAACCCAGTGTTTTCACTATTCATCAGAAATTGAAAGTTTTCAGAAAAATACCAAAAATTCACCCTAGGATAATTTCGATATTTCGAATCCAAAAATGAAGTCCATTATGATAGATAAAATTTATAAAATTTCAAAAAGTGGGTATTACTATTCATAACAGCTAGTTTATATAACATATCATTGTTTAGTGAAACTCGATATTGCGTACAACACAGGCTATCGTGGAAGGTCGTGATTGCGTGTAATGCAAGACAAGTCAAGGATGCATGTAGTGCAAGATCCTTTTGGTATAGCGTACAACAAAATATATCAATGAAATTAAAAATAAAATTTTTCATAAAATCTCAGGGTGTTACATTCTACCCTGCTTAAAATGAATTTCGCCCTCGAAATTCGTCAGGGTTATAAATGGTTTACTACTCAAAATATTATTTAATAGAAACCCACATCATAAAAAGGAATACCAAAAAATATCTTTAAAAACTAATGTATGAAACGTAATGGTTACCCAAATTTACTAATCACTGGGTTTCCACATAGGAGAACATAGGTGAAAATATGGATATGGAAGAGAAATCTAACCATCATGTTCTGATGGAGAGTGGTAGGGAACATGGCTATGAAAAAGCCTATAATCACAAAGCCATAAATTTGTGATGATCTAAGGAACCATCTGATTCATCAGATATAAGGGCACTAGGACAACATTTTTGGTTTTTAATATCATTTCCCTAAAGTTGAAGTATTTGAATTAGAAGAAACACTTACTTTATTTTGGTATAATCTCACTGTTGTTCGTGCCTTGAACAATTTCCACATCATATCTTAAAGAAATTAAGTTGAATTTTTCATTCATGAAGTGTTAGCATATCATGTGATAGAATGATGGGTCATTCCATTTGTCTCAAACAAAAGGTTAGAAAAATTTATCAAAAATACATAAGTCTATCTATAGTGAGATTAATATTATATGGTTCCTAAAATGGACTTATACTTTATATATCATACTTATTAATATTATAAAACTATTTTCTAATAACCAAGGACTTCCTGTAGGCCAGTGGTAGGTGATAAAGGCCAATCGCACTTCGGTTGTGGGTTCGATTCCCACAGCCTTGTCCGACGTGACGGGTTGTCGCCCGTCTTGCAGGTTGTCCTTCTTCTAAAACTAAATTATTATAACATCCCATAAATAATATCAAAAAAATTTCTAGCCTTAAACAATACCGACTTATTTCCAACATAATCCATTCCATTCTTTAGGCATATCTATAATACTTCTATCCGATTACTAGAAATTTCATCTACCAAGAACTTGAATTTCTTCATTTGTCCCCCATATATCATAAGATATATCTTGTTGTTGGTCACATTCCAAACATGTGAATACTTAATCATGTATTCTCTTGAAACATAAATTACCATAGAACCTTAGTTAAAAGATGAATGCTATCAAAAGTTAACTCTTTCCACATACCAAAATCCCAAACATTCTATATACTCAAACCATGTTATAACTTTTTCCTTATATCAGTAATGAGATCATTTATTTGTTTTCTTTATTGCTTCATTATGTGCATATCATCTTATTTCCAAATATATTACAATCACTTTTCATGGTTACCGGTACCATATAATTATTGAAAACCAATACGTAGATATTCCAAAATTCCACAATGCCATAAATGAGATTCCATGAAACTATTTTGAAATTACATTACATAAACACTTTATTATTACACAACATAATTTTCATACTCAACATCAAAAATAGTGATCTTATGTGACTTCCCTTTATCCTTTGGCTTAAGAATTTGCTCATGTTGATCATCATTAACTCTTGGATAAGGGCATTGATTTGCATAATGTCCCATTTCCTTGCACTTGAAGCATTGAAGTGTTGGTGGTGCGTTCTCTGCATTCTTTTCTTTATTCACATCATTAGCAACCCTTTTTCCATTACTTCAACACTCAGATTCTCGATGACCTTCTTTTCCACACTTATAACATTTTCTAGTCCTTTTAAGACAATCTCCACCATGATTATTTCCACACTTTGAGCATAAAGAAACATTCATCTTCGTTTCACCATTATTCTGAGATTTCTCCTTGAAATCCATCTTTCGTTTCTTGTAAAAACCATGAGATGGATATGTAACACCAACTTCTATTTATACCTTGATTTCACAACACACAATTTGTTCATAGCTACTGAAGTCTCTTGTAGCTAATTCCCTTCAAAGACTTGGTTTTAAACCACTAAAGAATCGATTAACTTTACTTTCAGGTTGGATGATAAAGCTAGATTCATACCTTTCAAGTCTTGTAAAATTCTCTTCTTATATACCAACAAATTCATCATCCTTTTGCTTAAGCTCAAGGAAATATTTTTCCATCTTTGTTCGAAGAATACAAGAGAAGTACTTATTGAAAAATAAGTTCTTGATCTCATCCCGTTTAATGGATTCAATTTCATCTCGGGGCCTCATATTCTTAATTAGAGTCTACCATTGATCTGCTTCACCTTCTAAATAGTAAATAGCCTGAATGAATTTTTCAATTTCTGAACAGCGAAGTATGGAAAATATCTTTTCAATGGTTCTGATCCATTTTTCAGCAACAAGTGGATCAGAAGACCCATAGAAAGAAGGTGGACATTGCCTCAAGAAGGACTCAATAGAATATTGTTCCCTTCCCTTCTCATTTGGAAGTACAGAATGATTCATATCTTGTGTAAGTATAGCAATAAGATTGTTCACTCCATCTCCCATAACATTGGCCTGTTCAGGAATACAATCATTGCATTTTCCATTATAATGATCAACACAGTTCCTTCGGGTTCCAGCCATCGTCTAAAACCCAAAAAGAATAGTGTGAGAGGCAAAAATCATGCTAGGGAAAAAAATATAATAAATAGGGAGTACCTTCAATATATAACATCTCACGTTTAATTCTAATATAATTACCATAATTCTAGGATTATAACCTATACTTATACTTAACCTTAGGGACATCCCAAGACATACCTTATAAATATCTCTAGGGATCTCACTAAAGTTTTCACATCCTAGTTTCCAAAGGATAACTAAACCTTTCCTCTGATACCAACTATAGAGACCCAAAGCTTGACATATATGAAAATTATATTACTTTTGTAGAATACATAATACATAACAAAAACAGACACCAAAGGGCCGTAATAGTTTAGTGTATTTGGAAACTCAGAACATAATCTTCTAATCATGGTGAAAGATCCTCAACATCTACCATAAAGATCTTCCTTTTTTTACCTAAAACCTTTATTTATATCCTGGGAAAAGAAATCATATAAAGGGTGAGCTCAAATTCTCAGTAAGGGTAAGCATGGAGAAAATAAAACCAACCATATACATTTGAACTTAAAAACATGAACATAATGTTTAAACATCAAAATCTTGAGCAATGAAATAAAACATGGCAGTACGTAAGGCATAGATCATAATGGAACATAAATTATGATAAAATATCATGGGAATAAAACATGTAATTGTGGAAAAACATTAAGCACATGATATGATTTCCATAGTAGCAAAGGCATTGCTGCCAAGACCATCTTAGTGGACAAAGTCCCGTACTGAACTGGGTTTACTTGTCGTTCCAGCCCTGTATTACTGAACTGGATTTACTTACCATTCCATCCATGTCTATATCATGATATATAAATCTTTAGAAAATGCATTGGATGGTGATATAGGTCCCACCCATCTCATAATTAAATCATTCTTTCATATGACACAAAATAAACATATATCATTCTTAATAACCCAACAAATAAAATGGGTTTCATAAACATCATCCCATCCTAACATAATCCATAAAAAATAAATGGATATCATTTAATCATAAAAAGAATCAAACCATGTAAATAATAGGGACATTATACTTGAAACATAATCATACTAAATAATATCATCTTAGATGGAAAATAGTTTTGACAAAACACTTGAAATGAATTCTTGAGGAAAATATCCTTTCTTCTTCAAAATCATTTTATTTTCACAAAATTCCATTCAATTTTAAAAGAAAATGATTTTATTGAAAATAATCATGAAATTTTGTAGAGGAAAATTCATTGAAATAAGTTGTTATGAAACTGTAAAAATCCATTCACCCCGTATAAGTTAAAAAAGCATTCTTCTAGTACTTTTGCCGGAAACGTCAAAAAGTACCTCGTATGGTAAAAAAAAAAATATTCCTTACATACCATGTAGTAAAAGTAAAAAATGGGGAAAAATGACTTTAAAAATACATGAAACCATTTTTAGAAAATAGGGACATGGATGAGAAATATAACCCCAGTAAATACTTACGAATCAACAATCTCGGATAAAAACGAGATTGGAAAAGTTATCCCTTACCTTAGGTCTGATATGCTTCGTACGTATTTGAACCTCCTGTATAATGATTTAAATAATGTCATTGACATATTAAAGAATCATATTCATTGTTATGATATCATATATGGTTCACTTATGACTTTATATTACCTATTCTTTTGTAAATTCCATGTTAAAGTAGTGTTTTGGGTAAAATCGTTTTATTTATCGTATGTGTTTGAACTTTTTGTTCTTGATATTATTACTACTCATATCAAGGTTTAATTAATTCCAGAATGTAAATCATGATTTATATATCATATATATTCAGTATATATATATATAATAGATAGATAAATGAAATGAAATACACCGTTCATGGAGACGATAGGTCATACGTACGCATGAACGTTGTTTTCCTTTCCTTATTGACTTGAATTGAAGTAAGTAGATGACATATATATATATACACACATAAATACAGTCTCTTTATCATGTAATATATTTCATTATTATTCATTATATATACTTTATAATCATTTTTGAGTGGTTAACATGGAGAATGAATCTCATCGCGTCGTGGAGACGGTAATCCATACGTACGCACGAGCGATGATATCGTTCCCATAATTATTGAATTGAATTGGAGTGGATGATATAATATCTCAGAATCATTATGATGTTAAAATAACTATATATAGTTATTCTTTACACCATTATACCCATCCAATTAATGTGTTGGTGGAAAAACATATTACACCATGGCGTGGAGACGGTATTCTGTATGTACGCACGTGCAGTGATTTCATTTTCCGCAGGATGGATAGAATGTAATATAGGTTTGTTTATATTTATAATAACATATCATTATATATGCAATACTGATGTTATTACTTTATAATGAAACAACAAAAGAAGAGGAAGTAGAAGAAAGAAATAAACTTGAAAGAATCGGTAGAAGAGATTACCTCTTCTTCGACGCACCTCCTTTAAAATTTTTCTTAGGGCACTAGGGTTGGTATTTTGAGAAGAACATAACCACTATGATATAACTATATATATTTACAACAGAAATTGGCAGGGTTTGTCTGAGCTTCAAGGATCAAATGGGTGTGAAGATAAGTGGGAAGGGGTGCCCTTTTTATAAGGGATGAGAGGGGCACCTTTGGAAAAACTTAAAATATTATTTTATAATAAAGTCATATTCGGTTTATAATAGTTCAAAATTTATTTATTTCAAAGATAAAGTGGGGATGGGTCGAAATACACTCAACCTATAGGTTTTAGACAAGTTTAGGTTACTATTTTAACCTTATCATTTAGATTTAACTCTAAGTTAAATAATTTAACATTTACCGTTTCTTCTTGTTTTCTTACAATATATGGTTAATAAACTTACTATAACAAGACAAAAGAACCCCAAGTGATTAATTAGTAATATTTATAACCTTATATAAGTAATTTGGAAGAACCTTAGATTTTTAGGAATAGAATAACAATTTATAATATAATATTTTGTTTAAACTCTATTTTATGTCAATTTTCACACTATTTGGTACTTGATTTTTGTGAAAATCATAACAGAATTATTAGTTCAAAAAACATTAATTGAATCACTACTAACATGTCATATTAACCTATAAAATTAGTTTAATTCATAAAAAGTATCAAATTACATTTATTTTGGTATTTATAACATCAATTATGTTAATATTTCATTAATAAGGTAATTACTGTATCATCATTGTGTCATAAATAAATAACATTATTTAATGTCTAAAAATTATAAATAAAATACCATTATGTAGGAAATATTTTTAGATTTCTAATGAATATTTATATTTAAATTTATCTTATGTATAACCCTACATTAAAAATGTTTTAGTTATTAAACTTGGATTTTAACTATTTTAACTCTTCATTAAATAAAATAATAATAAATGTCCCAATCTAATCCAAGTGGACCTAAAGTGTAATATTTTATTCCTAAGGTTGTTTTTGGTCGAATTAAACTTATCCAATAGAATTAGGACATGTGTTAGGGTAATAATAATATCATTTTCACCCTTAATTACCCTATTTACTTTTAACCGTGGTAAATAAAAGTAAAAAGTTACTATTACCCAAAAATTATTTTTATCTTATTGAACCACAATTTAGTACTTGATATTAACTGTGTCTCTCAGATTTTTGAAATTCCACTCACAGAAGCGGTAAAATTAATTTTTATGTAAATTTTCAAACTCTCCTAGGAGGTGGGTAAAAGACAGTGAAAAGTTCAATAAAATTTCTATATATCTAAAATGATTATAAAATGACTCCAATAAATTACATTGAACTTATATAGGTATTATGTATCAATTTTGACATAAAGTAAATTTATATAAAATAAATAATTATGTAAATAAAAAGTTTGTTTTTAAATAGTAACCCAGTGTTTTCACTATTCATAAAAAATTGAATATTTTCAGAAAAATACCGAAAATTCACCCTAGGCTAATTTTGATATTTCAAATCCAAAAATGAAGTCCATTTTGATGGATAAAATTTATAAAATTTCAAAAAGTGGGTATTACTATTAATAACTGCTAGTTTATATAACATATCTTTGTTTAGTGAAACTCGGTATTGCATACAACACATGTTATCATTGAAGGTCGTGATTGCGTGTAATGCAATCCAAGTCAGGGATGCATGTAGTGCAAGCTCATTTTGGTGTAGCGTACAACACAATACATCAATGAAATTAAAAAGTATATTTTTCATAAAATCTCGGGGTGTTACAGATAAATTCGACAATAAATATTCATTAGAAAGATAAAAAGATTTCCTACATAATTTTATTTTATTTATAATTTTTAGACATTAAATAATTTCATTTATTTATGACACAACAATGATGTAGTAATTACCTTATTAATGAAATATTCACATAATTGATATTATAAGTACCCAAATAAATATAATTTGAGACTTTTTTTGAACTACACTAATTTTATATGTTAATGTAACATATTAGGGTTTTTTAGATGAATTATTTTTGAAGTAATAATGTTTTTATGAATTTAGAAGAAACAAAATACCAAATAGTGTGAAAATTGACATAAAAGAATTTTTAAAAAAATTATTAAATTATTAATTGATATTATATTCCTAAAAATCTAAGGATCATCCAAAATACTTATATAATAATATATATGACCCTAAATAACTAATTGGGGTTCGATTGGCAGTTTATAGTATGTTTATTAACCATATAGTGTAAGAATGGAAGAAGACACGGTAAAAGTTATATTATTTAACTTAGAGTTAAATCTAAATGATAAGGTTTAAATGGTAACCAAAACATGTCTAAACCCTATTAGATGAGAGTATTTCGACCCATCCCCACCCTAGCCTCGAAATAAGTCACTTTGGAGCCATTATAAACCGAATATGAATTAATTATAAAATAATATTTTTTGTTTTTACTAAGGTGCCCCTCACCCCTCTTATTAAAGGGCACTCCCTCTTCTA
Source organism: Viscum album (assembly GCA_963277665.1). Lineage (NCBI taxonomy): Eukaryota > Viridiplantae > Streptophyta > Magnoliopsida > Santalales > Viscaceae > Viscum > Viscum album. The sequence goes on along the minus strand of OY728134.1, from coordinate 1,513,788,619 downwards.
TAAAATTAACATCTCCCAAGCCATTTGGCTCATCCAAACCATTCCCAAATACCATCTCAACTGTCCTACCTTCATCTTAGAGGCCTTCCTTTAGTCATAAATCCAACCTAAAGAGCCCTTTTGATCAAATCAAAAGAAAGAACCCGAAGAAGAGGTAAATATCTCACCACCTATTTTAAGTTCCTTTCATCATCCACTTCCTCCTTCTTTGTTGTTTACATTATAAAATAATAACTCTAGTAACTTCTATATACTGTTATGTTATTATAAAAATGGTACAACCATATTAGTTATTTTATCCATCCTATGAATGTAAAAGTCACCACACGTGCGTACGTACGACTTACCGTCTCCACGTTGTGGTGTAGTTTATTATTCAAACATTTCATCATTTGGATGGGTATAATAATGAGTATAAATGATATAAATAATAAATATAACATTATGATGATTCTGTATATATGATATACCATCCAATTGTATATGATTTTAATATCAAAAGAATGATATTGTCGCTCATGCGTACGTACGGACTACCGTCTCCACGATGCGATGAGATTCATTCTTCATGTTAAACATTCAAGAATAATTATAAAGTTTATATAATAAGTAATAATGAAACATATGAAATAATAATTATACTGGATTTATGTTTATTTATATGTTATTCACTTCCATTCAATTTAATAAGGAAGTGAAAAGAGCGTTCATGCGTACGTACGGTCTACCGTCTCCATGAACGGTGTATTTCATTCCATTTATCAATCTATCATATATATTTATATGATGAATATGTATTATATCTAAACAATTTTTTACTTTATAGAATTAGTTAAATCAGGATATAATTAATAATATCAAGAACAACAAGTCCAGACACGTACGATAAATGAAACGATTTTACCCAAAACTCTGCTTTAACATGGAATTTAGAAAAGAATGGGTAATATAAAGTTATAAGTGAACCATATATAAAATAATTAAAATGAATATGATTTTTTAATAAGTAAATTACATTATATAAATCATTATACAGGAGTTTTGGATATTACGAAGCATATCGGACCTAAGGTAAGGGATAATTTTGCAAATCTCATTTTTTTGAGATTGCTTATACGTAAGTAATTACTGGGGTTATATTTTTCATCCATGTCCATAAAACGGTTTTTTATAAAGTGTTTAATATTATTCCATGTATTTTTAATGTTATATTTACCCCTATTTGACTTTTACATTGTGTTATGGAAGGAATCTTTCTTTTGTTTACCATATGAGGAACTTTTTGACTTTTTTGGTAAAAGTACGGGGAGAATGTTTTTTAACTTATACAACATGAATGGATTTTTATGTTTTTACAATGCCTAATATTCATTAATATTACTCTACAAGATTTCATTATTATTTTTAAAAAACCATTTTATATTAAAATTGAATGGAAATTTTTTTGAAAATAAAATGATTTTGAAGAAGAAATGATATTTTCCTCAAGAATTCATTTCAAGTGTTTTGTCAAAACTATTTTCCATCTAAGATGAAATTATTTAGTATGATTATTTTTCAAGTATAATGTCTCTATTATTTACATGGTTTGATTATTTTTATTATTTAATGATATCCATTTGTTTTATATGGATTACGTTATGATGGGATGATGTTTATGAAACCCATTTTATTTTTTGGGTTATGATGAATGATTTATGATTTTGTGGCACAAGTAAGAATGATTTCATTATGAGATGGGTGAGACCTATATCTCCCTCCAATGAATTGGGTATAGATTTATATCTCATGAGATATACATGGCTGGAATGTTATGTTAATCCGGTTCAGTGATACAGGACTGGAACGAGGAGTGAACTCGATTCAGTAGGGGTCTTTGTCCACTGTGATGGTCTTAGCGGTAATGTCTAGGATACTATGGAAATAATATCATGTTATTAATGGATGCCACAATTACATGTTTTATTCCCATTCTATTCTATCATGATTAATGTTCCTTTATGATCTATGCCTTACGTACTCCAAGATTTATTTCACAACTCAAGATCTTGATGTTTAAACTTTATGTTCATGTTTTTTATGGTCAAATGTATATGGTTTGTTTTATTTTCTCCATGATTACCCTTACTGAGAATTTGAGCTCACCCTTTATATGTTTTCTTTTCCCCAGGATATAAAGAAAGGTTTTAGGTAAGAAAACAAGAGTGTAAGATCTTTATGGGAGATGTTGAAGATATTTCTCCTGGATTAGAAGATTATGTTCCGAGTTTCCAAAGACACTAACCTATTACGGTACTTGGGTGTCATTTTTGTTATGTATTAAGCATTCTGAAAAAGTAATAAAATATCCATGTACATCAATCTTGGGTCTCTATATTTGGTATCAAAGGAAAGGTTTAGTTAACCTTTGGAAACTAGGATTCAAAAACATTAGATCCCTATAGATATTTCTAAGGTATGTCTAGGGGTGTCTCTAAGGTTAAGTATATTTTTAGGTTATATACCTAGAATTACGGTAAAGATCATAGTATTAAACCTAATATATTAGAGATTGAAAGTACTCCCATTTATTATGTTGTTTTCCTAGCATGATTTTTCCCTATCACACTATTATTTTAGGGTTTTATACAATGGATGGAACCCAACGGAACTATGTTGATCAATGTAATATGAAATGATTGTCCTCCTAAAGAAACCAATGTGATGGTAGATGGAGTGAAAAATCTTATTGTTGTACTTATACAAGCTATAAATCATTCTGGACTTACAAATGAACAGATAAAAGAACAATATTCTATTGAGTCCTTCATGAGGCAACGTCCACCTTCTTTCAATGGGTCTTCTAATCCACTTGTTGTTGAACAATGGATTAGTACCATTGAAAAGATATTTTCGATACTTCACTGTTCAGAACATGAAAAAGTAATTTTAGTTATTTACCGTTTATAAGGTGAAGCAGACCAGTGGTGGACTCTCATTAAGAATACAAGGCCCCAAGTTGAAATTTAATACATGGAATGGAATAGTTCAAGAACTTGTTTTTCAATAAGTACTTCCCTCGTATTCTTCAAACAAAGATGGAAAAGGAGTTCATTGATCTTAAGAAAAAGGATGATGAATCTATTGGTATACTTGAGGCAAATTTTACGAGGCTTTCAAGGTATGCATCTAGCTTTATCATCCAACCTGAAAGTCAAGTTGATCGATTCTTCAGTGGCTTAAAACCAAGTCTTAGAAGAGAATTAGCTATAAGAGACTTCAGTACCTATGAAGAAATTGTGCGTTGTGCTTTCAAGGTAGAACAGGAAGTTGGTGTAACATATCTATCTCATGGTTTGGACAAGAAACAAAAGATGGACTTCAAGGAAAAACCTCATAACAATGGTGAATAGAAGGTGAATTATTCCTTATGCTCAAAGTGTGGAAAGAAGCAAGGTGGAGATTGTCTAAAACGTGCTAGAAAATGTTTCAAGTGTAGAAAAGAAGATCATCGAGCATTTGAGTGTCAAATTAATGGGAAAAGGTTTCTAATGACGTGAATATAGAAAAGACAACAGAGAACGCTCGACCAACACTTCAATGCTACAAGTGTAAGGAAATAGGGCATTATGCTAACCAATCCCCTAATACAAGGGTTAATAATGATCGACATCAACAACCACATAAGGAAAAAGAAAAAAGGGAAGTCACATGTGATCACTATTGGTGATGTTGAGTATAAAAATGATGTAGTGGAATGATTAAGTGTTAATGTAATTGGATTCCAAAATAATGTTGTGGTATCTCATTTATAGTATCGTGGAATATTGGAATATCTATGTATTGGTTTATTGTGTTTTTCAATAATATTATGGTACTGATAACCACAAAAAGTGATTGAAATATTTTTGGAAATCATATGATATACGAATAATGAATTAATAAGGAGAAAATGATATGTTTGATAGTATTCCTAAGCTCATGAATGATACAAGGACAATGTGATATCATGGTTTGAGTATATAGAAATTTTGGGATTTTGGTATGTGGAAAGAGTTAACTTTTGACATCATTCATATTTTCACTAAGGTTCAATGGGTATTCATTTTTCAAAAGAATACATGATTAAGGTATTCACATGTTTAGAATGTGACCAACAAGATATATCTTATGATGTATGGGGGATAAATGATGGTATTCACATGCTTGGTTGATGACATATCTAGTAATATTTTTCTTTATACTATGAGATTGGACAGAATCATTTTTGATAAGACTAAAGGTTGGAATGGATTAAGTTAGACATCAGATAGTTTTGTTTAAGGTTGAAACGTTTTGATATTATTTCTAAAATTTTATAATAGTAAAAAATTGAAAAAGGAAAACCCATAGGATGGGCGACAACCTGTCGTGTCAGACAGGGTTGCAGGAATTGAACCCACAACCGAAGTGCAACAGGCCTTTATCGCCTCCCTCTAGCCTACAGGAAGTCCCTGATTAGTAGAAACTAGTTTTATTTTATTAAGTGATGAAGTATAAGTCCATTTTTGGAACCATATAGGATTAATCTCACCATGAGATGGACTTATGTATATAAATTTTGCTAACCTTATGTTTGAGACAGATGGAATGAACTATCATTCTATCGCATGATCTACTAACACTTCACAGAAGACAAATTCAACTTCATTTCTTTAAGAGATGAAGTGGAAATTGTTCAAGGCACAAATAACAGTGAGATTGTACCAAAATCAAGTAAGTATTTCTTTTAATTCTTCAAAATTAGGGAAATGATCATAAAAACAAAAAATGTTGTCCTAGTGCCCTTATATCTGATTAATCAGATGGTACCATAGCTCATCACAAATTTATGGCTTTGTGATTGTTGGTTTTTTCATAGCCATGTCCTCTAACACTCTCCATCAGAACATGATGGTTAGATTTCTCTTCCATATCCATATTTTCACCTATGTTATTCTATGTGGAAACCTAGTGATGAGTTAATTTGGGTAACAGTTACATTTCATACATTAGTTTTTTAAATTATGTTTTTGTATTCCTTTTTATGATGGGGATTTCTAGAATAAAACATTCAAGTAGTAAACCATTTATAACCCCGATGAATTTCGAGGGTGAAATTCATTTTAAGGGGGGTAGAATGTAACACACTGAGATTTTATGATAAATATTATTTTTATTTTCTTTGAAGTCTTCTATTTTACACTACACCAAGATTATATTGTACTATACTCAACACCGTATTATCTTGTAGTATATGCAACACTATTCTTGGACAATGTTTCACACAATTTCAAGTTCGTTTGGTGGAAATTATTCTACGCAACAGTAAGTATAGATTTTGTTTAATATAAAAATTAAATAAGTTTTAATTATGTTATACGCAACACCAAAGGGAGCTTTCACTATACACAGCCCTGACTTGGATTGCATTTCACGCAATCACGACCTTCCTCGATAGCGTGTTTAGTACGCAATACTGGGTTTCATTAAACAACGATATATTATTAACATGTTATATAAACCATCCGTTATGAATAATATTACCCAATTTTTGAAATTTTATAAATTTTATCTTTCAAAATGGACTTCATTTTTGGATTCGGAATATCAAAATTATCTTATGGTGAATTTTTTTTATTTGTCTGAAAACTTTCAATTTTTGATGAATAGTGAAAACACTACGTTATTGGTTAAAAACAACTTTTTATTTAAATAATAATTTATTTGATTTAAATTTATTTTAGGTAAAAGTAGATATATAATACCTATATAAGTTCAAATTAATTCATTAGATTCATTTTATAATAATTTTAGATATATAAAAATTTTATTGCACTTTTTACTGTCTTTTACCCAACTCCTAAGAGAATTTTCAAATTTACATAAAACATAATTTTACCTCTTCTGTGAGTGTAATTTCAAAAATCCGAGAGACACCGTTGATATCAGTAAATAAAATTTGGTTCAATAAGATAAAAATAATTTTTGGTGAATAATAACTTTTTACATTTATTTACCACGGTTAAAAATAAATTGGGTAATTAAGGGTAAAAATGTTATTATTATTACCCTAACACATGTTCTAATTCTATTGGATAATTGTAATTCGACCAAAAAAACCTTAAGAATAAAATATGACAATTTAGGTCCACATGGATTAGATTAGGACATTTATTATTATTTAATTCAAATAAGAGTTAAAAGAGTTAAAATCAATGTTTAATAAGTAAAACATTATTAATATAGGGTTATACATAAGTTAAATTCGACTATAAATATTCACTAGAAAGATAAAAATATTTCCTACATAATGGTAGTTTATTTTTGATTTTTAAACATTAAATAATTTAATTTATTTATGACATAATGATGATGCGGTAATAACCTTATTAATGAAATATTAACATAATTGATATTATAAATAACCAAATAAATGTAATTTGAGACTTTTTATTAATTAAACTAATTTTCTAGGTTACTATAACATATTAGGGTTGGTTAGAGGAATTAATTTTTAAGTAATAATACTATTATGAATTTAGAAAAAACAAAATACCAAATAGTGTCAAAATTGACATAAAAGTGTTTTTAAAACAAATATTAAATTATTAATTGATATTCTATTACTATAAATCTAATGTTCAGTAAAAAGACTTATATTATAATATATATTACATTAATGAACCAATTGGGGTTCTATTGTTAGTTTATAGTAATTTTATTAACCATATAGTGTAAGAATACAAGAATACATGGTAAGAGTTACATTATTTAACTTAGAGTTAAAACTAAATGATACGGTTAAAATGGTAACCTAAACTTGTGTAAAACCTATTGGTTGAGAGTATTACGACCCATAACCACCCTATCCTAGAAATAATTCACTTTGGAGCCATTATAAACTGAATATGAATTTATTATAAAATAATATTTTAAGTTTTTCTTAAGGTGCCCCTCACCCCTCTTATAAAAGGGCACTCCCTCATCTCTCAAATTTACTTCTCCCAAGCCATTTGGCTCGACCAAACCCTGCCAAAATACCCTCCCAACTATAATAAATTCATCATAAAGGCCTTACTTTATTCATAAATCCAACCAAAGGAGCCATTTGGATTAAATCAAAATAAAGAACCCGAAGAAGAGGTAAATATCTCACCACCTATTTCAAGTTAATTTCTTCTTCCACTTCCTCCTTCTTTATTGTTTCCATTAAAAAATAATAACTCCAATATATTATATATACTATTATGTTGTTATTAAAATGGTACAACCATATTAGTTATTTTATCCATCCTAAGAATGAAAAATTCACCACATATGCGTGCGTACGACTTACTGTATCCATGTTGTGGTGTAGTTTGTTATTCAAACATTTCATCATTTAGATGGGTATAATAATGAGTACAAATGATATAAATAATAAATATAAAATTATTATGATTCTATATATATGATATAACATCCAATTATATACTATTTTAATATCAAAAGAATGATATTGTCGCTCGTGCGTACGTACAGACTACCATCTCCACGATGCGATGAGATTCATTCTCCATGTTAACCATTCAAGAATAATTATAAAGTATATATAATAAGTAATAATGAAACATATGACATAATAATTATACTGGATTTATGTATATATATATTTCATTCACTTCCATTCAATTTAATAAGGAAACTAAAACAACATTCATGCGTACGTACGGTCTACTGTCTCCATGAATGGTGTATTTCATTCCATTTATCGATCTATCATATATATTTATATGATGAATATATATTATATATAAACAATGATCTAAATTATCTAATTAATTAAATCAGGATATATGTAATAATATCAAGAACAATGAGTCCAAACACGTATGATAAATGAAACGATTTTACCCAAAACGATGCTTTAACATGGAATTTAGAAAAGAACGGGTAATATAAAGTCATAAGTGAACCATATATGATCTCATATCAATGAATATGATTCTCTAATAATTATATGACATTATTTAAATCATTATACAGGAGTTTTGGATATGTATGAAGCATATGGGACCTAAGGTAAGGGATAATTTTGAAAATCTCATTTTTCTGAGATTGTTTATACGTAAGTAATTACTGGGGTTATATTTTTCATAAATTTCCATAAAAATGATTTTAATAAATTGTTTAATATTCTTCCATTAATGTTTAAAGTTATGTTTACCCCACTTTGACTTTTACATTGTGTTATTGAAGGAATCTTTCTTTTTTTTACCATACGAGGAACTTTTTGACTTTTCCGGTAAAAGTATGAGGAGAATGTTTTTTAATTTATACGAAGTGAATGGATTTTTATGGTTTTATAACTCCTAATTTTCATGAATATTCCTCTAGAATAATTCATAATTATTTTCAAAATAATCCTTTTCTTTTAAAATTTAATGTCATTTTTTTGAAATGAAAATTATTTTGAAGAAGAAAGGAAATTTTCCTCAAGAATTCATTTCAAGTGTTTTGTCAAAACTATTTTCCATCTAAGATGACATTATTTAGTATGATTATGTTTCATGTATAATGTCTCTATTATTTACATGGTTTTATTATTTTTATGATGCAATGATATCCATTTGTTTTATATGGATTACCTTATGATGGGATGATGTTTATGAAACCCATTTTATTCTTTGGGTTATGATGAATGATTTATGATTTTGTGGCACAAGTAAGAATGATTTAATTATGATATGGGTGGGACATATATCTCCATCCAATGAATTGGGTAAATATTTATATCTCATGAGATAGACATGACTAGAATGGTAAGTTAATCTGGTTCAGTGATACAGGACTGGAACGAGGAGTGAACTCGATTTAGTAAGGGACTTTGTCCACTATGATGGTATTTGCAGTAATGCCTAGGCTACTATGGAAATCATATCATGTGATTAATGGATACCATAATTACATGTTTTATTCCCATTCTATTCTATCATGATTAATGTTACTTTATGATCTATGCCTTACGTACTCCAAGATTTATTTCACAACTCAAGATCTTGATGTTTAAACATTATGTTCATGTTTTTTATGTTCAAATGTATATGGTTTGTTTTATTTTCTCCATGCATACCCTTACTGAGAATTTGAGCTCACCCTTTATATATTTTATTTTCCCCTGGATATAAAGAAAGGTTTTAGGTTATAAAACAAAAGTGTAAGATCTTTATAGGAGATGTTGAAGATCTTTCACCATGATTAGAAGATTATGTTTCGAGTTTCCAAGGACACTAAACTATTACGGTCCATGGTTGTAATTTTTGTTATGTATTAAGTATTACTCCAAAGTAATGTAAAGTCCATGTACATCAAGATTGGGTCTCTACAGTTTCATGAGGTGGTAGTTCACCACACACAAGAATGGTAAGTTAATTACCCATTAGATGGAAGTGTATGTAAGTTCAGGTAAAATTTTAGAATAAAAAATTATAATTATATTTAGGATATTTTTTTATATGATCATGGAATAATAATAATTGAGTGTGTGTAGAAAGAAAATAAAGGGATAGATCTTGAGGAAGGATGTCACGTCTTGTTTGGGTAAATCCTTTCGGTTTTCACCAAAGGGATTCCTTGGTGGGATTTATGACAAAAGGGAGGATTCTAGGAGAAAGGGATGGATATTGGGAAGTTAATTGGAATGATCTTGTATTAACATAAGTGGATTTATAGTTATTAATAATGGGTATAAGTACTGTCCATTTATAAGGGAGGGAGTGTACACACTTGACATTTTTGTAAACAAGTTAGGTGTACCCACGTTTTTACTTAAAAAAGTCTTCAAAAACCAACAGAATTCAATAATATAAGGTATATGGAACAAATATTTCCAACCCATGAGTGTTGTATAATGTTTTAGGTTATTTGGTCCCTTAATTTTAAGGTTTGTTCCCTTATTAAACTTTATTTTACCTTAATCATTGTAATTAATTTTAATCACATTCACTAATATTTTTGGTCAAAAATGAATTTGATCATATTATACTATAAATATTATACCTATTATAACCATTTATTTAACATTTTCAAAATTCAATTCACATAAGTGAAAAAATTAAGTTTAATGCTATTCTCGTAGATGTGGCGAGAAACAGAGTTTTTAATTCGAGAATATTTAAAACTTTATTAAGATTTTATATCTAAATTTATAATAAAAATGATTCCAATGAACTAAATTGTACTAGTAGATTTATAATTAATCAATTTTGACCATAAAACCAACTTAATATATAATTTAACTATATTAATAAATTAGATGAAAAGGTAGTTTGGAATTAAAATTCGGTATTTTTTTTACTCAACCAAAAATGAAGTTTCATATAAAAATGCCAAAAGATCCCATAAGATAATTTTGAAATTAAGAATTCAAAAATGATGTTTATTTTATCAAATTAAATATCTAATAGTGTCCAAAATTAATTTAATTATCATTTACATATGGATGTAAAAAGCAGTTCATTTGAGAAAATAGTATTTTCCAACATATAAGGACTTTACCAATATTACATGTTTTATTATCAAAATGTTTTATTTAAATAAAACCATTATAATTAATATTTAAAAATTAGTTATTTATATTTATATTAATATTCTTAATAGCAGGGTTATAACTACATCATTTAAATAATTATAATAACAAAATGATGTTTTGTAGTAACTTGGTGTTGCGTGTAATATAAGACAGATCTGTATTGAGTGTAACACAAGATAATATATGTCTTACGTGCAGTGTACGAAAACAAAACATAGTTATTTACTATAAAAAAATATTTAGTGTTGTGGGAAATGAAAAATATGAAAAATATTAAATAAATTTTAAAAAAATATTACACAAAATATTGAGGTGTTATTGTACCCAATGTAATAAGCACATGATGCCTAAAAAATGAGCCTTAGATTCTTTACCCACTAAAAGTAAGTTGTATCATAAAAATAAAGGGATTACATTGGTTTTGTTAATAGTAATCCTTATGCCACATGCATAAGATGCCCTTAATTCCTAAATGAGGAATAATTTTTCAGATGACCGACATACCCAACATTTTTCTCATCCTAGACCATAGGTAGGTTCCTTATAATGAAATAATGTAATGTAATCAACAGGTTTCTAAAAGTAGATGGCACAGAGAATGAGATTCATGAATATATCATAGATCTATGATAGAAACCTATATATTATGATAAAATCCATGAATGAATCCATGGAGGGAATAGTTCCTATCACATCATCCCATTCCGATTAAGGAGCTAGCATCATCAACCATGGTGGTTATGGTTACTCATCTTTAAAAGTGGGAATACATGGTAACAAGGATGGTAAACAACCTATTTAAGGATAAAGACTACTCTAGAAAATAATTGAAAGGTATTACTTGATAGAATTATCATAAAAAAGCTGAACCTGATGTGAATCTCTTCTCCTATAACCTATGGAAGATTACGAGCATTGGGAATCATTGATTTTAAGAATTATTGACATGAATCAATTGTCCTCTCTATAGAGGATGAGTAGTGTTGGGAATGTTGGTAATCAATTACACTTGATATATACTAATGGTTGACTCCCCATGTAATACAAGACATGAGTGGCTATACTTGATCGACAACCCACCTCTAACAAGCATGGGGTTAGAAGGAACAATGGTTTGGAAATCCCACCCATCCAAGCTTCCATCATCACATCCACTGGTCCCATATCTCTTGGGTTTCCTCTCCCATCTCCCTATCTTATACAATTTAATAGAGGGTGAACAATGCCATTTTTAACCGCTACAAACAAGGGGTCATCCCAACTAACAACATAGACCTCTAAGACCAGGTAGATGTGTCACAACAAAAATTTCACTTACCATAGGGGATTCATATGGTGGAATCTCCCCTATTGAGATAGAAAACAATTTAGGGAGTCTCAACCTATAATGAGTTGATATATTCCTCTCCTACACTTAGGATATAGGTGATTCACTAACCACACCTACTGTGATCACCTCTAGGGGCCTCCTAGAAGGGCCCCAACCACATGATGTCACTGGAAATACTAATCAACCCCATTGTCTGATGAACATGCTAATCCCATCACTAATATAACAGCACAAGTGTAGAGAACTTGGTTCACATACTAGTAGAAGGTACTCAATTCTCCTTATAATGAGGCCTCTTAGACAGCTCTAGTATACCTCGCCACCACTGATGAACCACCCACTATTGTAACCGTTATGTGGGGGAATATCCTCACCAGGTTGCGATCGATACCCCATCCACCCACTGGAAATCCTAGGTTGACTCTCCTTGTAACATATGCCATTGGAAATAGTTATCAATTCCCAAAAAGTGAATATGAAATTCATCACAAAGTCCCACCATGCAATTCCCTCACTTAAAACAGAATTCATTGTCACATAGAAGACTTCACATGCCCAAAAGATCCTTTATTGTTAAAAAGGATAGATAACTACCATTGGGGCACTACCCACAACATCGGTCATAGAACACATGGAATAATTCATTGTGATACTTAGGTAAATGCACTCAGGGATCTCCCATGACACTGTCAAAGACTTGGTTCAGGGTAGCTTCATATCAACATCGACTTTATGGAGTCTATGGTGACCAAAAGCTCAGTAGAAATGACTCTACTCCACCACCAAATAAAAAGAAATAGATTATTATTTAATACTGAATATCACTGAGGTTGAGGTCCATAAGGTCCCTAGATCCCTTCATATGTGTATGCATGTGAAGGAAATTATTGATTCCTTTTATGGAATCTCTATATAATCATCCCTTACACCATTTACTTCCACCCTCTCTACTATCACTATAAAAGTCGGGAGACATAAGGGTCTTGTTTAATGTCCTCAAATGAAGGTGAGTTCCACATCGATCCTTAGGAATATGACAACCTTCCTAACTATAAGGAGGCTATAAATAACCCATCATACATTGATATGGTTATAATGTTTTACCCACTTTAAAAATGTATTTCATAATTTTAGGGATGATTGGATCATGTGATTCCTTCAAAGATAGAAAATATGTAACAAAATAGGTCGACATAATTACCTCCCCCAACCTCCTAACAGTCTCCAATAGGGGATTTTGGTGACCAAAATTAGGATTACACTATTAATGGTAAACAATAGTAGGAAGTTTTATTGGACGTTCTAGCCACATACCAATTACCAATCACAATCTGGCCACTTTTTATACCACACTTCATTATCCCAGAGCTCCTCTATGAATACAACACAACACATCTCTAGTAAAACCTTTTTGAGGAATTCAAATTCCACTGATAATTACATAAGTCCTATCTAAGAAGTGATTAATATCTTTAGGTTGTCCATTAGTAATACCTAATGGTTGAAATCACCACACTTCTAGTGGCTCAATGCCCCCAACTCATATTAGTCCTTACAGAGTTTACAGTAGAGTTTCACCATTATCCTTATCATTCTTTAGTGGATTATGAAAGAAGAATATCATCATGTGCATATCAAAGGTTGGGGGAAGTATATTTCTCTCAAATTATTTCCCCTATCATGGTGATAATAAGTTAGTCAGGTTAGTCTTCTTATTGATAGTTAAAGTTCATCTCCAACCACTACCACCATGAATGTGGTCAATATTAACCCTCACCAGTACAAAAAACATTTTTTATGTTGTTTTTTTTTTCACATCATTTTTATGGCGATTTTGTTGCGGGTGATGTAAAATAATCCTATTTTTTAACATCAATAAATATAACTGATGTAAAAAATATTATTTTGGTGGTTTTTTATGTCGGTTATGAAATAACTGATATTAAAGACACTTTAGTGAAGTTTTTTCACATCGATTATTAATTAACTAATGTAAAAAACTGTCCACCGCGTCAGTTTTTATATAACCAACATGGAAAACCCCAACCCCAATGAATTGTTTATATCAGTTATTTAATAACCGATAAGAAAAATACTTCAAGATGGATATTTTTCACATCAGTTATTAAATAACCAATGTAAAAAACTATATATGACATCAGTTATATAAACAATGACGTGGAAAAAAATTATCCCAAGAATATTTTATACTAGTTAAAAAATGACCAACATAAAAACCCACCAAAATGTATTTTTAACAGTGTTTATAAAATAAGTGACATGAAAACAATTTTTTTCAATAATGTATTAAACCCTTCCTCTCCACTACAGAACTAGACCTAAAACAACCAGAACCAAACTAGAAATAAGACCATAAACAATAAGAAATAGACTAGAAACAATAAAAACCAATAGAAAAATTACACATTCACATTTACAACATTAAAAAATTAAAATATTAACTAAAAAAACCTAAATCCAATAAACAAACTACCAAATTCATATTTACAATTACAACATTAAAAATTAAAATATTCACTAAAAACAAACTAAAATCCAATCAAACCTGTAAAATAATTTTATAATTCCACTTGTAAGTGTTTGAACTCTTGTGCACTATAATTATTAGGGTAATCAAATAGCTATAAATTAAAAATAAATTAGTTAACACGTATAATGAATAAAAAAATAAAATATTAAGGAATACTTTATAAGGAAATCTAACTTATATAAACTTTGTAATTGTTTTAGTTGTAATTATTTCATACATAAATTTTAAAATATAATATTTTCTTTCAATGACACATTTTTTGTTATAAAATTTCTGTTTAAATGAGTTTTTCAATTCAAAATATCAATTTTATGTAATAAATCCCAAATTTACTAATTATAAATGGACATTCACCTTTAATTTTACGTATTTGATCTTTGCAATATTTTTCTTTGTGGTTTTTTTGAAAGATAGCCCATCCCCTATTAGATAATATTATTAATGAAATAAATTTAAAATTCATTATAATATAAAAAACTATTCAGAAATTAAAAATTACTTTTCCAACATGCTCTTAAAATTTCCTCACACATCTCTGTGGATAGATCATATCCAATAAAGTGCTTTATCCCTTAAAAAACACCTAACATCCAATGGTCATTGATATAAAAGAAAATTTACTGTTATTTGTCATTATGTTAAAATATAAATAACAATTAGTGAGATATATGTTTCACACCTATAAACATAAAGAAACATCCAACACTATGTATTTATATTCTATTGAAATATTTCAGCAATATAAATGACTTTTTTTACTCATCAAATTCATGCCCTTTAGGTGAAATCAACTGCAGGTCCATCAAACAATATAAAATTTTCTTCTTATTTATCTCAAAATTTTTTTATAGATACCTAAATTAAAATACACATAAGTATAGATTTTAAATAAATTTAACACAGGGATAGATTTTTTTTAAGACTTACATGAAACAAACTTTCACCATGTTGATACACAACTTAACTCTAGTAACAAGCTCCATGATATAATTTTTTATAATCCCCACTTCTATTTCATTTCCAAAAATATGATCTTCCATTGGAAACATATAATGACCCTACATGAAATGTGAATATCTTGAAAATCTGTCAAGACTACTAGAATCTGAATATGATTTCATAACACTTGGTCTTTGTTGTTGGCTATAGAGTATTTCTTTACCTTTAATGTATTTCTGTAAATAAATAGATAAATATATTAACTTTCAAATGTTAAAACAAATTTAATTTAAAATAAAATAAAATATATAACATACACATACCTCTATGGTAATAGGTCGTAGAATTCTAGATAGACAAACTAAAAATTGGACGATACTTTTTCCAACTATCATCATCTCATTTGTGGTAATGGTACTCAAGTTGATATATCTATAATATATTGTTCAGTGACCCTATACTGGTCTACCTCTAACTTTTGATGATTAATTGTATCTCCTATATAATATATCATCTTATATATAACTATATGACAATGAGGATCATCAACATACAACTCACAATAACTAGGAATCTATGGAGGATCGTCTGTAGGAGTAGGATAAAAAATGGGGTCTACAGGCAGAGGTGGATGATAAATAATTTGGTTTATAAGTGGAGGTGCATGATAAATAATTGGGTCTTCAGGCAGAGATGGGGGATTGGGAGCTTCTAGATGTGGTGGAGTGGGATCTGGAGACTAAAATTGTCTTTTCATGTCTGCAAACATAGACTATACCAACACTCTGATCTTTTCCTCCATCTTCCCATTAATATTGTTAACTTCTACCTCTAAATATTCTATTTTTTATATATAAACCCTCTAGGGAAGAAGCTAAATAACATGGTAACACTTTTCTTATTGATACACCCACTGGGTATCCACGTACACGACCCAGGTATTCAGGCTTTCCCAATGCAGTATATAAAAAAATAAAGTAAGAAAAATAAAATCCTCGCAACTATGACCCTTGATTATTCTGTAATATATTTCCCTCTTTTCTCATCTGATCCCTCTTCCATTTTTCATGTTTAGACGGAGGGGATGGAGGGGTAACCTCTCCAGAGTTGGAAGACTCACCTCTAAGTGTTTGTAAATTTTCAGTTATCATTTATTCTTCCAATAAAGTATACCCTCTCCGAGATAAACTATGAGGGTATACATTTCTGGATTGGATATCCTAATGAGCTCTCCCTGATTCCTTTAAATTATGAATAATAAAAAATTAATAAGTCATTAATAATATCATTAATATAAAAAAACTTCTAAAAGTTTACATTTCACTTACCAAAAATACCTCTTGTATTATACATTCGAAAAATTGTTTCCTTGTGTCTTCATCAATAAAAGGATATATATGACATGGACGTTCATTTTTCCTATCCCAAAAAATGAAATCAGATGTGAGGGTTGATTTGAAATGTATCCACCTATTAGCAGCCATTAATAAACATTTGCTTTTGAATCCTCCAGTTTCAGGTATATAAAAAACCATTTGATAAAAAAGAGGGAAGATATATTATACTATAAAAACTTCAAGACTTTTCAAACAATATAAAACAGTCTTATCAAAATGGTCTCCCATAATTGAGCTAGTGTTTTTTTTCAACACTTCTCTAATTATTAAAAAAAATACTGACTTTTTTTTTTACCCTGAGTTGATACAAAACTCCTAAACTATTTTATATTAGGACCTCCTGGAATATCATTCTCATCAAAGTATAGAACTATCCATTGGTCCGGGCTATGAGCAAGTGATAATTTTGGTAAACGTGTGCTTCTATGTTTACCAACCACCAAACTCTTCTTTTTCTTTGTGGGTGCACATAAAGAATATTGGGGAACATCAAGAAATGCATGTGGATATTCCTCCCCAAAGGTATGATCATGATGATCTTCTCTATAATTTTTTGGTTGATAAACTTATTGATCTGTCATTATCCTTCAAATCAATAAAACAAATATTTAGTACACAAAATATAAAAATTCACATGTCAAAAATAATAATGTAAACAAAAAAAGAAAAATTATGAATCTCAAAAGTAAACTAAAATTTAACAAATTATGAATCATATTTTTTATAGCTAACTAAAATTATAATAAAAATAATGATATATGAAATGTAATGTAAATAAATGAAAACAAATCCAAAATAGGTGTATGAATATTAAAAATGGTTAAACCTAATAAATAAATGCTTACATAAAAAAAAATTTATTTTAACATATAGATTTAAAATAATTGTCATTCAATAGAATCAATAAATTTATAAGTTACGTAATGGTTAACATGGAAAAATAAAAAAAACTAAACTAAAATAAACAAACAATTCTACTTATAAATTTAATACATGTTTTAATAAATAAAAAAATATAATATCTAACATTTTATGAAATTAATAAAAGTAAACGTGAAATAAACATATATTACTTGTAATATTAAGAATGTACTAATGGATTGTTTTACCAAATTTGGTCCTCATGATCATTCCTTATAGCACAAACCATATCTATAATATGCTCATCATTATTATCTGTTAATATTTCCATAGAAGTAGGGTTCTCAAATAAATCAACATCTTCATCAAGTTGATCATCCCTAAAATATTGTTTTTTTCTTGTAAAACAATAGACCATTGCATATCATATTGATCAAGAATATAGAAATTTTGTTTTTCATGTGTTCCCATTATAAAATAATCAGTTTTGTCTTCCAATCTATTCATATTAACAAGGGTCATTCCAAATTCATCTTGTTTGACACTATTTTTAATGATAAACCATTTGTAATTAAACACAATAACATTAATTTTAATATATTCAACCTCCCATATTTCATTAATAAATCATTAAGGGTTTTTTTCTTTATTACTCAAAAAATTCATTGTTTCTTCGAACAACAATAAACAACCATTCTAAACTTCACTTCTATTTTCCGGGTCTTTCATATGAAATGTATAGCTGTTAATTTCATACGTGAACCATGTTATCACATTTAAACATGGACCACCCACTAACCATATTAATGTCTCTGATGAATCTAATCTTTCACGCATGGTCTTTTTAAACCATGGAATTGTTTTTTGTTATTCTCAATGAAAATTCACATTTCTTTCACTTTTGGATGACATTGTTTCAACTCATTAATATGAAATGTTATATAAGGTTGATCATTAACCGTGTTATTTAATATGTATAAATGTACCTTCTTCATCTTTTCACCTAACAATGATTTGACTTTAAATCTACAAATCTCGTTTCACTGATTATTAACTCATTCATGGTGAGATGGAGGAAAACCAATATGCTCCTCCGCAGAAAAGTAGCATGTAAAAAACTCCACAACATCTTTAGAAATATAATTTTCAATAATGGAGGCTTCATGTTGATATGGATTCTTAACATACCCCTTCAATATCTTCATATAAATATCAAAAGGATACATCCAACATAGATAAAAAAGTCCAAAAAGATTTATTTCTTGAACCACATGAACCATTAAATGCACCATTATATCAAAAAAAGATGGAGGAAAATATATATCCAATTGAAAAATTATAGAAATTTATTTGTTTTCCAAAATATTCATAACATCCAGATCAATCAACTTATTACAAATTGAATTGAAAAAATAACACACCTTCTTGATAACCTTTCTGGAATGGATGGGAAATATTACACGCAGTGAAACTGGAAGAAGTTGTTGCATCATGATGTGAAAATCATGAGATTTCATACCTATCAATTGAAAATCCTTCAAAGAGACAAATTTTTTTACATTTAAAGAATAACCCTGCGACACTTTGATATCATGAATACACTGAAAAATATAATTTTCTCCCTCTTGGATAATGTATGAAAATATGGGGGAAGAAATGTTTATCTTCCATCAGAAATGGGAGCTAACTCGAAACCCATTTCCATTTAAAGTAAGTCTATTCATGCATTTAACCCATCTTGTGTCTTTCCTTTAATATCTAAAAATTTCCTGATTAAACTATCACAAATATTCTTCTCCACATGCATGACATAAATTTTATGTTTCACTTTATGATATCTCCAATACGGTAGCTCAGAAAATATTGATAATTTCTTCCAAATATGTCTATCATTACTATATTTGTGTTCCTTTCCCAATGTCACATCATGGTTTTTCACCCTCTCAAAATACTCATCAATGAATAATGTTTTTCGAGAAATATATAATTATTATCAGCCATTGATTGACATTTTTAGTCTTATATAGGAGTGATCCATAGGAAAACCTTTTGATGACCCATGTATAATATTTTCCTCACATGATTCAATTGAGAATTTAAAGTATGTCGTTCACAAATTGGACACACTTTATTCCCATTAATACTATATTCAAACAAATTTCCATATGTCAAGAAGTCATTTATATTGAAAATAATCAATTTTATAAGAATAATACACCCTAATACCATCCTCCCATAATAGTTTCAAATCATCAATTAATGGTGACAATAAAACATCAATATCATTTCCAGGTTTCTTTGGTCCTGAGATCATTAAACTCAAAATGACATATTTATGCTTCATAAAACATTTGGGATATAGCTTGAAAATTACCAATAAAATATGACATGAAATATGTGTTCTATTGAGTATTTGATATGGATTCATTCTATCCATTCAGAACCCAAGTATGATATTTCTAACTTAATTTTTTTTGAATGTAGGATATTGCTCATCAATTTTCTTTTACTGTGGACAATCTGTTGAATGACATATTTTTCCATCACATAACCTCTCATCAGCATGCCATCTTAACCTTTTTTCATAATGTTAATTAGAAAATAAAATTTTTAAGTGAATATTTATAGGAGGATACCAAAATAATTTGGGAGAGATATCTCTAATCTCTACATCAGCCTATGAATTTTCTTTCAACTTATACCGTGATATCAAACATTTAGGACACACAGACAGAAATTAATATTCCTTCCTAAATATCACATAGGCATTTGAACATGCATGTATTTTCTTGTATCCCAATCCCGTAAGGAATAATATTTTCTTGGCCTTATAATGAAAATTTGGAAGATCATTTTCTTTAGGAATAATGTCTTTCAACAATTGTAGTAGCTCTGTAAAACTCTTATCACTCCATCCATGCTTCGCCTTCAAGTTAAACAGTCTTAACACTGATGATAAAATCATAAAATCTTTACAACCAGGATATAATGGTTCTTCAACATCACTATATAGATTCTTAATTGTCAGTTATTTCTCAATTTGTTCTAATTCAATATCATGAATCATTTTCCAATTTTATCATAATTACCATCTTGCAAAGAATCATCATCAGTAGATCTGAAATTATACCCACTTTCACTAGGGAAAATCATAGGGCTATAACCAAGATTAAAACCATGAAAAATTAAATGATTATTGATATTTATACTTTTCAACATCATCATATTCAAACATTTCAGGCGATAGAAAAATCTGTTGTTGTTTGGAATATTTTGTTTAGAAAATTCCAAAAAAAACATCAACACCTTTCTCATATTCATCACTCATTTTATGTGTCATAATCCAACTTCAACATATTATTTCCTATAACATATATCAAAATTATACATATTGTTAAGATAAGAAATTTTATATTTATATGAAATATGTTATAATTTTAAAGTAAGAAAATTTTGAAAAATAAAACAAATATATATGTATTTAAAAAATATAATTACAAATTCTACATAATAGTGTAAGATAAGTTTAAATATAAATGATAAATCATAAAAATAAATTCATGGAAAAAATTTTAAATATGAAATATATTTAGATAAGTCAGTTTTATATTTATATTAAATCTTCCATAATTTTAAAGTAATGAAATTTTTAAATATAAAACAGATGTATGCTTATTTAAAAATTACAATGATATTGTTTTTGAGAAATAAGATAGAAAACCACTAAATTGAAAAAAACACCATCCACTACTGTGATGTTTATTATCCCATAACAACATTGGTTTTTTACTTAAATTTTTGTTATAATTATCTAAAACATTAACCTAACAGGTCTTAGGATTGCATTGAATTGAAATATTTTCTTTATTTCATGTAATTTTGATGGTCACATTTTTGGGTTTTAACATTATTATTTTGTTGGTTATAGATAATGGTATTATGGAAAAACGTCTTGTGTACAAGACTTGAGATGAACCTATATTGTCTTAGAAAGGTGGTGAAAATATCCATTAAGTATAAGAAGTTCTAACGACTTCATTATCAAGATTTATAAGTGTCATCTAGTATCCCAATGATCATCTCATCCATTTATAACACATCAGGATAAATAGAAAATGTAGATTGTGTGAAATGGTATGCATATCTAAATGAAAATCCATAATTAATTTTATATCCTTAAAATACTCATTGGAAATATGGTAAGTAACTAAAGGTAAAACATTATTGAATAAAAATTCTAGGATACTAATAAAAAATAATATCATGATATTAAACCACATTTAAGAATTAATAGTGAATGACATGATGAACGAAATCTCAAAACATAGATTTAGGGTATCCCCAAATGACCAATTTTGTATAACATTATGGATGGTTTGGATCTTGGACATGGGATTAACATGGGGTTAAACATTATGGTCTTTGGAGTCTTTATTTGAGTCTTCTTGTCTTTTACCTATGTTAATTTTAGTACATCGTTCAGTAAAATTATTATTTTCATACCATTATATGATTTTTTATTTGGATTTATTCCCCTTTTCATATTTTATCATTGGAATCTTATTAAATTATTCATATTATTTTTCTTATTCACTACACTATTATTTTAAAGTTCTATTCTCAATAGAACAATTTAAAATAATTTCTTTTTTCCACACTATATTCCTTGCACCCTCAATATTATTCAACAAACTTTTGCATATGTGGAGGTATACCTGAGGTCACATAGTCAACTAACCAGTTCATAGGATGGAGCACTGGGTTGGGGATAATACTTGAATTACATTCATATGTTTAAAAATTAAAATATTATCAACTACACAAACCTCTTAGATATAGATATAAACTATACTAAAACCCACTATTAATCCTTTATTTAAATCTTATAAGAAATATCAATAACATCTATTATTCAATGAACTAAAATTGGATATTTTCATCCAAATGAGGCAATATTAACCCCTCCAGTCATGTCCAACATTTCCATAACCACCCAAACAAAGAGACGACACCTTAATGATTGGAAATAGTGTAAATACATAATCTATTCTCTAGTGGATTACAATGGGAAAATATTAATAAAAAAATTCAATTCAATCTATATGTTAATCAAATCAACAATAAATAGTGAAAATGAAATCGCAAAATGAGATTTAGGGCATCCATAGATTTAGGGAATCCACAAAAGACCAATGATAAAACAATTTCAGAATACAAAAAAAATCTCAACAAGAAATATTGAAAAGCATGATGGAATCATAAAATGAGATTTAAGGCATCGGTGAATGACTGAAATTGAAGCGTGTGAATTTTACTTGAGAGTTGCTAGTCGAGAAAATATATGCACTGATGAAAAAAACCAGGAAATAAGATTTAAGAACGAGTTTGGAGGATATGGTATCAAATAATCAATTTAATGTATTTCATGTGAGAGAGACTGATTGTCTTTCACCTAAAATAAAAACAATAAAATAACACAAAATGGTACTTCATAAAATTTTTAAAAGATTTATCACATTGTTTATTTAATAACTGATGTGATGAATAGTTTTCTATTACATTTATCATGTTGGTTATTTTATAACTGATGTGATAAAATGATTTATAATGTAAGTTATGTAATAACCGACATGATAAAGTAATGATGTTTTATTTATCACGTCGGTTATTTTATAACCGATGTGATAAGTTAAGCTAATTCATTTTTTACATCGGTTATAATATAACTGACATGATAAATCAATTTTTTCAGCTTTGCACATCGGTTATTTATAACTGATGTAAAAAATGCTAATGTGGTAAATACTTTTTGTACTAGTGCCTCTCGAAAATCAAGAAAAACATGTTGGGGGTATGGAGTATGAGGAATGAGATATTTCCTATATTGGATGAAAGATCAGACAAACCTTCCTATAGGGTTCTGCACTAGTCAATAAAGACATTCATTGTGACTTGGGTGCCCTTACAAGGAGCTTCTACCTAAGTTTCGACATCTCGACAAGGGTAAGGTGATCACTGAGAATGTTGTACCATTAAAGTATATGTTAGAAACTGAGAAATATTCCTGAATAGAATCATTGATTTAGGATACTAAGGGTTACAAAAGTCTTACTATTGAACTCCTTAGTGAAGAATGGTCGATGTTGGACGATTTCTAAGGGAAAATCACCTCTCTCCCAGTTAAATATATAATGCTTCTTGGCAAGGTTCCTAGGTTTGAGGTAGGAAGATACATGTACCGAATTAGGCTATAAGTTGGGAGGTCCAAAAAATGAGTAAGATATGAACCATCTACCATGAATTATCAACATTATTTACTACCACTAAATCCTAATGCTTTTGCCTCTAGTGAAAGTTGGCCGACCAAATAATTTGAAACAATGAACCCTCACACTGATGACAAGATAACCACTCTCACACAAAACATAGCTTCCACATGCACATGATTTAGGGGAACCTATCAACCATTCCATGATATTGTCTTATTTGGGCATCCATGTATCGCCTGAAAGTATTTAAAATGCATAATGAAATAATTCATCATTGTAGGAGAATTGTCCCCTATTCATATTCTTGAAGTTATAAAAAACATTACCATTAAAAAAAACCCCTAAGACTTGTAGTATGGTATTATTTCAAATTCATTTAATAAATTCATGTTAACATCCCAAACCCCCAGAAACTTAGCCATGAACACAATGAATCATGATCCATGTACCGATCATGGGTATCTACCCTAAAATTGGAACCACCTCCCTTGGTCATTTCGTAAACTCAAAGTCATTGCATCAGATTATGGGTGCCCTAAAATCCTGTGTCCTAGATGGTGTCTCTAGTCTATGTCATGAAACAAATTTAACTATCATTGTTCCTATATAAACCCAAAAAATGCTGAAAGTTACTAACTCTAAATTCCATCCTATATTTCAACCATATCTTAGATAACACATTTTCATGACCCCACCACAAAAGTTTCTCCTTCCAGGCTAATAATAATGGAAGACAGATAATGACCCCTGTTTCCCACCTCTAGCGGTCCCTGACTTGGTGACTAGAACTGAGGGTATAAACAATTCAATAATATGGGTGACATTATCCTCAATAATATTTATAGGATCAGGATATATGATATAAACTTCCAAAAAATCCATCATGTGATATAAAATGAAAATAAAGAACAATCCCACAATGTATGAAAAAAACTATATAAAAAAATAAAGTCCCCAAGTAAAGCACAAAAACCCAATCCTATAAAAGAAACTCAATAATAACTTTAACAACTAAGATATTAATGTTCATATCGATCACCAAAGTCCTCATAAAGCCTTGAAAAATAGTTCATATATTTTTAGGGTTATAATAACATGTACAATGGGTAGGATCATACCTAATCTCTCTCATGAAAATGTGGAAAGAGTATACTAAAATAGTAATAAATAACTAGAAGAACCAACATATACCTAATATTTCAACTATCTATCCCAACATCACTATGGAGATCTCACTAAATATGCATCCAAGTATAATATCATATCATCAAATGAAATATTAACAAGGGTTACATGCAACCACTTACCCATGTATTTTCTACTCTCATGAACCATCATTAAATTTACTATTCTTTTATCCCTTAAATCTGTATCACATCACATAACCATCCATATCTGATGTGGATCAGGATTATTTTCTACCTACCCTAACCTCACAAGGTCAAGAATATCATCCTAAAATTAGTCATTGTCCACATATCATATACTAATTAAATTATCATGTATCATGTCTAAATAATTATGATATTATGAACATGAAGAACATAGGCCACATGTTCTCCTCCTATGAAACATGACCCCCACTACGCATCACATCCTCATCATCCCTGGTCAATCTCCAAAATCATCTTGTTATCACTAGGTGACCTCTAACACTAACCCTTTATCAAAACTACTACTAATGTAAGATTTTTGAAGAGGGGGTAGTCAACCATTTAATTCACCACCATTATGAATATTGGTAAAAACACCCATAACCCAAAATATTGTGGTGTTGGTAAGGTTACCCACCTCAGGTGGGGAAAATATATATATAACATCAAATACATGATAAATTGATAATAAAAATATAAAACTATGGGTTTATAACAAGAGAAAAAATGTGGATCACAACATCATTATAATGTATTATAACCTATGTCATTATACACTACCACTACTAATACGTCACACTAAACAACCACCACACACAAGCCACAAAATCTCACTTCCTAATTAAAATTTCAACCATTTCCAAAATTATTAATTTTTTAAAAACTATCTTTTTCAAATGCTTTCTATTTCATAATAACATAGCCAATTTTTTATCATTAAATTAATTTAAGACAATTAATATACATAAAATATTATCCCATGATTATTTAAATCCAACCCCTGATATTTTGGTCTCGACATTTCAAATTCATTTTATAGCTAACTAGTAAACTAACATAATCACACAACATCATAAATCATTTAACACAAATCAACCAATGACAAATTGTAATATATTCCAAGCCATGACCACAACCCATCCATATCACTAAGAAAACAATACATAAATAACCTTATAAATCAATTATTTCACATCATCCCTCATCATTTCCCATTCTAAACAAAAATAGCCTCACTGAAACCACATTATACCTCGAACGTGATCACTATCATCACCATTAAATATAAAATACTATCCCCACATAACACACAACAAAATTTTTAAATAACATCAATAAATAGAAGCTTAGTTTAACTTCTTAATCTAACACAATTTTAGATCAAGGGCTTTCATAAAATCACATATTCTCTTACGTAGTTATTATAATAAAATTCTATATTTTCCTTGGGAACTGGTTCATTAACCATCTATAACTGATTATCAATTTTTATACATGGTGAGTTCAACCAAATGATCACAAAAAAGGTCTCATAATTTATTTAAATTACAGTAGTAATAAGGATTATAACAACCATTATTTTCATAAAAATAAATATGAAAGTATAATAATATGAAATACTATGGAAATAGTAAAAAAATGAAAATAGGGTTTATTCCTATCATTTTTAATTAAAACAATAAGGTCACAGCCTTAAACCTTACTTAATATTGAATTAAATGAGTAATTCACATTGAGGATCTTTTCAGGTTTAGAGTTTTAGAGAATTAGGACATAACTATTACATCTCAAAAGATTACAAAGTAGTCGCTTCTACTAAATTTCCATAAAATAAAAACTCTTAAAAAGAAACATGTCTAGTTCCATGTTTTAGGTAGCATGACTTTCCCTTGATCCCATCCTTGACTCTATTCCATGCTAAGTCCTGTGAAAAACATTTCAAAAACTTGGGATGAGCATAAAAATCTCAGTAAGGGATACACAAAGAATGAAAACTATTAATTTTTCAAAACAACAAGTAAACCATGTATAATTTATCAAAGTAATACTTTTCACCTTTTTGAAGTATTAAACACTCTTCAATGAATAAAAGTTCATTATTTACCTTTTTGTAACCAAAATATTACCATAAAACCCTTATAAGCCCACATAACATATAAAGGTAACTTGGGACATAAACATACTTAAGTGGAATAACCATAAGGTCGACTTCCACACATATCACTTAATGGAATAGCAATTTGGCCAACTTCCATACATACTTAATGAAATAGCCATACGGCCGACTTCCATACCCAATGCATTGGAGGTTATAACGTAACCACCTGTCCTGGTATTCACGGCACCACCCTTCATATGGTTTATCACGTAACCACCCGTAAAATGTCCAAGTACCATTATAAAATTATAACACATAAAATCAACATAAAGGAAGGATAACATTTCCACATTTCAATCACAATATATCATTTAAATAAAATGACATAACAGAATCTTTTATCAAAACCATTTTCAATACCAAAATACAAAAAAAAGTATATGGTATTTATTTTATTTTAAAAAAACATTACGGCTTGTTGAGTAAGCCAAAGTCAAAATAATACTCGCGGCGGCGGAGAAGTCGTTGTCGCCGCATATGTATGACAAGAACATTCCCTTTTTTAGTTTAGTAAAACACTTCGTATAAAAAGATTCCTTTTGAATAAATGTAAAAGTCAAAGGGGTTTATACACCGTATTAAAGAAAGTGGTGTATAAAAAAAAATATGCCTCAATGAATGGAGATTGATACGAAGACCCTTACAAAGACGGTATCCTTGGTTTAAGGATAAATCAATTACATAATTATGTGTGACAAGAAAATACACCAAATATAATTAGATATTAAGTGTAAAACAATAAGATTTCATTCACACATATTCATAGAACGACATATTTAAGGAGTACAAGCATATCCCAAAGAATCAAATTTGGGTTAAAAAGTTCCCTTGAAAAAATTTGATAGCCTAACGGCGTCACATCAAAATTCAGAAAAAGAGTTGATGAGAGATAAAAAAAGGTATCTCATAACTTAAAATTTACATCAATAAGGATATATGAGAACATATCCCAACATAACAATATGTTAATTAAAATACCCAACAAAATAAGTTTTTTAAAAAGAGGAGGGTGAAAGGTTCCCTTACCGACTTGGGTATCTTTCGAAACATACACCCCATGAAAGAAGGTCAATACATCATTGATGTAAATACTCATAAACGAAAGCATATTACAGAAAAAGTAGAATAATGGTAAGTACATACACTACTCAAAGGAAATTGTGGGAAATGTAGCATAAATCTCACGAGAATAAAAGTGAGATGAAAAATCCCTTACGAAAACTCAGCATCCTAACGACGCCACTTAAAACTTCCAAAAATGGATTGATGAGATAAAATAGGGTATCTCATCACATTAAAATAAAATTTACAGAAATATTAATATAAAAGAACATCCCCCATCATAACAAAGAGGAGCTTAAAATAAGTGACATAAAGGAGAGTACTTAAAGAGAAAGAGAGAGGTTAGATCTCTTATGAAAATTCGGTAGCCTAACGGCGCCACTCAAAACTTCCAAAATGGATTGATGAGAGAGAATAGGGTCTCTCATCATATGAACATAAAAATTACAATATGAGTAATATAAAAGAACATCCCAATAACAAGAAATATGATCTTATAAGGAATGACATAAAAGAGTGTACTTAAAAAGAAAGAGTGGAGTAGGATCTCTTACCTCGGGTCTGACTTGACTCGATCGTTCTTTAATCCCCTGAATAATAAACTTGAGTCAATTTCTACTTCCTTAAGAAAATTTTTCAAGTTCATTATTCCTTTTATATCACTTATTTCCATGTCATAAACATTATGTAATCATTTAAGTTAATATTGTTTGTTTGGTTGATATTTGGTTCTTAAGTCGAAAGTGGACTTCTTACAATTACATGTTATTCATGTGGTAAAAGGTTCATTATATCCAGAGTTGTATTCATGATGTAGATATCATATATATCATATATATCCAGTAAATATTCATTTTATACTATTCCATATCATTTGGAGATAAAAAAACGAAAAGCACCGTTCATGGATACGGTAGGCCGTACGTACGCATGAACGCTACATTCATTTTTTTGTCATATTAATGGAATTAAAACAAAATGAGAGAGATATATATATGTTATAATTCCACAATGATATCCATAATTTAGATTTAATATATTACATATATATCCATTATATATATGTACTTATAATATTACATATCATTTTGAGATAAGAAATGAAATGTACCGTTCATGGAGACGGTAAGCCGTACGTACGCATGAACGCTACTTCCATTTATATTTCATATTTAATGGAATTAAAACATAATGATACATAATATTATTTTAATTCCAGTATGGTTTCATATATAATATCATTAAATATATCCTTTATACGTACCACATATGGTATTAACGAATCACATCACTTTGACGGGGCGGTAGTCCGCACTTCCTTAAATGAAGATATCGCGTTTACCCATAATGGAAACCATAAAGGTATAAATTAAAAATACAGAAGCTTAAGTAAAACATAAACATATTATATATCATATATAAATATAGTGACATCTTAATGGCCACCTTTGAAGGTGTTAAAATAATCATGAACAATCATCGTTTTGGGAGGCAGAAATTCGCCATCCACGGAAAAAGTATGTTCTTTAACCATTAGATGTAGGTTTGTGTAAGTTTAGCTCGAATCCTCCTTATAAAAACATCCTAGTATATTTAATATACTGTATTTGTTAAAAAATAAAGGAATAAAAATATTTTAGGGGGTTGGAGAAGCAAAATAAAACAAAAGGACACAAGTGAAGACATTACCTTAAAATCAGGTAACTTTCTTTGGTTTGAGCTCAAAGGCTTCCTTGGGAAGACTTCTGTCCAATGTGAGGCTTCAAGGAGTAATAGAGGGAAGTGTAGAGACACAATGGGCAGAGTTTGGCCGAGACAAAGTCTTTAAGAGTGTGGGTAAGGAGGTAGAGGTGGGGGACTTTTATAAGAAGAGAGGAGGGGCACTCTTGTAAAGTTACAAAATGTTACTTTATTTTCAAGTGAGTTTCGGATTTTAAAGGTCCCACAATAATGTATTTCGAGATTAAGGTGATAAGGGTTCGAAATACACTCATCCAATAGGTTTTGGACATGTTTAGGTCTTATATATTACATTATCGTTCCATTTTATTTAAATCCTTAAATAATGAGGTCATCACTGCATCATCATGATGTCATAAATAATTTAATTTATTTAATATCTAAAAATTATACAAAAAATACTATGATGTAGGAAATCGTTTTATATTTCAAATTAATATTTATAGTCAAAAATATGACTTCTATAACCCCATGTAAAAATTGTTTTAGTAAACATCTCATGTTTGTGTCATTTTTACTTTATCATTAAATAAAAAGGTATTTATGTCATTTTCCAACCAAAGTGGCTCCATGGGGTCCCCAAGTTGACCCATGTATTTTCTTGGTCGGACATGACACATCCAATGCGGGTAGGACATGTTTCTAGGTCATTTCAGTTTATTAAAACATTATTCTTACCTTAAACTACATTAATTACCTCTAATCGCGATTAAAAACTTAATAAGTTACTATTCACCAAAAAAATTATTTTAATCTCATTGAACCACATTTTACTTCTTAATTACAACCATGTATGTCGGATTTTTGAAATTAAAGACACAAAGGTGGAAAATTTTCATTTAAACGGAAAATCAGTTTTTATAAGTACCAATTAGTGGTTTCACTATTCATCAAAAATTGAAGTTTTTCATAAAATTACCAAAAATTCACCCTAATCTATATTTGATATTCCAAATTCAAAAATGAAGTCTATTTTAAAAAATTCAAAACATATAAGTCACATTAATTAATTTAATAATTAATTCCCACTGTCAGAGCAAATAGCGTGTTTTTATGAAACAAAATGCATCAAAAGATTGACACTAGTTTAAGTCCGATTTCAAAGTGAAATTAATTCCAAAGAACACAATTGGATTAGATAGTAAAAATATTTTCTAATTTAACTTTAAAACCAATTCAAAATATAATCTAATCATATAAATAAATTATATTAAAAAGTGGTTTTGAATTAAAATACAACATTTTTCACTATTCATTAAAAAAAATGAACTTTATCGGAAATATACAAAAAATTTACACAAAGTAAATTTTGATGTCCCAATTCTTAAGAAGAGTTTTATTTGGTCTAATAGAATGTATAAGAGTGAACAAAACTATATTTAATGACGGTTCTCTATCAGAAGGCGATAAGTGAACCTTTAGTGAAAACTAGGGCATATAAGCCTAAAATTGAAATCTTTCCATATTTTAAGCCTTTATATTTTATTGGATAAATGTAATAACATTTAAAAACATATATAATCATATTTTAGTTATTTCTATCCATTCCTGCAAATACAACGGCTACATCTTAACTACCATTTAAAATAATATTATTTTATTATTAGAGTGCAACGTAAGATTCCCAAGAAACTCGTCGTTGCGTGTTGGGTACGCCATCGAGCATAGCGCCCCCTTTAAAGTCATATTAATATTTTATTCACAAATATAGATAAATATGAAAATGTCATATTCTTTATTTACCTGGGGTGTTACATCCTTCCCCCCTTTTGGGAATTGTGTCCTCGCAATTTTTAAAATTGAGCTTGGAAACATCCTTGAAAGTCCCACATCGGAACAAGAGTCGGTAAAACAATCACTTTAAAATAAAGGAAGATAAGTACAGAGGTAACCTGACTTAACCCATACTAGGATTCCAGTTAGAAAAACATGGACATGGAAGAAAAAGAAAAGGTTCATGTTCTTGAGGGAGAGTGATAGTAAACATGTCTAGGAGAAAGTTAACCATAAGAAAATCACAAACTTGTGATGGGTTAAAAGGTATTCGATTCTCCAGTAGGAAACGTTAATAGACAACATTTTTGTTTTAAGTTACTTTTTATTGAGGAATTTATTCATAAGGAAACATAATCACTTATCATGTTGACTTTCAACTTTTATTAGATTCCTTACACAAACTCATATTTTCTCCAAAAGATGAGTATTTAGGAAGACTTGTTCACATTAAGAGTACTATAATCAACTTCTAGAGAATAACCTAATCCACCAAAGAGAACTATATACTTCCCATGTCTTTTGGCTTTAACCAAAAAAAAAACCAAAAAGGTTAGTACAAGATCAGATAATCCAGAAAAGGATAACCCTTTAAAAAAATCTATGCTTAATCTCCAAAATTTTTCCAACAAAACCCAAAGTTCAACGAGGACCATCCGATAAACAATTTTCCAATAAAATTCTTCAAAGTAAACCAATCTAATATTGAAACCCAAATATATAAAGGATTTAGTCACATAGTCTTCCAAGTTAAATCGTAACATTTATCTCCAAACAACATCAGTTGCTTCTAAAGTCTCATATTAAAAAGTAATTAACCTAATCACATATCCTCCATGATAGGTTAATCATTTTCATAAATAACTAAAAATCAACTTACTCTTAATTCATAAAATCATATAACTAAAAAGAATCAGTCCAACTAACCAGGGACTTCACGTAGTCCAGTGGTAGGCAATAAATACCAGTTGCACTTTAGTTGTGGGTTCGATTCCCGCAGCTTTGTCCGACGCGACGGGTTGTCAAACGGTCTGCGTGTTGTCCTTTTTCCAAAACTATATAATTCTCAAATCATTCCCCAAAAAGATATAAAATCATAAAAAATAACCATAACATAATTTAACCTCAATTTTATCTCATGTCTTTCACTTCCATCATAACATATAGTAACCCATAATTACCTCAAAAGTAAGGATCATATAAACTCTAATGGTTTCCTTTATAATTATTACCTGAACTTCCACATCGATTGGTCATCTCGTACATGATGCATTACATAACATACCAAGGTTCAAGTGTTTGACCATGAATCCTTGATAGTTGGTTTAGAACAACCATGAGTTTCCTCATTGAATCCCCCATTTTATCTAGTATCTTAAACAGAGAACCACTACAGTTTCCTTCAAACCTGTTGTCTCTTTGGTGCCTGCTAGATCCATCCATTCACTAAATATAGAAAGGTCAGTGTGAGTATATCAACATAACCATCATGTACTAATGAGTGAGATAAACACTAAGATATACTTACTCATTCACTTTATCTAAAAACTATGACACTTTCTAAAATCCTAGCCAATATGGTAATGTCACTTATGCTTAAAGAATACCCTAACCTCTAAAGTTATCTAAACCGACCATTGATACCAACTATAAGACCCCATCCTTAAACCTTACTTAATATTGAATTAAATGAGTAATTCACATTGAGGATCTTTTCAGGTTTAGAGTTTTAGAGAATTAGGACATAACTATTACATCTCAAAAGATTACAAAGTAGTTTCTTCTACTAAATTTCCATAAAATAAAAACTCTTAAAAAGAAACATGTATAGTTCCATGTTTTAGGTAGCATGACTTTCCCTTGATCCCATCCCTGGCACTATTCCATGCTAAGTCCTGTGAAAAACATTTCAAAAACTTGGGATGGGCATAAAAATCTCAGTAAGGGATACACAAAGAATGAAAACTGTTAGTTTTTCAAAACAACAAGTAAACCATGTATACTTTATCAAAGTAATAATTTTCACCTTTTTGAAATAGTAAACACTCTTCCCTGAATAAAAGTTCATTACTTACCTTTTTGTAACCAAAAGATTACCATAAAACCCTTATAAGACCACATAACATATAAAGGTAACTTGGGACATAAACATACTTAAGTGGAATAACCATAAGGTCGACTTACACACATATCACTTAATGGAATAGACATTCGGCCAACTTCCATAAATACTTAATGGAATATCCATACGGCCGACTTCCATACCCAATGCATTAGAGGTTATAACGTAACCACCCGTCCTGGTATTCACAGCACCACCCGTCATATGGTTTATCACGTAACCACCCATAAAATGTCCAAGTACCATTATAAAATTATAACACATAAAACCAACATAAAGGAAGGATAACATTTCCACATTTGAATCACAATATATCATTTAAATAAAATGACATAACAGAATATTTTATCAAAACCATTTTCAATACCAAAATACAAAAAAAAGTATATGGTATTTATTTTATTTTAAAAAAAAATTATGGCTTGTTGAGGAAGCCAAAGACCAAATAATACTCGTGGCGGCAGAGAAGTCGTTGTCGCCGCATACGTAGGACAAGAACATTCCCTTTTTTCGTTTAGTAAAACACTTCGTATAAAAAGATTTCTTTTGAATAAATGTAAAAGTCAAATGGGTTTATACACCATATTAAATAAAGTTGTGTATAAAACAAAAATATGCCTCAATGAATGGAGATTGAGATGAAGACCATTACAAAGACGATATCCTTGGTTTAAGTATAAATCAATTACATAATTATGTGTGACAAGATAATACACCAAATATAAGTGGATATTAAGTGTAAAACAATCAGATGTTATTCACACATATTCATAGAACGACATATTCAAGGAGTACTATCATATCCCAAAGAATCAAATTTGGGTTAAAAAGTTCCCCTGCAAAATTTTGACAGCCTAACGGCGTCACATCAAAATTCAGAAAAAGAGTTGATGAGAGATAAAAAAAAGGTATCTCATCACTTAAAATTTACATCAATAAGGATATATGAGAACATATCCCAACATAACAATATGTTAATTAAAATACCCAACAAAATAAGTTTTTTAAAAAGAGGAGGGTGAAAGGTTCCCTTACCGACTTGGATATCTTTCGAAACATACACCCCATGAAAGAAGGTCAATACATCATTGATGTAAATACTCATAAACGAAAGTATATTACACAAAAAGTAGAATAATGGTAAGTACATACACTACTCAAAGGAAATTGTGGGAAATGTAGCATAAATCTCACGAGAATAAAAGTGAGATGAAAAAACCCTTACGAAAACTCAGCAGCCTAACGACGCCACTTAAAACTTCCAAAAATGGATTGATGAGATCAAATAGGGTATCTCATCACATTACAATAAAATTTACAGAAAGATGAATATAAAAGAACATCCCCCATCATAACAAAGAGGAGCTTAAAATAAGTGACATAAAGGAGAGTACTTAAAGAGAAAGAGAGAGGTTAGATC
Organism: Viscum album; assembly: GCA_963277665.1. Classification (NCBI taxonomy): domain Eukaryota; kingdom Viridiplantae; phylum Streptophyta; class Magnoliopsida; order Santalales; family Viscaceae; genus Viscum; species Viscum album. Next base: position 1,513,753,273 of record OY728134.1, on the reverse strand, counting down.
TCTTATGAAAATTCGGCAGCCTAACAGTGCCACTCAAAAACTTACAAAATGGATTGATGAGAGAGAATAGGGTCTCTCATAATATGAACATAAAAATTAAAGTAATATTAATATAAAAGAACATCCCAATAACAAGAAATATGAGCTTATAAGGAATGACATAAAAGAGTGTACTTAAAAAGAAAGAGTGGAGTAGGATCCCTTACCTCGGGTCCGACTTGACTCGATCGTTCTTTAATATCCTGAATAATAATCTTGAGTTAATTTATACTTTCTTAAGAACATTTTTCAAGTTCATTATTCCTTTTATATCACTTATTTCCAGGTCATAAACATTATGTAATCATTTAAGTTAATAATGTTTGTTTTGTGGATATTTGGTTCTTAAGACGAAAGTGGACTTCTTACAATTACATGTTGTTCGTGTGGTCAAAGTTTCATTATATCCAGAGTTGTATTCATGATGTAGATATCATATATATCATATATATCCAGTAAATATTCATTTTATACTATTCCATATCATTTGGAGATAAAAAACGAAAAGCACCGTTCATGGAGGCGGTAGGCCGTACGTACGCATGAACGCTACTTTCATTTTTTTGTCATATTAATGGAATTAAAACAAAATGAGAGAGATATATATATGTTATAATTCCAGAATTATATCCATAATTTAGATTTAATATATTACATATATATCCAGTATATATATGTACTTATAATATTACATAACATTTTGATATAAGAAATGAAATGTATCGTTCATGGAGACGGTAAGCCGTACGTACGCATGAATGCTACTTCCATTTATATTTCATATTTAATGGAATTAAAACATAATGATACATAATATTATTTTAATTCCAGTATGGTATCATATATAATATCATAAAATATATCCTTTATACATACCACATATGGTATTAATGAATCACGTCATTTTGAGGGGGCGGTAGTCCGCACTTCCTTAAATAAAGATATCGTGTTTACCCATAATGGAAACCATAAAGGTATAAATGAAAAATACAGAAGCTTAAGTAAAACATAAACATATTATATATCATATATAAATATAGTGACATCTTAATGTCCACCTTTGAAGGTGTTAAAAGAATGTTGAACAATCATCGTTTCGGGAGGCAGAAATTCGCCATCGACAGAAACAGTATGTTCTTTAACCATTAGATGTAGGTGTGTGTAAGTGTAGCTCGAATTATTCTTATAAAAACATCCTAGTATATTGAAGATAATATATTTGTTACAAAATAAATGAATAAAAATAGTTTAGGGGGTTTGAGAAGCAAAATAAAACAAAAGGACACAAGTGAAGACATTACCTTAAAATCGGGTAACTCCCTTTGGTTTGAGCTCAAAGGCTTCCTTTGGAAGACTTCTGTCCAAAGTGAGGCTTCAAGGAGTAATATAGGGAAGTGTAGAGACAAAATGGGCAGAGTTTGGCCGATCCAAAGGCTATGGGAGTGTGGGTAAAGAGGTAGAGGTGGGGGCCTTTTATAAGAGGAGAGGAGGGGCACTCTTGTAAAGTTACAAAATGTTACTTTATTTTCAAAAGAGTTTCGGATTTCAAAGGTCCCAAATTTATGTATTTTGAGGATAAGGTGATACGGTTTCGAACTCCACTCATCCAATAGGTTTTGGACATGTTTAGGTCTTAGATATTACATTATCGTTCCATTTTATTTAAATCGTTAAATTATGAGGTCATCGCTGCATCATCATGATGTCATAAATAATTTAATTTATTTAATGTCTAAAAATTATAAAACAAATACTCTGATGTAGGAACTCTTTTTAGCTTTCCAATGACTATTTATAGTCAAAACTATGACTTGTATAACAACATTTAAAAATTGTTTTAATAAAACATCTCATGTTTGTGTCATTTTTACTTTATCATTAAATAAAAAGGTATTTATGTCATTTTCCAACCAAAGTGGCTCCATGGGGTCCCCAAGTTGACCCATGGATTTTCTTGGTCGGACATGACACATCCAATGAGGGTAGGACATGTGTCTAGGTCATTTAATTTTATTAAAACATTATTCTTACCTTAAACTACACTAATTACCTCTAATCGCGATTAAAAACTTAATAAGTTACTATTCACCAAAAACTTATTTTAATCCCATTGAACCACATTTTACTACGTAATGAAAACCATTTATGTCGGATTTTTGAAATTCAAAACACAAAGGTGGCAAAATTTCATTTAAACGGAAAATCAGTTTTTATTAGTACCAATTAGTGGTTTCACTATTCATCAAAAATTGATGTTTTTCAAAAAATTACCAAAAAATTCACCCTAAGCTATATTTGATATTCCGAATTAAAAAATGAAGTCTATTTTACAAAATTCAAAACATAAAAGTCACATTAATTACTTTAATAATTAATTCCCGATGTCAGAGCAAATAGCGTGTTTTTATGAAACAAAATGTATCAAAAGATTGACACTAGTTTATGTCTGATTTCAACGTGAAATTAATTCCAAAGACCACAATTGGATTAGATGGTAAAAATATTTTCTAATTTAACTTTAAAAACAATTCAAAAGATAATCTAATCATATAAATACATTAGATTAAAAAGAGGTTTTGAATTAAAATACAACATTTTACACTATTCATTAAAAAATGAACTTTATCGGAAATATACCAAACATTTAGACAAAGTAAATTTTTATATCCCAATTCTTAATAAGAGTTTTATTTGGTCCAATATAATGTATAAGAGTAAACAAAACTATATTTAATGACGGTTCACCATCAAAAGGCGATAAGTGAACCTTTAGTGAAAACTAGGGCATATACGCCTAAAATTGAATTCTTTCCGTATTTTAAGCCTTTATCTTTTATTGGATAAATGTAAAAACATTTAAAAACATATATAATCATATTTTAGTTATTTCTATCCATTCCCGCAAATACAAGGGCTACATGTTAACTACCATTTAAAATAATATTATTTTATTATTAGAGTGCAACGTAAGATTCCCAAGAAACTCGTTGTTGCGTGTTGGGTACGCCATCGAGAATAGCGCCCCCTTTAAAGTCATATTAATATTTTATTCACAAATATGGATAAATATGAAAATGTTATATTCTTTATTTACCTGGGGTTTTACAAAAACAATTAATTACCGTCATTAATATAAACCTTAATATTTACCCATTGGATGTTAAAATAATTAAATCTAAATATGTATACTTAAAAAGGGAGATAATGAGGATACCCTACCTTAATGAGAGACTTTTTCAGTTATTATGAAAGGATGAAATAAAGAATAAACATATTAATGATCAAGATCACACTAAGGATTAATCAAAATCCTAGAAAACAACACTATCTATCAATATTTAGCTACAAAATTACCCAATTTATCCTTGGACCCAAGAACAACCATGTCTGTAATGAAGAACATGGGATAATCTAATAAGGAAAGAGAGGAATAAACTTAGAAGTTCCAACACTCAATATCCAAAGGAAAAAGAATAAAATCCACTGAGTAGAGGGTTTATGGCCTCTTAAAATAACTTAGTATTTTACTAAGAATAGATTAGAAATATTGGAGGAAGATAGGGTTTAAAAGGGTTTTATAATTTATACCCAACAGATTTTTAATGATACCAAGATGAAACATAGGATCCCACACCATAATCACACTCAATATAACTAGCCTCCAAATCTCATGCTAGGGATCATAATGATATCTTAAATACCAAGAAAAAATTATATAATGAAATCATATCACCACATCGAAACCATCCTTATAATAAGAGGGAATCAAAAAATACACATTCTAAGCCTCCATGCTATAGAACATCCACTACACCATAAGAGGAACACCTCAGGATCCCAACACCAAAAACACATGTCCATGACACAATCTACATAAAAAATAGGGGAATGAAATATATAACCCCTTGTAAAACTATATCATAGTCATCCTCCACACAATAGTTATCCTGAAAACAATAGTGCTGCAAAACGTGATCTCCAAGCCTCTACAGGTTTCCACACTACAGAATCCACACTCAACTAAAATCTTAGCAACAACTCCTCTATTTAATCGATAACCCACTTAGAAATTCCCCCACACACACCAGAAAATAAAATCCCACAAAGTAATGGGTTGGAAATTCAAGACCATTACACATGTATATTTAAAATAATTTACTTTCCTAAAATTTATTGAAAACCTTGAATATAATTAGGAATAAAAATTTGTCAGGGTTTTTATTAAAGATTAGAAAAAATAGAGAGGATATAATTATTATAGGTACTTAAAATGTTTTTTAATTAATAAGATACCATGAATAAATACATTTTGGATTTCTAGATTCTATATCATGGTGTGTTTTAGATATGGTCTTGGAATGATGGAAACAATCTTATTTCCGATAGAAAATTTAAATTCTCATAATTCATTCCCAAGTCTATGTGTTGGTTGATAAAAAGAATAGTGGTTTTATTGGCCATATCATAGTTTTATGAGATTCTATATGATTTAATGTCTGATGGTATATTCCAAAGAAGTGTTTTTTTTGGATTTGGATATAAATATGTCGACATCCATTTTGAGGACCCAAATAAAATCATTTTTCTATGATCAATAAAGGCTGTAAAGGTAAAACAAAAGGGTAAAGTAAGAGATTTTTTTTGAATTAGAGATAAAATAATGAATAAGTAAATTGAATAATAAGAGTATATTGTGATAATTTTTTATTTATATTGTTGATTAATTTTGTTATCTACCATTAATATAATAATCCAATAAATAAGAAGATGGTGAAAGTGATTATCAATATTTATAAATATAGATCATATCATTACAATGAAAAAGGTGTATTATTTATGTTTTTTAAGATATGCATTATACTATTAGGGGTGTTTTGTTTTTATTAAGTGGAATGGATATGATATTTCTATATAATTAGTGGATATAAAAAATTATGTGTAGTGAATCTATTATGAATATTAAACAAGTTTTTCACATAGTGGATTTTTATACACTATAAAATCACCATTATATCCTTCATTGATGATTACTGATGTTAGTGAAATGAGAAAAAACATTTATATTGTGTTCCTTTGTTTGATTTCATATTATATGGGGAAGAGTGGATTGTTCTTAATACTTTCATAAAAGGATCATTGAAAGAGTATAAAATTTAATTCTTTATATGGTTATTTACCCACTTATTAGGGTATCATACCTTTATTAGAATAATAAGTGGTATTAAAATGAAAGGACTGAGTTGGGATGTAATATCATATCATACACTCTATTGACATGGTGTTCTTGTCTCTTAGACATATATAGTCATAGTTTTTAATCACATGGGTAATTTAATATTTTGGTTATAAAATTATAGACTATGGATGAATTTGATGAAACATTATTTCTAATTTCCTAGCATAGATATGTATAAAATATTAATTTATGGGATTTATATAAACATAGAAACTAGACTAATCAAATAAATGGATAAAAATGAATTGAATGATCATTCAAAATGAATCAATTCTCTATGCGAGGCTTTATTGAGAATAATCAATGTGATAGAGATTTTATGTAAATCCTTATATATATAATAGTGGATTAAAATTAAGAAATAAAAAATTCCTAGTATTATTGAATAAGTAGGTGGACATTAGGATACACTGTAATGAATTTATCAACATGTTATTTGATTGGGTGAATATGATTATTGGCGAAATTTATGTACATGTTGAAATAAATCAAGATATTTTATGTCACTAAATGATCTCTATAAGAAATAAATTTAAAGGTTTGTTTGATGGAGGAAAAGTTACCAAAGACTATTTAGATGGATTATTTTCATTATATTCTTATTACATATGATATGAGAACATGAACATGATCATATGGAAAAAGAAAGTTTTAGAGAATTTTAATTCAAGGAAATGGAGAAGATCGCTATTGAAGATCATCTAGAAGAAAAGAAGGTATAAAATGTAATATGATTCCTCAATATAAATTATAAAAATGTAAATAGAAAATTTAAAGGGAATATATTACCATTTTTATTTTCATGTGGAATGCTTGGATACCTTACTAAATTTAAGAGGATGATTTAATCATGTTTATTTTGATGTTTAATGGTTGGGTACCTTATTATAAAGTATCAAAGCAAGTTTTGAGATGATAACAAAGTTGATATCCCCATAATGAATTATTTTAATGTTGTTAAAGAGGATGAAAGTATCAATCGTAATTTTTTCAAAGAATGGAATTCTTTTATAAGAATGTAAGAAAATAGAGGAATAAAAACCCAAAGAAATATAGGATTGAAAAAACATAATGATGAAGAACTTATAGAAAATATTGGATAATAAATAATTTAGGAGAAAAGTAATGGTGTAGAATATTTATATGAGGGATTCATGGAAATTAACATTGAACTTGATGTCTCACATAATGAAATAAGTATTTTTAGGGATAAGTTAAAGAATAACAATGATATTTTCTATGATTCAATGTTTTATATTTGTTATTAGTAAGAGAAAAAAGTGAATTTTAAGGATTATATTTAAAACATAAAACTAAAAATCCATAAAGATAGAAACAATTGCTGATATCAAACTCTATGTGGTAGTGTATGACTTAATTATTCATGGTCTGACCAACACAATGATTGTTATGGTAAAAAAAATTAAAGATCCAAAAGGATAGGTCCTTGAAAGGAGATGAAATTGTTATATTAGAAATGGTGATGAAATATCATCAAGAGGGGGGTGAACATACCAGATTGTTTTTTAAAGAGTTAAATTACTTTTTGATGTTAATTAATAGAGTTATCTTTAATTAGAAAAAAATAATGAACGTAGGTGTTTTTATATTAGTTTAGTTTATAGTTCACATACTCTAAACATTCTCCTATTTACTTGGTGATAAAGGTGTTTTAACTGCCTTGTTTTTTTGGGAATCACAAACTGAAAAATCATATAATATTTCTAGTGGAGGTTTAACCAGAAACACACATGATATTTTGTATGAGGATTCAAAACCATTAAAAAATATTTGAGGAAACTTAAACATATATTTCATTTTTGAATATAGGATTAAAAAACCAAATAACTTGGTTAAGATCAAGTATTCACAACCCAATGAGAGAGAATTAATTTTTATGAGAAAAGAATAATCCAATGTTACATTATAAATGATAAGGTAAAATGAATTTATACAAAAATAATTACAAACTCAAAGAAACAAGAAAAACTCAATGAAATAATTTGTTTCATTACTTAAGGTTATTAATAAGTGATTCAAATAAATTATTTATGTAGTAAAAATAATGTATAAAAGATTTATTTTTTCACATGAGAGATGATCCAGTAATTAAATTTTTTTTATATAGGAAGAACTACACAACACTTTATAGTATCGCAAAAAAACACTTTCTATACAATATCACTTGATAATGTGAAATGTATCATTAAAGGAGTATTGTATAATTATTTATATTTAAACTACCAATAATTGCTCACACCCATTAAATAATATAAAAATTCAACACATCTAAGCCATTGGTTATATAATTGAAATTCAAAATTATAGTTAAAATTTATTCAAGAGATAAAGGGATTTTTGTTACTTAATAATTTCTCAATATTTAAACACTAAAGAATAATTCAAATAAATTTGATATAAATACTTAATATTTCAAATAATATCCAGGATAATATGCCAATGTGATCACACAAACCTCTTACAATAGTTTTTTTTAATATTAAAAATATAAACTTATAGAAACAAATATAGATATATAGAAAATTAAAAAAACTATAAAACATCATTAACATATATAAAAAAGGGAATAAGTTTTTTAGTCTTTAAAAATAATTTAGAAACATTAAAATAAAACAAAAGTTTCAAAATGATTAAATTTAAAAACTTTAAACATTTACTCCATGTTTATGGAAAAATTATGAACTTCTATGATCTTTATTTAAATCTATCTATAGCTATATAAAAATACAAAACATAGATTATATATGAATTATATGAGTTTATGGAATAAAAAATCAACTAAACACTTTATATATATATATATATATATATAATAAAAATACCAATATATATGAAACACAAATTAGGTTTTATACAACTTATGTGTGAAAGTGTTTTTGAGTAAGGGTAAGATAAATTAGTGAATATATATAGATTTCAAAAACTGAAAAAAGGTCATTAAAGGATCTGTGTATTTTCAACTCTCATTTTATATACCCTATGTAATATTAAATAATGAAAAATTTTGGTAAGAAAACTATATGTAAAGGTTGAATGAAAAATATAAGTCTATATAAATGTAAAATAATATTTTAGGAAAATGTTAGATATAATTTGAAAGGATACATAAATGTAAATGTATAATTATCTTGTAAGGGGAGAATAAACAAAATTCATAACAATAGTTAAACATGATGTGTAAGAGTAGTTAAACATGATGCATTATGGTAGAAAAGAATTATCACATAAGGGTAAGATGATATTCATAAAATTTGTATCACCTTATTAATATAATATTTGGTAAAATTTTAGAGCCTCTAAAAAAATATTCATCTTTTTCTCATATTGAAAAATATTTTCATAATTCCAATATATTTCCAACGGATCAAAAAAAACTTCATTCTGACCTCCAAAACATAAGATGTCTTTGACAAACTATAATAGATATATTCTGAAATATATAGAAAATACAATTGAAATACTACAGTGTAGAGACCCGTATCTTGACGTACATGGACATTACATTACTTTTGCGGAATACTTAGTACAAAACAAAAACACACACACAAGGATCGTAATAGTTTAGTGTCTTTGGAAACTCGGAATAAAATCTTCTAATCGTGGGGAAAGATCTTCAACATCTCCCATAAAGATCTTCCTTTTTTTTTAACCTAAAACCTTTCTTTATGTCCTGGGGAAAAGAAAACATAAAAGGGTGAGCTCAAATTCTCAGTAAGGGTAAACAAAAGATATATCAATCACATCGTATTCATAAGAACATAACATTTTGGAAATCATAACCTGCAAAAGAGAGCATAATTTCATAACATGGGATAAATCATAGTAGTGAAATGAAATCATAACATAAAACATTACTCATTGTGGAATACACACATAATCATAGAGAATCATTTCTTGTTAGTCAAGACTCATTGCCAAGACTATCTTAGTGGACAAAGTCCCTTTCTGAATCGAGTAATCCTCGTTTCAGTCCTGTTTCACTGAACCGGTATAACCTACCATTCCAGCCATGTCCATCTCATGAGATATAAAATCTTTACCCAATGCATTGGAGGGAGATATAGGTCCCACCCATCTCATAATTATACCATTCTTATGTGTGCCACAAAATCATAAATCATACATCATTTCATAACCCATGAAATAAAAATGGGATTCTTAAACAACATGACATCATAAAACCATTCCTATAAGATAAAGGAATTCATAAACATAATTCCATCACAACATAGTCAAATCAATGTAAAAATATGGATAGAAACAGAACCCTTTATTATCTTAGATGGAAAATAATTTTGATAAAACACTTGAAATGAATTCTTGAGGAAAATATCCTTTCTTCTTCAAAATCAATTTCTTTTCACAAAACATCATGCAATTTTAAAAGAAAGAGATTTTATTAAAAATAGTCATGAAATATTTTGGAGGAAGCTTCATGAAAATAAGGCTTTATAAAACCATAAAAATCCATTCGTGCTGTTTAAGTTAAAAAAACATTCTTCGTACTTTTGTCGGAAAAGTCAAAAAGTACCTCGTACGGAAAACGACAAAAGATTCCTTTCACTTCTTTTACTAAAAACTCACCGAAGGGTAAAAATGGATTTAAACAATTGTAGGTGGATGGAAATAATATTACATATTGATGAAACATGGATGTGGATGATAAAATACACCCCAGTAAATACTTACGAATAAACAATCTCGGATAAAAATGAGATTGTGATATTTCCCTTACCTTAGGTCCAATTTGCTTCGTATGTGTCCGAAACTCCTGTATAATGATTTAAATAATGTCATTGACTTATTAAAGAATCATATTCATTGTTATGATATCATATATGGTTCACTTATGACATTATATTACCCGTTCTTTTGTAAATTCCATGTTAAAGAAGCGTTTTGGGTAAAATCGTTTCATTTATCGTAGGTGTTTTGACTTGTTGTTCTTGACATCATTATTACTTATATCATGATTTACTTACTTCCAGAATATAAAATATGATTTATATATCATATATATTCAGTATATATATATATATATATAATAGATAGATAAATAAAATGAAAAACACCGTTCATGGAGACGGTAGTCCGTACGTACGCATGAACGCTGTTTTTCTTTCCTTATTGTCTTGAAATGGAAGTAAGTAGATGACATACATATGTATATATATACATAAATCCAGTAGCTTTATAATGTCATATATTTCATTATTATTTCTTATATATACATTATAATCATTCTTAAATGGTTAACATGGAGAATGAATCTCATCGCGTCGTGGAGACGGTAGTCCGTACGTACGCACGAGCGATGATATCATTTCTATAAATATTGAATTGAATTGGAGTGGATTATACAATATATCAGAATAAATATGATGTTTTAATAACTATGTATAGTTATTCTTTACACCATTATACCCATCCATGTAAGGTGGTGGTGGAAAATAGATTACACCACGGCGTGGAGACGGTATTCCGTACGTACGCACGCGCGGTGATTTCTTTTTCCGTAGGATGGATAGATGGTGAAATAGGGTTATTTCATACTTATAATAACATATCAGTATATGAGTGATACTGATGTTATTACTTCATAATGAAACAACCTAAGAAGAAGAAGTGGAAGAAGAAATAAAGATGAAAGAATTGGTAACGGTAATTACCTCTTCTTTGAAGTGCCTCTTTGTGACCTCCTCTTAGGGCACTAAAATTGGTCTTTGAGGAAGACCATAACCTCTAGGATGTTTCTAGGGAAGTGGAGAAGAGAAATTGGCAGGGGTTGGCCGAGCTTGAGTGCTCAAATTGGTGTGAGGAGGAGGGGGAGGAGGTGTCCTTTTATAGGGGAGGAGAGGGGCACCTTAGGAATATCTCAAAATATTATTTTATATTAAAGTCAAAATCGGTTTATAATGGTTCCAAAGGGTCTTATTTCGAAGATAAGGTGGGGAGGGGTCGAAATCCTATCAACCAATAGAATTTAGACAAGTTTAGGATATTATTTTAACCTTATCAATTAAATTTAACTCTAAGTTAAATAATTTAACTTTTACCATGTCTTTTTGTTTTCTTTCACTATATGGTTAATAAACTTACTATAACATGCCAAACGAACCCCAAATTGTTTATTATTAATATATATATCCTTATCTAAGTCATTTGGCCGAACCTTAGATTTTTAGGAATACAATAACAATTAATAATATAATATTTGATTTAAAAACTATTTTGTGTCAATTTTGACACTATTTGATATATGATTTGTGTGAAAGTCATAACAGAATTAAATGTTAGAACCAAGTTGATTAAATCAACATTAATATATCATAGTAACCTAGAAAATTAGTGGAATTCATAAAAATCTCAAATTACATTTATTTTGGTGTTTATAACATCAATTATGTCAATATTTCATTAATAAGATAATTACTGCATCATCGTTGTGTCATAAATAAAATAAATTATTTTATGTCTAAAAATTAAAAATAAAATACCATCATGTAGGAAATCTTTTTAGTTTTCTAATGAATATTTACAATCGAATTTATCTTATGTATAACCCCATATTAAAAATGATTTACTTATTAAACTTTGATTTTAACTATTTTAACCTTTCTTTAAATAAATTAATAATAAATGTCCTAATCTAATCCAAGTGGGCCTAAATAGTCATATTTTATTCCTAAGTTTGTTTTTGGTCGAATTACACTTGTCCAATATAATTAGGACATGTGTTAGGGTAATATTAATATCATATTTACCCTTAGTTACCCTATTTACTATTAACCGCGGTAAAAAAAGTAAAAAGTTACTATTCACCAAAAAATTATTTTCATCTCATTGAACCACATTTTAGTCCTTGATATTAACTGTGTCTCTCGGATTTTCGAAATTCCATTCACAGAAGCGGTAAAATTAAGTTTTATGCAAAATTCAGTTTTTAACCTACCACTTAGTAGTTTCACTATTCATTAAAAATTGATGTTTTTCAGAACAATGCCAAAATTTCATCCCAAGCTATATTTCATATTCCGAATTCCAAAATGAAGTCTATTTTACCAAATTCATAACATAAAAGTTGCATTAATTAATTTTATAATTAAATCCCGCTGTTAAAACAAATAGCGTGTTTTTAAGAAACAATATCTATCAAAAGATTGACACTTGTTTATATCTAGTTTAAATGTGAAATTACATCCAATGACCAACATTGTATTAAATTGTAAAAATATATTCTAAATATACTTTAAAACCGCTCAAATTAATGATTTATCACTATTAATTATTTCGATTAAAAAAGTTGTTTTTAATTATAATTTAGTAATTTTCACTATTCATCAGAATATGAAAGTTATCCGAAAAGTACCAAAATTTCACCTTAGGCTAAATTCGATACTCCGAATCCAAAAATGAAGTCCATTTTGAGAGTTAAAATTTCTAAAATTTAAAAAGTGGTTATTACTATTCATAACGGCTAGTTTTAATAATATTTTAATAGCATATCATTGTTTAGCGAAACTCGGTGTTGCGTACAACACACGCTATCGTGGAAGGTCGTGATTGTGTGTAATGCAAGGCAAGTCAAGGATGCGTGTTGTGCAAGCTCCTTTTGGTGTAGCGTATAACACAAGACATTAGTAAAATAAAAAAGAATATTTTTCATAAAATCTCGGGCTGTTACATTCTACCCCCCTTAAAATGAATTTCGCCCTCGAAATTCGTCGGGGGTTATAAATGGTTTACTATTCGAAAGTTTCTTTAATAGAAACCCACATCGTAAAAAGGAATATCAAAACCAATCTTTAAAAACAAAAGTATGAAACGTAACGGTTACCCAAATAAACTAATCATTGGGTTTCCACATAGGTGAACATATGGATATGGAAGAGAAATCTAACCATCATGTTCTGATGGAGAGTGGTAGAGAACATGGCTATGGAAAAGGCAGTAATCACAAATCCATAGATTTGTGATGATATAAGGTACCATCTTATTCATCAGGTATAAGATCACTAGGACGACATTTTTGGTTTTCAAGATCATTTCCCTAAAGTTGAAAATTTGAATTAGAATAAATACTTACTTTATTTTGGTACAATCTCACTGTTGTTCGTGCCTTGAACAATTTCCACTTCATCTCTTAAATAAATGAAGTTGAATTTGTCATTCATGAAGTGTTAGCAGATCATGTGATAGAATGACGGGTCATTCCATCTGTCTCAAACAAAAGATTAGCAAAAATTATATGCATAAGTCGATCTATAGTGAGATTAATCATATATGGTTCCTAAAATGGACTTATACTTCATATATCATACTGCTTAATATAATAAAACTAGTTTCTACTAAACAGGGACTTCCTGTAGGTCAGTGGTAGGCGATAAAGGCCAGTCGCACTTCGATTGTGGGTTCGATTCCTACAGCCTTGTCCGAAGCGATGGGTTGTCGCCTGTCCTGCAGGTTGTCCTTTTTCTAAAACTACGTTACTATAACATCCCATCAATAATATCGAAAATCTTCTATCCTTAAACAATACTAACTTATGTCCAACATAATCCAGTCTAATCTTTAGGATTATCCATAATACTGCAATCCACTCTCATAACATAGTGAAAACGATTACCAGAGATTTAATACCATCGTCAATTCCCATATATCATAAGATATGTTTTGTTGGTTACATTCCAAACATTCAAAGTCCTTAATCATGTATTCTCTTGAATACCTTTTTGAAAACATGAATGCAGTTAAAAGTTAACACCTTCCACATACTAAAATCCTCAAAATTCTATATACTCAAACCATGATATCACTTAGTCCTTATATCAATCATGAGCTCATGAATACAATCAAACATCTCATTATTGTCTTATCCCTTCATTATGCACATATCATCTACATTCCAAAAATATCTGAATAACCTTTCATGGATAATTGTACCATTAATCATACACTTTCAAAACTCAAGGAAGGACAACAGTGTAATAATCCTTAGATGTCTCTTTATTCCATAGTACCATGAGATTACTTATACAACATTACACATGATAAACAAGTCATCATTCTACTACATTCTTAAACCGTTGACCGAGCTTCAACAATTCTTTCATCTCACATATCATTTGTAGTCTCTTCATCATCATCCACATAAATACTACCCATATGCCCATACTGATTCTCTTCATGAGTCTTTCCCTTAGGGAATTTGTTTGCATAATGCCCATACATTCCACATTTAAAACACTTAACCATTTTTGATGTCGTAGCAATACCATTATCCTCATCCATGGTGTTAACCGAACCTTTTCCTTTGCACTTACTTGCTTTGTGTCCTTCTTTTCCACACCCAAAGCATCATCCAGTTCCCTTGAAACATTCTCATTGATGCCTCTTCCCACATGATTTACATAGGGGAAATTTAACTTTCTTTCCTCTATGATCATCATGAAACTCCATCTTTCTCTTATTAGCCGAGTCAGGAAGCTTACCAAATTTTACTTTATTGATCATATTATGAGATTACTGATTCGGCATAATAATGATCTTTGGACTTCCAAATCCCATTTCATTTGGTAGCTCATGAAGAATATCATTCCATTGTCCATCATATCCTCCATTATCGTGAATCATCATGTTTCCAGCCATTTTCTAAAACCCAAAATGAATAGCGTGAGAGGAAAAAATCATGCTAGGGAAAACAACATAATAAAGGGGGAGTACCTTCAATATCTAACATCTTAGGTTTAATTCTATGATCGTTAGCGTAGTTCTAGTACTATAACTTATACGTCTACTTAACCTTAGGGACATCCCTAGACATACCGTAGAAATATCTCTAGGGATCTCACTAACATTTTCGCATCCTAGTTTCCAAAGGTTGACTAAACCTTTCCTCTGATACCAACTGTAGAGACCCGTATCTTGACGTACATGGACATTACATTACTTTTGCGGAATACTTAGTACAAAACAAAAACACACACACAAGGATCGTAATAGTTTAGTGTCTTTGGAAACTCGGAATAAAATCTTCTAATCGTGGGGAAAGATCTTCAACATATCCCATAAAGATCTTCCTTTTTTTTACCTAAAACCTTTCTTTATGTCCTGGGGAAAAGAAAACATAAAAGGGTGAGATCAAATGCTCAGTAAGGGTAAACAAAAGATATATCAATCACATCGTATTCATAAGAACATAACATTTTGGAAATCATAACCTGCAAAAGAGAGCATAATTTCATAACATGGGATAAATCATAGTAGTGAAATGAAATCATAACATAAAACATTACTCATTGTGGCATACACACATAATCATAGAGAATCATTTCTTGTTAGTCAAGACTCATTGCCAAAACTATCTTAGTGGACAAAGTCCCTTTCTGAATCGAGTAATCCTCGTTTCAGTCCTGTTTCACTGAACCGGTATAACCTACCATTCCAGCCATGTCTATCTCATGAGATATAAAATCTTTACCCAATGCATTGGAGGGAGATATAGGTCCCACCCATCTCATAATTATACCATTCTTATGTGTGCCACAAAATCATAAATCATACATCATTTCATAACCCATGAAATAAAAATGGGATTCTTAAACAACATGACATCATAAAACCATTCATATAAGATAAAGGAATTCATAAACATAATTCCATCACAACATAGTCAAATCAATGTAAAAATATGGATAGAAACAGAACCCTTTATTATCTTAGATGGAAAATAATTTTGATAAAACACTTGAAATGAATTCTTGAGGAAAATATCCTTTCTTCTTCAAAATCAATTTCTTTTCACAAAACATCATGCAATTTTAAAAGAAAGAGATTTTATTAAAAATAGTCATGAAATATTTTGGAGGAAGCTTCATGAAAATAAGGCTTTATAAAACCATAAAAATCCATTCGTGCTGTTTAAGTTAAAAAAACATTCTTCGTACTTTTGTCGGAAAAGTCAAAAAGTACCTCGTACGGAAAACGACAAAAGATTCCTTTCACTTCTTTTACTAAAAACTCACCGAAGGGTAAAAATGGATTTAAACAATTGTAGGTGGATGGAAATAATATTACATATTGATGAAACATGGATGTGGATGATAAAATACACCCCAGTAAATACTTACGAATAAACAATCTCGGATAAAAATGAGATTGTGATATTTCCCTTACCTTAGGTCCAATTTGCTTCGTATGTGTCCGAACCTCCTGTATAATGATTTAAATAATGTCATTGACTTATTACAGAATCATATTCATTGTTATGATATCATATATGGTTCACTTATGACATTATATTACCCGTTCTTTTGTAAATTCCATGTTAAAGAAGCGTTTTGGGTAAAATCGTTTCATTTATCGTAGGTGTTTTGACTTGCTGTTCTTGACATCATTATTACTTATATCATGATTTACTTACTTCCAGAATATAAAATATGATTTATATATCATATATATTCAGTATATATATATATATATAATAGATAGATAAATAAAATGAAAAACACCGTTCATGGAGACGGTAGTCCGTACGTACGCATGAACGCTGTTTTTCTTTCCTTATTGTCTTGAAATGGAAGTAAGTAGATGACATACATATGTATATATATACATAAATCCAGTAGCTTTATAATGTCATATATTTCATTATTATTTCTTATATATACATTATAATCATTCTTAAATGGTTAACATGGAGAATGAATCTCATCGCGTCGTGGAGACGGTAGTCCGTACGTACGCACGAGCGATGATATCATTTCTATAAATATTGAATTGAATTGGAGTGGATTATACAATATATCAGAATCAATATTATGTTGTAATAACTATGTATAGTTATTCTTTACACCATTATACCCATCCATGTAAGGTGGTGGTGGAAAATAGATTACACCACGGCGTGGAGACGGTATTCCGTACGTACGCACGCGCGGTGATTTCTTTTTCCGTAGGATGGATAGATGGTGAAATAGGGTTGTTTCATACTTATAATAACATATCAGTATATGAGTGATACTGATGTTATTACTTCATAATGAAACAACCTAAGAAGAAGAAGTGGAAGAAGAAATAAAGATGAAAGAATTGGTAACGGTAATTACCTCTTCTTTGAAGTGCCTCTTTGAGACCTCCTCTTAGGGCACTAAAATTGGTCTTTGAGGAAGACCAGAACCTCTAGGATGTTTCTAGGGAAGTGGAGAAGAGAAATTGGCAGGGGTTGGCCGAGCTTGAGTGCTCAAATTGGTGTGAGGAGGAGGGGGAGGAGGTGTCCTTTTATAGGGGAGGAGAGGGGCACCTTAGGAATATCTCAAAATATTATTTTATATTAAAGTCAAAATCGGTTTATAATGGTTCAAAAGGGTCTTATTTCGAAGATAAGGTGGGGAGGGGTCGAAATCCTATCAACCAATAGAATTTAGACAAGTTTAGGATATTATTTTAACCTTATCAATTAAATTTAACTCTAAGTTAAATAATTTAACTTTTACCATGTCTTTTTGTTTTCTTTCACTATATGGTTAATAAACTTACTATAACATGCCAAACGAACCCCAAATTGTTTATTATTAATATATATATCCTTATCTAAGTCATTTGGCCGAACCTTAGATTTTTAGGAATACAATAACAATTAATAATATAATATTTGATTTAAAAACTATTTTGTGTCAATTTTGACACTATTTGATATATGATTTTTGTGAAAGTCATAACAGAATTAAATGTTAGAACCAAGTTGATTAAATCAACATTAATATAGCATAGTAACCTAGAAAATTAGTGGAATTCATAAAAATCTCAAATTACATTTATTTTGGTGTTTATAACATCAATTATGTCAATATTTCATTAATAAGATAATTACTGCATCATCGTTGTGTCATAAATAAAATAAATTATTTTATGTCTAAAAATTACAAATAAAATACCATCATGTAGGAAATCTTTTTAGTTTTCTAATGAATATTTACAATCGAATTTATCTTATGTATAACACCATATTAAAAATTATTTACTTATTAAACTTTGATTTTAACTATTTTAACCTTTCTTTAAATAAATTAATAATAAATGTCCTAATCTAATCCAAGTGGGCCTAAATGGTCATATTTTATTCCTAAGTTTGTTTTTGGTCGAATTACACTTGTCCAATAGAATTAGGACATGTGTTAGGGTAATATTAATATCATATTTACCCTTAGTTACCCTATTCTCTATTAACCGCGGTAAAAAAAGTAAAAAGTTACTATTCACCAAAAAATTATTTTCATCTCATTGAACCACATTTTAGTCCTTGATATTAACCGTGTCTCTCGGATTTTCGAAATTCCATTCACAGAAGCGGTAAAATTAAGTTTTATGCAAAATTCAGTTTTTAACCTACCACTTAGTAGTTTCACTATTCATCAAAAATTGATGTTTTTCAGAACAATGCCAAAATTTCATCCCAAGCTATATTTCATATTCCGAATTCAAAAATGAAGTCTATTTTACCAAATTCATAACATAAAAGTTGCATTAATTAATTTTATAATTAAATCCCGCTGTTAAAACAAATAGCGTGTTTTTAAGAAACAATATCTATCAAAAGATTGACACTTGTTTATATCTAGTTTAAATGTGAAATTACATCCAATGACCAACATTGTATTAAATTGTAAAAATATATTCTAAATATACTTTAAAACCGCTCAAATTAATGATTTATCACTATTAATTATTTCGATTAAAAAAGTTGTTTTTAATTATAATTTAGTAATTTTCACTATTCATCAGAATATGAAAGTTATCCGAAAAGTACCAAAATTTCACCTTAGGCTAAATTCAATACTCCGAATCCAAAAATGAAGTCCATTTTGAGAGTTAAAATTTCTAAAATTTAAAAAGTGGTTATTACTATTCATAACGGCTAGTTTTAATAATATTTTAATAGCATATCATTGTTTAGCGAAACTCGGTGTTGCGTACAACACACGCTATCGTGGAAGGTCGCGATTGTGTGTAATGCAAGGCAAGTCAAGGATGCATGTTGTGAAAGCTCCTTTTGGTGTAGCGTATAACACAAGACATTAGTAAAATAAAAAAGAATATTTTTCATAAAATCCCGGGCTGTTACATACAGAGTATTTCATAAATTTTTAATATACTTAAACAACCATTTCTTCCTTATTAAAAGTTTAATTAAATTCATAGAAACTTTATGTATAACCAATTCAACAATCAATGTTCAATTCCAAGATAGGTATCTTAATTTATCATTGAAAAAATAGAATTTAACTATAAACTATTTTTTTGTAACAAAAACATGAAGCGGATTTGAACAAAAAATGTGAACATATAAATAATTATTCATATAACTTTATAGAAGATGAAATTATAAATTATCCCTTTATATTTATAATGTAATTGTTTTTGTAAAATTTCAATTACCATAGCTCCTCATACAATAAAAATATAATAGAAAACATAATCTAAAAATCATATAAATAAAATCATGTTTTTTCAGTTACATAAGAGTAACTAAAAATTTCTATTACCTAATTTTGGTTTACTAGATTTGGTTTTAAAAAGGTAATATGAAGTTTCTAAATGTTAAGTAAAAGTAAATTGTTTTTATAGAAGTTAAGTAAAGGTAAAACTAATATTAAGAAAGGGTAAAACTAAGGTTAAGTAAGGGTAAAACTAAAGTAAAGTAAGTGTAAAAAATACATAAAGAAAGAATTTGAAAATTAATTCAAACATAAAACATAATAATAATAATAATAATAATAATAATAGTAACATGATTATTAAATAATTTACCAACTAATTAGTGATAAAATAATAAATTAATTACCTTCTATAAATAATATGTGCTTTAAATTAAATAAAAAAGTAATTCAATAGTGATTGGAAGATCTATTATAAAATATATATATATAATTAACCACTGAAAGAATGAATTAAAAATTAAATATATTATTTTTTGATAAATTATAATTATCCAATATAATATATAATAAAAAATATAATTAAAATTTATTTCTAATAAAATGTTGAGGTATTTTTAATATTCAAAGAATAAACTATAAATAACACAAGTATACTCCCACATTGGGTAACCAATCACCCCAACTCTAAATTTCTCCCCCTTTTGGAAATTACAAAACTAACCAACATATTTTTTTAAATTATCACCCCTTTTTATATTTTTCAAAAAGTAAATTTAAAACTAAAGTTAATTGAGGGTAAATATAAAGTTAAGTACGTGTAAAAAAGTTATATAAGTGTAAAACTAAAGTTAAGTAAGGGTAATAAAATATTTAAAGAAGTAATTTAAAAATTAATTAAAACCTAAATATAAATAAAATAATAATAATAATAACATGATTAATAAATAATTTATCAAATAATTGGTGAATAAATAATAAAAGTATTTACTTCTATAAAGAATACTATCTTTAAATAAAATAAACAATGAATTTTGTAGTGACTGCATAATCTATTATAAATATTTAACTATAACAAGAATTAATTACACATTAAATATATGATTATTTGAGAAATTATAATTATTAAACACAACATTTAATAAAAAATATAATATAATTTAATTTCCAAAAACATTATGAGGTTTTTTGTAATATTTTAAACATGTAATTTAAATAACAAAAATTTAATAAACAATTTGACTAAAAATCACCCCAACTCTCACAAAATCTAGAATATAGATAATGATCTCTGACTTCTATAATAACATTATAAAGACATCCTATTTGAGATTTAAAAAAGTTAAAGTGATGCATGGAGTTACTGCAAACCAACTTGAAGTTTTACTATAAAAAATGATTTCATCGGGATGTGAATATCTATAGCGGATTTGATTATAAAAAAATATTTATTTTATCTAATGCACCAAAACAATATCACACTCTAAAAATTAATATTGAATTAAGAGAGACCAAAAATAAAAATTGATAACCAATAATAATATGGAATAGTAAAACTTGAATGAGGTGTTATTTTTGGGAAAATATGTGGTATACAAAAAACAAGTGTTAAAGGAAAAATATGTACTTCAAGTCATAAGAAAAGAGAATATATGTGTGAATAATTTAATATAATTGGTATATTTTTTTTAATATTTTTTTAAAAATATTTGTTACTTATATCTATTAGTATTAATCAAGGATGCAAAGGATAATGCTAAGGATTGATTAAAGTCATGCAACACAGTAGAAAAAAAATGCATCAAGTATGCAAAGAAAGAAAAACAATTTTTTATCTTTTCTAGATGAGGAGGATCAATTATATATAGAATAGGAACATGCATATGAGACACCAATATATTTTAAATAATAATATTTTTTAAGAAGAAAAGGTATGGAAATGAATCATTAGTGCATATTTATTTAAAAAACATGCCAAGAAATTGTTTGGAATCTTAGAACTAAATATACTTATCATATGATTGGAAAAAAGGATCATGGTAAATGTATCAAAATATACATGCACGGAGTGTTAAAGTTTAGAAATTATGAATTTTTAATTATTATTATCTCTAAGAAAACCAAAATTATTTTAAAAGACATGGTAAAGATAGATGTTTTTTTGTTTAGATGTCATGGTCAAAATTTCTTAAGTGTAATTAAATTGGGTGATATCTCACATGATATAAACTATAACTTGATGAAAATTACTATAAATGTAAATTTTAGTGAAATCATGATTCAATGGAAGTACACAAAGGTTAATTTATACATTATTAGTGGAGAAGAGAACATGTTCCCACATTCCAAGAATACAAAAAAAATTATGGTGTAAACTACTTAGTCATTTGAGATAAATATCCATAGAATATTTTGTGAAACATGAAGGTTCACATGATTTCTCTATTGTTTCATGTGATCATAATCATATGGGAAATTTTTATCAAAATAGTAAGATCATTTGGAATTTATTTAATCCGGGTGATAAGAAGTCAATGAGGTTATTAGAATTGGTTGAGATTAATATTTATGGGCTGATATAACTTATAAATATAATTGTTTCATATATGGTTTTATTGAGTTCTTCATTGATTATTTGACTTAATACTTCTCACTTTTGTGTATTTTAATGCTTTATGGAAGGATAGATCATAATTAAGAATTTTTTATATAACACATATGATTTATTATAAATTGAAATAATTTTAGAATATAATAATTATTACTATAGTTTGATTAAATGGAAAACATAATGCTAAAGACTCATACACCGAGATCTTGTGCCAAAAATTATTATTTACATACTAGATTTGATATAAACTGAATAAAACATAATTTAACCATATGAAATTAAAATATAAAAAAGCAACATTTATTTACATAGATAGCCAAGATAATTTAGTTTTAGAGTTTTTGAGAAATAAAAAAAATGATTAACCAATAAAAACTATATTTTTACCATCCAATGAACATTTCTCCTAATATACTAAGAATATATTATTCCAAAAAATTCTTTAAAATCACTCCAAAAATTCACCATGCATGAAACCTTTCTAAAAAAACATATATAACAAACCTATACATAACCTATGGTAATTGAAACATAATAAGGGTTAACTCAAATGATACTTATGGGAAAACATAATTAACATCTATCAAAAATCTTAAGTGCACAGAAGATAAACATGTGGGTATGAGATCATATTCAAGGTACATGAAAAAATTATAAGAATATCGCACCAATTAAAATAAGTATAATAAATCAAGATTCATATCATTAATGAGGTTATTGGACATGATTAAATAGGATTTTGAGAGAATGAGTCAATAACCATGACCCAATACATAGATATATTTCATCTTATCATCTCAATAATTCAGTAGAAAATCTCATAAAAGGAATAAAATAAAAAATAATATCATCGTGGTTACTTGGGAAATATTATTCATATCACTCTTACTATGAAATAAATTACATAGTTAATTGAAACATTATTCATACTATAATAACCTACCTAGTTAATTCAAACATCATATCTTAATGGAATTACCTTACTGGATAATTCCAAAATATTTGTAGGAGTTCCTTATAACTAGTTTACATTTTTATTATCACTCAATTAATTATAGGGTTATATCAAACACACAAATAATTACATATAACATTTAATAACCATAACATGAATAAAACACAAATTTGTTTTTACTTATATCATGAAAATTCCTTCATAGCTTAATTAACCCATGGAAAATAAATGATTTTCATGATAATTTTTTTAAAACATCATCACAATCCATCTAGAGAAATAATATGGATGATATCATTAGATAATATCCCAAGTGAGACATAATAAATACCAAAATATATTAACATAAATGAAGAATAATTTTATTAAATAATTATAAATATACTTTGACAAACGAGAATAAATATATATTTATTTTGTTAACTTTTAAAAATGAAAAATTCAAATGGAAATGGAAACAGAATTTTATTTTAAAATAATTTAAACATATAAATAAATATTAAGAATAAATAAATAATAAAGTTTCAATAAAATTTAATCCATGCTGAAAATAAAAAAATTCATATTTTTTTAATGAGAGTAAAAAATAACCTGTATAGAAAACATTCAAATATTATTTTTTAAACATTGGAAAAAATTTATAACAGTTAAAAATGAAATTAATAAATAATTTAATTGTAGAAAAGAAAATTCTCGATACAATAAAAATATTATGGAAATGGAGGACAATGAGTTAATTAAAAGACTTCAAAACCATTAAAGAGAAGTTTTTTAATGAATAAAATTATGGATTTTTAAAATAAAATTCATTGAAATAAATAACTTCAAAATGGAAATTTAAATAATATTAATGAAATATAATCCTGATGTAATATATCAAAGATTAATTATATACATCATATACATAAATATGGGTGTATAATATGAAACATGTCTCAAAGATGGATAATTGTGATGAAAAACCATTATGGATTTGGTAACCTTTGAAATAAATAATATTGAAGAAAAAATCATATGGTTTTTAAAATCCTTATAAATCCATGGAAATAATTATAAAATATATTCATGTGTATTATGAAGACGAAATAAAATAAAATAAGTGGTGAATATGAAGTATATCTCAATGAAGGGAGATTTATTAAAGAAACCCTTACTGCAAAGTTACAATTGGTTGGACATGGTATAATATCGATAAATAATTAAATCATATTTATTATACATATGAATGAGAACCTTATTCATTGATATATTACTTTATACCATACATTTAGCATTCGTTGTTACTAATATGTTAATATTTTATTGCTAGAAATAATATTTGAGTTATAACCATTGTATTTCCATTACATGATTCAGTTTGGAGGTTCTAGTACTTGAGTATTTTTTATGTTTTAATCATCTCCATAACCTTAATGATAATTTATTTCATGTGTATGATATAGAACTGGAGTCCCATATAGATTTAATGGAAATCAGGTTTATGGTTTTCATGAAACACTTAGAAATTCCCTTTTTTTAGTGATTATCAAATTTATAAAAGAATTGAATTAATAGGTAATTAAAATTTTTGATGTTAACACTAAATATTTATGAAAAAAAAACATAAATTATTAATTATTGCATATTATTAGTATTATATATGTTTAATTAGTTATTTTTTACATAAAAATTTTAATATCATTAATGTTAGTGGTAAACCAAACCCAAAAAAGATTTGAAAAAATATATAAAGGTTATAATAAATAAATTTTATAGATAAATTCTAATGATATAATCACATAGTTTTTAGTAGTCATTTTATTGTTCAAAATATGATTTTTTAAATAAATGGGTTTTATTGTTTTTTATGAGATAATATTAAAATTAATTTTTGTAAATTTTTAGAAAATTATTTTATAATAATAAAATAATTTCTAAAATGATTATATAAAAAATATCTTAGTTTTAATTTGTGGTATATTTCTGAAAAGATTTATTTTCTAGTGAATATTGAAAAATATAAAATTCTATTAAAAAATTTATTTTTGATTCAATCATTTAAAAAATTAATTTTTTTTGTTTTAAAATGGATTAAAGGTAAAATTATTGCTATTATTTTATTATTAATAAAATTATTTTCATTTGAATCAATTTTATTATTGAATGTTATATAAAAACACACTTACACGTAGAAGGAATTTTTATGAAAAAAATTGTTTTCATTGTGTTTTTGGATTTTTTTTATTAAATTGATTTATCATACTTATAGAAATTGAATCATTAAATTGGATTTCATATTTGAAATAAGCATGTTTAAATATGGTCAATATTAATCTTTTACTTTTGTTCATTTCCAATAGTAACCAAAGTTAATTTTTTTACCATGGTTAACATAATAGAAATATTAGGTGAATGATTTTAAAAACTATAAAAATAATGTTTTTTGGATGCCTTATAGTGAAAAAAAATATTTATAGATCAATATGAAATATTATTTATGTGTTAAAATTATATATTTTAAATACATTTCCATGCTCTTGTATTTAAATTCAAACAAAATTAATTGTGTAAAAAATAAAATTTATGATATTTTGTGTTAAATAATGTTTTATTAAATTGTTTAAAAATACAAAAAAAACATGTGAGAGGGAAATTAAGATTATAAATGGACAAGAAATTCATCACATGGAAATTTATAATCCAATTTTCAATATATAAGTAAAATTACAAACCTTTAATATTGAAAAAATTCATTACCTTAGATAAGGTTAAAATTGGTTTACAAAGTTGTTAATCCAAAAGATAAGGATTTAAATGATATATAAACATATCTAAATTTTATTACATGAATATATTTGTACCGTATATTCCTTATTTTATAATTTTTTTCATTTTGAAACTACTTTCCATGTGTTAAACCCATCTTATATTATAAATTTTATTCATTTATAAAAATAAAATTAATGATATTTTATGATAAACAATATTTTAGCGAATGATTTAAAATCCATAAAAATATATATTTGGAAATGTTAATTATATGGGGTTGATAATATCAAACATGATATATTTATTGGTTAATTTCATTTTTTTAAATAAATTTATTGACCTCTAAAGAGTAAAAAACATTGATATCACAATAATTTTCAAAAGGTTTAATGGGGGTGGTGGTGGGGGTTAAAACAAATGTATAAGGGTGAAAATATCACCTAAACTTGTCCAATATTTTTAGATAAAATGGTTTCATAAAATAATAATATTATAATAAAATTATATCTATTTGTATCCATTTTAACATGAAAATTCCTTATATTAATTTAATACTTTAAAAAATTACATGAAATACCTTTCAGTCACTTATGCAAGGGAACCACTCTCTTATTCTCTTCACACTTCAAGAGATATTTGTCTTATCCAAAACCTACACATATAAATTCATAAAATCTATCCCCATATTATAAGGGAATTATATTGGGTATAATTCCATCCTTATAGGGATTAAGGTGTATATAAAAGGAGAATGTCTGAAGAAGAGGTATTTCTTTTAACCAAACGTTATAGTTTTATTTTTTCTTCTACCTCATTAAAACATTATAAAACAAATAATGAAATTACAACCACAATATATTTCATATAATTATAACATTTTATGTTAATTTAATTACCTATATACATCTTCTTATTCAATCAAATTTGAAGAGAAACCATCGTTCTTGTGTACGACAGAATACTTCCTCACAAACTATTGTAATTCATTTTCCATCACCACCTATTAGGGATGGTTAAAATAAAGAATTTAATATATATATATATATATATATATATTATTGAATAAATAATTATCATTATAAAAAATATAATATATCATTTATTATCTTAAATTATCATCCATTAAAAAATGACAGCATTGTTCATGCATACGAGTATATTACCACCTCCACAAAGCAATGTGATTAATTTTTCATGATCAAATCACTTGGATACTATATTTAAGTATATTTGAGGAAATAATATAATATATATGATATAATAATAATTATGGAAATATAAAATTAAACTTAACTTCTTTATTTCAGATTCTTTAAAAATGGAAATTTTACCCATGCTAACATACAACCTTCCATATTCATAATTATAACATAATTAATTTTTCATATCCATATTTCATGGTTAGTTTTAAAATTATAATTGATTTATAAAAATTATAATTATCTAATTATTATTTTTCTATAGATGATTTAATAATGATCGTTTTGACCATACTCAACTTACCAATGTCACTGTGGACATATGAGTCGAATATCATCAAAACACCTGACATGAAAATAATTGATTAAGTAATTGTATATAAAATGGTAACAAATAAAATTAAAGGAATAATAAACCTGAAATTTTTTCTTATGAAATCAAATAATTAACATTATTTTATAATTTGGGAAGCCAAAGGACTTATGTGACAAGTCGTACTCAAGGTAAATGAAATTATGATTTAAAAACCTAAATTTTAATGTATTATAGATTTATTTTCTAAATATTTTCTCCAAATCCCATATTCATAAATTTATCTTATATATGTAATTATATGGACATGAATGAATTATAACTGTATCTTTTTTAATTTATTATAAATGTTTTAAAAATAATCTTTTTTATGGAATGTTTTAACTTTATTTACAAATGATGAAATGAATATTCTATTTTAAC
Organism: Viscum album; assembly: GCA_963277665.1. Lineage (NCBI taxonomy): Eukaryota > Viridiplantae > Streptophyta > Magnoliopsida > Santalales > Viscaceae > Viscum > Viscum album. The sequence goes on along the minus strand of OY728134.1, from coordinate 1,513,725,293 downwards.
ATATACGACATTAACAGTATTTTCTGCCTCCAAAATTGTTATTTTATTTTTTGTTAAATTTACAATATTTCACGTCCCCTTTAAAGAAAAACCCTCCTTTCATTTATTTTGGGTATTTTAGTTTTTGAAACTAGTTTCTAAAAGGAAAGTGTATTTTAATATATTAAAAAGTTTTATATATGGTTTCAAAAGAGTTTTTCAAGGGCTTGGTGATAAAAGGAGTGCAAGATTAAAATGTATTATTCATGTTATAATTATTGTAAATTATTTATAATGAATTTTTAATCTTTATTAACCAATTATAGGTGGGTTTTTTAGAAAAACATTTAATGGGTGGTTCTTTTATAATCCTAGGATGGGTGGTTATGTTATAAACCAAGGATGGGTGTGTCCTTTATAGCCGTCCAATATATTTAGTAATGATTATTTTTTCTAGATAATTATAATGTAGGTTTACCATATTGGTTATTCCACTTGTAAGGTTTCCTGTAAGGGTTCTATGAATATAATTTCCCAAGGAAACTATATGAATTTTCTATTATTAATAATTATTTTTCATCTAAATCATTTGAATAAAAATGGAAATATAATTATATTTTGTTTTAAAAGAAGGATTATTCCTTTTTTGTGTAAAATATTATTTTTTTAAGAAATTGTTTTCATGAATTGTCTTGTTTTCTTGGAAAACAATTTGATTATTATTTTTCCTTTACATTTTATTATAAAGTGCTCTATTAAAAACTTTGAGTAGTAAAGCTAATTTCATGTATAAGTAAGTGATTATTAGAGCTTAATCTTTGTTATATTAAAGGAAAATGTCTTTTTTGGTTTCATGGTTTTTTAAAGGACTTAAATGTTTCATTATTATTTTATATGTCCCATACCTAGTTTTTTGTGTTAACACCAATTTTTTTTTGAAACATCTTAAGGATGAGTATGAATAATGATGAAGACTTAATATGAAAAATGAAAATTGGGTATAGTGGGAATAATACTCACATAAATATATAGGAATTTTTATGTAATAATTTATACTAATTTTATAAAACAATAACTTAAAATGTAACTAGGTATGTATTGGATTTCATAGTTCATTTTGATTTTTTAGTTTTCTAATGTTTGAAAACTGGGTCAAAATTATTGGTATCGTGGATAAAAATGTAATGTTTATGTTTTTAGCACCATATCTGGGTGTTCACGTTTGGAGCTATTATAGTTGCTATCCAAGAAGGGTTTAGAATAATTTAGAGATTAAGTTAGTTTAATTTCTGGTTATCTTAAGAGTTATGGATACCATCATGAGTATATAATTTGCAGGTTGATCGCATTTTAAGATGCCTAAACACAAATGTTTAGCTTTAAAGTGATGGATGTTTATGTTTCCAAATGATATTTTTTGAGATATTTTATTAGGTTAAAGTATATTTAACCCTTATATTTAATAAAATTATTATTCGGGAAGACTTATATTATATTTTAAGGATATAAGATAAAGGTTCTGATATAACCATTGGTGTTAAAACATTATTTAATATTGAGGTTATTGATGTAATTTGGGATAAAAGGGTTATTACATTTAGGGAATGTTATCGGATCAAGGTGATTTATGAATGTTATTATCACATAGTTTTTCCAATATAATAAAATTATATTAATATACTTTTATAGAAAGGATAAAATATAGGCCGAGTGATAAATCATCATAATTGGAAAGGTCACGAGGCTGAACCCACAACTAAAATATGATAAAGATGAATAGCCTTCCACTATACTTTGTGATGTCCTAATTAGTATGAAATTTTTATACATAAATGATATTACAGATAAAAAAACAAATTTCAGAAAATAATTTTTAACGTATAAATAACCATGGGATTGAAAATTGATTTGCTGATTGAGTGATTAATGTTATTTTGGAAGATAATAACTATAATTTTAGGGAACATTATATGATTATGTTAAAAAAATGTTATTAGATAAATTAATATATTTTTGAGGAATGAAGTTTGAATTAAATTCTGGAAGGATATATAATTTTAATGTGCCTTTATAGTGAGTCATGTTATTTATTTAAATGATTAGTATATTTTAGAGATTATAAGATTAGGGTCTATAAATATTTTTGGGAATATGATTTTATGAGTTACTAATATTGTTAGAGAAAAATATTAAATTACTCTTGGAAGAATATGTGATCAAATCTTTTTGTTTTTTAGGTTTCAAACTTAGTTAATAATATTTTGAAGAAATTTAAGTTTAATTATTTACCAATGATTTAAGTTGAACATTGGGTGTTATTATTAAGGATTTCATGATAAATTTTTTATATCTTTGTATGTCAGTTTATTCATTTTTGGAATTAAGATGTGATAACTATATTGGTTTTGGTTAATGTTTAAAGACATCAAGAATATATTGTTATAATTTTTTGGAATTTGTTATCTATTAGAAGTTAATTTTAGTGTTTTAGGCATGAAAAATTAATCTTAATACTCATTATTTGGTCAAATATAGGTGATTATGGTGGAAATTGATTAATGGATGAAATTATACTTATCAAATAAGTGTATTTACTTGTTTAAAGAAGTTAATAAACTCTAGGAAAATTATGTTGGAACAAAAATATTGTCCTAATACATTAATTTTTGATAAATTGATGCTTATTTTTCACACCTCATTGATTTGTGGTTTTGTGTTCATTAACATTCTCATAATCATTTACTTTCTTTTAATCAATGTTCTTTTTCACAGTTCATAATTATTAGAAATAAAATTTTTCCTCCATGTCAATATTTTCACTTCCAACTAATTTTCTCTTATTTTAAAATATAGTTATGTTTTATTCTAGACAAACATCATATTTCCCTTTTCCTATTTTCAAGTATAAATTTTATTAACCCTTTTAACAATGTGGGTTTTCAATAAAGGAATTGTCACATATTAAATCCTTGATTTTCAAAAAAAGTAAAATTTTAAGGAAAACATTTTGTGAAAGGAGCATAATGTAACACCATGATATTTTAAAATAACACTATGTTTGATTGTGTATACAACATAGATCACTATGCTTTAACAAACCATCAAATATTATTATATAATGGTCAGTATACCATAGTTGTTGAATTAGAAGGTACGAATAGAAGTAACCAAATTATGATATATATATATATATATATATATTATAATAAATTAAAATTCACCAATAAATTATTGTGAAATAATCACTCAATTTTTATAGAATTCATTTTTTTATTCAAAATATGTTTTCTTCTAAAATAAATTTATTTTTTGAGTGAATGTTATAATTGATTTATAGAAAATTAAAAAATATTATATGATAAAATTAATATCATTTTTAAATCTTTATATTGAAAATATATTTCGTTTATTTTTTGGGATTTTCCAGAAAATTTTTCATTTCTAGTGAATAGTGAATAATACTAAATTTTCATGAAAAAAATATTTTTTATCAAGAATTTAAAATTTTTCATTTTTTTAAAAAACATTAATTTTAAAATTAGTTCCATTTCATTATTAATAATAAAATTATGTTCTTTGGAATCTAATTTATGGTTTAATTGGTAAAAAATTACATAAAGTCATTTTTTCTGGAAAAACATTGGTTTTGTTACATTCTATTTTTCATTTAATTAATTTCTTCCACATGAAGAAACTAAATCTTCAAAAAATTATTCCTGTAACACCCCAGGTAAATAAAGAACATGAAATTTTCATATTTATCCATATTTCTGAATATAATATTAATATTACTTTAAAGGGGACGCTATGCTCGATGGCGTACCCAACACGCAACAACGAGTTTCTTGGGAATCTTACGTTACACTCTAATAATAAAATAATATTATTTTAAATGGTAGTTAACATGTAGTTGTTGTATTGGTAGGAATGGATAGAAATAACTAAAATATGATTATATATGTTTTTAAATGTTTTTACATTTATCCAATAAAAGATAAAGGCATAAAACACAGAAAGAATTCAATTTTAGGCGTATATGCCCTAGTTTTCACTAAAGGTTCACTTATTGCCTTTTGATGGAGAACCGTAATTAAATATAGTTTTGTTCACTCTTATACATCCTTTTGGACCAAATAAAACTCTTCTTAAGAATTGGGACATCAAAATTTACTTTGTGTAAATTTTTGGTATCTTTCTGATAAAGTTCATTTTTTAATGAATAGTGTAAAATGTTGTATTTTAATTCAAAACCTATTTTTAATCTAATTTATTTATATGATTATATTATCTTTTGAATTGGTTTTAAAGTGAAATTAGAATATATTTTTACCATTAAATCCAATAGTGTTCTTTGGAATTAATTTCACTTTGAAATCAGACTTAAACTAGTGTCAATCTTTTGATACATATTGTTTCATAAAAACACGCTATTTGCTCTGACAGCGAGAATTAATTATTAAATTAATTGATGTGACTTATATTATTTGAATTTTTTAAAATAGACTTCATTTTTGAATTCAGAATATCAAATATAGCTTAGGGTGAATTTTTGGGATTTTTCTGAAAAAACTTCAATTTTTGATGAATAGTGAAACCACTAAGTGGTACTTATAAAAACTGATTTTTCCGTTTAAATGAAAATTTTCCATCTTTGTGTTTTGAATTTCAAAAATCCGACATACATGGTTGTCATTAAGAAGTAAAATGTGGTTCAATGGGATAAAAATAATTTTTTTGGTGAATAGTAACTTATTAAGTTTTTAATCGCGATTAGAGGTAATTAGTGTAGTTTAAGGTAAAAATAATGTTTTAATAATATGAAATGAACATGACACATGTCCTAACCTCATTGGATGTGTCATGGCCGACCAAGACAACCCATGGGTCAACTTGGGGACCCCATTAAGCCACTTTGGTTGGAAAATGACATTAATATATTTTTATTTAAAGTTAATGTAAAAATGAGACAAACATGAAATGTTTTAATAAAACAATTTTTACATGGGGTTATAAAAATCAGATTTTTGACTATAAATATTCACTGGAAATCTAAAAAGATTTCATACATCATAGTATTTTTTTATAATTTTTAGAAATTATATAAATTAAATTATTTATTACATAATGATGATGCAACGATGACCTCATTATTTAATGATTTAAATAAAATGGAAAGATAATGTAACATCTAAGCCCTACACATGGCCAAAACCAATTTTATGAGTGGATTTAGAACCCTTATCATCTTAACCTCAAATTAGATCAATTTGGGACCTTTTGAATCCGAAACTCATTTTAAAATAAAGTAACTTATCTTTACTTTCCAAGAGTGCCCCTCCTCTCCTCTTATAAAAGGCCCCCACCTCTACCTCCTTCCCACACTCCCAAAGCTTTTGGCTCGGCCAACCTCTGCCCATTTTGTCTCTCCACTTCCCTCTCTTACTCATTTAAGCCTCACATTGGGCAGAATTCTTCCCAAGGAAGCCTTTGAGCTCAAACCAAAAGGAGTTACCCGATTTTAAGGTAATGTCTTCACTTGAGTCCTTTTGTTTTATTTTTCTTCTCCAACCCCCTAAACTCTTTTTATTCATTTATTTTGTAACAAATAATGTATCATAAATATACTAGGATGTTGTAATAAGAAGGATTCAAGCTACACTTTCACACACCTACATCTAATGGTTAAAGAACATACTGTTTCCGTGGATGGCGAATTTCGGCCTCCCGAAACGATGATTGTTCATCATTCTTTTAACACCATCAAAGGTGGCCATTAAGATGACACTATATTTATATGTGATATATAATGTGTTTATGTTTTACTTAAGCTTCTGTATTTTTCATTTTGTGCATACCTTTATGGTTTCCATTATGGGTAAATGCGATATCTTCATTTAAGGAAGTGCGTACTACCGCCCCCTCAAAGTGATTTGATTCGTTAATACCAAATGTGGTATGTATAAAGGATATATTTAATAATATTATATATGATACCATACAGGAATTAAAATACTATTATTTATCATTATGTTTTAATTCCATTAAATATGAAATAGAAATGGAAGTAGCGTTCATGCGTACGTACGGCTTACCGTCTCCATGAACGGTACATTTCATTTCTTATCACAAAATGTTATGTAATATTATAAGTACATATATAAAATGGATATATATGTAATATATTACATCAAAATTATGGATATTATTATGGAATTATAACATATATATATCTCCCCCATTTTGTTTTAATTCCATTAATATGACAAAAAAATGAAAGTAGCGTTCATGCGTACGTACGGCCTACCGTCTCCATGAACGGTGCTTTTTGTTTTTTATCTCCAAATGATATGGAATAGTATGAAATGAATATTTACTGGATATATATGATATTTTAATCATTAATACTATTCTGGAAATTATTTACTTATAACTACATGGGCAATCTTTTTTCAAACAAGTTTATTTTTGACTCATGTACCAAACATCGGCAAAAACGTATGATATGAACTAACATTATTAAGAAATTATTATAACATTATAATATGTGATATGAACTGAATAATAATCTCTAAAGGAGGTACTTAGGCAATTATTAATTGACCAAAGTTTATTATTCAGGAATATAAAGAAACGAACAAGACAAGTTGGACTTGAGGTAAGGGATCCTACTCCACTCTTTCTTTTTAAGTACACTCTTTTATGTCAATCCTTTTAAAGCTCATATTTCTTATTATTAGGATGATCTTTTATATTAATCTTACTTTAATTTTTATGTTCATTTTATGATAGACCCTATTCTCTCTCATCAATCCATTTTGGAAGTTTTGAGTGGCGCCGTTAGGCTGCGGAATTTTCGTAAGAGATCTAACATCTCTCATTATTTTTAAGTACTCTCCTTTATGTCACTTATTTTAAGCTCCTCTTTGTTATGTTGGGGGACGTTCTTTTATATTACTCTTTCTATAAACTTTATGTTAATATTATGAGATACCCTATTTGATCTCATCAATCCATTTTTTGTATGTTTTAAGTGGCGATGTTAGGCTGCCAAGTTTTTGTAAGAGATTTTTCATCTCACTTTTATTCCCGTGAGATTTATGCTACATTTTCCTCAATTTCCTTTGAGTGGTGTATGTTATTAGCATTATTTTACTCATTGTGTAATATACTTTCATTTATGAGTATTTAAATCAATGTTGTATTGTCCTTCTTTCACGGGGCGTATGTTTCTAAAGATACCAATGTCTGTAAGGGAACCTTTCACCCTCCTCTTTTTAAAAGAATTCTTTTGTTATGTATTTTAATTCACATAATATTATGTTGGGATATGTCCTTATATATCCTTATTGATTTAAATTTTATTTCCATGTGATGAGATACCCTTTTTGTCTCTCATCAACTCATTTTTTGAATTTTGTAGTGACACTGTTCGGCTGTCAAATTTTTGCAAGGGAACTTCTTATCCCAAATTTGATTCTTTGGGATAAAAATGTAGTCCTTGAATATGTCGTTCTATGAATATGTGTGAATATCCTATGATTGTTTTACACTTAATATCCACTTATATTTGGTGTATTTGTTTGTCACACATAATTATGTAATTGATTTATCCTTAAACCAATGATATCGTCTTTGTAAGGGACTTCATCTCAATCTCCTTTCATTGAGGCATATTCTGTTTTATACACAACCTTCTTTTATACGGTGTATAAACCCCTTTTACTTTTACGTTTATTCAAAAGGAATCTTTTTTATACGAAGTGTTTATTAAATGACAAAAGGGAATGTTTTTGTCGTACGTATGCGGCGACAACGACTTCTCCGTCGTCGTGACAATTATTTGAGTTTTGGATTCCTCTACAAGCCATACCTTCTTTTTAAAATAAAAATAAATACCATGTTTTACTTTTCTTTTATTTTGGTATTGAAAATGGTTTTCATAATGTTTTTATATCAATGTGGTGTATTTATATCTTGTGATTGAAAGGTGGAAATGTTATGTTTCCATTATGCATGTTTTATGTGATATGATTATGTTGAGGTTCTTGGGCATTATTTTGAAGACGGGTGGTTCCGTGATAAAATAAGGGCGGGTGAGCCCGATATAGCTCTCCAATGCATTGGGTAACGCAAAGGAGTGAAACGTTAAGGTTTCTCCGAAGAGATTTATGGAATATACTGTGATGGGTATTCCAAACGTAACCAAGAGGGTTACTCCCTATGTAATAATGTTATGAATGCCTCAACTTACCTTTATGTATTATGTTTTCTATGATTTATTCATGGTTTGATGAGGTATGTTAAAGTGCGTATGTTTTATGAGTAAAGTATGATTTCATTCTTATGTATATATGAACTCATGTTTCCTTTCCATATTTTTATAACCCTTACTGAGCTTTTTATGCTCATCCCAAGTTTTTGAAATGTTTTTCACATGTCATGGGAAAGGTACACGATGTGATGATAGTGTCAAGGATGTGTCAAGAAAGAATCCATGTTTTATTTTAAATATGTTTCCGTTGATGGGAAGAACGAATACTGTCTTTTATGTAACCACTTTGCTTAAATGTGGAATGTAATGCAAGTTTCATGATCTAATTCTCTAAAACTCTAAACCTGAAAAGATCCTCAATGTGTAATCTTGTAATAACTCAAGATTAAGTAAGGTTTAAGGCTGGGGCCTTATAGTTGGTATCAAAGGTCAGTTTAGACAACTTTAGGATTCAGAGTTCTTTTGAGACACATGATTAGTCCCTATATCTATTATTTCAGTTAAATCCTTGTTTTATAACTTTTTTTTCTAGTCAAGTAAAGTCGGTTACGAATGGAAGGAGAAGGATCTCAAACGACATTCCTATCTCTTCCTGATGACATGCTTTCAATAATTATTGCAAAGTCATCTTTGGATGATTGTGAAACTTTTTCTAGCATACAACTCACTTGCAAGCAGTTGTTTGAGATATCAAACACCTCCACTATACCTCGTTATCATCGTGGATCATGGGTTGTTTTTAGACAAATACTATTTTCACAATATTATCATATTTTCAAGAAAGGTAAATATTATCAAGGTATTTTCAAATATTTTTCCTTATCACAAGAATTTGAAGCATATTATAATTTTAGAAATGGTGCTGAGGAAGGAGACCCTTGCGCAACCTATTTATATTTGATTTTAAAATATAGTCTCACATCACATACTTATGGTATTTTAGAAAGGACCAATAATAGAAAGTTTCAACTCAATTTAGGTCCGACTATTTTATAGAAATCAGGTTTTATCAGATGTTTTGGAATTATATGTCATACATGATTATTTTCCAAAACTGTTTTTCTGTGAACACCCATATTACCCATGTTGTACGAGGTGTATTTGGATGGAGGAAGCAAATGATTTTTAAGGATCTCTAAATCATTGTTTTAATGCATGGGACTTCAACCTACGTAAGAAAGATGACGAAGAAACCGAGTGGATGCCATGATCAAGGTATGATGTTATTCATTTTGGGAATCGTTTTATTTTATCTTATGGTGGTGAAATAAGACTTCACGAATTAAAATGTTGAGATCGTAACGAATTCGGATGAAAATTAAAGGTATAAGGAAACGATTGAGGTTAAAACATGTTATGGTTATTTTGGAGTTTTATAAAAAGGAAAACACGCAGACCGTGTGACAACCCATCGCGTCCGACAAAGCTGCGGGAATCGAACCCACAACCAAAGTGCAACTGGTATTTATCGCCTACCACTGGACTACATGAAGTCCCTGGTTAGTTTTACTGATTCTTTTTAGTTATATGATTTTATGAATTAATAGTATGTTTATTTTGGGTTATTTATGAAAATGATTAACCTATCATGGAGGATATGTGATTAGGTTAATTACTTTTCAATACGAGACTTTAGGAGCAACTGATGTTGTTTGGAGATAAATGTTACGATTTAACTTGGAAGACTATGTGACTAAATCCTTCAAATAATTGGGTTTCAATATTATATTGGTTTAATTTGAAGAATTTTATGGACAAATTGATTATCGAATGTTCCTCGTTGAACTTTTGGTTTTGTTGGACAAATTTTGGAGATTAGGAATAGATTTTCTTTTTATAAGGGGTTATCCTTTTTGGATTATCTGACCTTGTACTAACCTTTCTAGTTTTGGTTTTGGTTAAAGCCTAAAGACATGGGATGTATATAGTTCTCTTTTGTGGATTAGGTGATTCTCTAGAAGTTGATTATAGTACTCTTAATGCGAACAAGTCTCCCTAAATACTCGTCTTTTGGAAAAAATATGAGTTTGATTAAGGAATCTAGTAAAAGTTGAAAGTGAACATGATAAGTGATTATGTTTCCTTATGAATAAATTCCTCAATAAAAAGTAACTTAAAACAAAAATGTTGCCTATTAACTTTTCATACTGGGGAACCCAACACCGTTTAACCTATCACAAGTTTGTGATTTTCTTATTGTTAACTTTCTCCTAAACATGTTTTCTATCACTCTCCATCAGAACATGAACCTATGTTTTCTCCTCCATGCCCATGTTTTCTTATATGGAGTCTTAGTATGGGTTAACTCAGGTGACCTCTATACTTATCTTTCTTTATTTTAAAGTGATTGTTTTACCGACTCTTGTTCCGATGTGGGACTTTCAAGGATGTTTCCAAGCGCACTTTTAAAATTGCGAGGACGCAATTCCCAAAAGGGTGGAAGGATGTAACACCCCTGGTAAATAAAGAATATGACATTTTCATATTTATCCATATTTATGAATAAAATATTAATATGACTTTAAAGGGGACTCTATGCTCGATGGCGTACCCAACACGCAACAATGAGTTTCTTGGGAATCTTATGTTACACTCTAATAATAAAATAATATTATTTTAAATGGTAGTTAACATGTAGTCGTTGTATTGGCGGTAATGGATAGAAATAACTAAAATATTATTATATATGTTTTTAAATGTTTTTACATTTATCCAATAAAAGATAAAGGCATAAAACACGAAAAGAATTCAATTTTAGGCCTATATGCCCTAGTTTTCACTAAAGGTTCACTTATCGCCTTTTGATGGAGAACCGTCATTAAATATAGTTTTGTTCAATCTTATACATCCTTTTGGACCAAAAAAACTCTTCTTAAGAATTGGGACATCAAAATTTACTTTGTGTAAATTTTTGGTATCTTTCTGATAAAGTTCATTTTTTAATGAATAGTGTCAAATGTTGTATTTTAATTCAAAACATCTTTTTAATCAAATTTATTTATATGATTAGATTATCTTTTGAATTGGTTTTAAAGTGAAATTATAATATATTTTTACCATTAAATCTAATAGTGGTCATTGGAATTAATTTCACTTTGAAATCAGACTTAAACTAGTGTCAATCTTTTGATACATATTGTTTCATAAAAACACGTTATTTGCTCTGACAGCGGGAATTAATTATTAAATTAATTAATGTGAATTATATGATTTGAATTTTTTAAAATAGACTTCATTTTTTAATTTGGAATATCAAATATATATTAGGGTGAATTTTTGGGATTTTTCTGAAAAACTTCAATTTTTGATGAATAGTGAAACCACTAAATGGTACTTATAAAAACTGATTTTTCCGTTTAAATGAAATTTTTCCATCTTTGTGTTTTTAATTTCAAAAATCCGACATACATGGTTTTCATTAAGAAGTAAAATGTGTTTCAATGGGATAAAAATAATTTTTTGGTGAATAGTAGCTTATTAAGTTTTTAATCGCGATTAGAGGTAATTAGTGTAGTTTAAGGTAAAAATAATGTTTTAATAATATGAAATGAACTTGACACATGTCCTAACCTCATTGGATGTGTAATGGCCGACCCAGAAAACCCATGGGTCAACTTGGAGACCCCATGAAGCCACTTTGGTTGGAAAATGACATTAATATCTTTTTATTTAAAGTTAAAGTAAAAAATGAGACAAACATGAAATGTTTTACTAAAACAATTTTTACATGGGGTTATACAAATCAGGTTTTTGAATATAAATATTAATTTTAAAGATAAACATATTTCCTACATCATAGTATTTTTTTATAATTTTTATACATTATATAAATTAAATTATTTATTACATAATGATGATGCAGCGATGACCTCATTATTTAACGATTTAAATAAAATGGAAAGATAATGTAAAATCTAAGACCTACAAATGGACAAAACCAATTGGATGAGTGGATTTCGAACCCTTATCACCTTATCCTCGAATTATATCAATTTGGGACCTTTTAAATCCGAAACCCATTTTAAAATAAAGTAACTTATCTTTACTTTCCAAGAGTGCCCCTCCTCTCCTCTTATAAAAGGCCCCCACCTCTACCTCCTTACCCACACTCCCAAAGCCTTTAGCTCGTCCAAACTCTACCCATTTTGTCTCTTCACTTCCCTCTCTTACTCCTTGAATCCCCACCTTGGCCAGAAGTCTTCCCAAGGAAGCCTTTGAGCTCAAACCAAAGGGAGTTACCCGATTTTAAGGTAATGTCTTCACTTGAGTCCTTTTGTTTTGTTTTGCTTCTCCAACCCCCTAAACTCTTTTTATTAATTTCTTTTGTAACAAATACAGTATCATAAATATACTAGGATGTTGTTATAAGAATTATTCGAGATACACTTTCACACACCTACATCTAATGGTTAAAGAACATACTGTTTACGTGGATGGCGAATTTCGGCCTCCCGAAACGATGATTGTTCAACATTCTTTTAACACCTTCAAAGGTGGCCATTAAGATGACACTATATTTATATGTGATATATAATGTGTTTATGTTTTCCTTAAGCTTATGTATTTTTCATTTTGGGCATACCTTTATGCTTTCCATTATTGGTAAACGCGATATCTTCATTTAAGGAAGTGCGGACTACCGCCCCCTCAAAGTGATTTGATTCGTTAATACCATATATCGTACGTATAAAGGATATATTTAATAATATTATATATGATACCATACTGGAATTAAAATACTATTATGTATCATTATGTTTTAATTCCATTGAATATGAAATAGAAATGGAAGTAGCGTTCATGCGTACGTATGGCTTACCGTCTCCATGAACGGTACATTTCATTTCTTATCTCAAAATGTTATGTAATATTATAAGTACATATATACAATGGATATATATTTAATATATTACATAAAAATTATGGATATCATTCTAGAATTATAACATATATATATATCTCTCATTCTGTTTTAATTCCATTAATATGACAAAAAAATGAAAGTAGCGTTCATGCGTACGTACGGCCTATCGTCTCCATGAACGGTGCTTTTCGTTTTTATCTCCAAATGATATGGAATAGTATGAAATGAATATTTAATGGATATATATGATATTTTAATCATTAATACTGTTCTGGAAATTATTTACTTATAACTACATGGGCAATCTTTTTTCAAACAAGTTCATTTTTGACTCATGTACCAAACATCGGCAAAAACGTCGGATATGAACTAACATTATTGATCAATTATTATAACATTATAATATGTGATATGAACTGAATAATAATATCTAAATGAGGTACTTAGGAAATTATTAATTGACCAAAGTTTATTATTCAGGAATATAAAGAAATGAACAAGACAAGTTGGACTTGAGGTAAGGGATCCTACTCCACTCTTTCTTTTTAAGTACACTCTTTTATGTCAATCCTTTTAAAGATAATCTTTATTATTATTAGGATGATATTTTATATTAATATTACTGTAATTTTTATGTTCATGTGATTAGAGACCCTATTCTCTCTCGTCAATCCATTTTGGAAGTTTTGAGGGGCGCCATTAGGCTGCCGAATTTTCGTAAGAGATCTAACCTCTCTCTTTCTTTTTAAGTACTCTCCTTTATGTGACTTATTTTAAGCTCCTCTTTGTTATGTTGGGGGATGTTCTTTTATATTACTCTTTCTATAAACTTTATGTTAATATGATGAGATGCCCTATTTGATCTCATCAATCCATTTTTGTAAGTTTTAAGTGGTGCTGTTAGGCTGCCGAGTTTTCGTAAGAGATTTTTCATCTCACTTTTATTCCCGTGAGATTTATGCTATATTTGCCACAATTTCATTTGATTGGTGTATGTTCTGCCCATTATTTTACTCATTGTGTAATATACTTTCATTTATGAGTATTTACATCAATGTTATATTTTCCTTCTTTCACGGGGCATATGTTTTAAAAGATACCCATGTCGGTAAGGGAACCTTTCACCCTCCTCTTTTTAAAAGACTTATTTTGTTATGTCTTTTAATTCACATAATATTATGTTGGGATATTTCCTTCTATATCCTTATTGATTTAAATTTTATGTCCATGTGATGAGATACCCTTTTAATCTCTCATCAACTCATTTTCTGAATTTTGTAGTGACGACGTTAGGCTGTCAAATTTTTGCAAGGGAACTTCTTATCCCAAATTTGATTCTTTGGGATAAAAATGCAGTCCTTGAATTTGTCGTTCTATGAATATGTGTGAATATCCTCTGATTTTTTACACTTAATATCCACTTATATTTGGTGTATTCGTTTGTCACACATAATTATGTAATTGATTTATCCTTAAACAAAGGATACCTTCTTTGTAAGGGACTTTGTCTCAGTCTCCATTCATTGAAGCATATTCTGTTTTATACACAACCTTCTTTTATACGGTGTATAAACACCTTTGACTTTTACGTTTATTCAAAAGGAATATTTTTTATACGAAGTGTTTATTAAACGATAAAAGGGAATGTTTTTGTCGTACGTATGCGGCAACAATGACTTCTCCGCCGTCGTGACCATTATTTGAGTTTTGTCTTCCTCTACAAGTCATACCTTCTTTTTAAAAGAAAAATAAATACCATGTTTTACTTTTCTTTTATTTTGGTATTGAAAATGGTTTTCATAATGTTTTTATATCAATGTGTTGTATTGATATCTTGTGATTGAAAGGTGGAAATGTTATGTTTCCTTTATGCATGTTTTATGTGATATGATTATGTTGAGGTTATTTGGAATTATTATGAAGACGGGTGGTTCCGTGATAAACTAAGGGCGGGTGAGCCCGATATAGCTCTCCAATGCATTGGGTAACATGAAGGAGTGAAACGTTAAGGTTTCTCCAAAGAGATTTAGGGAATATACTGTGATGGGTATTCCAAACGTAACCAAGAGGGTTACTCCCTACGTAAGATTGTTATGAATGCCTCAAGTTACCTTTATGTCTTATGTTTTCTATGATTTATTCATGGTTTTATGAGGTATGTTAAAGTGCCTATGTTTTATGAGTAAAGTATGATTTCATTCTTATGTATATATGAACTCATGTTTCCTTTCCATATTTTTATAACCCTTACTGAGCTTTTTATGCTCATCCCATGTTTTTGAAATGTTTTTCACAGGTCAAGGGAAAGGTACATGATGTGATGATAGTGTCCAGGATGTGTCAAGAAAGAATCCATGTTTTATTTTAAATATGTTTCCTTTGATGGGAAGAATGAATACTGTATTTTATGTAACCACTTTGTTTAAATGTGGAATGTAATGCAAGTTTCATGATCTAATTCTCTAAAACTCTAAACCTGAAAAGATCATCAATGTGTAATCTTGTAATAACTCAAGATTAAGTAAGGTTTAAGGCTGGGGCCTTATAATTCCTTATTTGGAATCATGAGTTATAAATTTGGTAATTAAGTCCCTTTTTATTTTTTGTCATTATGAATAGTAACTATATAAAAATTTTATTACCACAGTAAAGAAAAATGGGTTAATTAGGTTTAAAACTAATGTGATGAGGCTTAAAATTCATTAAAAATTTATTTTATTTAATTGGAAGATTATATTTTATCTATAATCAATAAAAATTTAAAACTGTTAACTTTTTATCATTTAACATTGATTTTGACCTTTGTAATATTTATGTTAAAGATAAAGTAAAAAATATCACTTTCTTGATTTTAATATCTATATTATTTTATAGTAGGGATAAAAACATATTATGTTTCGTTATAAGTTTTTATTTTAAATATTAATGATTTATTATCATGGTAATTTATTTTTAATTTTTAGTAATGAAATAATAATATTAAATTATCACAAAATGCCAACACAATGTTTGTACAAGTTTTAGAAAAATAAAGTAAATGATTTTAAAAACACTAAAAAAATATTTTTTGGCTGAGTTATAGTGTCCCATTAATATTATAGGTCAATACAACATATTAAAGATGTTTTAAATGTTTATATTCAAAATAAATTTCTATATTCTTTTATTTATTGTCAAACTGAATGAATTATGTCAAAAATGACATTAATGATGTTTTATTAAAATATTTAAAAGTAATAAAAATATATAAATAGAAAATTTAAGATTATAAATTATATAAAATTTCATTATTTTTCTACTTATAATCTAATTTTCACCATAAAATAAAAGTTAAAAACCTTTAATATTAAAAAATTCATTACCATGGGTATAGTTAAAATTGGTTAACCAAGGGTTTGAACAAAAACACAAGGTTTAAAATGATTTATAAACGTGTACAAGTCAATTTGGCTGAAAATATTATGACTAATATTAAAATATAATATCTTTATAACTCATGTAATAAAGTTACAGAATGAAATTTATTTAAATATAATATCTGATCTGGTGAATATCTTATCACTATATACTTATTATATTTGAATAAATTTCATTCTGGAACTTTATTATATGAGTTAGATATATATTATATTTTAATATTTCATGTATTCCAAAAAATTGCATTAATGATATTTTATGATTAATAATATTTTATTAAATTATTTAAAATTAAAAAAACTATATTAATAAAATTTAATGGGATATGGTTGAAAATATTAACTTGGGTCTATTTATGGGATTATTATCCTTTTATTGTTATTTTATTGACCCCTAAACTGTAAAGAACATCGATATCACATTAATTGTCATAAGGGTTAATAGTTGTTTTTAAAAAATAGATAAGAGTGGAATCCTCACCTAAAAATTTAAAAATTATATTTTACGAAATTATTTATACTCATACAAATCCTATATTATAATTATATCAATTTAGATCCATTTGAACATGAAAATTGATTTATATTAATTTAATAATTTGAGAAATTCCAAGAATGGCCCTTCCCCCACTTAAAAATGGGCACCCCCTTTCCTCTTATCTCAACACTTCAAGAGCTATTTGGATCAACCATTCCCTACCCAAATAATTTCTTAAAATCCCTCCCCATGTTCTAAAATTATTTTATTGGAAAAAATACCAACATTATAGGGATTAATTTTAAATAAAATGAGGATATTTGTAGAGGTATACATTTTAACCAAATTTTTTGGTTTTATTTATTCCTTTAAACCCTTCAAATATTCTTCAAATATGAAGAAATAAAAAAAGTATGTTAAGTATATTGAGATATTTTTATTCGAATATAATAAATTATTTCTATCTCATTCTTCCATCAAATGGGAAATAAAAGAACCGCCACACACACCGATGTAATTAATTTTACATGACCACATATCATGTATGATTATAATGATAGATTTAATGTATATATACATATATATGATATTAATGTAATATTTATAATTATGAAAAGATAATATTTTATTTTATCTCTTACAATTTTTCTATTAAAAATTGATAACATCATTAGTGTGTATATGTGGATTACTATCTCTACAAAGTGATATGATTCATTTTTTAAAACACATCACAAGGATACAATATATAAGTATATTTATAATAATAATATGATATTAATAATATAATAATAATTAAATAAATATAAAAAATATTAATTACATTTTTTCTATCACGATATTTAAAAAAATGGAAACATTACTCATACATACGTACAGCCTACCATATCCATTATTGAAACACAGTTTGCCTTTCGAAACCATATTTTTGGTTAGTTTTAAAAGTATAATTAAGTAATTGTATCTAACATGATAATAAATAATGTAAAAGGAGAAATAAAATTGAAAATTTTTCTTAATAAAGTAATTAATTTATATTATTTTATTATTAATGAAGATAAATAATATATGTGATGACTCAGACTCAAGATAATAGACACTTTAATTTATAATTTCTCTTTTAAATTCTTTGAAGATTTAATTTTAAAATCTTTTTTTCTATATCCATGTAATCTATATTATTTTATGAGTGTATTTATATGTACATGAAAGAATTATAAAGTGAACTTCTGACTTTATTGAAATGTTTTTCAAAGGAATATTTTTATTGACCATTTTGACTTTCTTTACAAAAGAAAAAAAGGAATGTTCTATTATAATGTATATGATATCAAACGCTTCTCTCTCCACCACAATTTTTATTGGATGCTTTTATTACTTTACACGTTTACATTTTTATAATGAAATTCCCTCCTTCCATTTTTTCTGGTTATTTTACTTTTGAAAATATATTTTTAAAATGAAAGAGTTCTTTATAAGATATAGAGTTTTACATTTGGGTTCAAAAGTGTTTTTTCATGGTCTTTATTATAAAAAGGTGAAAGTTGAAAATTATTTATTCATGTTATAATTCTTGTAAAAGTTTTATGACAATGGGTTATTCTATTCTATATTAAGGCTGAGTAGTTCCATTATAAAAAAAGGATAAGTATATCTATTATAAACTAAATATGGGTGGTAATGTTATAAACCAAGGATGGGTGGGTATATTATATCTCTATAATGTATTGGATAATTATTATTTTCTCCTAATAATTATAATGAATATTGACCATATTGGTTTTTCCACTTGAAAGTGTTCTTGTAAGGGTTCTATAGATATGACGTCTCAAGTCACCTACATGAATTTCATATGATATATAATTTTTTTCATAGAAATTTCTTAAATTCAAAGTAAAATATAGTAATCTTTTGTCTTAAATTAAGGATTAATCTCTTTTGGGTAAAGGATTGTTTTTATTAAAAAAAATCATGGGTTTTCCTGTTTTCTAAGGAACCCTTACGATTACGATTTTTTTCATTATGATTTCTTATAAATTGTTTCCTGAGTAAAATTGGGTATTAATGCTGATTTAATGTATAATTAACTTATTATTACGGTTCAAAGTTTATTATGTTAAAGGAAGACTATCTTTTATGATTTTATATTTTTTAAAGGACTAATAATTTTCTTTCTTCTCTTATATGTCCCTTAATGAATACTTTGGGTTCCAAAACCATTTTTAAATGTTTTAAATTGGTTTTAAGGATGACTTAGAACAATGATAAAGACTTAATATTGAAAAATAAAAGTTTGGTATATTTTTAACAGTAATCACTTAAATACATGGGTAGTTATATGCAAGAGTTTAACATAATTTTTAAAAAATTAAATACCGAATAGGTCCTTGGGTATATTAGTGATCCCATATTTCCTTTTCATGTTATTAGTTTTGGATGGCTGAGATATGTTCATATTTATTGGTATAAAAGAAATAATTTTAATTTTTATGTTTTTAGCATCAGATCTGGTATTGCAGGTTGGGGCCATCACATTAACCCTTTATTAAACACTTTTACCATATTTTATATTTTATCAGGTACCTAAATTTTACTACGGTAAACTATTTTTATGACTAAAAATGAAATGGTCCATATTACCAATTTTAACTTACTGATTCAAAATTTTAAAAATGTAAAACAAGATTTAAATTCTAGATGTGGTAAAATTTGTTTGTAACAAAAGTATCCAAACAAAATTAAATTGTGTTTGTTAATAATAAAAAAAATTGACACTAAAATAATGTATAGTTTTAATTACCATAAAATTTAATTTTTTTATTGTTAAAAAATGAGATTTATGTGACTTTAAAATCAAGTGAAAAGTGAATGGAACCTTGTAAATACTTAATTGAAGAAAAATATTCCAAAAACAAATTTTAAAAAAACATAACATAGGTTCCAAAATGTTAAACATAAGATCAAAATATTATTTAATTCCCTATTTTACTCTATAAATCGATATATATTTTTTAATTTTTCTAATTCATTCTTTTATCATGACGATGTAATAGAAGTTATAGTATTTATAAAAACTGTATTTTTCCCTATTCACCAAAAATCAGCTTTTCTAGAAAAACACCAAAATTCCATCCTAACCTACTTTTAATAAGATTAATATAATAATAAATTTAATTTTATCAAATTAAAATTATAAAATTTAGAAAATGACCTTTTATATGAAAACATATAATACATGGGAAAAAGTTTATTTAAAATAAAACCATTTAGTTTACTAATTAAAAACCATATCATTATTTCATAACCAGATAAAATTATTCATCATAATAAAAATGAATATAAAATTATATAATTAACATGAATATCCATTTATAAAATATCTAATAAGAAACCATTTTTTGAAAATATATTTAACCTTTACAAAAAACACCTTCTCTCTAAAAGTCCATATAACTATTTTAAATGTATAATTGGTACCTAATTTATTACATAATATCAAAAGAAATATGTTATAAACATATATAAATGTTTAAAGTATATATACCAACACATAATTCTTTAATATTAATAAATCATAAAAGAGATATATTTTTAGAAATTCATGGGTTGTCATATTCTACCCCTTATAGAAATCACATCATTTTATTTCAATATTTTTTCTAAATATAATGGTTTAATGAAGTTTAGAAGTAATAAATTTTCATAGTCCATTTCATAGGGTAAAATATCCCTTAAAAAATTATAATTTTCAACTCAAATCCCAATAATAGAACCTCAAAAATAAATATGGGTAATGTTAATAAATACGAGGTATACGATAAATAAATAAACAGAAGTGGAAAGAAATATATTATTTGTTTTTAATGGATATTATGAAAAAACACATTGAAAAGAAAATATAAATTTTTTTCTTTAATAAAAATTATTTTAAATATTAATTATTCATAAGAGAATTAATATTATCTTCTAAAATAGGAAAACATATATGATAAGGCATAACATTTACATAGAGAAGAAAAATTGTCAATATAGAAGAGTAAAATTATTTATAATAACATCATAAAAATGTATCAAATAAGAAGAACATGAAAAGGTAAATTACCTTGATAGAAAAATAAAATACGATTATAGAAATAGAATGGTAGTGTATATTAATCATAATTTCTTTTAAAAGAATAAATTTTATAACTCATGAAAAATAGATTGATATAAGAAACTATTTTTCAAAAAACGTGGTGTGTGAGTTATAAATCCATTAGTGGAAAAAATACCATCAATTCATCAAAAATCAAAGTAAAATATTCTATTAAAAAATTATATGATTAAATAATTAGAAAATAGATATTAATTATAAATAAGTTTCATTTTAAAGTCAATACTAAGATAATTATCAATAACATTTTTTTGTTAAAAATGTTTATACTTTTATAAGACTCGTGATTTTTAATGGGTTTCTAAGGTGAACCTTGATAGTATGATGATATTTTAAATATAATACTTAATAGATTTATCATCATTTTTCTTACTATTTATGAATTATTTTATCATTATGATAGTGAGTATGATAAAATATACATACATAGATTTATTTTAATTCCATAAGAATAATACCACCCTTTGGTTGTGTGTCTCAATCTGTTTCCACCTCTATTTAATCTCTGATTCCAAATTATGAGTATCCAAGATAATTTTTTTATTTATGAATCATGAAAATATATAATAAATGGATAATGATATATGAAAAATGATAAAGTTCCCCATTATATGAAGGCTTTTTTATAAACATTTATTCCCATAACTTTTTTCCAATTATAAAAAACCAAACGGTAAGTATGAGTAATGATAATAAACAAATAAATATGAATGAAACATCATGAAAATAAGAAATACATTAACATGATAAACTTAATTAGAGTAAAAAACCGCATCTTTAACTTAAACCAATCAATGTATAACTAATCCTTAAAACTCTTGAATACAATTTTTGACAAATTGGAAACCCCAAAAAATTAGAAATCAAAACATATATTCTTCATAAATAAAATTAACTTCTATACCAAAAAAACATATATACTAAAAATATATACACTCTAATCTTATTTTCTCTCAAATTAAAGTAATATTTTATAAAAAACAAAAAACGTACTATTCTAATTAATAATATTTTACCCCAACATCCAATGATATAGAATCCCAAAGGGTTATCTAATCTTAAATCATGTATTCTTCCAAAGACCCAATAAAATCCTCTCAAAATATCATTAATCACCTTCAAATAATACATCAAAAGGGTTATCTATGAATTTTAACTTTTGATCAACCCTATATATTTCAACCCATCATGGTATCCCCAACTCTTAAATTATACTCACAATATAACTTTATATACTCTAAAGTTGTCTGAACCCGACCTTGATACTAACAATAATTCCCTAAGCCTATACACTAGTATTTGGATTTAAAAACATATTAATTACAAACTACATTTTATACCCACTGAAGCAACCCAAATTTAACCATCCAAAATTACAATATAAACAACTAATAATGAGTTAATTATATAAAAAAGACCTTTTAAGGTTATAGTTTTATAAAATAGGAAAATTATTTAACAAAATTCCACATATCATTCTTGTTATGTGTAAATTGTTTTCACTGATGTACCTAGTAGACTAGTGCAGAAACCTTTGTGGGGTTGAATTAGGTGTTTCCTATTTTTTTTACCAAATTTCAAACCCTTAGGAAACACCCTTGGTACATAAATCTTATTTATAATTAGTGCATATGGAACTATTTTAGTTTAACTAAGAAATAATTAATTATATGCATTAAATAAAAGAAGAGAAAAATAAGATGCAATTTTTATATAGTTCGGTATAAAGAGATACATTTTTTCATGATTGGTTGTTCGCCCAAATCAATGTTTCTTTACTTTAGTCAAGTATTAATTATAATGGGTTCACTGTATATCACAACTAAAATTCTAGTGTCTTACTATAATTATAAATATATTCTTCCCATAAGACTACTACAAATAGATTTACATAAAATTAATTGTTTCACACCATGTTGTTAAATCATACATTGAGTCACATGGGTTCTATAAAATCCCATTATGTGTATGAAAGTATTTTATTCTTAGATCCTGATTTTAATTAGATCAAAAGTATGATCATTGATATATCTAAATCAAAATACTTATATTCTTCACTCAACTCAAAGTCTTTGAATTCCATTTGGCTCTTCAAAAAAATTACATGAAAATCTATATTGTAATTTTTCTATTCCCTTAGATCTTTGACAAAACCTACTCATTGGATCCTAAAACTTCTTTACTAAAACATAACATAGTGAAATCATGAAAGATCATACGAATACATACTTGGTTCTAGTAACTCCCCTCTCTTTATCTAGTTCTATGATCATTGAATGTAGTCTCATATTCTTATTTTCTTTCAGCTTTGATACACAAAGGATCTGTAATTTCAGAATTGTACTAGATTTTTCTTCTACAAAACTAAACCATAAAGTGGATACTTTGAGATATGGAGAGATAAATAGAGATCTTGTATTCATATTATTAGGTACAAAACATGGATTCTTAATGGTGTAAATCTCTTTAACACAAGTATAACCTTCTTATTCATCTACATTATTTTCTTTCTCATTTTCCCCCATCTCTCACATGCAATTGTGGATTCATTTAACACTATTAAATGAATACCAACATATTCAGTTTCCTTACTAGAAAAAAATGAAGTATTTTAATTCTTCTACAAAAATGAGCTATTATATAATAGCCACATTAGGAAACACTTATTTACTACACCTTTATCTAAAAAAATATCCATTGTGGAAACCGCTTCCACATTCTTGTACTAATGTTTCATTATACACATTATGTTATTATTTATCATTTATATTTACTCATCGAAATTATTCTTGATTATTACAGTAGACTTGAGATCTCGTTATCTTATTCTCATTGAAGCTGACTCAAGATCTATTTAATTAAATATACTTATAGAATGTAAAAGCTATTGAAAATAAATTAGCAACTCAATGAATTTCCAAACACTTCTAAAATAGTCTCAACTCAATATTTTTATAATGATATATCCAATTAAATTATACACATAAAATTGTAATCAAGACTATATAATATATTAATCACAATAAATATATATACAGTGTATATTTTATTCTTATTTTCAAAAATCATGAAATCTAGAAGTCTTCTCATTTCTCAAATCTTGAGAAAATTCCAAGAATTCCATACCAGTTTCCTATGAACACTTGAACATCCTTAGATCAAGAAGATACATGTCATGATAAATAAAAGATTCAAGATTTATGATTCTTCATCTGCATAATTCTTGAATACCTAATAAAACCATTTTCAATATCAAGAAATATATTAAATAAATTCCCTCCAAAATAGGCTTGGATCATGGTTAAAATAATTATTATAATGTTATAATCTTGAATCCATAGAACAATAATTGACTAAATTTATTTTATTATTTAGAATAATAACTATATAAATATACAAAATTTCACAGAGTAGATATATAAAATTCAGCTATGTGAATCCCATTATGGAAGTCACTTATGTGGATATCAGATATATGGGGATCTACTTATGTTGGCTCAAATTCACTTACACAAACCACATTTTAGTAGGTCTCTAAAAATGGGTATGTACAATTTGAATATGTGAATCTTCATTCAAATATTTGGTTCTTTAAATTTGATACATAATATATTTTGAAAATATACATTTTGGTTACAACATAGAAACTCCATACATGAGGCATTAGACTATATAGATTCACCTACATCAAAAATTTTAAAGGTGACCATTTTCATATGCGACCATTCACTTAAGTGTGTCACATATATAGCCGTAATTTCCTACATGGGATGAATTTTCTTATGTTGATTATTATGTGAGGAATCAATTTCCATATATATAACTTCACATAGGTGAATTAACTTACAAAGTTTCGTATTTCCTTATTCTATGAATTTTACTACGTTCTGATTTAATTTACGTGGATTATGGGATTAGGAAGATTAAAATATTTCCTTAATTTTCAATATAGTAACCTTAAATATTTATTAAGTCATTCTAGATCACTCTTAATCATCTTGAAACGCCAATTTGTAATTTATGCAACTCTCTCACTCACATAAAAACATTCCCTTTAACTTTTAAGTAACTAGAAACTCTATTTTTTATTTCTTTTATTATCATTAACCATATTACTGATTTCAGTCAATCTAAAACTCTATATAAGTGTGTTTAATTGAGAAATTTGGAATTCATATGCATATGGACACTAGGATGTTCTTCTTTCAATTCTATTTCTCTTTAAACTTCAATCAATAATCAATTTTACCACTGATTATAATAGTTGTAGCACCCTAACATTTTAAAATATGAACATTATGTATGATAACATGTATAAAAAACAAAAACAAATCTTAGAAAAGAATGTAACATACTGATACTATATGATATATTTATTTTAAAATAAATTTAATCACTTTAATAACCTACGATGCACGTAATACAGGGTCTAAACAAAACATGATACTCTCATAATGTTTTATTATCTAAATATGAACATTATAACCTAGTTGTTAAATTGTTGGGAATAAATATTAATCAATAAATTATAACCATTATATGGTTTAAACAAGTGTAAAATAAATTAAATTGATATTTATTTAGTATAAATAAAATAAGAATCATTTTAAGGTAAACAGAAATTTTTTATGAAAACATATATTCTCTTAAAAGGTTTTAGTAGTCACGTTTCTCAAACATAATTTATAATTAATTTTTACAACTATAAGAATTTTTATTTGAATAAATAAACATTATTTTTGAAATATTTATATCCAAATTAGTCTACTGTGATTATTTAATATTTCTCTGAAATTTTTTCCTTTTTGATGAATAGTGAAAATACTGAATTTTAATTGAAGTCTTTCTTTTCATTTTAATTTTTTTAAAGTTAAATTATGTTTTAAATTGGTTTTAAATTAAAATTTGTTCAAATATATTATAATTTAACTATTTTTTTCGTTGGAATACTTTTCATATTGAATTTTGATATAAAACATTGTGAATGTTTGAATATTTTCTCTTTGAAAACTCACATTCTCATCCTATCTATGAGATTATTTTTAAAGTATATTTTTCCCCTTATTTGAATCTGATTTACCAAAATGTATTAAATATTTTCGATTAATCATAATTTATATTATATAATAATGTCAACTTAATTTTTTACCATAATGAATATAAAAAAACAAAAAATATTTATCATGGTTAAGTAAAATGCGTTTACCAGGGGGTTACACAAAGATGATAAGGGTTGAAAATGACCCCAAACATGTATAAATACTATTTTATGGCCATATTTCCATGTTATACTTTCCAATTTAGAATACATATTCATTGGGAAGTGTTTTTCATTTCAATGAATTTATCATTTTATATTTTTTTGGGAAATTTCCAAGTAATTTCTAAGGTCTCTTTTCCCCACTTATAAAAGGGCACTCCCTCCTGTCACTTATTCATGACTATAAAGATTGTTTTCCTTGTTATAAACCTAAAAATTATATCCCAAACACACTTAGACACATTATAGATCTTTTGTTCCTCCCAAAGACTAACCCTAGGATCCTTAAGAGGATATCCAAATGAGGTTTCTCTAAGAGAAGGTAACTATGTTGATAAAGCTCTTTCAATTTAAATAATCCGTTTCCACCTTAAATTATGTATTTACACTTAAAATAAATTAAAAAATTATATCACATATACTTAGGTTTATGAAATAATTTGTATCCATCTCCACTTCCATCAAATGGGAAATGAAATCATCGATTGTGTGCACAGTGGACTACCACCTCGCGAACCGACGCACATCATTTTCCATCACCAAAATTAAAGGATTTATATAATGAAATATTTAATAAATTAATATTATATTTAAGATATTATTATATTTAATTATTTTTAATGCCATAGATACCTTTTAAAGTTCTATTCTGTTTCAAATATGACAATATCTCTCATGAGTACGGAGGACTACCGCCTCACAAAGTGATGTGATTCATTTTTCACTTATGCTTTAAATGGAATGTAATAAGGATATTATTAATGAATATATTTGATATATATTATATGATATTTATTATTGAAAATTAATATACTACTCAATTCCTTACACATTCACTCATTATGTGAATGATTTATTCGCTTGTGTATACGTATGACCTAAAGTCTCCACAAAGCATTTCGACTCAATTTCCATGTAACAATTTCATAAATTGTAATAAAAAATGTATCTAATGAAAAAATATGATATATACAACATTAAAATAATTATTTATATGATTTAATTATAACATATATACAGTAATCATAACTTTCATGATAAAACACGCATGATAAAACAATACAATTAACACCCAAAACAATGAAAATAATAAAATATTATTAACAAATGGGTAGTAAAATTTTATAAGGGGGTCATATATAGTATGATATATGAGTATGGTTATTTAATATATTTATAATAAACCTATATTTATTATACATGAGTTTTAGTCATATATGAAGGAAGTCTAACCTTAGGTAAATATTTCTCGTCTTACTATTACTTCTGTGAGTCATATATCATATTAACCCATTATTTCCATTGTATGGTGTATATAATTAACTTTAGATATTTTATATATTTAATATATTAAACTTCATGGTATTTAAAGTTTCAATTTATATCATTTATTTTATGGGGATTACAATTCAAAAGTTACCAAAAAGGTAAGGGTTTATTTCACAATCTCATCATTATTCGGGATTTTTATTGTATATGTCTCCCTTTAGGGAATTATTTGATATATTTATATTAAATTAAATATATTTTATTCACATATGGCTATTCATGTAAATTTTCAAGTAACAGTACCATTTTCCCACTCATTGGTACTTAAAATGATTTATTTTTTAAAAAAAATATGACATTATTTCTTTCTTCAGTTGAAAATACTTTTTCATCATAACCCATATTTCCTATAAATGTTTTTACATTTTAAAATAATTTATTAAATAATGTTTTAACTTTTTTTAATTTTTAATTTTTTAATGGAATGTTAATGTCATTTTCAATATAATACCCATTTCAATGTTTTCAGAATATGTGGAAAAAATAATTATTTTAATGGCCTAAAAAAATTATACTGTCATGACCAATCAATGTTTTAGAGATTTTTTTTCAAGTTTTAAATGGTAATTTTCTATGGAAATTATTTTCAAAATATTTTGTAAACTTTTAATTTTAAAAATGAATTTTCCAAATGCAAAGTTTATTTTCCTCAAAAGTATTTTTAAGGATCTTTTCATGGTATTCCTATTTATAAACCAAATGAACCCTCTATTTTACTTATAATCCACTGAGGATATGGTGTATTGATACCATCCTTATTATTTCAATATATGGTTTATGTTTATTTTGACATTGGATGTAAAATTTTATTACCATTAACCATTTTAATCTGGAGGGTTTCTAAATATGTTTATTGATTGGGGTAAGTATTAACATTTCATATGTTAGTTTTTCAATATGATTTTTGTTATTGATTATTTTTCACTAATTTTCTATTATGAATTAATTTTACTTAGTATGTGATGTTTTGGGGATAATATATCCCCTCAATGCATCAGTATGTCTCATGAGACAAACTAGATTTGGTTTTGTCCAATGCCCTAACCATTTATTTAGATTTAATGGCACAAGGCATTAATAGTAATTGTTCAATTTCCAAAATTATGAATTAAATCATTATGAATTCATCTATTATGTGATTATTAGATCAGTTTTAAAATCCATGGTTAAGTTTTCATGCTGATGTTATCATTTATATGGGCTTATTTTATTATCATTTATTAGTACCATATTATTCTCAATTTAATTATTAAATGGAATATGTATTAATTATTTACCTTTCCATATTTTTTATACCTTATTTATTTATAGATTCCATTATAAGATTAACCTTATCGAGAATATGAGATTTCCTCTTTGTTATGTTTTATTTTCCCCAAGATACCGGGAAGTGTATTGTGATAGATACGCAGGAATACGTTAAGGAGAATAATGGGGTTCTAAAAGAAAATATATATTTTTATTTTATTTTAAAAAATGTAGTTTTAATTTAATTATGTATCTAGTATAAAAAGTCTCCTAATTTATTAAGTCCTTCATGATGCAATTCCTTCTATCTTATGCCAATGTAATATAGTAGTCATCAACTTTGAGTTACTGGGGTTGGGGTCACTCCAACATATCATCGTGTTGTTTACTGTATCCCGTATTCTTATTATATAAAACTATTTTAGATATTACTTGAAATCATACTTATCCAACTATCATGTTCTACCCTAAAGATCAAATATTTCAATATTTTGATTTTAATATGGGCTACCCACATTAATATGTTCATCCAAGTACTCAAGGGAAATCAACTGCTCATACTCCTATACCCAATATGTGGAAATTAGTTCCAAAATCCAAGTAATGGTTCAATAAAAATCCTATAAAGCATTCATTACCATTACCTAATAACACTGACAATGAAAACAAGAAAAAGTAACAATAAATATAATCATAAAACCCAATACAGATAAATATTCCCCTTTTATTTTTTTTCAATTCCACATTTATTCCAATAATAAAATTAATTCTTCTCCACCAAATTTAAAATGAATGAAAAGGTCAAAAAATGTCCCCCTTAATTTAACTATGTTCTCATGCACTTGAAATACCTCCTATTCTCAAAATGATCTTCTAATATTCTTAGGGAAGGTATGCACTACATGATTCTTAGCTATGCACTATATGTTAATCACTCTATGTTTACTTGGGTAAACCTGGTATAAAATACAATATTTTATAACATATACACAAAAGTTTTCCATTACATTTCTCAATGTTTTGGAAAATATGATTTTACAGTACGTGGGGGTGTATAAATCAAATTCTCAAAAATTTATATGAACCTACACTCATCATAACAAGCACATCATAATATTCAAGTTCAAGTAAATTACTTAACATTTTGGTTAAGACAACAACCCCCATTAGTGATATATATATACAGGTTAATAAATTAATGGAGAATGAAGTCAGACCTCATCTTTAAGATTTTTAAGGGGCTTCCCAAATTTCTATATTCAAGAATATTTGAGAAATTATATTAGTTTTTCATTTTTTAAATATCTCCCCTAAGGGAATACTCCTATGTTCTCGTCACCTTTCCAACCCATCATTTAAACACCAAAAATTAATTATGGGATTTGGGAGATATTTAAACTAATCCTAAATATGAAGAATAGGTTAGAGACATGGTTATCAACTTAGAAACTCTATTACTCATAGGTTTGTAATGTCATGATCTCTTCATGCTTGTTTTAAACTTAACTTTCTAGTTTTTTCAACTTTTGGGTAGCATGGGATTCTTTAAATTTTAAACTATTTTCTTAGATGAAATAGACTCTTAAATCGTATAAAAAATATAAACATATTTCTATTTATCTTGATCAACCTTTTAAGCCAATTCCAACTTTTCGGGATAGATTGTAAGATAACATTTAGCTACATGTTTAGTATTATTCTTGGTTGGGGATTACCTATTTATAATTGAAATACTATATCTCAAGACCATGGATGACTTCTCCATCTGTTTAAACATATCTTCTTGTTGGGGAAACCATGTCATACATTTCATATTAGTACGGTCAACCTTCTTTCAGCTTCCACGCACACATTCATTAACTCTGACTTCATCAATTTTGGGAATTCTCTCATACACGCTTTAAAGAGTTCCAATAAACATACCAATTTAACCAATTATTTCTATAATTGGTTCCCTTTTGTCACATTACTCTAATTTGGTTTTTTGGAATCATTTCTTTCTAATAAGTTGAATCTACCCATTTCCTTTCTTCATGACCTTCTCGGGAGAATTGTCTTTCATAGATTTTAAATCCATAGTAGAAACACTTTCCTTCATAACCTTATTCTCACTCTAGTGTTTTTCTATATTCTATTTAGCCTATTTTTTCTACCTTTTAGAGGTGAAATATAATTATATATAAGTGTGACCACCTAAGTTACACATTTTAGGGGAGTTTCTCAGTCACTCAAATTTATTCCTTATGGATAGATTCTTTTTCATTTGTGATATCTTCTTATCTATAATTGGTTTCCTACTTTCATGAGTATTACACCCTAAAAATTTAAGACTTATTTCATTACCACGGAAAAAATTATTATTCTATAAATATATATCCCTATTACCAAAGATTTATCAACACCAACACATTCTAACAAATCTTGATCTTTTACTCGTGCATGAAATATGTTTGTAACTTAAATTCATATTTATTTTGGGTTGGAACCCTAAATATTTGAGATCCTTTTGGGGAACTATTATTCTTAGGAATGAGCACATTTTTCCTTAATATATTGGTATTTATCCCATTATTTATACTCTTCCACCTATTTAATTATTTTTATTTTTTCCCCATATTTTCTAAAATTCGAAGTTTAGTATAAGACACATTATTTTCATTGTGTGTTTTCTTTTTACAAGAGAAAAATATTGGGGATTCTCCACATGACCCCACACTCATTGAGACACATTGTTTTACCTTACTTGTTGTAATAATCAATAAAAAAGTATTTATGGAAAAAAATTTCTTCTCAACATATCAGGATGTTACAACATGGGTAAAATCCTAATTTTTTAACTTAATTTCTAAGTCACGGTACCTCATATACAAAGTATTATTTTCATCCTCGGCTGATCTTAGTCTGGTCTCTCATTTTTCACTTATATGCCCAACCTAATACTTATGAATTTCCTTATCTGTAGTAAGTATTTATCTAGTTGTTCCACTATTTTTTATTTAATTTCTAGCTGGGAAGTCCTAACATCCATGGAGAATTTGTAAAGCCCATCCAAATCATAGACTAATTCCATCAAAAAAAATCATAGCATATATTTCAGTTATTAATCTATTTAAAATTATTCATTATATAAAGACATTATTTCATTGAATATTAAAACAAATTTTCTTTAGATTATACTAGTATGGTGATAGTGTTGTAGGAGCTTGTCTTATTTATCAATGTGTCATACACTACATCAGTTTCTTCTTCTAGAAAGGACTATTCATTCTAAGATGCCTTCATGAATCAATATATATATATCAATACTTCAATTATTATATTATTTATATGATCCTGAAACTCAATATATATGGTTTTTCATATTGTAAAGAAATCATTAACACAACTTGATTTACAATCACTAGAAGAATGAAAATAAAGAGATTTAGTAATCACATCTTTAACATCCTAACAATTTTTATATGATAATATTTATTCTTTATTATTTGGGTTTTTTCTTTGATTTAAAACATATCTAGTCCTCATGTTTAGTAGTTTCATGGGTGAAACCATAGATTCAACACTGAATCAGATGGAGATTAATTCTTCCATCTAATGCACTTATTTAAAAATCTGAAATATTCAATATATATATATATATATCAAATGAAACAATTGGGATAAATTTTTAGTTTATATCAGGAAAATAAATTTACTTATAATATATTTTAGACAATACAAATTATCAAATTAATTGGAATATAATCTGATATCATTTTATGTACCCAATAGACCAATGTAGACACCCAAGCAGGGGGTGAATTAGGTGTTACCCTTCACACTAAATTTATAGTTTTGAACTATTTTGTCCATGTATACCCTATGTCACATAGGTTTAAAATAATCGTAATTTAGATATCCATTATTTTTTATTTTCATATCCTCCACTGAAGAAAATCAATAAAAAGGTTCAATGATGATTCTACTTCCAAATACTGATCTTATGTCCTCCACTCAGAGTCTATTGCTAATTGGTTCTTTAATATAAGTACCTGAAAATTTATGTCTAAATATTTCTCATCTAACATATATTATACAAAATTTATCACTATATTTTTAGAATTATTTAAGAAAAATATATATAGAAAACTCGACGAATATCAGATGAATACTTTCTAAGTTCCTAAAACTCCCTTTTTCTGCTTCAACTCACTGATCACTGAATGGATTCTAATATTCATCTTCCCTTTTTTCTTTTATAAAATATTTTTTTGCATATTTATAATTGTATCAACTACTAATTATTTTTTCACTAAAACATGTAATAGATACTTAGAGTGTGAGAGAGTGATATTGAAATCATATTATTAACAATGGATCTCATATTCTCAATGTTATTAATCTCTCAAACATAAGTTGTATCTTCTTCACCTTATACCCATTCCATTTCTAGATTTTATCCATTTATCAGAAGAATGAGTGTATTAATTTAATAGAATTAAATTTATCCCATAAAAATTATTTTCTACATTTTTATTTTGATGAAGTATTTAAATTTTTCTAGTAAAAATGATATACTAAGAACTAGATACTTTTGGAAGAACCAATTTTCTGCACCTTTATCTCAAAATATCTCTATTATGAAAAGTGTTTCCACATTGTTTTACCAAATTTCCCTTATGTAATTTATCTGATTCATTATCATTTCTCTTATATCACAAAAAATATTATAGAAACTTCTAATAGCCTTAATATCTCACCATCGTATTCTCACTGAACCAACTTCGATCTATATTTACTTCAACCATCTCACACAACAAAAAAACTCTTGAAAATAATATAGCATTATAGAAAATAATCTAACATTTATAAATAAGGATTGAATCACTAATTTTCACATGATATCTCCTATTAAATTTTACGCATTAAATAAACATCACAGTTATATAATAAGTAGTACACAAAAAATATATTTATAGACTGAAAATCATTCCACTTTTCCATATTCCTAAAATGTAAATTTTTTCTCATTTATTAAATCTTGTAAAAACTCAAATACTTCCATCATAGTTTCACATGAATACTTAAATAGCCTTGGACCCAGAATATGTAATCCATTTTAAGTAGATGTTGATGTTTTGATGGTTATTTATATGAATTATTCTTGAAAACCTTTTAAAAAAATTATCATCAAGATATATATCAAGAGGATTCTCTCTAAAATAATATTGGATCATGCATAAAGTAAGTGTCATGATGTTTAGATCATAAATACACAACAAAATGGTAATTTGAACCGATTTTCCCCTTTGGAATAATAATTATACAAATCAACCGAATTTCACCCATTATGTATAACAATTTTGGAATGTGAATCCCTATATGGAATTCATGTATATGGATATTGGGCATGTGAGGATCTACTTATATTAACTCAAATTCAATTACGTAGACTGAATTTTTATATGTATATGAAATAGTCTCTACAACATTGGGATATGTGAAGCTTCATTCATGTATAATGTTTCTAAATATAGATGCATTATGTATTTTCACTATGAAAATTTCAGTTACACCATAGAAACCCAAAACACATGGAATTCAGCTAATTGTATTCACATATTCTAGAATTATTATATGTTACCATTTTTATATATAACCATTTACATAAACGAATAATGTACAAAACCAAATTTACCTATGTGGGACTGATTTTCATACACATATTCCCACATGTGGCCTAAATTTTCTTATATAGATATTCATGTAAACTAATTTTATTACATGGTTTAGATTTCCTTACATGATGTATTTTCTTGTGTGGTAATTTTTGATAGAGGTATTTTAGAGTTAGGAAAATTCAAAGATTACCCTTATTTTGAACAAAGGTTCCTTTATTCCTTCTCTATTCTTTCTCTAAAAATCAAAAATATCTCAAAACACCATTGGTGATTTTCTATATTTTTTCAAGAACATAAAATGACTCCCAACCACCTTGCAACAACTATAATATATCTCTTTAAGTTCCTCAATATTCTATAATACATTCTTAATTAAAGTCAACCAAAAACTCCATCCAAATATGTTTCATTACTAATTTTAGTAGTTATATGTAGAAATACACTAGGATGGCCTTATTTAAATTCTATGTGTCTTTAAACTCTAATCAACTATATATTTTATGAATTCTTATAAAAACCAATTTATTTTTTTCACTATATTCAACACTCTTTCCATTCCAAAGTGTTGTATACAGTACTGGAACTCCTCCTTCATCACCTATCATGTTCTTCCATGACGATCATATCAATAAATAATTAAAATTCAGTATTTTGTTCCTATATAAATCAATCCATTTAGGTATTCAAGGGAACCAAACTCCTATTATGATACTCAATATATGGTTAGATTCTCTAAGATTCAAGTAATGGGTGGATACACATTCCATAACCCATATCATTTTCTTTATAGAATGAATTGAAAATGATAAAAAAACAACTGAAAAAGAAATACAATCATCAACTCAAGGGATCTTCACCCACAAAACTGAGATTTTCTTTTTTCCAAAATAATTCATCAATATATCTCCACAAATCCTCCAAAAATGATAACCTTCTAGAAAACACACACATAATACACCTCTTTATAACCTAGGGAAATGGATTCCAAATAATAATGGGACTAAATTATTAGTAAGGGTAAACATAATAGATTTTAATCAAATTTCATAATTCAATATAAGATAAACATGAGGGAATTAGATCATATTCAAGGTATATGATCACATAAAAATAAAACCATACTAAAAAAACATGGATCAGAAATTGTTAGTCATAGTATGAATCCTGGTATGTGACATGAGTAAAAAGTAGTGTGAGAGCATGAGTCAATAACCATGAATTATAACATAGAAATGTTTTATTTTCTTTACTCTATAATATTGTAGAGAAATATAAAAAATAAAAATAAAAGAAAAAAATTAAAATCAGGAAGGTTACTTAGGACATCATATTCATATCCCTTGTAAAATGGAATAACCTGTATATTTTATTCCAACATCAATCATAATGGAATAAACTACCCAGTTAATTCAAACATTTTATCTTATTGGAATCCCATAACTAGATAATTTAAACATCTTCATGGGAGTAACTTATATCTAAGTAACTTAATCATCATTACCCAATTCATTGGATGAATATATCATAACCTCCAATCATTATATAAAAGTTACAAGAACTATAACATGAATAATATACATAGAGGATTTCAATTACATTATAAAACTCACAGAAACATTAATAAGTCTATTAGATCATAATTAACCCATGGAAAAGAAATGGGTTTCATAATAATTTTTTAAAACATAATCATAATCCATCCATAGAAAGAAGGTGGGTTATATCATATTTTCTTAATTAATAATGAATCTTTTTAAATAATTTTTAAAAACATAAAAAAATAATGTTATAAAATCTTTAGAAATGCTATTTTAAAAATGATAAAAAAAATATCCTTTTTAGAATATTTTAAAATCCAAAAATTCACAGAATAATGGAAATAATATCCTCTTAATAAAATCATAGAAACTTCAAAAATGAATCCTAATAATTAATAAAGGACATATTTTTAGGAAAATGAATTCATTTGGAAATCATTAAAAAAAATTATTTTCATGCTTTTACAAAGAAAGTCAAAAAAACCCGTACATAAAACATTAAATTATTATTATTAAAAAATTGAAAAAATTAAAATATAGTTGAAAATTAATTTAATAAACTATTGATTTTCAAATACTAACATTTTGAAAACAATATTAATATTATATAAATGTCATAGAAATATATGGGTAAGAAACTTTAAAACATTTAATGTATGGTTTTTTAAAAGAAAACACTTTACTTATTTTTAAATAAAAATAAATTGAAGTAAATAATATGAAAAGGAGAATTAAATAGCATGAATTAAATTTGAACATGATCAAATATTTAATATAGGAATTATTTATGCCATAAAAATGAATATCTTTGTATAATGTGAAACATATCTATGAGAAGGAAAATTGAGATAAAAAACCATTACGGCCTTAGTGACTCTTGAATAATATATTATTAATAGAGAATTCAAATAGTTTTTTAAATTCATTGAAATTAATTGAAGGGATTATAAAATCCAATGATGGGAATTA
Organism: Viscum album; assembly: GCA_963277665.1. Taxonomy (NCBI): domain Eukaryota; kingdom Viridiplantae; phylum Streptophyta; class Magnoliopsida; order Santalales; family Viscaceae; genus Viscum; species Viscum album. The sequence continues at coordinate 1,513,688,127 of OY728134.1, read as the reverse complement.
TACACATCATAAAAAACATATTGTTAATATAAAGAGTATCACAAAAAAGGGAAATTGAGACAAGAAGCCCTTGGCTCTTACTTCTTCTTAGTCTCACGTTCTCTAAAAAAATACATAATGAATGTATATTTATTATAAACTAAATAATGAAATTATTCATATTTATATTACTATATACCATCCATTTATCATTCCTTATTACCCTTATATTAATTTTTTATTGTTATAATTAATATTTAAGTGTTAACGGTTCCATTTCCCTTACATTCTTTGGGTCTGAGGCTTCGGTCCTAGAGTCATTTTTAGGGGATAATCATCTTCATAATGATCATAATAAGTTAATTCATGTTTTTGATATATTTTTGGAGTCCCATGTCCATTTTATGGAACTTATGTGGATTGTTTTCATGGAACTCTAAAAAAATCAATTTTTTTTATTATCAAATTAATAAAGGAATTGGATTTATAGGTAAATATAATTCTGAATATTACCAATGTAGAATGTTTAAAACTTATTATATTAAAAATTATTATATATTTTTAATAGTATTTACGTTTTATTATTCATTTGTGTCATAAAAATTATAACATCGTTAATGTATATGCTACAATTAACCCAAAAAAGAACACTTTATAACTATTGAATGAGTAAGAACACATTATTTTATAGTGGTAATATCGATTTTATAGAAGATTAATGTTTTTAATAAATTTTATAAAATTGATAAGTCAAATTCTAGAAATTTTATATGATTAATATAAATTAAATAGAATGGTAAGAAGTTATTAATTACAAAGTATCTTGTTATAGTTCTTTTGGGAGGTTAAATTTTACAAGGACCATTTATTATTAATATGAGTCATAAAATTTAAAGATTACTTTAATAGAATATTAAAAATGTCATAAATAAAATATTTATTAATTAAACAATTTTTTATAACCATCCATGTAAATTAGTGATGAAATATTGTATACCTCACTCATGGAGGTGGTAATCATCATATAACACGGGCGACATTTTAATTTTACAATGGATGGAATGAAGGTAGATATTTTTTGTTCCATAAAAATTATAATATTTTAGTATACTAATTATTTTCATATTATGATATTATAATAATTAAAATATATTTATAGAAGTTGGAATAATAAGGAAACATGAAAAAACTATGTCAAAAAAATTACCTCTTCCTTTGATATCATACTTTTGATTGAGCTTAAAGCCTTTGGAAGATAGTTTAATGGTCACACCAGGTTCTTGGGGACATATAAAGGGATGTTTATATTGGAATTTGGGTATAATTAAGATATAAAGTCAAACTCATTTGTGCCTTTGGAGAGGTTATATTGTGTCCCATTTTATACGTAAAAATCATTATCATTTTCACAAATATTACTGTTTCATGGGTCAAGAATAAAATTTTAAGATGTTAAATGTTTCATGAATGGACCATTTATGATATGAAATACAATTTATGATCCTATTTATGAAATAAAATATTTTTTTTATTTTCTAAATTAGTTAATAATTTTTTAGCATTAAATACCCTTTAAATTAATTTTCTGGATTATTCATATAATTTGAATTTAATGATATCTATATAACCTTGTGATTCTAATTTAAACATTCATGTTAATTCTTAACTATAATGGTTATCCTTAAAAGTCATTCAATGCTCAATTTATTCAAAATATTTTCACTTTAAATGTTTATAAATCCATTTACATTGACTTTTATATTGCTTATACAAACATTATGTTGACGCTACATAAGTGTTCTAGAAAACTATACAATTTTTTAAAATTAAATATAAAATAATTATAAAAATATAATTTATTCATAATTAATATTATCATATATAAACATTCATAATGTACTTTTATTTTTATCCTCATCATAAAATAATATTTTAGATAATAACTGAAAGGTTTGATATTTTTTTAAATATAAATTTCTTATTATGTAATAAATATTATATTCAAAGAAGGAGGATACAAAAGGCTAAAAATTAAAAATTGATACAATATATGTATATCAGGACAATAAAAACTAATTAAAGGATTGTTTTTTTGATATTTTATATTCTTAACCATTGATTTAACACTTTTACTATATTTTAACTTTTACCTAGGTGAATAACATTTACTATGGTAACTTATTTTTAGGAATAAAAATGAAATATACCATATTACCTAATTTGAACATGTTGGTTGAAAATTTTAAAACATTTTTATAAGACATTATTTCTATAGATAATATAAATTAATTTTAATAAAATTTTTCTTAACACAATAAAAATAATTTTTAGAAAAATACCATCGGGAAGAATAAAATTGAATATAAACCAGAATCATGTATATTATTGATTATAATGAAATTTACTGGTTTATAGATAAAAATAAAGGCCTTGGTTCCTCTAATATCTATCAAAAACAAAACATTACCTTGTAAATACATAATTAAAGAAAAAAACCCCAACAGTATTTTTTATTAAAAAAAATTAAAATTAGGTTTAAAATTATAAAACATGGGTTTATACTATTTTTAAATTATTTATTTTACAAATTGAGTAAAAATATGGTTTATCAAGAGGTTTTTAATTTTTAATTCATTCTTATATTATGATGATTTCATAAAAGTTTAATCCTTTAAATACAATAATTTTCACTATTTTCTCAAAAATTAAAATTTCTATAAAACCTCAAAAAAAACCTAATATAATTTTTAAATTATGAATCCAAAAAATAAGGTTATTTTATCTAATTAAAATTAACAAATTCAAAAAATAAAATTTTAAATAAAACCATAAAATATAATGAAAAACAATTTATTTATAATAAAAAATATAGGCTTTCAAATGAAAAACCATATCCTTGTTTCATACCTTAAAAAGTTCATTGTCATAATAAATATGAATATTATTTTATTTAGTTAAAATGAATATCCATTTATAAAATATTTTATAGGAAATCATCTAAAAAACATATTTACCCATTAACTCAATCACATTTCTTATCAGAGGGTAAATTTAATAATTTTAACTGCATAATTGGTAAATAATTGATTATATATTATATTTTCAAACATTTTATGAACATATATAAATGTTTAAATAATGTATATAAACTCTTAATAATTAATTTTAATAAACCATAAAGGCAATATCTTTCTGAATATATCTGGGTTGAAACATAAAAGATCTATGATCAAAATATTAGAATAAAATCTCAAAAAATCTTTCATCATCACCATGTGATTTGATTTTATAAACAAGTTATTATTATATGATCGAAATATGAATGTGGAAGCTCAACTAAAAGAGTAGGGGAGGGGTGAATTGTAAGTTTAAAAAATTTCATTTTTAACCTTAAGGAAAACTATGTTTAAAAAAGTTAAAAATTGTAAATTCACAAGACCTCTTTTAGTTCTACAAAATTTCTAGGTTCCAGAATTATGATTCTGGAAATGATACATAAGAAAAGACTACAATGAAATTATTATAACTTAATGCGTATAGAATCATACTTATCATAGTATTCAAATGAACGAGAATTTATAAGATGGTTATACTTTCTTCTTTTATCAAAAGATAGTGGAAATAAAATTGAAACAAAAACAAGTTAAAAGTATAAAATATTTTAACCCAAAGATAAGGGTATCTAAAAACCTTGGATAAAGGTCCCTTGATTTATACTTTCAAGAATGTCTATCTTACCCACACCAGGGTAAGCCCTCATTGAGATTATCAGAACCTGTCTTGCTATCCCCACAAGCCTTCAATCATTAAGGTAGTCGGAACCTCTATCTTACTATCCATGGATGTCCTATAAATTTAAGGTAGTTGGAACCTTTGTCTTCATATCCCCAGAAGTCCTCGATTGTATACATCAACAATCGGATTCGCTCAATGCAAGCTGAATAAGATGTTCAGTACGCACAGGGCATGAAAGTCCCTCTCTAGAAATCACTTTAGCAGCATAAAATATCTAGAGTGATGGAACAGTAATGAGATCATTCAAATGAGATCTTATTTATAGGCACATCTCTAACAGTCTATCCCCTCCTCTTGTAGTCATATTTTTCCTTGCATTTCGGAGGGACCCGTACACGTGTCACTCAAACAATAGTTAATTAGAAACAGAATATATGAAATCATTTCAAAACTATAACGAGTGTAAGAAAAATGAGGTTTCTTAACCAAATATATTTTTCAGAGTCCAAGAAAAAATAAAATTTCAGATTCTAGGAAGAAATAAAAGTTTGGAGACTATAAACCATGGATATTCGGATTCTGTTTTCGAAGAATTCAGAACCTTAATTCTATAGATTTCAGAATCTGAATTCTAAGGAATTTTGAGTATGAATTCTTAAGAATTTGGAGTTTAAAGGAATTTGGCGTCGAAATTCTAAGGAATTTGGAGTCTTAATTTTAGAGAATTAAGAGCCTGAATTTTAGAGAATTCGGAGTCTAAATTTTTGAGAATTCAAAGTTTGAATTTTAGAGAATTCGGAGTCTGAAATTCATAGAATTCGGAGTCTGAATTTTAGATAATTTAGAGTCTGAATTCTGAGTCTGAATTATAAGGAATTATGAGTCTTAATTCTAAGTAATTCATAGTCATAATTTCAAAGAATTCAAAGTCTGAATTTCAGAGAATTCAGAGTCTTAATTTCATATAATTCAGAGTCTAAATTTCAGAGAATTTGGAATCTGAATTTCAGATAATTCTAAATTTTAATTCATAACCTGAAATCAGAACCTGAAAATATAATACTCTAAAACTAAGGATTTATATGATTCTAAGGTTTTAGATATGAAACAAAATTTTACCCTTTAGAAATAAAATGAGTTAGATTTAGAAATTATAAAATGAACAATGAAAATATAGGTAAGGGTAAAATAATCTTGAGGAAGGAAATTCTTTTATTAAGATAAAGCTTAGGGAAAATATGATTTGCATTAAGATAGAGCGTTTTTTATTTTCAAAAAATAGAGGAATAGAAAAGTCATAAAGAAGCCTTATTAACTCAATTATTATAATGAAATTGGATACTTTATACCATAATAATACCTAAAAAAGATATTTATGTTTTATGGAGAGTCCATCACACCACTACTTATGTGTCATGTTTCAATGTACTAGATTAAAAATAAAAATAATAAATATTCCATCTACCCCTTCTATTTTTTCATGCACACCAAAGTGACTACTAGTCACCAGAGTCAGTCAGGAGTCTTGAGTACAAACCAAAAATCAACAAAAATAGTCACAATGTAGGGTAATTCAGTGTAAATACATAAATATTAGAATCAAGGGTCATGGTTTGGGATGCCTCCATTAGAGAATAATATCTAAATACTGGAGGTTTCACCCTTATTAAGGTTCATGTGGTTTATATATAAGATTGATGTGGTATAAAGTTTGTAGGATCCAAGAAGAATAATTCATTATCTCTTGAAAATACCCTTCACTCATCAATGAACCTATCTAAAAGTTCCTATTGAATAATTTTATGATCATCATGTCACAATTTATACTATTGTCATGTGGTGTGGTGAAGAGTATTTAGATAGAGAAATCCTTAAATGAGGGAGGTATTTACATCATGCCTCAGCATAAGATTTATTCCATGATTAATAAAATATAATCAAAATAGATAGGATATTATTTATTAGATATATTTCACTATATTATGACACTTAGTATTGAAACATCATATAAACGTATTCTATAATTATTGGATTTATGTCAACTTTTAAGAGGGATGTAGACTCTTGTCATAGATTTTCATAGTCTCTCTAATTATTTTTATACCCTTAATCATTACAAAGGATTATCTTTGATGATCTATTACATAATTGAAATCTATTCTTTGTTTTTAATTTATTTTAATGTTTTTTTCATTTATTTCTTTTCTTCACCCACTTTTTAAGACTAAAAAGTCAAACATCATGTAGTTTCTATTAATCATGAGTATCTGGTCACTTATGAAGCGAGGGATCAATAGTTGAAGGATAATTTTTTTTAAATTCTCTTCCAATTTCATTCATGAATGAATGTTTAAATTATTTACCACTTTATGTCTTTAAATTTTATCATATTATTTAGAAAATCATTTAAAAAAGATTTATTAATGGAGGATATCCAAAGTAGCAATGTAAATTAAGATATGAGTAATAGCTTGTATTTTTTTATTATAAAATTGAACATAAGTGTGTTTTTTAAATTTAGTTATTTAATCAAGATATTTTTATTTATTTAGGAAGAATTAATGTATTTTATCATAAATTTTTAGGAAACTTTATAACAATATTGGACTAACTGACATAACACAATTCATTAAGGAAAGAGGTATTTATCTTATGTGAATGTCCTCCTTCAAAATAGACCTGTCAATAAAATTTATCATTGATTATTTCATGAAATTATTTTTCATTTTATTTATTTCAATAATCTTATATATCATTTTATAGGTTAACAAGAAGACCAAAGTTTATCTCTTAAGGCACACATATATTCATCATGGGACTAACATTGGACTTTTACTATCAATATCTTGGTCGTATAGTAATAGATCAATCACCTATTTCAATTCATAAATATGATTACCTCATGAAATTAAAATTTTCAATAGGTATATAAATGTTATGGGATTCATTCTTAGGGATTAAATTTGAACTCAAGATTCTATTAAAAAAATCATTAATTAATTCTTTTTTATCTAATTTTTTTATGTTTTATTTTATTTACATGTGTAGTTTATTCTAGTTTTTTTAATTATAGGAAGTACAGTGCCTGATATTGACCTAAAAATATTGATTTAGGAACATTGATTTAGGTTAACCCTCATAGTATAATCCTAATATAGAGAGGATCTTCTTTTTCAATTAAATATTCATCGTGGTAGAGAATAATCACCTTGTTGTGACTAATTCACCTAATGGTTAACTATACAAAAATAACCAATAAGATAGAGTAAGATAAATTACACTAGATAAAACCATCATGGAAAATGGTTTACCATAGACTATTTATTCTACCCATATAATATTTATCCTTATATATATGGGAACAATTTATAAATCAAACCAAGTCTTATTTAGATGATACAAAACATTGGAAAAAAATTTAGTATATAAAAGGACGTTACAAATAGAAACTTTTATAACTTATTATAAAGAATTGACACATTCAAGAAAAATATATTGAATCTAAATTCTATATATTTTAGGGTATTCTCATTCATACTCTGATATTGATAAAAATTATGGTTAATGATTTAAATTTTTAGATTCATTACAACCTTGGATTTACTAGTGAATAAATTCTTTGAAAAATACATTATAGTAGTAAGAACATTGAAGAAGTAGAATGCAATCCAATAAATTACCAAATTGATATAAAATTTTCATTTGAATCATAAATTATATTTAAGGATCTGTTGAGGAAGGTCCCATATCTCAGTCTCAATGTTTGGATATAAATTTAAATGTTTTACTATGGTCTATATCATGTGACCTGCGCCATCATCAATGATTTTACTACTGGTGGTGTAATGATGAAAACATTTAATTTTTCATGAGACATTTTCTATGTGACATCCCACAATTATAAATTAATAAGGGATAGGTTTTTATGGAGGATATGAATCCATCAAGTGGATAATAAAACTAAGTCGAATATCCACATGGATGCATTGACCAGAACCCTATATAACTTCCAATTACATGTGGAAGCACCTCAACCACAACAACCAAACCAACCAACATCTACACTCATTAAATTTTATTTAAATGTGCACATGAAATATTTTACAAAAGGAATAAATGGATGGTTTGGTAAAAAATTAGTCATTATTTTGAAACTATTTATTTTATAATTGATCCCACACCCCAAAAAATTATCTATAATACAAAATAATTAGGGTTGTAAATTTATGAAAATCCATTTCTAAATGTGGATTATAATGAACAACAAGGCAACCACAATTTCAACCATAATTAAGAACCATTCATATACGAACCTTAAGAACAAGGATCAAGACCACTGAACCCTTACACACACCCTCAACATAAATCTAATAATCCTACATAGTAATTCAAAAAACAACCACAACCCTAATACCTAATGAAATATCTCAATCAAATGATTAAAATAATTATTTATAACTCATCTAATTATATGTATGCAAAAACAAAATATCTAATGAACCATTAGTATACTCTATATAACGCTAATCTATAAGTGGGAAAATAAATTAATAATTATTAGAGATATTTCCAATTAACCTACCTCAAAATAAAAAGAAATATATAATTGAATATGTAAAGGCTATGATAAATCATAAAAATAAAGATCTAGAGGAAAATATGGAAAAATAATAATATTAATGATCTAGAAAAGAATGAGAAATGGGAGAGTGATAATTCATAAAAAAGATGAAAAAAATAAAAGAAATAATATTACAAATATTTTAGATCTATGTAGACCCCCTTTAGGATTCCCAGAGAGGATACATTGATAATTTTGACAGAAACTATAAGAATTTTCTAGAAATTTTCAAAAACCTCTACATCAGAATTAATTTTTTTATATTATCCTTAAAATACTATATTTTTAGAAGTTTATAAAGGATTTACTCACAAAAAAGAACAAGTTAGAGGGTCATAGAGTAATTTCCTTCAATAAAGAGTGTACAACAATATTTTTAAGGAAAAAAACATTGAATATGAGATATATAGAGAAAATTTATTTTATATTCACTATTGATTAATTCACATTTGGAAAGGTACATTATGTATTGGGATAAAGTGTTAATCTTATTATATAATACTTTGTGTCAAAATTAAGTATTGGATGATCTAATTACAATGTGAATAACACTTAAATTTAGAAATTATTTAGTAAATAATCCCCATGTAATCTTAGAAGATGTTTTCTTCATGTTAGGAAAATTTATAACCCCCATGAATTTTTAATCCTAGATATGGAAAAAAGAGGGGATGTTTAAATTATCCTTAGGAGACCACTTTTATAATCTAAAAATCTTTAATTTATTTCAACCAAGGGAGAATTATTTTCCGAGTTAATAATGAAAAATTTACCTTCAAACTCATGAAATCTAATAAGTTTGGAATAAAATAGGAGGAAATCCATTTCATATTATCAAATTAATATAATAAATCCACCACGGGTCTTATATAAGATGGTTATAAAAATAGGATATAACTCATTAATAAAATGGTGGATAATAGGGACATGAATTTATATTTAAAGGATATAAAATACTCTACAGTTATTTAGATTATAAAACACTTTTTAAGAGATTCTTACTTATAATTGATCCTTTGAATCCTAAAGCCATTAATAGTTGTGTTGAAGATCATACAAAAAAATAGAGGTATTAATTCTTAGATGACATTGATAATATACTAGTGATAATAAATACATAATTGATAATGGATAAATTTGAAAAATTACTACAATTTTTAAGGAAAATAAATAAAGTAATCACTTATAGTATTTTCGATATAAAATTAATAATGTAATAACATGAAATTTTAAAATAAGAACATCTTATACGATATTGTGTATGACACGCAAAACCCAGCAAAGAAAGAAATATAACATATTGTGCCATTATGATATAATTACTATTTTAAATAAATTCAATATATTATATATATTGTAATGAACACAATACTGACTTATCTTATAATGCTTGCAACAATTAGTTTCTTCAATAGCATGTGTTACATTCAAGACCAAGTTTTACTGAACAAAAATAAAATTATTATTTAAAACAATAATTATACCATAGATGTTAAATTAAAAGTTATAAATATGATTAATTTACTTATGAAAATACATGGTTTAATTCATTGGTTACTAATTAATTATAAATGAATATAAAAACCAATTGAATATAAAGGAAATATTTTTATAAAAAACTATTATTATGCGCCAAATGTTATTTATCTTAATAAATTAAATTAATTACTTTTATTGTATGATATTAATGAAATTTTTATATAATAAATTCAAAAATATTTTTTCAATTAATCAAATATATTGGATAATAATAAGATAAAAACAAATATAATTTTACACATAAAAATTTGTAGTTTTCTAAAGGTAGTTTTTTGGCCTTTTTATGCCACACCTATTTTTAAAATAAGTTTTGAAACTTTTGTAAATTTTATTTCAAAAAATAAAATTCATCTTTGAAATTTTAATCTCAAAATTACTTATAGTGTTTTATTTTTTCAATGAAATTTCATTTTTTGATAAATAGTGAAAAATAAATAATTTTAATTGAAAACTAACGTTTTTTAAATACTTTTTAATGATAAATTATATTTTTATTTTATGTTAATGTCAAAATAGTTCAATTAAAAATCAATTAATCCAATTTAGGTCATTTGAATTAATTTTATTTTTAATTTTGATATAAAAACATTATAATATTTTGAATATATTCACTTTAAAAACCTATTTCTCGCAATGTTTGCAAAATTAATTTTTAAATTAATTTTTTCCAATTGTGTGTATTGAATTTAGAAAAATGGATTACATATCTAGAGTCAAAATAATTTAAAATTTATAGTAAGTTAAAATTTATTTGTTACAAAAAATTATTAGTGAAGATAGTTAAAGTTAATCATAATGATTAAGATAAAAATGAGTTTAGATGGTGGTTAAACTTAGAATATAAGGTGTAAAAATGACCCAAAATTTTTCAAAAACCCATTTTATGTAAATTTTAAACTTCGGATCAAGAATGAATTATTATTGGGTCCTGGTAATATGAATAAAATTTGGGTAGAATTCACTATTTTAAAAAGTTGCAACTATGCCACTCATCCCACTTATAAAAGGTCACCCCATCTCCTCATCTCTTAACACCATTAAATAAATTTAGTTTGGAAAAGAAATCCCCAAATAACTCCCCAAATTTACTCCCTTAATCGTATAATCCTAATATTTATCATAAATTTAACATTCCAATGAATGAGTTAAAACCTAATGAGGATACACGAAGAAGAGGTAATGTTCATCTAAATTTTTTTTATTTCCCTATCAAGCTCCTTTTATTATTATTATACCATACTTATATAAAAACCTCAGTATCTTTAATATATGAAGAGTTTTTTTATTTTAAGTACATAACCTAAAAATTTACACACTTCCATCAAATGGGTTATGAAATCATCATTCGTGTGTATGACGGACTATCACTTTGGGAACTGATGTCGTTCATTTTTCTATCACCGACTTTAAAAAGTTGGTAATAATGATGAATTTATAAATTATATATGATATATATATGATGTTATTATTCTTATTTAATTATTATATCACACACACCTTTATGATTTCCATTTTTTGGGAATATGATATCATCACTCGTGTGTACGATGAACTACTGCCACGTAAAGCATTGTGATTGATTCATGCTTTATGTGGAATGTATTAAGAATGGTTTTAATAAAAGTATGTGATATATATGGAAACTAATCGCACTATAATGATAATATATATATATTTTTTAATTTTTTTTCTTTCAATATGACAAGAAAATGGAAACAGCATTCATGCATACATATGACCTACCATTTCCAGGAACTCATTTCCTATAAAATATTATGGATTACTATAAATATATATATATATAATGAATATATTTGATATTTAAATCATGGTTTACATTATGGATATAATTAAATCATGATCTAATTAAGTATAACAAAAATAAGAATTCCAAACATACTAAAACACAAGGCAATTAACAACAGAAACAATAAAAATAATGAAATATTATTAAGGAACAGGTAATAACATGTTATAAAAGATTAATATATGATATTATAAATATTAATATGGTTCTAGTATAAGTTAATTACATTATTAAAACAAGTATACATGAGGTTAAAGAGTGTTCAACTAAAAGGAAGTGTAAGGTAAGGGATTTCATCTCAATTTCAATTAATTAAGTCCTATTGTAATGTTGTGCACATAATCACATTTATATAGTTTATATAATATCCCATTAACATGTAATATAATTAATACATAATTATTCATGGTATATTAAGTTTAAATTTTAATTATTGAATCTAAGGGGACTCAAATTAAAAGTTACCTAGTGGTAAAGAATTTCATAACTCAATTCATTTTCATCGGGTTATATTACTTTCTCATTGTTATTAATACTCAATAATTATGTGTATAGTGACTTTTTAATATAAATTGTTATATTTTTATTTATAGTTTATACCCATAATATATTCATTAATTAATTATAACTTCAATGTTATGATAATTTTAGGGTTTATTCACAATCTCATTCTAATCGAGATTGCTCATTCTTGAATTTAAATTAAAGGAAATTATATGATAATTGTTTAAAGAACATTTATTTTCATTATCATCTTATTATTCATGATTATTTTCATGTAATAGTATCATTATTTACACTATTTGGTAAGTAAATATTTTATTAAACGTTTTTAAGAAAACCCTATTAATTTCACTCTTTATAAGGAAAACCAATTTTCTTCTAAAAAAATAATTTTATAAAAATGTTTTAAAATTTTTTTAACTGCTTAAAAATTATTTTTAAAGTCATGTTTTACCCATTTTTACTCTTTCCCAGATGTATTGAGAGGAATAATATTGTAATTTTCTGAAAAATACACTTTTCTAAACTTCTCACAATGCAAAATGAATGTTCTTTTTTACCTTGAATGGGATATACAGAATTAACCTTCACCATTTCATTGAATCATACATTGAAAGTTTATAAGTATATTTTTAAATAATTTTTTTTAAACTATTATGTTTAAATAAAAGGAATTTTCCAAAAAAAATATTTCTTAAAAAGATATTTTTAAGATGAAATAGATATTTTCCTTGAGAATTTTTAAAAAACAAATTATTTGATCAATGAAAACAACATTTATTATTACTTAAATGGGTATAATTTGTATTGATTCCATTCTTATTCTTACTATGGAAGGTATATGATTATTTTTACCATGTATATTATTTACATTCACTTCCTTGAATCATTATTTTAGTCAATAACTTCCCATTGAGTCATTCAATTATAGGTGATCATTAAACATTAAATTTTCCCTAAATAACCATATAATTTATCATGGTTATGATTATTTCCTAAATAGTATAATTTCTTTTCATATGGTGTTTACTTTAAAATTTATTTGATTAATTGAGGAAATATTGATAAATATGTATCCTTTAATAAACATAGATATTTCATAAGGCGACTTCTTTTTGGATTAAATTGATTATTCAATATATGGGGAATTATTTAGGCCAGTATGATATGGGGTGGGGACTAGTTAATACAAGCCCCTTGATGTATCAGTAGTCTCATGAGATAAATGAATTTTCCAAATATGATTGGTTTTAGCTAGTATGTTTTAATCCATATTGTGAAAGGTCTTGACAATAAAGGTTCCATGTTCCTAGGAAACATGGAATCCAATATTTAAGCATTTACTTTATTGAGAATTGAGTTGTTATTATTGTTATCATTGTCATTTTTTCTATGAAATTATCTATGGATGCAATTTATTATCAATTTATTGATTAAAGGACATGTGTTTTAGTTATTTATTCTTCCATATTGACTATTCCTTGTTGATATATTCATGTGGCATGTTTTTTCAGTTATTTACCTTACCATATTGATTATTATTATTGATTCATGATAGATTACACTATATTTAACCCTTATTGAGCATTTTACCTCACCCTTATTTTTTCCCCTTTACACAAGATTCCATGAATTTTACTATGAATGATATGTATGGATATTCTAGATATAATAAAGTAATTATTTAAAAAAATATATCAAATTTTTTAATTCAATTATAATAAAAGACTCATGTATGTATCTATTTTTCCAAGTCCACTAAACTATTTGGTCCTTTAGGATGTGATTTCCTTTAATAGTATTTCAATGTAAAGGTAGTAGGTTCCATATACAAGCTATTGGGGTTAGGGTTTCAATTTTTTATATTAATGCAATTTTAGTAGAAACCTTATAAACTAGATTTTGGAAAATATAGATTAGTGAATGTAAGCCTAACATATACTTTGAGGATAATTATAGAAAAGTATACTAAGGTTTTGATAAGATTGAGATTATATGGTTTTTCCTTGCAATACATCCCTATATGGATTCTACAAATAGACTTGGTTATAGAATAGATGTACTTAGGGGTAATTACTCTGAAAATGGTGCATTGGGATTCACTCAAGCATAGCCTGGTACATAAAAAATGCAACTTACCGTGCACCCTATTTGACACTCTTAGGGTATATTATATGGATTATTCAAAAAATTAAGAAGGATTTGAATAGATAATGAAAATTAATAACTTAGGTTAACCACTGTAACAAGTAAGGAGTTATGGAAATAAATTTTATAGAGTATTTATGCATTTCAATTCAAGAATTAAATTATAGAAGTATTTTTATAAATGTATTTTTTTTAAAAATCATGAAATTTCTAGGGATTGTGTGAAATTTTATAAGTAATTATTTATTCATTTACATAAGAGTTATAAATACCATCATGGTTATGGTCTTACGGTTGATCATAAGTTCAAAGTCTTAAACACTCCTTTTGAAAATGTGTATGGTAGTAATTTCGTAATAATAAGGCTATTTCAGAGGAATTTATGGTAAGACTATGTTTTAGTGGAACAATTATTTGGGGAAAAATTATTTTACATTTTATATAAATAAGTTTAAAGGTATGGATAACCATTATTGTTCATACAATCATTAATTACATTATAATAATATTTAAATAATATTATTATATTTTGAAATAAAATTGTATTGAAAACATTATTGAAATGGTTATTTAAATATTAACTTCATTTTAAGGATTCCCATAAAAATTTTTTGGTGAATTTATAGTAATTAAATTAATATAGTTTATAAATGGAAAACATGCATTCAAGGTAAAAACCCATCACATTCAGCAATGTGGTGGTGCATGAACCAATTACTAAATGATGATAAGAATTTTTCACCTACAATAGTCATATGTGATGTCTTAGTTAATATGTCATTTTTTAGCTAAAAAATTTGATAAAAAATATTAAAGAAGAAATAGTAGTATTAATTTTTAGGTTTATAGATTAATTTATTAACCATATTTTTTTAAAAATAATTAAAGGTATACGGAAATATTTTTCACTCTATTAATATTATTATCTATTAAAAGTGAATTTTAGGGATTTGGGGAAAAATGATTCTTGAATATTTATATATTGGAATAAGTGATTAATTTTAAATTGATCAAAGAAAAACCAAAATATGAAATTATTATTAGGAAATAGACATGTAAAAATTAAAAAAAATCTTATATTCTTAGACATTAAAAAAATTCCTCAACATTCTAAAAACGACCTTGAAATTAAATTTTATCCTATTAATATCATTTTGGATGAAATAATTGGCCTTTTGACACCTATTATATTTATGGTTTTGATCCACTAAACACTCCATTGATCATTTACTTGTTTGTAATTAATGATCTCAATTACTCTTTATAAATATTTACACTTTTCCTCTATGTCCATATCTTCACTTTCTATCAATATTCTCTAACTTATAAACCTATATATGTGTCATTCCATGTAACCTTTGTACTTCCATTTATATATTATTAAGGGAATACTTTATTAAAAAATTTACTATTGTGGTTTCAAAATAAATAAATATTAAATATAAAATCATTGATTTCTGATATCAAGTTTAAATTATGAGGAGGCAATTTATTTAAGGTTTTGATAATACAACATCCTAAAATTTTAAATTATGATAATTATATCTCATAGATTGTATGAAATGAAAAAAAAGTATAGAAATAAATATAACATCTTGAGACTTTATGATACATTTACTATTTTAAATTAAATAAAGATATTATATATATTACAATGATCACAACAACGAGTTAGCTTATGCTACATTCAATAATGAATTTCTTTGATATCTTGAACTACACGCAAGATCGAGTTTTACCGAATACTATAAATACGATTATTTAAAAGGAAAATTATCTCATAGAAATTAATTTGAAAAATATATATATTATTAATTATCTTATGAGATTATATGGTGGAATTTATTTGTAACCAACTAATAAGAAATTAATATAAAATAAAATTTAATATAAAAGAGATGTTTTTATAAAAAAACATTTATTATGCAGGAATGGTGCTTTATCAAAAAAAATTAAATTAATTACAATTTTTGGATGATATTTATAGAATTTATTTATTATATATTAAATATTTATTTTTAAAATCATACAATATATTTTATAGGTATAAGATAAGAACAAATCCAATTTTACAGATACAAGATCTATTCTTCTAAAGGTAGTTTTACACCTTTTAATGGAGTACTTATTTTAAAACTATATTTTGATACATTTAAAATTTTTATTTTAAAAAATATATTTAATTTTTTATATAATAATTTAAAAATTATCCTATAGTAATTTTTTTTTATTTTTCTGAGAAGTTTCATTTTTGATGAATAATGAAAAATGGTGAATTTTAATTGAAAAAGAACTTTTTATTTAAAAACTTTATAATGGTAATTATATTTTAAATTGGTTATAAAGTCAACATAGTTCAATTATATATCTATTAATCTAATTTAGTTCTTAATCATTGATTTCATATTGAATTTTGAGATAAAAACAATATAAACTATTGATGATTTTGACTTTAAAAACCCTCTTTCTTGCCATGTCTTCAAGAATAATGTTAAATTAATTTTCTAAAACTATATGAACTAAATTTGAAAAAATGGATTAAATATTTGGAATAATAATTATTTATAATTTATAATAAGTTGAACTTTTTTTGACCAAAACTATTAGTTAAAAAATTTAAAGTTAATCATAGCAATTAAGATAAAAATGAGTTTACTTAGTGGGTAAACTTAGAATATAAATTGTAAAAATTACCCAAAACATGACCAAAACCAATTTTATTTCCTTATTTATACCTTATACCTTCTATTATCATGAATTTACTAATATTTGGGTTTGGTGAAGAGACATAAACATGGGTGGAATTCACTCTTTCAAAAAATTACAAGTGTGTCGGTCAACCAACTTATAAAAGATCACCCCATTTCCTCCTCTCAAAACACCTTAAAACCAATTTGGTTCACCAAATAAATAAACAAATAACTCCAAAAAATTACTCCAATAATCCTAAAACCCTCATATTTTCCAAAAATCCAACTTATGAATGAATTAGTGAAAACTTAAGGAGGATACCAGAAGAAGAGGTAATGTTATTCTAAAAGTGTTTTTATTTTATTTCTTTATACACCTATAAAATTATTACTATACCATGATTATATTTTAACCCCAGTATCTTAAATACAATTATATTTTTTTAGGTTAAGTCCATGACCTAAAAATTAACACACTTACAACAAATTTGTTCTGAAATCCTCATTCGTGTGTACGACAGACTACCGCCTCACGAATAGATTTTGTTCATTTTTCCATTACCACATTTTGTGGTTGGGAATAACAATGGGTTTATAATTTATATATGATATATATAATTTTTAAAATGTTATTATTTGTTTATAATTATTATATCTCACATACCTTCATTCTTTCCATTTTGTGGGAATGCGATATCGTCGCTCGTGTATAAGGAAGACAACCACCTCGTGAAGCGATGTGATTCATACAGTCATTACATGGAATGTATTAAGGATGGTTTTAATAAAAAATGTTATATATGAAATAATAATGATAGTGTAGTGATAATATATATATATATAACATTTACTTTTTTTCTTTCAATATGACAATAAAATGGAAACAACGTTCACGCATACGTTGGACCTTCCATCTACATTAACAGTGTATTTCATTTCCTATTATGAAATATGATGTATTAATATAAAAACATATATACGGAATATATATGATATTTACATCATGGATTAAATTTTATTTATTATTAAATCATTATCTAAATTAGAGAAACAAATATAACAAGTCAACTCTTACTCAGAAAACTAGGTAATGAACACCCAAAATGAAAAATAATGAAACAATATTAACGAATGGGTAATTATCTGTTATAATAGAATATTATATGATATTATAAATATTAATATGTTTATTTTATAATTTAATAAAATTATTACAACAATTATACATATGGTTAAATATCATTTAACCAAAAGGAAAAGTAAGGTGAGGGATGTCATCTAGATTTCACTTCATTGAGGTATATTGTTATATTATGCACCTAATTACTATTATATAATGTATAAAATACACATTTTATATATAATATCATAAATACATCATTATACATGGTATTTTAATATTAAATTTCAATTATTTCATATAAGGAGATTTGAATTATAATTTTCCACGTGTTAAATAGTTTCATAACTCAATTCATTTTCATTAGGTTATATTACATTATCATTGTACATAATATTATATAATTATGTGTATAAGTCATTTTTAATATATATTTTTCTATTTACATTTTATAATTTTATTTACAGTTGATACACAAAATTTATTCATTGATTAATTCCCACTTAAAAGTTATGATCATTTTAGGGTTTATTTCACAATCTCATTTTAATAGATATTGTTCATTATTGAATTTAAATTAAATAAAATTATATAATAATTATTTAATAAACCATTTAATTTTTTTCTCCTATGGTTATTTATGATTATTTTCGAGTAATAGAACCATTTTCCTACTCCATTGTACTCAAAATGTTTAATAAAATGATTTTAAGAAAACCTGATTCCATTTACCTCTTTGGAAAAAAATTATTTTCTTATAAAAAACCATTTTATAAAAAGGTTTTCATTTTTTTTTTAAATTTTAAAAATGATTTATTAAAAAAGTACACATTTTTACTTTTTAATCAATTTCTTGAAAGTAATATTTTTTTCGTATTCTAAATAAGGCACTTTTCTAACCATTTTACAATGAAAAATGAATATTATTTTTTCCTTCCTTGTAATGTACAAAATTAACCACCAAAATTTATTTAAATATTTTTTTAAAATTTTAAAAAGCTATTTTTAAATATGTTTTTAAATATGAATTTAAAATATAAGGTTTTCCCAAAATGATTTATGTTTTATAAAGTGATTTGCAAAATGAAAATGATATTTTACTCAAGAATATTTTTAAATATATTTGTATTTCATAAATTTAAATAACCCTCATTAACACTCCAATGGGAATAAATTTTATTAATACCACCATTATTCTTCCTCTAGATGGATTATGATTTTTTTTAACAAGTATTTTATTAAAATTCACATACTTGAATCATTTTCTTAGTCATTAAATTTTCCTTGTGTTATTCACTTCCCTATAATCATTGAACATTAAATATACCCTAAATATCTATATCATTTATCATGGATATGATTAATGAATAAAAATTATGACATGTTTACATATTGTGTTTTATTTGAATTTAATTTGATTTAATGTGGAAATATTGATAAACCAATATCCTTTACTCAATACAGTTATTTGATGAGGTACATTGTTTATGAATTAAATCGATTAATTGATATATGAAGAATGATTTTGACTGGTGTGAAATGGTTTTGGGACTAGTTAATACAATCCACTAGATGCATCGATAGTATCATGAGATGAATCAGTTGTCCAAATTAGATGGTTTTTACCCAGTATGTTTTAAACCATCATGTGAAAAGTCTTAGTGGTAATAGTTCCATCTTCTTGGGAAACATTGAGGCTATTTTTTAAGCATTAACTTAATTTATAATTCCTTTGTTATTATTATCCATGAGATTATTTATTTGGAATTTCTATGGATTCATTTTATTTTCATTTTATTGATTAAATGTCATGTGTTTTAGTTACTTAGCTTTCTATATTGATTATGCCTTACCCATACATTTATG
Organism: Viscum album; assembly: GCA_963277665.1. Taxonomy (NCBI): domain Eukaryota; kingdom Viridiplantae; phylum Streptophyta; class Magnoliopsida; order Santalales; family Viscaceae; genus Viscum; species Viscum album. The sequence continues at coordinate 1,513,668,118 of OY728134.1, read as the reverse complement.
TGGAATGTGTGTTCAGTTATCTACCTTGAAATATTGATTATGAATATTGATTCATAATAGCTTTCTATGTACTTAACCCTTACTGAGAATTTTTTCTCACTTGTATTTTTTTCCCTTTCCTTAGGATTCAAAATTTTTTACAATGAATGATATGAAGGGATATGCTTGATGGGATAAATTTATTATTTTTAAAAAATAAATTATGTTATAATTTGTGTATTAAATTGTAATAAAAGCTTTATTTATGTATCTAGTTTACCAATACTACTAACTATTTGGTACTTTTGTACATTATCTACTCGTAGCGTATTCTAATGTAATAGTAATAGGAATTGGCTCTGGGATACTGGGGTTAGGGTCTCTATGAATTAACCTATATATTTACACACACAAATTATTATAATAATAAATGAGATGATCCAAATGAAAACCCTAAAGAATACCCACCACAACAATATAGGATTTGGTCAAAAATAAATTTCATAAACCCATTGATGTAGGAAATAACTTTTTGATGTAAGACAATGATTTGTTTATCCCACCTCAATTCAGACCAAAAAGGGAGGCCTGGTTATTTTCAAGAATTAGGAAAATGAGATTATCCCTATGAGAATATTCGTGGGATGTAGAGTGTGTGTTAAAAATTTGACTCTAAATTTTTCTACAAGGAAAGATCACTTCCTACATTTTTTTCATGGATAAAATTTTAGAAATATTAGTTATTCATGAGTTTTATTTTTTATTAAATGAAAAAATCAATTATAACCAAATAACGGTTGATTAAGAAAAAATACTTTTATTTTCTTATATTTAACATTTTAATATTTATATTTTTCCATGGGAATATGTAAAGAAATAATGAATTTTCAAAGGTGTATGAAATATATCATTCACAACATCATAGAGGAATTTCTTAATTTTTTTATTGTGATTTCTCAGTATATAGGAAATATATTTAGGTATGTCTATACAAAATATATTTCTTATATAAAATATATAAATAAAAGTTCTATGTTATTAATTACAATAATTTAAAACTAATTATTTAATAATTAATCATTATTGGGAATAGAATATCAAAATATGGAATTGAATTTGATGAACAAAAAATAAAATTTATGCAAGAATTTTATTGAGCTGACTGTGGTGAAGGGGAATTGAATATTTCTTGGTCATTTCAGATTCTACTATAATTTTTTACATAATTTTTATATGTTATCTAGGACACTCACCCATATTTTATTTAAATAAAATCTATTAAACATTTAATAATCATGAAATGAATACTTTGTTTCCTTGAATAAGTACTTAGTGATTCTACCAATCATAATTAATACAAATTTGGAGAACACCTTTGAAATGATGTGAATTTCATGTGATTTCATTATAGGAGATTATCTAGGGCTATGGTTTGATAACTTATTTTCATCCATATATTTGAAATGTAATTCCCTTCATATTTTTGTTTCGTTATATTTTATAGGAAGTGTGAATTTTTTATCTGGAGTAGGGTTTGTTTAAATAATTGAGAAACTTATTTTAATTTGATTTTTGGGAACATCTAAAGAGGTGTTATTCAGACATGGTTCAAGGCTTGGTTTGTGTTATAGGTTCTTGGGTGAGCATTGAATAAGTTTAAGTTGGACCAAGAGGTGAATTTTATAATCTTGTTTCCATTATAACCATTAACCACAAGGTTCACATAGTGAATGGGGATGATCGAGTGGTTTAGTTCTCTGCCACCTATATTTCATGATAAGAACCATAGTTCAAAACCTAAATGAGATTTTTACATGGGGATTCCCATACTTGAGAGGCCTTCATGATATTAACACAATAGTGTACTCCATAAAAAGTCTCGGGGGTGTTTTTTTAGTAAGGGTATACTAGTTATTTACTGGACATCCCTTCTTTAATATTTAAGGAAATAGGGTGCTTGATGATAGCCATTTAGCTAGCCAACCCCCCATCCTTCTCCCCCCCTTCAACACCTTGATATGGAATGGTTTTTTATACATTACAGTAGTGATGTATTGTTATTTATTCCATTTTTGTTTCTATTCTTGGTTTCCATTCATTGACCTCTACTTTCTGTGTGATTTCAATAAGGGTTTGGAATCAATTCTACTAGAGAATAGTGTAATCAAGTGAGAATGATTCATATTTCATGTGAGATGGCTATAGGAAGTCTCGAGGAGATGGAATCACTCTATCTTTCATTTCTTCATTTGAGGTAAGTCACTGACATAATTTATATATTGTTTTTGATTAAATTAGATGAAAATGATGATTGTTCGGTTGATAGAAGATAGGGATTATTATTGGGATGGCATCATGGGTATGTTATATCCCTTTTATATGTGGTTGGTAATGGTTTAAGTGTAGTAAAGAAGAACGGTGAGTTATTCTTCCATTATTCATCATTTATTTAATTTAAATAACTAATTATAAATTATTATACTTAATTATTGATATTTTATGGAGTGAGGTTAGATCTAGGGTTGTTGTATGATCTTTGAAGAGGCATGGATGAGATTAGTTGAGGCTTTATAGATATTGGAATCAGGTTAACTCCATATTTGAGGTAGGTGGACCCTATAATATAATTTCATATGTTTGTTTATGAATGGGTGTGCACGACTGCCTAACTACATGGGTTTGGGTATCATGTTCTCGGAATGAGGGTTCCATATATTGATTAAATGGGATGGCCTTGAGCCTCCTATAATAGGAATAAGTTCCATTTATCACTTAGGTGAATGAAGAACACCAAATGACTATGTATCCAAATGAAGAGGGTGTTGGTTAGCTTAACATGAGGCCTTAGAAAGGTTTCAGGGTGGGAGTGATTATAAGGCCCTAGCCTTAAACCTTACTTAATCTTGAGTTATTACAAGATTACACATTGAGGATCTTTTCAGGTTTAGAGTTTTAGAGAATTAGATCATGAAACTTGCATTACATTCCACATTTAAACAAAGTGGTTACATAAAAGACAGTATTCATTCTTCCCATCAACGGAAAATTATTTAAAATAAAACATGGATTCTTTATTGACATATATTTGACACTATCATCACATCATGTACCTTTTCCTTGACCTGTGAAAAACATTTCAAAAACTTGGGATGAGCATAAAAAGCTCAGTAAGGGTTATAAAAATATGGAAAGGAAACATGAGTTCATATATACATAAGAATGAAATCATACTTTACCCATAAAACATAGGCACTTTAACATACCTCATCAAATCATGAATAAATCATAGAAATCATAAGACATAAAAGGTAACTTGAGGCATTCATAACATTCTTACGTAGGGAGTAACCCTCTTGGTTACGTTTGGAATATCCACCATAGTATATTCCCTAAATCTCTTCGGAGAAACCTTAATTTTTCACTCCTTCGCGTTACCCAATGCATTGGAGATCTATATCGGGCTCACCCGCCCTTAGTTTATCACGGAACCACCCATCTTTATAACAATGCCCAAGAACCATAACATAATCTAATCACATAAAACATGCATAAAGGAAACATAACATTTCCACCTTTCAATAACAAGATATCAATACAACACATTGATATAAATACATCATGAAAACCATTTTCAATACCAAAATAAATGAAAAGTAAAACATGGTATTTATTTTTCTTTTAAAAAGAAGGGATGACTTGTAGAGGAAGTCGAAACTCAAATAATGGTCACGGCGGCGGAGAAGTCGTTGTCGCCAGATACGTACGAAAAAAACATTCCCTTTTGTCATTTTGTAAAACGCTTCGTATAAAAATATTCCTTTTGGATAAACATAAAAGTCAAAGGGGTTTATACACCGTATAAATGAAAGTTGTGTATAAAACAAAATATGCCTCAATGAAAGGATATTGTGACGAATTCCCATACAAAGACGGTATCCTTGGATTAAGGATAAATCAGTTACATAACTATGTGTGACAAACGAATACACAAAATATAAGTGGGTATTAAGTGTAAATAAATCAGAGTACATTCACACATAATCATAGAACGACATATTCAAGGTGTACAAGTTTATCCCAAAGAATTGAAATTGGGTTAAGAAGTTCCCTTGCAAGAATTAGACAGCCTGACGGCGTCACTTCAAAATTCAGAAAAAGAGTTGATGAGAGATAAAAAGGGTATCTCATCACTTGGACATAAAATTTACATCAATAAGGATATAGAATAACATATCCCAAAATAATATTATGTGAATTAAAATACATAACAAAATAGGTCTTTTAAAAAGAGGAGGGTGAAAGGTTCCCATACCGACATGGGTATCTTTCGAAACATACGCCCCGTGAAAGAAGGACAATACAACATTGATGTGAATACTCATAAATGAAAGAATATTACACAATGAGTAAAATAATGGTCAGTACATACACCAATGAAAGAAAATTGTGGCAAATGTAGCATAAATCTCACGGGAATAAAAGTGAGATGAAAAATTCCTTACGAAAACTCGGCAGCCTAACGACGCCACTTAAAACTTCCAAAAATGGATTGATGAGATCAAATAGGGTATCTCATCACATTAAAATAAAATTTACAGCAAGATGAATAAAAAAGAACATCCCCCATCATAACAAAGAGGAGCTTAAAATAAGTGACATAAAGGAGAGTACTTACAAAGAAATAGAGAGGTTAGATCTCTTACGAAAATTTGGCAGCCTAACGGCGCCACTCAAAACTTCCAAAATGGATTGATGAGAGAGAATAAGGTCTCTCATCACATGAACATAAAAATTATAGTATGATTAATATAAAATAACATCCCAATAACATAAAAGATGAGCTTTAAAAGGAATGACATAAAAGAGTGTACTTAAAAAGAAAGAGTGGAGTAGGATCCCTTACCTCAAGTCCAACATGTCTTGTTCGTTTCTTTATATTCCTGAATAATAAACTTTGGTCAATTAATAATTTCCTAAGTACCTACTTTAGAGATTATTATTCAGTTCATATCACATATTATAATGTTATAATAATTGTTTAATAATGTTAGTTCATATCAGATGTTTTTGCCGATGTTTGGTACATGAGTCAAAAATGAACTTGTTTGAAAAAAGATTGTCCATGTAGTTATAAGTAAATAATTTCCAGAATAGTATTAAAATATCATATATATCAATTAAATATTCATTTTATACTATTCCATATCATTTTTAGATAAAAAAACGAAAAGCACCGTTCATGGAGACGGTAGGCTGTACGTACGCATGAACGCTACTTTCATTTTTTTGTCATATTAATGGAATTAAAACAAAATGAGAGATATATATATATGTTATAATTCCAGAATGATATCCATAATTTAGATGTAATATAGTACATATATATCCATTATATATATGTACTTATAATGTTACATAACAGTTTGAGATAAGAAATGAAATGTACCGTTCAGGGAGACGGTAAGTCGTACGTACGCATGAACGCTACTTCCATTTCTATTTCATATTTAATGGAATTAAAACATAATGATACATAATAGTATTTTAATTCCAGTATGGTATCATATATAATATCATTAAATATATCCTTTATACGTACCACATATGGTATTAACGAATCAAATCACATTGAGGGGGCGGTAGTCCACACTTCCTTAAATGAAGATATCACGTTTACCCATAATGGAAACCATAAAGTTACACCATAAATGAAAAATACAGAAGTTTTAGTAAAAAAATAAACATATTAGATATCATATATAAATATAGTGTCATCTTAATGGCCACCTTTGAAGGTGTTAGAATAATGTTGAACAATCATCATTTTGGGAGGCAGAACTTCGTCATCCACGGAAACAGTATGTTCTTTAACCATAATATGTAGGTGTGTGTAAGTGTAGCTCTAATCCTTATTATAAACAAATCCTAGTATATTTAATATACTGGATTGGTTACAAAAAAATGAATAAAAAGAGTTTAGGGGGTTGGAGAAGAAAAATAAAACAAAAGTACTCAAGTGAAGACATTACCTTAAAATCGGGTAACTCCCTTTGGTTTGAGCTCAAAGGCTTCCTTGGGAAGACTTCTGCCCAAAGTGAGGAATCAAGGAGTAAGAGAGGGAAGTGGAGATACAAAATGGGCATGGTTTGGCCGAGCCAAAGGCTTTGGGAGTGTGAGTAAGGAGGTAGATGTGGGGGCCTTTATAAGAGGAGAGGAGGGGAACTCTTGTAAAGTTACAAAATGTTACTTTATTTTCAAAAGAGTTTCGGATTTTAAAGGTCCCAAATTGATTTATTTCGAGGGTACGGTGATAAGGGTTCTAAATCCACTCATCCAATAGTTTTTGGACATGTTTAGGTCTTAGATATTACATTAGCTTTTCATTTTATTTAAATCGTTAAATAATGAGGTCATCGCTGCATCATCATGATGTCATATATAATTTAATTTATTTAATGTCCAAAAATTATAAAAAAAATACTATGATGTAGGAAATAATTTTACCTTTCCAATGACGTTTTATAGTCAAAAATATGACTTGTATAACCCCATGTAAAAATTGTTTTAGTAAAACATCTCATGTTTGTGTCATTTTTACTTTAACATTAAATAAAAAGATATTTATGTCATTATCCAACCGAAGTGGCTCCATGGGGTCCCCAAGTTGACACATGGATTGTCTTGGTAATCCATGACACATCCAATGAGGTTAGGACATGTTTCTAGGTCATTTCATTTTATTAAAACATTATTCTTACCATAAACTACACTAATTACCTCTAATCGCGATTAAAAACTTAATAAGTTACTATTCACCAAAAAATTATTTTTATCCCATTTAACCACATTTTACTTCCTAATGAAAACCATGTATTTCGGATTTTTGAAATTCAAAGCACAAAGATGGAAAAATTTCATTTCAACAGAAAAATCAGTTTTTATAAGTACCACTTAGTGGTTTCACTATTCATCAAAAATTGAAGTTTTTCAGAAAAATCCCAAAACTTTACCCTAACATATATTTGATATTCAGAATTCAAAAATGAAGTCTATTTTACAAAATTCAAAACATAAAAGTGACATTAAATAATTTAATAATTAATTCCCACTGTCAGAGCAAATAGCGTGTTTTTATGAAACAATAAGTATCAAAAGATTGACACTAGTTTAAGTCTGATTTCAAAGTGAAATTAATTCCAACGACCACTATTGGATTTAATGGTAAAAATATATTATAATTTCACTTTAAAACCAATTCAAAAGATAATCTAATCATATAAATAAATTATATTAAAAAGAGTTTTTTAATTAAAATACAACATTTTACACTATTCATTAAAAAATGAACTTTATCGGAAAGATACCAAAAATTTACACAAAGTAAATTTTGATGTCCCGATTCTTAAAGAAGAGTTTTATTTGGTCCAATAGAATTTATAAGAGTGAACAAAACTATATTTAATGATGGTTTTCTATCAAAAGGCGATAAGTGAACCTTTAGTGAAAACTAGTGCATATACGCCTAAAATTGAATTCTTTCCGTATTTTAAGCCTTTATCTTTTATTGGATAAATGTAAAAACATTTAACAAACATATTTAATTATAAATTAGTTATTTATATTCATTCCCGCCAATACAATGTCTATGTGTTAACTACCATTTAAAATAATATTATTTTATTATTAGAGTGCAACGTATGATTTCAAAGGAACTTGTTGTTGCATATTGGGTACGCCATCGAGCATAGCGTTCCCTTTAAAGTAATATTAATATTTTATTCACAAATATGGATAAATGTTAAAATGTCATACTATTTATTTACCTGGGTTGTTACATCCTTCCCCCCTTTTGGGAATTGTGTCCTCGCAATTATAAAACTGGGCTTGGAAACATCATTGAAAATCCCACATCGGAACAAGAGTCGGTAAAACAATCACTTTAAAATAAAGAAAGAGAAGTATAGAGGTCACCCAAGTTAACCCATACTAGGATTCCATGTAGGAAAACATGGACATGGATAAGAAAACATAGGGTCATGTTCTGATCGAGAGTGATAGAAAACATGTTTAGGAGAAAGTTAACCACAAGAAAATCACAAACTTGTGATGGGTTAAATGGTATTCGATTCCCCAGTAAGAAAAGTTAATAGACAACATTTTTGTTTTATGTTAATTTTTATTGAGGAATTTATTCATTAGGAAACATAATTACTTATCATGTTGACTTTCAACTTTTATTAGATTCCTTACAGAAAATCATATTTTCTCCAAAAGACGAGTATTTAGGATGACTTGTTCACATTAAAAGTACTATAATCAACTTCTAGAGAATCACCTAACACACCAAAGAGAACTATATACTTCCCATGTCTTTAGACTTTAACCAAAACCAAAACCAAAAAGGTTAGTACAAGATCAGATTATCCAGAAAAGGATAACCCTTTATAAAAAGAAAATCTATGCTTAATCTCCAAAATTTGTCCAACAAAACCCAAAGTCCAACGAGGACCATTCGATAAACAATTTGTCCATAAAATTCTTCAAAGTAAACCAAACTAAGATTGAAACCCAAATATTTTAAGGATTTAGTCACATAGTCTTCCAAGTTAAATCATAACATTTATCTCTAAACAACATCAGTTTCTCTTAAAGTCTCGTATTGATAATTAATTAACCTAATCACATATCCTCCATGATATGTTAATATATTTCCATAGATAACCCAAAATCAAATTACTCTTAATTCATAAAATCATATAACTAAAAGAAATCAGTAAAACTAACCAGGGACTTCACGTAGTCCAGTGGTAGGCGATAAATACCAGTTGTACTTTGGTTGTGGGTTCGATTCCCGCAGCTGTGTCCGACATGACGGGTTGTCACACGGTCTGCATGTTGTCCTTTTTCCAAAACTATATAATTCTCAAATCATTCCCCAAAAAGAGATAAAATCATCAAAAATAACCATAACATAATTTAACCTCGATTTTATCTCATGCCTTTCACTTCCATCATAACATATAGTAACCCATAATTAACTCAAAAGTAAGGATCATATAAACCCAAATGGTTCTATATAACTATGTCCACAAAAGAACAGATAACTATTCCTTGAATAAAATTTTCATATATTAAGCATCAGGGTTACACATACTATAAAAAGTCTTCTAATGTAACCCCATCATCAAAAGAGACTTAATACTCTTAAGAATTTCACCATAACTCTTCAAGACCTTATATGTTGACTTCTTACTCATTCAATATTCTTCATGATCCATTAACCATTCATTTCCAACTTATTCTGAAATACTTATTTCCTAAAAAAAATCATGAATCATATCCTAAGATTCCAAAATAGGAAAACAATAGTTATGAAATAATCCATACCTTTGATTAGTCATTTTCAGTTTCTCCATCCTCAATCGGAATGGAATTAGGTATTGGTAAACGAACATTTGTAGGATCTTGGTGATCCCATTCACGAAACATCTTCATAGGACATGTGTTTACATAATGACCATGCACACCACATTTAAAACATTCAATTGATCCCTCAGAAATAACTTCTTTCCCTTTCCTCGAGTCAACTGGATGCTTCCTTTTTCCATGGCAGGTTCTTGCTTTATGACCTTCATCTCCACATCTATAGCATATTTCTGTCCCTTTAAAACATTTTCCTAGGTGTTTCTTTCCACATCTTTGACACATAGGTTTTTGAACACACTTGCCTTTATGATTATTACCTGTAATTTCGTAGGGATTTGTTTCTTTCATATATGATTCCTTAGAGAAATCACCAAGGTTTAGGTGGTTAATCATGACTCCAGATAGTTGGTTGAGGATAATCACAAGAGTTCTCATTGAAGCTCCCATATCATTTAGTTTCTTGCTCAAAAAACTGTCACAGTTTCCTTCACATCCATTATTACTTTGGTTCCTGCTAGATCCAACCATTTACTAAAACCAAAAAGGTTAGTGTGAGTATATCAACAAAACCATCATGTACTAATGAGGAAGATAAATACTAAGATATACTTACTCATTCACTTTATCTAAATCTAGGACTCTTTCTGAAATCCTAACCATTATGGTAATGTCACTTATAGTTAAAGAATACCCTAACCTCTAAAGTTATCTAAACCGACCTTTGATACCAACTATAAGGACCCAGCCTTAAACCTTACTTAATCTTGAGTTATTACAAGATTACACATTAAGGATCTTTTCAGGTTTAGAGTTTTAGATAATTAGATCATGAAACTTGCATTACATTCCACATTTAAACAAAGTGGTTACATAAAAGACAGTATTCATTATTCCCATCAATGGAAACATATTTAAAATAAAACATGGATTCTTTCTTGACACATCCTTGACACTATCATCACATCATGTACCTTTTCCTTGACCTGTGAAAAACATTTCAAAAACTTGGGATGAGCATAAAAAGCTCAGTAAGGGTTATAAAAATATGGAAAGGAAACATGAGTTCATATATACATAAGAATGAAATCATACTTTACCCATAAAACATAAGCACTTTAACATACCTCATCAAATCATGAATAAATCATAGAAATCATAAGACATAAAAGGTAACTTGAGGAATTCATAACATTCTTACGTAGGGAGTAACCCTCTTGGTTACGTTTGGAATACCCACTACAGTATATTCCCTAAATCTCTTCAGAGAAACCTTAACCTTTCACTCCTTCGCGTTACCCAATGAATTGGAGAGCTATATCGGGCTCACCCGCCCTTAGCTTATCATGGAACCACCCATCTTCATAACAATTCCCAAGAATCATAACATAATCTTATCACAGAAAACATGCATAAAGGAAACATAACATTTCCACCTTTCAATAACAAGATATCAATACAACACATTGATATAAATACATTATGAAAACCATTTTTAATACAAAAATAAAATAAAAGTAAAACATGGTATTTATTTTTCTTTTAAAAATAAGGTATGGCTTGTAGAGGAATCTGAAACTCAAATAATGGTCACGGCGGCGGAGAAGTCGTTGTTGTCGGATACGTACGACAAAAACATTCCCTTTTGTCGTTTAGTAAAATGCTTCGTATAAAAAGATTACTTTTGGATAAACGTAAAATTAAAAGGGGTTTATACATCGTATAAAATAAAGTTGTGTATAAAACAAAATATGCCTCAAAGAAAGGAGATTGAGACGAAGTCCCATACAAAGACGGTATCCTTGGATTAAGGATAAATCAGTTACATAACTATGTGTGACAAACGAATACACGAAATATAAGTGGGTATTAAGTGTAAAACAATCAGAGTAGATTCACACATAATCATAGAATGACATATCCAAGGTGTACAAGTTTATCCTAAAGAATCAAAATTGGGTTAAGAAGTTCCCTTGCAAAAATTAGACAGCCTAACGGCGTCACTTCAAAATTCAGAAAAAGAGTTGATGAGAGATAAAAAGGGAATCTCATCACTTGGACATAAAATTTACATCAATAGGGATATAGAATAACATATCCCAAAATAATATTTTGTGAATTAAAAGACATAACAAAATAAGTCTTTTAAAAATAGGAGGGTGAAAGGTTCCCTTACCGACATGGGTATCTTTCGAAACATACACCCCGTGAAAGAAGGACAATACAACATTGATGTGAATACTCATAAATGAAATAATATTACACAATGAGTAAAATAATGGTCAGTACATACACCACTCAAAGGAAATTGTGGAAAATGTAGCATAAATCTCACGGGAATAAAAGTGAGATGAAACATCCCTTACGAAAACTCGGCAGCCTAACGGCGCCACTTAAAACTTACAAAAATGGATTGATGAGATCAAATAGGGTATCTCATCACATTAAAATAAAATTTAAATAAAGAGGAATATAAAAGAACATCCCCCATCATAACAAAGAGGAGCTTAAAAGAAGTGACATAAAGGAGAGTACTTACAAAGAAAGAAAGAGGTTAGATCTCTTACGAAAATTTGGCAGCCTAACGGCGCCACTCAAAACTTCCAAAATGGATTGATGAGAGAGAATAGGGTCTCTCATCACATGAACATAAAAATTAAAGTATTATTAATAAAAAATAACATCCCAATGACAATAAATATGAGATTTAAAAGTAATGACATAAAAGAGTGTACTTAAAAAGAAAGAGTGGAGTAGGATCCCTTACCTCAAGTCCAACTTGTCTTGTTCGTTTCTTTATATTCCTGAATAATAAACTTTAGTCAATTAATAATTTCCTAAGTACCTCCTTTAGAGATTATTATTCAGTTCATATCACATATTATAATGTTATAATAATTGTTTAATAATGTTAGTTCATATCAGATGTTTTTGCCAATGTTTGGTACATGAGTAAAAAATGAACTTGTTTGAAAAAAGATTGTCCATGTAGTTATAAGTAAATAATTTCCAGAATAGTATTAAAATATCATATATATCCAGTAAATATTCATTTTATACTATTCCATATCATTTTTAGATAAAAAATGAAAAGCACCGTTCCTGGAGACGGTAGGCCGTACGTACGCATGAACGCTACTTTCATTTTTTTGTCATATTAATGGAATTAAAACAAAATGAGAGATATATATATATGTTATAATTCCAGAATGATATCCATAATTTTTATGTAATATATTACATATATATCCATTATATATATGTACTTATAATATTACATAACATTTTGAGATAAGAAATGAAATGTATCGTTCATGGAGATGGTAAGTCGTACGTACGCATGAACGCTAATTCCATTTCTATTTCATATTTAATGGAATTAAAACATAATGATACATAATAGTGTTTTAATTCCATTATGGTATCATATATAATATCATTAAATATATCCTTTATACGTACCACATATGGTATTAACGAATCAAATCACTTTGAGGGGGCGGTAGTCCGCACTTCCTTAAATGAAGATATCGCGTTTACCCATAATGGAAACCATAAAGGTACACCATAAATGAAAAATACAGAAGCTTAAGTAAAACATAAACATATTAGATATCATATATAAATATAGTTTCATCTTAATGACCACCTTTGAAGGTGTTAGAAGAATGTTGAACAATCATCGTTTTGGGAGGCAGAAATTCGCCATCCACGGAAACAGTATGTTCTTTAACCATTATATAAAGGTGTGTGTAAGTGTAGCTCTAATACTTATTATAACAAAATACTAGTATATTTAAGATACTGGATTTTTTACAAAAAAAATGAATAAAAAGAGTTTAAGGGGTTGGGGAAGCAAAATAAAACAAAAGGACAGAAGTGAAGACATTACCTTAAAATCGGGTAACTCCCTTTGGTTTGAGCTCAAAGGCTTCCTTGGGAAGACTTCTGCCCAAAGTGACGCTTCAAGGAGTAATAGAGGGAAGTGGAGAGACAAAATTGTTAGGGTTTGTCTGAGCCAAAGGCTTTGGTAGTGTGGGTAAGGAGGTAGAGGTGGGGACCTTTTATAAGAGGAGAGGAGGGGAACTCTTGTAATGTTACAAAATGTTACTTTATTTTCAAAGGATTTTCGGATTTTAAAGGTCCCACATTGATGTATTTAGAGTATAAGGTGATAAGGGTTCTAAATACACTCATCAAATAGGTTTTGGACATGTGTAGGTCTTATATATTACATTAGCTTTCCATTTTATTTAAATCGTTAAATAATGAGGTCATCACTGCATCATCATGATGTCATAAATAATTTAATTTATTTAATGTCTAAAAATTATAAAAAAAATACTATGATGTAGGAAATCTTTGTATCTTTCCAATGACTATTTATAGTCAAAATTATGACTTGTATAACCCCATGTAAAAATTGTTTTAGTAAAACATCTCATGTTTGTGTCATTTTTACTTTAACATTAAATAAAAAGATATTTATGTCATTTTCCAACCAAAGTGGATCCATGGGGTCCCCAAGTTGACCCATGTAATGTCTTGGTCTTCCATGACACATCCAATGATGGTAGGACATGTTTCTAGGTCATTTCATTTTATTAAAACATTATTCTTACCATAAACTACACTAATTACCTCTAATCGTGATTAAAAACTTAATAAGTTACTATTCACCAAAAAATTATTTTTATCCCATTGAACCACATTTTACTTCTTAATGACAACCATGTATGTCGGAGTTTTGAAATTCAAAACAAAAAGATGTCAAAATTTCATTTAAACGGAAAAATCAGTTTTTATAAGTACCACTTAGTGGTTTCACTATTCATCAAAAATTGAGGTTTTTCAGAGAAATCCCAAAAATTCACCCTAAGCTATATTTGATATTCCTAATTCAAAAATGAAGTCTATTTTACAAAATTCAAAACATATAATTCACATTAATTAATTTAATAATTAATTCCCGCTGTCAGAGCAAATAGCGTGTTTTTATGAAACAATAAGTATCAAAAGATTGACACTAGTTTAAGTCTGATTTCAAAGTGAAATTAATTCCAAAGACCACTATTGGATTTAATGATAAAAATATATTCTAATTTCACTTTAAAACCAATTCAAAATATAATCTAATCATATAAATAAATTAGATTAAAAAGAGGTTTTGAATTAAAATACAACATTTTACACTATTCATTAAAAAAATGAACTTTATCGGAAAGATTCCAAAAATTTACACAAAGTAAATTTTGATGTCCCGATTCTTAAGAAGAGTTTTATTTGGTCCAATAGACTGTATAATAGTGAACAAAACTATATTTAATGGCGGTTCACCATCAAAAGGCGATAAGTGAACCTTTAGTGAAAACTAGGGCATATACACCTAAAATTAAATTCTTTCCGTATTTTAAGACTTGATATTTTATTGGATTAATGAAAAAACATTTAAAAAAAATATTTAATTGTAAATTAGTTATTTATATTCATTCCCTCCAATACAATTGCTATGTGTTAACTACCATTTAAAATAATATTATTTTATTATTAGAGTGCAATGTATGATTTCAAAGGAACTTGTTGTTGCATATTGGGTATGCCATCGAGCATAGCGTTCCCTTTAAAGTAATATTAATATTTTATTCACAAATATGGATAAATGTGAAAATTTCATACTCTTTATTTACCTGGGGTGTTACAGTGATGATGTATGATAGCTTGGGTGTGATTTATAGGGTTAATAGACTTGTATGATGGTCTTGGGTATGAGTGATGATGGGTGAGATGACTATTCATCTTGTGGGTGATTAGGAAATTCCTCTTGAAGTCTGTGAAGATTCTTTGTGATCGATCTGAGTAAGAAAAGTCCTCTTGTACATGATTTGTGTCATGAATAGGGTTTTCCTTTTGGTTATGGGTTGAGGGATCTCATTTATGATATGTGAAACAAGACCCAAGTTTATGTTACGAGAACTATTTGAAACATAGAATCATTTTTCTATGGGTATTATGGAGAAACGTCTTATGAAGTTCCTTGGGTATGAGTCTATGAGTTTTGAGGGATATTAAAAAGGTCTGATTTGACCTTAGGGATTGGGTTTGAGAAGCATATGGTATTGGTGTTACTATAGGTTGACGATATTGACATGGTATCAGTGAGTAAATAACATGCTGAATTTGGAGGACCAAGTAGATTCCCAATTGGGTGAGGTGAGAAATATTGTAATGAAGGAATATGTCTTGAGTGACTAGAGACCTGGGAATGGTTATTGAGATATATGATGGATTGTTTCCATAGTTTGTGCTACATGTGTTTTCCTATGATAGGTGAAATACCCAATGGGGTAAAGGATCTTGACCCTATATTTTCTATGAGGGAGTTAATGGCTTGAGTATCTAGATATGGAGTCATTATGAATTAACGTAAACCTTTCCTTGAGTAGGATTATCTTTAGGAGCTATCCATGAGTATGATTAGGTCATATATGAAAGACATTCCTTGAGGATTCTTAGATCATGATATTGGACCATTCTAAGTGAGAGGGATGAGTTATTTTGTGACATAAGAAATAATTGATATATGCTGACTTGAGTTTAGTGGCATAAGAAGACAATCAGATTCTAGAATAGCGCTAAAGAAGGTATGGTCAAGAATTATAGTGACCATGTTAAAATAAGTTGTATTAATGAATGTTTATACCAAATCAGATGTCATTGTGAAATGGTTCTAATATAACAACCTGATGAGAATATTTATTTGTGTATTTATTTCCTCAGGGATGCACAAACAAATGCCAACATATATTAGGGGTTCTTAGTGTGACCCTACCGAGTTATATTCTCACAACCATCCTGGGAACTCTAGTGGTCATGTAAACATTATGTATTCTATTAGTTCATAAGACAAGTCATTCTATAATGCCCCTAAAATTTCTAGGTACATTAATTTTTATGTTTTTGGCTTATATATGTATAAAAAAGGTGTTTTATGGCTGATAGAGGTGTTTGAGGGGTGATGTCAAGAAGTTCAAGAGGGACCGACAACATTTTTAAAGTTTTAGGGTTCCACCATCTAACTGGTGATTTTCCACAAATATATCTATGTCAAAAACAAATCCCTCTATGGGTTCTGGACTCACTGAATTGAGGTTAGCTAGGGAGGCCTAATAGCTATCCAGTTGGGTCCTGGGTGTTTTTTAAAAGGTTTCAGGTTAATTACCCCTTTGGATGCCATTTTTCTCCTCCCCTCTTCTCCCTTGACCAAAACATTAACCAATCCTCTTAGATCTCCCATTTGTTTAGGTTTTGTATCCCTACCCCTTGTATCATGGGTGTTTGAAGAACCATTAGTTTTGATGGGATTATTTGGGTAATTATAATTACATTTATGCCTTAAATACTTATTTTTCTTTGGTACTTATTTCTGGTACCCTAATTTGATGGATTGGTTCTGATTACAGGAATTTTGTGTACCTATCTTGATTATTATGGTGATTAATAGTGGTTAATCTATTTCAAGCTTAAGGTATGAAGTCCGGACCATTTTATAGAATTTATATAAAATTGTATGCCTTGGATTGAATTTGTGTGTGTGAAACCCTACGAGACCGATATTTTATGTTAGTGTAGCTTATTGAGGTTTATATCTTTATAGTAGGGTCTATATATGGGGATTTTCTCTTTTCATGTCATGAACCGTCCCAGAATAGCCCATGTCATGACTACCCCAAGACCACCTCCAATAGGCCAGGGGCTAGCGACTAGCATCGAGTAGGCATATCCCACAAATGGGAGGAATTTCCCTAAATACCTGTGAACATGCACACATCTCCGAGCCCAAAAACTATTAAATGAAAAACACTAAGTAAACAATAATGAATACCAATAAGATACCAACAAAAAAGTATGCCAATAGTAAACTAGAAAGTAATAGGTCCAAAATACAATCCCACCCAAAAAGGAGTCAGGATAGCAAATGAAAATTTTTCTAAAACTTGTCTGTAGAAACCCATACCTGAAGGGAAATGTACTGAAAAGATGTATAAATCCACCCTGACTGCATGCCCCGACTGGTGCCCCGACATCCCACATGGTCGACCCACCACCTCTATGTGCGCCCCTCACACCCTGTATTCTTGTTGTCTCACCACCACTGCGGAATCCTATGCATCCCCACTGGGCCATGTTCTGCTCCTTCACTGATGGCAGACCACCATCAGCCTCACCCTACTATGCGGTCCCGCCAGGCCGTATTCAGCCTCTGCTGCTGGCCACCCCACCATCAGTCCATCTTCTACCCCACGTTCCACTTGGAAAGGCCCTTTTATAACACTATTTTACTAGAATGACCAGAGTTCATTCTCTAAGTGCCAATGTGCACCACATTTCTAGCCAAATCATGTCGGACCATCATCGTCTCAACTTCACTGCATCATCACAAGGTCATAACTTCGATCTTAGATCATTCCACCATAGATCAAAGGTTTAATGATCCTCCATTCATATTCCATAAATAATTAAGAACAAAAGAAATTGGGGTAGTGAAATAAATTCACAAGAATTCCCAAATAACATATCTTCGCCCTGTTCGTGTCAGCCTCAATCCATTAATGTTAAAACAAAGCGTGAAGAAAAAAACAATTAAAATATCTAAAAAAATCAACCCTGATAATAAACATGGAAATAAAATTCCAGTCCTGCAATATACCTGACCCATGAATCAATCCCTTCATTGATTGATTCACATTTGTCATAGGATACAAAGAAAATGGAAGGAATCAAATTAAAAATCATGCCCCACCTCGAGTTTGGATCAATCATGGATGAGAACAATTTTGTTTCTATCATCGATGAGATCCTCCAAATCCTTTGGCACAATATTCCACGATCCACATCATCCACCATCGCTGTTGAGAGAACTACATTCTCCTTGTCTTAAGGAAATTCAAGTGTTATGGTGATTACATTGGATTCCTAACACACTATAATAAAAATAAAATTAGTCATTATGACAAAATAAAATATTTTTATTAAATATTTTATTATTGATATGTCCAAAAGCTAATTGTCATGGTTGAACCGCACTAGTCAATGTTTGGATTCGTCTAATGTAAACTTGATTCTGTGAACACAATAATTCCCTCAGATTTCTGATCTGGGAACCCATTTGTAATATTTTTTACTTTTTTAGAGAGATATCTTGCTCATGATATTTAATTATTGACATTTTTCAAACAATTGTTCTAGGAACACAGGGCCTCAGAATCACATTCCATCTCAATACATGGTTTTGAAATAATTTCATATAATATTTAAAAATAATACAAGAAAATTCCAAGATGTTATATTCTCCCCACCTTAGGTATTTATATCCCTAAAATCCAAAACAAAAGTTTATACAAAAAAATGAGGGTATTGATCATGAATTTAAGCCTCCTGCTCCCATGTTCTCTCTTGGTGATTATCATGCTACAACTGAATGTGAACCAAAGGTATAGACCCCCTATGAAGGATCTTTTCTTCTTGATCCTTGATCTCTAGTGGGTACTCCACTAAAGTGACTCTATCGTCAATATCCATCTCTCCCGGGTCAATGACGTGTGATAGATCATGCATGTATCTCCTCAGCTATGACATGTGGAAGGCGTCCTACACCAACTCTAACTATAGAGGAAGAGTTAATTGGTATACCACCTCTCAAACTATGAATAGTATTTGGAAAGTCCCGATGAACCTTGGAGATAGCTTGCCGCCCTGGAAAAATCTCGGTATCCCACATTGAGGAGATACCTTAAGGAACACAATGTATCCCTCCTCGAAATCAAAAGGCCTCCTTGACCAGTCATCATATGACTTATGATGAATCTATATAGTCTTCATACTCTCATGGATTAACTTCACTTTCTCTATAGTCACCTGAACTAACTCTCGGACCATGAGTGCTGATTTTCCTAGGTTTTTCCAACAAAGTGGTTCCCTTTAGGGTCGCCCGTACAAGGCCTCAAACAGTGCCATATCGATGGTATAATTGTAACTATTTTTTGACACAAACTCTATCAGAGGTAGCTTATCCTCACAAATGTGGCCAAAATATAGGATGCAAGTATGTATCATGCCCTCTAGAACTAGTACGATATACTCAGTCTAGCCATCCGTCTATGTTTGAAAAGTTATGCTCAAGCTCAGCTAAGTCCCAAATGCCTCCTGTAATCCTTTCCATAATCGAGATGTAAGGATAACATCACAATTTGTGACTATCATCGATGGGACTCCATGGATTCAAAATATCTCCAACATGTATAGGAATCCCAATCTCTCTATTGAACTCTACTCCTGAATCGCTATGAAGTGGGCTAACTTAGTGATTCAGTCAACGGTCACCTAGATGGTATCATTCCCCCTAGATGTATATGGTAACCCTATTATAATGTCCATTGATATCCCATCTTACATCCACTATGGAACCCCAAGGGTTTGAGTCAAACCCATTAGAACCTGGTACTAAACCTTCACCTACGGACAACTAAGACATCAAGAGATTAAATCTACAACAACCTTCTTCATCCCCAGCCACTAGACTGATGTTAGATGTTCTGGTACATCTTTTCCACCCCTAGATGTACCTCCAAAGGGGATGTATGGAACTCCCTTAGGACCTCCTCCCATAATTCCACTAGTACCATTTTACGTCCTCTGAAAAAAAAACAATGTGCTCCCCGCCTTTCGAATATCTCATAGGGGCATGCCCCATGGACATCTGAGCATGTAATGTCTCACAGTCAGTATTTTCAAGTTGTGCCTCCATGAATCATCGTAAGAGTGGAGGGGTGAAAACCATCAACTGGAGGTAGGTTTTTCCCTCTCCATCCACAAATGATATCTATAATAAGGATAACGACTTCAATTCCTTGTTCAGCAACTATGAACTCGACTTCCTACTAAGAGAATCTATCAACAAGTTCCCCTTACCAAGAGTATAGACAATATCAAAGTTTTAGTCCTAGAGGAACTCTATCCATATACTCTCTATAAATTATATATCCTTTTGAGGTAAGATATACATGAGACTCTTTTGGTTATAGTAGATGATAAATCGCTCTCCCGTCAAGTAGTGTCACCACATCTTCAATGTGATGACTACTAATGCTAACTCAAGATCATGGGTCACATAGTCTTTCTCATGTGGTCTTAAATTTCATGAAAAATATGAAATAACTTCATTCCCTTGCATTAGGACATAACCAATATCATTTCCTAATACATCACAAAATACTATGTACTCGACACCCTCTTCAGAAAATCTCAAGATGGGAAAGCTCGTCAAACTCTTTCTTAACTACTGAAAACCCTCATGGACCTTCTTCATCCACATGAAAGGATTCCCCTTTCATGTAAAATCTTGCAAGGGTGATGCTATTATGGAAAAATCTGGTACAAACCTATGATATTAACCTACTAAACCAAGTAAACTATGCACCTTGGTAACTCTCTTGGGTGGCTCCCAAGAAAGAACTGCCTCAATCTTCACTGGATCCACCAAAACTCTAGCCTAAAGAATTATGTGTCCTATAAAATGGACCTCTCATATCCATAATTGAAAATTCGAGATCTTCTAGTGAATATGGTTCTCTTATAGTGTATCTAAGACCATCCTCAAGTGTATCACATGATCCTCCTTGGACGTCAAGTACACTAGGATGTCATCAATGAAGACCACCAAAAACTAGTCTATGTTAGGCTGGAATATCCTATTCATGAGTGCCTTGAAATCTAATGGGGAGTTTATCATCCTAAATGGAACCACCAAGTACTTATAATGTCCTTACCGAAACCTAAAATCCATCTTTGGTATATCCTCATCTCGTACTTGAAGCTAGTGATATCTAGATATCTGGTCTATCTTCGATAACCACTACACCCCTTTCAACTGATCAAAGAGTTAATAGATCCTTGGTAGTGGATACTTTCTAATCATCGTCACCTATTTCAGGCACTGAAAGTCCACACATAACCTCAAGCTCCCATTTTCCTTCTTGGAAAACAAAAACAGGGCTTCCCATGGTGAAACACTGGGTCTCACGAAGCCTTTCTTCTATAAGTCTTCCAACTATTCCCTCATCTCATGAAGCTCTTCGGGAGCAATCCAATATTTAGGCGTAGATATCATTGTCATCGCGGGGTATAGATCAATATAGAATTCTACCTCCCTATAAGGAGGTAATCTTGGAACATCCTGAGGAAAGATGTCCTCATATTCCTCCACCACTATAGGAAACTGGGGACTCATATCATCCACTGAACTGAGGGTCAGGCTAGCCAACTAATGTGTGATTGGTTGTACCCTACTACGTGTGATTCCATCCTTCACTACTTGGGTTTCTTTTTCGCTGACAAATGAAAACATGTTCCCATCATTGTGGAAAAACACCACTCTACTCCTTGAATAATCAATATGATCATGGGATGTGGATAGATAGTCCACAACTAGAATGATGTTGTAAGGAATCAACACTGCTACTAAGAGATCCCAACCAAAGCTATCACCTCCAAGAGTAAGTTCACAATATTGGAACCAGTGATTGATCATTGAATCCCCTCATGTATGAGTCTCTAAACATATGTTTCAAGTCAACAGTTCCACCAGAATCATTGAGTCTCAAACAAGGTTCATTGCAATAAAATAATGAATAAAAACTATGTTCATCAAAACTATAGATAAGGTGGAAAATATACAGATCATACCTCTAATCATCCCTAGAGCCTCGGGGTCATAAGCCTTCATTGCCTAAAGATGTCATCGTCCCTATACACCATCTCCCTGGGCCTTTCATGGACCACTTGGGGGTGGTGGTGGTAATACGTCAAACCTCTTCCCACCTCCTACTACCCTTTCTTATCCTCTGTCATATCCACCACCCTATGTACCACCATGCTCCTTCCTCTATAACTGCCTCAGAGGTCCCTTGAATGTCTCCTGATCGGTCGTATGATGGGTTGGGAAATCTCGATCTATATTTCCCCAATCGTAACATGAAAAACACATTCTTTACTTTTGCTAACTCGCACTACCTTAGGATCCCTGCACCATTGATCATGTTTCCTAGATTTGTCCCCTAAAGTGCCTAACCCACGGGGGTACCTATGACTGATGTCAGCTACCTCCTACTAAAGACTTGGCTACCTGGTTCCTGGTGGTTTGTCCCACTGCTGGTGTCTGCTTTTCTAGAAAGATCTCCACTAGAAGAACTATCTCCAGTACCACATCATATATAGGAATGCTAAATGATATCATAGATGACCTAATCTCCTGGAATAAGCCCGGTTCAAAGGTCCAATCACTAAATAATGGGTCTCATAATATATATGTGGAGTAGAAAGAAAGATCAATAAATTTATCCAAGTACTCCACCACTATCTAACTGCCCTAATGTATATGTGGAAGCTCTTGTATGGATATTGAGCATAAGTTTCTCATAAAGGATTCCTCTATAAATATATTCTCAAATTCTAACCAATAGAGAGTTGTCTCATTGTGTGTCTAGGTCACTAACCTCCACCATCGACCAGCTGAGCCCTGAAAAAAACTCACATATAGGACTTCCATTTGGTTGGAAGGTGTCCTCACAAGGCAGAAGACATGTGAAACTACCTCCAACCAATCCGCAGATACCTTGGGGTCTATCTCACAACAAACTATAAATGGATCCCTTGGTTGAAATTTAAATCCTTCTATTGTAATATTCATTTCTTCTTGGAAATTCATTTCTTTATGCCCTTTTTTCCACACAAAAAAAAACATTCTCATTCCTTTGATACACTTTCCTAGTTGTCTATTTCCACATTTATGATATGAAGGAAATAGATCATCATTTCCTCTAGAGTCTCCATCACTCAAGATTGTAGTCAACTCTATCCTTCTATTCTTTAATGAGTTCAAGAGTTGGTTAAGGTATAGGTTGTTAGTCATATTTTGGGATATCTAATTAGGAATAATCATGATATCTTTTACCCCTGTTATCATCCCATTTTTTCTCACAGTCACCATGTTGTCCTTCATATTAAATCTTAACACAATTCTTTCAGGTTCTATCCATTGACTAAAAACAAAAATCTTAATGTGAGATAAAATAATCATAGTGGTAAAATACATTATCATGAAAAATCATTTATATAATGTCAAAATCATCAAATATTCTTTCTAATCAATGACACCTTAGGTTTTAACTAGACTATTAATTTTAATAATCTATTAAAATGCTTTATAATGATTGGTATGGAAAATGTGAGTTATCTAAAACATATCCCCCATGAGTGTTAATCCTTGTGAGAAATAAAGCCCATTTTCATAAAACTGGTAATTCTTTATTCAAACATAACATTCATTTCCTAGAGTTATTACCCTTGGGTACATCAATTCTAGAACTATGTTCATTTTTAGTATTCATTCAGGGATGTATTTCCATAAAAAACCACATAATATCTACCTTACAAAAACATTATGATACTCTTCTATAATTTTCCTCAAATTCTATCATAGGGTTTTGTTACCTAATTTGTGTTTTACTAAATTGAGTTCCCAATGTTTCTATTAAAATTCTATTAATGCCAATTGTAATGACCTCAACCCCAGTATCCTAGAGTTATTGGTTACTTTATTACATTGGCATAAGATACAAGTAATCTCATCCTGAATTACAGAATAGTGTAGTATCCATGGTAAACTGGATATATAAATGATTCAAAAATTAAATTTGAAAATAAAATTTATAACATATTATTTTAAAGAATATAACTACTACCTCTAGAAGATCCTTTCATATCATTCTTAGTCCACTTCCTAAATTCCAAAGAAAGGGAAAAAATAAGTGTGATCTCAAATGCTCAATAAGGGTTAAGTACAACAGAAGATATCTCGAATCAATAATTATAATCAAAATGGAAAGGTAAATAACTAAACACACATTCCATTTAAATAACACAACTATAATGAATATATAGGGCTTAATAAAAATGGAAATGTAAATGAGTGAATACATATTCTATTTAATTAAAATCCCAAGAATGAAATGCATCTAGAGATAATGTCAATATCATAATATCATAGATAATAATAATAACAAAAATTTTAATGAAATTAGTACTTAATTATTAGATTTAATGAACTCAGGCATCATGATAACATTACTATGAAGACCTTTCACATGAAAGTTTAATACGATGGGTGGGTAAACACTAAGTAACCTATTTAAATAAGTCTAGCCAACTAATTCATCTCATGAGACTACATATGCATTAAAGTATTATCTAAAACCAGTCTCCACTTATCACTTCATCTCCAATGCTTTCCTTATATATCTAATAGTTAATTTAATTCACAAATAATGTTCTTTATCATAAAATTTTCATATTGAGTAAAGAATGTGAATTTATAAATATTTCCCTAGATAATAAAATTATATTCAGAGTACACACTGTATGTAAAAATTGTATACAAATAAAGTAATAATCATATCCATTGTATAAATAAAATAGATATTTGAGAGAAATGTAATGTCTAATGAAAAATTATCATAAGAAAGTGATTGTCTTAAGAGAAAGTTAAAAATAAAAAAATTAAAAAAATAAATTAGATGTGACTATATATTCGTCAGGAATATAGGTTTTTTTAATAAAATATTAAACAAATAGGTATTTATGTTTAATAAATCAATGGGGAAGCATATACACCAAATTAAATTAACTAGGTCCATATTAACAAACATGACTCAATGAAAAAGAAATTAAGATGAAATCCCTTACCTCAGGACTGATTTCCTGTATACATGTTTGATCCTACTGTATAATAAATATAGGTTTATTAGACATTTTTTATAAGACCATAATTATATATTTTATACTATATAAGATTTACTTATAGTATAATGCCCTGAACCCAAAATCCTAGATCTGATGCCTTATTTTATTACATTAACATGATTACAAGAAAAAAAATCCTAAAGGAACAATTAGTTCATCTGGTTTGGGAATCAGACACATAACACAAACCATAGTTTACATTGGGAATAGAAAATAAAATATAATACATAAAAAATATTATAAAATTCTCCTTTAAAACTCATTCAATGATATCTTCTTCATCTCTTGGGTAAAGGAAAAAAATAAAGAAGAGATAAAATTCTTTATAAGGGTTAATCATAGTGGAAGAAATAATAAATCCATGAGAATAATAAATATGTCAAGGTAATTAACTGATAACACATTTTGTGTAATAAATAAACTAATAATGAAATGAATCCATATATTTTGTGATAGTTAAAATATCATGGATAATAATAACTAAATTCTTGATGTAGTAAATGCTAAAATATTGTACTCCATGTTCCCTTAGTACACATAACATTTAACATTAGGACCTTTTACAAGATAGTTAAAAACATATTGGTTACAAACAGATTTGGTTTGGATAACCTTAACTCTAATATCAAGACTTTTCATAAGACAATTTAAAACATACAAGTTACAAACACATTAGGGTTTTGTTGGGAAAAAAATCCTCAAGACATCATTGAATCATTTTTTAGGTGATTGTGTTTGTTGACAAAGTGGGCCTTCATGTTGTGTTTGTTCACAAAGAAGTCCATGATATTAAATTTGTTGACAAAGGAGGGTTTACATGGTGATTTGTTAAGTCAAATAGATTTTGTTGATAATACATGATTGTAAGAAGAACCTCAAAAAAAGAATTGATGATCTGTAGGTAGTACAAAAATAATAGATATAAGGTGGTGCCATTTTCTAGTGTTCACCAAATTTTTGGGCCTCAAAATCAGTAAATACATAAAAGTGTTTTAGGCAAAGAGACTTGTGCGCAAGTGTCTTAGGGGATTGTAAATTTATATGCCATATGTTTTTCAATATCAGAACATCAAAATATAGAAAATGAAAGAGGGGCACCCATGTTTTGGTTTGGGCATGCAAGGTGACTAGGGAGACAGAGGCTAAGGCAGATGGACTTGTGCGCTGGGAGGAGACTTGTGTGTGGAAATAAGGGTACCCAAAATTCCTATAAATAGAGGGCTACCCCTCCTCCTTTTTAAGTGAAGTTAAATACATAGTGAAAATTTGAGCTCCAGTCGTGCAGGTGGTTTGGGCGCACAAATGGTGGTTTGGTCACGTAATTATTAAGTTATTCAGAAGTTTCACACCAATTAATAGTTTCATACTAATATTTATTTGGGAGTAAAAGGGTGTGAGTTGACCAAGTTCTAAGTTGGCGAAGGGAGTTTCGTGCAAGTAGTTAGGTGAAACTTGCACGTCAGGTTTGGAGAAGCGCGCCAGGCTTGAAGAAGCGCTCCAGTCATTCAAGGGTTGCGCAAAATTTGGAAAAGTGCCTGTTACACCCATTGTAAAGTTGTATTCATCATTGAATGAAAGTGGAACTTCAAAAAAGGATCTACATACAGAAGAAGATGCATTCATTTGTCATAATGAAGGTACCTACAAGTCTTTAAACTGTGAGTGGATCTTCAGAATAAGTAGTGATCACACTTCATTTGAGAGAGCAGTGAGCTTTCATATTCTGACTAGTTGTAAACCATGAGGGATAGTGATTCTTCTCCTAACTTTGTAAACAATAGTGCGCTTTTAGTGGATTTGTTACATTGGAACATTAACGATGTATTCTCTTTGGATGTATCCGAATGAGGGTGAACAAAGTAAAACTTATTGTGTCATGTGCATGATTTAATTTCTATTTATACTTTCCTATAGGAAGTATATACAAGAGAGATTTTCTTAATAGAGAAAAAAGATCAATAGGGTCAGTTGTTTTATTCTGTCATACCCTAATTCACCCCCCTCTTGGGGTATCTAACCTAGTGGACCTAACAATTGGTATCGGAGTGAAAGTTTGATATCAGTGTTTCTCTCTCAAATGGAGGTCACCAATCATAAATGGATTTCAGTCTTTGATGAGAATAATTTTCAGATATGGAATAATCGAATGCAACACTACTTACAATCTTTGAGAATGGATGTTTTTGCAGCAGCAATGCATGGAATAGCAGGCGATATTAATAGTGGTTCTTTATCAGATGCTGAACGAAGATAATTGGATGCTGACGCCAAGGGAATAATGCTTTAGGGGGATCCATATCCAATGATATATATACAAAGGTGTTGTCGTGAAAAACATCACATGCGATGTAGTAAAAACTATTGAATATATATATGAAAGAGATACAAAGGTCAGAGAAGCGAAGCAGCAAGTGTTGTGGAACAGTTATAAAGATATTAGAATGAGACCAAATGAATCTTCTGATGCATTCTCTAACAGGGTATATGTGGTAGTGGAAGACATGTGAGGTCTTGGTGAAGTCATTGAAGACATAAAGATCATGAAGTTCATCTTGAAGAAACTTCCACCTCACCTCATTCCAAAGGTTATAGAATTAAATGGCAAGGATATGAAAGTTATGACATTGGATAATTTGAACAGTACCCTTGTATCATATGAAATGAAAATGATTAAAATGATGTTGTAGAAAAGGGGAAATCCAAATAGGTGGAATTCAAATCTAGGAAAAATCTCGCTATTGAAGACTCTCTGGAAGAAGGAGAGACATATGAGGTGATGTCATTCCTCTCGTCCAACCTTCAAAGAGGAAAATGAAATTTTAAAGGGAAACTTCCACTTGCTTGTTTTCGATGTGGAGAGGTTGTACATCTTGCGTCCAGGTGCCCCAAAAAGTTCCAAGAAGATGATGATTTTAATGAAGCTGAAATTCCCAAGAAGTAGTCTTCAGCCTATGTGAAAGGTAAGAAATAGTTCAAGAGAATTTTGTTTAAGAAGAATAACCTTTATTCAAAATAATGTTATAGTTCATATGAGTCTGAGGTTAAGGAGGTTGAATATATAGAGAACTATGGAGATCTTGGCGTGAATTCTATGGTGTTTGTTTTCAATAGTTCTTAGAAATAGGATGAATCCAATGATGATGAAGAAGAAGAAGAAGAAGTTAAAGTAAGAATTGACATGAAAGCTGAATTAGAAGCATCTCTTGAAGAGATAGATGTTTGGAGAACAAAAACAAAAAATCCAACATGGTGGTAACTTATGCCAAACTCTACAGGAAAAAATAGGAAGAAGAGAAGTCTAAGATTGTAAAAGAAATCGAAAACCTTAAGTCTTCCAAGATAGATAGCTCTGAAAAGGTTGATGGACATAAGCTCAAGATTGAAGAACAGAAAAGGCAGATCGATGTATTGAATAGAAAAGTGAACGATCAATTCAAGTGTATTGAAGAACTTAAAGAAGAAGTCGTCAGTCTACGAAGAAAATCATTCAAAAGACTGAAAAGATGAAAGAGGATCCTAGTAGTTCAGTAAGAAAAAAGAAACAATCGATCTCAGATGTTAAGGCTGATTTTTGGATTGATCAGAAACAGAAATAAGTCAGGTTTGAAGTCAGACCGCAAGCTCCCATTCTGAAAATGAAAATATATGTGGGTAAAAAGTAGAATAAAAAATTCAAATAACCCAAGGAAAAACTGTCAATATATAAGTGACACATAGTAATGAACCTTTTATTAGGTGTTATTTTTATGGAAAGAAGGGACACTCACAAAATGTTTTTTCTATAGACAGAAGATACTAAAGGGAACAAGAACAAATGTGGAATCCAAAAATATAATGGTTCTATGGAACATATTTCGAAGGAAACTACTTTTGGTACAGAGGATTTGGGAACATGACTAGATATTTTACATTAACCATACAGAGGAATGTGCCATAGTAAAATCAAAATTATCACAAGTAGCAGATCAACGAACCAACAAGTGAGTTGAAAATAAAAAATATATTTTCATCTTTACAAGATGAAGTTGGTCCATCATACTCTGAGAAAGATCAGAAGACTCAATCTTTGTTGAGTCTGAAGACAAAAATATAGACCAAGAAGAAGAGATAAGAGAATGCAGTGGTTGCTGAAACTTCCCTTAAAGCATCAGACCGTTCTGGTATATAGATCCTTGAAAATGGTTGCATGTATCACATTATACGAAACAAGGATCTTTTATAGGAATAAAATATGACAAAGAAGAAGTTTTCGAGTTTTTAAATGATGAAGGTATAAAGATAATTAGATAGGGAAAGGCCAGGTTTGTGGGAAAAGAAATAAGACATGCTGAGGTCTCAGATGTAGAAGGCCTCTGTCACAATGT
Source organism: Viscum album (assembly GCA_963277665.1). Classification (NCBI taxonomy): domain Eukaryota; kingdom Viridiplantae; phylum Streptophyta; class Magnoliopsida; order Santalales; family Viscaceae; genus Viscum; species Viscum album. The sequence goes on along the minus strand of OY728134.1, from coordinate 1,513,638,497 downwards.
TCTCAGCATCATCCAACTATGTGACTCGGGGAATTATATACAGTTTACCAAGAAGAAGTGTGTCATCAAGGGAAGAGATGGTGTAATTATCCTATAGGGAAAAAGGATAAAGTGGAATCTCTACCTTGTAAGTGGGTAAAAATATATATTCTTTTTATCTAGAGAGAAAGAAAACAAGTTATGGCATAGGAGACTTAGTCATCTATACCAACCATCCATGGAATATCTAGTTAAATGTGATGAAACCAGAGAACTTTCTAGACTGTCACATGATCATAAACATATGTGTGATGCATGTCAAAAATTGAAGATCATCAGATAGACATTCAAGCAGAGCAATAGAAGTCAACTAAAGTACTCGAATTGGTGCATGAAGATATTGGTGGACCTATCTTACCAAGAGACATAGCCAAGAAAAGTTACAATGTTCTTTTCATTGATGAATATAAAATAATGGAATGGGTTTTCATCAGTGTGCATATGTCTCATGTCTTTAGTTTCCTAAAATAATATTGAAGTGAATCTGAAAGGATTCTTGGGCAGAAAATTCAGAAGTTCCATTATGAAAATGGTACAGAATTCGCAATTAGTCAGGTGGAAGAATATCACAAGAAACATGGGATAAGACCTCAAGTTTATTCAGAAAGAAATACCCAACATAATGGAGTGGTTGAAAGAATAAAATGAATCATCAAAAACATGGATAGAATGATTCTCATTGAAAAAGACCAATTAGAGAAATTTTGGAAGGAAGTAGTTTTGTCATTAGTCTACATTTCTAATAGAGCTCTATTACGACTAAAGAAAGGAGATACTCCATATGAGATTTAGTATGGAAAGAAGGCTACTGTGAAGTAATTTCGAATCGTTGGAATTAAGTGCTTCATCATCAACAAATAAAAACACAAGAAATTTGATTCACGATGAGATGAGGGGATATTCCTTGGAAACTCCAGAAAAAATAAAATCATACAAATGGTTTAATAGGAGTCTGGGAAAAGTATTTGAGAGAAATTATGTCACTACAGTGGATAATGAATAGAGAATTTAACAGCATAGTGAAAAATTTCCTGATGAAAGAAATAAAGATAAATGCAACTCAGGGGGAGAAGAAGTGGTCGATGTTGATTCAGAAGAAGATACTGATGATGAGAATGAGGAAGTAAAATCTGTATCTGCACAGAAGCCAAATAATTAAGCTAAAATTGACAGGTAGAATATCATTGGTGATCAGTCAGATTTAGTTCATACCAGAATAATGAAATCACTATTGCAGAAATATTTCCTGTATTAGGTAGAGAATAAATTATTTTCTAATGTAGATGAAGTTGAAAATTAGGTTCAATCAATGAATTAAGATCCATATCAGATTGAGAAAAATCAGACATGAGAGATTGTTCCGAGGCCAGCTGATAATAATGTCATCAGAACTAAATGGGTCTTTCGCAATAAGATAAATTAATATGGAATAGTTGTTTGAAACAAAGAACGACTAGTGTGAAAAGGATACTCATAGATAGAGGGTATAGATGTTTATGAGACATATTCACTGGTTTCAAATCTGGGGAAAATATGATTATTATCATCCATTGTAGTGCAATGGGAGTTTAAAGTGTTTTAGATGGATATCAAATGTCCATTCTTGAATGGGGTCCTAGAGGAAGAAGTGTATATCGAGCAACCAGATGGTTTTCTCATCAATGAGGAAGAGAAAAAGTTTTTTCATCTGAAGAAGGTGTTATATGGGTTGAAATAAGCACCAAGAGCATGGTACTTAAGGCTTGATTAGTATTTTAAGAAGCTTGGTTTCCAGCATGGTGGGGTTGATTGCAATCTCTATTTCAACAATGATGATAATAAAAGGATTATGGTGATGGTTTATGTCGATGAAATAATATTAGGTGGATCAGATGAAGCTCAGTGCAGATAGTTTTCTGAATTCATGAAAAGTGAGTTTGAAATGTCAATGTCTGGAGAGCTGACATTTTTCCTTGGTTTACAAGTGTCGCAAGGAAAGATTGGAACTTTAATTTCTCAATACAAATATTCCAAAGAGTTTTTGAGAAGATTTGGAAGGAAAAATTCCAAGTAGATAAGGACTCTGGTTGCTACCCGAATGAAATTATCGAAAGATGATGATGTCAAGGTTGTTAATATCAGAGAATACAACTATATTGTTGGGAGTTTATTGTACCTAATAGCAACGAGACCTGATATTGTTTCCTCCACATTCCTAGAATCATGATATCAAAGAAATACCATTTAAAGCCACGTGTTTGTAGTGAAAATAATCCTTCAGTATATTAAGTTCACTGTGGATTTCGGTTTGATGTATAATGAAAAATCTCAGCCAGAGTTGTTGGGATATTCAAATGCAGATTGGGTTGGTTCAGCGGATGATATTAAATCAACTTCAGGAGGTTCTTTCTATCTTTGTAGATTGTGTATATCTTGGTTAAGTAAGAAGTAATATTTTATTTAATTGGGAACCGTAGAGGCTGAATATATTTTGGCCACTCATGAATGCACACAATTATTGTGGATGAAGTAGCATCTTGATGATATGGGAGTTGAAGTGAAGTGTCTGAGCAGAATCCAATATGATACGTCAAGTGCTATAAATCTCATCAAAAATTTCATACATCACTCGAGGACAAAATAAAGTTGAGATAAAGTATCATTTTATCAAGGGGAAGGTTGCGTAGGGAATCATGAAGTTGGAGTATGTTCCTATAGAACTATAGGTTTTAAACATTCTGAAAAAGGCCTTACCCAAGAATGCTTTTGAGAGACATAAAATGGATCTGGGAGTTTAGTCGACTATCCACACTTGAACAACCATGGATGTTGGACCCCCTCTCCCCAAGGTATGGTCTGTTTTTTTATTGTACTAATATTTAATCTCTAATATGTTGTAGACCACAAAGGAATTTACTTTTTGTTCATTGAAAAAGGGGGATAACGAGTGAATCCTAAAGGGGGAGAAATTGTTGCTAAATAAGGGAGAAAATGTTTTTTCAAAGACATGGGGAGAAGCTGACAGGTGGTGCAATGAGATAGGGGGAGTGTATCAAGACAGGAGAAAAAGATGATAGGGGGAGCACCATGATGGGAGTATGTGGTGTTCGAAGTGATCATCCAGAGCTTAACATGGACAACACAAGAACCTAAGATATGTAGAAGGAGAGTATTAACTATGACAATCCTATAAGTGATCTATCAAATAATAGATATCATGATAGTTGAGGATCGTGATAAAAGATGAATAGTGGTGTTGGAATGGTGTTAGATGGTTTCCAATTATAAGAAATTGGTATCATTTTTGTATCAACAATTTGTGTTAGAAATGAGGTGATTAATTGATGAAATTTTCATTTAATCATGTTTCTCACACTAAGAATTGCTCATTTGGCTTTAGAGTATGTGTTGAGTGAATCCTTGATCTCTATCGAAATTTCAATAGGTGAATGGTGGATGAAGCTCTATTGAGTTATCATTTTATGAGAATAGTTTTCAACAAACCAAAATTGGGATATTGTTAGGAAAAAATCCCTCAACATATCATTGAATAATTTTTGTGGTGATTGTGTTTGTTGAAAAAATAGGATTTCATGTCGTGTTTGTTGACAAAGAAAACCACAATGTTCAATTTGTTGATAAAGGAGGGTTTACATGGTGAGTTGTCGAGTTCAAGAGATTTTTTTGACAATCCATGATTGATAGAAGAAACTCGACCAAGGAATGGATGATATGGGGCGATACAAAAATAATAGATATATGGTGGTGCCATTTTCCAGTGTTTAACATATTTTTGGGACTAAAAATCGACAAATAGAGAAAAGTGTTTTTGGAAAAGGGACATGAGGTTCAGTCTCTTGGAGGCATGGAAAGTTACATGACATATTTTTTCAAGATCATAACATCAAAATATGGAAAATGAAAGAGGGGTACCCAAATTTTGGTTTGGGCGCTCAAGGTGGCTATGGTGACAGAGGCTAAGGTGGATGTACTTACACACTGAGAGGAGACTTGTGTGTGGAACTCAGGGTACCCAAAATGCCTATAAATAGAGGGATTCCCCTCCTCATTTTAAAGTGAATCTCAAAACTTAGAGAAAACTCATGCTTTTATCGCTCGGTTTGTTTGGGCGTGCAAGTGGTGGATTGGTCGCATAAGTATTAAGTTATTCAGAAGTTGTGCACCAACTGATAGTTGTGTGACAATATTGGTTTGGGCATAAAAGGGTGTGAGTCTCCCATGTTTTTATTTTGAGAAGGGGGTATCACATAATTATTTTGGTGACACTTGTGTTCCAGGTTTGTAGAAGCATGCTAGGCTTGAAAAAGTGTGTCGGTCATTCAAGGGTTGTGCAATAGTTGGAATATTTCCTGGTACACCCGTGGTAATGTTTTATTCATCAGTGAATGAAAGTGGATCTTCAATAGAGCATCTACATTTAGAAGAAGATTCATTCATTTGTTATAATGAGGGGACCTATAAGTCTTTAAAATATGAGTGGATCTTCTGAAGAAGCAATGATCACACTTCAGTTGAGAGTGTAGTGAGCTTTCATATTGTGAGTGGTTCTAAACCAGGAGGGACACTGTTTCCACTCCAAACTTTTTGAAAAACAGTGCACTTTTATTGTATTTGGTACATCGACACATTTCGGGTGTATTCTCTTTGGACGTATCCTAATGAAGGTGAACCATGTAAAAAATTTTGTGTCATGTGCATGATTTAATTTCTCTTTATACATTGGTACATGAAAGTGATAGAAGACAGTTTTTCTTAAGAGTGAAACAAGATCAATAGGGTCAGTTGTTTTAATTTTTCATACCCTAATTCACCCCCCCCCCCCCCTCTCAAGGTATCTAACCTAGTGGACCAAATAATTGGTATCAGAGTGAAAGGTTTGATATCAGTGTTTCTCTCTCAAATAGAGGTCACCAATCATAAAGGGATTCTGATATTTGTCCAAAATAATTTCCTGCTATGGAAGAATCATATGAAACACTAATTTCGATATTTGGTAATGGATGTGTTTGCAGCAGAAATTCATGGAATAATAGATAATATTAATTGTGGTTCTTTATCAGATTCTGGGCAAAGAGAATTGGATACTGACGCTAAGGGAATTAATTCTTTAGGGGGGTGACTTATCCAATGATATATATACGAAGGTGATGTCATGAAAAACATCACATTCCATGTGGTAAAAACTAATTAATATATATGAAAGAGATACAAAGGTTAGATAAGTGAAGTTGAAAGTGTCGTGGAACATATATGAAGATATTAGAATGAGCGTGAATGAGTCTGTTGATGCATTCTTTGATAGGGTAAATTTGGTAGTGGAAGACATCTGAGGTATTGGTGAAGTCATTGAAGACATAAATATCATGAAGTGTATCTTGAGTAAACTTACACCTCACTTCAATCCAAAGCTTTCAATATTAGAAGACAAGGATCCAAAATTATTGATAGTGGATAACTTGCAAAGTACCCATATAACATATGAAATGAGTAATGATGAAAATGATTCTATGGAAAAGGGTAAATCCAAAGAGGTGGCATTCAAAGCCATGAAGAATTTCATTATTGAAGAATCTTAGGAATAAGAAGAGACAGATGAGGTTATGTCATTCCTCTCCTCAAACCTTCATAGAGGAAAATTGAAAGTTTCAAGGGAAACTTCCACATGATTTTTTTTATGTGGAAAGGTTGTACATCTTGTGGCAAGGTTCCCCAAAAAGGTCCAAAAACATAATGATGCCAATGAAGATGAAATTCCCCAAGAAGAAGTCTTCAGCCTATGTGAAAGAAAAGAAATAGTTCAAGAGAAATTTATTAAAGAAGAATAACCTTCTTTAAAAAGAATGTTATAGTTTAGATGAGTCTGGCATTGAGAAGTTTGAAGAGATAGATAACTGTAGATATCTTAGAGATAATTCTATGGTGGAAATTGTTGGCAGTTCTCAGAAATAGGATGAAACCAAAGCTGATGAATAAGAAGAATAATTTGAAGGATGAATAGACATGGAAGTTGAATTAGAATCATCTATTGAAGAGATAGATATGTAGAGAACAAAAATAAAGAAATTCATCATGGGGGTACATGATTCCAAACTTTACATACAACAACAAGAAGAAGAGAAGTATGACCTGGTAAAGTAAATTGAAACCCTTAAGTCATCCAATCCAGAGAGATCAGAAATTTTTGATGGAAATAAACTCAATATTGAAGAATAAAAAAGGGATATCGATGTCTTGAATAGAAAACTGAATGATCAAGTCAAGTATATTGAAGAACTTGAAGAATAATTCACCAGTCTATGAAGAAAAGTGAAGGATAAATAAAAAATTATTGACCCATATTGTGACATCGGGAAAGAAAATCATTAAAATGACTAAAAAGATGAAAGAGGTTCATAGTAGTTTAGTAGAAAAGAAGTAGCAATTGAGCACAGATGTTAAGGCTGAATTAGGGTTTGATCAAAAACAGAAAGAAGTCGGGGTTGAAGTCAGATAGAAATCACCCATTATGAAAATAGAAATCGATGTGGGTACAAAGTAGAATCAGAAAATTCAAAGAACCCAAGGAACAACTAGAAATAAAGAAGTGAAACATAGGAATGAACCTTTTTTTAGGTGTTATTTTTATGGAAAGAAGGGATGCCCACAAAATGTGTGTTTTATAGTTAGAAGATTTTGAAGGGAACAAGAAAAAAGGTGGCATCCAAAAAATGAATGGTTCTCTAGAACATATTTAGAAGGAAATTCCTTTTTGTGTGGAGGATTTGAGCACATGACTAGATACTATACATTGACCATACATAGGAATCTTTCATAGTAGAATCAAAATTTTTGCAAGTAACAGATCAATAAACCAACATGTTAGTTGAAAATAAAAAATAGATTTATATATTTACAAGATAAAGTCAGTACATCATACTATAAGAAAGATTAGGGGACTCAATCTATGCTGAGTGTGAAGACAAAAATATGCACCAAGAAGAAGAGAGCATAGAAGGTAGTGGTTGCTGAAATTTCCCTTAAAGCATCAGACTGTTCTGGTGTACGGATCCTTAACAGTGGTTGAACATATTTCATGATAGGAAATAAATATCTAGTTATAGACATAAAATCAGAAAAAGAAGAAGTTTTCAAGTTTCTAAATGATGAATGCCTAAAGATAATTGGATTAAGAAAGGCTGGGTTTGCAGGAAAAGAAATAAGATGTGTTGATTCCTTAGTTGTAGAAGGTATCAGTCACAATTTTCTTAGCGTCATCCAACTATGTGACTCAAGGAATTATATACATTTTACTAAGAAGAAGTGTGTAATCAAGGGAATGTATGGTACAGTGATCCTATAGGGAAAAATATCAAATTGGAATCTCTACATTATAATTTGGGAAGAAGATATATGATTTTTATCCAGAGAAGAAGAAATCAAGTTATGGCATAAGTGACTTGGTCATTTATTCCAACCATCCATGGAAGATATAGTTATGTTTGATGCATTTAGAGACCTTCCTAGACTATCTCGTGAATATACTTGTATGTGTGATGCATGTCAAAAAGGTAAGGTCATCAGAAAGACATATAAGGAAAAGAAACCAAAGTCAACCAGAGTACTCGAATTAGTGCATGTTGATGTTTGTGGACCTATCTCACCAATATCCATATATGGGAAATGGTAATAAATTCTTTTCATTGATGACTATAGTAGAATTGCATGGGTATTCAGTATTGTGCATATTTATGATGTCTTTAGTTTCCTAAAATAGTATCGAGGGAATCTAAAAGGATTCTTGGGAAGACAATTCTGAAGTTTCATACTGACAATGGTATAGAATTCACAAATATTCAGGTGGAATACTATCTCGAGAAACACGGGATAAGGCATCAAGTTTCTTCAGTAATAACTCCCTAAAAGAATTTAGTGGTTGAAAGGAGAAATTATATCATCAAAAACATGGTCAGAACGATGCTCATTGAAAAAGACCAACCAGAGAATTTTTTAAGGAAGCAGTTTTGACATCAGTCTACATTTCTAATAGATCTCTATTGTGTCTGAAGTAAGGAAAGACTCTATATGAGATGTAGTATAGAAATAAAACTATAGTGAAGTACTTTTGAATCTTTATATTTAAGTTCTTCATTCACAACAAAGAAAAACACAGGAAAATTGAGTCACGAGGAGATGAGGGGATATTCATTGGCTACTCTGAAAGAAGAAAATCGTACAAATGTTTTAATAGGAGGATGGGAAAATTAGTTGAGATAAATGATTTCACTATAGTGGATAATGAAAAGAGCATTCAATAGCATAGTGAAAAATTTTCTAATGAAAGTGATGAAGAGAAAATCAACACAGGGGGAGAAGAAGTTATCGATGCTGATTCAGAAGAAGATAATGATGATGGGCATGAGGAAGTAAAATCTTTATCTGCATAGAAGCCAAAGAGTCAAGATGAAATTGATAGGAATAATATCATTGGTGATCAGTCAGCTCCGATTTAGACAAGAATAATGAAATGACTACAATAGACATCTTTCCTATCTTAGGTAGAGCCTCAATTATTTGATGATGTACCTGAAGATGAAAACTTAGTTTAAGATATGAATGAAGAGCTAGATCCGATTGATAAAAAAATATACATGGGAGATTGTTTTGAGGCTAGCAGATAAGAATTTCATTAGAACTAAATGGATATTTCACAACAAGATGAATTCATATGGAATATTTATTTAAAAAAAATCATGACTAGTGTGAAAATAATACTCTCAGATAGAGGGTATAGATGTTTATGAGAAAGTTGCACTACTTTTAAGGTTGGAGACAATCAGATTATTCCTAGACATTTTAGTGCAACGGAAGTTCGAAGTGTTCCAGATGGATCTCAAATCTACATTCTTGAATGGGGTCCTGGAGGAAGAATTGTATATCGACAAGCTAGATGGTTTTCTCATTAATGAGGATGAAAACAAGGTTTGTTGGATGAATAAGGATTTATATGGGATGAAACAACCACCAAGAGAATAATACATAGGGCTTGATCACTATTGGAAGAAGCTTGGTTTCCAGCGTAGTGGAGTTGATTACATTCTCTATTTAAACCATGATAGTAATCAAAGGATGATAATGCTATTTTTTGTCCATAACATAATATTTGAAGGATCAGATAAATTTTAGTGCATAAAATTTTCCAAATTTATTGAAAGTGAGTTTGAAATGTCAATGATTAGAGAGATGACATTTTTCCTTGGTTTATAGGTGTCATGAGGAAGGAACAACACTTTCATTTCTCAATCAAAATATTCCAAGGAGGTTCTGAAAAGATTTGAAATGGAAAATTCCAAGGAGATTAAGACTTCGATTAATTCATGGATGAAATTATCAAAAGATGAGACTTTCAAGGAAGTTAATATCATAGAATACAGGTAGATTATTGAGATTTTTTTGTACCTATCAGCAATGAGACCTGATATTGTTTTTTCCACATGCCAAGTGGCGCGATATTAAAGAAATCCCAAGTAAAGCCACATTTTTTAAATAATAATAATCCTTCAGTATATTAAGGGAACTATGGATTATGGTTTGATGTATAATGACAAATATCAACTGGAGATATTAGGATATTAAGATGCATATAGGGATGGTTCAGTGGATGATAGGAAATCAACGTTAGGAGGTGCTTTCATTCTCGGTGGATTGTGTATTTATTGGTTAAGTAAGAGTAAATAATTCATTTTATAGTGCACTACAGAGGCTGAGTATATTTCGTCCACTCAGGTATGCACATAGTTATTGTGGATGAAGCAGTAGCTTGATGATATGGGAGTTGAAGTGAAGTCTCTGATCATAATCTAGTGTGATAACTCAAGTGCTATAAAGATCAGAAAAAATTACGTACATCACTCAAGGATAAAATCACATTGAGATAAAGTATCATTTTATCAAGGAGAAGGTTGAGCAGGGAATCATGAAGTTGGAGTATGTTCCTATAGAACTATTGGTTGCGGACATTCTGACAAAGGCCTTACCCAAGGAAGCTTTTGAGAGACATCGATAAATGGAGAAAAGTGTTCTTGGAAAAGGGACTTGCGCACCAATGTCTTGGAGGCTTGGAAAGTTGTGCGCCATATTTTTTTCAAGATCAGAACATAAAATTATGGAAAATGAAATAGGGGTACCCAATTTTTGGTTTGGGCGTGCAAGGTGACTAGGGCGAAAGAGGCTAAGGCAGCTGGACTTGCGCGTTGGGAGGAGACTTGCGCACGGTGCTCAGGGTACCCAAAATTCCTAAAAATATAGGGATACCCCTCCTCATTTTGGATTAAAGCTCAATATTTAGAGTAAATTCGATATCTAGTCATACTAGTGGTTTGGGCATGAAATTGGTGGTTTTTTCACGCAATTATTAAGTTATTCAAAATTTTCACATCTATTGATAGTAGCACGCCAATATTGGTTTGGGCGTAAAAGGGTGTTATTCACCCAAGTTCTAAGTTAGTGAAGGGAGTGTCGTGCAAGTAGTTAGGTTACACTTTCATGATAGGTTTGAAGAATCGTGCCAGGATTGAATATGTGTGTTGATCATTCAAGGGTTGCATGAAAGTTGGAAGATTTCTTGGTACACACGTGTTAAAGTTGTATTCAGCACTAAATGAAAGTGGAACTTCAACAGAGAATATACATATAGAAGAATATACATTCATTTTTTATAATGAAGGTACCTAAAAGTCCATAATCTGTGAGAGGATATTCTGAAGAAGTATTGAGCACACTTCAGTTGAGAGATCAGTGAGCTTTCATATTGTGAGTGGTTGTAAACCAGGAGGGACAGTGATTCTGCTCCAAAATTTGTAAACAGTAGTGCGCTTTTAGTGGATTGGCTACATCGGCACATTGCCAGCATATTCTCCTTGGACGTAGCCCAGTGAGGGTGAATCAAGTAAAAGTTGATGTTTTCTGTGCATGATTTAATTTTTGTTTATAATTTGGTACAGTAAAGAGAGAGAATAAAGTTTTTCTTAATAGTGAAACAAGATCAATAGGGTCATTGGTTTTAATCTGTCATACCCTGATTCACCACCCCTATAAGGGTATCTTACCTAGTGGACCTAACAGGTTTTCCCCCCAGATTTTATCTCATGATACTACCAATGTATCGAGGGGATTGCATTAAGTGTCATCCAAACCATTTAATACCAATCCAAATACTTCCTCATATATAGAATAATCAATTTAATTCATATATAGTGCGCATTATCAAATATATGTATTGTGTAAAGGATACAGATTTATAAATATTTCCTAAGATAGTCAAATGTCATTCAAGGTATATATTGTATGTGAAAATGGTATACATTTTAATTAATAATTATACCCATCACATCAGAGTATATATATTTAAAATTAAAGTAATTTCTAATGGAAAATTTTTATAAGGATGGTATTGTTTCAAGGTAAAGTTAACAACCGCCAAATAAAATGAGATTGCAAAGATAACTTTTACCAATTCGTAATTTTCAAGTCAACCCCCTTGAATAGGATAATTCAAAGTAAAAATTCAAATACCATAAATTATGGGTAAATCATTATATTAAATTAAAAATATGAAACATATACACCACATTAAATTAAATTGGTTCATGATAACAAATAAATCTCAATGGAATATAAATTGAGATCAAATCCCTTACCTTGTGTCAGAATTGTCACATGTTTCATTACATTCCTGAATATTAAACTTATTTTAATTATTTTCTTGTTTGAGAAATTTTTTTAATGTTATTTATTCCTTTTATTTCACCTATTAATAAGTTATATAAAATTACTTTATCTATTCATTTTACATCAGATGTTTTGGCCATATTTGACTTATGTGTCAAAAATGACTAAGGTTGGTTGACAATGGTAAGTGAGGTCATTATAAAAATATATATAATAATAATAATCATGAATTAATTATCATATTTATACATTAATTATAATTTTAAAATAAATCATGAATTGTGGTTATGTAAAATGAATCAATGTTATGATCCTGGAGGTGGTAGGTCGTACATACACATGAGTAACATTCCCATTTTTTCAATGAAAATTATAGAAAGAAGGAAAGTGATATTTATCCTTATAGATTGATAATTATATATTAAATACCATATTATTTAATCAAATATACTTTTATAGATAATTATTTTAATTCAAAAGGAATCACGTCGTTTCGAGGAGGTGGTAGTCCACTTGTCTATGAACGATGTTCTCACTTTTTCAGTGTGTGAAAGGGTCATAAATAAAATGATATATTATGTTAAGAAATTTTAATTGTGTCATAAATATCATAATTATTTCATTTATATCACATATATTCATTAAACTTGTCCTTGATACATTTCATTTAAAGTGTGAACAAATAAAATCAAATTGAGGAGGCGGTAGTCCACGCATCTTAAAACGATGTTATCGTATTCCAAAAAAATAGAAATCGTGAAGGTACATGTTATATAAAATTTAAATAATCATAAATTAATTATAATTATCATATATATCATATAAAAAATTAGTTCTATCATTATTAACAATCCTGAGAGGTGGTAATGGAAGGACAAACGACATCGGTTCACAAGGCGGTAGTCTTCCGTACACATAAATGATGTTTGGGTATCCCAATTAATAATAGTGTGTGTGAGTGTAGGTAATACCCTTAACATAATAAAATATAAGTATATATATGATAATTATTTTATTATATAATAATTATATAAAAATATTTGGAGGCTTGGACAAAGAAATGATACAAAAGTTATTGTTGAAAAACGTTACATCTTATTCAGGTAACTCCTTTTGGTTTTTACATTACATATTCGCTTGTTTTTCTTTATTCCAAATGTGATTATTATAGGATTAGTGTATAAATTTGTGGAGTTTATTTTTTTAGGGTTTGGGTGATCCAAAAGGCTTGTGTGTTGTAAACAAGGTAGGGGATTGAATGCCTTTTTATAGTGTAGGAGGAATTCTTGTAAATATAAAATATTAAACACTATTGAGGTGTATCACTTAATCATGTTCCTAAAAAATTTAAAAATAATGTATTAAAGTGAATATATGTTCTATTAACACCTTAATAACTAAAAAATAAAAGGTTTTTTCATCATTTCTTCCTTAACTTCTATGTTTCCCTATTTTTACCTTTTTGGGCTTTCACTAGGGTAACTAATTTTCTAACCAAGTTAATTTGAAAATTAAGACTAGATTACAGTGAGGTTTATTAGGAAACATATACCTAATTAGTTATAAATATGATATCTAATTTACAAAAAAAAAATTATGTGTGTAGGAAATTAATTTTAATAGAAGCGAATATAACGCGCAAGAACACTTCTTTAACTCAAACCATGCTAACAATGTTTTTACTATTTAGGTATCAATATGTTCATTATAAAAAGTCAATTAGTCCATTAATATATTTTATTTGATATTTAATTAGATTTAAAATCAATTTTAATAACCTATGATTTTTTATAATTTTAGATATTTTATTTAAATATCATTTATTATAAAATAACATTAATGTCAATTTTGGCATTATTTAATTAATTTAAATTTAAAATTTTCAAGACAATGATTTAATTTTAAATATTATGTTAACTCCTATATAACATGATTTATTAATCTAAAAAATTAATTAAGATAATAATTAAATAAATTTACTTAACTCTTAATATTTTTAGTATCATTTATTTTAGTTAATTATTAGCTAAATAATTATTCTATTGGCATTACTTAAGCATCTTAACTACCTAATTCATCTCTAAAAATTAAATATAAATTAATATTATGAAAAAAACATTTATATTTCAAAATAATGTGTATAACCTAAATAATTAGGGGTTTTTATATATCTTAATGCATTATAAATATTAAATATAAGGAATGTTCCTTTTTTGTCTTTTTCTATACTTAATTTATTATATGAGTCACCGTCATCGAAAAGTTTTCGACAAACACATAAAAATATAAAAAATTCATATGAATATAAATATGTTCCACTGATTTTTTAAGATGAGTTTGGTGTCATTCTTATAACTTATATTCTATGATTAACCACTAAGTAAACTCGTTTTTTTCTTAATCACTATAATTTATTTTAACTCCTTTCACTAATTATTATGGTCAAAAATTAAGTTGATATTATTAGAATATAAATATTATTCTGATTATAAATAACTATATCAATTACTATAAATTAAATTCCCATAAGGGGAAAAATTGTGTTTAATGATAATCCTACAAGTGTGGAGAAAAAGCGGGGTTTTAAAGTTAAAATGTTCAAATTTTTAGAGTTTTTTAACTTCAAAATTCAACATGAAAATGATTCCAATTACCTATATTGGATTAATATATATATATAAATGATCTAATTTTTCATTAAAACTAATTTAAAATATAATTTAACATTAATAATTATTTAAATGCTAAGGAAATTTTCAACTAAAATGTAGTATTTCTCACTATTCATAAAAAATGAAACTTCTCAAAAAAGTAACAAAAAATCACCTCCAGAACATTTTTATATTCCAATTTCAAAAATAAAGGTTATTTTTAAAATTTAAATTTATGAAAATTCCAAATTTTATTTTTAAAATAGTTTCTCCATTAAAAGGCGGTAAAACTATCTTTAGAAAAATATAGCTTTTTATACATAAAATTGGATTTTTACTTTTTTAATGCCTATAAATCCTATTATATGAATGTAAAAAAAATATTGAATAAATAATATATATATTTCTTCAATATTATTGTCAAATATTTATTTATTTAATTTATTAAGTCATAACACCTTTGGGTGCATAATAATTGTTTTTTTATAAAAACATTTCCTTTACATTCAATTAGTTTTTATTATCATTTATAATTAATTTATAACCAATGAATTAATTTTATATTATTGTAAAAAATGTATTTTTATAAGTTACTTAATAATATTTATAACTTCTAATTTAATGTCTAGGTTGTAATTTCCATTTTAAATAATAATATTAATAATATCCAGTAAAACTCGGTCATGCGTGTAATGCAGGCCATCGACGAAAGTCATTGTTGTGTGTAACCCCTGATAAATTGGGAGTTCCATGTAGATAAATATAAGAATAATTTTGTGTTTAATGCTAAATAAATTCAGCGTTGTGCATAACGTAAGATTAAATTGGTGTTTTGTATAAATCAAGTTAGGAACAAAATGAAATTTATTCTAAAAGGAATATATTGTAAAGACTTGCAGTGTAAAATTATCCCCACCCTAAAGAAATTGTGTAACAACTATTCAAAATTTATCTTGGTAATCAAGGGTTCAATACTTGAAAATACTATTGTTGAAAAACCCACATTGTAAAAGTGTTAATAAAATATCTCCTTAATAAGGGAGAGTGAGAAGTACAAAGGTCACATGGAATAACATATAACTAGGTTTACACTTCAGAGAAAATTAGTGGAAAGTTAAAATATGTACTTGGAGGAAAAGAATAAATAATTATAGAGTGATTGAGGTTATTGTTCAAAAACAAGTTAATGATTAATGGAATGTTGTGGGCCTTAAATCTAAAATTAGTGATTATTTAAAAGACCATCAGTTCAAAAAACTGGAGGTATTAAGATAAAAGTTTTTTCAATACCCTTTTTCCTAGAGTTTAGGAATTATTTCACTCACTAATAATAAAATAAAATACAATTTTCTATTTCATAAACACAATATCATCCTTCGGTTGTTCCTTGAACTATTTCTACTTCATTTCTTATCACAGGTTGCATCATATGGTGAAGTAATACATTAACCTCTAAAATATCATCCAAATATCAACTTAAACCATTTAATAAATTGCTAAATTTTTCAAAATATTATGCTCCAACACTTTTTAAGGAACATCACTTTATTTTAAAAATTAACTTATCATTAGCCTTAAATAAAGATGAAGTATTTATTTAATAATCACATACCAAATATGTGAACACCTTCAACATGTATTCTTTTAAAACATGTTAATAACTTAAATTATCATAAAACCTTATTGAAAACCTGAATTATTTCTTATTCCTTAAACAAAAAATATAATTTTTGGTTATAATAGTTAAATCTAAAAATGCTTTAAACTCCATTAATGATATCATAAACCATGTTGCCAATAAATCCTTAATTAGTTCCAAGGCAGTCTGTAATATCTAATTTCATTTATCAATTTTAATCATCTATTTATCCAACTTTAATTTCCTCAACATTCAGAACATATTAAGGGTTGTATTTTCCTCAATCATGTGTTTTTCAAGAAGTTCAACTTTCCACTCAATCAATTTTCTTGGTCATCGTCATCATTTAACATGCACTTTCAAATTCTTAACAAGAAAGTACTATATTGCAATACTAAAATATTTAATAATACTTATAACCAAGATATCATTGATAACATACTCCTAAAACATTATTCAAGGATCCAAATATAAGGGAATATTAATCATTCCACTTCAATAATATCAATAGCATAAGCTTGACCTTGATCACTTGGCTTCTTTTGGGGTATATTCCTTTGATTTTAAAGCCATTTTTTATAGTAGTTCCCCACATCCTTATAGTTTCAACACTAAATATAATCTTTTTTATCCATCCCACTATGTTCTTTTTCTAGGTGACTCTTATCCCCACACATATAAAAAACTCATAATCCTTTCAAGAACTTCCCAGGGTGATTTTTTTCCACAATTATCATATGTGGGAAAATACTTTTTCTCATATTTCCTTTATCCATATTTTTTCAGTAGTTCTCTTGTTCTTTTTCTTCCCTCTTAATCCAAAATAATTATATAATTATTTATCCATCTTATTATAACATGATAATATGTCCTCATGTGATGATAATGTTTAGGACACTAGTTTCCTTCAAAATATTTTCTTATAACCATAAAAGATATGATCATTCATAATATTTGGATCATATACATTGGTGAGGTTACTTTTCCTTGTGTGAGGTTCCATTTTTAAATGAAAATATATACTAGATTGGGTCATATATTTATAAAAAAATAATTTATAATTGTAAAACGAATGTAATACTTAACATAAATTTAAAATTTTATATGTATATAATCTCATTAACATAAACATGGTTTCATTGAGACATTTTTATAAACTTATCCTCGAATTATATTATAATTTTATGTTCTCTAATCTATATTTTTCTGTTATCTACTTTCCAAGGTTTCTACTAAGCTTCCTCTGATACCAACTGTAATGCCCCAACCTAAGAAGTCTAGAGTCGGTGGCTTAATTTATTACATTAGCATGATTACAAGGACTAATATCCCAAAGAAATTATAAGTTTAACAGTTTTAGAGACCAGATACATAATATTAAACCCATTTTACAATGGTAATATAAAATGAAACACATTACATAACAAAATATAATAAACTGCATCCTTGATAACTCATTCAAATATCTCTTCTTCATAACTTGGGGAAATGAAACAAAATAACGGTGATCCCAAATGATCAGTAAGGGTTAGGTACAGTAGAATAAATAATAAAAAAAATATAATAATGAATATGTCAGTGTAAATAACTGATAACACATTCCATATAATTAATAAAATGATAATTAAATTCATCCATAAATTTTGTCATAGTGAAAATATCATTGATAATAATAACTAAATGTTTAATGCTGGAAATACTTAAATATTGGAGTCCATGTTTTCCAAGTACATGGAACCATTACCATTAATAAATTAAAAAGATGGTTTATAAGATACTATTTAAAAATATATTTGGTTTGGCCAACCCTAACTCTACTTTCTAGACTTTTCACAAGATAGTTTAAAAAATACCGGTTATAAATGCATAGCATTTGTCCCACCTGATTTTATCTCATGAGACTACCGATGCATCGAGGGTATTTCATTATATTATATTCAACCCATGTAATACCAATCCAAATAATTACTCATATACTTAATAATAAATTTAGTTTGTAGATAATGTTCCTTCTCAAATATCCATATTGAGTAAAGGATACATATGTATCAATATTGTTTTAGCTAATCAAATATCTTTCAAAGTGTAAACCATATTTAAAAATTTTATACATTATAGGAAATGATTATACCAATAAAACATGATTATTTATATAAAAATTTAATTTAATTACTAATTGAAAATGTTCATAAGTAAGTGATTGTTTCAAGATAAAGTTACCAATCACAAAAGAAAGTGAGATTGAAAAGATAAATTTTACCTCTTTATAATTTTCAAGTTAATTACCTTGGATAATATAATTCAAATTGAAACCTAAAATAACATAAATTATGATTAAATCATGATACTAAATTAAAAAATTAAATTATATACACCAAATTAATGTAAATTGGTTTAAAATAACAAATAAGTTTCAATGGAATGTAAATTGATATGAAATCCCATACCATTAGTCCAACTTGTAATGTGTATCTTTATCTTCATGAATAATAAACATATGTCAATTAATTTATTTTTTTATAACCTGATCCATATTATTATTAATTTTATTTCAAATATTGACAATTTATATAAAATTACTTAATCAATTAATTTTCCATCAGATGTTTTGATCATATTCAGCTTATTTATCAAAAATGACTAAGGTTGGTTGACTATGGTCTATGATGTCATTATATAATAATATATAGAATAATTATCATCAAATAATTATCATATTTATAAATCAATTATTATTTTTAAATCCAATCATTAATGATGGTTATGAAAAATGAATCAATGTTATGATCATGGAGATGGTAGACCGTATGTACGCATGAATAACATTTCCATTTTTCAATGATCATTGTGGAAAGAATATATGTAATATTTATATCTATATAATGAAATTTATATCATAAATACCATATTATTTAATCATATATAATTTTAAATAATATTCTAGTGATGAGAAATGAATCACATCACTTCAAGGAGGTGATAGTCCACATGTCCACGAACGACGTTGTCACTTTTTTAGTGTGTGAAAAGGTAACGTAGAAAATGATATATTTTGTTAAATGAAAGGTAATTATATCATTAATACCATAATTATATCTTCTATATCATATATATTCATTACATAAATCCTCAATACATTCCATTTAAAGATTGAATGAATCACATCACATTGAGGAGGAGGTAGTCCTCAAATCTAAAAACAATGTTATTATATTCCCAAAAAATGGAAAGCCCAAAGGTATGTGTTATATATTAATTAAAAAATAATAATTAAATTGTAAATATAATTAAATCATATAAAAATAGTAGTTCCGTCATTATTAAAAAGCTTGATAGGTTGTAATGGAATAATGAACGACATTGGTTCACGAGGTGGTAGTCTATCGTACACATAAATGATGATTGTGTATCCCATTTAATGGAAGTGTGTGAGAGTGTAGGTTTTAACCCTAACATAATAACATGTAATTATATTTATTATAATGAGGTCACTATATTAACATTATATAAAAATAATTTAATGAGTGGAGAAATAAATGAAACAAAAGTGATTGTTGAAGAACGTAACCTCTTACATAGGTACCTCATTTTGGTTTTTACCAAAAGCATTCATTGGTTTTCTTTATGAAAAAATTGAGGATTATATTATAAGGTGAAGGATTTTGGGAGTTTTTTTAATTTTTTTGGAGATACAAAAGGATTGAGAGGTGTGAATAACTGAGGGGAATTAATTTCTTTTTATAGTGGAGGGGGAGTGGAATTCTAGTAAATATAAAAGGGTAAACACTATTGAGAGAATTACCTTACCTAATGTACCTAAAAAATGAAAACTAATGGTGTAAAGTTACTTTATGGTCTATATACACCTCCTACACACACAAAAAATTATTTTTATCATTTTTTCTATAACATCGAAGTTTCCCTTTTTTAGCTTTTTGGGTTTAAACTAGGGTAACTAATTTTATAACCTAAGTAATTTAATCATTATTACTAAATTAAAGAGATATTTATTAGAAAATATTTTAAAAATTAATTATAATTATTATATATAATTTAAAATATAAAAAACCCATGTGTTTGGAAATTAATGTTAATAGAAGCACATTTAACGTAAAACCCCACTACTTTAACCCGAACCTTGTTAACAATGTTTTTACTATTTAGGGGTAAATATGTTCATTGTAAAAGATAAAATTTTCCATTAATATAACATATTTTATATTTAATAACATTTAAAAACCAATTTTCTGAAGATATGATTTTTAGTAATATTAAATCTTTTAATAAAATATCATTTATTATAAAATAACATTAATGTCAATTTAGAAATTATTTACATAATTTAAAATTATAAATTCCAAGAAAAAGATTTATTTTGAATATATTAATTTGAAACCTATGAAAAATGATACACTCATCTAAAAAACTATTGGAATACAATAATTCAATTCATTTACATCACTTTTAATATTTTAAGTATCATTTGTTTTAATTAATTATGTACTAAATAATTACCAAATTGGAATTCCTAAAAATATTTTAACTACAAAATTCATCTCTAAAAATTAAATATAAATTAATATATTAAAAAAACTCATTTATATTTCAAAATAACATGTACAACCAAACTAATGTGTTTTTTTATATCTTAAATCTTTATAAATATTAAAGGCAGTGAAGGTTTATTTTTTGTATTTCACTTTACATAACTTATTGTATAGATCATTATCATGGAAAAGTGTTCCTAAAATTCATAAAAATTGAACCAAAAATCATATTTCTCTAAATAAGACCATTAAATGGGGTTTTTACAAGTTTTGGGTCATTCTTATACCTTATATTCTAAGATTAACTACTAAGTAAACTCATTTTTACCTTAATCTCTGTAATTAATTTTAATATATTTCCATAATTATTATGGTAAAAAATTATGTTTATATTATTAGACTATAAATATTATTATGATTACAAATATATATATATATATAAATTTTTCAAAATTAAATTAACATAAGTGGAAAAATTAATTTTAATGTAAATCCCACAAATGTGGAGAGAAAGTGAGTTTTTAATGTTAAAATTTTCATCATTTTACAGTGTTTTAACCTCAAACATAAATATGAAAATGATTCTAATGAACTATATTTGATTAATATATATATATAATTGAATAATTTTAATTTAAAACCAATTGAATATGTTGGAATCATTCTGTTTTAATCATGTTTTAATGATCACAAATCCTATACATCCTATGAATCCTGTTAATCCTTTTTAATTTATTTCCAGTCATTTGTAATGATGGTTGGTTTCCTAATGCTTTAAATAAATTTCTCACGATCTTGATTACTATAAATCATGACTGATTTTTGTAAAGTATATTTAATTTGTTTTACAATGAATTTATTTTATAAATGATTAAGTATAATTCATTCTATGAATATTACTTCTTAAGTCTATATACAGATATTTGGCTAAGTCTGAGAAATCGTGAGTCTACCACATGTTCTTGTTTTTATGCAAAGGACACGGACACAATGACTAGACACTGTGACCAGACACCATGACCCAGACACCGTGACCCAGACACCGTGACCAGACACTGTGACCTAGAAACCATGAACAGAAATCATGACCAGACACTGTGACCCGGACACTATGACCCAGACACCATGACGAGACATCGTGACCAGACACCATAACTAGTTTCAGATCTGTTGAATTCTGTGACACTGGTTCCTTGCTAAGATGTCATTCGAAGTTTATAGAAGGACCAGACACAATGATCCTAACACCGCATCTATGCTTATGGTTCCTGATATCTATTCAATTATTCCATCATAACTGTCTCACCGCTCAAAGGAAAAGAAAAAGACACAGTTTCATGGTGACACCATTTCCAAGTGACACCATTTCTAGAAAGACTATGACACAGTTATTTAATCTATATTGCTATTTTTGATCTAATTTCTAATGTTCATATTTTGTTTATTTAAATGTACTGACAAAACTAATATTTCATTGTAGACATGTCACCTGATAGTACGAGGTGTGAGGTGCATAATATATGCATCTTATTGGCTCCAACACAAGCACTAAAAGAATAAAAAGAAAAGTGTGGCCCGGAAACAAATGTTGGTAGAGTAGCAGAAGCATGATTATTCTTGGGAAATGATCTGACACATGCAACAAGATACATTTTAAGAACACTATAAGAACCTGGTCGTAAACATTACTTATTATTGAATTAAATGAATAATTCACATTGAGGATCTTTTCAGGTTTAGAGTTTTAGAGAATTAGGACATAACTATTATATCTCAAAGATTACAAGTAGACGCATCTACTCAGTTTCCATTTTTTTCACAAAAATAAAAACTCTTGAACAAAAGATTCATGTCTAGTTCCTTGTTTTAGACAACCTTACATTTCCTTGATGCCATCCTTGACCCTATTCAACTTTATGTCCTGTGAAAACATTTCAAAAACTTGGGATGAGCAAAAAAAGCTCATTAAGGGTTATAAAATTACGGAATGAAAACATCAGTCCATGTATACATAAGAATAAATGAATTTATAATTTACTCATAAAACATATTCAATTTAACATACCTCACTAAATAATAAGATTTATCCATAACTCAATAGAAATCATAATACATAAAGGTAACTTTAGGCATTCATAACATTCTTACGTAGGGAGTAACCCTCATGGTTACGTTTGTAATACCCATCACAGTATATTCCCTAAACCTCTTCGGAGAAACATTAACGTTTAACCCCTTCATGTTACCCAATGCATTGGAGAGCTATATCGGGCTCACCCGCCCTTAGTTTATCACAGAACCACCCATCTTAATAACAATGCCCAAGAACCATAACATAATCACAACACATAACTTAAGCATAAAAGAAAGATAACATTCCCACATTTCAATAACAATATAACATTTTAAGATATTGAAATGATGAATCCATTCTAAAAACCATTTTCAAAACCATTTAAAACATTTAATAAAGAGATTTTTAAATCAAAGTGTCTCATACCACTTTGAAGCGTTTAAAATTTTTAAACCATTAATATCCATATAAATAAATCCTTAAAATCATTTTGAAAACATGGATATTAATTAGAAATATTTATAATAATAAATCTTTAAAACATTTAAAATGATATTTTAGTTAAAGGGTTTTTAACAAAATGAGAGACACTTGAATACAATAATTGAGGAATAACATTTAATCAGAACTTTATAATATCATGAGAATAAAGGAATTCATGATATAATATTCCAAACAACAGTATATACACCACACAAGAGTGAACTGGTGCATAACAACAATGAAGTCTCAATAAAAATGTAAAATGACATGAAATCCCTTATAAAGAAGGTATCCTTAAATTAAGGATAAATCAATCTCAAAATTATGTGTGACAAATATAAATACACCCAATATAAGTGGATATTAAGTTTAAAACAATCAAAGGTCATTCACACATATTCAAATGATTACATATTCAATAACTACATGTTTAACCCAAAGAAATCGAAATTGGGTTAAAATGTTCCCTTGGTAAAATTTGACAGCCTAATGGCGTCACTTTAAAATTCATAAAATTAGTTGATGAGAGAGAAAATGGTATCTCATAACTTGGACATAAAATTTACATCAAAAAGGATATATAATAACATATCCCAACATAAAAATATGTAAATTAAAAGACATAACAAAATAAGTCTTTTAAAAAGAGGACGGTGAAAGGTTCCCTTACCGATTTGGGTAACTTTCGAAACGTACACACCATAAAAGAAGGGTCATATAATTAAGATGTAACTACCCATAAATGGGAGTTTATTATACAAATATTAAAATAATGGGAATTAAATACTCCACACAAAAGGAAATAGTGGCCAATGTAGCATGAACCTCACAGGAATAAAAAGTGAGATGAAAATCCCCTTATGAAAATTCGGCAGCCTAACAGCGCCACATAAAACATCCAAAAATGGATTGATGAGATAAAATATAGTCTCTCATAATATAAATATAAAATTTACAGTATTAGTAATATAAAATAACATCCCCCAACATAAAAAAGATGAGATTAAATTAAGTTACAAAAAAATAGTACCAAAAAATAAAGAGAGAGGTAGGATCCCTTACGAAAATTCGGCAGCCTAACGGCGCCACTTAAAAATTCAAAAAATGAATTGATGAGAGTAATAGGGGGTATATCATCATATGAAAATACAAATTAAATTATGATGAATATAAAATAACATCCTCCAACATAAGAACATGGATCATAAATGAAATGACATAAAAGAGGGTACTTGAAATGAAAGAGAGAGGTCGGAACCCTTACCTCAAGTCTGACTTGTCTTGTTCATTTCTTTATATTCCTGAATAATAAACTTTGGTCAATTTATAATTTCTTAAGGTCCTAATTTAAATATTATTATTCATTTCATATCACATATTATAATTTTATAATAATTGGTTAATAATGTGAGTTCATATCAGACGTTTTTGTCGACGTTTGGTACATGAGTCAAAAATGAACTTGTTTGAAAATGAGTGTCCATGTAGTTATAAGTAAATCATCTCCAGAATAGTATTAATGATTTAAATATCATATATATCCAGTACATATTCATTTTATACTATTCCATAACATTTTGAGATAAAAAGAAATGAAATGCATCGTTCATGGAGACGGTAGTCCGTACGTACGCATGAACGCTACTTTCATTTCTTTGACATATTAATGGAATTAAAAATAATAGTGAGATATATATATTATAATTACAGTATAATATATATGTTTTATAGGTCACATAAGTTCATTAATTTCATTCTTTATACATTCCATGTATTGCATGAACGAGTCACATCACTTGAGGGGGCGGTAGTCCACACTTCCTTGTATGAAATTATCGCATTTGCACAACATGAAAAGCATAAAGGTATGTTTTAAATATAAAATATAGAAGCATATGTAAAACATAAATACCATATATATCATATATAAAATACAGTGACATCATAATGGCCACCATGAAAGGTGTTATGAGAAGATTGAACAATCATCATTTCGTGAGGCAGTAATTCGCCATCCACTGAAACAGTATGTTCTTTAACCATTAGACAGAGGTGTGTGTAAGTGTAGCTTGAATCCTTCCGATAAAAACATCCTAGTATATTTTATATACTGGTTTTGTTACAAACAAAAGTAATAAAAAGATTTTAGGGGTTTGGAGAAGCAAAATAAAACAAAAGAACACAAGTGAAGACATTACCTTTAAATCGGGTAACTCCTCTTGGTTTGAACCAAAAGGGTTTCTTTAAGAGAATTCAGCCAAAGTTGAGGCTTCAATGATGAATAGAGGGATGTGGAGAGATTAAATGGGCAGGTTTTGTCCTATCCAAAGGCTTGAGAGGTGTGGGTAAGGTGGTAGAGGTGGGGGCCTTTTATAAGAGAAGAGGAGGGGCACTCTTGGAAAGTTATAAAATATTACTTTATTATAAAATGTTTTCGGATTTTAAAGTTCCCAAAAGGATATATTTCGAGGATGAGGTGATAATGTTTCTAAATCCACCCATAAAATAGGTTTTTGACAAGTTTAAGACTTATATTTTACCCTATCTTCTCATTTTATTTAAATCATTTATTTATGAGGTAATCACTACACCATCACGATGTCATAAATAAAATAATTTATTTAATGTCTAAAAATTATAAAACAAATATAATGATATAGGAAATATTTTTATCTTTCCAATGAATATTTATAGTCTAAGATATAATTTATGTATAAAAAATTAAAATTATGTTACTTAGGTGTTATATATTTTGGTTACATTTTCCTTTCTTTAAAAAAATGTGATAAAAGGTCACTATCACACTAAATTGATTCCATGGGGTCCCAAGGTTGTCACAAGGCATCCCTTGGTCGTCCATGACACCACCAATAGCATTAATACACATGTTGGGGTCATTTTATATTTTTATGATATTATTTTATTACCCTTAATTACTCGATTACTAATTAAACACGATAATTAAAGATAATTATCGTCGTTACTATTCATAATATCCAAAAACAAAATAGTATTAATTAAATAATTTGGACCTTATGATTCCAAATATGGAATAAATTTAATCAAATACAAAACACATAAATTGTAGTAATTAATTTAATAGTAAATCTTGTTGTCAAAACAAAAGACGGGTTTTTAAGAAGTAAACTTTATCAAAATATTGACTTGTTTTTACATCCAATTGAAAAGTGAAATTACTTACAATGAACAAAATTGTATTAAGTAATAAAAACATAATTCAATTATACTTTAAAAACAATTAAAATTACAATCTAAATATATAAATAAATTGGATGAAAAGGCCATTTTGAATTAAAAACTGTATTTTTCACTATTCATTAAAAAAAAGAATTATCAGAAAAATACCAAAACATAACCCTAAGCTATATTTAATATTTCAAATTCAGAAATGATGTACATTTTACCAAATTAAAAACATATAAGTTTCATTAATAAATCATATAGTTAATTCCCATTGTCAAAACAAATAGTGGGTTTTTTGGAAGCAATATCTATGAAAAGTTTGGCACTTGTTTATGTCCATTTTCAAAGTGAAATTAATTCTAATGACCACCATTAAATTAAATTATAAAAATATATTATAATTAAACTTTAAAACCAATTAAAAATATAATCTAACCATATATTTAAATTATATGAAAAAGCATTTTTTATGTAAAATGAAATATTTTTCCATATTCATTAAAAAGAATAAACATTGTCAGAAACAAACAAAAAATTTAAAAAAAAGTAAATTTCAATATCCCAATCATAAAGAATAAGTTTATTTTGACAAATAGAGCTTATAAAATTGTCAAAAGTTATATTTAAAAAAAATTCGCCATCAAAAGGCGGTAAACAATCTTTTAAAAATATTAGAGTATTTATTCTTAAAATTGGATTCATTTAGATTTTAAGACTCTAACATTTATTGGATAAATGTAAAAATATTTGACAAACATATGTAATCATTTTTTAGTTATTTATGTTCATTCCCTCCATTAAAATGGCTAGGCTTTAACTATTATAATATTATTATATTATTAGTGAGCAATGTAAGATTTCAAAGAAACTAGTTGTTGCGTATTGGGTACGCCATCGAGCATAGAATTCCCTTTAAAGTAGTATTAACATTTTATTCAAAAATATTGATAAAAATTAGAATGTAATATTATTTATTTACCTTGGATGTTACAAACACACTAAGCATTCATGAATCCAAAAGTTGGGAAATCATAGATTAGAGTCAAGAACATCTTCGCAATACAAATTCCAGAAAGAACACAAGACAGATCTAACTGGAAACCAGAACGCTAGACTTGTGATACTCTATTTCTTTCAATAGGACCTTATACTTTGATATGATTCATCATAGAAGAAAAGAGCTGTATAGAATAAAAATCAATGGAATTCTAACCTTATCTCATCATATTTGCTCCGTTGTGTATTTATTTTAGCTTTCATGCAGTGTGTGTGTGTTTGTATTAAAACAAAAGTTGTCTCCTACACTAAACGGAAGGATACAATATATACATCCTCTTATATATTTTTACACTTGTTTACTCCCACAGATAACTGTGGAAGAGGACCCTTTGTGACCTAGTAGTTTATACCCCCAAAGAACTGTAGAAGAGGTCATGTAACCTAGACAGTTCTGTGCACTGTTGTTTACTCTGATCCAGGGTGTCGATCAAGTTTATTAATATAAACTTGTTGGTGGCAGGTGATCACCATGTGAAATGTATTAGGTCTCGGCTTGAGACTAAACCACTTATTTTAAATATTCTCTATTTTTTAATTTTGTTTTCTCTATTTTTCTGTATAATTCCAAAATCACTAGTTTTACTTTGATAGTTAATCTTGGATAGAATTTATAATTATTTTTCCTTATTAGAATATATTAAAAAGTAATATTAATAACTAATTTTTAGATTAATGAGAATTAATCAATATTCTAATAAGTTATTTGAATAATAAAACTTTCAAAACCATATTACCTTGATTAATTGGGCTATATTTATTTTTATTGTGGAACCTATTAAGAAAACTTTTCAAACAGATATTTTTATAGATACTCAATTCACCCCCCTCTTGAGTACTCTACTTCGACCAACATTTGGTATCAAAGATGTTTCTTATTTCTATTAAGAATCTATTTTGAAACTATTCAGCTATGATTTTAGATGTATTTGAAAGATCTATAAATTTATACTAATTCTAATTTTCTATCTCTTTAAAAGTATTTCTTTATTATGGATAATAGACTGGAAGGTGCTACAGCAAAAAAACCACCATTATTTCTGGAAACCAATTATTCCCAATGAAAAATTAAAATAATAATGAATTTAGAAAGTATGGGTTTTGAAATTTGGTCTCCAATTATAGATGATTATAAGATTCATGATACTGATAGAATCACTTGGGATGACCCAACAAAGACTGCTTACAACAACAATTACAAATCCATGAATTCTTTGTATTTCTCTTTAAGAGATGAATAATTTAATAGAATTTCTACATGTAAAACTACCCATGAAATTTGGGATACTTTGTCTATTTCACATAAAGGAACTTCTAGTGTGAAAGAAATGAGACTTAATACTTATACTATTATTTTGATAACTTTAAAATGAAACTTGACGAGTTTATTTCTGACATGTATCTCAGGTTCAATGAAATTTTCAACACAATCATTTCTCTTGGAAGAGAAGTTACTACCAAAGAATAAATCATGAGGATTCTTATATGCCTACCTGATAGATGGAGAGGAACCTCTATCTCTATTAGATAGTCATGCAACATCATCATGTTACCTATAAAAGAACTCATTGGGAAACTAATGATGTATGAAGAGGAGTTGAAAGTAAACAATAAATAGGAGTACGAACTCAAAAGAATATCTGTTGTATTTAAGACCACCACCACTAAACAAAAAGAAAAATGGAAATTAGAAGTCTCTGTAGAAAAATCTAGTAGTAAACAATCATCACCTGATAGTGATGAGGATATGGATAAATTAGGTAGAAGGGTTAAGATATTTTTTAAGAAGAAGAAATTTTTTAGAAAACCTAACTTCAAAGAAAGATATGATCAAAATAAAGTTGTAAGAAATATTGAAAAAGAAGTGAAAAGTCTGATGAGATAGTATACTATGAATGTGAAAGGTACATGTAATGGTTGATTTTCCCAAGTTCAAGTATAAAACAAATATGAGGACAAATATATAAAGTATAAAAAGGAAATAAAAGAAACATGGAGTGCTTCTGAGGATAGTTCAAGTGACTCAAAATCTTCACAAGATGAACAGTCTAACAAAGCCAATATGTGTTTTATGACAAACAAATCTGAGGTAACATTGTAATTTCGTGTACACAATTCTTATTACTCTTAAGATGAAAGTGATTCTGAGAATATGTCTAAAGAAGAAATGTTAGAGTATTGTAATATGCTTGAAGAGACATGTAATGAACTAAAAGATAAATAAAATTCATTAAATAAATAGTATTCTCTTACCTCAACTATTAAATATGAACTTATTGTAGAAAGAGAGGAAAATGTTCAATTACTCAAAGAAAACAATGAACTAAATATATCTAATTAGTAATTGAAAAAGGACCATGAAAGGTTTACTAATGTTAAAGATATGTTGTTACAGATGCAAGGTAAATATATTTCTCTTAAATATACTACTGGTATTGGCTACGAACCTGGTAAAAGAAGTTTTGGTGAAACCAATTTTGCTTCTACGTTTAGGACATACAGCTTTACTTCTAGTTCTAGAAAACATTCAACTAGTTCAAATTATGATACACTCTCTACTATTTCAATCTTTTCTGGATCAAATAGAGTTTATTTTTCAATCACTATACATAATTCTTATAGGAAACCTATGAGATAGATGTGGGTCCCTAAAGCACTAGTAACTAATATTACTGGACCCAAAGAAATATGGGTACCAAAATCTATTTTTATTCAACTATTTAGTAAGAAAGTTGCTTAAAGATCTCTTATAAACACTTATGTTACTTGTACAATGGGTGTTCAAGACACATGAAAAGAGACTATTAGTGCTTCAAGAACTTAATAAAAATTGATGGTGGACATGTCACCTTTGGTGACAATGCCAAAGGAAAAATCATTTTCCTTATCCAAAATGGTAATTCTAGCTCAGTTTTAATTTCCAAAGTACTATTTCTTGATGGATTAAAATATAATCTGCTTAGTATTACACAACTATGTGATGATGGATTTCATGTTAAATTTGAAAATTATTCTTACAATGTCTTTAATTCTAAAAATTAATTAGTGTTTTCTACATTGAGAAATGAAATGTATAATCTATTAACATAGAGTCTTTAGTTTCTCAAAATGATTCATATTTAAGTATATTTCAAAAAGAATCTTGGATTTGGAATAAGAGACTAGGACACTATAATATTCACTCCCTTAGAAAGATAACTATAAAAATCTTAGTCAAAGATCTACCCAATCTTTAGTTTCCAAATTATAAAGTGTGTAATCATTGTCAAAAGAGAAAATAACACAAAATTTCCTTCAAACCAAAGAAAGAAGTGTCAAATTATCAACCTCTTGAATTGGTTCACATGGATTTGTTTGGACCATCTAGAGTTTCTAGTTTAAATGGGAAGCACTATGTTTATGTTCTTGTAGATGACTTTTCTAGATGTACTTGGACTTTCATTTTGGATCATAAAAGTGAAGCTTGCTTTCATTTCATCAAAAATGCTAAAACATCAGAAAATATTAGTGGATTTAGAATTAAATCCTTAAGATGTGATCATGGTCGTGAGTTTTAAAATAGATATTTTGAATCCTTTTTCTCACAAAATGGTTATATTCATAATTTCACTGCCCTTAGAACACCTCAGCAAAATGGAGTTTTAGAAAGAATAAATAATACCTTGTAAGAGATTACAAGAACCATGCTTAGTGAATATGACTTATCTATTAATATCTAGGTTGAAGTTGTAAATACAACATGATATATTATTAATAGAGTGTTGATTAGACCCATTCTTAAAAGAACTCCATATGAGTTATAGAACAATAGAAAATCCAAAGTAATCTACTTCAATGTTTTCAGTTGCAAATTCTATATCCTTAATACTAAGAACAATCGTGACAAATTTGTATCCAAGAGTGATAAAGGAATATTTCTAGGATATTTAATCTCTAGTAAAGCCTATAGAGTGTTTAACAAAATAACTAAATACATGGAAGAGTTTGTCCGTATTAAATCTGACAAGACAGATCCAAATGAGCCTAAGAACACTCTTGAAAACCTCAACGATGATGCGTCAAATGTGGACATCAATTCGAAATTCTATAACCATCTTGTAAAGGAATCTCTGAAAACTTCCAGTTCTAGAAATTCTTCCGATTCAATTCATTATGAACCCAAACCTGTAGAATAACCTGAAATCACTAGTCCATCATTTTCTATAGCTGTTAGAACCCTTAAGAACCATCCATTAGATGTTGTTGAAGGAGAGTTAGATAAAGGAACTCAAACTAAATATTCTCTTAAAAATCAGGTTGAACATCAATTCTACATGTCACAACTTGAACCTAAAAACATTAATGATGATATCAATGATGAGTTGTTGGTGATTGTTATGCAAGAAGAACTTGATCAGTTTGAAAGGAACAAAGTATGGAAATGTGTTGATGGAACCAAATACACATTTACCATAGGCACTAAGTGGATATTTAGAAACAAGGTAGATGAATTTGGTAACATATTTAGAAACAAGGAAATATTGGTAGCATAAGGCTATAGTCAAGAATAAAGAATTTACTATGAAGAGAACTTTTCACCAGCAGCTAGACTTGAAGCCATCAGAATCCTGCTTGCTTATGTTGCACATCTGATATTCAAACTATATCAAATGGATGTTAAAAGTGCATTCCTGAATGGGTATATAAATGAGGATGTCATTGTTGAGAAACCACCTGGTTTTACAAATCCTCACTTTCCAAATCATTCTTTTAAATTATCAAAAGATTTATATGGTTTAAAACAAGCTCCAAGAGCTTGGTATGATAGATTAAATACTATTCTTATTTCTAAAGGTTTTACAAAAGGTATAGTTGATCCTACAATTTTTATAAAACAAATTTCTAATGACGTTTTATTAGTTAAAATTTATATAGATGATATTATCTTTGGATCTTCAAAAAATTGTTTCTGTATTTAATTTTCTAAAATGTTGCAAAATGAATTTGAAATATGTTTAATGGGTGAACTATAATTCCTTCTTGTATTTAAAATCATTCAAAATAAGGATGGTATTATTTTAAATCTAAGAAAATATAATATAGATCATTTAAAACATTTTCTCTTTGATAACACTAAAAGTAGTGACACTCCAAAGATTACTACTTGTAAGTCAGATCCTGATGAAGATAGAAAATCTGTTGATCAAACCACTTATAGAGGAATGATTGGAAGCTTACTATACATAATTTCTAGCCGACATGACATTATGTTTAGTGTATGCATGGGTGATCATTTTCAACAAAACCAAATGGAATCCCATTTAAATGTTGTTAAAAGGATTTTCAAATACCTCAAACATACACCCAATATAGGACTATTCTATCCTAGAGGAAAATCATTTTATTTATTTAGTTATTCTAATGCTGATTTTGGTGGTTGTAAGTTAGATAGAAAAAGAACCTCTAGAACAATTCACTTTTTTGGCAAGTCACTAGTATCATGGTGTTGTAAGAAACAAAAATTTGTCGCATTATCTACTATCTAAGTTGAGTACATAGTTTCTGGTAGTTTTTGTGCATAGATTTTGTGGATGAAACACACATTACTAGATTATGAATATAAATTCAGGCATGAACCTATAAATTGTGACAATACAAGTGCTATTAACATTTCAAAAAATCATCTTCCACACTCTAGGAAAAAACATATAGATGTAAGGCATCACTTTTTGAGAGACCATTTTCAAAAAAGTAATATAACTTTGGAATTCATTGGAATTGAATATCATCTCACTGATATATTAACCAAACCATTAAATAATGAAAGAATAGATTACATCATACATAAATTGGGAATGATAAATCTTAAGTAGTATGTGTAATGTTTCACAACTTATTGTTTCATAGTTTACAGTTTCATAAGTCATTGTCTTATGATTACTGTCAAACTCTTACAATTCTATAGTTTACTGTCTTAAAAGTTTTTGTTTCATGTTTACGGTCTCACAATTACTATCTCTCAGTTATTGTCTGGCATATACTGTTTGAAACAATATGGTCACACCATTTTGAGGTCACATAGTAGAGATGACACTGTGACAACCTATTATGGTCTCTCCATGAAATTGTGTTTCGATTTCACTGTAAAGACACTTTTCATTTTATTTAAATATTATAACTCGTATCACTGTAATTGATTATTTTATTCTTTTAATTTTCTGCACTTTTTAATTGTGATGCTTGATATACCTAAATGATAAAAATGAAAGAGTTTTCACTCTTTTCTTCACTTGAGCACTCTTATCTCAAACCGTAAGCTCTCCTTCAACCCTTTTGTTCTATATCTCTCTCTCAAACCTTTGTTGAATTCCAAATATAAAGCGCTCACATTTTTCGACTCCTAAGAAGCACAAATCTCATAAAAAATGAAAAGAGCACCGAAGATAGAGGCTGATGGTCCTCTGAGACTAAAAATCTATGCAACATGGTGGTCAGATTATTACTGACTTCATCAAGTTATTGGGGCCTTATCTTCATGTGTAGAGAACTGATATTGTGGATCCTGCAGTTGTACCCTTGCAGCCTGGTTTTCCTCCTTCCTCATTCAATGCCTTTGACTCTACCTTTATGTCTATCTCTTAGGCTCTAAGTCAGATCGGACATGTTATCCTTGGCCAAAAACTGCCTCAGTATTCCACCAAACCTACCCTGACCCCTTCTGTTTTTGAAGGACTCCCTCTTCCTTCTCTGTAATTTGGTTCACTCCCTTCTTCAACCTCTACCTCTACTCCTGTGGCTTGTGCTGATGCTGCTTCCAAGGGAAAAGAAAAGACATCCAGTGGGGAAAATAGTGAACACTATCTTTTGATAGGGATATTTTTGTATTTTTATTGCCTACAATTTGTAATGACACATCTTTCTCCATCTAATATAATGTGACCTGTTGTTGTATGTTATCTTATTTTCTTTTTTACTCTTTTTGATAATCCCAATAGGGGGAGATACACATACACTAAGGGAGAATAACAGAACTCTACGAATAGATATCTCACTCATATGATTTATGATCATCAAAAGGGGGAGATTATTGGATTTTTCAGATTTTAATCTTGTTTTAATGATCACAAATCCTATACATCCTACAAATCTTGTTAATCATGTTTAATATATTTCCAGACATGTGTAAAGATGGTTGGTTTCTTTATGATTTAAATAAATTTTCTCATGATCTGGATTCTTATAAATCATGACTAATTTTTGTAAACTATAATTAATTTGTTTTATAATTAATTTATTTTATTAATGATTAAGTCTAAATCATTCTTTGAATATTACTACTTAAGTATATATAGAGATATTTTTCTAATTCTGAGAAACCGTGAGTCTACCACCGATTCTGGTTTTCTGGAAAAGGACCCAGACACCATGACCAGACACCGTGACCGGACACCATGAACCAGACACCATGACCCAGACACCGTAACCAGACACTATAACCAAACACTGTCACCTAGACACCAAGACCCAGACACCATGACAAGTCACAGTGACAAGACCCAATAACCATTTTGAGATCCGTTGAAGTCTGTGACACCAGTTCATTGCTAATACATCATTAAAAGTTTGGAAAAGAATTAGACATTGTGATCCTAACACTTCATCTATGCTACTGGTTCCTGATCTATATACAACTTTGCCATCATAAATATCTTACCTCTTAAAGGTAAAGAAGAATACATCGTTTCATGTTGACACTGTTTCCAAGTGAAACTATTTCTATACGTACTGTGACACCATTCATTAATCTGTTTTGTCATTTTCTATTTAATTTATAATTGTCATATTTGATTCTTTTAAATTTACTGACATAATTAATATTTATTTTTAGAAATGTCACCAGATATTACGAGGTACGTGGTTCAGAATACATGCATCATGTCAGCTCTAACACTTGCACTCCAAGAATAAAAATAAAAGTGTGGACCAGAAACAAAAGGTGGTAGAGTAGCAGAATCTTGAGTATTCTTAAGAAAATAATAGACACATGAAACAAGATACATCTGAAGAACACACAAAGCATTCACGAATCTAAAATATGGGATACCATCGATCAGATTCAAAAACATATTTGCAATACAAACTCCATGAAGAACATGAGCCAAATATAACTAGAAACCAATGCACCAGACTTTCGATACTTTTTTTCTCATAAGAGGACCCGATACTTTCATCTTCTTCATACTATAAGTCTAGAGCTACATAGAATAAAACTCAAACAACTTATAACCTTATCTCATCATCTTTGCTATGTTGTGTATCATTTTTAGCTTTTGAGCAGTGTGTGTTTCTGTATTAAAACACCCACTGTCTCTTACACTAAACTGAATTATACAGTATATCCTTCATCTTATAACTTTTTACATTTTTTTACTCCCATAGATAATCATGGAAGAGGTCCATGTGTGAACTTGTATTTTATACCCATGAAGAACTATAGAAGAGGTTGTGTGACCAGGATAGTCATGTGCACTATTTTTTACCCCGATCTAGGGTGTGGATCATGTTTATAATATAAAATTATAGGTGGAAGGTGATCACCAAGTGGAGTGGGTTAGGTCTTGTCTTGAGACTGAACCACTTGTTCTATATCCTATGTGTTGTTTAATTTATTTTTCTATATTTTACTATATAATTCAAAAATCACTAGATTTACATTAATAGTTAATATTGGAAAGAAGTTATAATTTTTTTGCCTTATTATAATAGCTTAAAAATTAATATCAATAATTGATATTAAGATTACTAAGAATTAATCAATCTTTTGAGAATTTATTTGAACAGTCAAACTTTCATAACTGTATTGTCTTGATTCACTTGGCTGTATTTATTTTTATTGGGGAACCTTTTAATAAAAAATTTCAAACATAAATTTTTATAGATACTCAATTCACCCCATCTAGAGTACTCTACTCTGACCAATATAATATATAATATAAAATTAATAATTATTTACATGAAAATGTTGTTTTCGACTAAAATGTAGTATTTTCACTATTCATCAAAAAATGAAAATTCTAAAAAATACTAAAAATTAACCATAAGATAATTTTGACATTATGATTTATAAAATGAAGTTTATTTCATCAAATAAAAATTTTAGAAGTGTCAAAATTTATTTTTCATATCGATTCTCCTTTTAAAGGCAGAAAAACTTACTCTAGGAAAATATAGCTTTTAATACATAAAATTGGATTCGTTATTATCTTATGTATATAAAACCTATTAGAAGAATGTTAAAAATAATTGATTTAATTTAAAATATACAGTTTTCATTAATATCATTAACTAATATAAATTAATTTAATTAATTAAGACAAAACAAATTTGGGTGAAAAAAATTGTTTTTTTATAAAAACATTTCCTTTACATTAAATTGGTTTTTATTTTCATTTATAATTAATTGATAACCAATGAATTAATTTTATATTTTTTCTTACAATATATTTTCATAAGTTAGTTAATTCTATTTATAACTGATAATTTAATTTCTATGAGGTGATTCTCATTTTAAATAATAATTTTAATGGTATTTGGTAAAACTTAGTCTTGCATGTAATGCAATCCATCGAAGAAAGCTGTTATTGCATGTAGTGCAAGTTAAATTTAGGGTTTCAATTAGAGAAAGCAAAGCCTAATGTTAAGTGCAATGTAAGACAAACTTAATATATCATATAGTGTATGCTTAACTTGGTGTTTTATATAAATCAAGCTAGGAATAAAATTAAATTTATTCTAAAATAAATATATTTTAATGTCTTGGAGAGTTACGTATAGTCTTTTATCACCTATTTAATAACATTTATTTGTTAAAATCATAGTTTTCAGTGATAATTGATTCCTTTTTTATGTATTATTTATTTTTATAATTTTGGTACTTTTTCTTTGATCACATTTTCATCATATAAATAATGTTAACCGTGATATAAAGATCATATAAATTCATTATATATGTAATTAGTGTAATCTATAACAACTAGAGATAGAAAATTGGTTACACCATTCATGGAGACTATGAGCCATACATATGTATGAACGATGATTCAATTTTTTCTCAACATATATAATGAAAGAGTAATAAATGTTAATTCACTAAACCATAAATATTTTTTATATATTTGGAATATATATTCCTAAAATACATCCTTATTACCATCCAGGTAAAAAAACAAAAAAATGTCACATCTCTATGTAGAGGTGGTTTTCCACATATACACACAAGCGACATTATTGTTTACCAATGGATTAGAATGTAATAAGTTATATGTGATATGATATTTCCAGAAGTATAGTTAGGTCATAATTATCAGATATATTTATTAATTTGAACATTAAAACCTTCCATGTTAATCGTAATAAAAAAATCACACTGATTTGTGAGGAAGTAGTCTGTCGTACACACGAGTGACGATATTTTATCCCCCGCAGAATTTAAAATAAGAAGGTATATGTGATATCATAATTTCATAATAAAAATAATTCCATAAATATCATATAAAAATATTAAATATATCATTATATCCATCCGTGAAAGATGGTGATGAAAAATTAATTACATCAGTTTGTGAGGTGGAATTATTCCACAAACATGATAGATGGTTTCATTTCCTGTTTTATGGATGTAGAGATAGATCTAGTTATTCCATTAACATAACAACATTTCTATATATAAAGGTTAATGTTTTAATTATATTAAAATATTTGAATATCATTTGAAGTAAGTTGAAGAAGAAATATAAAAAATCTGCATGTTTATGAATTTTACCTCTTCCTCAGAGATACTTGTTATTTTTATACCTAAAGCCTTCTTATGAGGCATTACTAATCAAACTAAGGAATATATGATATAATGAGGGAAGTAAGTATGATATTGGGTAGGTTTTTTCCAAACCAAATTATTTTGGAAACATGAAGTGAGGAGGATAGTGGTGAAATTTTATATGTTGAGGAGATAACACACATATAATTTTTGAAAATTTAATGTGATAACCATATTTTTCTCATACAAAAATTCCCCCCAGTAATCACATTTTTACCTCAACTATTGTAAATATTTTTTTACAGTTTTCACTCTTCAGTGTGGTAAAAAAATAATTTAACATTATTAGATAATATATATTAATTTTATTACAAATATTAAATATATTTTTAAACATTAAATTCATAGAATCAGAAGAATCCAATTTAATATTAAACTCATATCTATGTAAAAAATGTGTTTTCTAAAGAAAAACTTTCAAAAGTTGAAAAAATATTTATATCAGAATTGAAAATTAAATTGATTCTAATGAACTAAATTAGTTAAATTGTGATATAATATAACTAATGGTACTATAAAACCAATTTAAAATATAATTTAATCATGTAAATTATTTAAACGAAATGGCAGTTTTCAAAAACAAATTTGTATTTTGCACTATTCATAAAAAAATTATTCTTTTCAGAAAAATCCAAAACAATTAACCCAAAAATAATCATGGAATTTAGATCTAAAAAATAAAGTTTATTTTTGAAATAAATTTTATAAAATTGATAAAAATTAATTTTAAAATATGTGCACAAAGCACGATGAAACTGCCTTTTAGAAAAATACATTTTTTCAAAAAATATTTCTTTTTATTTAAAATGATTATTATTTTAGTTATAATAAATATATAACCAATGAATTTTTTATACATGTTTAAAACATATAATATTCATAATTTAGATAT
Organism: Viscum album; assembly: GCA_963277665.1. Taxonomy (NCBI): domain Eukaryota; kingdom Viridiplantae; phylum Streptophyta; class Magnoliopsida; order Santalales; family Viscaceae; genus Viscum; species Viscum album. Next base: position 1,513,599,351 of record OY728134.1, on the reverse strand, counting down.
TACTATTCATACCCACAAAATTAACAACTATGTTGTAAAGGTATAATATATTACAGTTCAATTAGACTCGAAGTTGTGTGTTCTACAATCTATTAAAGAGATAAGATTTATTTTGAAAGATATATATCATAAAGTATCAAATTGTTACATTCTATTATCATATTTTTATTTCATAAACACTAAAGAACCTAATTTTATTTTTTTAAAATATCACGATGTTATAATATACACCATATAAATGAATATAGACACCAAATTCAAAATATTTCTCAACAAAGGAAATTTGAGATGAGAACCCTTTAAGAATTTAGTAAACATTCAAAAAAAATATAATAAAAGTGATAAACTCATATATTATTTTAAAAACGTTTAATTTTCATGAAATTTTTCATAAAATAAATTCTTGGGAATAATATACACCATATAAAATAAAATAAGTTGTGACTATGAAATATATCTTAATGAAGGAAAATTAAGATGATAAAATCCTTTAAAAGATTATAAAATTTGATGTAAGAATCAATCAATGATGTAATTATTTTTTAAAAATGTAAATCATTATAAAAACCAATAAATAAAATATAAAACAATCATATCTTATAACACACATAATATTGGAATAACATAGTTAATAGAAACGTTGTATAACTTAAGGAAAGAAAATTGAGTTAAGAATTCCCTTACCATGGAAATCCACTAAATTGGACAAGATTTAATAACTTTTATAATAATATTTGATTTATTATAAATAAATATATATAAACTATATTTTTAATGGCCCAGACTCTCTAACCCATTACTTTGTGGTAATTCAGGTGATTTATGGGTCAAGGGGAAGTTCTAAGGGGGTTGAGGAAGAAATAGAGGAGTCTCAGTTAATATTTCAGTTGAGTTGGTATGCTACAACATGGTGATGTATTTTTTGGAATGGATCCATATAGAGACATCTTGAGTATTGTGGAAATATTTTTTTCAACATATTTCAACATGGAGGTTGGATAAGGCGTGTAGGTTTGATTTGTTAGATTTTTGGTTACCCTATTGTTTTAAGGGTATCTACAGCATGATCATGTGTTTAAGACATGGTAATGTTTGGGATTTCTTCTTATGGTATAGTGGATTTTGTGTAGAATGGAGGGTCAGGAAGTTAATTTTTGATGTCTATGTCGTTTTGAGAGTAGTTTTTCCATGGTGTTATGGCTTCTCCATAGCTCTATTTTTAGGTAGATATGATTTTGAAGAAATCATCATAATGAGATTAAAAGTCAAATTTTCTAGTGGTGATTACACCATGGGATATTGTGTTTTGTTGTGGTATCATTAAAAATTTGTTGGGTACAAATTACAATCTCACCACAAATCATATCTTCCTCCAATTATTTCTCTTGATTACTAGGTGACTCCTAGATGATTTTATGATTCCTTTCTCCCTATCATTATGGGTTTTGTTTCTTTGAATATAGATATTGACTGTTAGTAATTATAAGGTGGTTCATCTATTTTACTTCTTTAATTTTTCCTTTTTATTTATTATAGATAAGGTTTTACTTGGTGAGATGGATGTTTTGGGTGCTTTTATGGATAGATATTGATAAAGAGTATTGTGTTCTAGTTTACTGATCCATTATTGGTTTGTTATTGGTTGGGAGGACTTCTTTTCTTTATTTCATCCTTGTGAAATGACTCATAAATTCTCTAATTGATGTATGAGATCCTTATTATTTTCTTTTTGAAGTTTATGTGTGAGGATTTCAGGATTTTTAAATTTAATAGGTGTATATTATGGGTCATATTAAGGAACATAATGAATTATTTTATATGAAACTGATAGGATTGGAGTGTAATCACATGTGTCTACTATTTTCTTGAAATTTCTTAGTATGATACTTCACTTTTTCTAATTCTAAAAATAACAATTTTTGGAAACCTTTTATATATTGTTATTACTATGAAAAATGATATCCATTTGTTATTATTTGATTAAAATTGCTATAAAAGAAAAAGGATAATCACTTATATATTTTTAATGAATCAATTTACCATGAAAATATAGAATGTTAGATAATACCCATGCTAAAAATATGTGATTTTATGAAATAACTTGAACTAAAATTGTGGTAGATACAAAAGTTGAAATGTTTTGGTATGAATTGATGTTCTAATTTAATTATGTTGTGTGATGTGGGGGGGTATTGTGAGGATATTACTAGTGATGGTGGTGACTAGGTCCGATGAAAAATGTGGGGTCAGTGAGGCTATGTTTATTTGGAATGGTAATTGATGAGGGATGATGTGTAGGGATTTATTTGTGAGGTTTTTTTCATAGGGTTGTTGTAGTGAGATGGTTGGGTTTTGTTTATGGCATGGAATATGTTATGATGTGGAATTGGTTGATGTGTGGTGGATTAATCATGGTGTGGTGTGTTTTTATTATTTTCCCACTTAACTATGGAATTAATTTTAAATACCGAAACTAAAATATCACGGTTAGGTTTTAAATAATCATATATTTAAATTTATGTATTATAAATGGATTAAATTAATTGAATAAAAATTTAATGGGAACTATTACTGTGAAATAGAATGGATTAGTAAATGGTATATTTAGAAACTAAATATTTTTTTAAATAGTGTAACTTTCAATTGGAAATTGGGATTGTGGGGATTGTGTCAGGAAGATATGTGGTGTGATTTGTTAGTGGTAATAGCAGATAGTGGTGAAGGTTTCGATATGTTTTGGGGATGTTGTGAGACATCTTGATTCTTATTTTAGAAAACCCATGGTATGGGATTGCATGTTATTTATTTATAATTTGTTGATGTTATTTATATATGTACCTCAAATAAGTTTTATAACCTTATCAAAAACCAAATATTTTTGGTTCATGGTGTTTTCCACAACATCCAGTATAGTGTAAAATTATATGGTCGGATACCTTTTATTCCCCACTCATCCTTTCTCAGTAGTGATGATGTCATGTTAATGTTTGTGAACATCAAGTGATAATGGGTTAGTGTGGGAGATCTCCCAATGATGATGAGCATGTGATTTATGGAAGTTTCCATTCATGGTAGGAGTACGTAACAAGGTTGTATTATTCACACTAATGATACCCTACAACTCTAGATATACGATGTGTTTATGCAATGATGATGTGATGTTTTCACATTTACTGATCTAATAAAAGGATTATAAAACTTTTGAGGGTAGGGTAGGTAGTTATGTTACCTACCACACATTAGATACATATGGTTATGTGTTGTGATATGCATGGAAACGATGAGAGGATGTGATGTTTTTTATTGGGGCGTGAGAGTGTAAAATTAGTGTGTAATTGGTTATGGAGTACATTGTTTTGTATTAATCTTATACAATGTTACTACATTGGATGTGTTACTTGGTAAGCCTTCTATGGTGAGTTTGGGGTTTATTAGTTGACCTATTTAGTTCATGTTGGTTTTTTTGTTTGTTCACTGGTTCATTAGTATGCTCCTTTCACAAGTTCACAAGAGACCATGAGTATGATCCTACTAAGTATACATTTTATTCTCACCATACATGTATGAAAACATATTTTAGGTATCCAGGGGGACTTTGGGGACTGATATAGACATTTGTAGCATGTATATTATATTTTCTTATTGAGTTCCCATTATATGACTTGTCTTTTGTGTATTTATTATGAGACTTTTATTTGAATTTCTTGACATTGTACATGCATTATGGTATGGTTTGGTATATATTTTCATATTATATGATGGATTTAATTAGTTATTACACATTATGTCACTTAATAATATATTTATTGTTGATGTTAATTTCTTTCTTATTTGTGATTTTTATACCATCAATTCTAGACACTAACCCATGACCTACTAAAGGCAGAACTCGGGGGGACATTATCTCTCTCCCATCATTACCATACAAGGATAGGTACCATTTTGTGGAGCATTTAATGGTAGTATTTATATTTATATAACCAAATACAATTAAATTATAATTTCCATTAACCTACTTAGTAATAAATCATTTTTAAAATCAACATTTCTATGTTTACTATTCAGTTTTCAAAGCATGAACTGATTTTTTTTATTTCATTCCGTGCACCTCGGTCATGGTTTCATCATATAAAAAATGATAATAAATTTTTATAGTATATAGTTTATATTTTTATATAGTATAATATTCAATTCAGGGAACATATGGAGATGATATGCATTGAAATAATAAAAAACTTCTCAATTTTGAAATTTCAATTCCATAAAATGAATAGATTTTATTAGTGAATAGAAATAGGCCTATAAAAATTATATAATTATTAAAACATCTTAAATTAATAACTATTAAAAATAATTACTAGTATATAAAATTCCATAGTGATTCATGAAACAAAAATTATAACATCATTCATGAAGGTGGTAAAACCGACCAAAACAAGTGTGTGTTGTAAATACTTGAATGAGTAAGAACATGAAATTGTATAAGGATAATAACATTTTTACAAAATCGTAATAATGTCTTAAATATAATATATATTTATTAAATCCATTTTTAGAATAATCCATGTAAATCAGTTTTGAAAAATTATATTCATCATTCCTAAATTTTTTAGTTTGCATGTACACATGAGTGACGTTCTCATTTTTCAATGGATGGAAGAGAAATAAGGTAAATAATGGTTTATATTTACCCAATGAAAATTATTTTATAAATTTTATAATTACTAATTTAATTTTTCTTTATAATTTTTCTTGTGAGGTAGTGATGAAATATGAAATATGTCATCCTTGGAGGCAGTCATCCACACATATATACAAATAATGTTTTCATTTTTAAATAGATATAATGATCTATAAAATGGTTATTATATGAAAATAATAAAATTTAAGTAACATAATTATATATATTTCATTATTTTAATTTGGTTATATAATATTTGCATAAGTTTTAAGAAGAAATAAACTTTAATGAACGTAGTTAGAACAAATACCTCTATATTGGATAAACTCATTTGATAAATACCTTAAGACCCCTTAGATTAGAAATTTAGGAAGATAAAAACCTCTACGACATGGATAAGGACATTGTGAATTTATTTGGGTATATATTTTTGGAGAAATATTTCTCAATGTGTGTGGATAAGTGAGGGGTGACAAGTTCCTTTTATAAGTTAGAGGAGTGCCACCTTCGTATATACTCTTAACTTTAAATTAATATAAATGTTGGTATCAATGGAAAGTGACCCCAAATTATACATATTTAAAATACAACAAAATTGATTTATATATACACTTAAAAAATAAAATAAATATAAGTTTTTTATAATATTTGAAGCATTATCAGTTAGTATAACCGCTTTTAACCCATTTTAATATTTACTATAATGACGTAAGTTTTACCATGGGAACTATTCCTTATAAAAAAATGAAATAGTTCTTGTTACAAGATTTTAAATGTTATGATTCTAGATATGGAATATTTTTTACAAGTTTAAAATTCTAGAGGTGGTAAAATTTACTTTTAATTAAATAATGAAAAATGAAATAAAAAAAGTTTTTAGAATAATACCATTTTAAAATAAAATTAAATCACACCATAATAATTTATAGTATTGATTCCCATGGAATTCATTGGTTTACAGATAAAAAAAATATTTTTATGACTCTAAAATAATTCCAACACCAAAGAGATCATTTTTAATACTTAATTAAAGGAATATATAGTATTATTCTTTATTAAAATAAAATATAACTTAGTTTCAAAAAAGTCAAACATAGGTTTACACATTAAAAATAATATCTTTAAATGATTTATTTTACTTCATAAATACAAATTTAGTTGATTCAAATGATTCATATATTTTTGGTGTCATGATTATATCATAATGATGTCTTAAATGTTAAGGAGTTTTCAAAAATGGTATATTCATTATTCAGAGGAAAATCAAACATTTCAAAATAATTCCAAAATTTAATCCTATGAAAAATTTTCTATGATGAATCAAAAAATGAGATTGATTTTATCATGTTAAAATTATAAACTTTATAAAGTTAGATTTAAAATTAATCATATATAATATATAATGAAAATAATATTTTGAAACAAAATATTTTCATTTAATGATGAATCATTGAATTACCATTCATTATAGTTAATAAATTATTTATTGTATGTTAATAATTTATCATCCCTTGAATTTCATCAATATAGTATATTGTTATAAAGAAAATAATAATAATAATAATAATAAAATGGGAATAATATAAAACATGTTTTTATGACAAAGAATATTAATAACATTTTTTACTTGAGGTTTTATTCTTATTGTAAATTCCATAATGATGTTCCACATAGTATTATGATAATTTATTAATGTTTATCTTAAATTCTAATGGGGTATATTTATGTTAGTTTTAGTTTGGTGTTATGTGTGATACAAGACACTCAATAAACTATTTATTTAAATGAAAACACATACTAAAATATTAGGGTGTCACATTTTAACCTTTTAAATAAATTTCACCCTAAAAATTTTAATTACCATGTAATAATGGAAATAGAAAAGGGTGTACCTAAAATAATCAAGAATGAATGCATATTTTATATTGATATATCAAACTTACCATCTTAGTTAAGGCCATGTAACTTATCTTTTCCCCTTATAGTACACTTTTCCCTAATTTTAATTTTCTACCTAATCATTGGAGATAAATATCACTCATCATAAGGTATTAAGGTTCATATAATGTAAGTAATTTTATTTGAGATTTTATAGTCATCTATGAACCAATGACGATTATAGGTTGATTCAAGATATTAAATATGGATTATTACTTAGAAATTGATATTTTCTGTATGAAGAGAGATCCAATCCATTCCCGAAACCTCATAAAATTTTACTAAAGGAAGAATAATAAGAATTTAAGGAAGTGCATTTCCAAAAACATCTATTAGAAAGGGGTTATAGTCATTAGATGAAATCTTCATAAAAATAGGATATTTAACCAATAAATATCTATCTAATAAGTTGTGTGGAGATTTAATTCCCTTATAAAACATCCCATATATAAAGGACTAGGTAGACCTATAATCAAATATAGAATTTTTAGTACTTGAGTGGATGTTGAATATCCTTACACTACTATATTTTCATAAACCGTATAAATAATTGTAATTGCAAAACAATTTCCATTTTTATAAGAAAAAGGTTTTCTAAAATAGATTATGATCATTAAGAATTGGTTATGAACACATACTATCACAATTTCATTACTCCTTAAAATTGATTCGTTGAAGTGTGGATGGATATATAGGCAAATAATTTAATAGTACAATTTTATTTTTTGGCCTATTTATATTTCATGGAACTCAATTTTTTGATGACCCTATCTTCTATACTTGAAGAATTTATTAGTTCAATAAATATAGTTTCTCTCATGGTTCTTCCTATTTTTTTTACATATAATATAATGATTTTTCTTTCCTCCATGAATTGTATCATCTCAACTTTAATGAAACTTTATTTTTCTATTATTTTATTTGTTTGTAATATTGAAAAGGTTCAAGTTAGTAATCATAAATTAATATATAAGGTTATGAAAAACCATAATTTTTTTTCATTACATCTCCCATGTTGTTGGTTTCTCATGAGGATGATCATTGCACTATTATTCACATACATTATTGATGCAATTTTCCATAGTTCCAACCATCTAATACAACAAAAAAGTTCAATGTGATCATCAATAAATAATTAATTTAAATAATCACATTATAAGGAAAATAAAATCTAATATTTAATATCCTATAACACCTTAATTTTAACCCATTATGCATTTATTTTAATTATGACATTATAAATATCTCTTAACTCAGCTCAGATTTCATTATGTTTTATCCTCTAATCCCTGAAAATAAGCAACCCAAAATAATCATGATATTTTATACCAAATTCTAAACCCAAAAATCATAGAAATATATCCCCAAATAATAATCATATCATACCAATAAATATATAGCTTAATCATATCTACCTATAAAATGATAGAAATATTTTCACAAAATAACTTGAATTTCCTTATCACCAAATCACATTTCAATCCCCAAAGGTTATCTATATTACCCAACTTATAATCCCAAAATTATTTATCCCATTCTCTTAGTTAAACATAATAATCTCAAAATCAAATCAAATATCATCCCAAGGGGTTATTTATTCCTCAATCATATATTCATCCTAAAACTAAATAAGAATTTTCGAAAATGGAAACAATCACCTCAAAAATCCAATCACATAATTCCACAAAAGGGGTATATTTTCATTGAATTATATCATCACCTTTAAATTTATCATCTTTAAAGGTTATAAAACACTATTATATTATAATTATATGAAAACATCCTAATTTCTAAATTTATCTACACCATGCTAAAATACAAAATGAGACGCCATATATCTGTACACCTGAATCTGATGCTAAAAATATATTCTTTACATGTTCGTTTTGATACCAACTATAGAGGAAAAATTTTATCCATACATAATTAAAATATTAACAACCATAATTTATTCAATTAAATACCCAATAACTTTTAGGTTTAAAGTTTTATAGTGTTTTTAAAAACCGTTTATATAATAAAACCCATGTTTTTCCATTCTAATTAGAATTTTTAAAACTATACCAATAATTATTTATTTCAAATAAAACCATAAACATATCCCAAACAATTATCAATAAATAAAACCTTCTATAAATTAATTACATAATATAATTCTTCATAAATTGCGGGAAATAGAAATTTAATAAGTTTGAGGTCAAACGTTTAGTAAGGGTAAACATAAGCATTAATAATCAAAGATCATAATTGAGAATAATATTACTATAGGTTTATGAATCCATAATATAAGTCCATATTAAAAACAGAGGAGAATCATACCCAATAAATAATAGATCATATACCATGATTTATAGAATAAATATTTGGAATAAAATAAAATATTAATCATAAGGTAATCATCTATCATGATGCATAAGATTATAACATAGGAATAATATGATGACCTAAAAGTGTGGCATAAACATAAGAAAGAAAATAATTTCCTTTTTCAAGGCTCACTACTTATAAAATAATCCCATAGTGGAAGGATTCCCTTAATGTATTGGGTTTTATTCCTATCCTCTAACATGTCAACTAATGAGATATAAGGCATTACCCAATGCATTATAGGGATGTGTAATTATGGTTTTATATGTCACTTAATGGACATGTCCTCTTATGGGCTTGTGTTTACTCCCCATTCATTATCATATAATGAGACATATATTTAAAAAATACATATTAGGGTGATATAATTATGGTCCTAATGGTCACATAATGAAAATCAAATATAGATGTGTTTCACAAGAATTCAAACATTCAAAATTACATCATAGCTAATTTACCATGTGGGAAAGAGATGGTTTTCACAAAAACCTCTATAAGACTTCATCATAGGTCATACAGAGAAATAATGTGGATAATATAATTTTAAAAATATATCAAGTGGTGTATATGAAACATTAAATTATGTTAAAAATTATGGGAAATAATTTTATAAATTCATTAAAATATTCTTCAGAAAAAAAATAAGAAATGTCATTGTCTTTTGGTAACTTTGAAAAAATGTAAAATTCACAGAATAGTAATAATATAATTTTCATTTCCAAACCCATGTAAAATATTAAATTAATATTAAAAAATTATAATTTTCATGATTATGGGAAAATACGGTCAAGTAGTAGATTCTAAAAACATTTTCTTCACACTTTTGTAAAGAAATTCAAAAGTAACCCATACAAAAAATGTTTAAAAGATTACTTTAAAAAACAATAAATGTTTTTTGAAATATATATAAATTAACATGAGAAATAATTTAAATATAGATAAAAACATTCTTGATAAAGTATAATAAATATTGAAATAGAATAAAAAATAGTTGGGTAAATGACTTTAAAATGTAACGCCCCGACCCAGTTACCCAGAGTCGGTGCATTATTACATAACATTGGCATGATCACATGAAAGATCAAGTCTCGAAAGACCGGTTAGTTTAGTAGCCTTGGAATAACTAGATACATTCATAAAGTTTACATTACATCATAAAATGAAAAACTATAACAATATAGTCTCCATAGTCCACACTCTTATCCCCTCATACTATCCCTGCAGGTCATTCATAAAATACATCTTCACATCCTGGGAAAAATAAAACATAGAAAGGGGTGAGCTCAAATGCCCAGTAAGGTTAACAATATAGAAGAAACTTTCATAAATAAGCATAAACATTTAAGGAAATGTATAACTAAAACAAAAGACTTTTAAAACTTTAACTTCAGCAAAATATGGAAGAAATAAAATTAAATAATGCTATATACTTATTCACATGGATATTCTACTAGTCGAATAATCACATGCAATATCAATAACCACTTTCATAATGATGGAATGCATAATGCCAGACTATCATAACCACATAGCCAAGGCCTCATGCCAAGACTACAAATAATATTTTGTCAAGGCCTTGTTCCAAGACACTAGTTTGTCTCAGGAGACCTACCAATACATCGAGGAGCTATAGCGGGCTCTACTCGTCACTTATTAAGTCCAATGCATTCCTCATATGAACAGGTTTAAACATAACATAAACATTCGTATTAAAACTAGCATATGAAATGTCAATACTTTCACCATAAACCATGAATGGTATAAAAATAACACATCCACAGTCAAAAATATCACAAAACCTTCAATACAATATAGAAGTTTTGTATAATAATAAATCACATTCAAATAAGCTTAAAATCCATCAAAGGATGTTGACATAGATGAAATCAAAAATATTTGAGAGGAATATCTCTTTTTTTTAAATCATTTAAAAGTCACATAATTATAAAATAAATCATTTACTTTGAAAATATTCTTATAATCCTTTAAGGTAAGCTTCGACAATTTTATAACAACGGAAAATATCCACACCCACCGTATAAGTTAAAAAAATACATTCTTACCTTAATTTTGTCGAAAATGTTAAAAAGGACCTTGTTTGGAAAATGATGGAAATATTCCTTTCAAACCATTTTATAAAAGTCAAACAAGGGTATAAATGACTTTAACCCATTTTCTAGTAAATATTAAAAATGTTTTGGAAGACATTTTTAAGAAACATGGATGTGGATGATAAAGAGGTCCCAGTAGATAATTACGTATAAACAACCTTGGATAATGAAGAGATTGCGAAATAAAACCTTACCATGTAATTTTCCATGGTTGAGGGTAGGTTAACCTCCTGTATAATGGTGAAATAATTGTTATTAAATTATAAAATAATCATATACATTAATATGATATAATATATGATCTTTTAATATTGATTTGTTAATAATATCTTAGTATTATCGTTGTTTCGGGTGTTAACGTACTTGTTTTCTTTTATATTTTTTGTTACGTAATATGTGTTTGTCATGGATAGTTTGTATATTATTCATATCCAGAATGATATCAAGTCCTTAGATACTATTATTAATCATCAAATGATAATTAAACTTGAATGGATACGATGGAGAATGAATCTCGTCACGTTCGTGGAGACGGTAGTCCGTACGTACGCACGTGCGACAATATCATTATTTTTATATTAAAATAATATATAATTGGATGGTATATCATATATGAAGAATCATTATCATGTTATATTTATTATTTACATTAATAACACGTCATTATTATACCCATCCAAATAATAATTTATTGAATAACAATTACACCACGACGTGGAGACGGTAAGCCGTACGTACGCACGTACGGTGACATGTCATTAAAAGGATGGATATAATATGAATATGGTTGTACCATATTTATAATGACATTAAATTATATTTAAGATACTGGAGTTATTATTTTATAATGGGAATAACAAAGAAAGAAGAAGTTAAAGAAGAAAGGAACTTGAAAGAGGGTGGTGAAAACATTACCTCTTCTTCGGGTTCTTCCTTTTGATTTCATCAAAAGGGCTCCTTAGGTTGGCTTTCTAATCAAAATAAGGCCTCTAGGTTTAATTTAGGGAAGTTGAGAGAGTATTGGGGCAGGGGTTGGCTGAGCCAAAAGTCTTTGAATGTGTGAATTAGTGAGAAGGGGGAGTGCCCTTTTATAAGAGGGGTGAGCGGCACCTTTGAAAAAGCTAGAAATATTATTTTATAATAAATTCATATTCGGTTTATAATGGCTCCAAAGTTTATTATTTCAAGTTTAAGGTGGTTATGGGTCGAAAACTACTCATCCAATATAATTTAGATAGGTTTGGGTCATTATATTAACCTTATCTTTTAGTTTTAACTCTTAGTTAATTAGTTTGACACTTACCATGTCACTTTGTATTTTTATATTATATAGTTAATAAACATACTATATACCTCCAAGAGACACCCAAGTGGTCCATTAATGATACACCTATCATGATATAAGTCTCTTGGCCGAACCTTATACATTTAGGAATTGAATATAATTTAATAATATAATATTTGTTTTAAAAACTATTTTATGTCAATTTTGACACTATTGGGTATTTTGATTTTGATAAATTCATAACAGCATTATTACTTCAAAAAAAATTATATAATCAATAAAATATGTCATATTAACATATAAAATTAGTGTAATTCATAAAAAGTCTCAAATTACATTTATTTTTATATTTATAATATCAATTATTTTAATATTTCATTAATTAGATAATTAATGCATCACCATTGTGTCATAAATAAATTAAATTATTTAATGTCTAAAAATTATAAATAAAATACCATTATGTAGGAAATCGTTTTATATTTCTAATGAATATTTACAATCGAATTTATCTTATGTATAACCCTATATTAAAAATGTTTTAGTAAATAAACTTTGATTTTAACTCTTTTAACTATTCTTCGAATTAAATAATAATAAATGTCTTAATCTAATCCAAGTGGACCTAAATGATAATATTTTATTCCTAAGGTTGTTTTTGGTCGAGATACACTTGTCCAATAGAATTAGGACATGTGTTAGGGTAATATTAATATCATTTTTACCCTTAACTATCCTATTTACATTTAACCGTGGTAAATAAAAGTAAAACATTACTATTCACAAAAAATTATTTTCATCTCATTGAACCACATTTTACTCTTTGATATTAACTGTGTCTCTCATATTTTCGAAATTCCACTCACAGAAGCGGTAAAATTAATTTTTATGAAAAATTCAGTTTTTTAACTACCACTTAGTGGTTTCACTATTCATAAAAAAATGAAGTTTTTCAGAAAAATACCAAAAATTCACCCTAGGATAATTTCGATATTCTGAATCCAAAAATGAAGTTCATTTTGAAAGATAAAATTTATAAAATTTCAAAAAGTGTGTATTACTATTCATAACGGCTAGTTTGATTGTTTGTGGTGTGTGTTAGAACTCGATGTTGCGTACAACACACGCTACTATATTATTCAAAGGGAAGCATACCATGGAAGCTTAGGGGGTTACATTCTCCCCTCCTTCAAATAATTTCATCCTAAAAATTTCTAGAATACTACTGCTTGAAAATACTCAGGTGGTTCTTCATCGTAAGTTCCTCAGGTTCCCACATTGCCTCTTCCATCTTATGGTTTCTCCAAAAAACTTTTACCAGAAGAGTCGTCCGGTTTCTCAGTACTTGTTCTCTCATATCAAGAATCCTGACAGGCTCCTCGCAATAAGATAGATCGGGTTCCAGTTCTAATTCCACATAGGTGAGTACATGCGTTGGGTCAGGCATGTATTTCCTCAAAATTGATACGTGGAACACATCGTGAACTTTGGAGAGACTTGGCGGCATTGCCAAATGGTATGATAAAGCCCCAATTCATTCTAGATTTTCGAAATGTCTGATGTACCTAGGACTAAATTTACCCTTCTTACTGAAATGTATAACTCCCTTCCATGGAGATACCTTCAAGAAAACATGATCTCCTACCTGAAATTCCAAATCCTTCCTTCGGTTATCAACATAGCTCTTGTGCCTACTTTGAGCTACTTTGATGTGGTTTTGGATTACCTTTACCTTTTCCATTGTTTCCTCCACCAGTTCTGGGCCTACTAGTTTTCTTTCACCAACATCATCCCAACAGGTTGGTGTTCGACATCTCTTTTTGTATAATGCTTCATATGGTGCCATCTGAATACTCGAATGGAAGCTATTTTTATAGGAAAATTCCACCAGAGGTAAATATTGATCCCACATACCCTGAAAGTCAAGTGAGCAGGATCTCAACATGTCTTATAAGGTTTGAATAGTACGTTCTGATTGTTCGTCTGTTTGAGGGTGGTAGGTAGTTCTCAATTGAAGTTCAGTATCCAGGGATTTCTGAAGACTCTTCCAGAATCTTTAATTAAAACAGAGATCATGATCAGAAACAATCGATAGGGGTACTTCATGATGTCTCACCACTTCATTAATATATAGTATTAATAGATGTTCCAATGGTATATTTTCTCTTATAGTAAGAAAATGTGCTGACTTGCTATTACGATCAACAATAACCCATATTGCATCATTCCTTATAGGAGTCTTTGGTATCCCCATGATGAATTCCATCGTAATATTATCTTGTTTCCACTCAGGTATGGGAAGAGGTTGCATGACTCATACAGGCTATTTACTTCCAGCTTTCACTTGTTGACAAACCATACACCTTGACACAAAATCAGCAATCTCCCTCTTCATGTTGTCCCACCAAAAATGTTCCTTCAAATCTCTATACATTTTGGTGCTCCCAAGGTGTAAAGAGAAATTGGAACTATAAGCATCATCCAACAATTCCCTTATTAGATTAGGTATATTGGGAACACAAAGTCTCTTCCCAAATTTTAAATTTCCTTCTTCATACACAAAGTCTCTCAATCTCCCATCATTCACAGCTTTAATCTTCTTCTGAAACTCTTCATCATCGGTCTAAGAACTCTTTATCCTTTCTAGTAAAGATGGTTTGGAAACCATTTGAAAAAGAATTGATGTTTCACCTTCCATGGTGATTCCCATATCCAACTTTACTAGATCCATAAAAATAGGATCCCTTTCAATTCTCGTCATGTTCAAAACTCCATGATCTATTCTTCTCAAAGCATATTCCACCTTATTTTCCTTCCCTGGATGTTAGTGTATCGTGCAATCATAATCCTTGAGTAGTTCCATCCATCGCTTTTGCCTCATGTTGAGTTCTTTTTGTGAGAAAGTATACTTCAAACTCTTGTGATCAATATAAATCTCACATTTTTCACCATATAGGTAGTGTCTCCATATTTTCAAAGCAAAGATCATAGCTACTAACTCGAGATCATGAGTAGGATTGTTTTGTTCATGAATTTCAATTGTCGTGATTCATAGGCAATAACCCTATCATTCTGCATAAGGACACAACCAAGTCCTTTCTTTGATGCATCACTATAAATAACGAACCCATCATTCCCCGATGGTAGAGTCAATATATGATCATTGACTAATCTTCTCTTCAGTTCTTCGAAACATTCTTCACACTCTTTTTTCCAAACAAATTTAACCCCTTTATGTATGATCTTTATTAATGGGTTAGCCAACCGGGAAACATTCTGGAGGAAACATCGATAAAAACCTGCTAAACCAATAAAACTATATACCTCAGTTATACTCATCGGTGTAGGACATTATTGGATTGCCTTGGTCTTAGAAGGATCAACAGAGATTCTATCTTTAGAGACAATATGACCAAGAAAATAAATCTCCTAAATCCAGAATTCACACTTGCTAAACTTCCCATATAATTCATGTCTTCTTAGAGTCTTCAAGATAATGTGCAAGTGATTTTCATGATCTTCATAGATTTTGGAGTATACTAAGATATCATCAATAAATACCACCACAAAATCATTGAGATATTCCTTGAAAACTCTATTCATTAGATCAGTGAATACATAGGGTGAATTAGTTAGCCCAAAAGGCATTACCGTAAACTCGTAATGCCCGTACCTTGTTCGAAATGTTGTTGTCGGAATGTCTTCCTTCTTCACACACAACTGATGGTATCTAGTTCAAAGTTAACTCTTTGAGAAGTATTGATCTCCATGCAGTTGGTCAAATAAATCATCAATGTGAGGTAGTGGATACTTGTTCTTTATTGTTATAGCATTGATCTCCCTGTAGTCGATACATAACCACATAGATCCATCTTTCTTTTTAACAAAAAGAACAGGGGATCCCCATGGAGAAACAATAGGGAGAATAAATACCTTATTACTCAATTCCTATATTTTTTTCTTTAGTTAAACTAATTCCACAGTGGCCATTTTATAAGGGGTCTTCGATATAGGCCTTGATCCAGGAATTAAATCAATGAAAAACTCAACTTCTCGTTCTCGAGGATGTCCAGGTAAATCTTCCTGAAACACATATACATATTCTTTCACAATAGGTACATTCTCTATTTCAACATTACTTTCCTCGCCCATAGTCATTTCATTCTCTTCCTCCACAATAATTGAATTTAGTTGAGCTACTGGAGGTGGATCTAGATAAGAATTAGTTGGTGATGATTCTGCTCTAAAGATAAGGTGTTCCTTATCATTATCATCAAAAATCTTAACCTCCTTCTTCTTACAATAAATCTTCACATCATGGTCCGAAAGCCAATCCATACCGAGGATTATATCAAACTCAATCATAGGTATGAAGATGAGATCAGTGGATAAAGAACATTTATGTGCTATAATGGGGACTGATTCACAAAACTTTGTTGCAATGATACTTCCCTTAGGAGTTTTAACTGACAACTCCCTTGTTAAATAAAATTGTAAATATCTAATTTTCTTAGAAAACTGGGAAGATATGAAATAATGCAATGATCTAGAATCAAATAATACATTTTCTAAACTTGAGGAAACCGTTAAAATAACCTGCCACCACATCTTTCAGATCTTCTACCTCAGCAGTAGTGATAGCATAAGCTTGGCCTTGATCCCTTGGCCTTTTTTGAGGTAAGTTCCCCTGATTCTTAGGAAATTCATTTTCATAATGTCTCATCTCCCTACAATTGTAGCATTGGACATCGGTAGCTTCCTTCTTCCCCTTGCAATCACAAGCTTGGTGGCTTTTTTCACCACACTTGTAACAGACTCCTATTCCTTTTAAGCAAGTACTATGGTGTTTCTTTCCACATTTACTGCAGGATGGATATTCAAATTTTCCCTTCTTCCCCTTATTTCCATTCCCAGATTGATCAGCATATCTCTTATTCTCTTGCTTTTCTTTAAAGTCATAAGACTTAGAGAATTATTTTTCTGTCTTGATAGCACATGAGACAATGTCTTCGTACGACGAGAAGGATTATGAGACTAATGCTCGACGGATAAATGGTTTTAACCCATCAAAAAAACAATCAATATTACTTCTTGGGTTACATATATAATCTCCAGCATACCATGCTAACCTTGTAAAGTTAGCCTCATACTTTGCAACATTCTCATCCTCCTTTTGTCTCAGACACAGAAATTGTCTTTCCATATCTTTTCGATGGTCACGAGTAAAGTATTTTTCTAAAAACATATCTTTTAACTCCCTCCATTCCATATATGATACTTCATCATCTTCCTTTTTTTTTGAATCAATGACCACCATTGATCAGCATCTCCAGTGAGGCGGTAAACTTCCATGATAATTTTTTCCCTTTCACTACTCCCCAAAGCCTGAAATATTTTCTCTAGGGAACTTATCCATTGCTCAGCTACTAATGGATTTGTACTCCCACTGAATGTTGGTGGTTGCTGCCTCGTGAAGCGATCTTACATTGATCCTCCACGCTGTGGATCAGGGTGCTCCATAGGGGTAAGGTTATTATTCATAACTTGAGTGAGTTGTCCCAGTATGGTGATTAGTTGATCAGCACCAATTGCATCACCAGCTCCACTATAAATATCTTGAGCATGAGGGCAATCCATACATTGAGTGTGTGCATTGATATGGTTTCCATTTCTTCCACTAGGCGCCATTTCTAAACAATGGCATAAACTAGATCAGTTTATGAATCAAAATAAATAATTCCATACTTATAAAACATCATAAATTAAACTATTTATGGATATAATCCATAATCATAAAAATGTTTTATTTGAGGATTTATATACTCATAAACCCTTCATAATTATTTGTAAAGAAAATGAGAGTTATCCTAAGCATATCCCCCAGGAGTGTCGTAACAAAGAGTGCAGCAAGGCCCGTTGTCGTGCACCAGTTCCCGTTCGAGTCTAGATCAAAGAAGTGTTTTCAATTTTTACCCCTAGGTACATCAATGCCAGAGTCGCCTCAACCTTCTCGTATCCAGACAAGGATGTGTTGCTCGGAAAACTCCCAAAATCTCTACAATACCAAAATTCTAGGAAGTTCATCTATACTAATCCTCAAATTCCATCTTAAATCTACGTGCTCTAATCAGTGTTTATCTAAATCTAGCTTTTAAGGTTTGTAATAAACTTCCTATGATACCAACTGTAACGCCCCGACCCCAGTTACCCAGAGTCGGTGCATTATTACATAACATTGGCATGATCACAAGAAAGATCAAGTCTCAAAAGACCGATTAGTTTAGTATCCTTGTAATAACTAGATACATTCATAAAGTTTACATTATATCATAAAATGAAAAACTACAACAATATAGTCTCCATAGTCCACACTCTAATCCCCTCATATTATCCCTATAGATCATTCATAAAATACTTCTTCACATCCTGGGAAAAATAAAACATAGAAAGTGGTGAGCTCAAATGCCCAGTAAGGATAATAATATAGCGGAAACTTTCATAAATAAGCATAAACATTTAAGGAAATTTATAACTAAAAAAATCCTTTTAAAACTTGAAATTCAGAATATTATGGCAGAAATAAAATGAAATAATGTCATATACTTATTCACATGGATATTATACTAATCGAATAATCACATGTAATATCAATAACCACTTTCATAATGATGGAATGCATAATGCCAGACTATCATAACCACATAGCCAAGGCCTCGTGCCAAGACTACAAATAATATTTTGTCAAGGCCTTATTCTAATACACTAGTTTGTCTCATGAGACCTACCGATGCATCGAGGAGCTATAGCAGGATCCACCCGTCACTTATAAATTCCAATGCATTCCTCATATGAACAGGTTTAAACATAACATAAACATTCGTATTATAACTATCATACAAAATGTCAATACTTTCACCATAAACCATGAATGGTACAAAAATAACACATCCACCGTCAAACATATCACAAAACCTTCAATACAATATAGAAGTTTTGTATCATAATAAATCACATTCAAATAATCTTAAAATCCATCAAAGGATTTTGACATAGATAAAATCAAAACTATTTGATAGGAATATCTCTTTTTTTGAAATCATTTAAAAGTCACATAATTATAAAATAAAACATTTACTTTGAAAATAATCTTATAAGCTTGTAAGGGAAGCTTCGATGATTTTATAATGACGAAAAATATCTGCACCATCCATATAAGTTAAAAAAATACATTCTTACCTTAATTTTGTCGAAAAGGTTAAAAAGGACCTTGTTTGGAAAACGACGTAAATATTCCTTTCAACCCATTTTATAAAAGTCAAAAAAGGGTATAAACGAATTTAACCCATTTTCTAGTAAATAGTAAAAAAAAATTGGAATACATTTTAAAGAAACATGGATGTGGATGATAAAGAGGTCCTGGTAGATAATTATGTATAAACAACCTCGGATGATGAAGAGATTGTGAAATAAACCCTTACCTTGTACTTTTCCTTGGTTGAGGGTAGGTTAACTACCTATATAATGGTGAAATAATTTTTATTAAATTATAAAAGAATCATATACATTAATATGATATCATATATGATCTTTTAACATTGATTTGTTAATAATATCTTAGTATTATCTTTGTTTCGGGTGTTAACTTACTCGTTTTCTTTTATATGTTTTGTTACGTAAGCTGTGTTTTTCATGTATAGGTTGTATAGGATTCATATATAGAATTATATAAAGTCATTAGATACTATTATTAATCATCAAATGAGAATTATACTTGAATGGATACGATGGAGAATGAATCTCATCGCGTTCGTGGAGACGGTAGTCCGTACGTACGCACGAGCGACAATATCATTCTTTTGATATTAAAATAATATATAATTGGATGGTATATCATATATAAAAAATAATTATCATGTTATATTTATTATTTACATGAATTACACATCATTATTATACTCATCCAAATAATAATTTATTGAATAACAATTACACCAAGACGTGGAGACGGTAAGCCGTACGTACGCACCTATGGTGACATGTCATTCAAAGGATGGATAGAATACTGAATATGGTTGTACCATATTTATAATAAAATCATAGTATATATAAGATATTGGAGTTATTATTTCAGAATGGGAATAACAAATAAAGAAGAAGTTGAAGAAGAAAGGAACTTGAAAGAGGGTGGTGAAAACATTACCTCTTCTTCGGGTTCTTCCTTTTGATTTGATCAAAAGGGATCCTTAGGTTGGCTTTCTAATCAAACTAAGGCCTCTAGGTTGAATTGAGGGAAGTTTAGATAGTATTTGGGCAGGTTTTGGCCGAGCCAAAAGGCTTTTAATGTGTGAATTAGTGAGAAGGGGGAGTGCCCTTTTATAAGAGGGGTGAGGGGCACCTTTGGAAAAGCTAGAAATATTATTTTATAATAAATTCATATTCGGTTTATAATGGATCCAAAGTGGATTATTTTAGGTTAAGGCGGGAATGGGTCAAAAACCACTCAACCAATAGAATTTATACAGGTTTGGGTCATTATATTAACCTTATCTTTTAGTTTTAACTCTAAGTTAATTAGTTTGACAATTACCATGTCACTTTGTATTTTTATATTATATAGTTAATAAACTTACTATATACCTTCAAGAGACCCCCAAGTGGTCCATTAATGATACACCTATCATTATATAAGTCTATTGGATGAACCTTATATTTTTAGGAATTGAATATAAATTAATAATATAATATTTGATTTAAAAACTCTTTTATGTCAATTTTGACACTATTCGGAATTTTGTTTTTGATAAATTCATAACAGCATTATTACTTCGAAAAAAATTTATATAATCAATAATAATATCTCATATTAACCAATAAAATTAGTATAATTCATAAAAAGTCTCAAATTACATTTATTTTTATATTTATAATATCAATTATTTTAATATTTCATTAATTAGGTAATTACTGCATCACCATTGTGTCATAAATAAATTATATTATTTAAGGTTTAAAAATTATAAATAAAATACCATTATGTAGGAAATATTTTTAGATTTATAATGAATTATTAAAATAGAATTTATCTTATGTATAACCCTATATTAAAAATAGTTTAGTAAATAAAATTTGATTTTAACTCTTTTTACTCTTCTTTGAATTAAATAATAATAAATGTCCTAATCTGATCCAAGTGGACCTAATGATAATTTTTTATTACTAAGGTTGTTTTTGGTCGAGATAAACTTGTCCAATAGAATTAGGACATGTGTTAGGGTAATATTAATATCATTTTTACCCTTAATTATCCTATTTACTTTTAACCGTGGTAAATAAAAGTAAAAAGTTACTATTCACCAAAACTTATTGTCATCTCATTGAACCACATTTTACTCCTTGATATTAACCGTGTCTCTCTCATTTTCAAAATTTCACTCACAGAAGCGGTAAAACTAAGTTTTATGAAAAAATCAGTTTTTTAACTACCACTTAGTGGTTTCACTATTCATCAAAAAATGATGTTTTTCAGAAAAATACCAAAAATTCACCCTAGGCTAATTTCGATATTCCAAATCCAAAAATGAAGTCCATTTTGAAATATAAAATTTATAAAATTTCAAAAGGTGGGTATTACTATTCATAACGGCTAGTTTGATTGGTTGTGGTGTGTGTTAGGACTTGAAGTTGCGTACAACACACGGTACTATATTATTCAAAGGGAAGCGTACCATGGAAGCTTGGGGAGTTACATAAAAATTTTAAAACAATAATTTTAAATAAGACCCCATGCATCATTTTAAAATAAAAGTCCAATTGAAAGAAATAACATGAGAAGGAAATTAAAATAAATTTATTATAAATTTATTTTTGATATAATAAGTCAAATATGTATTATATAAACCATATAATCTAATATAAGTATATAATTCTAAACATTTCTCAAAGAGGGAAATTTGTGATGAGAAACCCCTATTTTTTATAACCTTTGAATCAAAATTAAATGAAAGAGAGAAACTTATGAATTTTTTAAAAGTAAATTAATTATATAGAATAATTTCCTAAAAATTTCATAGATATTATATACATGAAACAATAGAAAACAAGTGGAAAATATGAAGTATATATAAATAAAGGGAAACTAATATGAGAAAACTCATCAAAAAATCTTAACATTTGAAGTAAGAATCAATTAGTGTGTGATTATGTGAAAAAAAAAATTAAATCCACATAAAAAACTAGTATAAATAAAATAATTAAATAATATTCTATGACAAACATAATCTTTTAATGACATAGTCAACCGAGAAGTGATATAACTCATTGAAGATCTAGATGAAAATGGATGAGGGAGGAGATTATAATATGGAATATTACCATTCCTATATTAGGTAGAAGAAGTTTGTTGAAAAAATTAACCTTTTCATTATTATTATACTCACACTAGTGAGGATTGTTTCCATATCCCCCTTTTAGTCTCTCAATTTTTAGATTTATGGGAAGGTTTACAGAAGGTCACAAGAGAGGATCCCAATTTGTTAGATCTAGATTAATCCCTCTTCAAGAAAATATAATGTTTAAAAAAATCCCCAAAAAATATTATTAGGAAGTTTTATCAAATTAGGAGTATATTTTTTATTACATCAAATGACCAAATCCTGATAGAACCCCATGCCTTGATGTATTTTTGGGGTCCTTTTACCTAATAACATGAGATATGTGGAAATATGATGTCATCAGTGTTGTCCAAGATTTTTTAAAGAGAGATGTTTTACCATGTTGTCATGACATGTAAAATTAATTATGTTTTTAAATTTTATTTATAATATAGGGAAGACCCTAGTTCATATATCAATGAGATTTGGTGGTTTAATGTTTTCATTTTTAATAAAAAGTACTATAAGAGGGGGTGGTTTTGAAAACAATTTTAAAAATAAAATGACTTAATGAAAGAGTTTAATAGTTGACAAAAGAAGGTGGTGTTTTTATAATTATGGTATAAGGAGGTAATTTTAATTTCACTACACATCTTGGATAGTTAATTGATTTGAAGATTTCACATCATTTAATGTAATCCTTTGGTTTAGGGTTATTAAGATCTCGACTCCCCTCTTTCCTCTTTAACCAATGCACAAAGAACAACCCCTTGGAAAAAATCTTGTTGTAAAGGTTTATACTTCCAGAATAGAGTGATTTATATAAAATAATACTGATATATAGTTAATTTGTGAGAGAAATATGATTTTTCTATTTTCCAATCGGAACAACACAAGATTTCCACTTAAAATCTCAACCCAATCGATGTTGAAATGAAAAGTGTTTCACTTAGTTATACCAAATAAATTCATTAAGAGGATAAGGATGTTAAGATAAAACATATGTGAAATATTTAACACAAAAATTACACAAAAATAATAGACGCAAAAGTGTTGGTATTCTCTCCCAAGTGTGTGTAGCTTTCATGAAATGTTCATCCACCATTTAGCTCGCCATCGAGAGGAGGAGGAGGCTCATGAGGAACTTCACCTTTATCATTGATCAACCAATGTGAGTATGGGACTACTTATCTTATAATATGAATAGAGTACTCTTTTTTTCTATAACATCTGATATTTTCCTCTTAGTTTAAGTTACAATTGGGGTGCCCAAGGTGCCAATTTATAGGCAAAGTGGAAGGTCGTTTTGGGCACCCAAATTTATAGAAACTATAGGTCCCATGTTTTTTAGTAGAAAAATAGAATTATTTAGATTTATAGAAAGATAAAAAGTTTTTACCCACTTTTTATATATTTATATATAAAATTTGAATCCATTTGGAAAACTACATCCTAAGATATGGATGGAATACAGAACATAACTTTTTTACTTCGGTCAGATTCAATTCCAAGGGAAGATCTGTTTGGTTGGGCCACTTAAATAATGAATTATGTTTTTTGTTTTCATATGAGTTTTATAAAACTTATTTTTTATCTGATCACAAAATTTCATCCTAATTAAATTCACATATTAGTTATAGTGTGCATTTGAGTCCACTGGTTTTCTTGGAATCTAGCACAGTTTGGCCCATTGTTCTTCAACTTTATCTTGGGCCCTCCAAATCACCTCCACCTACAATGAAATCATATAAACAAGTGAAATTACCTTTTTAAATTTTTATTAAAATAAAATTATTGAATCAAACATGATGCTAAAAGTTTTATTAAATTTGGAATCTAGGATACAAAATTAGTTTAACACTATGGTATATGAGTGGAAATGAATAGTGAATCGCCACATGATCACACCCCCAAAGCTAAAAATTTTCACTCATGAGAAAAGTAACATTTCCAAAAATAATTCATGGAGATATTACCAACATCATGAAGATTTTAAATTAAAAACAATTAAATCTATGATAACATTTTGATCAAATAAAAATCAAACCAAGGTGTTATTCTCAGTTATCATGGAAAAATATGTCTCATGAATTGTATCTGAACAAAATTCTAAGAGATGCATGATACCAATATGAGTAAATGGTTCAAAAGTTAACCATGACAATAATTCTTCATGTTTGTGTGAAAACCATTACATTATATTCTTCCTACTTCTTATCCAGTAAATATAGGTTATTTTTAAAAAATATACTTATATGAGTCTTTCCAGTAAACCTTCCTTATATATTTGAAATCAAATTTCAAGATCCACCCATTTAATCATTCCCAAAAGTCAAACCTTAATCTCCGGACCCAGATATCTCATATTTTTTACATTTCATCACTCCCCTTATTTATTAATTTTTATTTTTTTTCAAATGTTTCACTTAGAACAAATATCATACTTTAATATCAAACATTGTTTGATCTCATCATAAAAATAATTTTAATATTAATAAAAAAATAAAATGTGGAGGAAGAGTGGTTTTATACTACCCAAGAAACAACCTAACTTTGTGTGTGTTTTTTATTATTATTATTATAAATTTTAATATTTTTTAGGGTATAAAAAAATCAAATAATAGGTACACATGAATAGTTAAATACAATACAGCAATTAAAAAGATTGAATAAGGAATGAACGTATGAACAAATAATTTTGGAAATATGAAAATTTTTAACATAATTTATATTTACCTTATATTGTGTAATAAAAATTCACACATTACGTTTGGGTGAAATGATGTGTGTGGATATTAAGTGACATAATTTTCCTATAAACTAATCACACAGAGTGTACCATTATTCTCAAAGGATTCAAAATTATACAACCATTTATATTATAAAAAAACAATTCAATAGAAAAAAATTAACACATAAAGGTTAAATTTATAGTGACCCAAGCTTGATGTACATTAAAATTACATCACTTTTGTGGAATACATAATAAATTACACAAACAGACACCCAAAGACCATACTATTTTAGTACATTTGGAAACATTGAAACATATAAACAGGTACATAAGTGAGATACATTATCTCTCACTAGGTTCATATTTACTATAACTCTTCTTAGAAACATAATATATAATACATGTCTTCACAACCTGATGAAGGAAATATAAAAATGGGTGAGCTCATATTCTCATTAAGGGTAAAAAAGGGAGATATGAAAGTATAATCATGATCATAAGGGTATGATAACATGATCATGAAAATAGAAGATCATACCATGTATATCAAAGATCATAAACATGAATCAAGGAATAAATATTGGTAGTTCATAAGACATTAATCATAAGAAAATTAAAAAAAATCTATGAAATAATAACATACGAATAAGACATAGAATTGTGGTATAAATATAATAATATAAAAGGGATTTCTATAGTAGTCAAGGAATCACTTCCAAGGCCATCTAAGTAGTATGGGTTCACTCCCCATACCATCTTGGTAGTCATGGTTCTCCCCCATAACCATCTTCGTAGTCATGGTTCCCTCCCATAACTATATTAGTAGTTAAGGTTCACTCCCAAGACCATCTTAGTAGATAATGTCATTTATTTATATATCATGAGATATAAATATTTACCCAATAAATTAGAGGGAGGTATAGGTCCCACCCATCTCATAATTAAATCATACATACATGTGACATGAAATCATAAATATT
Source organism: Viscum album (assembly GCA_963277665.1). NCBI lineage: Eukaryota > Viridiplantae > Streptophyta > Magnoliopsida > Santalales > Viscaceae > Viscum > Viscum album. The sequence continues at coordinate 1,513,572,885 of OY728134.1, read as the reverse complement.
ATTCACAACATAACCCAAGAAATGAAATGGGTATCATAAACATGTAATATTATCATAACCTATGTAAAATAGAGAGGTTTTATAATCATTTCATCAAAGAATAACCTATGAAAAGAAGAGGGTTTCATAGATACATAACTCAAATATTATTAATTTATATAAAATTATTATATTTATATTCAAGAATAATGTTTTTTGTATACATTAAATAAAAAACGCATGTTTATAATTAATATATATTTTTTAATAATTCAAATATATATATAATGTTTAAAAAAATTATTTCTTAGAATATAATTAAATATATATATTTAAATAATAATAAGATTATAATAAATTTCATTAAATAATAAATATATTTATTAGATTTATTAGATTTATTACTTTTATTGGATTTATTAGATTTATATCTATTAGATTTATTGGATTTATTGGATTTATTAGACTTATTAGATTTATTAGATTTATTAGATTTATTAGATTTATTATATTCATTATATTCATTATATTTTTTTTATTTATTGTATATTTATTTTATTTATAATTAATATATATAAATACTTTTTAAATATATATTTATAATTAATTATTAAATATATATATATATATGTTTCCAATGAATTTGGTCAATAAATATATTGATAATGCGTGAGTATAATTGATCTGCATATATGTTATGTATCATCATTAATGTTCATTTATACATTACACCTTTCTTATTATTCATGTTGTCCATATGTGATGACTCATTTTTTATTATGTATACTTTACTAAATATATGATTAATTCATGTTACCCATATGAATTATTATGTTCTAAAAAATACATATTAAATTACATTAAATATATTCAATTAATAAATATATTTATTATATTTATAAATATGAAATTTTTGTTATATAAAAATAATTTTTAATTAATATATTTATTTATAATTATAATTATAAATATATATGTATTTAAATAATTATAAAATTACAAAAAATACTTATATAATTTTATAAAAATATATATAAATATAATTATTTATAGTTATAATTATAACTATATATATGTAAATAATTATAAAATTATAACAAATATATTTATTATACTTATAAAGTTATAAATATATATAATAAAATAAATATATTAATAAACATATAAAATTATTTATAAATAAATACATGTAGTTATAATTATAATTCCTAAGTAAATATAGAAATATTTAAATAAGTAAAAATATAACAAGTATATTAATTATATATATTTATAAAATTATAAATATATTTGTTATAATTCTATAATTATTTAAATATATATATATATATGACTACAAAAATAAATAAATATTTATTTATTATAATTTTTAATTACAAATAAATAAATACTTATTTGCAGTTATAAATATAAATAAATATATATTCATTTAAATAATTAATAATTTATAAAAAAATATATTTTTTATTTTCATATATAATTTTATATAAAATTAAATAAATATATTTATAAATATATTCATATTTTGATAAATAAATACAAATACTTATATTTATAATTTTAAATAAATGAAGATATATTTAAATAATTATAAAATTATAATAAATATATTAAAAATATATATTAAACAATTATAAATATTAGAAATATAAATTTTTTATAATTTTATAATTATTTAAACAAATATATATTCATTTAAATAATTATAAAATTTGTAGAAATATAGTTATACGTATCTATAATATTATAAATATATATAATTAATATATTTATTATATATATTTCGAAGACTATAGATATAATAAATATACTTCTTATAATTTTATAATTATTTAAATTATAATTTTATAAATATAAATAATTATTTATTTATTTATAATTATAATTATAAATATATATATATCATATAGATAATTTTATAAATATATATAATAATATATATTTTTATCAGTGCTTTTTTAGTGTTGATAAGGGCATATCTTTATGAGTGCAAAAAAAACACTGATAAAGGCTTGTTTTATCAACGCTTTTTATTTTAGAACTGATAAAAGGTCCATTGGGTTTTATAAAGAAACCCTAATAGCCTCCTCCTTTCTCACACCCCTGAAGCTCTGGCAGAATCTGACCACTACGCAGTTGACATCTCATCCATTGTGACCCCTCTTCCGCCCCGAATGCTCCTCCACCGCGAACGCTCCTCCACAGTGAACCCTCCTTATCCACGACCCCTTTTCTGCCATGACCGCTCCTCCATCGCGAACACATTTCCACTACAAACTCCCCCTACAAAATTTCTTGAAGCCCTTATACCGCAGTCTTTGGGTGTTTTTGACTCTGATTCTTTAAGGAAACATCAAGTAAGTCTCGTTACGCTTGATTTCTCCCTCTTTTTAGGGTTTCTCTTCCCCCTTATTTTGTTATTTTTTTTAGTTGGGTTTTTAACATAATGTTGGTCCAATATTCTATTTTTTGAGAAAATATTCGTGTTTGAGTTTGGATCTTGTCTTAATACGGTCTTTCTGAGGTGCGGTTGTGGTTTTACATCGATTTATGAATGTTTCCAAGTGCGAGGTAGGTTATTCCATGCTTTTATATTATTATATGATTTTTATATTCTTAGTTGTCTGCTTATATGTGTTCTATAGATTATTTATGTGGTGCAAAACATGTTTTAGAAATGGTTTGACATGCGTATGTGACAAAAGTTGGTTTTTGAGAAACAATTGGTTATATTTCTTATGTTCTTTATAGTGATGTTCCTTGAGAATGTTTTATGCTTTGTGTGAAAGTTGAAAATTGTTTTTTCCCCACATGATATAACATAACATATAATTAAATCTATAGCTAAGTCGATATATCATATCTCTACCTTCCTATTCCAGTAACTTCATGGTTTTGAAAATACCTCCCCTAGAGGAAAATGAGCAATAATGATTAAACACATGACATAAATGGAATAAGAACACCACATGAAAATTATGTTGTTTGGGTGAAAATATTACTTCATAGGGGAATACATTGATATTTTTATTAATGGATAAATTTAGTTATAACTTAAACATATCTTTTGTTAGAACTACCAATCCAAACCTACATGAGACACGTTCTAGACACCCTAATCAAATAACCATAACAACACATGTAATGAATCCTTCTACCCGCAAGAACTCTATGGTGAACCCCCTCATAGGAAAAAATGATATAATCCAAGTGATTATAAAATCATGTTTTATTCTCGGTATAATGTTATATCTAAATATATAAATTACTATTTTATTACAAATTTAAAAATTATATGAACAAATTAATTGCTATTGATATTCAATGTTATGGAGTGGTCGTGACATTTAGGAGGATGTATCCATCAAAGGTACCTAACCTAGATTTTCTTTATAAAATTTTCATTAAAATTTTATAGACTATTTTTGGACTTGATGTTGTTAACTTCATGAATGAGTTTTGGAGAGGTAAGAATTCTCTTGAGACTTATAATGGCACTCTCATCACTTTGATTATAAAGGTTACTGATATGAGTTCAGTTGAAGATTTTAGAATGACTAGTCTTTTTAATGTCATTTATGAAGTATTTTTAAATATTTTAGAAGATAGACTATGCAAAATCATACCATATATTATTTTAGTAACATTGTTATTTTATTGTGTTAAAGTGTTATATGATATTGTAGTCCCCATGAAGTAGGCTTCAAGCATGAAAAATATTTGGAATGTAAATCCTTACTCATTTTTTAATTAATTAAAATAAAAGGAGAGGATCCAGAATATAGCCTCAATTTATTTTTTATATAGGAATTAGTTAGTGAAATATCCTATAGATGTGGTAAATTTGAAAGATGTGATTTCAAGAAGTGGACAATGTAATGGTATGTAGTCAAGAAGTTATGAACAGAAGTTGGGATTTTTTAAAAATATGGGTTTTTTAAGGGTGATATATTAAGTTATTCACCTCATTATTTTGAGAAAATGTTTTTGGAAAGTATGATTCATTCATTGAAAAGTAATAGTGACATTAACTATTCTTAAAAAGTGAAAGGTTTTAGCTGGACATGATACAAGTGTTAGAAATTCCACATGTTCAATTGGGAGACTTCTATAAAATTTTGGATGTCGGTGAAATTAAATGAATAGATGATACTTACTATAAGAAATTGGGACAAAATGCACAAGAAACATGTGGTAGAGGTGTTTTTGGAATAATCATTGACAAGAAAAATCATTGCTCAAGAATCATTGGAACATAAAATGAGAATTTTTTTATGGTAATTTTGTTAGCGGTTTACTTTAATTACCAGAGGGTCAACTGAGATTCTTCTTGATTGGAAGTGCTAAGAAGGCCTTAACCAAGAATGTGTTTTGGTTTTTTTCTTAGATGTTCATGAGAGGTCCTTATAAGATCTTAATGGGAGATTGATGAAAACATCAATCATAACCATAAATGAGTTGGGTAATGAGTATGACTTATATTGTGATGTATCTGGAGTTGAGATTTGAATAGTTTCAGTCCATAATGATCATGTGGTTTCTTATGGGTCTAGACAGTTAATAACACATAAGATAAACTTCCCAAATCCTTTCCTAGATTTGGAAATAATGGTTCTTTCCATGAGGTGTTATTGGAATACACTAAAAAAATTGTTTGAAATATATTTAATCACAAAGTAAAATGAACCATTTATAAGAGAGAAGGTATGAGTACCTATAGTCCTTTAACTTTGACTTAATTTATACCCTCAATAAGGGGAAAGTTTTTTCTAATGTATCGTTTTGTAAGGATCAAGATTAGGTAGTATATGATTCAGGCATCAAGTGGAAGATGGTTTCCCGCTTTGAAGAGATATTACTTTATGTTCAAAAGTGTCATGGACAAGTGACACTTAAGTCTTTACCTATCACTTATTCACTCCTAAGTATTATTATGGGAGTAAAATATAGGATTTATAATATTTATTCATGAGATACATGATAAAAAATTTATATCTATATATTTTATAAAATTTTGGATATTTTTTATTCATGTATCCTTTGTAAAGTGCATCGCTTGAGATTTATGTATTTATGAAAATTCTTAAGTGGCAATTTTAAAATGATTGAAGTGTTTTAAAATGTTTCTTAAAAAATTATATGTGTTTAATATACCTTTTTTTGGTTTTAAATACCTTTAAAATGATTTAAACACTTGGCATGCACTTAGGTTTCATGCCAAGTGTTTGTCAACTCATCTAATTGGATTTGATAAAGGGATGTGAATGTTTTGAAAGCGCATGAAATGTTGGTTTCATTTTAACAAGGGGTGTGTGAAGTGTTAAATGAATATTTGTAAAATAGAGAGTGTTTTCGCTCATTTTAAATGATTAATATTTTTTGGGTCAAGAATTTTCCGTTAATTCTTTATAAAAAATTAATTGGGGTTTTGAGAAAGAGTTTTTCAAACTGATTGGTTTATTTTAAAAGGGTCGTGTTATTTTAAAGATGAATTTTTTTAAATGGTTGGTTTTTTTAATGTGATTTAAACTATAATTTTATAAATATTTTTTAAAGGATAATTAAAGTTTATAATTTTTTTAGCCTTCGCTAATTTTTATATCAATGTTTTATGTATTTATTTTATTAAATATTAATATTATAGAATCAAATAGGATGGATATAAATAATGAATGTATGGATGCCAGTCATTTGAAAATGGAGTATGAATATGGAGTGATGGACTTCATCAAGTTTTCAAAATATCATGAATATGACCCTTCTCAAATCCTTTGTTCATGTTTATACTATTATTATCAAGACAAGTTAGTCCAGAGAAGTTGGAAGAACACTTGATATGTCATGGAATAGATTGAAGTTATAAATTTTGAAATAAACATGGGGAAAACGTGAATGTAGCTAGTGGTTGGGAAAACACTGTGTTTTATGGATCATATGATATGATTAAAAGTGTAGAAAATGAATAAGATCATATCGAGGACGTGATTATAGATGTGAATGATGATGAAGATCGTATTGAGGAAATAACAAGGACAGTTGAAGATGAACTTAGTGATTTCCCCAAATTGTTTCAGCAGTTAAAGAGTTGTGCAAAGAAACTATTGTATGGTGGTTACACTAAATATTCAACATTGTCAATTATACTAAATCTATATAGTTTTAAAGAAGGAAATAGGTGGAGTGAATTATATTTTATGGAATTACTTGCTCTCTTGAGTGACATTCTCCCAGAAGATAATGAGATCATGAGCCAAATATATGATACCAAACGAATTCTACACTTGATGGGCATAATATATAAAAGAATACACATATTCCTGAATGATTTTATACAATTTTGTAAGGACCACGAATAACTTAGAGAATACCCAAAGTATGGTTCCTCTAGATACAAGAATGATGAATCTGATACTATGAAAGTTTAATGGTACTTTCCAATCATTCCAAGGTTTATACACCTATATAGTAGTAAGGAGACTTTAGGGAAATTGATGTGGAATAGATAAAGAAGAAATAAATATGGGAAACTATGTCACCTGGTAGACTCTCCTTAGTGGAAGAGAATCAATCTTGAGTATCCTGATTTTGGAAATGATCCACGTAATCTTTGTCTTGTGTTATCTACAGATGGAGTGAATCCTTTTGGTTTTCAAAGCAGCACTCACAGTACATGGTCAATTATGTTGATAAATTATAACTTTCCACTGTGGTTATGCATGAAATAAAAAACCATAATGCTATATATGATTATATCAGAACTAAAACAACCGGGTAATGATATTGATGTTTATTTGGCTCCATTGATCAAGGATTTAAAATTTTTGTGATATTCAAGTGTTACGTTGTATGATTATTATAGAAATGAAGATTTCATTTTGATAGAAATGTTTTATGGGAAGATAATTGACTTTCCTACTTATAGAAATTTGTCATGATATAGCATTAAAGGAACTCATGGGTTCCCAGTTTGTGAACAAGGTACACAATCAATTAGATTGAAACATTAATCTAAAACTGTTTTTCTAGGGCACCGTAGATTTCTACCTCGCCAAAATAAGTACCGATATTAGATTAAATCATACGATGGAAGTTTAGAATAATGTACAACACCATATCCACTAACAGGTGATGAACTGTTTAAAAAATTAAAATATTTTGACACTACTTTTGTTAATCGTTCTAAAAAACCCTTACAAAAATCAATTGGAAAAACAAATCATTTTTTTAATTACCATACTAGAATTATCTGTGTGTCAGAAATTTTCTTCATGTTATTCATGTTGAAAGAAATTTATGTGATAATTTCATCAGTATATTTCAAAATGCACTCGAAAAACCAAAGGATGTGATTAAGGCTAGGTTGGACATGGTTGATACGGGAATACGAGAAGAGTTGGCACCAGTAAAGGGTGAAAAAAATAATATGTCTTCCTCCAACTACTTACACTCTTTACAGGTAGGAGAGATATCAATTTTGTAACTTCTTGAATTATGTAAAGGTTCTAGAGGGGTATTCATAAAATATCAATAAAATTGTGTTAATAACCGATTTTAAGATAAAGGGTCTGAAATCATGTGACTTCCATGTTTTTATACAAGATATGATGCCTATAGATTTACATTGCATTTTTTCCAAGAATGTCCAACATATATTAACAAAACTTTGTTTCCTATTCAAAGCTATATGAAACAATGTTATAAACCCAGCGAAATTACTAAGTATGGAAAGAGAAATTATTATCATATTATGTGAATTGGAAATGTTCTTCCTACCAAGATTCTTTGATATGATAGTTCATTTTATGGTCCACTTGGTTAGAGAGATTTGACTATTGGCCCTCTATAATATATATGGACGTACCCTATTGAACATTATATGAATATTTTGAAAGGGTATCTCAAAAATAGAAGTTATCTAGAGGTTTGTAAAGTGGAGCGATATATTATTGAGGAATCCATTTAATTCTGTACCGAATACCTTTTCGGTGTGGAAATCATTAGTCTAATGAAATCTCGTTATGCTGGGTGACATGCGAGTGAAGTAATTTCTAGAAGCTATGTTGTCACAATCAATATCATAGATCGGGTTAAGGATCACCTTTACGTTTTTTATAATAGTTTAGAGGTTTCCCCATATGTTGGAACTAAACAAGAAATTCTTAGGCAATTGAATCCATCAAGGGATTAAATATGGATATCAAATACACATAATCAATGGTTTATAAGATGGTCTCAAGACCGTATTTTAATGGATTCAAATGAAATTGCAAATTCAATTTTAGATTGAATTCTATGGATAACTTAAAGACCAGTTTTATATTTATTATCTTACAATAGTTTTGTATTTAAGGGTTATATGTTCTATAGAAATGAGCACGATGAAGACAGTACCATGCAAAATAGTAGAGTTACACTTGTAGCGGAAGCGATGCATGTTTCTCGTACTAAGGTCATAAATCCAATTTACGTGAATATTTCATAATTTGGCATCATCAAAAAATATGGGAGTTGGATTAAACAACATTCGAAATGCTGATTTTTCAATGAAAGTGGGTTGAAAGTAGGAGTCTTGTTAAAATAGATGAATTGGGATTCATGAAAGTTGATTTCAGTAAGGAAGGGTATAAAGAAAAACCATTTCTAATGAAATCACAAGTAGTAAAATTATTTTATGTTATAGATCTCATAAATCGAAAGTGGTCAATTATTCTGTTATCGACCAAAACCACTGAAGGTTCAGATGAAAATTCAACAGAGGATGACCCTTCATTGGGACGTCACAATCATTTTGCAGCGGTCCCAATGTCGATGATGTTTTTCATGTCATAGGAGACCATAATTAAAGTATTTGGATCATCGATAAAGGGTTCAAATCCCTTTATCCTTTAAAATGGAAATAAAGAGTTCAATAATCAGATTACATTATTTGTAATATACATCATTTTACCTCATGATATTATCTATTTTCTTCTAAATTTATGTACTCTAAATTAAATGTTAAAAAACTTCTACAGATAATGACTTCTGCATGTGTCGGTGCTCCCAATCTCAAGGAACAACATTTCTCTCAACCTGTTGTTGCTCGCAGTGTAGAGAAATGACCTTTTTCACATTCTAGTGCTCCCATTCTTGAGAAACAACAAGTTACTCAACCTGTTACAGCTCTCAGTATAGAGGTACAACAACCATCTGCGCATTCCCATGCTACCGCTCTAGAGGAACATATTGAGGATATTGATTCTAGGGAAATGATAGGTGATTAAGGAATAACATTGTAGAAAAATTAGAATCATCATAGTTTGACGGTGGTAGAAAAAATAATTAAGGTTAAAGTCAAAGGCATAAAATTCAAGGTGGGATGGAATGCGAGGGGTCAGGATGTTAGCCCTAACAAGGCCATGTTCAATAGTTATATTGGAATTGTCACTCTGTAACGTGTACCGATTGACATAGATTATTGGAACCATGTTGTTCCCGGGCTGAAGACACTGATGTGAGAGGATATCACGGTAACATTATGATATCATTTCTTTATATCAATAAAAAATAAAATAATGAAACATTGACTTACTATTCATCATCCATTGTATAGTTCAATTATAGTAGATGAATCCCACAAGAAGTATGTATTAATGCTTAATGGAATGATTCATAAGGGATTTCTCACAATCCTAACAAGAAATTATCAGAAATATGATAAAGGGAAAATAAATCCAAACCCACTGGTAATCTATGCACACCTGATAACCTAAGAAGCATGAGATGTGTTTACTGGACGTTGTGCAGATGCGTCTTTTTAGGTACACTATGGTGAGTTATACGTTGTTTGAAGATATGATTATTCATCACATTGATTGAAAACTTTTTATTTATAAAACAACAATTGAGTGTTGGAAATAATGAATGAGAATAAAAACCAGCATACCCTTATTATAAAGCAAGGATGGGGTACGATTCACTTGAAAAAAATTGGTACGTATTTTAATTCAAGTGTAATAATTTTATGTTACATGAAATGAAACCATAATTATATTCCTTTATTTATATGCAGATTAATGACTCAAAATTAAAAACCACTTTCATACCACTCCATGTACTATAGAAGTAGGCACGTGTAAATAAAGATGAGATACTAATAGATGAGAATACACAAAATAGTCTGGGAATCATGTGTACGTATTACATAATAAAAACTTGTTTTTCTTTAAAAATCTATTACGTAACAATGATTGCTTATTTTCCTATATTTTCTATCTGATATAATCACAGAAATAAAAAACACTTTTTCAAGATGAACACATACTGTTGGTGGCCTTGAAGTGTCTGGAACAGTATAATTGCATTAGAGGTTCATGTTTTGGAGTGACACCCAAACATATTTTGAGAAAAAAAAGAGGACGATCAAACTGAATTAATAATACCGATGAAATAAAGAGTATATACCATTGAAGGAAAATTATAATGGAAGAGGGAGATGATTGAAACTTTAATGAGGGATAGACAAAGATAAGAAGCAACTTAAGAATATCCACCACGTGGAGATCCTGCCCCACTCCCCACCATTTATGGGGCTTGCAATTCTCCTCAAAGATATGTCTTATAAGAGGTTATCAATGTTCTAATAAATGTTACTATGAAATGTGAATCAAATATAAACTAATTAATTTCTTATACTACTATTCTATAGGGTTAAAATGAATTTGATTTATATATAGAAACACCCACCCATCACCTTGTGGAGAGGTATACAATGTTGAATATTAAAAAGGACATGATACACAATAGACCACTTCCAACAGGTCATGTGTGAGTGTCAATCACCAACTCCCATAAGTCGATTGCATAGATACCTATTGAAATTCATGAGGATGATATTAATATGGTTGAAAAAACTATTGTAACATTCATCGCATGGCCATCACATCTTCTAAAAAACATGGTGATAAGGAGGTATTAATTTCGAATTTACTTTTCAAGAAAAAACTTTAAAAATTAATGAAAAATATCTGAACTGATGAATGATATTAAAAAATGGACAAAGAGAAGGGAATGAAACAAAACAACATCTCAAAAATATCTAATGGATCAACCAACCAATCAAAAAGATCTATCGAAAGCACAATTACCCCACCCATTGTATATCTACATTTACCAAAATTCAAGGATAATGTGGATAAAAAGTAAAAAAGAATTACAATCACATAGTTTATTTTGAAGAAAATATGTACATATATAGTGATAAAGACTTCATTGGTGTTTAGAGTGAAATTTAAATCCTTGACTATGACTAGCTAGGTGGCTCAGTTATAAATGTATACAAGAGGTATGTTCTCATGATTTCATTTTCCAAAATCTGATATATTGTGTTAATTATGACTAAATACATTTCATATTTTTGGTAGGCATATATATGAAAAAAAAATTGAAGTTATTTTCCCATGAAAAAAATATAGACTCGTTAGTCCCCACATCACCTCTACAGTAGGAAAAGAAATAGATACTAAAAAAAGGATGAAATAGTGGTAGGTCTGATCAAATCATTCGAAAGAAAAATTTTGGATGACAGACTCTATTTAATACCAATGATGCAGGGGTAAGACTCTATAATTTAATCATATCAAATATATTTTCATTTATTTTATTACATATTCTTTTTTAGGTAGTATTTTATGCTCATTGTGGTAAATTTGGTTATTCTACAGATTTATTTCATGGATTCAAAGCATGGATATCCAAAAAACAATCCACACATGATGGTGTTTTTCAATTTACATCTAATAATTTAGAACTAAACATCAAGTCATATAATTTATATTTATATTTTAATGAGGATTCGGTTATGATAGGGCGGTGCATCACTATCATCTGAAAAAAAGGAATGAGGCTAGGGTCTAAGGATAAGGACGAAGACAATTACTAATACTATATCAGTATCAAGGTATATATAGTAATATTTAACTATCAAAACACATATCAAAACAAATTAATTATTATCTTTAATGTTTCTATAGTGTCGAAAACAAATCAATGCAAAAGATTGTGGTTATTATGTTTGAAAATTTATGAAATAGATCATATTTCATGAACAAGTTAGCATCCATAAAGAGGTATTTTCGAAGATAATTACTATTTCATTTAAAATATTTACTAATACTTTTTCTATTTATATTTTTCTAGTACTATAACGATTTTCTTAAAAATTCATATTCACAAGATGATATAGATATTTTGAGAGATGACTGGGAAGCATACATGATGGAAGAATGTAAACAAATAGCATAAATATGTGACTTCCATATGCTGGGTATGAATTTCTAATGTTAATATCACCTTATAACATCTTTAAGTTCATGCTATCCTTATAAGATCATTGAAATCTCATTTTTTTTACATGTATTTAACATCTATGATAACCCTTTATTGTGTTTCATACCCTTAGGTTATGACTCAAAATGAGTGTTTCCAGTTTAAAATGACATTTTAGTAAAAAAACAGAACTGGCATACTAAAAACTGAGAAAAGACATTCAAATTATTTTGATACTCTAGGAAAACAATCTATAAGTCATTTGTGATGTGTAGGAATCAGCTGCACCAAAATACAACTCATGGTGTGGCTGGTACAACTCAAAGTGACTCTTTTTATTTAAAAATGACACTAATTTAAGTAAAAACAAAAGGTGGCATACATAAAACCAATAAAACACATTCGTATTGTTTTGATACTTTAGGAAAACGATCCATGAGTAATTTGTGATGTGTAGGTTTCAAACACACCTTAATCTGACACATGGTATGCCCGGTATCACTCAAAGTGTCTTTTTTAATTAAAATTGGCATTAATTTAACTAAAAACAACATGTGACATATTGAAACCAAAGAAAACATATTCAGATTGTCTTTATATTTTAGTAAAATGATCTATTAGTATTTTGTGATGTGTAGGTATCACCCTCACCACAATATGATGCATAGTGTGGTTGGTACAACTCAAAGTTTGTCTTTTTATTTAAAATTAACATTAATTCAAGTAAAAACACAAGTGACTTACTGAAAACCGATAAAACACATTTCTCATGTTTTGATAATTTAGGAAAATGATACACGAGTCATTTTTGACATGTAGGAATCAGCTTCACATCAATCCGACACACGGTGTGCCTGGTATCACTCAAAGTGTCTCTTTTTATTTAAAATTGACATTAATTTAAGTAAAAACAACAAGTGACATACTGAAAATCAAGAAAACACATTTGTATTATTTTAATATTTTAGGAAAATAATATATTGTACATTTATTATGTGTAGGGATCAACCAAACCTCAATACGATGCATGATTTGGTCGGTACAACTCAAAGTGTCTCTTTTTATTTAAAATTGACATTAATTTAAGTAAAAACAACAAGTGTCATAATTAAAACAAAGAAAATGCTTTAGGATTACTTTTATAATTTAGGAAAATGATTCATGTGTCATTTGTGATGTGTAGGAATTAACCTCACCTCAATCCAATAGACAGTGTGACCAGTATCACTCAAAGTGTCTCTTTTTATTTAAAATTGGCATTAATTTCGATAAAAACAACAAGTGACATACTGAAAACCAAGAAAAAACATTCATATTATTTCTATATTTTTGGAAAATTATCTATTAGTCATTTTTTATGTGTAATGATTTTCTTAACTTCAACACGATGCATGGTGTGGCCAGTACAACTCAAAGTGTCTCTTTTTTTATAATTGATATTAATTCAAGTAAAAATAACAAGTGACATACTAAAAAATGAAAAAACTGATTAATATTATTTTGGAACTTTTTTAAAATGATACATGAGTCATTTATGACGTATAAGAATCAGTCTCACCTCAATCTGACACATGGTGTGCCCGATATCACTCAAAGTGTCTCTTTTTAATTAAAATGGGCATTAATTTAACTAAAAACAACAAGTGACATACTGAAAACTGAGAAAACTCATTCATATAGTTTTGATATTTTAGAAAAATGGTTTATTAGTCGTTTTTTATGTGTAGGGATTATCCTCATCTCAATACGACACATTGTGTGGCTGGTACAACTCAAATTATATCTTTTTATTTAAAATTGACATTAATTTAAGTAAAAACAACAAGTGGCATACTAAAAATTGAGAAAATGCATTCGGATTATTTTGATACTTTAGAAAAATGGTACACGAGTCATTTATAACGTGTAGAAATCCGTTGCACCTCAATCTGACACATGGTTTTCCCGGAATCACTTAATGTGTGTCTTTTTATTTAAAATTAGCATTAATTTAAGTGAAAACAACAAGTGACATATTGAATACTGATAAAATGAATTCATAATGTTTTAATGTTTTATAAAAATGATCTATTTTTCATTTTTGATGTGTAGGGATTAGTTGCATCTCAATATGACACACGGTGTGGCCGGTAAAACTCAAAGAGTATCTTTTTATTTAAATTTGACATTAATTTAAGTATAAACAACAAGTGACATACTGAAAACCAAGAAAAAACAATCGTATTATTTCGACACTTTAAGAAATATATCCATGAGTCATTTGTGATGTGTAGGGATTTTCCAAATCTCAATATGATGCATGGTGTGGCCAGTATGACTAAAAGTGTAAGTTACCAATTTAAAATCCACATTTGAGTTGAACATGTGTCACTGATTGAAAACCAGGAAAATGCACTCTAATTGCCTTGATAATTTAGTACAACAATTCATAAGTATTTTGTGACATGTATGAAGTAGTATTACATCAAACCGACACATGATGCAACCAGTATGACTCAAAATGCGTTTTTTCAGTTTAAAATGACATTTTAGTAAAAAAAACACAACGAACATACTGAAAACCAAGAAAACACATTAGGATTGTTTTGATACATTATGAAAACAATCCACCAAAAATTTATGATAGGTAGGAATCAGTCGCACCTCAATACGACACACAATATGGTCGGTATAATTCAAAATGTGTCATTATTTAAAATGAACATTAATTTAAAAAAAGAACAAGTGACATACTCAAAACTAAGAAAATGTGTTCGGATTGTTTTGATATTTTAGTACAACGATCCATAACTCATTTATAACGTGTAGGAATCAACCTCACCTCAATAGGATGCACAGTGTGACTGGTAGAACTCCAAATGTGTCATTTTTATTAAATATTGAATTTTATTAATGTGTTATTTCATATTAATGTTTATTTTATTTCTTTATAGCATTAATAACATAATTTTTGTTTTCTTGTATAGGGGAAATCTTTTGCTCGGGTTGAGATGATTTGTGTGGAAACTAATACCATGGGAGGAGATTTTTGAGAGGGGATCACATATGTCAAAATATGAAATATGAATATTTTATAATGTTTGTTGGACAATTGTAAATGTAGTTATATAAAACATTTTTTTGAAATGTAAATATCATTGTTTATTTTTGTATATACTATGGGTGGACAGTTTTGTATACATGATGTCAATTAAATGTATATAGTTGGTTTGCGTCAGGGTGTGTTGTGTTTGGTTTCCAAGTTTGATTGTAGGTTCTGTTGGGTGTGTTGTTATATAAACAGCACACTTGTAGACGGGTAGCACTTTATCTGCGCTAAAAAAGAGCTGATAAAGAGGGTTCTTTATTCGTGTTTTTCTATTATGAATAAAGGACCCCCTTTATCATTGTTGCGATTAGCAATGATTTTTTAGCACTGTTAAAGACCATTTTGCGTGCTTTTAAAGGTAATATGTGTAGTATTGTTTCTCTTTTACACAAGATTTAATAAAGAACAGAGATACCAACAAGAAATATGTTCGATCCAACGACAACGTAGTAGGTTTATTTGCAAAATCACTACCAACCGTTATATTTAGAAAGATTGTATATGATATAGATATGCATAGATTGTAAAATTCGTAATGTAATCTAACTTTTCAGGAGGAGTTTATATGATTGCACCCGTTGAAATGCCAGATGCAATCTTTTAGTAGGGGTGGGTTGTCCACCCCCACCAATCCCCCTACCAACCTTGCTGCACTGCTTAAAAGAGGGCAATGAAGCCTGATACCTGATTTCACGACCCGCCTTAACCAAAAAGAGGGAAGGGACAACAGATTTCCAGACTCTTCCTTCTTTAAGTTGAAGGAGAGATAATGAACCCCAAAACCCACCTTCAATAGGTCCCGGAGTGGCGACTAGCACCAAGGGTATAGAATCTCACACAAAATGAAAGACATTACCCTTTTCCTTAATAGGATCAGGAGATAAGATGATGAAACCCAACAATTCCAAAATTGGAAGTAAAAGAAAAGACAAATAAAACCACTCCCATATGCATGATGTAAAAGTAAAAGCCAGAAAGTACAAGGGTTCTACAAAGGTAAAGTGCCAAAAGCAGGAAAAACAGCAACTGCAACGGTCCCAACGCTCGAGCTAGTACGACCCTGCACGATCCCTGAATTCCTCCTGGAAACCTAAAAGTACTTTTATATACGTTGGGTGAGTATACAAGTATACCCAGTAGGGAAAACCAAAGAATCTCGTGCACAAGTTGGGAGGCATTCTAATGCCCTATGAGAAAGGAGATAACCGAAGCACCTAGCAAGGAAAAACTATCCACCCAAGCCTCACCAAGGCACACTCCCCAAATAATGCAAGTCATGTAAGGTATAGTAATAGTACATCGATGTTTGGGTACCCCGTGCCACTTTCCCACTAGTTATTGAAGACATCCTACGCCTCGAACCAATCCCGCCATTCTCACCGAAGTCCCACTGCCACACCCACCCGCACACACCTGGGCCACAACCACGCATCCCGCCCACAAACACCTGGGCCACAACAACCATCCCAACTGCAGACACCTGGGCCACAACAACTACATGTAACCATGCCAGCAAACACCTGGGCTAGAAAACTACTACCATGCCAGAAGATACCTGGACCAGAAAGCTACCGTTATGCCCGAAGACACCTGGGCCTCATCCCAAAGACACTTAGGAAACAACCTGCCCACAAACACTTGGGAAAACCACCAAAACTACCCTACCCGAAGATTCAAGGGCTAATAATGGACGTCAGGCCATCACAGCCTGCCCGAAGGGTCTTGGGATATTCGGGAAAGGGAGAAGAAAGGAGCTAACAACCAGCCACTCATAGGAGTGTTGGGAAAAACACCCTCCCCATGAAATGGGGTGTTCGGCACTAAGTGCTCAACTGGGCTAGAGCGTGAATTAGAAACACAAGAACTAAAATTATATATATAGGTAACAAGAACTCAACCCAACCTAGGGCTCCACACCTAAACCAAGCACGAACAGCCTAGTCACTACTCATAGAGAGCATACTACCCACAACTGAGTGACAATTCATTCCTAGAATCAATTTCCCAATTAACCCATTCTTTTTTTATGCTCAATTGATCCCGTTTAAGTAAATTCTGCCCTATTGGGAAACTAACAGGCATAGGCACAAGCCTAGGAGAAATATTTACATCCAACAGATTAAACATTCACACCCAGTTCTCTTGTAAATTCACATCAAATTGAGATCCCTCCATGTATTTGAACCAAAGCAGGATTCAAGATACAACCCCCACATCCCCAAAACTATGGATAAAAAGGTTTCACAACAGAAGAGGATTCCACCCCCAATTTGTGATATAAGCAGAGCAACCACAACCCCAGATTCACAACCAGCAACCGTGCCACATCAGAGGAACCCATCCTCACCCACATCACCCCATAATCAAACAAACATAACAATTCACCTACTACCAAAATAGAGTAGAGAAACTTCCAGGTTCAAGCACATCATTTATCTATTTCCTCTTTTTTTTAGTTAACCGGGGTGACCACACAAGTGTATATGTTTACAGGGCATCCATTTAATCCACAGAGTTCACGTGATTAACAAATTTCTATGTTACAACCATTTAATAATCATAGGATACAAGAGTTTATTAGTGCACAGAGGAATACCACAAACTGACATGATTTTCAGTAGGCATAAATTCATACAATTCACAACATATATCAATTAAAAAGAGTACAGTAGAAAACCAAACGCACCCATCATCCTTTAACAGCTTATTTATTATCTTTGTTAAGGTTTGATTATCCCATTCCCATAGAAACAATAGCTCACCCACCCAACACGATACACATAAAGAAGATACAAAGGAAAAATCCCTACTTGATTGATCAAAGATCGAAGTTTTTCTCTACGCGCCAGGAACAGGGGATGCACGGCTTGCAGGGGAGGAAATCCATGGACTCCAAGACGTGCAGAAGGCTCTACCAGAGGCATACCACAAGCCACGAGAAAAAGGACTCCAAGAGCGCCAGGAAGAAGAAAGAAATTCAATCGAGAAGAAAAGGAGAACCCTAGCGGGAGATATAAAGAGGAGATCGGGATATGGAATTTTGAACGCCTGGAAAAACGGATCGTGGTTTCCTACGTGGGTGGGCAGTTATACATGATGATATCAAGGATTTATTTAATATCCCCCATCGGGGATGTTTCTCGGGATTTTTAGGAGTCAATTCTGGTCTTTAAATGACTTTAAAAGGGTATTAAGATTAATTTAAGTCAAAAGATACGTTACGGGGGTGGAAAAGTTGGGTACTGGAAAAAATAATGAAAGGCTCGGCGAGGGGACATGTGGCCACCTTCACGGTGTCACCCTCACGGTGCCACCGTCACGGTGATCCTATCACCAGTGCCACTGTCATGGTTCCACCATCATGGTGGAGCTATGTTTTTGGTAAAGTAATGGCCAGGGGATCCGGGCCATTATATCAGATAGCTCTCAAACTATTCTCACCCTCGAGAATTAAAACCAGACCCGAATAAGGGAGAGGGGTCCGAACAACCACCTCGAAAGATACCACTCAGGAGTAGACCTCCTTGTTGCCAAGGAACTCCCCCTTCCTCATCTATCTTCTGAGCAAAACCAATCATACCTCTACCCTCCCAAATGAAATCGTGCAAAACAAAGATTCAAACTATACAGTCATGTGGGTGAGGGGTTTCCCTTCCTCCATGTTAAGATACTATCCGATTTGGGCGGAACTGACTTGCCCGCACGGGTTTAAGCGCATCCACTTTAATGCGTCTTAACTAGGGATCAGGTCCTCCCCTCCCCACATTTCAGGACACTTCACACACATCCACATAAAAAGTAAACCACACATTCCATAGTCAACACAGTAAGCGTTCCATCAACCAAGTACAAATAAAACAGAACAACTCAAAACAGCTTTGGGTACTGGGCACACATTTGCGTCTCCCATTCCCAGGTACTCTCCTCAAGCCCACCATGCCTCCATATCACATGAATCAAGGGAATAGTTTGTCCATGAAGCACCTTCTCTTTAAGACCCTCAATCATCACTGGTCGCTCCATGAACGTTGCATCGTCCTTGATGTCTAGCTCTCCCTAGTCAAGGATGTGTGAATCGTCGTGCAGATATTGGTAGAGCTGGGACACATGGAAGACATCGTGCACCCTTTACAGCGTTGGTGGCAATGCCAGATGATAAGCCACCTCGCAGACCTGCTGCAACACCTCAAAAGGTCCAACTAACCTGGGTGAAAGCTTACTCCCCCTGACGAACCTTCGCTGACCACGTCGAGGGGAGACCTTCAAGAACACGTGGTCCCCAACCTCGAACTCCAAGGGTCTCCTCCTATCATCAGCATAAGACTTCTGCCGGTCCTGATCCTCCTTCATCCTCTGTCATATAAGCTAAACCTTCTCCTTTGTGCTCTACACCACCTCCGGTCCAAGAACACCTGCCTCCCCGACCTCTGTCCAGTACACGGGTGAGAGAAATGGCCTTCTGTACAAGGCTTCAAATGGAGCCATGCCAATGGTAGGGTGATAGCTATTATTGTAGGAGAACTCTTCCAGAGGCAAATGTCGCCCCCATGATCCCCCAAAGTCTAAGACACATGCCCGCAGCATATCCTCCAAGGTCTGGATGGTGCGCTCTGTCTGTCCATCTGTCTGGGGGTAGAATGTAGTGTTAATATGTAGCTGGGTGCCAAAAGCATGTTGCAGTCCCCTCCAGGATCGTGAGGTAAAATGTGCATCCCTTTTAGAGACTATTTACCTCGGAACTCCATACAATCGCACCACATTGTCTACGTATCTCTATGCTAAATCATCCACTGCACTCAAATCCTTGATCTCCATAAAGTTATCCGACTTCGTCAACCAGTCCACCACCACCCAGATAGCGTTGTAGCCTCCTTGAACCCTAGGTATCCCTGTGACAAAATCCATCGAGATGTCGTCCCACATCCACTCAGGTACATCTAAAGGTTGCAACAAACCGCCTGGAACACGATGTTCAGCCTTCACCTGCTAACACACCAGGAACTTGGCCACGAACTCTACCACCGCCCGCTTTACCCCGGGCCACCAAAACTGTCCCCTTAAGCCCTGATACATCTTGGAAACTCCCAGGTGCACCTCCAGGGGTGAGTTGTGGAACTCACCAAGAACTTTCTCACGTATCGCCTATGGAATGAACAATTTCCCTTGGAAAAGCATCTAATTCTAACCATCCTCCACCCATCCTTCTGGGGCATCACCTTGGGTAACCCGGTCACGCATCACTTCACATTCTGAGTCTCCCCACTGGGACTCCTCCACCTACCATAGAAGAGAGGATTGCATTGTCATCTGATACAGGAAACCTCTACCACTATCCATCCTCGCGTCCAGGTGTATGGCAGCCAACTCCTCCTTCACCTTCCAAGCATCTACTGACTCTTGAACCGCATCCTTCTACAACTTCCTGCTCAAGGCATCGTCCACTACATTCCCCTTTCCTGAGGTGTAGGAAATTTCGAAGTCGTAGTCCTGAAGGAACTCAATCCACCTTTACTGTCGTAACTTCAGGTCCCGCTGAGAGAAGACATACTTCAAGCTCTTGTGATCCGTGAAGACCACAAAGCGCTCCCTGATGAGGTAATGCCGCCACAACTTTAGTGTGAATACGACCGCAGAAATCATCAGATCGTGGGTGGCATAATTACGCTCATGAGGAAGTAACTACCTAGACCCATAAGAGATCACCCCTTTCCATTGCATCAGCACACACCCAAGGCCCTGTCCTGAAGCATCATAGAACACCTCATATGCCGCCCCTTCTTCTAGAAAACTCAACACTGGGGAACTAACCAACTTCTCCTTCAGATGGATGAAGGCTGACTCGCACCGCCCACTCCACACAAAATCCTTGTCCTTCTTGGTCAAATCCGTCAAATGTGCCACAACTCGGGAGAAGTTGGGTACGAGCCTCCGGTAGTAACCTTCCATCCCAAGGAAACTACGAACTTCTGCCACATTCTCGAGTGCTTCCAAAGAAACAACTGCCTAAACCTTTGATGGGTCCACTGTTATCCCCTGTTCGGACACCATGTGCCCAAGGAAGTGCAACTCTTGCGTCCAGAACTTACACTTGGACAACATCCCAGAGGGCTAGTGCTGTTGGAGGACTTCTAAAACCGTCCTCATGTTCTCAATGTGATCCTCCTCTAATCTTGAGTAGATCAGGATGTCATCAATAAACACGACTACGAACCGATCTAGTTATTCCTGGAAGATGAAGTTCATGAGTCCCATGAACACAGATGGAGAGTTCGTAACACCGAACGTCATGACCAAGAACTCAAAGTGGCCATATCTGCACCTGAAGGCCGTCTTCGAGATGTCACCCTCCTTCACCTTCAACTGGTGATATCCCAACCGCAAATAGATCTTAGAGAACCTTCATGCCCCATTCAACCTGTCAAATAGATCATCTATCCTTGGAAGAGGGTAGCGATTCTTGACCGTCACCTGCTTCAGCCTCCTATAGTCTATACACAGCCTGAGACCACCATCTGCCTTCTTCGCGAACAAGACTAGATCACCCCATAGTGACGCACTTGGTCGAACAAAACCCTTCTTCATTAGATCGTCAATCTGAATCTGCAACTCCCGGAGCTCAAAAGGTGTCATCTGATAGGGGGCCATTGAAATCGGACGAGCACCAGGCTGCAAGACTATCCCAAAATCCATATCACGTCGAGGGGGTAGATTCATCACCTCCTCAGGGAAGATGTCCATGAACTCACTGACGATCCCAGAAACTTCCACCATCTCTACATCCGCCGACTCCACTGATAGCTCAGCTAACAAGGAGAGGAGGGGTTCCTCTTTCCTGATACCTTTCTGGAAACCCCGTTCGCCGATGAAGGTCACAAGTCGGCCACTCAAGTCTGAAAACACGACCCTTCCTCGGATGCAGTCAATGATGGCACATACAAAGAATAGCCCGTCCATGCCTAGGATGACATCGTATGGCTGTATCTACAACAGTAGAAGATCCTTGACTGACTGATGTGGCCCTATCATCATTCCGCATACTCGAAAAACATATAACAAGTTGGTCTGACCTCTGACTGGTGTGCTCAGCACCAGGGGCACTGGAAGTCTCTCAGCATCTAAACCCAGAGCACAGGCTAGACTGGGTGAAATAAAGGAGTGAGAAACTCCAGTATCGAACAAGGCATAAGAAAGGGTACTAAATAAGATGATAGTACCTCGAATGACCTCTGGTCTTGCTGGAACTGCTACCTCTGTGGCATGCAACTGCCCACGCCCAGCTCTTCTACCTCTCGGTTGTCGACCGCCTCCCCGACCAGGACCTGGTCGAGGTCCCTGAGGAGCGACCTGAGGTCGGCCTCCTCCTGCAATGTCTTCCCTCGGAGGAGCGGGAGATCACTGACCATGCTGCTGCTGAAAGGGCCTGGCTAGAAACTACTGCTACTGAGGTGGGCGTTGAACCTGCCCACCGCCACCATATTGTACTATGTCCGGGCACTAATTCTGAAGGTGCCCATGGCTGCCACAGACGAAGCACCTCGGTCCTAGGCCTGAAAAAAAAAGGGCGAGGGCTGGGAGATCAAAACTGGAACTGTTGGGGCATGCTCTCTGCCGGTCGAAACCTAGAGGGTCCTGATGCTGGAGGCCTGCTGTTGATGGCCTTCCTCTTTGACAAGCCTGGCTAGATTCCCTCTCACAATACACCTCCTAGAGTGTGCATCCTCTCCACCACTTCGGCCTTCTTCTATACCTCTAAGTATGTCGGTAAGGTGAAGGGAGTAACGAAATACTGGAGTGAAGGTCGGAGTGCCTCCTCCAAACGTCTCGCCCGAGACTCCTCATCCGGAAAGAGGTCCGGAGCAAAGTGGAGGATATCCTTGAACTTGATCCCCAACTCTCTCACTGACATACCCCTTGCTGGAGGGAGAGTAGCTCCTGCTCTTCTCAGATTTCATCGTAGAAGAGAGGAATTCCGCCTGAAACTCCTTCTCGAAATCAAACCATGTCACCTCAGCCTCCCTCTTCTCCCCCAGATAAAGCGTCCACCACTGACGTGCCACTCCCCGCATCTGGCTCACGGCCAGAGGAACCCAATACTCCACCGGATCCCGGATCAAGCCGAAAGCTATCACCAGCTCCTCTAGCAATCTCTCTGTATCCATGTCAGAGGTGCTGCCCTCATACTTCCAGAGGGTCTGTCGCTGAAAGGCACGAAGCGTCTTCTACCACTGGTCATCCTTCTCTTCTCGGTCAGCCCTCCGTCAGTCATCCGAGTCAACCTCCTGGGCCTTGATCACTCATAAAACTCGTGGTCGTCTCCCAAGTGCCATAGCTGCAAGGTAAACAAGAAATGCCTAAACCCAAGTAGTGAAAAATATTTCTCATAAATTTTTCTTAGACTTCTGATTCATTTAAAATCCCCAAAAAATCCCATAAACACGAGAACACAAGTCATTATTATGCATGTACCTTTCCTAGGGTCTCTATCCTGTAATCAGTGTAGCCTCACTTGGTTGTTCGGTAGGTCCAGAGTCCTTGCGTCAGATCACGGGGGGCCCTAAAATCCTGTGTCCTATCCGGTCTTCCCTAGCCTATTTCACGCACCAAGATTACCCAACATTGTTTCCCTACCATCCCAGGCAATCTAAAATCCTCACTGTGCCTAACTCCAGACTCCATCTAATCTCTCAACCTCTCCTCTGATACCATTCTGTCACAACCCGCCTTCACCAAAAGGAGGAAAGGGACAACAGATTGTCAGGCCTTTCCTTCTTTAAGTTGAAGGAGAGATAATGACCCCAGAAACCCGCCTTCAATAGGTCCCGGAGTGGCGACCAACACCTAGGGTATAGAATCTAACACAAAATGAAAGGCATTACCCTTTTCCTTAATTGGGTCGGGAGATAAGATGATGAAACCCAACAATGCCAAAACTGGAAGTAAAAGTAAAGACAAAGAAAACCACTCCCATATGAATGCTGTAAAAGTAAAAGCCAGAAAGTACAAGGTGTCTACAAAGGTAAAGTACCAAAAGTAAGAAAAAAGGCAACTACAACAGTCCCAATGCCAGAGCTAGTACGGCCCTACACGATCCACGAAGTCCTCCTAGAAACCTGAAAGCAGTATTATATACGTAGGGTGAGTATAAAAGTATACCCAGTAGGGAAAACCAACGACTCTCGTGCACAAGTGGGGAGGCATTCTAATGCCCTGTGAGAAAGGAGATAACTGAAGCACCTAGCAAGGAAAAACAATCCACCCAAGCCTCACCAAGGCACACTCCATAAATAATGCAAGTAAAGTAATGTGTAGCAATAGCACATCGATGTTTGGGTACCCCGCGCCACTTTCCCAATGGTTATTGAAGACATCCTACGCATCGAACCAATCTCTCCATTCTCACCGCAGTCCCACTGCCACACCCGCCCGCACACACCTGGGCCACAACCACGCATCCCGCCTTCAAACACCTGGGCCACAACAACCATCCCGCCCACAGACACCTGGGCTACAACAACTACATGTAACCTTGCCTGCAAACACCTAGGCCAGAAAACTACTGCCACACCCGAAGACACCTGGGCCAGAAAGCTACCGTCACACCCCGAAGACACCTGGGCCTCATCCCGAAGACACTTGAGAAACAACATGCCCACAAACACCTGGTCCAACCACCACAACTACCCTTCCTGAAGATTTTTGGGCTAATAATGGACTTCAGGAAATCACAGCCTGCCCGAAGGGTCTTGGTCTATTTGGGAAAGGGAGCAGAAATGAGCTAATAACCAGCCACTCATAGGAGTGTTGGGAAAAACACCCTCCCCATGAAATGGGGTGTTCGACACTTTGTGCTCAA
The DNA here is from genome assembly GCA_963277665.1 of Viscum album. NCBI lineage: Eukaryota > Viridiplantae > Streptophyta > Magnoliopsida > Santalales > Viscaceae > Viscum > Viscum album. Next base: position 1,513,547,659 of record OY728134.1, on the reverse strand, counting down.
CTGGGGTGGAGCGAGAATAAGAAACACAAGAACTACAATTATATATATAGGTAACAAGCACTCAACCCAACCTAGGGCTCCACACCTAACCCAAGAACGAACAACCTAGTCACTACTCAAATAAATCATACTACTCACAACCGAGTCACAACTCATTCCCAGAATCATTTTTCCAATTAACCCATTCTTGTTTTCATGTTCAAATGATCCCATTTAAGTAAATTCTGTACTACTGGGAAACTAACAGGCACAAGCACAAGCCTAGAGGAAAAAGTTACATCCAACAGCAATTTAAACATTCACACCCAGTTCTCTTGTAAATTCACATCAATGTGAGATCCCTCCAAGTATTGGAACCAATGCAGGCTTCAAGATATAGCCCCCACATCCCCAGAACTATGGATAAAATGGTTTCACAACAGAAAAGGATTCCACCCCAATTCGTGATATAAGCAGAGCAACCACAACCCCAGATTCACAACCAGCAATCGTGCCACGTCAAAGGATCTCATCCTCACCCACATCACCCCATAAGCAAACAAATAGAACAATTCACCTACTACCAAAACAGAGTAGAGAAACCTCCAGGTTCAAGAACATCATTTATCTATTTCCTCTTTATGTTAGTTAACCGGTGTGACCACACATGGGTATATGTTTACAGGGCATCCATTTAATCCACCGAGTTCACGTGATTAACAAATTTCTATGTTACAACCATTTAATCATCACAGGAGATAAGAGTTTATTAGTGCACAGAGAAAGACCACTAACATCCATGATTTTCAGTAGGCATAAATTCATACAATTCACAACGTATTGCAATTAAAAAGAGTACAGTAGAAAATCAAACGCACCCCATCATCCTTTAAGAGACCGTTTATTATCTTTGTTAAGGTTTGGTATCCCATTCCCATAGAAATAATAGCGCACCCACCCCACATGATACACACCAAGGAGAGACGAAGGAAAAATCCCTACTTGATTGATCAAAGATCGAAGTTTTTCTCCACGTGCCACGAATAGGGGATGTGCGGCTTGTAGGGGATGAAATCCATGGACTCCAAGACGTGCAGAAGTCTCCAGCAGAGACGCACCACAAGCCACGGGAAAAAGGACTCCAAGTGCGCTAGGAAGAAGAAAGAAATTCAAACGAGAAGAAAATGAGAACTATAGCAGGAGATATAAAGAGGAGATTGGGATATGGAATTTTGAACGCCTGGAAAAATGGATCGTGGTTTCCTACGTGGGTGGGAAATTACACACGATGATATCAAGGAGTTATTTAATATCCCCCATTGAGGATGTTTCTCTGGATTTTTAAGAGTCAGTTCTGGGCTTTAAATGACTTTAAAAAGGGTATCAAGATTAATTTTCGTCAAAAGATACGTTACGGGAGCGGAAAAGTCGGGTACTGGAAAAAAGAACGAAAGGCTCGGCGAGGGGACACGGTGCCACCGTCACGGTGTCACCCTCACGGGGCCACCGTCACGGCGCCCCCGTCACGGTGCTGTCGTGACCGGTGCCGCTGTGACCAGTGCCACCGTCACGGTGCCCCCATGACCGATGCCACCGTCACGGTGCCCCCATGACCGATGCCACCGTCACGGTGCCACCCTCACTGACGCCACCGTCACGGTGCCACCCTCATGGTGCCACCCTCATGGTGGAGCCGTGTTTTTGGTAATGTAATGGCCAGGGGGTCCAGGTCATTACACCTGAAGCATAAACAAAATTCATGTTATTTTATAAGGGGTTTTTTTTAAATGGGTTTTTTCAAAAAAAAAATCCAATAGGGTTAGGGATACAAGTATTTTTTAAAATGGGTCTGGAGAAGCGTGAACCCTGTTCACGCATCACCGAACCCGGGAAGATGCGTGAACGAGGTTCATGCATCATAGGCGTGATGAAAGATGCATGAACCCCGTTCACGCATCCTTCATGATGCTAATAAAGGATGCGTGAATGGGGTTCACGCATACTATAGAAACTTTTATTTTTACTAATTTTTTTAAAAAAATTATTTTTATTTCTTGTTTTGTTATATATATATATATATATAAACAAAAAAAAATTAGCAAAATTTGTCTGTTATTTAATATCCAGCAGTACTGTCATTACAATAGTTTGGATTCTGACAGAAACCCTCACCCAGAGCTCCCTTTTATAAGAGAGAAAACTCATCAAATCATTCTGCATTTCCGATGTGGGATTCAAGTTCTCCCTTTCCTGCGCAGAACATTCTGTATTTCCGATGTGAGATTTTGTTTCAAGTACATGTCTTTGAAAGACTATAAAATACAAACTATGAGACCAGTATAAATAAAACTTAAAACATGGATTAAACATATAAGAAATAGTTAAAAATAAAGATAATTTCATAAAAATGGTTGATGAATAATAATTTATAAGCTTTTAAAACCACCAACTTGAAAATTAAAAAAGTTTCAAGTACGTGTTTTTGAAAGACTATAAAATACAAACTATAAGACAAATATGAATGAAACTAAAAATATGGATTCAACATATAAAAAATATTTGAAAATAAAAAGAATGTCGTAAAAATATTTTGATGAAAAATAATTTATGAGCTTTCAAAACCACGAACTTGTAACTTAAAAATGTTTCAAGTACGTGTCTTTGAAAGACTATAAAATACAAACTATAAGACCAATATGAATGAAACATTAAATACATATTTAATATATAAGAAATAGTTGAAAATAAAAAGAATTTTGAAAAAAATGTTGATGAAAAATAATTTATAAGCTTTCAAAATCACCAACTTGAAATTTAAAAATGTTTACGTGGCATTGAAAGCCTATAAAATTCAAACTATAAAACGAATATAAATGAAAATTAAAACATAGATTAAATATATAAGAAATAGTTAATAAATAATTAGTTAATTAGTAATATAATTATTAATTAGTTTATAATTAATATAATTATTAATTAGTAAATAATTAATATAATTATTAATTATTAATTACTAATATACAATACTTAATCGGTTAATTAGTAATATAATTATATAATAATTAATTATTTAATTAGTAATATAATTATTAATTGATAATTACTTATTTAATTAGTAATATAATTATTATTTATAATTTTTAATTATAATTTTTAATTTTTAATTATAATTTTTAATTTTTAATATTTAATTTTTAATTTTTAATATTTAATTTTTAATTATTAAATTTATAATAGTTAATTAGTTAATTAGTAATATAATTATTAATTATAAAATAAATAAAATATTAATTTTTCATATAATTAGAAATTTTAATTAATCATTATAATTATTAATTATTAATTATTAATTATATAATAATTAAATAGTTAATTAGTAATATATTTATTAATTATATAATAATTTATTAATTATAAATAGTAATATGATTATTAATTATATAATAATTAATTAGTTAACTTGAAATATAAGTATTAATTGTACAATAATTAATTAATAATATAATTATTAATTATAATGATTAATTATATTTATTAATTATTAATTATATACTTATTAATTAGTTAGTAAGTAATACATTTTTTAATTATAATTATTAATGTAATTACTAATTATAATTTGTAATTATTAATTAAAAAATAACTAATTAGTAATATAATTATTCATTATAATTTTTAAATTGAAAATTTTTATTGTTAATTATATAATAAATAATTATTTAATTATTAATATAATTATTAATTATTTAATAAATAATTATTTAATTAGTAGTATAATTATTAATTATAATTATTAATATTATTATTAATTTTAATCAGTAATATTATTATTAATTTTAATCAGGTTTATAATTATTAATTATAATTACTAATTTTTAATTATATAATAATTAAATAGTTAATTACCAATATAATTATTGTTTATTAAAAATTAATTATATAATAATTAATTAGTTAATTAGTAATATAATTATTAATTATATAATTAATAATTACAATTATAATTAAAAATTATATTACTAATTAACTAACTAAATATTTTATAATTAATAATTATATTACAAATTAACTAATTAAATATTATATAATTAATTTTTAATAATTAATAACTAATAATTATAATGAATAATTATAATTACTTATTAAATTACTAATTTACTAATTAACTAATGAATTATTATATAATTAATTACTATATTATTAATTAACAAATGAATTATTATATAATTAACTAATTAATTATTATATATTTAATAATTATATTACTAATTAACTAATTAATTATTATATATTTAATAATTATATTACTAATTAATTATTATATAATTAATATTGAAATTACTAATTATATAATAATTATATAATTAATAATTATATTAATAATTTACTAATTAATTATTAACTATTTCTTAGATGTTTAATCCATGTTTTACTTTCATATATATTGGTCTTATAGTTTTTATTTTATGGGCTTTCAAAGCCACGTACTTTAAACGTTTTTAAGTTTCAAGTTGGTGGATTTGAAAGCTTTTAAATTATTTTTCATCAACATTTTTTACGAAATTCTTTTTATTTTTAAATATTTCTTATATGTTTAATCTATATTTTTAGTTTTATTCATATCTGTCTTATAGTTTGTATTTTATAGTGTTTCAAAAACATGTACTTGAAACATTTTTAATTTTCAAGTTGGTGGTTTTGAAAGCTTATAAATTATTATTCATCAACCATTTTTATGATTTTTTTTATTTTCAACTATTTCTTATATGTTTAATCCATGTTTTAAGTTTCATTTATATTAGTCTTATAGTCTGTATTTTATAGTCTTTCAAAGATATGTTCTTGAAACGGAATCATACATCGGAAATGCAGATTGTTCTGCGCAGAAAAGGGAGAACCTGAATCCCATATCGGAAATGCAGAATGATTTCATGGACTTGCTCTCTTATAAAAAGGAGTTTTTGATGACGGTTTCTTTCACAATCCTGACTGTAGTAATAAGAGTACTGTTGGATATTAAATAGCAGATAAATTCTGCAGATTTTTTTTTGTTTATATATATATACAAACAAAACAAAACAAAAATAAAAAAAATTCAAAAAATTAGTAAAAATAAAAGTTTCTGTAAGATGCGTGCATCCCGTCCACGCATCATTTATCAGCTTCGTGAAGGATGCGTGAACGAGGTTCACGCATCTTTCAGTGCGCCTATGATGCGTGCACCCCGTTCACGCATCTTCCCGGGTTCGGTGATGCGTAAACATCCAAGCCCATTTTAAAAAATTGGGTAACCCTAAACCTTTTGAATAATTTTTTTTTTCAAAAAACTCATTTATAACAAAATCCCTATTTTATACTAACTGTTTCTCATATTCTAATTTTAGTGTTTTCAATTTTTGTTTTCACAAAATAGAGTAATATATTTCTTCTGCCGTTCTCTATGTTTTTCTTTGTCCTAATCTGCTCATAAAAGCTCCCATGCAGTCAATCCGCCGTTCACTTTGAAAATGTATATCCCCTTCATTTATTTATATGGCGGCAGCGTCGTCCCCGGCGGGTTGATGGGATCCTTATATATATATATATTTTATAGTCCCCTTGACTTTAACACGGAAACGACGCCGCGGAGAGGATCGAAGCAGCGATCTCAGTTGGAAAGTGCGACTTCATCAGTGTGTGGGTAGGTTAGGATTCAAGTATTTAATGGAGGGGGTCTGGGCAGAAGCATCCATCCGATAAACGATGCAGGGCGAGGTGTGCGTGACGGGAGGGACAGGCTATATCGCCTCATGGCTCATCCACCGCCTTCTTCAACGAGGCTACACCGTCCGAACCACCGTCCGCTCTCCCCAATCCGGTACGCATCTTCGCTCCTCCCGCCTCCCACCACCTTTCCGCTAATAACGGAGACGCATATGATCAGACGTCAGCTTCCTCACCACCCTGCCCGCCGCATCCGAGAGGCTTCGGATCTGCTACGCCAACCTCGGCGCACCAGACGGCTTTGCCGCCGCCATCGAGGGATGCGTCGGCGTCTTCCACATCGCTCACCCCATGGATTTTGCGGGGTCGGAGGCGGAGCCGGTCGTCACCCAACGATCCATCGACGCCGCCCTCGGCATCCTAAGGGCGTGCCTGAATTCCAAGACGGTGAGGCGGGTGGTGTACACCTCCAGTGCGTCGGCGGTGGCGTTCAAGGACGCGCCCGATGACGCGATACTGGACGAGGGCTCGTGGAGCGACGTGGAGTACGTGAGGGCCCGCGTGCCTTTGGCCGTGGCTTACGTGGTTTCCAAAATCCTGACGGAAAAGGCCGTCCTGGAGTTCGGGGAGAGGCAGGGCCTGGATGTGGTGACCCTGCTTCCTACCTTCGTCCTCGGCCCTTTCCTCGGCCCTCGCATCCCGGGCTCCGTCTCTGAAACACTGGCCATGGTTATGGGGAAGGAGGAGCAGTATGGGATGCTTATCAATACAAGCTTGGTGCACGTGGATGATTTGGCCAGCGCTCACATCTTCCTGTTGGAGTCGCCCCGTGCGAAAGGGAGGTACATCTGCTCCTCGGATGAGTTATCGATTCGAAAAATGGCGGAATTTCTGTCCGCCAAGTATCCCCAATTCCCAATTCCGACTCCGGAGTGAGTTATTTTGCATGGTTTCTTTTTCAGGATAACTGTGTTGTATGGGATATTTATGGCTTTATTTGGCAGTTCTTTGAAGGACGTGAAAGGACCGAGAATGAATGGGGTGTCGTCGAAGAAGCTGTTGGAAGCTGGATTCAAATACAGGTACGGGCTTGATGAGATGTATGATGAAGCCATTCAATGCTGCAAAGAGAAGGGTCTTATGTAGGACGGGCTCCATGACATGCATGTCACCCCCCCCCCCCAATTTAATAATATAAGGAGTCTGTGGTAGGTATTGGGTGATTTATCAATCCTTTGATAAACCAATTTCTACAAGGAATCTCAAGATCAATTGATATTAAGTTTGGCTTCACTGATTTTATTAATGCCATGATATGGAGTTGTTATAAAAAAATGATTTAATAAATTTGTTTTATAAGTAATTATGTATGCATACATATATTACGATGGAGAAGTGGTTTACAATAATTAAGGTGTTAATTATAGTTTACAACCGACAACAATGGTTAATCTTTGAGATTTTATGGTTGGAAGAAGTGTATACAATGATTCATAGTCACTTAAAACTAAGGTTGAATCAATAAACTCTTAAAATCTTCAATATGATGTCCACTTAGGATATATTGTGTATCCTTTGCTCGTAGTTGAGGATTTGGTGAAAAGATCATCATCGTTCATGAAATTGTCTGGACATGATTTAATGGAATTGCATGTAGACATATTGTTGAGAAATCCCAACATTTTGCTACAAAATCCTATTTTGGGAGATTTGTGCATCGATCAATTCCAACAACATGGCACCATGTCTTATAATACGACACTGATAACCGAGACTCCAGATCCACATACCATGTTGCAACCAATGGCTTATTTATCGGAATTGTAGATAATTGATGGTGACAATCAATGATAGATTTGTTGACATTGGAAAATTGTTGCAACAACAAAGAGGTTGTGTAATTGGAAGGAGAAACGTGAATACACCAAACATGGAGGTATTGCTTTGAAGACATAAATATATGACGATTCTTGGAAGAGTGGAGCTATTAAAGTCACCCTAATGACTATATCAATTTCTAAATAATGGTTGATGTTAGGAAAAAATCTCTCTCGATGTCTTCTCAATTTTTTTGGATTATTGTTTTATTCACAAAGCAGGTTGAAAAGTTCTAAAGTTTTTGTTGACAAAAAGTGTTGATAAAGTTATTGGACCGTGAAAAAAAGTGTTGATAATGTTCTTGGATCGTGGAGACCTTGCAACGTGTATGGAGAAGTCTAAAAGCTATAGAAGAGGTTAGATATTTTCTAGGATGTTGTGTGGTAACCAAGTTTCCTAGTGTTTTATAAATGAGGGATTTTCATGTGAAACTCTATAAAAAGTTTGTGTTTCAATGTCACCTCATTCGAAACATGCAAAAGAAAAGACCTATAAATAGGCGCTGAAAAGTGAGTTGCATGATGGTGAGTTCCACGCGAAAAGTGTCAATGGATGTTTAGGGTTTTTCAGGCATAGAAAGATTTGTGAAGAGTCGAAAACACCTATAAGTATGTCACATGTAGAAGAAACACTTAGCAAAGATCTCATGTCTCCCCTATCATGTAAGACATATATAAGCATTCATGAATATATTTACACGAATATCAATTGCGTGAAGAAAAGAGATTATGCTTTTGGGAACAAGTTGAAGGTTCCGGGCGCAACAGAAGCGCGTGGGTGGATGTTCCCACTTGGATTTTTGTCATTAACAATGATCAATCCAGGATCAATACGACGATAAACGCCAGTATCCACGGATCGAATCATAGAAATGGACAAAGAAAAGGAAAGTCCAGAAACCACAAAGTAGGATCGTTACAGGTTGATTATAATTAATTTAATCAATTGAAAAGAATTACCTTTTAGTGTTATTCTTCGTTGATATTCTTGATCACGTTTCGATGTGATTCGTCGTTGCATCGCAAAAGCCAAGTGTAGACTTCCTCTAGCGGTGATCCACACGTGCACCTCATATCTCTAGACGTTGCCAAATGAGTCTCCGAGTGCTAGAGTGGAGAAACCTTTGCTTGCGTTGTCCGCCTTAGATCATCTTGATCCGATGGAAGAGGATCTCTCTCAGTCTTGAGAGCGTTCTTGGAGGAAGAGGTTCTTTCAGCCTTGAAAGAATTCTCCATAATTTTTGTGCACAACGATTCTCTTGTGTAGGAAAAGTGTTGGGGTTGTGAGGATATTTATAATCGAGTTTGAGGTTGTAAAGTTATGACAATAAATAAACGCGTTACGTGTTTCATTTATTTCATTAACACTTATTGAAAACCCCCATGTCGAATAATTAATTCCTTGACATGCGCTCACGCTGATTATAATAAATATCATTTAATAAAACAATATTATATCCTCAAAATCCCTACTGGAAAAACTACACGGTGTGTAATAATAAATACATGGCGTATACTTGTTTTTCATTGAAAACTACACGGCGTGTAGATTCAATGTACACGGTGCATATATCTTGTTTTCATTTATTCATTTCCTTTCCAAAATAAAAACTACACGGCATGTACATTTATTAATACATAGCGTGTACTTGTTTTCAAAATAAAAACTACACGACGTGTAATAATTAATACACGGTGTGTACTTGTTTTCATTTTATTCTTCCTCCAACATTAAAACGATTTAGGATTACTTGAATAATTATTAAACCACGTATGGGAATAATCTGTATTCTACTTGATATACTTGAATACACTTAGTGTGTGACCCTCTATGCCTCTTTCTCATTGGCATTAGGCGGGCTTGCTAAAGTCCAAGATTACTGTCTAACAACAGGTCAAGGTACCCAAGAGAAAAAAGTTGACGCCGCATTGACGTATCACCTCATACGAACGCTTACTATGTAATTTAATCCCTTTGTCTCAATATCTCATCAAGAAGGTTTCATGGCAGTTTCATAAACCTATATTCTTGATCCATCATTCTTTGACAACCTGAAATAAACTCATCGTTTACACCATGGACATGTAATTTAATGTGACAGTTCTATTTCAATCAAAGGGCCGAGATATCAACTTCTATAAATGGAAGGGAAAAATCCTTCCTCGACTTATCCATTAACAACATGTCACCCTTGACGCACCCAACGTACCCTACTTCCCTCCAACTGTCTGCGTAATAGTTTTCGTCAGTAAATCTAAGTGCGCGAGTCATGACATGAGTTAATGATAATATTCTAGTCTAAGGACCATTACACACGCTCGTAGATAGCAATGTTCGATGACACCAAGACATGCATAATTGCTACTGGTGGGTCTGTTCTCATAATCTCCTATCTTGGAGATTACCAAGTGAGAACTCCATGAGAGAGAGTCTCGTCTTCTTATGAGTACTCGCACATGACGGTCTGTATACTATATGTGCTATCATAGTATGTCATCCAACCGTAGAACGTTATTTAAGAATATTGTTATATCATTTCAAGGTTCTCATCATAGAGGGGATCTTCCATGATCTTATTAATGCAACAAATATTCCAGGACATTATTATATTATAGTCATGCAGAACAATGGACAATATATAACAAGAGTACATTCATGTAATCAAAGTACAAAACAGTTGGTTCTCAGGACACCAACCCTTAAAAACTCCCACATGGACTAGAGACAACTGCCTATGACTTTTAGTCCGTTGGAACTCACATGATGATCATGTTTCTTCTGAGTCAAGGCTTTAGTCAAGGGGTCTTCCACGTTTTCTTCCGTGGAAATACTGCTCACTACAACTTCACCTCTTTGAGAAAAATCCCTCAAGAGATGATACTTCCGAAGTATGTTCTTTGTCCGCTGATGTGACCTTGGATCTTTTGCATGTGTCACCGCTGCAGTATTATCACAATAGAGTGTGATAGGATCTTTAATGATCGGTACTACATCCATCTCTTGGATGAAGCTTTGCATCCATACTGCTTCTTTAGCTGCCTCAGAAGCTGTGATATACTCAGACTCCGCTGCAGAATCTGCCACCACACTTTGCTTTGAGCTCTTCCCGCTCACTGCACCTCCATTCAAACTGAAGATGTATCCAGTCTGCGACTTCATGTCATCTTGATCAGTCTGGAAACTAGCATCTACGTGTCCTCTGATGACTAGTTCCTCATCTCATCCATAAACCAGGAACATATCCTTAGTACGCCTCAAATACTTAAGGATAGTCTTAATTTCCATCCAATGGTGGTCTCCTGGATCATCATGATATCTACCTACCACACTTAATGCATAAGCAACATCTGGCCTCGTGCATAGCATATCATACATGATTGACCCAATCGCGGATGCGTAAGGGATCCTTGCCATTCTCTTTCTTTCCTCATGTGTCTGAGGACACATTTTCTTGGAAAGATGAATGCCATGTGACACTGGAAACAATCCCCTCTTGGACTGTTCTATACTGAATCTCTTAAGTATCTTATTAGGCCCATAATTCTCTTGGATCTATCACGATGGATCTTGATCCCAAGAATATATGCTGCCTCACCCAAGTCTTTCATGGAGAAGAATTTATGCAACCATGCCTTAACTGGCTGTAAGACAGGTACTTCGTTTCCAATTAGTAATATGTCATCAACATATACAATTAGGAAAATTACTGCACTTCCACTAAACCTTTTGTAGACACAAGGCTCACATTCATTCTTAACAAAGCCAAATTCCTTTACAGCTTCATCAAAATGAATGTTCCATGACCTTGTTGCTTTCTTTAATCCATAAATGGATTTTTTCAACTTGCATACTTTGTTGGCATCCTTTTGAGTCACAAACCCTTCAGGTTGTGTCTTGTAGACATCTTACTAGAGGTTCCCGTTAAGGAATGATCTTTTGACATCCATTTTCCAAATTTCATAGTCATGGTAAGCGGCAATGGCCAATAGGATTCTGATGGATTTCAGCATCGCAACCGGTGAAAAAGTTTCATCATAGTCAATTCCTTGACGCTATCTAAAACCTTTTACAACCAATCATTCCTTATAGGTTTTGACTTTCCCATCCATGTCCAGTTTCTTCTTGAATATCCATTTATTACCAATAGGCTTTACATAAACTGGAGGATCTACCAAAATCCAGACTTGGTTTTGGTACATGGAATCCATTTCAATATTCATGGCTTCTTGCCACTTGGAAACATCTGTGAATTCAACTGCTTCCTCATAGGTAAGAGGATCATCATTGTCAACTAATAATGAGTCACCATCCTAGGTGACAAGAAAACCATATAGTTTTGGTTCTATCAACTGTCTCGTGCTCCTACGTAGTTCTTGTGTCTCTGGAATAGATTTTTCTTCCACGGGGCTTTGTGGAATCTGTTTTTGTACCAACTCCAGTGTATCTTGAGCCTCGACTTCATCGAAGTCTATGTCCCTCCCACTATCTCTTTTAGAGATGTGATCCCTCTCAAGGAATATGGAGTGTCTTACCACTGTAACCTTTTTGTATGAGGGGTTTTATAGGTAATATCCCATTGTTTCCTTGGGATATCCTATAAAGATACACTTTGTGCCTCGGGGTGAAAGTTTGTTACCCGAAGAGGCCTTAACAAATGCTTCGCTACCCCACACATGTAAATTTGATAACATGGCTTTGCGTCCACTCCATAACTCGTATGGAATAACATTTATCGATTTAGTTGGTACTTGGTTTAGTATGTCTGCTGCTGTTTGTAATGCATATCCCCAAAAGGATAGTGGAAGAATCGCATGACTCATCATTGATCTCACCATTTCCAACAGGGTGCGGTTCCTTATTTCACTTACACCATTCCACTGAGGTGTGTAAGGAGGAGTGACTTAAGATAGAATCCCAAACACCCGTAAGAAATCAATGAAGTCCTGATTGAGATATTGTCCTCCTCTGTCTGAGCGGAGTTTTTTAATCTTCTTACCAAGATGGTTCTCAAATTTATTCCTGTATTCTTTGAAATGATAAAAAGAATATGACTTATACCTCATTGTGTAAATATATCCATATCTACTAAAATCATCAGTAAAAGTTATAAAGTATGAGAACCCACCCCTTTCATGAACTAGAAATGGCCCACACACATCTGTGTAAACTAATTCTAGAATCTCTTTAGCCCTTTCACCTTTCCCACTAAATGGGGCTTTGGTCATTTTTCCTTGTAGACACGCATGACATACACCAAGTGGTTTTAGTTCGAAAGAATCTAAATACCCATCTTGATGTAATTTTGTCAAACATTTCTCATTGACATGACCTAGCTGGTGATTCCAAAGTTGGGTGTGGTATGAGTCATGTGAATTAACTTTGTCATCGATTTTCATTACTTGGTTTGTGTAGTCTAACACATAAAGGTCGTTATATAAATGTGCCCTACCAAAACAAATGCTATCTTTATAAAAGTAGCAACATCCACTTCCAAAATTGAAGATGAATCCATCAGTATCTAATCTGGATACTGAAATAATGTTTTTGGTTACAGAGGGTACATAATAACATCTTTTCAAAACAAATACCATCCCAGTAGGCAATGTGAGATGGTAGTCTCCGACAGCTACAACAGCGAGTCTGGCTCCGTTTGTTGCTCGTAGATCCACCTCACCTAGATCAATCTTTCTGAATATACTTGGTTCCTATATTTTTATACAGATGTGAGCACCACAAGTAGTATCTAATACCCAATTAGTAGAAACTAATAGATTTCATTTGATAATAAACGCACCTGAATCTTCCCTTGCTTCCTTGGATGGGTGCAGTTTTTCTTCCAGTGGCCCTTCTTTCCATATGCGAAACAAACATCATCATGTTCCCTTCCCCCCCCCTTTGATCTTCCTTTTCTTGGAAGGCCTTTAAGATGTTTTGGGCTTAAATATCTTCTCCATCCCTTTCCTTTTATTCACCATTAGGACATAAGGCTTTTCACGCTTCATGTCATGGTCCACTTGGTGAATGAGGATAAGAAGATCAGACATAGACTTCTCAATGTTGTTCATGTTGAAGTTCACAACAAAGTTAGAGAAGCTCTAGGGGAGTGATACAAGAATGAGATCGGTACCCAGTTATTCGGGGAGTTTAAAGCCTAAAACCTCTAAGTGCTCAATGTACCAAATGAGCTTGACTACATGAGGCCCGGCTAGGGCACCCTCTCCAAGCTTGCTCTGAAATAGAGCCTTGGAGATCTCAAACCTTTCATGTCTTTCTCTCTCCTGTTATAGGCCATAGAGGTGCTCGAGCATGCTGCAGGCATCCATGTATTCATGAGACTTCATGAGGTCACTATAAATTGATGACATCATCAAACATTGAATATCGAGTGCATCGTTCAAATGTTGATCATAGACCAGGAAATTTTCATCACTCGCCCCTTGGGCAGGTGGATTAGGAAGTGAGGACTCCAGCACGTAAAAATTTCGTTCATGGTGTAGGATAACCCGAAGGCACCTAAACCATTCCTAAAAGTTACTGCTGGTGAGGATATTGTATTTATCCAGAATTGATCATAGAGAAAATGTTGTTGACGAGTTTTTCATTTCGATTCTACAAACTAAAAGAGAAGACTTATCAGTACTTTCTTGATTACATTTTTATGAGAAATAATAAATGAATTTATTAATTCTCCCACTATTTTATCAAGTCCCAATGGCCCTCACCATTGAACTTGGAATGTCCAGTTGCGTTGACATTCTAGTGGCAAGGATCCATATTCCCCTTCGCATAACCCCAAAAAGGGTTAGTCAAGCTATTTGAAGGTATTTAGGTAGGTAGGTCTTTGCCAACTGTGAACATACAGTTCCTTGATCTGTTGAGTGGACTCCACAATCCTAAAATCCTGACTTGGATTTTTCAACTCTTGCCTCCAATATTACATCAAGTCTACCAAGGGCTACTTCTCTTGATGTAATATGGTTAAGTCAACCTGAAACCTTTCATAATGGATTCCTTTATAAAAGTAAGTGTCCCAACAAGGGTTGGTCAAACACATAGTTTTATTTAGTCTTGACCTTAATCAAGTAATGGAAGGGTTGGTCTGACTTAATATGGTATTTGAGGAATTTTATTATTTATGCATAGTTTTTCATTATCACATGCCTATTAATATAAAGTGATTCTTGCTTAAGTGATTAACCAAGTTCTGAAAATGTTTACGCATAGTCCAATTTTTATTTTATTCTGTCTTTGCATACTTGTTCATTAATTATTTGATCGTGACAACACATAAAAAATAAATAAACCATGCAATCAGACATAATTAAAATAAGATGGCATGATTATGAGCTTATATTGGTTAGCTTATCTAGCGGTTTTGATAAGCTAACCCTGACCTAGGGAAAACACCTTGAACCTGATGGTTCATGTTATGCAGCTCCCACCTGTCCACCTTTGTATCTTATTGGGTTGGTTTCGCCTTAGCTTTAGATTTTGAACCGTCTCCTCTGGCCTAGGAGATCCTCCATTACATGGGGTTTACATTAAAGAAACCATGGGCACACATGCCCTACATTTTATTGGAAGAAGGCTCACATGACAACGAATTTAAATTAAACAAATTTAAATGAAACCATACACACATACAAAGGGTATTTGGTCTAGCTCATGATCATCCATAGTATGCAATGACATTTACGCATATTTAGAATTCAAATTCTTTTAATCGTTCTATTATTTAAGATAAGACACGGTTGAATTCAATTAATTATGATCTTATAATTAATCAATTATTTATCTTAAATTTCTTTCTGAATTTCCATGAGATTCTTCTCATCCATATTCCTTGTACAGGTCTTTGTACTTTTGGAGTAAACCTGGTGAAATTTCTAGAAAGTACACAGCGTGTAGTTTATATTTACACGACATGTATTTCTTTTCACCTTTTATCCAAATTACACGTCGGGGCTTTAGCGAGTTTTCTGTACTTTTGAAATTTTGGAGTACACGGCATGTAGATAAATCATAAACGGCATGTACTTTCTTGTTACGCAGTAACCGGCCTGGCGATCTCCTGTACGTGGTACGTGGATTCTCCTTTGTACATGGTTTCACTTAGGCCAGATCGGACTACATGGAGTGTTGCTCCAACATACAGGCCGTGTATTTCGGTTCCCACGAGCCATTTAATTCTGGTTAACATGGGGTGTTAAATGCCTAGGTGTAATCAATTCACACAGTGTGGTTTGGTGGACCAGTACCAGTTCGTTGAACCTAGGTACACGGCATGTAGTTTTCATTACACGCTGTGTATTTCTGTGTTGTACAAACAGAAAAAGCAGCTCCTCCAGATGAGTTCCTCATTTTTATTTTAATCAAAAAATAAAATTAAAAAGGTCATTTCTGTGATATGAATCAATAAACGAATGAGGAAGAACAGATCTCGTTTATTCAAATTTATAGAATGATTTATTTCGAATTGAATCAAATATAAATGTGTAAATTATTAACGAAAATTAAATAACTATAATAAACATTGTAACCTCCCTCTAACACCAATTAATGTTTCTGGGCATAGTGGAAGTGCATGGGTGGATGTACCCACGTGGATTTTTTTCATTAACAATGATCAATCCGGGATCAATACAACGATAAACACCAGTCTCCACGGATCAAATAATAGAAATGGACAAGGAAAAGGAAAGTCTTGAAGCCACAAAGTAGGATCCTTACAGGTTGATTATAATTAATTTAATCAATTGAAAAGAAGTACCTTTTGGTGTTCTTTCTTCATTGATATTCTTGATCATGTTCCGATGTGATTCATCGTTGTGTCGAAGAATCCAAGTGTAGAATTACTCTAGCGATGATCCACACATGCACCTCGTATCTCTAGATGTCGCCAAAGGAGTCTCTGGGTTCTAGCGTGGAGAAACCTTTGATTGTGTTGTCTGCCTTAGATCATCTTGATCTGATGGAAGAGAATCTCTCTTGGTCTTGAGAGCGTTCTTGGAGGAAGATGTTCTTTCGTCCTTGAAATTACTCTCCAGAATTGTTGTGCACAACGATTATCTTGTGTAGGAAAAGAGTTGGGGTTGTGAGGATATTTATAATCAATTTTGAGGTTGTAGAGTTATGACAATAAATAAACGCGTTACACATTTCATTTATTTCATTAACTCTTATTAAAAACCCCCCATGTTAAATAATTAATTCTTTGACATGCGCTCACACTGATTATAATAAATATAATTTAATAAAACAATATTTTATCCTCAAAATCCCGACTGGAAAAACTACACGGCATGTAATAATAAATTCACGGTGTGTACTTGTTTTTCATTGAAAACTACATGGCGTGTACATTCAATGTACATGGTGTGTATATCTTGTTTTAATTTATTCATTTCCTATCCAAAATGATTACTACACGGCGTGTACATTTAATAATACATGGCATGTACTTGTTTTCATAATAAAAACTACACGGCGTGTAATAATTAATACACGAGGTGTACTTGTTTTTATTTTATTCTTCCTCCAAAATTAAAACGATTTAGGCTTCCTTGAATAATTATTAAACCACGTACGAGAATAATCTTTATTCTACTTGAGATACTTGAATACACATGGTGTGTGACCCTCTAGTACTCTTTCTCGTTGGCATTAGGCAGGCTTGCCTAAAGTCCAAGATTACTGTCCAGCAACGGGTCAAGGCACCCAAGAGAAAGAAGTTCACGCCGCATTGACATATTACCTCATACGAACGCTTACTGTGTAATTTAATCCCTTTGTCTCAATATCTCATCAAGAAGGTTTCATGGTAGTGTCATAAACCTATATGCTTGATCCTTCGTTCTTTGATTACCTGAAATAAAATTGTCATTTACACCATGGCCATGGAATTTAATGTGATTGTTCTATTTCAATCAAAGGGCCGAGATGTCAACTTCCATAAATGGAAGGGACTGATCCTTCCACAACTTATCCATTAACAAAATTTCACTCGTGACGCACCCAACGTACCCTACTTCCTGCCAACTATCTGCATGACAGTTTTCGTTAGTAAATCTAAGTGCGCGAGTCATGACATGAGTTAATGATAATATTCTAGTCCAAGGACCATTACACACACTCGTAGATAGCAATGTCTGATGACACCAAGACATGCGGAATTGCTACTGGTGGGTCTATTCTCATAATCTACCATCTTGGAGATTACCAAGTGCGAACTCCATGAGAGAGAGTCTTGTCTTCTTAGGAGTACTCGCACATGACGATCTGTATACTATGTGTCCTATCATAGTATGTCATCCAACCATAGAACTTTATTTACGAATATTATTATAGAATTTCAAGGTTCTCATCAT
This sequence comes from Viscum album, assembly GCA_963277665.1. NCBI lineage: Eukaryota > Viridiplantae > Streptophyta > Magnoliopsida > Santalales > Viscaceae > Viscum > Viscum album. The sequence continues at coordinate 1,513,529,732 of OY728134.1, read as the reverse complement.
AGCGGGGATCTACCATGACCTTATTAATGCAACAAATATTCCATGACATTATTATATTATATTCATGCAGAACAATGAAAAATATATAACAAGAGTACATTCATGTAATCAAATTACAAAATAGTTGGTTCTCAGGACACCAACCCTTACACAAGTGAGTTTCACAAAATATTGCAAGTGTCGTAAAAGATTTTGAGTTTCATGAGAGTATGAAAGGTGCATTAAAGGTGCGTATAGGTTGTGCGATATTAGAAGTTGTGCGAATGTTAATGTAATTTCTAAGAATTTCTCTAGTAAATTAGAATCCACCATTTATATAAAATAAGTGCTTCACAACACACAAATCGTGGTGTAATAAAAGGTGATTCAAAACATTTTTGTGTTTCTACTAAATGAACCATGAGTACACTTTAGCAGAGTGAGCGGTGAGCTCTCAACAAGTGGGTAGTTCTAAACTAGGAGGGATATTTAGTCTGCTCTAAACATTATAGCAATAATGTTCTTTAGTGATTCCAGAAAATTATCACATTTCCTTTGTATGCTTCATTAATTATCCCAATTATGGTGAACCAAGTAAAATTGTAATGTATATTACATGAGTTAATTTTAGTTTACATATTATTGTGAGGAGAAGAGAGGAGAGTTTTTTATAACTACGAAGAAAGATCAAAAGGGGGAATTTTTTTTGTTCGACATACCCCAATTCACTCCCCTCTCAGGGTATTTAACATAGTAGAGCCAATAATTGGTATCAGAGATAAATTTTAAAGTTAATGGTTTTCTCTCTGAGTAGAACCAATGATTGTAGTCAATCATAAAGGGATTCCAATATTTGAAGGAAGAAACTTTCAACTATGGAAGAATCATGTAAAAAACTACTATTGATCCTTAGGCATGGATGTATACAAAACTGTTGTGCATGTGATTTTAGTCAGTATTGACCAAGGGGATTTATTAGAGGGAGACCCCAAATAACTAGATACTGATGCCATAGAAATAAACACTTTAGAGGGAGATTTTTCTAATACAATCTACATGAAGGTGATGCAAATTAAATCATCACATTCTATGTTGGAGATCCAATGTATTTTTATGTAGGTGATTTAAAATTTCAAGAAGATAAACTGCAGGTTATGTGGAGTAAGTATGAGGAATTGAGGGTATAAACAAACGAATCTATTGATCAATTCTTCAATCGGCTAAATGCAATTATGGAGGTCATGGGTGCTCTTGGAGAAAGCCTTGATGATTTAATGAATTTAAAGCACAACCTATGGAGCTTTCCACCCCATTTTAATCTAAAATTCTTTGTACATGAAGAGAAATATCCATTGCAGATAACGTTGGATAGTCTTTACACCACTCTGGACACACATAATATGGGAACTGATGATAATGTTCCTGTAGAAAAGTGAAAGTATAATGATGTGACAATCAACTCTTTGAAAAAGTTTACCATATAGGATGATTAGGGAGAAGAAGTGGTTGATGAATACATGTCATGAATTTCCTTAAATATTCAAAGGGGAAATGAAAATTTTAAAGGAAATTTTCCACTTGCATGCTTTCGATGTTGAAAGATCAGGAACCTTGTAACAAAGAATCCCAATAAATTTCAAGATGAAGATAATGATTACCAAGTTCCCACGAATAAATATTTAGCTAACATGAAATAAAGGAGAACTATGAAATGAAACTTCTTCAATAAAAAGTAAAAAATTTCACTAGAGGTTAATAGTTTAGAAAAAATGAAGGGTGATGAAATTGAATACTGCAAAGACCATAGAGAATATAATATAGTTATAGATGTAGGAAAATATTATATAATGGAAGAGAACAATGATGATGAAGGATAAGTGGAAGGGAGAGTTGATATCTAATAAAAGATAGAATATTCTCTTGAAGAGATAAATGTTTGCCTAGAAAAATAAAGAAATCCAATAGAGTGATGCAAGATTACAAACTCTATATATAGAAACATGAAGATGAGAAGTCTGAGTTGAAGGTAGAGATTTGTAATATTAAATATGAATATAAATAAATCTCATAGAAGGTTATTATGCATAAGATCAAAGATGAAAAATTGGCCAGGGTTATCAATGGTTTAACTAAAACAGTGAATGTCCAAGTAAAATGTATCAAAGAGATTATACAACCTACAATGAATAGTTAAAGATCTAGAGAGACTATTGAATCTTGGCCTAACAAAAAGAAATCATATCATACATGTGAAAAAAAATGAGAACATGGATCATAGAGGTCCATAAAAATAGGAAAATGAGTGTCAAGAAAATCAACATACACAATAGAATGAAAATTTTTACATGAGGCCTCATCGTAAATATAAAGTAGTGATGGTTGATGCCAGGTCACAAGCACCCACTCCCAAGTTGATGGATGATTTGGTATAACTCAAAATTAGAATACTTAGAGAACCCAAGGGACAACCAAATTTTTTACAATGACACACATAGATATACATCAAAGAAGATGTTATTATTATGGAAATATGAAACATTATAAAGATGTTTGTTCCACATCAAGGAGGTACCATAAGACATAAGAGAAAAAAGGTATCTAAGCATAGTTCAATATTCCAGACAAGATTTTTATGGTGAAAATATCAGGTATGGATAATTTAGAAATATGTCCAAGTATTTCTCATTAATAATGGAGATGAATTTTCCCATTAAGATCCAAAGTGGTTGGACGTAGCTGCTTAAACAATCATCAAGTGGGTTGAAAACACAAAAATTAATTTTCTACTTTTTAATATAAAGATGTTCCAACTAATTCAGATGAAGATCAAACATGTTAATCAATAATAGTTATGAAGTTGAGGACATGGATCAAAAAGAAATGAGTTAATATGGTAGTGGTTATATAGATTTCCCTAAAAGCATAAGACCAGGCTAGTTTATGAATCCTTGATAGTGGATACACTTTCCACATGATGATAAATAATTTTCTTGTCACAATAATCAAGCTTGGTGCATGTGGATGACTTGTCCAACGCTGACATCTTCTTGTTCGAGTCACCCTGTGATAAAGGTAGGTACATCTGCTCCTCAGATGAATTATTAATTCGAAAAATGGCTGAATTTCAATCCGCCAAGTATCCCCAATTCCCAATTCCCACGTCAGTGTGAGTTATTGTGCATGGCTTCTTTTTTGGTATAACTATGCTGTATGGGGTATTTATGACTTTTTTTGAAGGATGTGAAATGACCAAGAATGAACAGGGTGACATCAAAGAAGCCTTTGGATGTTGGATTCAAATTCAAGTATGTGATGGATGAGATATATGATGAATCCATTCAATGCTGCAAAGAAAAGGGGCTTCTGTAGGACGGGCATGATGACATGTGTAGGACGGGCTTGATGACATGCATATCACACCCACTTTGATAATATAAGGAGTTCGTGGTAGGTATTGGTTGATTTATCAATCCTTTGATAAACCCAATTCTACATAGAATCCTATGATCAATTGATATTAAGTTCATCTTCACTGGTTGATAATTTTATTAATTCAATGATATGGAGTTGTTATAATTTAATAAATTTTTTTTCTAAGTAATTATGTATGCATACATATATTACAACAGATAAGTGACTTACAATAATTAGGGTGTTAGTTATAGTTTAGAATCGACAATAATGGTTAATCTTTGAGATTTTACATTTGGAAGAAGTGTATACAATAATTCGTAGTCGCTTAAAATCGAGGTTGAATCAATCACCTCTAGGAATCTTCAATATGATGTCCACTTAGGATATTGTGTATACTTTTCTTGATATTGAGGATTAGGTGGAAGGATCATCATCATTGATGAAATAGTCTTGACATGGTTTAATGGAATTGCATAGATACATTTCTACTGTTGAGAAATCCCAACATTTTGCTACAAAATCGTACTTTGACTGATCTGTAACAATACTATAAAACATGGTTTTATTAGCACTAAAAAAACTAATAATCAAGTCCATATTAAAAATGGTCCCTTTTATCAGTGCTAAAAAAACACTGATAAAAATAACAAATAATTAAAAATAAATTTGAACATTGGATCCCCCTTTTAATAGCGTTTGACCCCACTTTCAACATCTCTAGAAATCCCCACCTGTGCGTGTTCCATCACCCCTTTAACACCATAGGCACCCCCACACTTTAACAGTGCTTTCCACCACTGCACCCCCTTTCAACATCTCTAGAAATCCCTGCTCGTGCACGCGCCCATCACCCCTTTAACACCACAGGTGAACACCCCACACACTTTAACAGTGATAGCCTCCACTGCACCCACCCGCGAACCCCAACCTCCGCTTGGATTCAAACCCAAGATCTCTCCCTTGCATTCTTGGAAATTTACCACTCGCCTATCTTTTTTTTTATCCCTTTATGATTTATATAAGGTGTTTGAGGTACAAATACATTAAACACACACACCACACACACATGCCGAAAAGGCATGCCATAGCCCCCTAGGGATAACCCACCAATGAAGCCTTATTTATTTAGTACATGGCCCGAAGGCCTGATTTATATGAAACCCATTACATGGTCTGAAGGCCTAGTGCCGCAGCATGATTGCATCATATCTACATCCCCATTTTCACGAGTCACCACCTATTTGTGGAAATTTGCTCCCACCTAGATTTGAATTCGGGTCTGATGCAGGATTACGAGGAGCCTTTACCACCTGGGTAATCCCCTGACTACATTATATATATATAATTATATCGTTATATTTATTTATATATTAATTTATATATATTTATATATATATTTAGTTATATTAATATATATATATATATTTAGTTATATTTATATATTTATTTGTATATTAATATCTATTAATATCTATTTATATATATAGTTATATTTTTTTATCTATATATTTATTCATATATTAATATATATTTATAGGATTAGTTTTAAATATATTTATAAAATTTGTTTTTTTGTTTATAAATAAATAAATACATATATACAACACACACACACATATATTATATATATGTGTATCTTTAAGTATAATCATACATATTTATATATATTTATATATATTTACATATATTATATATTAACATGTATATACATATGTTAGAATATATAGATAATATATATCAGTTTGTTAATACAAACACCCACTAATACACACACACACATTATATAAGTATATAAATATTCATATATTTGTATTTTAAATAAAATGGATATTAGTTTTTATTTAGATAAGCATTATATTTAGAGAAATATATTTTATAGGTAAATATGATTAATTATTTATATATAAAATTAAATCTTTATGTGTGAATATATAAAAAATAAGTATATATTGTTACATATTTGATTATAAATAATAGTACATTGTAAAAAATGATAAAATTTGAAATCCATAATATCAATATGAATGTAATCTCTGGGAATAAATTTAGTCTCCAATGAAAATGGAAAAACTGACCCCCTTAAACGAGGCTGAAATTCCATCGAATGTTAAAAAATTTGGGCATCCTGACTAAAAATCCAGTTTTGGAGGCTTTTTGGGTCTTTACTGGACTTAAAAAATGCGACAAAGGGATCTTCTTTGTTACTAGTGTATAGAGCTCATCACATGATTTTATTTGATATGTGGTAGAGCTCAAAGAGAAACCCAGATTAAAATTTATGGCTGTTTGAAGTTTGAGGTATGTCTTCAACTTATTTTAGATCTTTTATTAATTTTTTATTTTTTTATTTTTTTAAATTGTTATTAAATGATTATTACTCAAGAATAATTAAAAAATATTAATAAATAATATTTTTGTAAATATTTTATATTTCATTTTCACTAAATATCGTATATATTAAATGTAAATTTCTATTTATACCTAAAAAATATTTAAAAATTATATATTATATTAAAATAAATATAAATATATTATTTTTAATGATTTTTTTTGAAATATACCTTTTATCAGCTCTAGTAAAAAAAGTGATGATAAAGACCCTCATTTATCAGCACTACTAAAAAAAGTGCTGATAAAGGGGTCCCTTTAACAGTGCTAAAAAAATGCTGATAAAGGGGTTCCTTTATCAGCGTTAAAAAAAGATCTGATAAAAGGTTACTTTAAACATCACTTTTTTTGCACTGGTAAAAGAACCATTTATCAGTGCTTTTTTTAGCACTGATAAAGGTACCCCCATTATCAGTATTTTTTAGCGCTGTTAAAGGATGGCACTACGAAAACCCATTTTTGTGGTAGTGTTGACATCGATCAATTCCAACAATGTGATACCATGTCTTATAATATTACACTGATATCCGAGACACCAGATCCACATACCATGTTACGAAGAGTGGGTTATTTGTTGGATTTGTTGATAATTGACGGAGACAATAAATGATAGATTTATTGACATTGGAAAACTATTACTGCAACAAAGAGGTTGTGTAATTGGAAGGATAATTATGAATATACCAACTATAGAAGTATTACTTTAAAGACATAAATATATGATGATATTGGGAAGACTAGGAGTGGAGCTATTTGAATGACCCCAGAACTCCTTGAGAGGGGAGGAGTGAATTAAAGTGTTGGCTATTTTCTTTTAAACCAACGGATCTTATTCTCACGTTGGTAAGAATATGTTGAACATGTCTATTAGAATAATGTAGTAATAAAACATTCACATGAAAAGAGACAACACAACAATTTTACATGGTTCAACAGTAAGGTCTAGTCCAAGGATCATACACCGATAGGATGTCAGTTGTACCTAAATCGACTAATATTTACTAGTTGTGGAATATAATAATTTATACATAGTCAACTTGTCCCCGACACACCACATTTAGAAAATTTTATGGATAGAACACTGCGTCCCTCAGAACACTTCCATCGACTGCCCCTAGTTCACTACTGTGTGTGAATTCTTACTCAGTTTATTAACATGATGGTATCTTCAATAGATTTGCATTGAAGTCTTTATCTCTGTCCAACATGAGACTCTTCTTTCATTAAAGTCCTAAATTAATGCACTTGAAATCACTGAACAAACAAACCAGATATTTGAAGCCCATTAGAATCTCAACACTGCACTTGCACGAAACACCTCTTATTACGTGAAAGTATGGGGATTGTTGTGCAAGATGACCTTCCCACAACCCTTATTTTTCATGCAACCCTTTTCTGTCGTGCAACCCTTATATATCACGCATCTACACCATAAGTTTCACTTGGTCTTTAAAAACCTAAAGAACACATTTCATGCATGATTTATAATTTGTAATTCTTTCACACACAACTCTCTTTTGTGCGATGAGACACCAGAACTTTGTTGAAAAAATTTCTTGTAATTGAGTGGGGGTACTCACCTATTTATAGGCATTGCTGACCCTACACACAACTTTTCAATACTTTCCTCCTAGTGTGAAAGTATCATTCGTGCTAGACTACTTTCATGAAAACTCACATAAACTCACCTTTTGTACAAATCTATAACTTGAACACACTTATTTCCTTTGACATTTTTTGATCCAATTATCTTGAAATATGACTTCCAAACAACTTTCCAAACCTTATTAACACTTGTGTGAAACTTACTTTACAAAAATAACTATTCTCCATTCTCTAATTGTTGGACCAAAAAATTGGAAAACACTAGGAAACAATGCCATCTTCAAAACTATTATCTGATTGAACTGTAAGATCCCTTTCCTTGAAAACTCCCTGATCTTCCATCTGAGGATTGACAGAAAACACAAACCATACTCCATTTCCATCAAAGTATGGCCTTAGTTTCAATAGTATTTAAGTCACTATAATGACTATATGTATTTTTTTAACAATGGTTGATGTTGGGAAAAAATATCTCTAGATGTATTCTCAAGGTTTTTGGAATGCTGTTTTATTGACAAAGCTGGTTGACAAAGTTCTAATGTTTTTGTTGAAAAAAAGCGTAGATAATGTTATTTGACCATGGAGACCTTAAAACATTTATGGAAAATGATTCTAGAATCTCTATAAGAGGTTAGATATTGTCTAGGAAGTTGCGTGCATAAGGTAATGAAGTTTCCTAGTGTTTTCTAAACGAAGGGTTTTCATGCAAGTGAAAAGAAGTGAAAAATTTGTGTTTCAATGTCACCACATTCAAAACATGGAAAAGGAATGATTTTCATGAAATTTTGGAAGACACATTAAAGTTGAAATTGTGTTAACTCTATTCATGAATATGTGAAGTTTCTCGAAGATAGTGAGTTTCATATGAAAAGCGTCAATGGAGGTGTCCTGTTTTTCAGGCACAGAAAGCTTTATGAACAGTAAAAAATACTTATAAATTGGTCAATTCCTCATCATATGAAGAAGAAAGACTTAGAAAATATCTCATGTATCTACTATCATATAAGACATATATAAGATTTCTTCTTGTAGGAATACATTTCACGAATATTAGTTTCCTGATGAAAGAAGATTATGCTTCCATGAACAAGTGAGTTTCACAAAACATTGCAAGTGTCACAAAATATAGTAACTTTCATGAGTGTGTGAATGTTTCATGAATAGTGTAGATAGGTTGTGTGATAGTGGAAGTTGTGTGAATGTTAAAGGAATTTCCTATATTTCCCCTAGTAAATTGGAATCCATCATTTGGATGAAAAAAGATTCATGGCACATAAATTTTGGTGTGAACAAAGGTGATTCAAAACATCAATGTATTTCTACTTAATGAATCATGAGTACACTTTAGCAGTGTGAGTAGTGATCTTTCAACAAGTGATTATTTTTAAACTAGGAGGGATATTTAGTCTACTCTGAACATTATAACAATAATGTGCTTTAGTGATTCAATAATATTGACACATTTCCTTTTTATGTTTCATTAATTAGCCCATTTAGAGAGAACCAAGTAAAATTGTTATGTATCTTGCGTGATTTTATTTTAGTTTACATATTGTTGTGAGGATAAGAGAGAATATAGTTTTTTATAATGATGGAGAAACATTAAAAGGAGGAATTCTTTTAGTTCGATATACCCTAATACACCCCCTCTCAGATTATTTAACCCAACAGAGCCAACAATTGGTATCAAGGATAAATGTTAAAGTTAGTGGTTTTCTGTCTCAGTAGAAGAAATGATAGAAGTAAATCAAAAATGGATTCCAATATTTGAAGGAAGAAACTTTCATATATAGAATAATCATGTATAATAGTACTCCTAGTCATTAGGCATGGATGTATACACAACTATTGTGCATGATATTTTAGTCAGTATTTACAGAGAGGCTTTATTAGAGGGAGACTGTAAATAACTATATATTGATGCTAGAGGAATAAAAACTTTAGAGGGATATTTTTCTAATACAATATACACAAATGTGATGTTGAGTAAATCATCACACGCCCTGTGGGAGAGACAATTAATTTTTATATAGGTTATTCAAAATGTTGAGGAGCTAAACTGAATATTCTATGGAAGAAGTATGAGGACATGAAAGTACACACAAACAAATCTTTTGATGTGTTATTAAATCAGTTGCATGCAATTTTGGAGGAAATGGGTTCTTTTAGATAAATACTTAATGATGTAATGAATTTCTAGTGCATCATGTGGAGATTTTCACCCCATTTTAATCTAAATTTCTTTGTACATGAAGATAAAGATCCATTGGAGCTATCAATTGATCATCTTTACAACATTCTGATTGCATATAATATGGGAAATGATGATAATGTGACTATAGAAAAGTGAAAGTCAAATGATGCAGCTTTCAGAGCATTGAAGAAGTTTACTATAGACGATGATTATGGAGAAGAAGTGGTGGATGGATCTATGTCATGAATTTATTTAAATAGTCAAAGGGAAAATGAAAATTTTAAAGGAAAATTTACACTTATGTGATTTCAATGTTGAAAAATACGGCACCTTGTAGCAAAGAATCCCAAGAAATTTTAATATGATGATATAGATGATGATGTTCCCATGAATAAATCTTTAGATAATGTGAAAGTAACGAAAACTATTAAATGAAACTTCTTCAATAAAAATAACATGATTTCACAATAGGTCAATAGTTTAAAATAAATGAAGGTAGAAGAAATTGAATACTACAAAGACCATAGAGAATATACTCTAGTTAAATATGTAAGAAGTTCCTAGATAAGGGAAGAGAGCAATGATGATGAAGGATAATTGGAAGAGATATTTGATCTCCATGAAAAATTAGAGGCCACTCTTTAAGTGATAAATATTTAGAGAGAAAAAATGATGAAAACCAATAGAGTGACGCAATATTACAAACTCTATATGTAGAAACATCAATATGAGAAGTCTGAGTTGAAGTTAGAAATTTATAATATTAAATATTAATATCTTAAAATCTCATATAAGGTCTTTGCGCACAAGATCATTGATGAAGAATTGGTTAGGGTTATCGATGATTTAACTAAAATAGTGAATATTTGATTCAGATGTATAAAAGAGCTTAAACATGAGGTTATTAAATTGTGATGAATAGTTAATTATCAGGAGAGACTCTTAAATCTAGACATGAAATCAAGATAGCATATTATAAAGGTGAAAAAATGATAATGTAGATCATAGAGGTGCATATGAATAGGAAAAAGAGTGTCAGGAAAACCAAAAAACACAATAGAATGAAAAAGTTTATATGAGGATTAATTGTAAAAATAAAGTAGTGATGGTTGATGCTTGGTCAAAGCACCAACTCAAAAGTTTATGGTTTATTCGTGTATGAATCGGAATCATAATACTTAGATAACCCAAGATACATCCAAGCAATGACACACATAGATACACCTCAAAGCAGGTGTTATTATTGTTGAAATATGGGACATTCTAAAGATGTTTGTTACACATCCACGAGGCACCAAAAGACATAAGAGAAACATAGGTATCCAAGAATAGTTCAATATTAAATACAATATTTTTATGGTAAATATTTTAGGTGTGGAGTATTTGAACATATAGCTAAGTATTTCTCATTAATAATGGAGAGTAATTTTCCTATGAAGATCGAAAGTGGTCAGACGTAGAAGCTCAAAGAATCATCAAGTGGGTTGAAAATGAAAAATCAATTTGCTACTTTGTAAGAATAATTTTGTCCTTCTAATTCTAATTAAGATTAATCATTTCAATCAACAATAGGTTTGAAGTTGAGGACATAGATCAAAAATAAAAGTTCTGAGAAGGTAGTGGTTATAGATATTTCCCTAAAAGCATAAGACAATGCTACTGTATGGATCCTTGATAGTGGATGTACTTTCCACATGATGAAAAATAAATATATTTTAATAATAATAAAGTATGGAAATTATGGTGAAATCATATCTAGAAACAATGATGTCCTAAAGATAAATTTATACTGGAATGAAAAATATAGGGGAAAAGATACAAGACACACACATGTCTTGGTTATTGAAGGTCTTAGTCACAACTTTCCAAGTGTCTGTTAACTATGTGACTCTAGGTGTGCGATAAACTTTACCAATAAGACATGTATTATCAAAGGGAAATATGTAACCCTTGATATAAAAAGGCAACACAAAAATAGGAATCTTTACCTTGTTAGGGGAGAAGAAGACATGTGTTTTATTTCCAAGGAAGAAGAAAACAAATAATGGCATAAGTAGATTCAGAATCTAAGCTAAAAATACTTTCATAATTAAGAAAATAATAATAGATCTATATATCTCCCTAATCTATCACATGATTACAACCACACATGAGATATTTTCTAATAAGTGATGATTACTCGAAACACATACCAGGAAAAAGAACATAATTCAATAAGAGTGCTTTAATTAGTGGATATTGTTATGTGTGGACCTATATAACCAATAAATATTAATGGGAAGAAATATTTCATTGTTTTTAGTGATGATTATAGTTGTATGGTATGGATAATGGTCATCAATAAAAAATTATAGATGTTTTGTAGCATTACTCAATTTCAGAGGGATGCTAAAAAGATAGTTAGGTAGAATTTTCTTAAATTATAGTCTAATAACAGAACAAAGTTAAAAAACTGATAGGTGGTGCATTATATCAAGAAGATCAACTTAATACACCAAGTCTTAGCTGTGAGAAGTCCCAAAAAAATGTTGTGGTTGAGAGTAGAAACTTGATCCTAAGCCACATGAACATATAAATTTTTTATCATGAAATACTACGACACTTTCCATGTTACTATAGTATTTATTTTATATTATTTTATGAGGTTGGGGTTAATTTTAATTATATATGAAGTTTTATCCTAAAAAATGGACAAATTTGAGTTTTCCCTTCAGTGCACTGTTAAGGGATTCGGTCTGAGAAAAATTGTGTGGTTATCCTTACATGATGGAACTTTTTAGTTCATTTTTTATTACACACAGTTTTTCAGTGTGGGTGATGCATAGTTAAAAGTAAACCATGAAAGTCCTAGAGGAACTACATGGGTCGTTGTTGATTCTAGGGCATGTCATACAACTTGAACGTATTTAGGTAAACCATGCGACAAGTGTGTTGTTCAGATCTACAATTTGACAGTACTGATTGGCACAGATAGAGCATGGTTTGTCCAACCATGTGACACCTAGGATAAACCTTGCGGGGTAGGGTTTGGCTAGGTAGTTCCATATATGTGGTTATTAAATGGTTTGAAAAACTGTGTGGCCTAACTATTTTGTCTACCCATGTTTTTAAAATTTTGTTTTTTATATTTTAAATTATTTTTATTTTAAACATCTAAAATTAAATCTCACCCTCACGTCACCCCTCTCCCTCAGACAATACTATAAGGTCCACCCTTCTATCTATCAAATGACACCACCCCCTCCCATTATACCTCCTTCTCCCCTAATTCCAGACATTTCCTCTCATGATCTTCAATTGGTAAGCTTCCCTTTCCCGATTATTTCTTCTTTACTACATTTCTCCCTATGGTTTTCCCCCTTCCATGAACGCTTACCATTAGTGGGTCATAAAAATTGTTAGGTATGAGTTTAAAATTATAATTTTGGGTGTTTAGAGTTTGGAGGGACTCTCTCTTATGTATGGAATTGAAGTTAAAAAACATTAAATGATAACTAAGAAGGGGGTGGGGGTTGAATTAGTTATTCACTATTATAAGTTTCAACACTTTTAAAAACATAACCCCTGAAACATGTTAAAATTTATATACTTATCATATTTAAGTAAATACCCATGAATGAAAAAGTAAGAAATAAATTAGACCACATGAGATTTACAAGGTTCAACCTCAGTTTAAGAACCTATATACTTTCTATATCCACTCCCCTGGTTCTACAAAAATTATTTATTAAGAAGAAGAAGCGAATACCACTTGTGCCAACCCCTATTAGACACCTTATACATCCTGATAGGAATGATTATGTTTAATCTTATTAAATTTAAAGTATTATTATAAACAATTGAGACAAAACAAAATAATAATGTCTTTTTTCAAACCACTCCATAAATTCTTTGTTTGGATGCTCAGTCTGATGTGGTTGGGTTCGATTCTCTTATTCTAATAAATTCAGTCTGATGGAATCAGTATTATATACCCATTCTCAATCTGTATCTCTCAAAATCTACTCAACTACTTATTATGATCTTCCTCAGTCTGATAGACTCAGTACAATATTGATTAGTACAATAAATAATAAGATAGATGTCTGTCCTTTTAATGAGATATCTGTTTGGAAAGAACTCTGCCTCAACTTTTGAATTTAACTTTGCAGCACTCCACCTATTTTTCTTGTAAAATAGGATTGAAAAGTATGAATGTACTTTGTTTCTATTTATAGGACACTCATAATAACAAAGGCAAGAAACTAAAAAACTTTCCCGGTTACTCAAATTTAAAATCTCTATAAAAACTCACATTTAAACTTCAACTTTGATTATTTCAGACCTTCTCAAGATTTCTTTTGCATTCAGTCTTCTCAAACATACTAAATTTTATTCAGTTTGATGTTTCTTCCTCAGCTTCAGTTCGATGTAAATTCTTCATATTCAGTCAGATGTAACTTCCTTAGATCCTGTACAATGGAACTTCATTACAATGGAACTTCCTTAGGTCATTATGATATGAATTTATTCCTCTTCCTTTAAGATCTGACTGTATTCATCATCTCATTATGACCTGACTTTATTCCTTATCATTTATGATCTAACTATATTCTTCATCTCATTATGACCCGACTCTCTTACTATTATCATTATGATCTAACTTTATTCTTATATTCATTACGACGTGACTTTTTTCCTATTCACATTACGATTTTACTTTCTTCCTCTTCTCATTACAATTTGAATTTCTTCCTTAGAGTCAGTCTGATCAAGTTTCCTCCTCAGATCCAGTACGATTAACTTTATTTCTCAAAGTTAGTCTGATGGAATTCCCATTATAATGGAATGTATTCGATGGATACTCTACTTAGTAACTTTGAGATTCTTCAAACCACATCATCTTTAATTCATTCTTACTTCTTAAAAAACATATTTGTCTAGTAATTCTGGATCTGATGGAGATTTTTTCATGATTTATGGAATCACTAATATCTTTACAATTCCTCCATTTCATAAAAATATTTTATGATGAGAGTTTTTAGGATTTATGAGAACATGAATATTCTCGAAGAATCTTATGACTTAACATAGGAAAGTATTATCAATTCCCTTACATTAAACTTCTCTTTTCATTCCAACCGAAACTCAATATGATAAGCTGGACCTATTCTGTCCATTTTGATTATAAGGATTACATCACGAGTATTATAGAAAACTTTTGATATTTGAGAAATAAAAACTGGAAAATCATCATTTAGATTTGGATTAGTAAATTTAAGAACTTTCTAACTCCAAACATCACTGTATTCATTCAAAATATTCAACAACATTCTGACTTTCTCCCTCCGCAACTTCTAACTTTTTAATAAACATTGAGTCCGATGAATCTTGAAATCCATACTGATGTATCTGAGTTTCATGGTTCATCCAATCAAAAAATCTATAGAACTTACAGCTTCCATCTTCCTTACACCTTTTACATTCGGTACTGATCAGTCTAAAAACAAATTTCCAGAAAACTGGTTCCAAAAAACAAATTTCTCAAAGATAAAAACTTTTCTCTCCCGTTTTTTATGGAATTGAACATTTAGAAAATTTTAAATTCCTTATAAAAACTAAATCTAGTAAACTGTGTCTGATCATAAATAACAAAAAGGTTAGTTGTCAACAAATACAAAAACCATTTTAAAACAAATCATTATAAAGGTTCTTTAACCCCCCTTTTTATTTGTTGACAACACTCTTTAATATGTTTTCCAACTCTCAGAAATTTATTACAAATCAACTTTTATAAACAACTTAAGGTTTTAAAATTTTATCAAAACATAGACTTTCTGAAAAGAGATACTCTTAACACCACACTACTGGATAAAGTATTGTTTTTTAAGGAATTCCATTCCTCGGTGACAAGAAAATTTTGTACCCATGTTAAGATAAATTACACCTAACTTTTATCTTTTCCTATCACTTTCCTTTATCTATCCATTTTCTTTTTCTCTCCCTCATTTTATGATAACCAAAGATTTAGATTCATTAAATGAAGATAAGTAAAAACTTCTTACAGAGTAAAAAGTTTTTACTTTCTCTCCCCCATTATCAAAATAATCCAAAGCATAGTGGGGGATTTCCTTATGAGGATTATGAATTCATGGGAGGAGGATGAAAATGTAGTTGTAGCCTCAATTCTACAAATATCTCTTTCAGTATATATTTTGTGAAGATATAATAAATTTTATACTTTTATGAGATATATTCCAACATAAAATCTCCACTGAAAACATTCTATTTTATAAAGTGAATCTTTATATCAATGTGTTTTTATCTTAAATGTTAGATAGGTTTTTTATAAATATCAATTGCGGTATGATTATCACAATGTATATTCAATGGTTTAAAAACAATCAATTTCTAGTCTTCTATCTAAATTTTCATCCTCAAATTTTTGTACAAGCATGAGTAGCTAAAACATATTCTTATTCCATTGTGCTTATAGTTACCGAAATTTTTTTCTTTATACTTACACAACATTCACCAAATAAAAATGGCCATCCTGAGGTTTATTTTCTATCAATATAATCTCCATCCCAATTGACATCAATATAAACATGAAGCTTCATCTCAAAAATTATTTTATATGACAACCCATGTGAATTTATTCCTTTAACATATCTCATAATTCTATTTACTTCCAACATATTTGATTATTTCAGATTACTTTAATACCCAACACACAAAGTCACAATATAAACAATATCTGTCCTTGAGGATATAAGGTAAAGTAGAATTCCTATCTTCTTCTAAAAGTCTTTCTAATTCACACTTTTTCTAGACTCATCTTTACTAAAATTTATGCCCACAGATACAGGAGTAGAAAATTATTTAGATTATTCCATCCCAAACTTAATTAATAATTCCATGGCATTATTTTTTTGAGATAATAAAATGTAATTTTTATTTTTTTGAACTTGTAAGAAAGGGAAGAAAGTTAATTCTCCAAACATTAACATTACAAAATTCATCTTCATTTCCTCATAAAATTATTTAAAAACATTTCCTTCCTCCCCAGCAAAAAATATATCATCCACATACACAATAAAAATTATTGTGCTGGAGTTAACTTCTTTTACATACAAGTTACTATCAAACCTTTCTTACATAAAATTCAACATTCTCAAATAGATATCATGTTTAGAATACCAGATAAGTGGGTATTGTTTCAACCCATAAAAGGATTTATTCAATATACAATCCTTGTTTTCATCATTATCAAGTTAAAAACCACAAGGTTGTTCAATGTAAACTTTTTACTCAATTTAACCATTTAATAAAGAAGACTTTACATCCATTTGATATTTTTTTTAATTTTGATGTGTGGTTACTGATAGAAACATTATAATAGTTTATAATATTGAAAATAGTGAAAATGTTTCTTCAATATCCACACCTTCTACCTATTCGTAGCCTTTAAAAACAAGTATTTATTTGTTTTTTAAAACTTATACATGATCATTCAATTTTTTTATATAAACTCACTTAGTTTTGATAACATTTTTATTTGTTGTTCATGGAAAACGTTCCCATGTTTTTTTTTTCAATTTGATCCAACTATTCATTCATTACATCCACCCATTATTTATATTGAATATATTTTGAAACATATTCTAGTTCAACTTTTGAGATAAGAGAATTATGACTTTCTAATATCAACATTATTCTAGTATAAACTAGAGCCACATGATTTCCAATAATATTTTTAGAATCAATATGTTTTTGTAGGGTAGAAAATTTCAAAGTTTCTAGCTAAAATTTTCTCATCACATGATTATCCTAAATCTTGGTAAGGATGTTTTGACTCACTTTAACTATCGTTGGGAATCTCTAGTTTATCCTCCTATTCATTCTCAACTAATTTTGTTATGGAATTTTGATTTTCAATTATTTTCAAAGAATATGAGTCCACCAACCTTTGTAAGCATTTTTTCAAACATTTCTAACTTCTTCCATCAGGTGAATAAACCATAAAATTTCCTTCCACATATTTCTCATCAAAAATTTCTAGATATAGATTTTTTATTTTAAGAAAACATGGAATTCCAGAAACAATGAAGTACTTAAATGAATGTTTTTTGTTATAACACATTTTTTAAGATGTCATGTTGGTTTACGATCTCAACAAGAATCTATTTTGAACATGTACAATAGTACTAACATCTTCTCTCCAATATAAATTTGAAAGTGTGTATTCTACTAACAAAATTCTTCCCATTTACACCAAACTTTTATTCTTTATTTTTGATATTCCATTTTTTGTGATGTATAGGGAGCACTATACTGATATTTGATAACATGATTTATTAGATATTTTCAAAAGTATTACTTGTGAATTATGTACCCTGATTTGTTCTCAACTTATTTATATAAACCCCTATTTATTTCTCCACCATCACGACTTTTAACATATTTATGGATTTTTATATCACCTATTATATATGATGAAAAACCACTATCAAGTATCCATGGTTGGTTCCTTTCACTTTCTTTCAAAGTTGTCTAAAAAAATCCTCATTCCTTAAGTTTCTTTATTCTATCTTCATTTTATTTTTCTCCATAAGAATCATATTCTATAAGGAGTGTCATTAATCTTTCAATGTCACGACCCGTCCCATGGGGCCCGTGCCGTGACTACCCCAAGCCCGCCTTCTATAGGCCTGGGGCTGACGACTAACACCCAAGGTGTAATTACCTAATCTGGGAAGGCATTGCCTTTATGACAAGTAAATGTAGACAACTAGATACAAAAAACTAGGTAAAATGTATAACAAAAGAGTACTGAAAAGTAAAGGGGGTTGGAAATATAAGCCCAACTGTGAAGTACAAGAACTAGAAGCACATGTACAACTGAAGAAAGGAAAAACAGCTGTTGGGTTGTCCTCTAGAATTCTTATCTGAAGCGTAGGTACGGATAACCTCCATAGCACTCCATGTCCATCTACCTCCTCCATGTACCATCACACCGTATGGTCCACCTCCGGGTACCATCTAGTCCTGGTACTCTCAGCCTCGGTGAGCGCTGTCCGTTGTCTGCATCCAACAAAATGAGGTGCGGGCATATCCCATATAGGGGTGAGTATAACGATACTCAGTAGGTACCCCGAGACCCTCAAGGTCTCACAAAATCTAGCAAGGATAAACCACAAGAATGAAATTTACAGATAACCCCACTTAGGTATATGCCCATACATATACCTAAGTTATCAAGTAATCCATCTCAATCATGAGGAAAACACAAAGTTACTGACTCAACTCACACATGTATACAACTTATGTAGAGAGTTAGAGATGATTAGATATAGCCACTCAATCATCCATTCTATCGAACCCACATAGGATCCAGGAACAGAAGTTAGAGCTGTCGAACCCACACAGGATCTAGGAACAGTAAACAGAGCTTTCGAACCCACATAGGATCTAGAAACAGTCATCAAAGATGTAGAACCCACACAAGATCAAGGAACAATAGTCAGAGTTATCGAAACCACATAAGATCCAGGAACAGTCGTCAGAGCTTTTGAACCCACACAGGATCCAGGAACAGTAGTCAGAACGCAACTAGCCACAGAGTTTCCACGCAAAGCACACTTGATTCCGGGAGGGTCAGCTCCTCAAGCCAAGTGTCAATACATCAACTACCACAAAGTCCCACAAAGAAGTATCCCAAAGGTCTGCCACGTCATAGGGGTCTCAACACAATAGACGACATGTCAATCAGATGCCCGGTCTGTGAGTTATTAGCCTTTTAGTCCCGGGGGCCCGGTTGGATTCCTGCACGATCCAACCTGACCATAACTCAACTATACCCCGAAATCTAGTGGGGTATACTAAAAGGGATCATCACGCTCCAAGATTACCAACGCCGCTGATGGTTAGTCAAACGGACCTCCAGTGCCAAAGATATGGCCAAAAGAAATTAAAGGGTCTGTAGTAGGTCTGGGTCTAGTCCGACCCGGTCGGACCGACCTGACCCAACTAAGTCTGGGCCAAACCATTTCGGGTCGACCCAGCCTAGACCGTTGGGTGGGCTGACCCGTTGGGTTTGGCTTGGGCTATTGGGCCCAGCCCAACAGGCCGCGAGGGCGGTCCAGCCCAGAGCTTCGCGAGGGCGCGGCTCGGCCCGGAGGGCGTGGCCGGGGCCGGTTCGGCCAGGGCCCCAAGAGGGGGGCTGTGTCCCGGATCATGAGGCTGGTGCGGCCAGGGTGCTGGTTCGCCAGGGAGGCCGGCGTGGCTTGGCGGTTCAGCCAGGGCGCCGGTTCGGCCGGGAGGCGGCTCGGGAGGTCGGGCGGCCGGGATCCGGGAGGTGGCTTTAGAGGCTGGGAGGCAGGGAGCCGGGAGGTGGCTCGGGAGGACAGGAGGCCGACAAGCATCCGGGAGTCCAGCAGGTAGCTGGCAGGCCGGTGGGAATCCGGGTGGGTGATGGGTTGGCCGACGGGCAGCCGGGAGGCGTCCGGGCAGGCCGGGTGGTGGCTAGGTAGGCTGGCGGCGGTGCGGGACGCCGCGGGGGCGGCATGGGTCATGGAGGCCGTGGAGAGCGCTACCTTTGTCTTCACCACCTTCGTCGCCTCATCGTTTCATTGCCATGATGAAGATCATCAGAAACAATAATGGTGGAGGGGTCAGGCCAAGTTGGTTTGGCCCGCACCCTCCTCGTTTAGGGTGGTAACATTTGTATTATCAAGTAAGAAGAAATATAAACTTCAATTTTTACAACCACCACAATCATTCCTTTCCAACCGAAGAAGAAAATAATGAAAATAATATTACACAAATAAACCCCCTACCTTTGTTCGTTGTTTGACTATGAAGTCACGAGAAGAAGACGGAGTTGTCACCATTCGTCACATCCGCCGCACATTAGCATTACCAAGCTCGCACGTCGGTTGTGGAAGACGTCCACATCGGTAGGAGTCCAGGGAAGAAGATCGAAGGAGATCGTTTCCGGCGTTCTTCGTTGGATTAACATGTTCTTCGTTCTTCGTTGGGAGATGAGGTTCTTCGTTGGAGAACTCTATTTATCCCATGCTCTCCTCTCCCCAAAATTCCCCCAAAAGACAAATTCCAACCCAAAAATAATAGATTATGATTATCTATTATGTAATTTTTGGCACAAAATTAAAATGGGTTAATTAATTAGGTTAGCTCCAATTAATTAATTCAAGAGGTTGACACAAAAATTAATGTAGAGGATTTGGAAACATAAATGCTTGTGCATTGGCTCCATTAAGGTGGAGGGGTGGTGGTACCATTAAGTGGGGAGTTCAAGAGGTTTCTCCCCACTTAATGGGGAGTTCAAGAGGTTTTAAACTCAGGTGGTCCCCACCATATTAAACATGAAGATGACGTTAGGTTCGGGTGGGCCCCACCACCATAACCTCTCATGGGAGGTTAAGGTGTGGTGGTCCCCACCTCCAAATTCCACATGGAGGATTCAACCAACCAAATAAAAATAAAGCTACAACTTTATTTTTATTTAATTCTTTCATTAAAAACCCAAAAACTATCTTTTAATTCTGACCATATGTCGTCATGGTGAAAGCCTTCTTAAGTGAATACCGGCGCTACGAGTTCAACGGTGCCCTTGGATTTCAATTCCGATCACCGGTTCAAAAGTTATAAAAGCCCGCTCGTACGTTTACTGAACTCACCCAAACCAAACATCATAAATTGATTCCGGGCACACTGAGCCTCGTAATCACGCACCGTCAATTTTCGCAGACTCATAAAATTCTCATGTATTTAAGAAAAAAATTCTACAGAATTTCCGAGTCTTTACATTCTCCCCACCTTAGGGCTCTACGTCCTCGTAATCCACAACTCACAACTAATGGAACAAGTGGGGGTACTGAGAACGCATCTGAGTCTCTTGCTCCCATGTGTTCTCCTGGAGGTTCTCGTGCTACCAGCAAACGCACACCAGAGGTATCGACCATCCACAAAGGACCCGCTCCTGTCGATCCTCAATCTCCACTGGAACCTCCGTAAAAGTTGTACCGTCTTCGGCGTCTAGCTCTCCATGGTCGATGATGTGTGAAGGGTCATGAACTTATCTCCTCAGTTGGGACACATGGAAGACGTCATGCACCCGGTGCAACTGAGGTGGAAGAGCTAAGTGGTATGACACCTCGCCAACTCTGCTGAGGACCTGAAAAGGTCCAATAAATCTCAGAGATAACTTGCCTCCTTGGCCAAATCTCCGTAGACCTCATCGAGGTGAGACCCGTAGAATGACGTGGTCACCATCCTCAAACTCTAGAGGTCTTCGTCTCCCATCGGCATATGACTTATGCCTACTCAATGCATTCTTCATCCACTCCTGAATGATATGCACCTTATCCTAGTAGCTGTATACCAGAACTCCTACTGAGTGCATCTGCAACAACGTTTCCGTTCTGAGGAGTATAGACTATCTCAAAGTCATAGTCCTGGAGGAACTCAAGCCAACGTCATTGTCTTAGGTTCAGGTCCTTCTGAGAGAAGATATACTTGAGACTGTTGTGATCCGAGTACACAGTAAAATACTCTCTCATCTGATAGTGTCTCCCCATCTTCAACGCGAAGACCATTGCTGCTAACTTTAGGTCATGGGTAGCGTAGTTATTTTCATGTTGTCTCAGCTGCCGAGAACCATATGCGATCACTGCTCGCTCTTCCATCAGGAAACATTCGAGACTGGTCCCTAACACGTCGCAGTAGATTACGTACCCTATTCCCTCCTCTGGAAGTCTCAATATGGGGGCACTAGTCATCCTCTACCTCAGCTCCTAAAAGATCTGATGGCATATCTCCGACCACATAAAGGGTTTCCCCTTCTTCGTCAAGGCTGATAGTGGTGCTGTAACTATGGAGAATTCTGTCACAAATCTCCAGTAGTATCCGGCCAAACACAGGAAACTCCCTACCTATGTCACACTCCAGGGTGGCTCCCAAGAATGTACCACCTCAATCTTCATTCTGCCTTCTTGGTGAATAGAATCGGGGCTGCCCAGGGAGAAACACTGGGCTGGATGAATCCCTTCCCCTGCAAGTCCTCTAACAGTACCCGCAGCTCGTGAAGCTCCACGGGATCCATCTGATACACTGGCGTAGATATCGGTGCCATCACAGGGTACAATTCAATATAAAAGTCCAACTATCTGTGATGTGTTAGATCTGGAACATCATCATGGAAAACATCCACGTACTGGTCCACCACTATAGGGTAGATCAGACCCTCCACATCAACTGCTCCGAGGGTAAGGTAGACCAACTGATGAGTGATTCGCAACACCCTCTTCCGAGTAAGTACGTCATGCATTGCAAAGGCTCCCTTCTCACAGGTGAAGGTGTACCTTGTCCCATCTGCGCGGACACACTGTACTTTTATTCTAATAAATTTGATCTAAGCATGGACTGTAGATAACCAGTTCATACCCAAGATGACGTCGTAAGGCCTTGACGCCGCTACTAGGAGATCCCAGCCAAAGCTCTCGCCTCATAGAGTAATCTCACACTGCCGTCACCAGTGCGTAATCGTCAAATCTGCTCCCGTAGGAGTCTCTAGCCATAAGGATCGAGCCAACGACTCTGTCAGAATCTCCGACCTCCGAAATAGGGTAGTGGAAATGAAAGAGTGACTGACACCTGTGTGTATAAGAACTGCAACTAAGGTGTAGTAGACACAGACCGTACCTCGAATCATCTATGAAGATCCATGATCCTATGCCTCAATTTCCTGGAGCTGAGCTCTCCCCTTTCCACCTACTCCCTGCGGTTGGGGTGGAGCTCCTAGTGGTGGTGGCGGTAACACCCCGAAACGTCACCCACTGCCAGCTGATCGACCAGCTCCTCTGCCACGTCTACCTGCGCCCTACAGATTTCCTCGATCAAACCTCTACCTCTACCTAGGAGGTCCCTATACTGTCTTATGATTATCTGAATGATGGGTCGGACAGTCATGAGCCATGTGACCCTTCCCTCCGCATGTGAAACACTGCCTATTCCTCGTATGATTGGCTTCGTGTCATGTTCCATGCACAACCACACCCGAGTCCTGAGGTTGTCCACCAGATGGTCTGGTCTGCTTGGATCTCTACAACATCTTTCTGCTGCCAGCTGTAGAAGACTTATCTATGTGACGCCCAGTGGTGGGTCTCGCTACTAGTGACTTCTCAACAAGGAAACTATCCGCTAATAGGGCTCGCTCCAACACCCCGCCTACATCGGGATGATGAGGGAGATCATCGAATCCCTGATCTATTGCCTGAGCCCCTAATTAAAGGTCTGATCCCTGAAGAATGGGTCCCTAACCATATCTTTGAAGTAGCGCGAGAGGTCGGCGAACCTCATTGAGTACTATGATACCGTCATGTTACCCTTCTGCAGATGAAGCAGCTCCTATATCCGCACTGCACGTAGGGTGGCTGGGACAAACTCCTCCAGAAACAGGCTCTCGAAGTCGGCCCAGAGTAGTGTCGCATTGTCATGAACCTAGAGAATCAGGCTCCACCATCTTCCTACTGCTTCCTGAAGGAAACTCACAACAATGATCTCCATAAGGTCTGCTGATGTCCCTACAAGTCTGAAGACTCTCACCACAACCTCTATCCTCCTCAGCTGCCTTTGGGTCTGTCTCTCCCCTGTACCTGGGTGGCCTCTGGCTCTGGAACTCATGCAACGTGCTTAGGCGACGTGCACTCTTTGCTGCCGGGGCTGGTGGCATTGGTGGCCCAATGGGTAGTGGTACCGCTGGTGCCTCCACTGTGAGAGGGCCCTGCACCGAGGCCTCGTCGCTCAGAGGGATTCCATCTCGTACAAAGCCTAGAACCCTAGCTGGGTGTTTGCGTGGGGCCATCTTGAAAAGAAACAGGTGCGCCATGGTAAATAAGTTATACCTGGTGAGCTGACTCAAAGAGATCACAAAAAATCTTCAAACACAAACACAATAAATGTTTTCGTGAACTGAGTCATAAATCAAAAGTCAGGGTCTGGGTGTATGGATACGTTGGTTGCCACACCAACACTAGACTTCCTGAACTGAAAACTAATCTTAGTACCCTTAACACTATTTCTTCACATAAAATATCAGAGTCTTATGTTCTATGGTAGAACTGACTCCTCTGATACCAATTTGTCATGACCCATCCCCTAGGGCTCGTGCTGTGACTACCCTAAGCTCGCCTTCCATAGGCCAGAGGCTGAATACTAGCACCAAAGGCCTAATTCCCTAATCTAGGATGGCATTGGCTTTATGACCTGTAAACACACGCAGCTAAATACAAAACACTAGGTAAACTGTATAACCAAAGAGTGCTAAAAAGTAAAGGGGGCTGTAAATACAATCCCGAATCTAAAGTACAAGAACTGGAAGTACAAGTACAACTAAAGAAAGGATAAATAGCTATTGGGTCGTCCTCCGTAATTTCTACCTAAAGGGTAGGTACATATATCCTCCACATCAATCCACGTCCTTCTGCCTCCTTCGTGTTCTGTCACGCCATATAGTCCACCTTATGGTACCGTCCAGTCATGGTACTCTCAACCTCGGTTAGCGTTGTCCGTTGTTTTCATCCAACACAAAGAGGTGCGAGAATAGTCCATACTGGGGTGAGTATAACGATACTAAGTAGGGAGCCCGAGATCCTCAAGGTCTCACAAAATCTAGCAAGGATAAACCACAAGAATGAAATCAATAAATAACCCCACTTAGGTATATCCCATACATATTTCTAGGTTATCAAGTAATCCATCTCAATAATGAGGAAAATGAAAAGTTACTGACCCATCTCACACAAGTATACAACTTATGTATAGAGTTAGAGATGTTTAGATATATCCACTAAATCATCTATTCTATCAAACGCACGTAGGATCAAGGAACAGAAGTCAGAGATGTCGAACCCACAATGGATTCAGGAATAGTAAATAGAGATGTCGAATCCACATAGGATCTAGGAATAGTCGCCAGAGCTGTCGAACCCACACAGGATACAGGAATAGTAGTCAGAGCTATCGAACCCACATAGGATCCAGGAACAGTCGTCAGAGTTGTCAAACCCACACAGGATCCATGAATAGTAGTCAGAGCGCAACCAACCACATGGTTTTCGCATAAAGCACGCTTGATTCTGAGAGGGTCTGCTCTTCAAGCCAAGTGTCAATAAATCAATTGCCATGAAGTCCCAAGAATAAGTATCCCAAAGGTCCGCCATGTCATAGGGGTCTCAACGCAACAGAGGACACGTCAATCGGACGCCTGGTCTGTGAGTTATTAGCCTTTTAGTCTCGAGAGCCCGGTTGGATTCGTGCACGATCCAACCTGACCATAACTCAACTATATCCCGAACTCTAGTGGGGTATAATCAAAGGGACTGTCATGCTCCAAGATTACTAGCGCTGCTGACGGTTCATAAAACGGATGTTCGGTGCCAAGGATATGGTGAAAAGAAAGTAAAGGGTCGGTAGTAGGTTCGGGTCCAGTCCGACCCGACCCGACTTAGTCTCGGCTGACCCAGTTTGGGTCGACCCGGCCTGACGCGTTGGGTCCGGCCTGGCCCATTGGGCAGGCCGGCCTGTTGGGTTTAGCCCGGCCCACTGGGCCCAGCCCAGCAGGCCGTGAGGGCGGTCCAGCTAGGGCTCGAGGCCGGTTCGATTCGGAGCACCGCGAGGGCGCAGCCTGGCGTGGCTCAGCCCGGAGGGCGTGGCTGGGGATGGTTTGGCCAGGGCGCCGCGAGGGGTCTGCAGATGGGCTCAGGAGGCTGGTGTGGCCAAGGCTCTAGTTCGGCCGGGAGGCTGGCGTGGCTTGGCGGTTCAGCCAGGGCGTCAGTTTGGCTGGGAGTCAGGTGGCGGCTCGGGAGGCCGGGCGACTGGGAGCTGGGAGGCATCTTGGGAGGTCGGGCAGCTGCGAGCCTAGAGGCGGCTTGGGAGGCTGGGAGCTGGGAGGTGGCTCAGGAGGCCGGGAGGCCTACGGGCAGCCGGGAGGCCTGCGGGCAGCCGGGAGGCCAGCGGGCATCCGGGAGGCCGGCAGGAAGGCCGGGTGGCGGCTGGGCAGGTCGGCGGTGGTGCGGGATGCCACAGTTCACGGAGGCCGTGGAAATCATGGCCTTTGTTGCCTCGTCATTTCTTCGCCATGCCAAAGTTCATCACAAACAAGAATGACAGAGGGGTTGGGCCATGTTGGTTTAGGCCGCACCCTCCGCGTTTATGGTGGTAAAATTTGGCTCATCAAGTAAGAAGAAAGAAGACTTTCATTTTTACAGCCACCGCAACGATTGTTTTCCAACCGAATAAGAAAATAAGGAAAGTAATATTACAAAATTAAACCCCATACCATTGTTCATTGTTCGACGATGAAGTCTCGGGAAGAAGACAGAGTTGTCGTCATTCGTTGCATCCCCCGCAAACTTCCAATCCCGAGCTTGCACGTCGGCTGTGCAAGATGTTCCACGTCGGTAGGAGTCTGGGGAAGAAGATTGAAGGTGATCGTTGCCGGCTTTCTTCATTGGATGAACGCATTCTTTGTTCTTCATTGGGATATGAGGTTCTTCGTTAGAGAACTCTATTTCTTCCAAGCTCTCCTCTCCCCAAAATTCCCCCAAAAGACAAATGCCAACCCAAAATTAATAGATTGTTTTTATCTATTAGTTAATTATTGGCACAAAATTCAAATGGGTTAATTAATTAGGTTAGCTAAAATTAATTAATTCTAGAGGTTGGCATAAAAATTATGTTTGGAGGATTTGGCACCATAAATTCTTGTGTGTTGGCTCCATTAATGTGGAGGGGTGGTGGCACCATTAAGTGGGGAGCTCAAGAGGTTTCTCCCCACTTAATGGGGAGTTCAAGAGGTTTTACCCTTGGGTGGTCTCCACCATATTATACCTGAAGAGGATGTTAGGTTTGGGTGGGCCCCACCACCATAACCTCTCATGGGAGGTTAATGTGTGGTGGTCCCCACCTACAACTTCCATATGGAGGCTTCAACAAACCAAATAAAAATAAAGCTTCAACTTTATTTTTATTTAATTCTTTCATTAAAAACCCAAAAACTATCTTTTAATTCCGACCATCTACCGTCGAGGTGAAAGTCTTCTTAAGAGAATAATGGCTCTGTGAGTTCAATGGTGCCCTCAAATTTTAATTCTGAGCACCGGTTCAAAAGTTATAAGAACCCGCTCATACGTTTACTGAACGTACCCGAACAGAACATTAGAAATTGATTCCGGGCACACCGGGCCTCGGAATCACGCGCCGTCAATTTTCACGGACTCATAAAATTCTCATGTATTTAAGAAAAATAAATTTACACAAAATTTATAGGTCTTTAAATTCAACATGATGAATATCCAGATCACATCTTCCACAACCTTCTTCCAGACATTCAAATTGATTTTTTATTGGAACATTTCTAACATCTTGAGATTTTTCTTTTCTAACTTATTGTGGGTTAGGAAAGTTATTCATCATTCTTCCACCATTGCTTTCTCTTTATTCAAACCTTATTTTAGGAAGTGAAAAGTTATTCCAAAAATTATAAGGTTTATTCTTATAGATTCCACAACACTAGTAATAACCATAAAAGCTTGATTTTTTATTAAAGAAAGATGTTTCTCTTTAGAAGATTTTTTGAGTTTTTTAAATTATTTATGTTCTATAATACATAGGATGTAGACCATATTTCATACTAAGTAATCTTTCTAATTTTTTAAATGTAATAAGTTTATCACATCCCTTATAAATCCAAACATTTCCAGCACTTTTCTTACCACCTGAAATGTTAGAAAAATTAGATGATGCGTTATTTTTGTAGGGTGAGAAATTTACCTGATTCTTGATCTGAGCTTTATCAAAAACTTTAGAAGTATCTGATTTGTAGCTTATGATCTCCTAAATTTATTCTTCATCCTACTTGATGACATCTATTCTTCCTTCAACAAATTCCTCAAAATCTTTCTTCCTTACTCTTATTTCTTTATTTAGAGTTTTGTTTAGCTCAATACATGAAACAAGTTCTATTTTGAGTTGTTACTCTCTATATGATTCTTCACCACCTTCTTCGCTATATAAGTAATATTTTGTTTTCTCAAATTTTTCAATAAGGGTTTTTAATTTTTATGAACTTTCATATTCCGAAGAATAGTTGTCAATTGATTCTGATTTAACCTTATTACCAAGAATACTTATTTTGTTTCCAGTTAACATCTTATTATATTTTTTGGATAAATTTTATTCTTTATCATTTTTCTTCTACTTCTTCCATATAGGTTTTTCAGTAGAATACTCTTGATATTCACCAACTTTCTTCTTCGTTAAATTCATAGAAAATATTCTGATTCACCACACTCAAAATATTTGTGAGGAAGTTTAACTCCATACTTTACTCTTCCTCTTTGATAGTTATTGGATATTAGAGACATGATTTTTTTCATTTAACTCATTATCATCTTTATCTTTGGAGTCATAAGTATCAACATCTTCATCATATTTTATTTTCATTTTTCTCATGGATTCCAAATCCATTTCATCTTTCATATTCTTTTTGAACATTGGAGTTTTTATCATTTAATAAGCACAAGAAAGTTATGAAAATCATCAAGAGATAAATCATATTTATCTTTTAAAGTAGATATTATATAATAAAAAATGTTCAGAAAGTTTCTCATAAGATTCTTCACAACTGTAGAATCTTTCATAACATATCTGAATCCTCTAATAGTGAAAAAAATCATTTACTCTGGTAAAGTATAAATTAATAGTTTCTTCATATCTCATTATGATGTATTCATACTTACTATGCCATATTTTTATCTTTTATTCCTTCACTTTAGTATTCCATTTGAAAATAATTTCCATCTTGTCCCACATATTCTATAAGGTTTTGAGAACCATTACCTTCATAAAAAAATTTTCTGATAAGGACATAATGATAAAATTTATATCTTCTCAATCAAATTTGATATTTATCTTATTAATAAAAGTAATTGGTCCATCCTTCTCAATAAGTGGAAATCCAATTGTAGTGGCATCAACAACTTCTAGGCCAAGAGACAGAAGATAAGGAATCATCTTATTTTTCCATCCATAATAATTTCTACCATTAAAAGTTATAATTCCTCTATTGTTGAAAGAATTGATATTATCCATGATCAACATGGGAACCTCAATATGATACCAATTGAAGTTATAAATTATATAATAACAACTAATAGGGGGGAGGGTTAAATCAATTACTCAATTTTATAAGTTTCAATACTTTTAAAAACTTAACCCCTATAACCTATTAAAGTTTAAATATTTATCATATTTTAGTAAATAATCATGTATGAAAAAGTAGGAAAGAAAGTGGAGACTTGATATTTGAAAGGTTAATCCTCAATGTGAGAACCTAAATCCTTGACATAGATACTCCCATGAGTCTATGGGAATTCACTATTAAGAAGAAGTGAATACAACATGTTACAAATCCTATTAAACACCTTCTATCTCCAGATAAGAATGATTATACTGACTTATATTTGTTTATAAAGTTTTATTATAAAAAAGATGATCCAAAAAATAATAATAAATAATTTTATAAAACTTATACATAAATTATTTGTTCAGATCCTCAATCCAATGTGGTTGGGTCTAATTCACTCAGTCTAATGAATACTATCTGATGGACTTGGTATGATGTACCCATTCTAAATCTGAATTTCCCAAACTCTAATCAACTACTAGGTCTAATATTCTTCAGTACGATCTTCCTTATTCAAATCAACTTAAT
Source organism: Viscum album (assembly GCA_963277665.1). Classification (NCBI taxonomy): domain Eukaryota; kingdom Viridiplantae; phylum Streptophyta; class Magnoliopsida; order Santalales; family Viscaceae; genus Viscum; species Viscum album. The sequence goes on along the minus strand of OY728134.1, from coordinate 1,513,499,376 downwards.
AGGATGTTTATCTATCCAAAAAATAAAACAACAAATTTCTGACCTTCTAATGAGATTTCTATCTAGAAATAACTTTGCCTAAACTTTTGACTTAATCTTTTCAGTGTTCAACCTTTTCCACACATCAAAAAGTATTTTAAAGTACGACTTTACTCTGATATTACTTATATGTGGATTATAATAGAAAAGGTGGGAAACTGAAAATTTTCCCCACTTACTCAAATTTCTAATCTATATAAAAAACTCACATTTAAAATTCAACTTCAACTACTTCAATCCTTCTCAAGATTTCTAAAAAAATAGTATTCTCCAGCATACTAACAATTATTCAGTCTGATATAACTTGATTACTTTATTATGATGTAAATTTATTAGATTTAGTCTAATTTAACTTCCTCAGATTCGTTCCTCTGTAGCTTAATTACAATTTAACTTTCTCAGATCATTACGATATGACATTCTTCCTATGAATTTATGATCTTACTATCTTCCTCAGCTCATTAGAATCTGACTTTATTCCTCTACCTTTATTATATGATTATCTTCCTCAACTCATTACAATATGAATTTCTTCTTATAATCATTTTGAGTTTACTTTCTTCCTATTCTCATTATGATCTTACTTTCTTCCTCTGCTCATTACGATATTACTTTCTTCCACTGCTCATTACAATCTAGATTTCTTCCTTTGAGTCAATCTAATTAAGTTTCGTTCTTAGAGTTATTATGATTAGCTTTTCTTCTCATAGTCTGTATGATGGAATTAATATTATGATGGAAAGTATTAAATGGTCACTCCACCTATAAACTTTGAGATTCTTCAAACCACATCATCTTTAACTCTTTCGTAATTTGAAAAAACTTCTATGTTTGGTACTTCTGGATATGATGGAGACATTGTCTTGATTTTTGAAACCTAGAAAATCTTTAAGATTTCTCTATTTCTTATAAAAAATTTATCATGAGTTTATTATGATTTATGAGAACTTAACGATTATAAAATAATCCCCTGACTTAACATTGTAAATTGTTATGACTTTCCTTACTTTCAGTACATCCTTTCTTTCCAACCAAAACTCAATAGGATTTGAAGAACCTATTCTGCCACTTTTCTTCATAAGGATTGCATCACAAGTTTTACTGACAACTTATGATATTTGTGAAATATAAACCAGAAAATCATCATCTGGATTGGGGTTAGAAGGTTTAATAACTTTCTAACTCCTAATATCACTATCTTCATTCAACCTCTTCACCAAAATTCTGACTTTCTCACTATGTAACTTTTGACTTTCTAACCAATATCAATTATGATGATTATTTAACTCTATACCGATAGATTTGAGTCTGAGGGTGTGTTTGATAAACAAATCTAAATAACTTCCATATTCTATCTTTTTTACACCTTCCAAATCTGGTACTGATTTTTCTGAAAACCTATGTTCGAATGTGTCGAGAAAACAAATTTATCAAAGATAAAAACTTTTCTCCCCATTTATGTTTACATTTGAAACTCAAAAACTTTACTATTTTTTATAAAAACTCATTCTGATGGATTGAGTCTGATCCTGAAGAACAAAAACATTATTTTAGAAATAGGTTAGCTGTCAACAAATAATGAAGCTTTGTTAAAAAAATTCATCACAAAGGTTCTTTAGAAATCCATCACCTTTAAAAGCGTCTTGTTTCAAATTTCCAAAACTTACATTCAACTTGATCACCATTGTTCTATGGTATTTTTTTATTTTTATCACTTTCAATTATGCACCTTTAATTTATTTGTAGTTTGATAATGGTTTTTATTTTAAATTATGATTTTATGTATAACCCATGAGGGGATTTTTTTAAAATGTGGTTTTATACCATGGAATGGATTAGGATCCCATGCTATGTGTTTTTGAAAAGGAAAAATTGATTTTTAATGAATTATTCTAGTTTTAAAAGTAGTGGTTAGAAACATTTTGTGGTTTTGAAAATTATTATTATATTAAATAACTTTCAAACCAAGTGGTTGGTGTCTTTATAGTTTTTAAAATGTTTTAAATAGGTATTTTAAAGGGATGTGATAACCTTTATTTTGACGTGTAATCCATTTTTATTACCTTGGGAAATATTTATATGAATGGTTTGAGGTTTTTAGAGATTTTTATATTTCAAAATGAGTTGGGTGATTTCAATAGTGTGTGTTACCATAGGGATTATATTTCAAAAATCACAGTGGTTATGAATATTCTAAAATATTTTTTAAAAATGGAACATTGAGTTACCAATTGAGTTTCAAAAGTGATTTGATAAACATTGGTCTCAAGAGTGGATTGAGATGGGTATTTAAATTGATGAAAGGGATTGACATTACAAGTGTGTTTTATAGAAATGAACCATTTTTCATTTTATGAAAAATGAGTTTTTATAAAATGTAAAAGACCTCTTGACCCATTGTGATTATTATATGCCCATAGTGAATTTTTATCCCATGAGGGGATGTTTATTTTGATGCATTGTACAAGTTGCATAAATTTTTTGATTAAGGGGTTGTTTCTTGCGAGGAGGTGAGAGGTGTTTCTTGAGTTATTTTCAAATTATTTATCCCTATGTTAAGGAATATTTTATTGCGAACACCTCCTATGAATTTTCACGATGGACTTTGGAAAATGGGGTAGGTGACTGAGGTGGTTAAATCCCTGTCCTGGAATAGTGATTAAGAGATTTGTCCTAGGCCCATGAAATCCTATATAGAGGAATCTCCCCCTGAGTCAAGTGTTCTTAGGGGATGTTAGAGATTGAGAGATCCCTATTGGGGAGCCTAGAGTACTCGAGGAGTACCAAGTGGGCCTCTAAATATTATAGCTATGTCAAGTGAAATGTGAACCTATGGTAATTCTAAGTTACACTAGTTCCCATTATATCCCATTGGTTAGATCCATGACACTAGGAACCTTTTTATAATTTTAGGGGATTTATCTTTATGATTCATTTTTATCCCCTATTGTTAATATTATTGAATGGAACATTTGTACCTCTCATTGTTTCTCTTTTTTGTATGACTTGGCATAGTGGTGCCTTCCTATTTTATTTATTTATTATTTGTGTGGGTTTTTTATCTAATATTTTAAAAAGGGGTTTGAAAGATTTTATGGAAGGGAAAAGGTATTTTTTTAATTTAAAATGTTTTCAAACTATTTTTAATAATGAGTTTGAAAAGTGTTCTCAAGTGATAATGAAAAAGTGGTATTTTTTTAAACTCCAAGTATGCGTGAGTTTTGAAAAGGGGTTTTAGACCATTTTGCCTAGTTTTTTTAGGAATAGTTAGTTTTAAACCATGTTTTTGAAATTCATATGACATCTGAAAAACTCATAGATTTTGAAATGTGTATTTTTAAAAGAGGTTTTATGAAATTATTTTAAAGGGGAACTTTTAGATGGTGTTTTGTCCAAATTGTTTAAAGCATTTTCCAAGTGATTGTTTTCATTTAATAACAAATTCTGTAAAATAATTTTTACCCTCTTTTGATGTGATGTTTCTTATTTTTTTAAATATTATAGAAATTTTTTATTTTTCTATTGTATTTCTAACTAGAATTTTTAGGATGTGATTTGAAAGAGACTGTTTAGATTTAGTGGGTAGTGGTGGCCTACTGAGTGCCTATGTTTTCATGAATATTTTATATAAGTGGCTAGTTCCTAGTTATATTTCTTGGATACTTTTGAGATCATTAATTCATCTGAGTTTTGCTATTAATTTATTTCATTAGGACATCTATGCATATTACATGACTTCAGTAGGACTATCCTTTCACTTTCCGGGAATGTCCACTTATTTGTGCCCTAGTTTTTTTTTCATAATATGTTTTTGGATTTTATATTTTATTTTATATTTATTTTTTCCTAATTTAATTTACACTTATTATTTATAATTCTGTATGAGGGAGAAATCATCCCCAAATTTCTTCTTGTGATGCCCATGCACCAGTTTCTATCCTATAGGGATCAGGAATACCCATCAAGCCGTATGAAGGACTGGTTCAGGTATCCGTCAGATAGATGACCCAGGTCAATTCCTTACAAAGTGGTTTCAAAGGTTGGGTTCTATATGGGAACTAGTTTTTAGAATTATTTTTTGTTATTTGGGGTGTTGGTAGTTTGAAGATAAGGTTTTCGGGACTAAGGAGTTTGGTGCGAGGAGTGTTTCACAAGATCTTTGTCACCCTTAGCCACGATTTTCCATGGGCAATTGGGATTTTTACTTTGATTTTGGTTTCCAATTTGGGGACATTTTTAGATTATGGTTTAATGACGATGGAGGTGGTGTTTTATCCTCAATGTCATGGATGAAGTTACCTCGGGGGATTGTGTTTGATGTTGGGATGGAGACAAGAAAAGGGTAATTGAAGCATGAGGTTGGATTGTAGGGCGTGGAAAATCATATGAAAACAAAACGGTTTATGCCTGATATGTTGTAAGGACCAATTCATGACTAGAATATGGTTGTAAATCATGTGGACAATTCGGGTACAGTTCTACATCCCTGTTGATTTTTTTATTTTGATCATTTGACCCTAGTATTTCCTAGTGTGTGCGAGGGAAACAATATAAGGGTCATGGATGATCTTGTAATATGTTGGAATCTTTGGATCTATTTTGAGGATAATTTCATGACTTTTTTTGTAGTTTTTACATATGATTTGAAATTAATTTGTGTGGTTGAAAAATAGATTTCAAGTACATGCAATTCTTTAAAGGATGGGTTTCCTATTTTAATAGAAAACAGTGATTTAAAATTTGATATTTTACCATGTGAGTGTGTGTCTCAAAAGGGAATGTGATTTGAAAATTATTTCAAATGGAAATTAATGTTTCATTTTGAATCCCAAAACGGGGTTTTGGTTTTAAAGAAAGTGGTGTTTGTTTTGAAATCAGTTTTTGAAACATTTTAAAATTAAAAAATTATAGTGAGGGATTGGGGTTTGAATTTATAAAATTGTTTTTGTTTGTTCCTGAAATAAAAAGGCCAAATTTTAATTGTTCCTTGGGTTTCAAAATAGTATTTTTGGAAAGTCTTCCTTATTTTGGTGATGCATGTGTTTTGTTTTATCCCCTGTGTGTTTTTGGAAAACATGGTGTGATTTTTGGGACATGACCATGTAAGGGTCTATATATGACATTGTATGATGTAGGCCTCCCAAAAAGGTCTAGTGTGAAAGTAGAGTGATTATCTTAGGGGTTCATGCCCCTTTTGTTTAACAATTCCCATACTTCGAATGGAGCGACATGTGTGGTTTCTATTTTGGGAGTGACGAGATTTGTATTTACCTAAGGTGGCATTTAGTTAGTAGTTTCGGTAGATATTATCTGTTTCAATGATGTAACAACCAGAAATTTTATGAAATATTTGTTTTTCAAATAATTTTTTTTGATATCTTTCATTACACTCAATACCAAGTTTAAATGAACCGCAATATACTATTAAAATATTATTATTAAATATGACAATTATAGAATAGTCATTGAATTGATAGTTATCAATAAAAATAAATAAATTATAAAAAATTAATTCTTTAAAAATTTATAAAATGAATTATCTGGTTACAAATTAATCAGAAATCAAAATAAAAAACAAATTGAAAATAAAAGATATATTTTTCTAAAAAATTGTTCTAATGTGTGCAATGTGTGTTTATGCTAATAAATTAAATTAATTACTACTGCTAAATGATTTTGATGAAAATTATATATTATATATTCAATCCAATGTTTTATCATTCATCTAATATTTTTTTTTTCTAATCATGAGATAATAATAAATCAAGTTTTATGCTTAAAAACAATATTTTTCTAAAAAATAGTTTCATTATGTTTTGCGCACTTAAAAATATAAATATTTGTTTTCAACTTTTAAAAAATTTATCTTTCAAAATAAAATTCATGTTTAAATCATAATTTTAAAATTATCTTAGATTTAATTTTTGATGATTTTCATAAAAAATTAATTTTTCAATGAATAGAGAAAAATAATTATTTTTATTAGAATTTTAATTTTTCATTTAAAACATTTAAATATTTTAATTTTGTTTTAAAACTATTTTTAATGTAAAATTAATTTAATTATATTATTATTAATCTAAATTTGTTAATTGGAATCAATTTTTTTGACTTTATATATAAAAATTTTTATACTTAAAAACTTTTTATTTAGAAAACTACTTTTATTTGTGTTTGCAGATTTCAATTTAAATTTAATTTTTCAAATTATGTGAATTTAATTTGATAAAATTTTATTCCCTATTTTGAATTGGAATAATTAATATTTATTAATAAGGTCTACATAATTCTTTCTCATAATGAATAGTAAAAATAGTAAATAATATGTTACTACAGTAAAGGTTATAACATGTTTACCAAGGGTTAAACTAAATAGATAAGTGTTAAAATGACCTAAGAATATTCTAAAACCCTATTGGTTGATTGAATTTCCACCTTATTCTTATCACCTTCAAATATGAGCCATTTTGAATCAATTTTTCTAGAATGTTACTTTACATTATTTTAAAACATTAAAAAATTACAAGTGTTCCACTCACCTCAATTATTAAAGGACACCCCCTACACTATCATATTTGTTGGAGTTAGTAACCTAGAAATAAATTTTTTGTAATTTATGATAACCATTATTTATAGTTTTAAATATTAATAAACTTCTTATCCCATCATTATTTTTCTTCTACATAACATACTATGTGATAATGTCCTAAGAGTAGCCTCACACTAAAAAGTCATAGTAATTCCCTGCTATGAAGAGAACCTAGAAGTTACATGAAATTAATATAAAATATATGTTATATATCTAGATGATATTATTTTATGAACACAAATGATACACACAATCAGTGGTACATACTCATAGTACTTCAAGTCACCTTCTCATAGTGTACACATATAGAAATATCCAGTGTAGAATATTATGAGAATGAGACTCACTAGTAAAAAATCAACATTTATATGTGTCATTGGATATTCCTTTCTAGGGAAATGTGTTTTTATCAATAGACTTTAATATTATTATTAATGTGTATTATAAGTTTTGTAATTTTATGTATTGATAAAAACCATGACGACATATGTTTTTAGTTAGGTAGGATACATTGGGAGCATCATGAGTTATATTTCATTAATAAATAATGCAAGAAAGTATTTTCACCTTATATTCTTTAATGTAAGTGGATATCTCAGGCCCTTTAATATAAATGATATAGCCTAAATAAATCCATGGCCAAGGTTTTATATAAGAAATTTTTATTTCTAGAAAGTCAAAGAAAGAGACACCGAGCATATTGGTTGATGAAACCATCATGTAACTTTCTTGGTTTGATATATTATGATAAAGGGATTATATTACACAATAAGTGTCTGTATGAGGTATTATGTCAATTTAGAATTAACTTTTTTCTTTGTGGGTGCCTTGGCATTTTTCTAGATGCTAGCCTCATACTTTAGGCTTCTTCACCTAATGCCACCGAGAGAGAGGCCCAGAGGGTCACAAGATAAGTGTATCCAGAATATCAATTGAATAATATATTATTATTTATTATTTAACAAGTTTAATAAATATTATTATTATACATGGTTTAATAAATATTAATGTTTACTTGATCCCATGTGTTCTATCACTAGTTATTTGAGAGAATATTATGTAATTGGAACATTTAATAAATATTTATTTTATATTTATTAAATATAATATTTATTTATTTATTAGGGAATAATGTATTGGTACATATTTATTAAATAAATAGTCATTATTAAATGTCCAATAAATATTCTAGAGGAATGGTGAACCGAGTTTAGTGGTTTTGTGAGAAATAATATATATTGAATATTATTTGAATAAATAATATTTACATTAATTCGGGAGTTTATCACATGTGAAGAAATAAAAATAATAGTATTCTTATAGAAATGGTGTTTCATAGGGATTAAATAAATAATAAAGATAACTTTTTCAATTATTTATTTCTAACCCTTGCAATATATAAACCCAATTATATTATTTTTTATGATATCCAATTCATTTTTTGAAGAAATAAATTCAGAGAATCCTCTCGAAGCCCTAGAGAGATCCTTTATACAATAACGCTCTCAAGAAAGTAGAATGATCTTCTTCCACCTTTCAATGTTAATTATAGAGAGATCAAAGAAAATCCTTTGGAACCAATTCTTAGGGAGATCAAAGGAAAATGATGCAAGCGATAAGATCTATCATGCTAGGACCCATAGATTCCTACTAAGACATTCAAATATTTTTGGAACACATGTGGGTCACCACTAAAGGGTATCTAATATTGATTCCTTTAACGCAATAATGGTACACCGTAGATATATTGTTAGATCCATCAACAAAGAAATAATTTCTCACAAGGAAATTCTTTAATTGCTTAAATTAATTATAAAGAGTATGTGATGATCTCGTAGTTTGGTTCAAATGTTTTAACCATTGTCTATATTCTTTTCTTTAATTCAATTGACCACCAAGTTTATCATCATGTAGATCTAGGATTAATCATTAATCATGAGAAAATAAAAGTTGGGCATGACCCGTCACATTCTTCCCCGGTTCTTGGAATCTTCATGTCGTATCAGAGCATGTCATATAATTATATGTAATTATTTAAATTTCATTGATTGATTTACACATTTATTATTAGTTTTCAATTCCATTTTAATGGTTCTATAATTTTTATCGGGATATGTACTTTCTCCCTCTTCATTTCTCATAAATATAATCATATTAATTAATTTTATGAGTAAAATAAATTTGAAGATCTCATCCGGAGGTGTTGAGGAATCTGGATGGATAAAACAAGAGCACATGTCATATAACTTGGAGGTACATTCCATATACTAGCGTTTAATTCACCAAGAATTAATTTGTAATTAATTCACATTTATTACACGCGGTGAATTTAATTATACACCACGTGTTGACCAGGCCAGCCTAGTGTATGGTTAGTAAGATTTGATGCCATGTAACTTCCCTACATGGAATGTTGTATTTTAGTCATAGACAGGCCGTGTATTTTCTAACATGGCCTACATGACTGGTGTTTATGTAACTTGGAGAACACACACTATGTAGCCCATGTACACATTGTGCACTCCCAAATTTTCCATGGAATGGTTATACCAAGAGTCCCTAGGTGCGTTTCGTAGATAGGCGGTGAGAATAATACATGACGTGTATCTTAAATGTACACACCGTGTACTTTTACCAAATTATAGAGAATTAAAATTAATTTCTGATAATGTGAAAACCTTATCAATATATGATTGTGTGTGGTCATTAAGTTGATAGGGAATGCTATGTGATGGGTAATATATATCCATATACATGTTCAATTAATTTCTATATAATTTTCAGATCTATACATCATGTATAAGTTGTATTATAGTTATTACTCTATGAACAATAAAGGATTACATGCTTTGTAAAAATAAGAAAAAAAATCATATAAACCATGTGATCATTAAGTTGATAGAAAACATCATGATATTAAGTGAAAATTCATGTATTCCAGATGTCTCAAGAGTAAAGAGTATACACGTATAATACGCATTGGATTTTTCACACGGTCACTCACTGTGTTTCCACCCAGGTATATTCTTGTACACATTTTATTTTAAATAAATTTATGTAATTTGTTTAAAATTATGATGGATGGTAATCTTAAGGAAATTAGGATGAGAATTATGATAAAATAATTGATTAATTAGATAATACAATTAATTGATTTGAGTTCGATTTATCTTAAATACGAACAATTAGAATTGAATTTTAATTTTATTAAATGCATAATTTGTTGCATGCATGTGGATTATAATGAGCTTAGAACATACCATTTTATGTGATTGGTTTCATTGAATTTATTATTAATTTAAATTGTTGGCCTACGTGTCATCTCACTTCTCATTATGTAAGGGCTTGTGTGCCCATGGTTTATTTTATGTAAACACTTTAACCAATACATTGGTTCCCCTCACCTATGCATGAGTAGAAGCATATTTCTTAGATGGAGATCCCAATATAGTGGAGGCAGTTCAAGTTTGGAGCCTAGGTGAAACCAATTCAAGAGAGATATATAGGTGGATAGGTGGAAAGCTGCAATATGAACCTTAATTGATTCAAGGTGTTTTTCCCCAAGGTCGATGGTTATTTTATCATCTTCTATATAAACTAAACTTTAGTAAATATCATTATCATACCACATTATTATTTTATTTCAATAAACTTTCATGTTTATTTCATTATGGATGTTTTGTCTCTATCACAAGAATTAATAAATTAACATTCAAGCAATATAGAACTAAAATAAATTTTCTTTTGCTCAAATATTATCTAAGAGAAGTTTCATTACTAAATAAATTCAATTAATATTAACAACCATGTAATAAATATAATAATTGTAAATTTACACATAAAATAAAAAAATACCTCAATTATATATATTAATTCAATATATCCTTACGCTACTTTAGTTAAAATAAAACCATATTACAATTGAATGAAAAAAAAGTTTAGGTGCTTTGAATTATTTTGGAATTATAATATAAAGTTTTGGGTTGAATTGAATTATCTAACATCAAGGATTGACTACTAAAGCCGGAATTTCCGTAATTAAGATGAAAGAGTTGAGGAAATCCAATTTAAGGATTTCCAAATTGGGGATTCCACTCAAAAGATCAAGGAACTATGAGTTAATGCAGTTGTAATTTGGAATACCTACCTAAATCCCTTCAAATTACTTGACTAGCCAAATTTGGGGCGATGAGAATGGTAATATGAATCCTTTACACTATAATTTATAGTCAAAAAGATATTCTAATACCAATAGTGAGGGATATTGGGTTTCAATAAAATAGTGGGAGAATAATAAATATAATATATTTTTTTATCTAAATTTTATTAATTAAATTACTAAAATTATGATCATATTATTTATAAAAACATCAATTACAATGACTTCAAACATATCTCTATGATCCATACTTGATAAGGATACCCATATCACCAGAAAACATTTCTAAGAGTGGAAAAGGTGCTTACACATTATCATACACCACGAAAGGAAGTTGTATGTGTTGGGAGATATTATTACAGATTCGACTAGTAATGAGGCTAGTAAAAAACAATTTAATCTCTATGAGAAAAATTTTAACAATGCAAAAATGTTCTATGTTTTATGATATCATCCTAGAATAATGAGACATTGAAGCAACATGATGACATGAACGCATATAGTATGTTGTCTCACCTCATGGATCTCTATCAAGTTAAGGAGAGACAAGAGAGATACGAGATCTCCAATTCTCTATTTATAACTAATTCTTAAGTGTTTATTACCAATAATCCTCATTTAGTAAATCTTATTGGGTACATTGAATGCCTAGAAATATTAGGGATTAAATATCTAGATGATTTACACATAGATCTCATACTTTCCTCACTACCTAAGACCTTCTGTTGTTTTATTATTAATTATAACCTTAGAAATAATCAGAAGTGTATTTCAGAACTTATTACTCTGATTCTCAAAGTGTATAAGGACATGGGGCATTAAAAACCCATGGCCATTATGGTGATAAGGAAAGGAATAATAAGGAAAAGGGTCCTAAGACTCATAGCAAGCCTAAAGCTCTTGAGAACCATCCTTCAAAGAAAAGGAATACCCAAAGGTAGGGTTAGGAAAATGAAGTAGTATGTTTTTCATGTGGAATTCAAAACCACTGGAAGAATAACTACACCTAGAATAATGGGGAAAATAAAGGCATGATTGTTATTGAGTGTAATATTTAAATATCTAGAAATTGGGTATTAGATATGTTGAGCCCTCTGGAAGATTGCTGATTTCATGTTTATAACTGATGTTTTAATAATCACAAATCATCACAACTCATTGATGCTTAATCTGGTTTGATGTCTCATAAACATAATTCCAATCTATGAATGAATCAGTTATCATGTTTTTTAACTATGCTTATTGACTTGCAAAGTATGTTGGAAGTCTTCTGGATTCAACAGACATCAGAGTCACCGATCCATCAGACTCACCGATCCATCAGACTCACCGATCCATCAGAGTCACCGATCCATCAGAGTCACCGATCCATCAGACTCACCGATCCATCAGACGCACCGATCCATCAGACTCACCGATCCATCAGAGTCACCGATCCATCAGAGTCACCGATCCATCAGACTCACCGATGCAAATGAGTCACCGATCCAAGGACCCACCGATGCAAATGAGTCACCGATCCAAGGACTCACCGATGCAAATGACTCACCGATCAGATGACCGACCGATGCTGATCAAAATGACTCACCGATCAGATGATAGACCGATGCTGATCAAAATGACTCACCGATCAGATGACAGACCGATGATGATCAAAATGACTCACCGATCAGATGACAGACCGATGCTGATCAAAATAACTCACCGATCAGATGACAGACCGATGCTGATCTATCTGAGTCACCGATCATTACTCTAATGCTGATGACCTATCGATCTCTTGAACAGTCATAAACAACTGTTTGAATTTCTTTATCTTTATCTTTATTTATTCTAACCAACGGTCATATTAGTTATATTTTAATACCCTGACAATTAATTAATAAAAGTTGTCGGATGTCAGGAAACCGTACCTCGTACCTGCGGAAAGGAAACCTCTTTTGTCCTACGGAGCACGTGATATAAATACAAGAAGACTCTGCTGAAGAGAGTAGTGAAAAGGTGTGAAGTGAAGAAGTGAAAAACCAAGAAGAGAGAGACAACACACACAGAGACAAGGAAGCATACGACATACTCAAGAAGAGCTCTGTGCATACAAGAAGAACCAAGCAAGACAGAATCAAATATACAATCAAGCCTACTCAAGAAGAGTGGTGTGCATATAATAGAATATTGAAGAGCTTCATCGACTACATCTCACCGCCTGTGAACCTGAAGCATACGACACTCTGATTCTCAAACAAAATCAAGAAGAGGACTCAGAACCATTTCTGATTAATTCCAAAACGAGTCCAGTGCTACACTGAAATCACTAGAGCCATTCCTAAACTCCACATCTCTGCTCTGTGATTTATTTATTCTACATTTTGAGCAGTGTGTGTTATCTGCTGTATTAAACACACACACTGACTCCTGTACTTTCACTGGAGGATCTGTAAATCCTCAGAAAACCTTTTACACTTCACTTCCCACTGTGGATAGTGGTAGAGGTCCTGTGACCTGGACAGCTGGCTGCTGTTGTTTGTTTTCCCACGTAGAACTGTGGTAGAGGTCTTGTGACCTGGACAGTGTGTTCACTGTTGTTAACCCCGATCCAGGGTGTGGATCACTTTTATATAAACTTTTGAGAGGACTAAGTCTCGGCTTGAGACTGAACCTCTTGGTTACTTCTCTGTTTTTATAGTTATACTCTATATCCATACTATACATATTTATTTCATATTCCGCTGCTATTACTTTGAAATATAATCTATCTTCAAAGCTACTTTGATAATTAAATTCGCAAGTGTTTATATTTATTATAAATCAGTAAATTAGTTTCAAAAGTTAATTTAATCATAAGATTAAGTTAACTGAGAATTAATCAATCTTTGAGAAGCTAATTGAACCTTTATATTCTATATAAATTCACTACAGTTTAATTTACTTTTGAAATTGGGGGATTTTATTAGAAATTGTTTTAACAGAAAATTTTAATTGGAACTCAATTCACCCCCCTCTTGAGTGTCCACTCCGACCAACACTTGGTATCAAAGGAAGTAAATACTTTCTAAAAGTGCTCTGCTTTTGAACTGTGATTTTAGTTGTATTTTAAAGTTCTTAAAATTTCTGTTATTTCTAAATTTTTATCTCTTTAAAATTCCTTTTTGTAATATCATGGATAATAGACTTGAGGGTGCTGCTACTAACCGGCCACCTTTCTTCAATGGAACTAATTATGCTCATTGGAAACTGAAAATGAAAATTCATCTAGAAAGCATAGGTTTTGATATTTGGACTGCTATTGAATCTGAATACAAAATTCCCACTACTGCTAGATCTACTTGGGATGAACCTACAAAGACTGCTTACAATAACAATTGTAAAGCTATGAATGCTCTGTACTGTGCTCTAGGAGATGAAGAGTTTAATAGAATTTCTGCATGTAAAACTGCATATGAAATTTGGGATACCTTAGCTGTTTCTCATGAAGGAACAACAAATGTTAAGGAGATGAGATTGAATACCTATACTATTAAGTATGATAATTTTAAGATGAAGCCTGATGAACCCATTTCTGATATGTATCTCAGGTTCAATGAAATTGTCAACACAATGACTTCTCTGGGAAAGGATGTTCCAGCAAAGGAACAAATTATGAGAATTTTGAGATGTCTACCTGAAAGATGGAGAGGAACCTCTGTCTCCATTAGAGAATCCTGTGACATTGCTGCTCTACCTGTCAAGGAATTAATTGGTAAGCTGATGATGTATGAAGAAGAGCTTAATGTAAATAAAGAAGAAGATGATGAACCTAAAAGGAAGTCTATTGCCTTCAAGACTACAACCTCAAAGAATAAGGATAAGGAAAAGCTTCAAGCTATCAATGAAAGTTCAAGCAGTGAGGAAAGTGAAAATTATTCTGACAGTGATGATGAGATGGCTCAAATAGCCAGGAGATTCAAAAAGTTCTATAGGAAAAAGAAATTCTTTAGGAAACCAAATTACAAGGGAAAGTATGACCAACAAGGGAAATGGAAAAAGGACTGGAAGAAGAACGACAAATCAGATGATGTTGTCTGCTATGAGTGCAAGAGGAAAGGACACATTAAAGCCGACTATCCAAAGCTGAAGTATAAAAAGAAATATGAATACAAGGATAAAAAGTACAAGAAGGACATGAAGGCTACTTGGAGTGCTTCAGAAGACAGCACAAGTGAAGCTGAATCTTCAGACTCTGAAAAGAATCGGGCCAACATGTGTTTCATGACAAACACTTCTGAGGTAACATCAGAGACTCCTGCTTTTAATTCATACTATTCTGGAGAAGATTCTGACTCAGAAAACATGTCAAAATCTGAATTGTTTGAATACTGTGACATGCTAGAAGAAACATGTAATGAGCTTAAAGATAAATATAAAGGTCTAAAGAAACAGTATGCTTTAAGTGTTAAGCATAAATCTGATCTGGATATAGAAGTAGAAAAGAATGCTCAGCTGCTTAAAGAGAATACTGAACTAAAATTGTCTAATGAGCAACTCAAGAAAGACTTAGAGAAGTTCACCAATGGTAAAAATACTCTAACACAAATGCTAGGAAAGCAATTTGCACCCAGATACACTACTGGTATAAGATACCAACCTGGACAAAGGAAAGTTGCCAAAACTAGATTCATTCCTAAATCTGGACAGAAGATAGTTAATTCTGGAACTTCTTATGCCTCAACCAGTTATACTCATAGTTATGAATCTAATAAGGTTTATCTTTCAAAGAATGTTATTTATACAAATTATATGAGACCCATTAGACAAATATGGGTACCTAAAGTGTTATTGGCTAACCTGTCTGGACCCAAGAAGATCTGGGTACCAAAATCATCTTCCATCTAAATCTGTTTTGTAGGAGACCTGCTTGAAGAGCTGTTACAAGAAGATATGGTATTTAGACAGTGGGTGCTCAAGACACATGACTGGAGATTATTCTTGCTTCAAGATCTTAATAAAAGTTGATGGAGGATTTGTCACCTTTGGTGATAACTCTAAAGGAAAAATCATCGGCCTAGTCCAGATTGGTAACACTGATTCAATTTTGATTTCTAAAGTTTTATTTGTTGATGAACTTAAATATAACCTGTTAAGCATTTCTCAGTTATGTGATGATGGTTTTCATGTTAAATTTGAAAATGATTCTTGCAATGTTTTTAACTCTAAAAATGTTTTAGTATTTTCTTCTTTAAGAAATGAAAATGTTTATGCTGTTGATTTAGATTCTTTAGCTAAACAGAACATTCCTTGTTTAAATGCTTTTCATAAAGAGTCTTGGCTTTGGCACAGAAGATTAGGACACTGCAATGTGCACTCACTTAGAAAACCTTCTAGGAAGAACTTGGTTAGAGACTTACCCAAACTTGAATTTCCAGCAGACAAAGTTTGTAATCCCTGTCAAAAGGGAAAACAACACAAAGTTTCTTTTAAATCAAAGAAAGAAGTTTCAACTTCTCAACCACTTGAATTGGTTCACATGGATTTGTTTGGACCATCAAGAGTTTCTAGTTTAAATGGGAAGCACTATGTCTATGTTCTCGTAGATGACTTTTCTAGATATACTTGGGTATATTTTCTAGCTCACAAAAGTGAAGCTTACTCTTACTTTGTTAAATACTCCAAGTCTGTAGAAAATCTTAGTGGACTCAAGATTAAGACCCTAAGAAGTGATCATGGTCGTGAGTTTGAGAATCAAGATTTTGAATCTTACTGCTCACTCAATGGCTATTCTCATAACTTTTCTGCCCCTAGGACACCCCAACAGAATGGTGTAGTAGAAAGAAGAAACAGAACCCTGCAAGAAATTGCTAGAACCATGCTCAATGAATATGACCTGCCAATTTACTTTTGGGCTGAAGCTGTTAATACAGCTTGTTATGTCATTAATAGAGTCTTGATCAGACCTGTTCTAAAGAAAACCCCTTATGAGTTGTGGAACCATAGGAAACCTAAGGTAAACTACTTCAAAGTTTTTGGCTGCAAAGTCTTTATTCTGAATACTAAAGATAATCTGGATAAATTTGCATCCAAGAGTGATGAAGGAATTTTCCTAGGTTACTCTATCTCTAGTAAAGCCTATAGAGTTTTCAATAAGAGAACCAAATGTGTGGAAGAATCTGTTCACATCAAATTTGATGAAACTGATCCACATGAGCCTAAAACCTCTCTTGGGAATCTTGAAGAAGATTTGTCTATTCTGGACCTTAATGATAAATCTAAAGAACCTGTTATAAAAGCATCCAGTTCTGGACATTCTCCAGAATCTGCTTCTGTTGAACCTCAATCTCTAGATGAACCTGAAATTTCTAGCCCTATCTTTTCAAGACCATCTAGGACTCTAAAGAACCATCCCTTAGATGCTGTTGTAGGAAATCTATATAGAGGGACTGTTTCGGTGCGGATGTGCGTCGGGTTACGCTGTTCCGCCAGGACGCGTTCGCGCGTGCACCCGTCAACCCGAGGGGATGGGCGCGCGGCTTGTGGTCCCGCAGTCCCGCTTTCCAAGGGCGGGCGGCATCCGTCCCTTATTCAGGGGCGTCTGCTCCTTGATCGAAACCGGGATGATGGGATGTCGGCTCCTCCTTCCTTGGACGTCTCCTCGGAACTTGTCGCCTAATCCGGGTCTCCCTCATAGACTTAAGAATGTTCGTGAATCTCGTTCCCGGCGCCATATCTTCATGGACACCGGTTAATTACGCTGCTTCCGCCCGGACGTTCCAAGGAGTCTGGGCGGGGCAGCAACCTGCGGTGAGAAGGCCGGGTGGCTCTGGGTGCTGGGGGCGTGTCGTAACACTGCGGCTCTGCACATCTGTCTTCCGTCCCTAATAGGGCTTCTCGAAGGCATGATGGCCTGAGGCATCCCGTACTAGGTGCGGGGAACTGTGTCACCTGAGGTTTTCCTCAGCTTCCCGTGTTTAACACGGGGTATGCCGCGAGTTTAACGTCCAGCGGGGACGGCATCGGACCGATCAACACGAAAAGTGGATCAGATGACAGAACCCCTTGCGGGGAACCTCCGACGCTGGGGCCAGCACATGGGCGGCTTCCCAAGTAACGTGGAGTGGAGTGAAGTGGCATGACCCCACCGGGATGTGGCGGCCCGGGTAAGGATCAGGATGGATGATGAAGTGAAGAGCTTGGACCCCAGAGGGGCTTCCTACGTACCGCGCGTTAACACGGATCAAAGTCAACGTAGTTCGGGCATACAGTTTAACGTCATGCTGGACGTCGGCAAGCCGACTCACGAAGAGGTCGAGGCCGCCGGGCGGAGGGTTGAACCGAACCACCTCGCTCGGAGGGGGATGGAACGGCCGGGTGGATCACAGTTTCACGTCATGCTGGACGATAAAAGGGGAAATGGAAAAGGGGGGCTGTGGGGAGGCACCGTGGAGATACACACGGGCAGTCTCCCACAGGGGCGGATTCATAGGTGAATCAACGCAAGCGTGAACCCTGGAGGGGTCCACTGATGGACGAACCGACGTAAATACGACCGGGACGACCAGGTGGTGGGCTTGGACCTCAGGGAGGCTTCCTACGTACCCTGTATAGAAGACAGGGATCAAAGTCCACGTAGTTCATTCTGTCAGGACTTACGCACTTGGGGCAGCCCGGATGCTGCAAAACTCAGTTGGAAGGGACTTGGACCGAAAGCAGAAGACACCTCGATCCCAGTCAGACCCTCTACTGGCTTCGGCAGTGGGGAGGCGCAATGGAGATACACATGTGCAGCCTCCCACGAGAAACTAGGGGTTTGTAATACCCTGCCCCCGTAGGAAAAAGCCACTCCCATTAAATTGTCCCTAAAGAGGGGCAATCCCGACATCCCTGCAGGGACGAGCGGGTGGGGGCCACATCCAAACCGGGGGGACCCTGCGTGCGGAGCACGGGATCAGGTTGCGGACGGTTTAGCGTCTTGCCAGACGAAGTACAGTTTAACGTCATGTGTTGAGGACGAAGCGGACGGTTTAACGTCTTGCCGGACGAAGTACAGTTTAACGTCATGTGTTGAGGACGAAGCACTTGGCAGTTTAACGTCTTGCAGCGCGGACGATGGGGGCTAGGCAGTTTAACGTCGTGCAGCTTGGACGGATGTGCAGTTTAACGTCATGCTGGACGAATATGCAGTTTAACGTCATGCTGGACGTATGCGCAGTTTAACGTCATGCGGGACGAATGCGCAGTTTAACGTCATGCGGGACGAATGTGCAGTTTAACGTCATGCTGGGCATAGGTTGTCGGACGATGGGTGCATGTCACTTCGCATGAACCTGGAGGGCCGCACGGGAAGACAACGCACGGTGCGGGCACCCGGGATGAGAATCATCGGGTGCCACACAGGCGGGTACCCTTAGGAGGTCAACGGGGACGACCCTGGCAGATTGCGCGCAAAAAGGAAGCTTTGCGCGCAATACTGCGGGCCGGCGCGCAATCGGGGCGGCTGGCGCGCAATTGGGCCAGCGCCTTGCGCGCGGATGCTTGAGATTGCTCACACCGGGCTTCGGATAGCGCGCGGGGGCAACGGCTCATTCTTTAACGAATGGCCACTTGAAAGAAGGGGGGGGGGGGTGCGCGCAATCAGGCCGGATTGCGCGCACCCCGGGGGCAATTGCGCGCAAGCGGGTTCTTTTGCGCGCAAAGGCCTTAGGGTGAGTTTTTATTCAAATGAAAGGAGCCAGCGGGGATTGCGCGCGAAGGCGGACCCCGAGGCTTTCTTGCGCGAAAGAAAGGAGGTTACCTGAAGTTCGTCATTGCGCGCGGAAGGGGTTGAATTGCGCGCACGAGAGACGTTTCGACTTCCAGCAACCTTTGAAACGTTGGGGGTCGCCTTATATTTATAGGCAACCCCGGGCGCGGAATCCAGGGTGCAAGCGCGAAATTCTCCTCACGGGCGCGGAATCGGGCGCGGCGCGCAAGGGAGTCGCGCGGACCCGCGGCGCGCAAAATTGCGCGCCGGACCGGCGCATTGCGCGCATCCCGGGGGGTTTGCGCGCGGAACATCACCTTTGCGCGCGGGCCTCTGAAATTCCGCGCAAGGCCTCCGGGCCCTCCGAAACATCCTTCCGACTCCAAATATGACCTCGCTTTCCGCATCCGGAGCTTCGTTTGGGAACAACGGACTTTTCCGGCGTCTACAAAAGCCCCCCCTCGGAATCTGATCGGCGAGAGGTCGCAACGATCGGGTTCCGAGGGAGACGCCGGAATGCCGAAGTCCTGGGCGACGCGGGACTGTGGCGCGCAAAAATGGGTGTCGGGCGCGAAAGCGGCCGATGCGGTCGCGCAAAGCCTTTTCCGCGCAGCGCGGACCACGGCCTCGCCTATAAATAGGGGCACTGGGTCCCTCCGTGCCGTACACTGGCCTTCCGCGCGATAAGCCTCTTTGCTCTCGTGCGCGAAATTTCCTTTTCCGGCGCGGAATTCGCTCGCTCGTCGCGCAAAACCGTCCGGACTTCGCTCTGTTTTTGCGCGAATACCCGGGGTTTTTCGCGAAGGACTTCCCGATTGCGCGCCGTCCACTAGGATTGTGCGCCGCCTCTCAAACTTTTCCACCAGCCTCGTCCGATCCCGCACGCTTCATCCCTTAACCCGCACGACTCCCGAATCTTCCGAGATGGCCGCGCACAGAGGAAATGAAGGGGATGCCGCCACTCGCAGAGCCGAGATGGCGACGAACGAGGAGGTTTACGGAGCCAAGGAGATTGTTTCTAACAATCAATCCTTGTTCGACTTACTAACGCCGGCCCAGAAGACATACCCATTGTCAGACAACCTGCCGCTCTGGAACTTTGGCCTCCTGGATGAGGTTCCAGTGCCAGGGTTCGAGGTTGATGCGCCGCGAACCTGGGTGACTCGGGAGGACGAGTTGCCCCGCTATAACATCACCAACAATGGGCATCCGGCCAGGGAGACCAGGCACTTGGACGTCTACGTCCTGAACCCGAGGACGCGAACCATTGATGGGGGTGAGCCTACAGCGGAGAATTCTCCAGCCCTCTACTCGAGCACATACCGTCAGAGCGTCACTGACGACACCAAGGGCTGGCTGAAGGACTGGGACTTGCGGTCTGGGGGAAACTTTACCAGTGAATGGGCCTGGGCGTTCTGGGTACGCCACACTTGTGATCACTTCGCAGAGGAGCTGCGGTACATCGGCCTGTTTGAGGCGGTGTGGACGTCGCAGTTCCACTTCTACCAGCAGTCTGAGCTCGGGCCGGAGCTGTTCACTCGCTGGTCCCCGGATACCAACACCTTCCATCTTCACCATGGGGAGGTCGTCATCGGTCTCTGGGACATCCACTGCATCGGAGGTATCCCGCTGGAGGGCTACCAGTACGATGAGTTCCTGCCACCGAAGAACATCTGGGAGGACAGGTCACGGACTCCCATTCTGACCTGGCATCTGCTTGACCTGGCTACGCAGCGGCTCGGGATCCAGGACTTCCAGAAGGACATAGCCTACAAGGATTGGTTCGGCCAGTTCCTGGAGCATGACCCGGCGGTCAAGATGCCAGGCAGGGGGAAGCGGTGCCCGACCGCAGCTCAGAGGAGCCGGAACGGGTCGTACTGGCGGGTTCTGGAGACGGGCGACTACCGCTCATGGGGGTACCGCGTCATCGAGGCCCGGGACCCGAATGTCCGGTACGCGGCGTTCCTGGCCGCCTTTCTGAGCGGGTGGCTCCTGCCAGTGCGGGATGCGAGGATGGGCGTCCGCCCGACGACGCTGGCGATGGCGGGCGCCATGGCTGCCAATAAGAGGTACAACCTCGGGGTCCCAGTACTGGCGAGGCTGTATGCCATTCTGGGACGCATCTCACGAGGGGGGTCGCCACGAAGGATCTGTGGGCCCTTTCAGTTCTTCCACGGCTGGGTGGCTGCTCACCTTGGTGGGTATACGTTCCCAAATGCCATCAGTCCTCCGGGCAACGGCCTGTGACCCTCCCTGCTGAACATTGCGGGGGTCGCTCCGATGACCCTCAGTGAGGAGGGCGTGAGGGTTCGGATTGGCAATCAGGACAATTTCAACTTCAGCCCGTTCCCCACTCCCGTCGGCCAGATGATCGACAACGGACAGGGCCCGCTGGAGCAGCATGAATACTTCCTGAACATGCGGGGCGGGGTGCTCGTGACTCGGATCGACGGGAAGGTGATCTGCGAGCCTTACGTGCCGACCCGGTTCGCCAGGCAGTTCGGGTGCCTTCAGCGGATGCCGAAGAGGGTATTCACCGCTGTCCGGGAGGAGACGAACCCTTGCGTCCTTCGCCAGATGTGGCTGATGTTCGTCGCCTTCGGCTCTGGCGACGTCATCACTCTCCCTCCTACCGGGATCGACGCAGGCTTGGCAACCGAGTATGCCGAACACTGGGCCATCGCGTACCCTGAGGGGCTTCTACGGAAGCCAGTTCGGCGGCTCGAGGTCACCCGTGCGGAGACCGGGCGTCAAGGGAGGAGGCGAGGCGCCGCCACACGGGGGAGAACGGAGGCGCGCCAAGCAGCGGGGCCGGCGCGAGCAGGGACTTCGGCGGCGGGCACATCGCAGGCTGCCGCTACGACCTCGGCGCCCAGAGAGGGGGCACATGCGGCGGTCGGGGAGCGGCCCGGGAAGCAGGTGAGGCGTCTGCTCGAACCCTCCCACGATGCAGTCTTCCCGGCGCTGTGGTCGGCCTGGATGACCCTGCGGCAGTCACTGGGGACCGACGTCATCTGGCGAAAGATACTCAGAGAAGGAATCTATCTGCCAGAGGTCGGGCGCCTCCAGATCACCGACAGGGTGGACTTCAACCGGCAGTATGCGTATCTGACGGCAATGGACGAGTACGCGCGCCAACGGGGTCAGCGTGCGGAGCCATCCCTTCTGGTGAAGGTGATGCTCGGTCTAGAGCCTGCTCCAGAACGGATGCCGCCGGGAGAAGATGACAGTAGCAGCGACTCCAAAGAGGAGGAGGATACGGGGGAGGATGAAGGCTCCGAGGGAAAGTCCCATCAAGGGAGTCCGCGGGAGAGCGGCGAGGTGGCCGACTCCGACAATGTCGATGTCACTGAGCTCCTCGAGGTCCGCTTCTATCCCTACTCAACCTGCTTCATCCATTCTCTTATGCAGCTTCTAACCCATTTCTCCACCTTCCTCAGGAGTGCACGGATATTGGCCAGGCGTCCCCAGCGGGAGTAGGAGGGGCGCCAGCAGGACAAGGCGGGGGCCAGACACCTATCGTCGAACTGACAAGTGAGGATGGGTCCCCTGCTGCAACTGTTCCTGCGGCGGCCGGGATAGCGGAAGATGACGCTCCGACCTCCCGTAAGTCTCCCTACTTTACTGCTGGTGTTTTCCATTGACGATCCGTGACTAACCACGACATGCCCTGCGCAGTGATCTCAACCTTGGAGGCTCGTCGGGTTGCCGAACCCGGGCCATCTACGAGTGGACCAGTGGTGGACATGCCGCCTGCTCCGGAACAGACCTTCCAAACCGAGCCGGCCCCACCAACTGCTGATCAAGGGGCTCCGGACATCGGCGGTGCTGACATCGGAGAGAGGTTGGGGGCTGACGAGGGTGTCAGCGCCGCTGGGGAGAGAGAAGAAGGTTGCCCGGATGTTGGGGAACCTATCCCTCGTGAGGACCTCCCAGGGGCGGACCCTGCAGCAGACCTGCTGGCTGCCTTCCCTGCTTACCGGCCTGCCGACCCCGAGGAGATGGATGACTCGGACGCGGAGGCGGTCGAGGATAGCCGGGTAACGCGACGCAGGGGGTGGAAGTGCATCCAGCGCTTCCTCAAGCGAGACCCATCGGAATGGCTGGGGCGCATGGGATCACTTCAGACCTGGCTGCGCTTCCTGTGTGCCGGGGGAGCTGATGCTCAACGCCTCCATCTGACGGTCCGTGATTTCATGGCCGAGAAGATGCGCGAGAGCCGCCGGCGTGCCGACGTCGCACAAAGTCGGGACATGTCGGAGAGCACGCAGGCGCTCCTCGCGGCAGAGCAGGAAGTCCGGCGCCTCGAAGGGCAGGCGGCAGAGAAGGAGGCCTTCGTCGCAGCATGTACCGAGCTTGTGGAGCAACTATCGGCACAACTGATCGACGCTCAGGTACAGCTGACGGAGGCGGGCCAACAGATGGTCACACTCCAAGTCGAGCGGGAGCGCGCACAGGCCAGGATTGACGAACTGCGTGCTGCGACCGCCGACGAGGAGAGGGCACGCAGAGAACGAGAAGCAGCCCTGGAGGCCGCCAGCCAAAGGGTAGCGGCATTAGAAAGACTTATCCAGCACGCTAATCCCTAGGGGCTTTGTTTTTTGCCATTCCTAGAACATTTTGCTTCCGTTATTCAATATTTCGATCCATTTGTATTAATCAATATATTTATCTGCGTCTTTCGGTTTAATATGCTCAACCACAATTCGTTGTCTTGCGGGAGTGTTAACCAAGCATCAGGCATCCATAATTGGGCCTGGGTTTCTGGAGAAAAGAGGGAGGTCATTCCTAGGAAAGGAGACCTCAGACCTAACCAATGTATCATCCCCCAACTTGTTCCAACACACGAGCGGGACAACGCTAGGGGCGTTGAGATTTTATCCGAACATAGGGAAATGAGAAAGGGTGAATCGCGTGTCCCGAATCCGGACATCCACAACGGTTGGCCTTCCAGGAAATGCCCAAGATGGTAGGCGGACAGTGGATCGACCATAACAACTGCAATAGACGGACCGAAAAAGGCCATCATTCATATTGCAGGAGGCGGACCACATGTCATCATGAATACCGCTTTGGGGTTCCTTCAGACACAAGGGTGGAAATCCCGATCAACAGGGCATGCGAAGCGTGGGGCGAAGTGACGATTTGTTCGGACAGAATCCAACGCTCTCAAAATTGCGCCACCGTGGGGGAAGCGTATTAGGCGGATGCACTAATCTGGCCGTGAGTCACCTCAATTCTCAGACAGCACCTCTCTGACGAGGAAACCGTCGCTTCCCATCCTTGCGATGGGGCATCCCGAGCTGAATCGGGGAGAATATTACGACTGCACCACTCTACCCGAAGTCAGGCCAGACGACCGGCGACGAGGAGGGGCGGGACTTATCGATCCCTGAGGCTGGACCCGAGTCGAAATTCCCGGGCGTTCCTACGTACTCCATCAAGCTGGAGATCAAGCCACACGTAGTTCTGAGAGTGCAGTTTAACGTCATGCAGGACGTAGGACCCCATTTGGGGTAGATCTTAGTTTAAGGTCTTAGAGCTCGGACCATAAGGGCTGGATCTTAGTTTAAGGTCTTAGAGCTCAGACCATAAAGGGGGGATCTTAGTTTAAGGTCTTAGAGCTCGGACCATAAGGGTGGAGGATCTTAGTTTAAGGTCTTAGAGCTCGGACCATAGGGCTAGAGGATCTTAGTTTAAGGTCTTAGAGCTCGGACCATAAGGGCTAGATCTTAGTTTAAGGTCTTAGAGCTCGGACCATAAGGAGAGATCTTAGTTTAAGGTCTTAGAGCTCGGACCATAAGGGGAGATCTTAGTTTAAGGTCTTAGAGCTCGGACCATAAGGGGAGATCTTAGTTTAAGGTCTTAGAGCTCGGACCATAAGGGGGGATCTTAGTTTAAGGTCTTAGAGCTCGGACCATAAGGGGAGATCTTAGTTTAAGGTCTTAGAGCTCGGACCATAAGGGGGGATCTTAGTTTAAGGTCTTAGAGCTCGGACCATAAGGAGAGATCTTAGTTTAAGGTCTTAGAGCTCGGACCATAAGGGGAGATCTTAGTTTAAGGTCTTAGAGCTCGGACCATAAGGGGAGATCTTAGTTTAAGGTCTTAGAGCTCGGACCATAAGGGGAGATCTTAGTTTAAGGTCTTAGAGCTCGGACCATAAGGACTCAAAGCACGCCACATCGTGGTCATATCCCCTGGATATGCGAAGATGCACTGAGGGATAGTGTCAAGAGTGTCGAGGTTTCGCCTGGTCAGAATGGGAGGTGGAAAATGTGAATCATGCGGCCATTCACTCAAGGACTGGGGGCACCGGTGTAACGATATGGGAGTACTGCCGACCGTGGCGGAAAAGCAACATCAATATCGCACTAACCGTTGGTGGAATGAGGCAGCAAACGAGCATCGACCGCTCAATCACAGGATTCATATCGATTTGCTACCCGAGGCCATTGGGGGTACCGGCCCGAGTCGGTGGGAGAGCACTGAGGCATTGTGTCCGAACCGTTCACGGGGGCTCCACCCAGGGCGTAGACGATGGGTCCGAATGAAAGGGAGCACGAAGCCTGAAAAGTGGAGGAAACCTGACCAAGCGGATCCTGACCCTCCTGGCAATAAACCAGAGTACTCTTGACACCGGTGGACCACGGCAAGGGGTCGGGGAACACGCCTTGAGGGTGACCTGAAGGCGGCGGATTCCCCAGAGAAGGGGGAATCTCTAAGAGGTGGGGGGCTGGACCCGAAGTTTCAAACATCCGGGCGTTCCTACGTATCCCATAAGGATGGGAATCAAGCCGCACGTAGTTCTTGAAGCGCGGTGCAACACAATCGGGCACCAGCGCGGGGAAGAGTGCGGGTCTGACCCTCGCACACAAAAGGAGCGGCATTTGATATTTCTTGTTTGTCCTTAAAGATGAATGGTTTTTCTTTGTGCGGCGACATGCCCGTGATTGAGAAATCTCTGGCGTCGCCACAATAATCAAGCCATGGAAGGCATTGATGAATGGCGTGGTCATTAACCAGCGCCCAACATGAGTGTCCCCTGAGGAGGACATCACGATGCAGTGCCGTTTCTCGTCGGGCGGCCAAGACGATCACAGTTTACGGTCGTGTGGTAGGACCAGACAACACAGTTTAAGGTCGTGTGGTTCGGACCATGGAGGAATCCGCTTATTGCGGTACGGCGGACACGGCGGAGGTGGGAACATACCCAGCCCTGCAGTCACGCACGATTCCAGGAGAAGAGTCTTGGGATAGGGGTCTGCATATGTCCATCACCCGAGGGGCAGAGATGCTAGCCTCCAGATATACTGGGCCCAGAACGCAATTGTTCGGGCGACTCCCTCCTCCTTATGGGGATGAGGGTCCAGCTACGCATGGCCCTTAGGGAGGATATCTGCATATATCCTTGGTGCTCAGATCATGGGAGCCTCGAACGACATCATTACCCTGGTTGGTCTGCCTAACGTGTAGAGGCGTACCGGAGGTCAGTATGAAGAGAGTGTCAAGATTCCACTACAACGCACAAAGGCGGAGTGTGATGAGGAATGTGCAACCAATGTTCAGAGCCTGAGAGAGCTGACATGGCGATCAAGGACGTTGCTGACGCATTCGCAACACAACATCCGATCGCGTCAGCCTAAGACGGGGCAAGAAAACGAGCATCGACCGCTCAATCGCAGGATTCATATCGATTTGCGGCCCAAGACCCACCGGTAAATCGACCCGGAGCGGTGGGAGAGCACTGAGGCATCGTACCCAAACCGCTAACGAGGATCCCTTTGAGTGAAGGCTCGAACAAGAGGAAGCGCGGGGCCTGACAAGCAACACAGGACTTGTCGGGATTGAATCTGACACTACGAGTCATAGACCGAAGCACCCAAAACATGTTAACAGATCTCTGGAAAGGGTCGGAGGACTCACCCTGAGAGCAACCGAAGGGGGGCAGGTCCCCGTGATCAACCAAGAGACGGGGCTGGACCTGAGACACAAGCGTCCAGGCGGTCCTACGTATCCCATAAGGATGGGAATCAAGCCATACGTAGTTCTGGAAAGGCAGTTTAACGTCATGCAGGACGATGAGGGGTGTGAGGTAGTCCCACACACGGGGGATGCGTACGGCGCGGCCAGTAGACCGACGTGAATGAGGACATAATCCCCCGCTCACGCGATACGCCTCGCACAAAAAGGAGGGGAACTGGGGCCAGAGGCCCAACGCGGGATAGGGATTCCCGGGAAATGGGGCTGGGCCTGAAACATGAATGTCCAGGCGGTCCTACGTATCCCATAAGGATGGGAATCAAGCCATACGTAGTTCTTGAAGTGCAGTTTAACGTCATGCAGGACGATGAGGAAAAAAGAAGGGGGGAGCAGAAGGCATCCCCAAACGTGGGGGGGGCGTACAGCGTGACGAGCAAACCGACGTGAATGAGGGCATAGCCCCGCACTCACACCATACGCCGCACACCCGGGGGCAACTGGGCCAAGGGCCCGAGATGGGATGGAAATTCACGAAGGATGGGGCTGGGCCTGAAACACGAGGGTTCAGGCGGTCCTACGTATCCCATAAGGATGGGAATCAAGCCGCACGTAGTTCTTGAGTGGCAGTTTTACGTCATGCAGGACGAATGCTGAACAGTTTAACGTCTTGTAGCTCGGACGTAGTGCAGTTTAGCGTCATGCGGGACGAAGCACTTGGCAGTTTAACGTCTTGCAGCGCGGACGAATGCTGAACAGTTTTAACGTCTTGTATCCTGGACGAATGCAGTTTAACGTCGTGCAGGACGTGGTGCAGTTTAGCGTCATGCAGGACGAAGTGCAGTTTAGCGTCATGCAGGACGAAGTGCAGTTTAGCGTCATGCAGGACGAACGGACACTCAGGCAAAGTATTGCTTGAGGAACCTAGCGTTGGTGGGAGGAGTGACACGCTCACCATCCATAGTCGCTAGGGAGTACGCGCCATTGGGATAGACCTTGTGGACAACAAAAGGTCCCTCCCACTTGGGCTCCAACTTGGGCGGCTTCCTGCCGGGGATCATCGGTGCTCTTAGGGCTAGCACTAGATCACCCTGCAGGAAGGAGCGGAGGCGAACCTTCTTATTGAAAGCTCGAGCCATTCTGCTTTGATGCCTCTCCAAGTTGTGCAAAGCGCGAAGTCTATTCTCATCCAGTGCTTCCAACTCGACTAGACGGGCTTCAGTAACTCTGTCCGGCGCTTGCTGGTCGTAGACCGCAGTGCGCAAGGACGGTAACTGGATCTCGATGGGCAGGACGGCCTCAGCTCCATACACCAGGGAATAAGGGGTCATCTGGGTGGAATTGCGAGTCGTCGTCCGATAAGCCCAGAGGGCGTTGGGGAGCTTGTCCGGCCAACTCTTCTTGTTCTGACCAACCATCTTTTGCAGAATGTTAGAGAGGGTTTTGTTAAACGCCTCGATCTGTCCATTCTCCTGCGCATGATAGCGAGATGTATGGTTCGAGCGGATGTTATACTTGGCGTACAACTTATTCAACTCGGCTGCTCGGAAATTGGTTCCGTTATCCGTGAGGATAGCGTGAGGCACTCCAAATCGATAGATGATGTTGGAGGTCACGAAGTCAGCGATCGAACAGGTTTTGACCTCTCTGAGCGGAATCGCTTCTGCCCATTTGGAGAAGAAGTCCGTGGCGGTCAGAATGAACCGGCACTGGCGAGCTGTCGCCGGCGGGTAAGGTCCCACAACGTCCAGTCCCCAGACTGCAAAGGGCCAGGAATACCTTGTGGTATGGAGAGGCTCCGGCGGCCGATGCACAAAGTTCGCATGAACCTGGCACGCATGGCACCTCCTGGCGTACTTGATGCAGTCATGGATCATAGAGGGCCAGAAGTATCCCAACCTCCGAATCTGGTGGGACAGCTTCGGCCCAGTCTGGTGGGCGCCACATGAACCAGCATGAACCTCTTGCATGACTCGTGGGATCTCGACTCCCTGAAGGCAACGGAGGAGAACACCATCAAACCCGCGCTTGTAGAGGATCTGCTCCAGATCGGGACTGCTCTGGAGGACAAACTGCGATGCGCGGCGTCGAACTCGCTCGCGCTCGGCCCGATCTGACGGAAGAATGCCATGTTGGAGGTACTCAACCAAAGGCGCCCTCCAATCACGGGCTGATTCGACTGCTATATCTGGGGTACTCGGGGCTCTGGGCATAGGGGCAACCGTGGTGAGGTTACTTACCAACGGGCCGCGATCTTCTTCCAGGATAACGGGAGCGATGAGCCTGCGGCGCGTCACGCGGACGATCAGGTTGTCCTGTTCAGGTTCCGCAAGTGACGCAGCCAGGCTGGCCAAAGCATCTGCTCGACCGTTCTGCGACCGGGGAACATGGACAATTTCCGGCCGAGAAGGGAACCGGGCCATCAGAAGAAGGGTGCACTCCAACAATGGCACAAGTTCCGGCTTCCTGACAACGTAGTCGCCATTGATCTGCTTAACGACCAGCTCGGAGTCCCCTTTCACACACAGATGGGGCACGTCGATCTCGAGAGCTAACTCGAGGCCGGTGATGAGGGCATGGTATTCCGCCTCATTGTTGGTACAGCCCTCTGACAACAGGAAAGAGTATGGCAGCACGGCTCGCTCCGGGGTAATGAAGACGATGCCCAAGCCCACACTATTGAGCTTAGGATTATCGAGTCTTCTACCGGTGGGGCTCCGGGAGGCACCGTCAAAGTGCATCTGCCAGCATGGATCGGCTCGATCAACCGAGAGAATGGTCTCATCAGGAAAGCCTAGATCCAGCGGCTGATCCGCGGAGGTCGGGTGAGCGGCCAGAAAGTCTGCCAACGCTTGCCCTTTGATGGCCTTCTGAGACACATACCTGATGTCGAACTGCTGGAGAATCACAGCCCACCGCGCTAGACGACCAGTCAACATAGGTCGGCTCAGGATATATTTCAACGGGTCTGCCCGAGAAACCAACTGTACCTCACGGTGCTGCAAGTAGTGCCGTAATTTCTGTACGGCAAATACGAGCGCCAGGCAGCTCTTCTCGATGGGGGAATACCTAACCTCCGCATCGAGGAGCATGCGACTGAGGTAATAGAGGCTATTCTCTGTTCCCTCGTTGTTCTTCTGGGCGAGAAGGGCACCCAGGGACCGTTCCAGGGCGGTCACATAAAGGACCAGCGGCTTTCCGGATACGGGCGGCATCAGGACCGGAGGTTGAAGCAGGTACTGCTTGATTTCCTCG
This sequence comes from Viscum album, assembly GCA_963277665.1. Lineage (NCBI taxonomy): Eukaryota > Viridiplantae > Streptophyta > Magnoliopsida > Santalales > Viscaceae > Viscum > Viscum album. The sequence continues at coordinate 1,513,468,647 of OY728134.1, read as the reverse complement.
AAAGCGGTCTGACACTATTTATCCCATACATAGGTGGCACCTTTCTTCATAAGCCGAGAAAAGGGCTTACACTTGCCGGCCAGATTCGCGATGAATCGGCGTATATAGGCTAAGTGGCCTTGGAACCCTTGCAGTTCCCGGACGGTACCCGGGGGAGGCATCTGGCTAATCGCCCTGATTTTCTCTGGGTCGATCTCAATACCCCGGTATCTTACCACAAATCCAAGGAACTTTCCGGAGGTGACCCCAAAGGCACACTTCAACGGGTTCATCTTCAGGCAGCGAGACCGGAGGAAGCTGAACACTTTCTCAAGATCTTTGAGATGGTCCTGACGCTGGCGCGATTTGACAACCAAGTTGTCGACGTAGAATTCCACCAGTGTGCCGAGGATTGGCTTGAATATGCGGTGCATCGCCCGTTGATAGGTGGCACCTGCATTCTTCAGGCCGAAGGGCATGACCCGGTAGCAAAAGGTACCTTGGGGGGCCCTGAAGGCAGTGAACTCCTCATCCTCAGGGGCCATCCGAATTTGGTTGTATCCGGAGTATCCATCCATGAAGGAGAGGGCTTGGAACCCTGCCGTGGCATCAATCAACAGCTCTGTCACTGGAAGGGGAAAATCATCCTTCGGACAGTGGCGGTTGAGATCGCGGAAGTCGATGCAGACTCTAATCTGCCCGTTCTTCTTCCTGACCGGCACAATGTTGGCCAGCCATTTGGGGTACTGAACTTCCCTCACGAAGTTGGCTTTGATAAGCTTGTCAACTTCGGCCTCAACCATGGCACCATGGGATGGGTGCATCTTCCTGGGAGGCTGCTTGAACCCGCGATGGTTCGCCGGGAGACCAAGGCGGTGGACGGCTACCTGAGGATCTAGCCCCGGCATCTCGTCATAGCCCCAAGCGAACACATCACGGTGCTGCCTGAGAAAGTCCACGTACTGCTGCCGCTCCTCAGAGGGCATGGCGGCACTAACCAACGTGGGTCTTGGATCGGCCTCGGTTCCAAGGTTCACCTGTATTAACTCATCGACCGTGGCGGGGACGCCCTCCTCAAAGGCTGGGGGTGCGTCTTCCATACCCTCTCCACTCGGGGAGGGATCATCCACGGGAGAGACTGCGTTGGAAACTGCATTGGGGCTACCAGGTCCTGCTGGGCCACTGGTGCTGGCGCGGGCGGTCGCGGTCGTCTCATCAGGAGACTCGCGGACCGTCAAGACCATGGCGACGTCCAACCGGTGAATCGGGAGGACGTAAGCGTCATCCAGACCTGCCCAGGGATCACTCGCAACAGCGACAGGCTCAACCTCACCTGCCAGGATCTGCTTATCCTTGCTCTTGTAATAGTCCGCGTCCAGATAACGGGCTTCACATGAGGCAAAAGGAGAGGCATCTCCTTGAAGCACGCCTACTCGACCATTAAGGGAGTATTTGAGGCATTGGTGGTATGACGAGGGGACCGCCGCGTGAAGGTGAAGCCATGGCCTGCCCATCAATGCGTTATACGCAGTGTCCTGAGAGACTACCATGAATTCGGTGTTGGCAACCAAGTCACCGAACTGGGTCTTCAAACGTATCTTGCCGACCGGGGTTTGCTCGGTGCGGTCGTACCCCTGGATCCTGAGGTCGGAGGGAATCAAGTCATCCTCAGACAACCCCAATCTCCGGAGCGTCCGAGTTGGAATCAGGTTAATCCCGGACCCCGTGTCGACAAGACAACGCCGGACTTCAAGGCCATTGAACTGGCCAGTGACATACAGCGGACGAATGTGTCCCTGTATAGGAGGGTCTTCATCCTTACCAGAGAACGAGATAACTGCATGACATTCGGCGTCCTCGATCGTTTCGGCGTGAAAGGCCTCTGCAGCCGCAACCTCTGTCTCAAACTGGAGGGGGCTCTTCAGGGCTTCAGCGAGTGCCTCGCGCATCTCAGATGACATGCGCAGAGCCTCAAGGATGGAGAGCCTTGCTGGGATGTCGGCCAAGTGCTTCAGGACATCATACTTTTTGGCCAAGCGCGAGCTCCTGGTTGCAGGAGGTTGCTCTGCGGTTGGTGGCATGACGGGCCTTACCGGTTGGATCGGCGGCCGACTGGTACTTGGCGCATCTCGCTGTTCACTGGTCGCAGTCCGGGAAATGGTCACCGTACTGGAGTCAGGAGGCCGGGATGGACTTGTGGCAGGGCGGAGCTGGTCGCGACGCGGCTGAGGCGGTTCTGCCTGGTCCCACACCACAAACAGTGGCGGAGGCGAATCCGTCATCCCCGGATGGGGAGCCTGCGCACGTTGAGCTCGATCTTGAGCCTGCCGCCTAGTCTCAGTGGCGTGCACGGCCTGGCCGGAGGTACCGACGGCTGTGCCCCGGCGACTCCTGCTGCTGCAGTTCTTCCGACGGTGGCGACGACCGGGGACACTAGGGAGGTCCACCTGGTGTTCTTCAACGTCGGGAACCGAAAAGGGATTTACCAGCACGACGGTGTTAACCGAAGCGTACCCAATACCGTCATCGGACGAATCATCCATCACCGGGCGGATCCGAGGAGGGACCCCCATCTCCGGGGGCATGAAATCGCCGAGAGTACGGGATAGTGGCGGAACTGGCGGGGCGCGCTCTTCCTTCTTGCGCTGCCGCCGTTTGCTCCTCTTGGAGGAGGCAGACCGGGACGACGATGCCGAAGCAGCACCCGCAGGTTCTGGGGGCTCAGGCTGATTCAAGCGCGCACGGATGATTCCCTGGGCGCGAATGGTCGTCTTGCGGGCCATCCAGTTATTGTACTTCTGGGATCCGCGGTCGGAGACCAGCTGCCATTCTTTCTCATCGCCACCATCGTCATCTGATCCCACGAACACGCCCGCTACCTGTGCTGGAGCTGGGCCCAACCTGATTACATTGTTGTTAATATGGTCTTGGAGCCAGTCCTTAAACACATAGCACCACTGGATGGTGTGCCCCAGGGCCCGATGGTAGGGGCAGTAGCGGGGGTTATCTGTGAGATGTGCCTCCTCTGGCTTCCAACACTCAGGCAGTCGCACAATCCTCTGCTCCAGGGCGCTCCGGAAATAACCGGGGACCTGATCCTCATGGAATGAGTACATCAGGTGTCGCGGGCCCCTGGGAGCGCGGTCTTGACGAGGGGCTGGAGGGGCCTGCCGAGGAGGTGGACCCTGATTATCTCGCCTAGGTTGTGGCGGTACATTACGCGGAGGGGCCGGCCGGTTCTGAGGCTGCCGTTGCTGGGCCGGGAACTGAGCCCGTGGAGGCGGATTCCTGTGAGGCTGCGGAGCTGGCCTCACCGGCAGCAGCTCCAACGGCCTGGGAGCCTCTATCTGGGCCACAGCAGCGGGCTCAGCCCTGCTGGCTCTCCTTGCAGGAATCATAGGAGGCAGCGGGTGTGCCTGGCTGGCCTGTTGCAGGGCTTCCTCAAGACGTTGAGCTTTGTCTGAGAAGTCCCTGAACCCTCCGGGGTAGTTCTGAGTAATCAGGGAAGGGACCAGCTCGGTCTTGACGTTCCCGACGCACATTGTCAGCAACTGCTCCTGAGTCAATGGCATGTCAAGGGAATACGTGAGACCCTTCCATCGGGCGACGAAGTCCGCGACTCGCTCATCAGGCCTCTGCTTGCACTTGAAGAGGTCTGCGATACTCGTCTTCCGGGTCGTGGAACTGAACTGGTAGAGGAACTGTCTACGGAGGTCCTCCCAGCTGGTTACCGACCCGACGGGGAGCTGGCTGTACCAGACAAATGCTGGCCCTTCCAGTGTCTGAACAAAGCAGCGAAGCTTAGCGGCCTCCTGCTGCGCCGGAGTCCCCAACATAGGCCCGCACCTCGAGTTGAAGTGGGCTAAATGCTGTGGCGGATCTCCAGTCCCGTTGAAGGGGGCGAAAGTGGGATTCCCGAATCCCGGAGGCGCCGGCATGTCATCCACCCATGCTGGGTAGGGCTTGCCGTCCGGTGGGATCGCCACCTGCCGAGTCTCCAAGGCTTCCAAGCGGGCAATGAGTGCCGCCATCGGATCGTCCGGACATGGGTTCCAGTCCTGGCGAGGATCTCTAACCACGAGCGCATTGCATGGCCCTTCAATCGGGTCGTCGACCGGGTCGTCGAACTCGGCAGCTCGTGGGATGGCGGGCGGAGCGGCCCTTGGGGCAGCGGGAGGAATCCGAGCGGGATCTCTCAGGTAGTCACGCCGCTCGGGAGGGTGTGGCGAAACATACCGCGCCCTCTTGCCGTAGGCAATGGCCTCTCTCCTGTCGGCGAACACGGTGTAATCACGGTTGCCCGGGAGAGTCTCGTCGAGGTGCGGTTGTTCCGGTCCCTGTTGTCCTGGCCTGGGATCACCGTAGTCAGGCCGCTGCTCCGCAGCGCGCTCGGCGAGGAGCTGGTCAACCAGCCTCTTCTGTTCGGCGAGCTGCTGACGTATCATAGCCTTCTCGGGATCCTCCTCTGCCCTCCGCATGGAGGCAGATGGGTCGGCGGGCTTTACAGCCTCGCTGTGCTCTTTTCCTTTGCTGACGTTTCGGCTCAACGTCAGTGCTTCAGTGGGCGCGGGGAGCCCCAGGAGGTTCCTCTGATGACGAGTAACTCTCACCGATGGATCTGACGACGGCTTGTCTTCGGGGGGGAAGCCCCCGTCGAGAAGTTCCAAGTCGTTCCCCTCTCCCGACAGGTCAGCCATATTGACTGTTCCTGTCCCTGGGGATATACCCTCAGGGCCACCCAGCGAATCGGGCTGTCGGCGGATCACACTGAAGCGTAGGGCAGCGTACTGCCCCCATCGACGGATATACACGTGGGGAGTGGCTTCCTCGATAACTTTGCGGAGTACTTGAAAACACTCAACGCATCGTTGTTGGAGGGCCTCGTGGTGCCCAAATGACCCGGGGTGCCGGACCGCGGGGAGCGTGGCCAGGTCAATTTGACGGCACTGCTCACCAATATCCTCTAGGTGTAGTTGACTCCCGGGGTATGGCATTTGTAGGCAGTGAAGACGGGAGTGAGTCTCCCGGAGAGTTCGGCGGAAGCATTCGAACTCACCCGGGGTGAGTGATTCGGGTGCATCAAAGCCCGGTCCTGCGACTGGCCAAAACTTCTCAGGGAAGTGGCCCTCTGCAAGGACGGTCCAGAAGCTCCACGACTCAAACTCGGGACCCAGATCTCCTCGGTCCTCTTCAATGGCTGGGAATGGACGGGGAACCAGCAGTGGTGCCGAGGCGGGCCGTCGGGCCGACGGGCTGGCCGGCGGCGAATACGGCGAGCAGGCCGATTGGACTCCATATCCCGGGCCTCCCCCTGAGGGTGGCGGTGCCCCAGCTACCACATCACGATAGGACGGGCCGGCGAGCGAACATCCTGCCGTAGCATCGGTGCTCGCCGAGGGTGCACTAGATCGAGGTTCGACCGCCGGTCCCCAGATAAAGTCTCCGGCTTCTCCGATCGGGGCGGAAGGCACTTCCGGAGGGGCCGGTACCAACCGCAAGCTTGATCCTTGGGGGTCTACCAGGCCCTCGTTACTCCGGATATACCTTCGGAGAGAAGCGGGGATCACATCGATCTCGCTCTCGGGGAGCACGAGGCTGACGTGCCGCATTCCTACCCCTGCCCTTGACTGGCGGGGTTGGGGAAGGGGCTCTGTCGCCGAATCGTACTCTGCCTCTGAGTCAGAGAAGCACACCGGTCGGATCTCTGTCCGGAATTCCGTAACATTCTTCCCTCGGCGTCGACGCCTTGCCTTCCTGCCCCTGGGTGGTTCTTCGGGGCAGGGCTGATCTCTGTCCTGGCGTCCTCCGGCCGCACTGGTGCTGGGGCCAAGAGGACTGGGAACCAAGGTGCGAGGGGCACCGGGACAGATATCAAAGGGGACGCGGGGAGAGATGATTCCGGGCAGGCCTCCGGGCCGGGATCGGGAGGTGGGATGACCCATGCCTCTTGGATCAGCCACACGGAGTAGACCCTGTTGGTGAATAGCGCTACCGCGAGGTGGTCCGCGGTGGCTACTGCCTGTACCAGCAACCGGGAGAGTCAACCCAACCTGCCTTTGGGGCGGTCGGGGCCTCGATCCGGGTCGGGCATAGGAGTTCCCCCGCTCAGGATGCACAGAGGCCTGGCGACTGGAGCCAGCGGTGGCTCGGGCCAATGCGGCCGCTGTTGCTAGAGCCCCAAGGTGGGCATCCTCTTCCGCTCGTGCCCGACGTTGGCGTCGGGACAGACGAGTCGGAATGAGCGTCGCGGGCAGGTGGAGAGCCTGTTCCTCGACTTGAGGGGCCTGGCGGCGATGTCGCCGTGGCCTGGCGGGAGTCCTTATCGTGGATCCCTGGAGCGGACCTCGGATAGGGTGATCCCGGGCATCTCCCACCTCATCCGCATAAGGAAGGGAACTGTCAGAGCGCTCCGGGGATAAACTCCTGAAGCGATTGGACGTTGAGGTAGGCAGCGGTGCCTCCCCGCGCGGCCCTCGGGGGCGGCGGTGGTGGCGAGGCGCAGCCTCCTCGAGGTCTAGGCGAGCCATTTCCCTAGTGGGGATGACTCCCTCTTCCTCGTATCTCCGCACCAGGGTGTTGATCACCCTTCTCTGGATGACCTCCGAGGGGGAGAGAGGGCGTGGTCATCCCGCAATTGCGGCTGCTGGGACGGCTGCGGAACGGGCGGGACCGCGCGGAGTAGCCGCGTCGGTGTTTCCCCTGTCCCTGCGCCAGTGGGCGGGTGGCGATCGGGCACTGGATCGGGCGACCTGATTTCTGAAAGCAGGGAGAAAGACCCATTAACACTGACAGGAAAAAGGAATTGACAACCAACCATTAGCGCCACGACGCCTTCCGTGGGGGGAACCCAGGCCCTCGACGTTGCGAGACGGAGTGCCCGATTTCACTTCCCCAGCCCCTGGCGGGTAAGACTGAATGCTTGGCCGGGCAACATGCCGGTCTTCCAACACCTCTGAAAGCCATCGGTCTTCGTATCGAGGAGAAGAGATTCACGTCGGGTTCACCATTTTTCTGTTTCGGTGCGGATGTGCGTCGGGTTACGCTGTTCCGCCAGGACGCGTTCGCGCGTGCACCCGTCAACTCGAGGGGATGGGCGCGCGGCTTGTGGTCCCGCAGTCCCGCTTTCCAAGGGCGGGCGGCATCCGTCCCTTATTCAGGGGCGTCTGCTCCTTGATCGAAACCGGGATGATGGGATGTCGGCTCCTCCTTCCTTGGACGTCTCCTCGGAACTTGTCGCCTAATCCGGGTCTCCCTCATAGACTTAAGAATGTTCGTGAATCTCGTTCCCGGCGCCATATCTTCATGGACACCGGTTAATTACGCTGCTTCCGCCCGGACGTTCCAAGGAGTCTGGGCGGGGCAGCAACCTGCGGTGAGAAGGCCGGGTGGCTCTGGGTGCTGGGGGCGTGTCGTAACACTGCGGCTCTGCACATCTGTCTTCCGTCCCTAATAGGGCTTCTCGAAGGCATGATGGCCTGAGGCATCCCGTACTAGGTGCGGGGAACTGTGTCACCTGAGGTTTTCCTCAGCTTCCCGTGTTTAACACGGGGTATGCCGTGAGTTTAACGTCCAGCGGGGACGGCATCGGACCGATCAACACGAAAAGTGGATCAGATGACAGAACCCCTTGCGGGGAACCTCCGACGCTGGGGCCAGCACATGGGCGGCTTCCCAAGTAACGTGGAGTGGAGTGAAGTGGCATGAACCCACCGGGATGTGGCGGCCCGGGTAAGGATCAGGATGGATGATGAAGTGAAGAGCTTGGACCCCAGAGGGGCTTCCTACGTACCGCGCGTTAACACGGATCAAAGTCAACGTAGTTCGGGCATACAGTTTAACGTCATGCTGGACGTCGGCAAGCCGACTCACGAAGAGGTCGAGGCCGCCGGGCAGAGGGTTGAACCGAACCACCTCGCACGGAGGGGGATGGAACGGCCGGGTGGATCACAGTTTCACGTCATGCTGGACGATAAAAGGGGAAATGGAAAAGGGGGGCTGTGGGGAGGCACCGTGGAGATACACACGGGCAGTCTCCCACAGGGGCGGATTCATAGGTGAATCAACCCAAGCGTGAACCCTGGAGGGGTCCACTGATGGATGAACCGACGTAAATACGACCGGGACGACCAGGTGGTGGGCTTGGACCTCAGGGAGGCTTCCTACGTACCCTGTATAGAAGACAGGGATCAAAGTCCACGTAGTTCATTCTGTCAGGACTTACGCACTTGGGGCAGCCCGGATGCTGCAAAACTCAGTTGGAAGGGACTTGGACCGAAAGCAGAAGACACCTCGATCCCAGTCAGACCCTCTACTGGCTTCGGCAGTGGGGAGGCGCAATGGAGATACACATGTGCAGCCTCCCACGAGAAACTAGGGGTTTGTAATACCCTGCCCCCGTAGGGAAAAGCCACTCCCATTAAATCGTCCCTAAAGAGGGGCAATCCCGACATCCCTGCAGGGACGAGCGGGTGGGGGCCACATCCAAACCGGGGGGACCCTGCGTGCGGAGCACGGGATCAGGTTGCGGACGGTTTAGCGTCTTGCCAGACGAAGTACAGTTTAACGTCATGTGTTGAGGACGAAGCGGACGGTTTAACGTCTTGCCGGACGAAGTACAGTTTAACGTCATGTGTTGAGGACTAAGCACTTGGCAGTTTAACGTCTTGCAGCGCGGACGATGGGGGCTAGGCAGTTTAACGTCGTGCAGCTTGGACGGATGTGCAGTTTAACGTCATGCTGGACGAATATGCAGTTTAACGTCATGCTGGACGTATGCGCAGTTTAACGTCATGCGGGACGAATGCGCAGTTTAACGTCATGCGGGACGAATGTGCAGTTTAACGTCATGCTGGGCATAGGTTTCCGGACGATGGGTGCATGTCACTTCGCACGAACCTGGAGGGCCGCACGGGAAGACAACGCACGGTGCGGGCACCCGGGATGAGAATCATCGGGTGCCACACAGGCGGGTACCCTTAGGAGGTCAACGGGGACGACCCTGGCAGATTGCGCGCAAAAAGGAAGCTTTGCCCACAATACTGCGGGCCGGCGCGCAATCGGGGCGGCTGGCGCGCAATTGGGCCAGCGCCTTGCGCGCGGATGCTTGAGATTGCTCACACCGGGCTTCGGATAGCGCGCGGGGGCAACGACTCATTCTTTAACGAATGGCCACTTGAAAGAAGGGGGGGGGTGCGCGCAATCAGGCCGGATTGCGCGCACCCCGGGGGCAATTGCGCGCAAGAGGGTTCTTTTGCGCGCAAAGGCCTTAGGGTGAGTTTTTATTCAAATGAAAGGAGCCAGCGGGGATTGCGCGCGAAGGCGGACCCCGAGGCTTTCTTGCGCGAAAGAAAGGAGGTTACCTGAAGTTCGTCATTGCGCGCGGAAGGGGTTGAATTGCGCGCATGAGAGACGTTTCGACTTCCAGCAACCTTTGAAACGTTGGGGGTCGCCTTATATTTATAGGCAACCCTGGGCGCGGAATCCAGGGTGCGAGCGCGAAATTCTCCTCGCGGGCGCGGAATCGGGCGCGGCGCGCAAGGGAGTCGCGCGGACCCGCGGCGCGCAAAATTGCGCGCCGGACCGGCGCATTGTGCGCATCCCGGGGGGTTTGTGCGCGGAACATCACCTTTGCGCGCGGGCCTCTGAAATTCCGCGCAAGGCCTCCGGGCCCTCCGAAACATCCTTCCGACTCCAAATATGACCTCGCTTTCCGCATCCGGAGCTTCGTTTGGGAACAACGGACTTTTCCGGCGTCTACAGGGACACAGACTATAGCTTCTCTAAGAAACCAGGTTGAACATCAAGCTTTTCTTTCACAGTCAGAACCTAAAAATATCAATGATGCTATCAACGATGAATTTTGGGTAATGGCTATGCAAGAAGAATTAAATCAGTTTGAAAGGAACAAAGTCTAGGAATTAGTTGACAGACCTAAGGACACTTTGACAATAGGCACAAAATGGGTGTTTAGAAATAAAATAGATGAATCTGGAAATATAGTTAGAAACAAAGCTAGACTAGTTTCACAAGGATATAGTCAAGAAGAAGGTATAGACTATGAGGAAACTTTTGCACCTGTAGCTAGACTAGAATCCATTAGGATCTTACTTGCATATGCTGCACATCTGGATTTCAAATTATATCAAATGGATGTTAAAAGTGCATTTCTAAATGGTTTTATAATTGAAGATGTTTTTGTAGAACAACCACCTGGATTTACTAATCCCCATTTTCCAAATCAAGTTTTTAAACTTTCTAAAGCTTTATATGGTTTGAAACAAGCTCCAAGAGCTTGGTATGATAGACTTAGCAATTTCCTTATTTCAAAAGGTTTTACTAAAGGGATTGCTGATCCAACTCTTTTCATTAAAATAATTTCTAAAGATGTTTTTGTTGTAAAAATATATGTTGATGATATTATTTTTGGATCTTCTAAAAACTCCTTATGTACTGATTTTTCAAAAGTTATGCAAAATGAATTTGAAATGAGCTTAATGGGAGAGCTTAAGTATTTTCTTGGATTTCAAATCTTTCAAACTAAAAATGGTATTACTTTGAATCAAAGTAAATATACAAAGGATCTTTTAAAACGTTTTGGATTGGATAGTATTAAGGAAAGTAATACACCTATGAGTACTACCTGTAAATTGGATGTTGATGAAACTGGGAAACCAGTTGATCAAACCAATTACAGAGGTATGATTGGAAGCTTACTTTATCTTACTGCTAGTCGACCAGATATTATGTTTAGTGTGTGTATGTGTGCTAGATTTCAAGCTAATCCTAAAGAATCACACTTATTAGCTGTTAAACAGATTTTTAAGTATCTTAAGTATACTATAAATTTAGGTTTGTTTTACCCAAAAGGACAATCCTTTGAGTTAATGAGTTATTCAGATGCTGACTTTGCTGGTTGTAAGTTAGATAGAAAAAGCACATCAGGAACATGTCATTTGCTTGGAAAATCCCTAGTATCATGGTGTAGTAAGAAACAGAATTCAGTTGCATTGTCTACTGCCGAGGCAGAATACATAGCTGCTGGTAGCTGCTGTGCACAAATTTTGTGGATGAAACACACTCTATTGGATTATGGATTTGATCTTAAACATGTTTCAATTAACTGTGACAACACTAGTGCAATCAACTTATCCAAGAACCCTGTGTCTCACTCTAGAACTAAGCACATTGATGTCAGACATCACTTTCTAAGAGATCATTACCAGAAGGGTGATATTTCTCTAGAATTTGTTAGTTCTGAAAATCAATTAGCTGACATCTTCACAAAGCCCTTATGCTCTGAAAGAATGAAATTTATTAAACAAGAATTGTGTATGATTGATCTGTGAAACTGATCTGTGAAACTGATCTGTGAAGCTGATCTGTGAAACTGATCTGTGAAACTGATCTGTGAAACTGATCTGTGAAACTGATCTGTGAAACTGATCTGTGAAACTGATCTGTGAAACTGATCTGTGAAACTGATCTGTGAAACTGATCTGTGAAACTGATCTGTGAAACTGATCTGTGAAACTGATCTGTGAAACCGATCTGTGGAACCGATCTGTCACACTGTTCTGTCAAACCGATTTTTTTTTAAAATTACTTTTTATTAATTAGTAAATTACTTTTGATGGGAACCCTAAATGATAAAATAAATGATACGCGGCTATTTATCTTCCCTAAACCTTTGACCTTTCATTTCCCGCCGAACCTCTCAACCTCTCTTCCCCTCTGCTTCGAACCTTCGAACCTTCGAACTCCTGCCTCTCCAAATCCTCGAATGGCTAAGCAAAAGAGACCGAGCAAAGGACCAGATAGCCCTGTACCTTCAAAGCGTGCTCGAGGCGAGTCGAGCAGTACCTCTCAACGCTCAGTAAATCCGAACCTGGAAACTCGGATTGTTGCTGTAGAAAAAGAAGTAAACTCGGCGTGGCTTCTGTCAAGTAAGTCCCTGTTGCTACAAGTTCTTGAATCGCAAGGATGGATAGACTGGTTTTCAGACAATGCCCGAATAGATTATCCAAAGCTAGTACATGAGTTTTACATGAACCTGAAAATCACGCTTGATGGTGTGGAAGCTGTTAGGATGTCGTCTGTTGTAAAAGGAAAGAAAATATCTTTCTCATCTAAGCAGTGGGCTGAATGTTTAAACGTACCTCATGAAGGTCGATATGAGGACTATGCTGGAAATATACCCCCAGCCACTGACTATTTTTCTTATGAGCTAGCGCTAGAGCTCCTAACTGGAAACAGAGAATCGAGGAGAATCACAGCTTCAGAATTAGATGGTGAAAGCAGACTCCTATTCAAGTTTATTCAGCACCAACTTTGCCCTCGAAGAGGATATTTTGCTGCTGTTAAGTTTCAAGATGTTTTTCTATTGTTTCTGCTCAAAACCCATGAAAAGATAAATCTGTGTAGATATGTGATGGTCTACATAGCTAGTATGCTGAAACCTTCCAAGAAAGCCACAACGTTGTTTTATTCAAAAATGATATCTACTATGCTCCAGAATCTGGAATGTGTTGATGAAGATGATGAAGTTGTTGAAACAGAGCGTACCTTCTGTCTCAACAAAGAGATCTGCAAGAGGATGAAAATCAATTGGAATCCATGGAAGAAGTGCTGGGTTGCAGATGAAGATAAGTTGTATGAAGCCTACAATCCCATAGATCATGGTAAGAGGCCAAAGGATTTGAGAGATCCTGGATTAAAACCAGATGAGGAACCAATTTATTCTGATGATGATGAGCAAGCAAAAGCTGCAACTGAAGAAGGAAGTGTGTCTTCTCCTGATGATAGGAGTGATCCAGACACTGCTATCCCCAAGAAAAGAATAGAATTTGGACCTGCTAGTCCACCCTTAACCCTACCAGAGTCAGAACCTATTCTTGATGATGAAGAAGATTCTGATACTGAGGAATATCACAGTGAAGCCTCTGAGCAGAGTAATAATGAGCAAGGTGATGCTGATGACAATCTTGGTGGTGATGATGATGATGCTGATGATGTTGAAGCTGCTGCTGATAGTGTTAACAGACCAGTGGATGGTCTTGCTGTAGATCAAGTGGAACAACCTCAGTCAGTACCAGAAATCCATATCAGTGGCAAGGCTGACTCATCAAAAATCAGTGGAACAACAAGCTATGAGAAACCCAACTACACCCTGTGTGCTGCTGTTTGGGATGACTACCCTGGATATGCTGTTTTGGGCTTAGACTATTCTGAAGAAGAAGACGAATTGCCAGAATCTGCTGCAGCTGTGAAAAGGAACCTTCCAAGAGAAGCAAGGTCTATTCCTACTGTTGATCCTGTAAATGTGAATTTACCAGGTTCTGAAATCTCTCGAGCTTATCTTGATAAGTTTAAGACTGAATTGCTAACCACTGTGAGAGATATAGTCAGAGAAGAACTTTCCAATGCCCTTCATCAAGTATCTCTGCAAGTTTCTGAAAATTCCTTGAAAGCTTTTTCAACGGCAGTCTCAGATGTTCTCAAGCCAGACTTGACTGCTACTGGTGAATTTGTTGGTAGGCACCTAGCCTCTTTGAATCAAACTTTGAAGGATCTCCAAGTTAGCTTACTTTCTCTATCAAATGAGTTCAGATCAACCATCTCTGGTATGATGGAAGTTTTGAGAAATCTGATTGAACATCTCAACAAGTCTGACCTGAGGAAGTTGAAAGCTGAACTAACTCATATAGTCGGCCAAGCCAGTACAGGCAAGGTAACCAAAATCACTACTCGTGAGATAGAAGCTCTCAGAGAAGTTGTGCATACAGAGCTAGCTGCTGTAAGACAAATTCTTGAATTAGAATCTTTGAGGAGGATGAAAGAGCTCTGTGATAATAGTCATAAGATGGCCTTAGTATATTCAACAGATGCTAAGAAAGCCCTGCAAGAGATCAAGGAAAAAGTTGATACTTACTTTTCCAAGATTTATACAAAACATGAGATGGCTGCAAACTTCAAAGTCTTGGCAGAGAATCTGAAATTACCTCCAGTCACTCAGGCCTTCAACACTCAAGTTCGCCAATTGCAAGATTTTGTCCCTTCCTTGGCGCAGTTCATGGAAAACAAGGATGATTTTGAAAAAGCTATGAAGTATGGAGCAGAAGTCATTCAGGACTTCATTCATCTGTTGAAGACTTACTTGGATGCACATGCCACTGCAATTGTACTCCCTACTTCTGAACCTCTCAGTGCCTCTGATGTCGCTCCAAATCAGCTGTCTGTTGCCCAAGCTCTATCTCAGTTACAGCCAGTCTCTCAGAAAGCTTCTCATCCAGCTCCTGCTCCTTCTCAACAACCCTCTGTGACACCTTCAACTGCACCTGCCCGAGTTGTCCTGCCGCCACTTCAGCTCCGTGAACTACAACCTGCCTCCAAGCCTTCTACATTACCTACCATTGATCCAAAGGATAAAGGGAAAGCCCCTTTGTATCCCAACAAATAGCCCTGTATTGTTTTTGATGGGGTGATCTATGTATTGCTTATCTCCTTTTCTGTGACTTTATCAAATTTGTTTTTTTTCCTTTATGTTATGTTCTATCCTCTCTGCACCCTGCTTCTCTTTTCCCTTATCTGTTTTCCCTCCTTTTTGATTATCCCAAAGGGGGAGAAAGAAGATATATATAATGGGAGAAAGAAGATATATATAATGGGAGAAAGAAGATATATATAATGGGAGAAAGATATATATAATGGGAGAAAGATATATATAATGGGAGAAAGATATATATAATGGGAGAAAGATATATATAATGGGAGAAAGATATATAATGGGGGAAATATATATATCTAAGGGGGAGTACTCTATATATGAAGAGGGAGACCAATATCTCAGGGGGAGAAATCTGAATACTATATATATGGGAAGGTTATTTTAAGAGGGAGATTTTTTTTTATTTTATATATATATATGAAGATTTGTGATTATCAAAAAGGGGGAGATTGTTGAGCCCTCTGGAAGATTGCTGATTTCATGTTTATAACTGATGTTTTAATAATCACAAATCATCACAACTCATTGATGCTTAATCTGGTTTGATGTCTCATAAACATAATTCCAATCTATGAATGAATCAGTTATCATGTTTTTTAACTATGCTTATTGACTTGCAAAGTATGTTGGAAGTCTTCTGGATTCAACAGACATCAGAGTCACCGATCCATCAGACTCACCGATCCATCAGACTCACCGATCCATCAGAGTCACCGATCCATCAGAGTCACCGATCCATCAGACTCACCGATCCATCAGACGCACCGATCCATCAGACTCACCGATCCATCAGAGTCACCGATCCATCAGAGTCACCGATCCATCAGACTCACCGATGCAAATGAGTCACCGATCCAAGGACTCACCGATGCAAATGAATCACCGATCCAAGGACTCACCGATGCAAATGACTCACCGATCAGATGACAGACCGATGCTGATCAAAATGACTCACCGATCAGATGATAGACCGATGCTGATCAAAATGACTCACCGATCAGATGACAGACCGATGCTAATCAAAATGACTCACCGATCAGATGACAGACCGATGCTGATCAAAATAACTCACCGATCAGATGACAGACCGATGCTGATCTATCTGAGTCACCGATCATTACTCTAATGCTGATGACCTACCGATCTCTTGAACAGTCATAAACAACTGTTTGAATTTCTTTATCTTTATCTTTATTTATTCTAACCAACGGTCATATTAGTTATATTTTAATACCCTGACAATTAATTAATAAAAGTTGTCGGATGTCAGGAAACCGTACCTCGTACCTGCGGAAAGGAAACCTCTTTTGTCCTACGGAGCACGTGATATAAATACAAGAAGACTCTGCTGAAGAGAGTAGTGAAAAGGTGTGAAGTGAAGAAGTGAAAAACCAAGAAGAGAGAGACAACACACACAGAGACAAGGAAGCATACGACATACTCAAGAAGAGCTCTGTGCATACTAGAAGAACCAAGAAAGACAGAATCAAATATACAATCAAGCCTACTCAAGAAGAGTGGTGTGCATACAATAGAATATTGAAGAGCTTCATCGACTACATATCACCGCCTGTGAACCTGAAGCATACGACACTCTGCTTCTCAAACAAAATCGAGAAGAGGACTCAGAATCATTTCTGATTAATTCCAAAACAAGTCCAGTGCTACACTGAAATCACTAGAGCCATTCCTAAACTTCACATCTCTGCTCTGTGATTTATTTATTCTACATTTTGAGCAGTGTGTGTTATCTGCTGTATTAAACACACACACTGACTCCTGTACTTTCACTAGAGGATCTGTAAATCCTCAGCAAACCTTTTACACTTCACTTCCCACTGTGGATAGTGGTAGAGGTCCTGTGACCTGGACAGCTGGCTGCTGTTGTTTGTTTTCCCACGTAGAACTGTGGTAGAGGTCTTGTGACCTGGACAGTGTGTTCACTGTTGTTAACCCCGATCCAGGGTGTGGATCACTTTTATATAAACTTTTGAGAGGACTAAGTCTCGGCTTGAGACTGAACCTCTTGGTTACTTCTCTGTGTTTATAGTTATACTCTATATCCATACTATACATATTTATTTCATATTCCGCTGCTATTACTTTGAAATATAATCTATCTTCAAAGCTACTTTGATAATTAAATTCGCAAGTGTTTATATTTATTATAAATCAGTAAATTAGTTTCAAAAGTTAATTTAATCATAAGATTAAGTTAACTGAGAATTAATCAATATTTGAGAAGCTAATTGAACCTTTATATTCTATATAAATTCACTACAGTTTAATTTACTTTTGAAATTGGGGGATTTTATTAGAAATTGTTTTTAACAGAAAATTTTAATTGGAACTCAATTCACCCCCCTCTTGAGTGTCCACTCCGACCAACAAGATACAACTTCTGGGGGTCACATCTGTATCTAGATAAAGGAACATATATATTCAAAAGGATTTATAGAGGATGTGTGGATTTTTGAGCTACCAATGGTGTGAGGATGGATGCTCTAGCCATTGGTTACTACCACATTCATTTAAAATAAGAATTATATTGGTTTTAGGATATTTTTATTATGCACCAACGATTACCAAGAACATAATTTATTTATTATGCCTAGATGAAGATGGTTTTATTTTCATGTTTGGGAGTAAAATTTGTTTCTTTTATAAATACATCAAATTTGATGGTACGGTGCATTTAAATAATGGTATTTATGTATTAAAATATTAAAACTATGTATTGGAAACAAATAATTAATCATGTTTGCATGAATCATAAAAACACCCGACTATAGAATCACCACTTTGGTCATGTAAAAGAGAGGAATTTGAAAAATCTATATGAAGATGGTTACTTGGACTTTTTTGTGCTAAAACCACTTGAAAGATGTCATTATTTTTTACAAGATAGAAATAACCAAAACACCATTTGATGGTTAGGGTGAAAGGGCCACCGATTTTGTAGGATTGGTACACACTAATGTGTTTGGACCATTTATAATAGAATCTAGTGGTGGGTATTAGTACTTAATAATTTTTACTGATGTCTTGAGAAGATATCGCTATGTCTACATGGTGAGGTATAAGTTTGAGTCCTTTGAGAAATTAAAACAATTCAAGAATAAATTAGAGAATAAACATTTAAAGAACATAAAGAAGCCTCAATTGGATTGAGGTACGGGATATGTTAACCAATAGTTTATCAATATTTTATAGGAGTTTGGGATTTTATCTCAACTCACTCCACCTTACACACAACAATGGAATTTTTTTAGTGAAAGGAGGAACCATAATTTTTTAGAAATGGTAAGGTTGATGATGAGTCATTAAGTTATTACATTATCCTTTTGGGGATATTCATTGAAAATTGTGTAATACACACCAAACTGAGTACCAAATAAAAAGAAAAACAAAATTCCTTTTGAGTTATGGAGTAGAAATAAACCTATTTTGTTACAAACATGCGTATGGTGTTGTGAGAAATTTGTTAAGGCCTTATCAGACAACAAACCAGAACCCTGGGGAACAAGATGTATCTTTATAGTGTATCCCAAGGAAACAAAGGGATAATACATATAAAACCCCTCAGACAAGAAATTTATTGTCACCAAACAAGCCATATTTCTTGATAGGAATAAAATCCTCAAAAAGGATAGTGGGAGTAAGATTGACTTTGATTAAGTTGATGCTCAAGATATATAAGAGTTGGTATAGGAATAGATTCACCAAGTCCACAAGGGAGAAGTAGTTCCCAAATACAAGTATTTCCTAGGAGCACTAGAGAGGTAATAGAACTAGAGAGATATAATTTTCTAGTCACTAAATATGGAGACTAATTATTGGTTTGAAAATGATAATCCCATATCCTACAAAGAGGTATTAGAGAGCTTATAAGATGTAAGAATTAAATAATCCTGGAATTCTGAAATGGATTCCATGTATCAGAACCATTTTTTTGGTTCTAGTCGATGTGATAGTTAATGTAAATCTTGTAGGGTGAAAATGGATATTCAAGAGAAAAATAGACATGGAGGGTAGGGTAAATACCTATAATGTAAGGATAGTGTCTAAAAGTTTTAAAAAAAATAAAGAAATTGACTTTGAAGAAACATTTTTACCAGTTTCCATGTTTAAATCCATCAATATTATACTTGTTATAACAACATACAATGAATATGACATTTATAATATGGATGTAAAAATAATTTTCCATAATGGGAACCTTCAGGATGATTTATACATGACACAACTAGAAGGGTTTGTGACTCCAGGTGACACAAAAAGTATTTTCAAGTTGTAGAGATGCATTTATGGATTGAATCATTCATCTAAGTCATGGAACATTCGATTATATGAAGCTATAAAATAATTTGGTTTCATTAAAAATGAATGTGATCTACGTATTTAAAATAGGTCTAACATGAATGTGTTTGTTATACTAGTAGTATATTTATGACATATTACTTATTGGAAACAACATACCAGTATTATAGTATGTTAAGTACTGGTTGAATAAGTGTTTTTATATAAAGGAATCAGGTGAAACAACCTATATTCTAGGGATCAATATCATTCTTGATAGATCCAAGAGGTTGCTTGGTCTATGTAAAAGTACATACATTGATATGATAATAAAGATATTTAGTATGAAACAATCCAATATGGGATTGGTTATAGTGTCACATGGTATACATGTTTCTTAGAAAATGTGCCATCAGACATAATAGTAGAAATAGAGAATGAGTGAGACCTAATATGCTTCAGAGATAAGATCAATTAGGCATTCCATTTTATTTTATCAACTTGATATTTTTTATGAATTCAGAATGGTAGGAATATATCATGTATATCTAGTATAATAACATTGGTCCACTATTAATGATATCCTTAAGTATCTAATAATAACTAAAGATAAGTTCATGGTGCATGAAGGAAACAAGGATCTGGTCATCAAGGGTTATATTGATGCTAGTTTTCAAACAGATCAGAATGATTTAATGTCATAGTCATGATATTTTTTTCTGTCTCAATGGAGGATCCGTGAGTTGGAAGACCACAAAGAATCTAGTTGTAACAAATTATAGAGTGGATCCGGAGTATATAACATCTTCTAATGTAGCTAAGGAATCCATTTTGGTATGAAAGTTTTTCCAAGAGCTTGATGAAGAACCATATAGTAATAAACCTATCACATTTTATTATGATATTACTCTAGTGGTGACTCTTGAAAAAGTGTTGTGGTAAAATCAACAGATAAAGCACATACTCTAGAAGTATCACTTCTTGAGGGATTTTTATCAGAAGGGGGAAGTTTCACTAAGCAGAGTTTCCATAGAAGAAAATGTGGTAAACCCCTTGAATAAAGTCGCATATCATTATAAAAATTAGTATCATTTGAGATATAGCGAACTCGAGGTTTTTGGAAGTTGTCTCTAGTATAAGTGGGAGTATATTGGAGATAGTGGTATATATATCGATGATATCATTTGAGGGACACAAATGATATATTCTATCAGAGGTAAATACTCATAGGAATTTGAGGTACCTTCTCACGGTGTACACCCTTGGTAATATCTAGTACATGATATTATGAGAATGAGACCCGCCAGTAGAAAATTCACATTTATATGTGTCATTTTCTGTTCCTATATGTGGATGTATTTTTTGATCCTTATAATTTAATATTATTATTAATGAGTGTTATAAGTCATATACAATTATTTATTGATGAAAACCATGATGACATATGTTCACGGTGAGGTAGGATACATTGGGTGAATCATTAGTAATATTTCATTAATGAATACTATGATAAAGGATTTTTCCCTTCAGTTCTTTAAAATAAGTGGATATCTAAGGAAATTTTATGGAAATTATATAGCCTAAAGAAATCCATGACCATGGATTTCTATAAGAAATTTAGATTTCTGGAAATTAAAATAAAGAGACATTGAACATATAGGTTGATAGAACAGACATGAAAACTACTTTATTAGAGATATCACAATACATGGATTATATCACATAGTAAGCATATTTATGAGGTATTATGTCATTTTGGAATTAAAATATTTCTCTATGGGTGCCTTAGAATGTTACTAGATGCTAACCATTCACTTTAGGATGATTTTCCCATTGACACTGAAAAATAGGTCTAGAGGGTCACACACTAAGTGTATCCAAAATCTCAATTAAATAATATATTATTCTTT
Source organism: Viscum album (assembly GCA_963277665.1). Classification (NCBI taxonomy): domain Eukaryota; kingdom Viridiplantae; phylum Streptophyta; class Magnoliopsida; order Santalales; family Viscaceae; genus Viscum; species Viscum album. The sequence continues at coordinate 1,513,447,956 of OY728134.1, read as the reverse complement.
ATTATTTAAAAAGTTGAATAGATATTATTCCTTCATGAGGTTTGATAATTATTCATTTTTTATTTATCACATATATTCTCTCATCATCTATTCAAGAAAAAACTATATAAGTTGAATATTTAATAAATATTTAATTTCTATTTAGTGAATCTAATATCGATTTATTTAGTATAGAATAATGCAGTGATATTTATTTATTAAATTAATATTCATTACTTAAGGTCCGATAAATATTGTGGTGGAATGGTAGACTGAGTTTAATAGTCCTATGAGAAATAATATATATTGAATAATATTTTATTAAATAACATTTAATTTTATTTTCTAGTTTAGTGCATGTCAAGAAATATTATTATTATTATTATTATTATTAACATGGGGTTTCACATGGATTAAATAAATAATAAATGGAACTTGTCAAATTCTTTATTTCTAACCCTAGAAATATATAATCCCAATAATATCATTTTTAATGAGATCCAATTCATTTTTTCATGCATAATGAAATTCAATGAATCCTATAAAATCCCTATAGAGAACCCTTCTCCAATAATTCTCTAAAAAATGGAGAGCATCCTTCCTCCACCTTACACTCTCGAGTCTAGAGAGACCAAGAATAATCCTTTGGAAGTGATTCTTAGGGAGATCAAAGGGGAATGATGCAAGTGAAATGATCTACCTTGCTAGAACCTAGAGATTCATATGGTGACATTCAGATATTTTTTAAACACTTGTGGACCGCTGCTATAGGTAACCTAATCATTATTTTTACAACTCAATGATGGTACGATTCAGGTCCAATTTCAGATCCATCAACAAAGAAATAGTTTTTTGCAAGGTAATTCATTAATGGATTAAATTAATTATGAATAATATGTGAAAAAACTATTATTTGGTTCTAGAGTTTTATCCATTTTATATATTATAAAATTCAATTATGCAGATCACTATATTTATATTCATGTATATATGGGATTAATCATCGATCATGACAAAAAAGGTGGGCACGACCCATCACACACTTATATTACTACCGAAACCATCATTATACACACTTCAAGGTAATTTTAGTTCTACCAAAATCTTCCAAAATACATTCTTTAAATACCTCCCCATGAAATAGAGTTCATATTTTTATCAGAATACTATTCTAGGAAGTCTTTAGCTATAAACATAAATATGTTTTTTCAGAAAGATTTATAGTTCTTTTCCATGCATTTTCATTTTATTTCTTCTTATGACTCCTTCAAATATTCTTCAAATTTGATGCAATAATAACACTAGAATCTTACATATATTTATATGTTATTATTTAATGTAATAACCTCTATCTTTTTCATATTCTATCAAATGTGAAAAAGCCATTGATTGTGTGTATGACTACCGCCTTGCGAACCGATGTAATTCGTTTTCTATCACCACATCTCATGGATGGATATAATGATTGATTAAATATTTGCATATATATATATATATATGATATTTATAATACAATTATACTTATTTAATTATGATATCACATAATTTTTTTTACCTTCCATTATGTTTGAAAACAATAACGTGACTCGTGCTTACATGTGAACTACCACCTCCACAAAGCGATTTTATTCATTTCTCATTTTCGTTTTACATAGATGGTAATAATGATAGATTTAATCAATATATATGATATATATGATATAATAATGATTTTATAAAATTGAATTATTATATACCTTTCTTTCTTTCCATCCATTTTTAAATGAAAACAATGCTCATTCGTATGTACGACCTACCTTCTCCATGAACAATGTAATTCATTTTTATATTCTATAACTTTTATGGATGAATATAAATATTTCTATAATGAATATTTATGATATTTATATCTTGATTAAAATTATCTAGATTATTTAACCATGATAAATGTACATGGACCAAGACTACTGAATAAAAAAAACATGAAAAACAAAGCAGTTATCACCTTGAACAATTATTTTAATTTAAAATTGTTAATAAAAGTGGGAAAATATTTCATAATTAAATAGTTCATGGTATGATAGATATTATTATAGTTATATAATTAATGAATTATAAACAAAAATTTATTATACAAGAGGTTCAAATGTGTATGAATAAATTGAAGACATGAGGTATGGGATTTATGTTTCAATACTATTTTTAACCGGGATTATTTATACTTAAATTTATGTTAAGAAAAAATATATGATCCTTATCTGATAAATAAATTTAAATTTATTCCCCTCTGGTTATTTATTTATAATAAAAGTTTTCCTATCATTTTCCTCAATTTAATTACTCAAGATATTAAAAGAATGTTTTTAAGGAAAACTGAATATGTTTTACTATTTTGTCAAGAGTATTTCTATTACAAGTTTATGTTTTCTAAAAAAATTCATGAATGTTTTTACTACTGTAAAATCACTAATTAATGTCATTTTTAACCATTTTGTAATTTTTAAAAAATGGTTTAAATGGAATATTTTTGTCATTTTCTAAACAAGGTACTTTTTGACTTTTTATAAAAAACTTGAAAGGAGTTTTTTTCTTTTAACTTATTTTACATGAACAAAATTTCCCACTATCATAACCATTGAATTTTTTGAAGCTTCACTTAAAAGCTTTTGTAGTTATTTTAAAATAATTTTTTCCACAATATTTTGGAATTGTTTTTATTTTAAAGAATTTATTTCAAAATGGAATGATTATTTTCCTCAATAATGCTTTTAAGGATATTTTTGTGGTATTTATAATCATAAATGATAAGAACCTTTGGTACTGCTTATGTTTTAATATGGATATGATCCAATGGTAATATATTTATTCTTTCTTTAGATGGTTTATAATTATTATGAGGATATGTTTATTAAACCCATTAATTTTCTATGTTTTATGCTATTATAGATTGATGAAATGTTTATAAAACCCATTTTCTTTGAATGTGTTATGATATGATGATATGGTGAATGTTTAATGATATTATAGAATAGATTTTTATGGTTTTCATTTTTGTGATGCGTGGGTCTAGAATTATATATCCCTAAAATTAACTAGGTAAATATTTATATCTAATGAGATAATTATCGGATTAAAGTCGATGTTCTTGATCTACTATGGGAAACAAGTTAATTTTATTGACCCACTATGGGATGGAGGTGGTGATGCCTGACCATTAATGATATAGGTTACAAGTTGGGAGGCCCGATTCACGATGATTTTAGGGCCTCTATAGTTAACCTTTACATATTAAATGGTTTCTATACTTATGATGGTGCCACAAATTTATAACACGAAATTATTATCCGTGATTAATTTATGATGTTTTATCACTCTTATGATTCATCTATTTTAAAAGGATAAATCTTTATTCCATGAGTCACGTTTATGATTTTTGACATATTGGATATAAATATTGTAATTTATGGTCGTGATATGATACCATTATTCTCATATTATTTCTTTATATGACCATCGATTGATATCTGCCTTATTTAACCTTACTGAGAATATGATCTCATCCATTCTTAGATTTCCTTTCCCCAGGTTATGAAGAAAGGTTTTAAGTAGGGTGTTACTTATAATAGTATTATGTGGGAGGATTTTTTGGTAGATGTTAAATATATTTCAAGAAATATGAAGATTGTTTATCTAGTCTCTAAAGACATTATACCTTTACAGTCCTTAGGCATGTATTTTTGAAATGTATTGAATATTACAATAAAAAGATTTAGTATTTGTGTGTAAAGATCTTGATACCCTATAGTTGTTATCATAGGTATATATTTATCCAATCATTGGATATTAGTGTTAGAAAAATTTGGTGAAAACCAATAGGATAAGTCTAAGTATATGATAACATCCATAAACTTTGGTAAGGAAGATATTATATGGTTTTACTAAAAATAAATCCTAATTTGGATTCTATAAGTGGATTTAGTTTTATAAAATATGCATCTCGAGGTTATAACTTTTAAAATAATTGTTTGAGTATATATAGTTTATCATTCTAGTGCACAATAATTGTTCTATTACTGTGAACCTATTTGACAGTCCCTGGGGATATGCTTGGGTTATTAAACAATTTATTTATAAACCATTATGAAGGATTTTAATAAATGATGAACATGGATGGCCTATATTAAACCTAAGGTGTCATATCATGAAAAGAAGGTGTCATTATTTAGACATCCTATAAATTTTTCATGATTATGTGGTTTACCAATATGATTATTATTTCTCACACTTTGTTTTTTAGTTTTATTCAATGGTTGAAATGATAAGAAACCACAATAATAATGAATATGATAAAAAATGAAATTATTTTGACCTAAAAAACTAAATGTTGCGGGATCTAGAATTCATAATATTTTTTCTGTGCTCATGTAAATTTCTCAGGATATGAATCATGATGATCTTCCAAATGATAAAAAGAGGGAAAATATACTATTTAATCTTTCATGAGTCCTCATCCACATTCTTTTAGTGGGTCTTAGATTCCACTAGTAGTTGAGAAATTTATTAAAATACTTTAAAAGGTATTTTTCTCTAGTTCTCAAAACATTAAAAGGTTTTCCTAACCATTTATCATTTGTAAGGAAACAAATCAATGGTGTAACCTTATTAAAAATACAATACAAGAGAATGAAATTGTCTCTATGGAATGCGATGAGTTTAATAGAATATTTTCTATAAGTAATTCCCTTATATTATATTTACAATGATAGAGAAGGAAATAATTGAACTTAAGAAAAAAGAGTATGAATCCATTTGTACTTAGAGGAAAATTTTACAATACATTAAAGTTATGCTTCTAGTTTATTCATTATCCCTAAAATAAAAATTGATATATTCTTTGGTGTCTTAAAACGATGTCTTTGAAACGTGTTATATATAATATAAATGTTCATCTATAAATAAATCATTCGACGTTCACTCATGGTTGAAATGTAAATTTGGGATTCCCACCAATCCCATGGTTTTGATAATAAAAGGAACACTGAGTCTCATGAAAACTCGAATAAATCACATTGTAGAAATAAATTACATCCATATACATGCTAGAAATGTGAGAAGAAACATCATTGAAATTTATTGAATGGAACTACGGGTGATTTTACTTTGTAATGGTGTATCATAAATCTCAAGAATATAAAAAGGTGATGAATGGGATAGTTAATGAAACAAAAGGGAAGAATATTACAATTAATGAAACACCAATACTCTAATGCCTCAAATAAAAAGAGAATGATAATTATGACAACTGGTGCATGAATCTAAAGGTTTATAATGATGATTAGTGTTAGAAACCTCTTAATATCTATGAAAAAGGAAAATATCATGTGATCATGAATTTTAAATTGGGTTATAAGAATGATGTTGTTGAAGGTACACTTATTATCCACTCTATAAAAGCTAATGTCTTATTTGGTTCTAGATATACCCAATATTTTATATATAAGGAATTTAAAATGGGTATTTAATTACTAACTATGAAATTATATATTTAGTTAGTAGTGAAATCTCATAATGGTATGATGGTCAAATATCAAGTCTGTAACTCCTCTCTAATTGGAGTTTATAGTAATGTGCTTCTTGAAAATTTTGAGATTATTCTTTAGTTAAATTTTATGTGATTCTTGGAAGAGATTGGATTTGTTTATATAGAGACCATATCAATTTTCAAGTAAGGGAAGATAAATTTCATATTTCAAATGAACCCATGCTCATTTATTGATGTGAGGATGAATAAAAACATCCAATATTAATTAATGGAGGCTATTTATCTTAGATAGTTGGGGAGAAACTGAACATCAAAGATATACCTTTTGTTTGGGAATTTTCTTATGTATTTCTATAATAATTTAATGGTCATCCTCCAAGTCTTGAAGTTATGTTTTTAATAGAACTCATACACGGTGATGCACTTATTTAAAATACTACATATAGAATGTACCCAATTGAGTTTCTAGAATTGAAGAAGAACCTCTATGAGAATCTTGATATGGTATTTCTTCATCCAAGTGTGTCATCTTAGGGTGCATCGATTATTTTTATTAAGAGGAATGATGTATCAATGATAATTCTCATATATTATCAAGAAATGAACAATATCACTATTAATAAAAAGTATCATATACCCAATATTGATGATTTCCTTGATCAATTACCAGGATATAAAACTTTTCAAACACTGATATGTGATCTAGGTACTATCATTTGAGGGTCAAAAGTGAAGGAATACCCAAGACAAAATTCCATATGAGGTTGGAAAATTATAAATTTATAGAGATTCTATTTGGTATTACATATTCCCCTTCTATCTTTGCAAATTTAATTAAAAGAGTATTTAGTGATTACCTTGATCAGTTTGTGGTTGTATTTATAGATGTTATTATTATATATTCAAAGAGTAAGGAAGAGAATGAATATAACTTTAGAATTATATTGAAGACCTTGAGGATGGGAAATTTGAATTAAAAATTCATCAAGTGTGAATTTTGGATTTGGAGAGATTCATTATTGGGTCATATAATTTCATATGAGGGTATTTTAGTGGATCCTTAAAAGATGTAAGTTATTGAGAAATATCCTAGAAAAACCACAGTTACTGATATTTGTAGATTTCTTGGTTTGTATGGATATTATCAATGCTTTTTGGTAACTCTCTCATGGATGTATAATACAATCATCATGTTAACTAAGAAGGTATCTAATTTTAATTTTATAGATTAATATGATGAAAATTGCAAGTAATTAAAGAGAAGGTTAGTTATCACACCTGTGGTTACATTTTCCTATAATTATGAAGGGTTATTAATCTATAACAATACATCAAAGAAGGGACTATGATGTGTTTTCATGAAGAATGATATGGTTATAGATTATTCCACATAGGAATTGATGGTTAATGAGAAAAATTACCTGACTCATGATTTAGAGGCAGATATGGTAATTTTTTGATTAATGATATAGTGGAATTATATTTATAGAAAAATATATGATATATATACTAAACATAAAATTTTAAAGTATATATTCAGTAAAGAAGAAGCAAATATGTGGTAGAGAAGATGGATGGAGCTGATGAATGATTATGCCTACTCAATACATTACCACCCTAGGAAAGAGATCAAGGTGGATGATTATTTAATCTGAAAGGATCATGATATCTTATCTATGATAAGGATCACAAAGGATCCAATATTTATATATTTTCAAAGTATAGATCTATAAATATTTAACGAATAAGATAAATCTTATATCTACCAAATGAATGTTCAACCATCTATCCATGTAAAGATTAAATAGGCATGTAAGGAAGATGTAGAGCTGTAAAATAAGGCAGGAAATATACTTGAGTTCAACCTTGATTATGATGGAATAATAAGTTTTAGGAACCGTGTATGCGTCCCATTCATACCAGATTTGAAGGGGCCATTGGATGAAGCCCATAGTTTATTATTCTCTATTCATCCTAGAAGTAAAATGTTGTATAGACACATAAAAGATTTTTTTATGGGATAACAAGAAAAGGGACATTGTAGAATATATATCTAAAATATTGGAATTTCTGAATGTTAAGGAAGAGAGAAAAAGTCTAAGGGTATATTAAAACCATTACCCATACTAGAATATAAATGGGAAAAATCACTATGTATTTTTTCATCGAACACACCAAAACATATAAAGGTCATTATACTATTTGGGTTGTTGTCAATCAACTTATTAATTCAGCACAGTTCATTTCTATTAGATAATCCTTCTATCTTGATTGGGTTTCCATAATATACATTAAATAAATGTAAAGGTTGCATGGAGTACCACATTCTATTGTATTTGATCAGGATTTGAGGTTTACCTTGATGTTTTGGTGAAATATTTAATAGGCTCTGAATATGATGTTATGTTTTATCACTACTTATCATCCTCAAATAGATAGTTAATATAATAGAACCATTAAAAATATATAGGATATATTGAGATATTTTTATTTAGAATTCAAATGTGGTTTGGGTCAACACTATCCTCTTGTCAAGTTTTCTTACAAAAATATATTTCACTTGAGTATTCAGATGGATTCTTATGAATACCTCTATAAAAGAAGTGTATAACTAAAATGTGCTGGAATAAAGTTGGAGAAAAAAATTTATGGGGACTTTATATAGATGGATAATTGATAGAGAATGTTAAATCCATTCAACAATACATAAGGGATGAAAAAAGTCGACATACATGTTATACCGGAAATCATCGATGAGATATGAAGTTTGAAGTTAGTGGAAAGGTATTCCTATGAATATCTCCCAAGAAGAAGGTTATGATATTTTTAAATAAGTTAAAGACAATCTCAAGGTAAATTGGTCATTTCAAAATACTTGATTTTATAAAATTGATAGCATATCAATGGATGCTTTAACCGAATCTCTCTCAAGTTCATGATGTCACTACAAAATATTTCACTTTTCCAATGAGGGTATATCTGTTGGTAAAATACCCTTTCTTTTGGTAAATTTTTTACCAACATATACCACTACTATAAAAACGGGCTTTATCAGCTCTAAAAACACACTGATAAAAGGGATCCATTATCAGTGCTGATAAAGGGATCGTTTATCAGCGCTAAAAAAGCATTGATAAATTCCCTGTCCACTGTAACATAGAATTTTATAGTAGCACACCCAAACAAGACCTGCAAAAAAATAAGCATATCAACAAATATACCCTTAAAAAATTAACACATAATTTATAAGGTAATTAGAGAAAGTATACACATACAACAAGTATGCCTATACAACAAGTATACCCATACAACAAGTATAAACATACACCATTAACACATAATTCATAAGTCAATTAAATACATAAAGAATTCAATTCATAATTCAAGGGGTTGGGGGTTGTTCAAGGGTTTGGGGTGGCTATCCAAGGGGGTAGGGGGTGTCCAGGGGGGTGGGGGTGTCCGGAGGGATGGGGGTGTCCAGGGGGTGGGGGCTGTCTTGGGTGGTGGGGCTGTCCATGGTGGTGTCCAGGGGGGTGGGGTGGTGTAATGGGGGTTGGGGGGGGGCTTTCCAGGGGGTGGGGGTGTCCAGGGGGTGGGGGTGTCCAGGGGGTGGGGTGGTGTCCAGGGGGTGGGGGTCCAGGAGATTGGGGGGTCCAAGGGGTGTGGGGTGGTGTCCAGGGGGTAGGGTGGCTGTCCATGGGGGTGGGGGTGGGGGAGTCCATGGGGTGGGGGGGAGGTCATCCAGGGGTGGTGGGGGGCTGTCTAGGGTTGTGGGGGGGGGACTGTCCATGGGGGTGTCCAGGGGGGTGGGGTGGTGTCCAGGGTGGGTGGGGTGGTGTCCAGGGGGTGAGGGAGCTTTAATGGTTTTAATGGAATGAATTTCATGGATTTAAAGATCATTGGTATTTTTAAAATGGTTTTGGAATAGTGTTTATTTCAATATTATGTGTTTCTTTTGAAAAGAAATGAATGCTTTTGGTGTGTATGGTAGGAAGGGGGTTTTATTTATGTCAATTGTTGTTTTCACTTAAAATTCTATCCATTTTAAACAAAAGAGAGACACATTGAGTGATACCAGCCAAACCATGCCTCGAATTGAGACGGGGTTGACATATACACATCACACATGACCCATATATCATTCTCCTAAAGTATCAACACAATACGAATGCATTTGGTCAGCTTTTCGTACGCCAGTTGTTGTTTTCACTTAAAATTCTGTCCATTTTAAACAAAAGAGTGACACTTTGAGTGATAACGGCCACAATGTGCCTCAGATTGAGGTGATTTTGACTCGTACACATCACACATGACCCATGGATTGTTATCATAAAGTATCAACACAATAAAAATGCATTTAGCCAGATTTCCGTACGTCAGTTATTGTTTGTACTTAAAATTCTGTCTATTTTAAACAAAAGGGAGACACTTTGAGTGATAATAGCCACACCGTATATCATATTGAGGCATAGTTAACTATTAAATGACCCACATGACCCATGAATCGTTTTACTAAAGTATCAACACAATCCGAATGCATTTGGTCAGTTTTCCGTACATCAGTTGTGGTATTCACATAAAATTCTGTCTATTTTAAACAAAAGAGAGACACATTGAGTGATACTGAATACATCGTGCCCCATATTGAGGCGGGGTTAACTCGCAAATGTCCCACATAATCCATGTATCGTTCTCCTAAAGTATCAACACAATCCAAATGCGTTTTGTTGGTTTTCCATACATCAGTTGTTATTTTCACTTAAAATTCTGTTCATTTTAAACAAAAGAGAGACACTTCGAGTGATAACGGACCCACCATGCCTCAGATTGAGGTGGGGTTGACTCGTAGACATCACAAATGACCCATGTATTTTTCTCCTATAGTATCAACACAATATGAATGCATTTGTTTATTTTTACGTACGTCAGTTGTTGTTTTCACTTAAAATTTTGTCCATTTTAAACAAAAGAGAGACACTTTGAGTGATACCGGCCACACCGTGCCTCATATTGAGGTAGGGTTGACTCATACACGTCACAAATGACCCATGGATCATTCCAAAAATGTATCAACACAATTTTAATGTGTTTGGTTGGTTTTCCATATGTCAGTTGTTGTTTGCACATAAAATTTTGTCCATTTTAAACAAAAGAGAGACACTTTGAGTGATACCAGCCACACCATGCCTCAGATTGTGGCGGGGTCGAATCATACATGTCACACATGAACCATGGATCATTATTCTAAAGTATCAACACAGTCCGAATGCTTTTGGTCAGATATGAAGGTATTTTGGAGATTTTACTGCTTTTTCTTATCCAAAGCCCAAAGAAAAGTGGTTCATCATTCTTGTATGATGTTGGTGCATTTTGTCTATTAAAATGAACAAATGAATCATTGGAGAAATTATTTTTTATTTAATAACAATTAAAATTTTCCTACAAACATTTACATACAATAATGTTTCATCTTTTTATCTTTTTAACACCTCTAAAAAATGGTCGCCAATTGTACACGTCCCTAAGTCAGATCTTCATGCTATTTGTGTACAATATTCCATCAGGTATGCAGCCCAATCATTTATAAACAAATATATATCATCTTGTGAATATGAGGAATGTGATTATGGTTGTTGGACCTCAACACTAGGAGCAGCAATAGGTTCATAAAATTTTTGTTGCTATGCACTGTGAGTAGAAGAAGCAACAGCTTGAGAGACTTATTCAGCCTCGAGGTTAGGAGAACCAAAACGTGTAGAAGTCATTATCTGCAAAAGTGGTTGAATAGTTAATTTTTATTACATAAATTCAGTAATGATAATATAATACATGAGATAACAAGATCTATATTATAAAAAAATATAACCTTTTTATTGAACTCTATTTCTTTTTTTCAAAGGCTGAAGGGATTTGAAACCTCTATCGATTATCCAAATACCTTTATTGTGGTCTCCTATAACATAAAAAACATCATATACATTGGGACCACTGTGAAATGATTGAGACATACCACTGAAAGGATCATCCTCAACTAAATTTTCATCGGACCCTTTAGTAGTTTCGGACGATAACAGAACAATCGACCGCTTTCGGTTTATGGGATCTGGAACATAAAATACTTGTACTGCTTGTGATTCCATTATAAATTGTTCACATTTGTACCCTTCTTTGCTAAAATCAACTTTCACCAATCCCAATTCATCTATTTTAACACCACTTTTGTTATCAATCAATTTTCATTGAAAAATGGAAAATAGTAATGTCATATAATCCAAATCCCATATTTTTTTGATAATGCCAAAGTATGACATATTCATATAAATTAGATTTTTTTCCTTACTACTAGAAACATGCATCACTTTAGACACAAGTGTAATTACACTCTTTTTCATGGTACTATCTTCATTATGTTCATATTTACAGAATGTATAACCATTAATTGAAAAACCATTGTAAGATAATACAAACACACTTGGTCTGGTGGCTAGCCATTGAAGTCGTTCTGAAATTTAATTCAGATTTTCAGCTAACTCCTTAAAAATATATTCCCGAAACCATCCTATAAACTGGTGAATATGTGTATTTGATATCCATTTATCATCCCTTGATGGATTCAACTATCTAATAATTTATTTCTGGGTTTCAATATATGGAGAAACCTCCCAACTGTTATGCAAAACAAAAAGGTGGGCCTTCTCCCGATCTGTAATATTAACTGTCACAATATCTCTTCTAGAAATTCCCTCACCCTCAATGCATCTAGTATGAGAAGATTTTGAGAGACCAATGATTTCCACGTCATATAAGTATTTGGTATAGAATTCAATGGATTCCTAAACAATATATCACTCCACAATACAACCCTCTGGCCGACTTTGATTTTTGACACACCCTTTCAAAATCTTCATATACCTTTCAAAGGGGTACATCTATCTATAGTGCATAATACCAAAAAGTAGAATCTCTCTCTCCAAGTTCACCATAAAATGAACCATCATATCAAATAATGATGGTGGGAATAACATTTCTAATTCACATAATATGGTGACAATTTCTCTTTCCATAGCTGGAAATTTTTCCGGGTCTAAAACATTGTTGTATATAACTTTGAAAAATAAACAATGTTTGGTAAAAGTATGATGAACATTCTTGGGAAAAATGCAACATAAAGATATAGGAATTAAATATTGCATCAAAACATGGAAGTTATGTTATTTTAAACCTTTTACCTTCAAATCATTCATTGAAACAATGTTCTTGATATTTGATGAATACCCCTCTAGATTCTCTACATCATTGAAGAAGTTGCAAAACTGATATCTCTCCTCCCTGTAAAGAGTATAAGTAGCTGGAGGAAAAAACTTTTGATTTTCACCCTTCACATGAGCCAACTCTTCTCATATTCCCATGTCAACCATATCTAAACTTGCCTTAATTCCATCCTTTGTTTTGTCGGGGGCATTTAGCAACAGTCCTATAACACTATCACACACATTTTTTTTCACATGAATCACATCATGAAAATTTCTGACATATAGACAATTATAGTATGGTAATTCAAAAAAAAACGGATCTCTTTTTCCAACCGATTTTCATAAGGTTTTTCGAAAATGGTTTACCAAAAATAGTGTTCACATCTTTTACTTTCTCAAACAGCTGATCACCTGTTAGTGGAGATGGTGTTGTGCATTGTTCTGAACATCCATTGAATGATGTCGTCTAAGATCGATACTTATGCCGATGAGGTAGAAATATATGATGTCCTAGAAACATAGATTTTGATGAATGTTTCAACCTAATTGATTCCGTATATTCTTCACACATAGGACACCCTTGAGTTCCTTTAATGCTATAGCCTAAAAAATTTCCATAAGTAAGGAAATCATTTATCATCCCATACAACATCGCTCTCAATGTGAAGTATTCACTTTATAAGCATCATATAACATAACACCTGAATCCCACAGTAACTTCAAATCCTCGATCAAGGGATCCAAATAAACATCAATATCATTACCTAGTTGTTTTGGTCCTGATATAAGCATAGAAAACATGATGAATTTCAATTTCATGCATAACTAGGGTGGCATGTTATAATTTACCAACATAACAGGCCATGTACTATGAGTTTTGGTTTGAAAACCAAAAGGATTCACTCCATCTATAGATAACACAATACAAAGGTTTCTCAGCTCATTTCCAAATTCAAGATACTAATGATCAATTCTATTCCATTGAGGAGAGTCGGCCGGGTGACATAATTTCCCATCTTTATTTTTTTCCCTACATGCCATGATAATTGTCTTGCAGTTTCTTCACTTCCATATAGATGCCTAAACCTTGTAATGATTGAAAATTACCATACAAATTTCTTAGGACTAGATTCATCTTTATTGTATTGGGAATCACCACGCTTTGGGCATTCTAAAAGTTATTTTTCTCCTTTTGAAACAATATACATTCTTTGGGGAGGCATGTATTATTTTAGAAATCATACCCATTAAGCGTAGCATTCGTTTAGCTTCATATGTCCGTCTTGGGAGCTCATTATATTCTGGGAGCATGTCATTCAAGAGAGAAAGTCATTCCATAAATCTGACATCACTCCATCCACTAACTTCTTTCAATTTATACAACTTCAGTACAACTTAAAATGATGTATATTTAGTGCAACCAGCATACAATGGCATCTTTCCACAACTCTTTAACTTCTCAAACAATCATGGGAAATAACGGAGTTCATCTTCAACTGTCCTTGTAATTTCCTTAATAAAATCTTCATCATAATTGACATCTGTAATCATATCCTCCATATGGTTTTCTTCATTATTCATATTTTTAATCATTGATGATCCATAAAATGTAGTTTTATCTCAGCCAGTAGCTACATTTTCTTTTTCTTCGTTTTTATTCCAACATTTTTAACTCCGATCTATTCAGTGACATATGAAATGTTCTTCCAACTCCTCTGGATTAATTAGTCTAGAATAACAACAACGTAAACATAGAAAAATGATTTGAGAAGGATCCTTTGCATGATCCTTTGCAAACTTGATGAACTATTTCACTCCATTCTCAAACTCTATTTTTAAATGATTAGAATTTATCGAATCTTTATTCATCTCCATCCTATTTGAATCTTATATATATTTATTTATGATTAAAATACACAAAAAAAGACCTCCAAATACAGTTGAAGAGAACCACTTATAAAAATAGAGATTAATAGAGCCTAAACATTTCCAATAAAGATTTGAAAATCAACAGATCTAGGATAGACCCCTAAAAAAATCCACACACTTTCTATCCCATTACTAATAGTTCTAGAACCCACCAATCTTGCAGAAAAACATTAAACATCCTTTTAACCACCCCTACCAGTTACCTAATTAATAATAAAATAATCACATTAAACATCAAAAAACTAGTGACCAAAATAAAATAAAATGAAAACATGGATACAATTTTGATGAGAAAAATAATATAGTAGATACATTTCCAAACACAAAGGGGTTCGCAGGGGAGAAAAGGAACCTTGGTTTATCCGAAATTACTATAAAATATCATAGGTTTTTTTATGCAAATAAACATAAGAAATAGAAAATCGAGGTTAGTGAACATAATTCTATCATGAACATATAAAGGATATGAAATACCTCTCCCTCACCTTCCACAAAATTGTAACTAATATCCACATACACATCTTACATCCATTCTATAAAAAATAACATTCACATACAAACAGATAAAAAACAATCCCTTGGTGTTAAAAAAACTCACACATGAGGGAGAAGGACCACATCGACCATACCTATCAAAAACTCAAACATCCTCTCAAACCTACTCTCACTAACTTTTAACACCTTCCATAATATTAATACCTACCATAAATAAATTATTTCCCAAAATCATGACTTTAGATTAGAAAAATTCCCATCCATTTAGGTAAAACAAAAATATGCTTCTTTTTTTCTTATGAATCATTAAATTTGGACAAACACACTAACCAACTGAATAAAATTCATATTTTTATAGGAATTTGAAGGTAAAGAGAGATAAATAATTCCATTGAAAAAAATTCAACTGAATCTTTTAGTATCAATTGAAAGAGGGTATTGTTTAATAAAGGGATGAGGTCAATAACTCAGGACATAATCATGCCTAGACTCTCAAACCAAACTCACCACATCCCAAAATTTTATCTCCTAAAACATGACCATCCGACTGAATAAAACTACACAATAATTAATATTAGCATAATAACAAAATGAAATAGATGAGGATGAGCAGAGAAATCACCAAAGATCAAAGATGGGAATCCAAGAATCTAACCTCATCAAAAAGAATCTCAAACACTAAAAGTAGGGTTCTCAGGGAGAAGGATCTGCAGAAGGGGTTTGAGGGGGAGGATAAAGAGTAGGGATAGTGGTAGTGGAGTAGGTTAGCGACGACAGAGTAGGGCAATGACGATAGAGAAGGGCCAATGGTGGCGGAGTAGGGCAACAATAGTAGAGTGGCAGCAGCAGCGGAGTGGCAACGATGGTGGAGTGGCAGCGACATCGGAGTAGCGGACGACAGAGAGACGATTGGGGGGGGGGGGAGTTATCACAGGGGTACAGTCCTATGAGAGGTTAAGGGTGTGATAAACAGATGGAACTGTGCACCATATTTTATAAAATTGGAATTTGGTTTTATCAGCGCTAAAATTTTAGCACTGATAGAAGGTACCTTTATCAGCGCTAAAATTTTAGCATCAATAAAGTAATAGAAATGTATTACATCCATTCTATAAAAAAGCACATTCACATACATAGGGATAAAAGACATCCCCTTAGTGTTGAAAAACTCACACATGAGGGAGAAGGACCACATCGACCATCCCTATCCGAAACTCAAACCTCCTCTCACTAACTGTTAATACCTTCTATAATATTAATACCTACCATAAATAAATTATTTCCCAAAAGCATGACCTTTATATTAGAAAAATTCCCATCCATTTTGGTAAAATAGAAATATACTTCCTTTTTTTTCTTATGAATCATTAAATTTGGACAAACACACTAACCAACTCAATAAAATTCATATTTTCATAGGAATATAAAGGTAAAGAGAGATAAATAATTCCATTTAAAGTAATTAAACTGAATATTTTAGTATCAATTGAAAGAGGATATTGGTAAATAAAGGGATGAGGTCAATAACCCAGGACATAATCATGCCTAGACTCTCCAGCCAAACTCACCACATCCCAAAATTTTATCAAATAAAATATGACCATACGACTAAATAAAACTGAACCATAATGAATATTATCATAAGGAAAAAAGGAAATGGATGAGGATGAGTGGATAAATCACCAAAGATCAAATATGGGAAGCCGATAATCTAACCTCGTCGAAAGGAATCTCAAACCCTTAAAGTAGGGTTCGTGGGGAGTAGGGTCCATCAGGGAGGAGGAGAAGTAAGGTTCACAGGGAGTAAGATCTATATAAGGGGTTTGAGGGGGAGGATAAAGAGTAGGGCTAGTGGTGATAGAGTAGGGCAGTGGCGATGGAGTAGGGAAGTGGCGGTGGATAAGGGTTAGTGGCGGCCGAGTAGTGCAGCATCGACGGAGTGGAAGCGGCAACGGAGTGGCAGTAACAGTGGAGTAGCGTCCGAAAAAGAGAAGATCGGGGGGGGGGGGGGGAGGTAGGGGAGTTTTCATAGGGGTACAGTCCCGTGATATCATAAGGGCACGATAAACATAGGGAAATATACACCCTATTTAATAAAATAAAACTATTGTTTTATCAGTGTTAGAAAAGCTCTGATAAAGACTATCTACATGAGGGCTAAAATTTTAGCGCTGATAAATGGTGGCTTTATCAACGCTAAAATTTTAGCACGAATAAATAATCCCTTTATCAGCACTAGAAAAGCACTGATAAAGTGACCCTTTATCAGCGCTAGGAAAGTGATGATAAAGTGACCCTTTATCAGCACTAAAATATTAGCACTGATAAAGGGTCACTTTATCAGCGCTCGAAAAGTGATGATAGAGTTAAATCTTTATTAGCGCTATAAAAGCGTTGATAAGGTGATCCTTTATCAGCTCTTTTAATTAGCACTGATAAAGAGTAACCTTTATTAGTGATTTTTTCTTAGTGCTGATAAAAGGTTGCACTTCCCTTGCCCGTTTTTTGTAGTAGTGCATGTCCCTGTCACTAAAATTTTGGTAAAAATTCTGTCACTAAATATATTTGTGAAAAATGAAATCATTCTGTTACCATTATAATAATACCAACAGATAATATATATGTTGTTAAAATTTGTATTAATAGGTTTTAATGAATTTTTTATTAGTAATAATATTACCCAAATATAATATCTTTTTATAAATCATATATGAATAAAAATTATAATTTTTTATTTCTAGTAAAATTTCATATTATATTAATCAATTTATCATATATAACACATATGTTTTAATTATTAAAATAATAGATGATTTTAAAAAATGTTCAAAATTAGAGAAAAAAAATTAATTATATTAATATTGCAATTTAATACAAATTGAATCAATAAAAAATCTATCCCCAAACAAGATTAATCACACCCCAACAATCCAAAACCCACACCCCTATGTAAACATCCATGATAAAAGACCATCCATTACGCACTAGGGACCAACAAGCCCATCGATGCCCGTAGTAGGGACATCCAGCTGCCCACCCATGCCACACAAGAGACTGGTGGGCCCATCCATTCCAACAACCCATCCATGACACACCAATGACCAAAAAACACCAACAAACAGTAGCCCCCCATTTATGTCAGCAAGCACCAGAAACCAAAAAAATCTCATCCATGTCATACCAAGGATAAGGAATACGAGTAACCCATCCATGCCTTACGACCAGTGAGCCAGCTCCAGCTCAAATCAGTGAAAAATATGTGCATTAATTGAAACCAAAATATAAATAAATGGAGGTATAAAAAAATTATTTTCATAGTGATCATTTTTTTTCATTCTGGTTGACATATTAAGAATATGGTAAGAGAATGCATGCCCATTAACCACATAACTATCTCTCCACAACATTCTATCCATCTCTGACATCAGGTTCACTAAGCTAAACCTGTAACAAAAAATCACAAACACTCCACCTTTCCAAATTAGTTGAAATAAAGATCTGTTTTATTTTGGTAAATTTCTGAGAAACACTTTGAAGAATCCATGAAATGGGAAATGGGAATGAACTGGGAAATGGGAAATGGACCTACATGGTAAATGAGTGTGAACTCGATAATGGGAAATGGACAATGGGAATACCTAGGCAATGGGTGTGAACTGGGAAATGAGAAATGGGAAATGGGAAATGGGAATACCCGGGCAGTGGGTATACCTGGGTAACATGCAATGGGAAATGGGAATTGAGAAATGGGAATACTTGGGTACTCAGTAATGGTAAATGGGAATAAACTAGGAAATGTGCATATAAGGGAAATATGAATAAACATGGAAATGAACAATGGGTATTGCTTGGCAATGGTAATGGGCATGAAATGGGTAATGAGAATACCTAATCTTATGAGAAGTTATTCTATGTTGTAATTTTAGTTCATTTAGTGAAATAACTAAATCAACATTGTTATAAATATTTAAATTACATCATCAATAAACACGTGTCATTATATACACATTAAATTCATAGTCTATTTGGTTATTCATGTAAGATCTTACATGAAAATTGAAAACATTGTGTATTAAATAATGAAATTATTAATAGAATATGGGGAATTTATTTTGGTCTAACAAAGAAGAAACATGTTCAGAATAAACATTACTTTCGATAAGAATTTTGAAAAAAATGAAGTGGTGTTTCTTATATTTATATATAAACAATGGTAATTACTTTTTTTTATTAAATCTTTTACTGTGTGTGAAAAAAAAATCAATATATCAATAATTAGTTTGTAAATAGTTTTATAGAAAAAGTATCTATAGTAAATTAATTGGATTGTATGACAAGAATTAATTCTTACAAGTAGTAGTGAACAATTTTAATAAGCAGTTTGAAAGAATTTGAATAAAATTGGTTTTTGTAAAAAAATTTAGAACGATAAAAAATAGGAGAATGTTAATTTTTTATAAGAATTTAAAATTTTATAAAGATTTTAGTTAACTCTGAATATTCATTGATATCAAATAGAGTTTTATTATTCTTATGAAATATGAGTGGAGTCAAATAAGCACTCACAATTTATGTATATGTCGATTTGATAAGAAAGGAATAAAATAAAGGAGTTGAACAAAAACATAAGAGCATTAATAAAAAAAATACGAGCATGGTTGTTTTCAATTTACATAATCATGTTTGAAAAGGTTTTTAAAATAATATATTGATATCTATATTTTGGAGCTTGAGTTGAAAAAATGAATGTCATATTTCATATGACATTTATCATTCTCATGAAATTTTATGTCAAATGCATAAGGACATAAGTCTACTCATATTAAATTATGTATCATGTAAGACTTGTCATATAAGTCTTCAATGTTAATATCTATGACTATAGTGGCCACTTATGACTTTCCTCATAGGACTTTATATGTGAGGATTATGACATTTATGTTTTGTAAACTTCCATTATAGATCATTTACAAGGGATATTAATTTAGTGTGAGGAAAGTATGACTTACTAGATCCATTTATTACTTGGTTTTCTATATAAATCTTTTTTAAAAAGTGACATTTTTAGAATTATTTTCTTCCGAATTCAATCTATCAACATACTAATTTTAAGGGAAAAAGTTATTTGAAAATATAATCTATATGATCAAATAATAAACATTAATAAATGGGATTTATTATTCACGAAAGGGAATTTTTTTCACATTGATGTATTGGTTGTTTTGAGTAAGAAAAAGAGTATTTACAATGTCAGTGTCCATTCATGGTCCAAATAATCTCATGGAATTACAGTTTCCTAGTGAAGAGTTTATGTAATAGGTGATGATTCATGATAAAAAAGTGGGTGAAAAATAATTTATGTTTTTTACTCAAACAAATTAAAATTAAAATCTCAATTTGGACTAGCCATTATACTACTACTTGTGTGTGATATAATATGTGTATGGTGTAAGAAAAAAGGTATATATGAGTAAAATATGAGTTAAATATTTATATAATTAATCCAAAATAAATTTTAGACAACAAATAAATAGAAGAAACTATGTATTTGACACAATAATATGAAAAAAAACCTGTGACGGTTAGCATTAAGAGGAAAAAAGAATAAGTAGTACATCAAAATATCTATGGGTGTCTAGTTTTTATAATTGTTTTATTATTGAAAAGTGATATTCCTTCCTCATTATAAATGCCTCAAACATTGTAGGTAGATTTGTATCATGAGTAAAAGTATATTCCTTAAAATATTATTCCTATATGATGATTCTCATGGGTCTTATGGTCTAAGTGAAATTTAGATCATGCTAAGGGTTAACATTTTATTTTGGATATGGAAACTTGTATAGCTTTCAATACCTTCCTATGTATTTGTTTTCTAAAAATATATTTCAATTTAATAGATAAACATGATTACTTGACAATTCTTCAACATTTAACATGGATTCCTTATTTGTCTTACACATCCATTAACCTGTGAAAATAATTTAAAAACTTGGTATGAGCACATAAGCTCAGTAAGGGGTGGAAATGAAGGAAAGAGCACATTATTCCATGAATACTCTTAATGTAAGAAAGCATTTACAAAAGACATGCTTGTCACCCATATATACTTACTTTGTGTAACATGAGATTTACAAAAGATCCAAAAAAACATGAGAAGATAAATATAATAATATAGGTATCTTGGGGCATTACTTACATAATCTTGTAACCCTCTTGGATACCTTATAATTTGTAACCCTCACGACTACCTTACAATTTGTGTAACCATTGCAGTTACACTTGGAGTAACCATATGGCCGACCTCCAACATACACATACCCAATGAATTAGAGGGATATATAGGTACCAACCTTCATCATAAATAATTCCCAAGAACCAAAACATAATCGTACAACATGAATAATTTCATAAAAACATTGCTTTGTAATTTTGTAAAACCGAATTTAAAAAGAATTGTTTTAAAGAAAATCCCCTTATAAATATCATACAATTGAAGAGATACTTAATAGAGTGGATGGAGTATGTATATATACTATAAATACAAATAATAAAACATAACATAAACATAACCCATCACACAAACAATTTAAATAGCACATAAATAATGAAGTAGAAGGTTAACCCAAAGAATGGAAATCGGGTTAAGAATTCCCTTACCTCGGGTTTGTCTTACTTAAGACTTTTTTAAACTTCCTGTATAATGGTAAAAAAAATATTAGTATTTTAAATAAAAATTTTCATGATTATAAAAACTTATATTATCATTTCATAACATAATTTCACCCTTTAATTGTTAGTATTTTTCTCCTTACACGGTTTTTGGGTGAGTTCTTTACATGATTTCCATGATTGGTTCATGGTGGATGTTCTTGTCGATTGGAAGTGAAAATACAGAATTGAAATGGATTAGTATTTACATATATACGGTAACATAAATTATACCATTTATCATTTTGAATTCTTACGTGAGGATGATTCATAATTTAAAACATTAATGATGTTCTTTTAGATTATTTTAGTGGTTCTTTGATAATAACGACCTCATTTCGTTTTATAAATTAAAAAAATGTGTTAAAAAGAATTCTTGAACCATTAATGTGCTATAATACATATATTATAACTTTTTTAAACCATAAAAATGGTTTAATAACCAGACTTGAAAGATATAATGAAAATTGAAATCACATCATCCACGATGTCGGTAGTTCGACACATCACGGACAATGTTTTTTATTACTTGAATAAGTGGGAGAGGAGATAAAATAATGATGATAAATTTTCCATGAACATGATAACATAAAGAATATACATTATTTATGGAGATTTCATGCCTCTTGGGTAGTAAGAAAATGGAACTCAAAATAAAATTATAATTGAGAAATCCCATACAAAAATTCTGCAGCCTAATGACTACGCAACATGGTTTTAGAAAATATTAAAAAGAAATGGGAAAAGGGTAACCCATCCAGAAATGAATCATAATATAGAGTAGATAAATAATAATAATTAAATAAGAACATGGTATGGGAACTTTAAAGTTATACCACATAAAAGAGAACTTGAATGGAAAAAGAAAGAAATTGAGAATTTTATTACCTTGTAGAGTAACCCTTAGAACATGAAATTTGGGACCTTGGGGGCTTGAGGAAACCTTACTAGGACTACTATAAAGGTAATAATCCCAGAGATTAGTTTAGGAGAAATTGGGAATAAAGTTAATGAAGTAATGGGTCGGTATTTATAGGAAAAGTAAGGGAATATTTTAATAATTTCCAAGGGACACCTCATGAGTGGTATTTGCAAAACCATGGGCATGACCATGGTATTTTCCCATGGTATAAACAACTTGGGACACCTCACATATTATTTAACTATACACAAGTTGGATAGACTTATGAAATTATTATTACATCATTAATTATTTCATTAACACACTGAAACTAAAAAATGTATTTTTTACTGTTCACTGAAAAATCAACTATTTTAGAAAAATTCCCAAAATTCACCCTAAACATTTATCAACATGTAGAATTCAAAAATGAAGTCCATTTTTTGAAAATAGTTTTCCAAATATTTTTAAATTAATTTTTAAATAAAATCATACTTATTTCAAAAATTAACTATTTAAAAACTGTAACTGATTTTATATCACACTGAAAAATTAATCAAGATTTCATTATATTAAAGCCATAAGAAAATAAAATATTAATAAAATCTACCATTCACTAGGGTCATATTACTATTGATAAGGGTATTTTACTATTCACCAAAAAACAAGTTGGTTCCAATAGTGTCCAAATAACATACTAAACACAATTGTAGATGATAGTTTCTTGAAATTCAAAACATAGAAGTTGAAAAATTATGTTTAAAGGATAGTTATAAATATCTACTTAAAACAATGTTCCATGCATTATTTTTAGAAAACCTTGGGGTGTTACATTATCCCCACCTTCTAGAAATTGCGTCCTCCCAATTTTATTTACTTATTAAACAACTGAGGGTACTTTTCCCTCATAGCATTTTCAGACTCCCATGTTGCTTATTCAACCATGTGGTTTCTCCAAAAAACATTTACCTGGTGGATTACCTTATTACACAATACCCGTTACCTTTGATTAAGAATATGAACTAGTTTCTCTTCATAAGAAAGGATCTCTTCTTGCTGAACTACTTCTGGGCTCAAGACATGTGATGAATTTGGCACATAATTTCTCAATATCGAAACATGAAAAACATTGTGTGCCTGAAAAAAACTCGGAGGCAAAGCTACATGGTATGAAACTGTTCCAAATTTCTCCAATATTTCAAAAGGACCTATGAACCATGGACATAGCTTACCTTTATTACCGAAACGCATCACACATTTGCAAGGAGAGATTTTAAGGAAAACATGGTCACCTACCTCAAAAGAGAAGTCTTTACTTCTGTTATCTGCATAACGTTTCTTCCTACTCTGAGATATCCTCATGTGCTGTTGGATCATCCTCACATTCTCAGCCACTTATTCTACTAATTCAGGCCGCATCAAATTTCTTTCACTAGCTTCATCCCAAAACTCTGGAGTCCGACACCGCTTCCCATACAAGGCCTCAAAAGGTTTCATCCGAATAATGTAATGAAAACTATTATTATAAGAGAACTCAACTAAAGAAAGATGTTGATCCCAAATTCCCTGGTATTCCAATGAACAAGCTTGAAGAATATCATCCAATGTTTGAATCATTCATTCTGATAGCTCATCTGATTGAGGATAAAAAGCTGTACTGAAATTTCACTCTGTGCCCAATGACTTCTGAAGTCCCTTACAAAAGTTAGAAATAGACTTGGGATCTTGGTCAGATACAATGGAAAGAGTAACTCCATGTAACCTGACAATCGTTTCGAGGTACAATCGAGAAAACTAATCCAAAGACATTGTATCTTGAATAGATAGAAAATGTGCATATTTTGTCAGCTGATCAACAATAACCCAAATCACATTGTTACCTTGAGAAGTCTTTAGTAGTCCCACCACAAAGTCCATGGATACATTCTTCCATTTCCACTCTGGTATTGGCAAAGGCTGAAGCATCCCCTTCGATAACTGCCGCTCTGAATTAACCTGTTTACATGTCAAACATCTCATGGTAAAATCAGAAATATCTCTTTTCATTCCATCCCACCAATAATACCCCCGAAGGTCCCTATACAACTTAGTACTTCCATGATGATTTGAAAATGGAGAACTATGAGCTTCACACAAAAAATATTTCTTCAAATGATAATCAGTAGGCACACACAACCTTTTTCCAAATCTTAAGATACAATCTTTATCAAGGTTAAATTCTGTCAGCTTACCCATTTTATCCAATTCTACCTTTTTCTTTAGCTCACGGTCTTCCTTATGTGCTCACTTAATTCTGTCTGACAACAAAGATTGCAATGAAACCTGAAACAAGACAGATGTATTCACTACACCAACAACTTCTAAGACAAAATTCATCAAATGATTAATCAAGGGATCATGTTACAAACGTAACTTGGTTAATGATGCATGATGTTTTCGACTCAAGGAATATGCTACTTTGTTTTCTTTAACATTGATCATGCAATCATAATCCTTAATCAGTTCAAGCCATTTTCCCTGCCTCATGTTTAATTTCTTCTGAGTGAATATATAATTCAGACTTTTATGGTCAGTATATATTTGACATTTAGTTCCTTATAAATGATTCCTTCAAATTTTCAAAGCAAAAACCACATCTGCCAATTCTAAATCATGTGTGGGATAATTTAGCTCATGAGTTTTAATTTGTCTCGAAGCATAAGAAATTACCTAATCATTCTACATCAAAACACAACCAAGTCCCTTCAAAGAAGTATCATTGTAGATGACACACTCACCATTCTGGGAAGGCAAGGTGAAAACTGGAGCATTCACTAATCTCTTCTTCAGTTCCTAGAAACAAACATCACATTCTTCTGTCCAAACAAATTTAACCCCTTTCTGTGTTAACTTAGTTATCGGGCTAGATAACCGATCAAAGTTCTTAACAAAACATCAGTAATAACCTGCTAATATAAGAAAAATATGAATCTCTATAAAATTTTTGGGTCTTGGACATTCATCAACCAATTTTGTTTTATCCGGATCAACTATTATTCCATCCTTACTTACAATGTGCCCAAGAAAAGAAATCTGTTGAAACCAAAAATCTCCCTTGCTTAATTTTCCATATGGTTTCTTTTCATTTAAGGTTTGTAAAAAACTATTAGATGTTTTTCATAATCCTAATTATTTTTATAAAATACTAGAATTTCATCAATAAATACAACCACAAACTTATCCAAGAACTCCTGAAATACTCTATTCATTAGATTCATGAATACAGCAGGTGAATTAGTTAATCCAAATGGAATAACAACAAATTAATAATGCCCATATCTAGTACGAAAGGTTATTTTTAGGATTTCATCCTCCTTCACCTTCATATGATGGTATCCAGATCTCAATTCAATCTTGGAAAAGTACTGAGCTCCCAGGAGCTGATCAAACAAGTCATTGATATGAGGCAAAGGATACTTTTTTTCAACAGTGATGTTATTCAAATCTCTATAATCAATGAAAAGTCTCATGCAAATATCTATCTTTTTGAAAAATAATACAGGGGCTCCCCATGGTGAAGTGCCAGGATGAATGAAGCCTTTGTCAAGAAAATCCTGCAACTAATTTTTCAATTCAAGAAGTTCTATTGGAGCCATACGATAAGGGGTTTTGAAATTGGATTAGCATCAGGAATTAAGTCAATTGTGAATTGGAATTCCCGATCATGTATGACACCAGGTAAATCATTGAGAAAAACATCAAGTTCTTCATTTACCACTGGAACATCATTCATCTGAATAGTTACCTTGATTTCAATAATATGATCAAGATAACTTTCATTTCCATATTTCAATAGTTTCTCAGCTTCCTGATATGTTATTAATTGTATGGGTTCATTCATTTATAAAAATTGAAACTCTTTATGAAAAACAACTTCTTTAGCTCTACCATCAATATTAGCATGATAATCAGAAAGCCAATCCATTCCCAGAATAACATCAAACTCGACTAAGGGTAAAACAACAAGGTTTGTAGGTAAAGTATTTCTACATACCACAATATAAAGATTCTTATAATTCCTCTTTGATATAACATTCCCCCCTGGTGTTTTAACAAAAAGTTCTGGTTTTTTTTGTTGAGGTGATATTTCTAATTTACTAGAGAATTTCTCTGAGATGAAGGAATGTGTAGACCCCGTATCAAACAAAACTTTAGAAAAATCTAATTGAACAAAAAAAATCACTTGATACAACTTCCTTGGATGGCCTGACATCTGCTGATGTAGTCGAAAAGGATCTCACTACACCTTTCTGCTTGTAGTCTGGCTACTTTGCATCATTCAGATTTCTCTTTGGGCAGGCATTTTCATAATGACCCATTTCACCACATTTAAAACACTTTACAGACGGTTTATCAGAATTAGTCTTAGGATCATTTTCATTGCAATCTTGGGCCACATGTCCAAACATAACACATTTAAAACACTTCCCAGTATTTCTAAGACATTCCCCATGGTGCCCCTTTCCACACTTTTCACAAACTGGAAATTGGATTTTCTTACCATCAGATTTCATTGGTTTATTCTTACCCATTGCTTGCCATCTAGATTGCTTCTTCTCTTTGTTGCCAAAATTCACATGATCATCATAAAACTCCATCTCTACCCTTTCAGCACATCAGACAAGTTTCTCATACCTTTTGAATTCATGGGAGGACAACGCCCTTCGATACCTTGGCTTCAGTCCTGAGTAAAAGTAGTTGATTTTACTATCAAGATCCAGAATAAGATTTGGAGCATACCTCACCATTCGAGTGAATTTGGATTCATACACAATCACTAAATCTTCCTCCTTATATTTCAATTAAAGGAATTTCTTCTCCATCCTAAGTCGCACCACCTTAAGAAAATATTTCTCAAGGAAAAGACTTTTAAATTAATCCAACTATAAGGCATCAAAATCCTTTCTACCCTTGATATTCATTACCATTGACCACCACTGATCAACTTCCCCTTCAAAATGATAAATGTTAACATGTACCTTTTCATTTTATGAACATCCCATAACATCGAATATCTTTTCAAGGGCTTTGATCCATCGTTTAGCTGCTACTGGGTCAGAAGATCCATTAAAATCAGGAGGGTGTTGTCTCATAAAATGTCCCACTACTGTCATGTTTTGTTGTGGTACCTCTGGTTTTTCTCTTACATGGATCCCACCACCATTTATTTCCTGCGTTAGCTGAGCCATTACTGTCACAAACTTCTCGGTTCCAATCCCTACCATTCCAGGTTGTAGTTTCAGAAGGATGTCATTATGTTGGTGCCTATCCTCTTAAGCATCCTTGTTCCTTATGTGGACAACCATTATGAACAAACATATATTAGATGAAGCAACATGGTAATCTTTAAATGATAAAACATTTCAAATTAATCATAGATTAAAAAATAATTTACGGTATTCTTTTAACAAAGCCCTAACCCCTAATTTTATCTAAACCACCCTCTGATACCAACAATAAGGACCCGGACTTATTACATAAATAATCTTGAATTTAGTCAAGAAAACACTTCCTTATTACATTGAGGATCTTTTAAAGTTTAAAGCTTTAGATAATTTGGACAATACATTCATAACATTACACATTTTTACAGAGTGGATACCATAAAAATAGTTTCCATTTTTTTCAAAATATAAAACATCAATACTAAAACATGTTTCCCTGACAATTATTTAACATTTAACATGGATTACTTATTTGTATTACACATCCATTAACTTGGGAAAATCATTTAAAAACTTGGGATGAGCACATAATCTGAGTAAGGGATGGAAATTAAGGAATGAGCACATTAGTCCATGAATACTCGTAACGTAAGAAAGAATTTACAAAAGGCATGCTTGTCACCCATATATACATACTTTGTGTAACATGAGATTTAAAAAATATCCACAAAAAACATGAGAACATAAATATAATCATATAGGTATCTTGGTTCTTTACTTACATAATCTTATAACCCTCTTGGCTACCTTATAATTTGTAACCCTCACAGCTACCTTACAATTTGTGTAACCGTCGCAGTTACACTTGAAGTAACCATACAGCCGACCTCCAACATACACATACCCAATGCATTGGAAGGAGATATAGGTCCCACCATTAATCATAAATAATTTCCAATAACCAAAACATAATCATTCAAGATTAATAATTTCATAAAAACATTTCTTTGGAATTTCGTAAAACTGAATTTAAAAAGAAGATTTTTAATGAAAATCCCCTTATAAATATTAAACATTTGAAGAGAGATTTAATAGAGTGGATGTAGTATGTGTATATACTGTAAATACACATAATAAAACATAATATAAATAGAACCCGTCACAAAAATAATTTAAATAGAACATAAATAATGAAGTAGAAGGTTAACCCAAAAAATGCAAATCGGGTTAAGAATTCTCTTACCTCGGGTTTGTCTTACTTCAGTCTTGTTTAAACTTCCTATATAATGGTTAAAATAGTTTTATTATTATTTTACATAAACATTTTCATGTTTATAACACCTTATATTATAATTTCATAACATCATTTCACCCTTTAATTGTTAGTATTTTTCTCCTTGCACTGTTTTTGGGTGAGTTCTTTACATGATTTCCATGATTGGTTCATGGTGGATGTTCTTGTCAATTGGAAGTGAAACTATAGAATTGTAATAGAGTAGTATTTACATATATCCAGTAACATAAATTATACCATTTATCATTTTGATTTCTTACAGGAGGATTATTCAAAAGTTAAAACATTAATGATGTTCGTTTAGATCATTTTAGTGGTTCTTTGATAATCACGACCTCATTTCATCTTATAAATTAAAACCATGTGTTAAAAAGAATTAAAGAACCATTAATGAGATATAATACATATATTATAACTTGGTTAAACCACAAAAATGGTTTAATAACCATATTTAAAATATTTAATGACAATTGAAATCACATCATCCATGATGTCGGTAGTTCGACACATCACAAACAATGTTTTTTATTCCTTGAATAAGTGAGAGAGGAGAAAAAATAATGATGATGAATTTTACATGAACATGATAACATACAGAATATAAATTATTTATGGAGATTTCATGCCTCTTGGGTAATAAGATATGAAGAAAGAATAAGAAAATAATGGAACTCAAAATAAAATAATAATTGAGAAATCCCTTACAAAAATTCGGTAACCTAACAACTACGCAACATGGTTTTAGAAAATATTAAAAAGAGAGGGGAAAAGGGTCACCCATATATAAATAAATCATAATATATATTATATCAATAATAATAAGGAAATAAGAACATGTTATGCAAACTTGAAAGTTATACCACATAAAAGAGAACTTGAATGGAAAAAGAAAGAATTTGAGAATTTTCTTACCTTGTAAAGTAACCCTAAGAACATGAGGGTTGGGGCCTTGGGGGCTTGAGAAAACCTTGGGAGGACTACTAGGAAGGTAAGGAGGCCAGAGCTTCATTGAGGAGGAATTTTGAATGAAGTTAATGAAGGAATGGGTTGGTATTTATAGGAAAAGTAAGGGAATATTTTAATAATATCAAGGGACAACTCATGAGTGGTATTTGCAAAACTATGGGATTGTCGACGGTTTTCTCCCATGGTATAAGTCACTTGGGAAACCTCACATATTATTTAACTATAAACAAGTCGAAAAGATTTATGAAATCATTAATACATCATTAATTATTTTATTAACACACCGAAACTAAAAACTGTATTTTTTTACTAATCACTGAAAAATCAACTGTTTCAAAAAAATTCACCAAATTCACCCAAACCATTTATTGACATGTAGAATTAAAAAATTATTTACATTTTTTAAAAATAATTTTCTAAATATTTTTAATTTAATTTTTAAATAAAATCATACTTAATTCAAAAATTAACTATTTAAAAACTATAACTGCTTTTATATCACATTGAAAAATTAATCAAGATTTCATTATCTTAAATCCATAAGAAAATAAAATAATAATACAATTTACTATTCATAAGGGTCATATTACTATTCATGTAACTATTCATAAGGGTATGCTACTATTCACCAAAAAAAACAAATTGGTTTCAATAGACTCCAAATAACATACTGAACACAATTGTAGATGACAGTTTCTTGAAATTCAAAACATATAAGTAGAAAATTTATGTTTAAAGGCTAGTTATAAATATCTACTTAAAACAAAATTCCATGAATTTATATTTATTTTTATAAAAACTTGCGGTGTTACAGAAAATATTTTATTTTTCCCACCCATTTTTTTATGGTGGATATATAAAGGCATTGGAATGTATATTAGCACTTCTTACTCTTCCTAACAAAAAGATGAGTTGACGGTGAATTTGTGTTAGGGTATATTTTTCATCCTAATTTTATTTTCATGTTGAAGAGTAGTTATTGAACAGAGGTTTCATTCAAAAGATAATATAATAGAAATTTCAAATTACTGAATAGAAATTTATTAGACATATAACCTGATAGATGAAACAAACATAGATTACATTTAGAGAGTTTTTGAGGTGTTGGTTTTAATTAATCTAAAATAAAATAATGTTTTAAAAAGGTTCATTTTAAGAGGAGGTTCACCTGACATAGTCCATTAGATTGTGATTATCGAAAAAATAAATCAAACAGAGGACAAAACTCATAGAGATAATAGACAAACCCTTTGTGGAGTTGGTTGATCAAGGTTTTGTATTATTTGTTTGGATAAGAGTTTGTATAAACAATTATTAAAGTGATGGTCATAAGTAATATTATTTCTATTTGGGTGTGGATTCTATCCAACAGGATTTGACACAAACTTTCTATTCAATTATTTGTAATAGTGAAATTCAATAGCCCCCTAGAGTCTCTATGGAAAGGTTTTCGGTTCCCACACCGAGGCAAAAACATGTAAATATAATATTATTTCATTAATTTACAATCTTTTAATTAATTTAATGGTACTAAAGGGTTATAATTAAATAACTCTAACATGTTACATGTGTTATTTTTCTTAATGTTTTAAGTATTTAATAAAACAAAAAAAGATTCAAACCCCCAGATTTGTTCCATGATCCTTAGGATCATAATTTTAAATTTCATTAATTATCATCTTAAATTTTTTATTGATCCTACATTCATTTTTTTATAATGATTAGTAATATCAGAAAAAATACCACCATGGTTAATGTTAAAATGGGTTTAAAAAGGGGTTTAAACAAAGATATATGGGTAAATTTAAGAATTAGAAGTTTCTAAATTTATTTTATATATTTATTTGGACAACATAAAATCCAAAAAATCTAGTATCTTGAAATTTGGAAGAATTTTTCTTTAGAATGACTTCTTTATATTTTAATCCTTTAATAAATTCATTGTGTGTCCCCTCTCCCACATATTAAATTACACCCCTCCTTTTTATATTATACAAAACAATAATATATCTAGATCCCAACCACTAAAAAACTATTTTAGACATATTTATCCATGTCTTAGAAATTTTTTTCTTCCTCAAATACCATTTTTTGGGTTGTGAAGAAAAGATATAAAGGATTTTAACTAATGGATATGTATTCATCTTAGATGAACTCTTTCAATTTAATTATTCTTCTATCTCCTCCAAATTTGTGGAAATAATCATAAAATATTAAATTCAATATCCTCAATATAATTAATTTTATTATTATTATGGAACTAGAAATAACAATCCTATATTCCATAAAATGGTATGTTAATGTATCGCTCATGCGTATGTGTGGACTACCACCTCTATGTAGATATTCAATTCATTTTCCATCACCATCATTCAAGGATGGTTATTTTTATGGGTTTTTAGGTTTATATATGACATTTATGTAATAATAATGCATCTAAAATTATAATATCATATTCACCAAATTTCTATACAATTCGATGGAAAATAGTAACGTCACTCATGCATAAATGTGGACTACCACCTCTATGAAGTGATGTGGTTCATTTTTCAATTATTCTATACAGATATGTTAATAATAACCAATTTAATAAAAATATACTATAAATATGACATAATGATTATTCTATAATGGATAATTATTATTTACCGTTCTTTCATTCCATCTATCGAATGGTGAAAAATGAGTACATGTGTACATATGACATACAATCTCAATAAACGGTGTAATTAATTTTTATAACTCTAAACATTATTGATGATTGTAAATGTATATACAATGAAGATACATTATTTTTATATAATTATTTAAATTAGTTATTTAATGTAAAAGTGATAAAATTACAAGGATAGGAACAACTACACCAAAATTTTCATGAAAATTGAAAGAGTTAGCACCAAGAAATGACTACATTATTGAAGAATTATTAATAAATGGATATTGAATGTTTATTATTTGAAAATATAGAATATTATAAGTATTTATATGATAATGGTGTAGAAGTATGAAAAATTTATATTTATTATATAAGAGGTTATTTTTCTTTTGATGAAAGTCAATCTCGAGGTATAGGATTTATGTTACAGTCCCAATATTTATTGGGGTTGTTTATGATTCAATTTCCATTGATGAAATTTTATGAACTAAAACCTATGAAACTAATGTTTTTCATTATTCTACATTTTTTATGGAGATTAATTTTTTCTATTCATTTCCACTATTTTATAAATCAAGAGATCAATTGAATTGTTTATGGAAAACCAAATTTATATATAACTCTGATCGAATTTTTTTTTCATCCATGTAAATGTATTCAAAAAATTCCTTCAAATTTTTTTATACTCTCATTTTATTTTAAAATTATTTTTACCCCATGTTGAAATTTAAATAATGTTTTAAAAATAAATCCGCTTTTCTTTTTCCAAACAAAGTTGTTTGGAATTTTTACTGAAAATGTGAAAGGAATCATTATTTAAATGTTAATGGAATGAATGGAATATATTTCCACAATGACCACTCAATTATTTTATGTTTCATTTAAAAGTATCCTACAATATTTTTAAAATAATTTTTTTCTAACAATTGGGAAATTTTTATATTTTAAATAATTGATTTCAAAGATAAAATGGTGTTGTCCTCATGAAATTTTCCATGTGATGTTTATGAGAATTTTTAGTCTACCATGACATCCTTTGATGAATTTTAAGGTTTATTAGTGATATGATACAATAACACCATCCTTCTTCATTCTGTATATTTTTTACAATTAAGATAAATTTTTTTAAATAAATCCATTTCATTTTCTTGGGTTATCCCATAATGAAATTTTTATGAAAATTATTTCTTTTAGATAGGTTATACAATAACATCTCAGTAATTTTTAAATAATATTCCTATTAGAAGATGAAATAAATAAGTCTTATATATTTATAATAAAAAAGGATCAACATTTTTAATGAAATACATTGAAATCAGTATATGAAATTCTCCTCATAATATGGAGGTGATAATTCTAAACCAATAATAATCATCATAAATAAAAACGAAAAACATATAGCAAACATGATGACTACAAAATAATATTCCAAGTCCTTAGGATCAACCATTTGTAGAATTTGATCTAATAAGATGAATTTAAGAATACAGAGGTACATAAAAATTGGGAACATCTTTTCGGGTAGAGGATCTAGAATTTGATAAGTTTGGATATAATAAAAACATTTGTTTGGTTGAGGTATTTATAGGATATGTAATACAACCATTAAAAAATTGTTGTTGAGGTCCTTTTAAAATTAAATTATATAAAATAATATTAAAAATAAATATTATTCTATATATCTAAATGTATAAATGTTTGTATCATAACTAATTAACATTAAAAAAATATTTATTTAAATATATATATGTATATTAATAGGTTTTGTAATATTAATGGAAATTTAATATATATATCATAAATTATAAAATATTTTATTAATTGTTATATAAATTTATGGGTAATATTTTTTTAAACATAAAACTTAATTCTAGTTCATTTCACCAAAGAGAGAATAATTTAAGTTTTTAAAATTTCCATTTTTTAAGGAAGTCATTATTTAAATACTAAAACAATAAATTTTAAATGCCACTACAGTCTCATATATATATATATATATATATATATATGTTTACATAAAACATAGTTTGTTTCAACTTTAATAGTATTTTTAGTAACAAAAATGTTATATTAATTATAAAATTATTTTCTAAATTATAATGAAATTCTTATGTAAAAATATAAAATAGATGCTTATTTATCAATATATTATACAGAATCCTTGAAATCAAGGTAATGTTTGAAATATGTTTTTTTAAAATTAAATGAGACATTATTATGGATATTATATTTATTTTATAATGATTAATATTAGAGGAAATTTATAATTATAGAGTAAATGATGATATAAAAATTATTAAAATTTTATAAAACAAATATGTTTTTATTTTGATATAAGTAGAAAATCATTCATATTTTTATTATTTTTATTTATATTTATGTTAAAATTATTTTTCAAATATATATATATATATATATATATATATTTGGGTGAGTGTATTTTTATAGTATTAATAATAATATGTATATAAATAAGTACAAAATCATTCATATTTTTAATATTTTTATTTATATTTATAATAATATGTAGTTGGGGTTTGTCTTAGTGGTAAGCACCCCTTAAATCTACATGAAAAATGGGGGTTCAAAACCCATTGGGTGTAGGTCACTGTAGCAGTATTGTAGCGGCAGCAGAGCACTGTAGCAGCGGCGGGTAATGTGCAGTACTGTAACAGTGCGGGTACTGTAGCATTACTATTCACAGAATGGGCTTTGGGCCAAAAAAAATGGGCATACGGGTCATGTAATGGGCTAAATGCCCCATGGGCTTTCGGGCTATGTAATGGGTCTCCCTCTCCCAGTTAAAGAGGTCTTTGATTTGCTTTAATAATAAATTAGGCTTCGGCCCAAAAAAATGTTAAAATTTGTTTTTGAATATATATATATATATATATATATATGGGTGAGTGTATTTTTATTGTATCGATAATAATATGTATATGTATATATATATATAATAATTTTTATAATATATACAAAAATATATATAATGTGATGAAGTAAATGGGTATCAAGTGCAGATGAAGCCAACACACCCCTATCATCATTTTAATCATAGCCCTGGCGGTCAGATGACCTTTAATATGTATTTATGCTACGGACCAGAAATTCTTGAATCTTTATGATCTTCTAAAATTTTGTTTCTTGTTGAATGATCCTCCTATAAATCTTGTGAGGTGAAGGAGAGTCAGATCATGGGGATAAGGATGACTCAAATGGGTATTTGAGGGAATATAAAACTAAATTATTCGACTTAACCTTCCCACATAATGTTTCTTTCATTCAAAATATTAAAATATTTTTAGGTAAAGAAGGTCTTTTATTTTAGGTATGATATTTTTCAGTTCCTGTGATATATATATATATATATATTACCATTATATCTTGGATGATGGGTATATATATAAACAGAACCATTTAGAATTGAATGAATGTTGAATGGGGGAGGTTTTCTTCAGAATACCATCAATGTATTTTTGTCTAATTTTCCCAACATTAAAGATCTATTATTTCATAATTTTTCCAAATTTGTGAGGAATTGTTCATGAGACCCACTTTTTGAGATATCCTACAACATAGATTTAGTGTTAATGGGACCATTTTTTAGAATACAATGTTCTGCCTTAATTATTCATGTGTGTTTTAAATTTAATAGTATGTACATAAAATTGAATTATCCCATGAGATTTATTTTCAATAAATTATTTT
Organism: Viscum album; assembly: GCA_963277665.1. Classification (NCBI taxonomy): domain Eukaryota; kingdom Viridiplantae; phylum Streptophyta; class Magnoliopsida; order Santalales; family Viscaceae; genus Viscum; species Viscum album. Next base: position 1,513,411,339 of record OY728134.1, on the reverse strand, counting down.
GAATGTTTAAAAATTTTAATTACATCTTTATGAATGTAATAGTGTTATTCTATTTTATATAATTTTCTTAAATTTTTCTACCAGTTTTTCTGAATTAAAATTTTCATATGTGAAATTCATTCCCAACCATGAGGATTATTTTATAAAAATTTTATTGATTTTTAAGGAATCTTAATTTGTCCAATAAAAACGTAAGGGGATTTATTGAATTTTAAAATTATAAATTAATGTGAAAATGTATTATTTTAAAATTTATACATATGACATATATATATATTTCATTTAATGAAAAAAAATTTATCCACTCATGATTACTTTTTGAAACACTATTTTGAATTTTTACATTTTTTTAATTATTCCTTTAAGAAAGTAATTTCTTAAAATTTTAAAAATTACTAGTTTTAATAAAAATGCTGAATTTAAATATATATATATATATAAATAAGTTCATATATATATATATATCCATCATTTCATGTAAAATAAATTCTTACAAGAGATTTTATTTCCCAAAATTATTTTTAATGTTTAAATAATTTTAATTATGCTTATATGAATTCAAGGGAAGTTATTAATGTTTCAAAATTATTTGTTTTAAATAGAGATGTTTAATTTAATAATATATGTATATATCTATATATATACATTTACATATATATATATATATATATATGTGTGTGTGTGTGTATCATATCATGTAAAGTAATTTCTTCCTACAAGTTTGTTTTTATAAAAAATATTGAATGTTTCCAGAGTTTTAATTATGTTTTTATGAATGCAAGAGATGTTTTAAAATTTTCATAATTTTTTTTAAATAAAAATTTTTAATTTAAAAATATATTAATATATATATATGAACATATATGCTAAAATATATATCAATTCAGGTAAAAATTGATTCATCGTACGCATTTCTTTTTCTAAAATTATTCTGGATGTTTATAGAATTTCAATTCATCTTTAATGAGCGTAAGGGAGGTTATTGAATTTCCAAATTTTTGTCTAAGGTAAAATTTATTAGTTTTTATAAGAATATATACATATATATTTAAATAATTATATAAATATATATATCATTCCATGTGAGAATTTTGTTATTTTGTTATCTATATATATGTATATAACTAAATATATATGTATCATATTATTATAAACTATTTTTATTATGATATTTATATATAAATATATTTATATATATATATCACCTCATGTGAAACTAATTTTATCATGTAATATATATATATATATAATTATTTCTTTTTTATGGATACTAATGCTTATGGTTCTAAAAAACTTCACTATGTTTATGATGTAAAATACAAGTTAACATGTTCATATTTTTAAATAATTGAACATGGATATTGTATGAATGATGGAAGATTATGGGGGTAAAACAAAAAACATATGGTATATTATATAAATATTTTATGGGTGTTCTTAGATATCATTGTGTGAGCCAGTTATAGCATACAAGATGGGTGAAGCAAGATAGCACTCCAATACATTGGATAATATTTTAATATCATGAGATGTCTTGTATGATGTGAAATAGGTTATTCCAAGAACCCTATGGGGTTAGTAAGTAAACCTAATATATAATGAGATGATATCAACCATAAAATTTTATCTCGGGAGTAAATTATGACCTTATGTTATGATCTAAGCTAGCTTTGAGAATTATTTATGATTTTTTTTGAATTTTTAAGATAAAAATTTATGATTTTATTATTGAATGAAATGGATTTTACAAAGGTCTTATAAATTTAATTATATTTAGAAAAATATATTATTTTCAAAAGTAAACATGATTTCTATAGTCTTTATTTTCGACCATAATAGCATTGTTTACATTTATATTGAATTTAAAAACTATGTTTGGGTTCCACATGTTTTGAACCCCCTTATTAGGAATTTGTTTCTCTCCATATGTTTTAAAAACCTATTTCCATATGTGTAGAAGGAAAAGAGTGGTTGATATCCCTCCATGGTGTTTAAATCTTGTAAATCATAAGAATAGTTTTTAGGTCATTTTATTTATAGGTGTTGTAATTAGAGTGATCATGTGTATCCTGACACTCTAAATCTATAAAACATTGAGATATAGGGATGTTTTATAAAAATAAATGGGAAATAAATAATATAAAAAATGAAATAGGTTCTGTGACATTATAGTTAGTATCATAAATGAGGTTTAGACAATATTAGAGGTTGGGATATGGAGAAACCCTTTAAACCTTTAGAGGTTTTCTGTATTTTTTATGGTTTTAAAGTAAGAAGTAATAAATATTTAGTAAAATTAATATATAATATAAATTAGATGTCAATTCATTGAACCTAAAAACATATCCTATCTATGTTGAAATTTAAAATCCATTACATTTCATCAATAGGATAAAGGCTAGTTCTAATATGTAAGGATGAAGACCTCTCAGAACACACTTTTTCCTACATAAGGACAATCTTCCAATAATTTTTACAAAGTGAAGCTCAAAAAGTTTTGAATAATTTTCTAATTCCTAAAATTATTATAAAAACCTTTATGTCATATTAATCACCTCATCCAAACTATGGAATCATAAGTAATCATATCTTTCCCTCAATCAAATATTAATCTCCCATCAGTTCCATCATTCTCACATGGAGAGGTACCACCAATAATTTTAAATTATTTCATTTTTTCTCAGGATAATGATGTACTATTTTATTTTAGAATAGTTGTAGAAGTTTGATAACTCCAAGAAGCCTTTATATATATTTATATCTTGTTTTGGATTCTATTCTTTTTGAAAACATAGGAAATATATTTGACGAACCACATTTATAATATTTCATAAAATAATATGTCATGAAATATAATAAAAATCTATTCCAATAATATTTTTCAAAACTACATTTTAGAAATAATTATTATTAATGTACACTATTTTCTCTTTCAGTATGACTTGATTTTTAAAAACTATGTTTGGACTAAGTAAGCAGAAGATTTACAAAATGAACTTCGGTATTGTTTCACTAAGATGACCCAAGATCTTTGTGAACAACATTAAAATGGGAGTTGTGGAATTCTTAATAGAGGGAGGTAAGAAACTCTATATCCATATCTAAATCTAAGTGTTTTTTTGTTCTTATATTCCCATATTATGTGTAAGATTCAATAAAATTGTGAGAGAGTGATGTTTTTAGATGGTACAATGCAACATCCTAAGAAATTTTAAATAACCTACCTCTTAGTAGATTAAATAATTAAGTCTTAGAAATTTATAAATAACAAGATTCAATTTTATTGAGTCATTATATTAAAACCAATAAAATATAGTATCTTCAAACTAAGAAGGTGATAATTCTAATCCTATAATAATAATCATCAATAAACTTGGTAAAATTATAAAAAAATGATAACAAAAAAATGATAACCCGCATCCATGGAATCATCCATATATAGAAATCCAGCTAAGAGGATGAGAGTAAGAACACAGTGGAACCTTATCATCCTTACAACTACAATGGTCGGATGACCTATATCCCACATTCACATATATGACACACAATGATGTCGTCCTGATGATATATGACCATCGTGTTTCTCATGGAATGACCCCCCCAATAATCTCATGTTGCAAGGGTGATTTAAATAACAGGGGGGATAATGACTCATATAGGTATTTGAGGAATATAAAACTAAAATATTTTGTTTAGCCTTTGCACATTATGGGGATTTCGTTTGGAATATTTTATTATTTTAAGGTAAAGAAGGGATTTTATGTTCGGTATGATTTTGTCTAGTTCACATGATATATATATATAAATTGATGATATTTTTTATTATAGGTATATATATACACATAACCCCATGAAATGGAAAAAGGTCAGACGGAGTTTGTTTTCATCAAAATCTTTTCATTGTAGCTTGGTTTAGAATTCTTTACTTTGAATATTCTTTATTTTTTTCTTTTTCTTAGTTGTGAGTAAGTGATCCTGAGACCCACTTGGTTGAGTTCATCTGCAACATAGATTTAAAGTTAAGAATATCATTATAATGACCAAGAATTACCATACATAGACATTTCATCATTTTCATAGAATATTTCATGCATTACATAAAAACAAGAACTGGGACTGTAATAGTTTACTACCATTGGAAACTTGGATCACAAACTTATAGTCATGTAAAATATCATAAATTTTTTCCATAATGATCTTCCCCAAAATTATTCCTACCTAAAACCATTATTTATTACACGGGTAAAAGAAAATTTTGAAAAGGGTAAGCTTTGATACACAGTAATGGTAAATATAATAATAAATCATAAGTACATAAACACAATTTTTTTAAATAATATAATATATATCATAGATAGTGATATCGTGTCATGTAAAAAATTATATAATTCATTAAAGAAAACAAGAAAACCACAAAATATCGTAACATAATACAAGAAATTTTTGTATACACATAATAATATAAAATAATTTCCACATTATTCAAGGATTATTTACAAGACCATCATATTAGAAAAAATATATTATTGAACTGGGTTCACTCTATGTTCAAGACACATGTTACTAAACTATTTTTACATCGTTTTCTATCAATATATTACTGAACAAAGATCATTTCTCATTCAAATCCTGTCTATATCATTAGATATAAATATTTACCAAGGGAATTAGAGGGATATATTAGTCCCAACATCACATAATAAAAACTATACCAATTTCTTCCACAAGAACAAAAATCTATCATCATATCGGAACACATGAAATGATATGGGTTTCATAAACATTATTCCATCATAACATAACCCATATAAAAGAAATGGGTTTAATAAATATCATTACACAATAAACATAAACCATAGAAATAAAAAATAGAGATATTATACTTGAAATATATCTCAATAAATCATATGTATCATCAATTAATGTTATCATAGAATGAACATAATTTGGATTGATCTCATGAAAATAATTCTTTAGGAAAATATCCATTCTTATTTAAAAATGATTTATTTTCATAAAATGTCGTGCAATATTAAAAGAAACAATTTTCATTTAAAATAAACATGTATGATTGTAAGTAAATTTTCAAGGAATTAAGGTTTCATGAAATCGTAAAAATAATTTCATTTCATACAAGTTAAATTACATTCCTCTCATACATTTTCTAAAAAAGTCACAAAGTACCTCATTTGTAAAATGGAAAAAATATTCCATTAAAACTATTTAGTAAAAATTCAAACATGGGTAAAAATTATGTAAAACAATTATATAAGAATAGTAAAAATAATTTGGATTTTTTTAAGAAACATAGCCTTCGAAAATAAATATTTCCTAGTAGATACTTACATATAAACAATCATGAATAATAATGTGATTGTAGAATTAAACCTTACAACATTATAATCTGTAGAGTAATATTCACCGTGTAAGAAAAACGTTATATGGATATTAAAATACCACAATATTATGGATAGGACACATAAAATTCATAAATGGTTAGTATATACACCATGTAGAAGAAATAAGTAGTTTATAAGGCATTATCCTGCAGAAATAAATGTGAGACAAAAATGTGTTACCTTTGGTCTGATTTCCATTATACATATTTGAAAATTATGAATAATTTATTTAAAAATGATATCATATTATTCCATAACCATATTTATATTTATTATATTATATATGATCATATTATCACCTATTTTTTAATAATATTTAATTATTACTCTTCTTTTGAGTGTCAACTACTTCATTTTATTATGCTTGTTTTGTTGTATAAGTCCCAATTCTGGTGCATAGGTTATATTTCCACAATTTCCATAATTTAGGTAATATATATAAGATATTTATTCATTGTATACAATTATATAATATTTCCTGAATGGTGAATATGAAAAATTAATCGCATCACGTCGTGGAGACGGTAGGTCATACGTATGCATGAGCGATGATATCATTTCATTAAGGTAAAAGGGTAAGGGTGTGGATGATATAAATTTTGTTCCAAAATCAATATAATGTTATAATTATTATCAATATATATTATTTCCATAATTATACCAATCCATGTAAACTAGTGATGAAAAATAGATTTCGCCACAGCATGGAGATGGTAAGCTATATATATATATATGCATATGTTGTACTTTCGTTGTTTGTAGGATAGATAAAATGTTAAATAAGGTAGTTCTGTAATCAAAATAATATTTTTTCATATATATTATAATTTATTTATTAATTCATAATGTACACAAAATATTAATAAGAAGTTGTTGACGCTCCTTTCGTCACAGAATCTAAAGATCGGAAAAGGGAATATCCGAGCTCAAAGTGATTCATCATTTGAAGAAAAACATAAAAAATCAACAAAGGAAGGAAGAAAGGATCACAGAAACCTCACCGCGCAAGTTATCTAACTGTCGCGCAAGTGTACTTGCGCGGCGACCTTGGTCGCGCAAGTGACTTGCGCGACCTAAGTGGTAACCGCCCGGTAACCGCCCGAGGTCTTCTTTTGCCTATAAATAGACCCTGTGGGCCCCCCATTCAGGAGGATCTTTTTCCAGAAACTCGGATTGAAGCTCTCGACGCCCAAGTCTATTCTCAAAGCTTCCAGAATACTTCTAAGGTAATTTCTTACCTAGAACGGAAGATCTAAAGAGAAGAAGGAAGGCCTAAGTGTTGAAACTTATCAGCACTTGCGCGCCGACTTATTTCCTTCAATATAACTTGCGCATCCCTTTTCTAGAAGAACCTCAAGAGGATTCTAAAGGGTTTAAAAAAGAATCGCTCAAATATTTTCAATGCTGGTTGAAAATCGCGCAAGTACACCATGTGTCGCGCAAGAATACCTGCGCGACAAATACTTGTGCGCCCACGGAAGACTTGCTCGCCTTTCAAGACTTGCGTGCCCCTACCTTTTTGGGTGCCCATTTTGCCCTTTTTACCCCTCTTAATCCATTACACCTTTCCTCTCCAAGATTCAGTCTTCAAGACACTCTTCAAAGCCATTTATGGCATGATTTCTTGATTTGACTTCCTTATCTGAAAGGAATTGTGTGGAATATCTCTCAAAACCTAGTAATTTAAATATCCTTATGTCACTAAAATATAGAGAGTTCATTCATTCAACCTCATCCTTTAAGATGAGAGAATCCTTAACTTGGGCATCCTCCTTAGGAGTAAGCCCCAATCATAATCCTTTAACTTGGGCATCCTCCTCAGGAGTAAGCCCCAATGATAATCCTTTAACTTGGGCATCCTCCTCAGGAGTAAGCCCCAATCATAATCCTTTAACTTGGGCATCCTCCTCAGGAGTAAGCCCCAATTTCAAATCTGGGCATCCTTCTTTAGGAGTAAGCCCCAAATTCTTAAAGTTCCCAAACTTGGGCATCCTCCTCAGGAGTAAGCCCCAAACCTTAATCCCTAACCTGGGTCTCCTTTTCAGGAATAAGACTCAGTCATAACCTGGGCCTCCTTTTTTTTAGGAGTAAGTCCCAGTCATAATCTTGGGTTTCCTTTTCAGGAGTAAACCCCAAGCCCCCTTAAATTTCTCTTAACCAGTCCTAATTTACCCTTGATTTGGGTTTCCTTTTCAGGAGTAAAACCCAATCATAAGTCCCCTCCTAACTTGGGCATCCTCCTTAGGAGTAAGCCCCAAGATTAGAGTATTCAAATCTCCATAAAGCACATATACCTTTATGGACCCTGTTCCTGGATTTTCTCACTAAAAGTGAATCCTAAACCTTCATCTATCTGGGCAGTCATACATACCTAAGCCCCAAACAATTTCTTATGATTGCATCTTTCATGGCACAATTGTCTAATTTTTAGCAATACCTCTTGTTTCTCACACCGAGCATGACTCACGTGATCTTAGAGTGTAAAAGTAATTATGACATTCTTCTTTGAGCCATCAATCATAAACATCATACTCCATTACTCGAACTACGTGGGTTCTGATTCCTTTTCCAAAACAAAGGATATGTAGGTAGCCCATTTATGGGTTCGATCCCAACTTTGAAATAATCTTTGTCCTTCTGAATGATGATAAACTTCAAGTGCCCCACTGAGTGGCTTTAAAACCAGCCTGGTCATCATAATGACCAAGAGACTTTTATATAAATGTTTTGAAGGATACCATTGACCAAGAATCTCTAAACAGATATAGATGATTCTCTATTGATGAAGAACCTCGAATACATATAAAAGATTCTCTAAACTTCTTGCACATTTAATCATTGATTGTTAAAACTAAAGGAAAGCACATTTTATACTTGATAATGTAATAAGGATTCACGAACATAACTTAAATCTATAAAGAGAGTCCCGGAGTAGATAATAATTCCCCTCAAAAAGGTGTGATGAGTCCGACCTCCCATCCTCTCGACCAATGAAAATTCCTAATCCTCATTAGTCCACAAGATAATGAGCGCCTACCTTTGGAAATTAGGTCCAAACGGATGTGGAATCATTGGATGTTTCCGGTTCTACGAACAAACCCACTAGAAACCGATCGGAACGTTTGAATCTCCCATCCAGGAGGTCATCTCCGAAATCCGTCGAGGAAACAAAAATGGTGAACCCGACGTGAATCCTTAACCAAGTTAAAGTGATGTTCTTCTTATTTGTTAGGCCCCTTGGGCCAACAAAGCAATCATTGACATGTTCTCATCCAAAAGATGCAGTGGCCGGATTCATCTTGATTATGTCTATTATATGGAACATGCACTCTTTTCTCAAGATCTTCTGCAAAATGGCTTTTCTTAAATTCACCCCTGTGAATACTGCTACTGTGAACACCTCTACTGTGAGGTCTGCTGCTGTGAAAACCAATGCTGCTACTCCTGCTGGAACGTCATCCGCTCTTAGGATGACATCACCAACTCAGCGTCTTCAACGCTGGGTTTCTAATGCACTGGTTAAGGAGTACCGTCGCAACGGTACTATCCCAACTCTGGAGGCCACTCGTCAAGCCCTCCAAGTTAAAAACTCTACCTGGTCGTCCGGACAACGGCGGCCAGCGATCAAGAAGCAGGCGGTGCTGACTACCGTCTCCAACCGTTTCGGGTCGTTATCCCCAGAACGCAATTTCCATTCACTCCCTTACTCTGAGGAAGTGAATGAGCAGGTCCCACATGACCTTAATTCAAAAAGACAGGAGTCCTTCTCAAGGGATCCCATCAACAATCGCCGCCAGACTCATGCGGTAGTGCGCCCTCAACATGATGAGGGTACCGACTCCAGGCATTCAGCTCAGGTTCCTCGAACCCGAGCAGGCAAGATGAACCGCCAGAGACGGAATCCGGTGAACAATGGGCAGGTTGTCATCCCTGCCATCTCCGGAGAAGTCCACCAACCTAACTTGGTGGAAAACAACGAGCTGGCACACACACCTACCCGTTTTAATTCCGCTGTCCAGCAGACTCGTCTGGCAGCATCAAGTCAATCCCTCTAGGAAATTCCGGCGGAGTACTGTAGGCAGGAACATACACCTTCTTATACATAACTAGTTAGTCAGCAGGCTCGTCTGACTACATATGATGGATCTCGTCAACCGCGTTTGGAGAAGTGTAATCAGCAGGCACACACACCTGCTAATACTAATCAAGCCTACCAACAGTCTCGCTTGGTAGCGCACAGAGAAGTTAGTCGGAAAGTCCCGACGACAAACAGGAGGCAGACTCAACTCTCTGCCTCCACACTTGAGTACTGTCAGGATTCACTGACAGGAAAAGGAGGACAAGAGCAGGCACATACACCTACTCCAAGCCCGAAATGGACGTATATCCCCGTTCCGGCAGCTGAAGTCACCAAACATATTTTGTCAATGGTGAAAGAGCAGAAGCAAATTCCTGCTCATATTCTGGATGCTTTCCAGGATATCATAACAGCTTCAGCATCATCATAGGGACAGACACATAAATCTATCCCTAGCAGTGGAGTGACACATCAACGATTCACTCCAGAACAGACACACACATCTGTTCCAGTCCAAGAGGGTTATGGGGCATACTCCCCCATATCATACGGACAACCAAGTCAGGCACATACACCTGATTTGAGTGGAGATCGTCAGTCTAACCTGACCATCTTTCCTGATCAGTCACATACACCTGCTCAGAGTAACCACTTTCGTCAACAAGTGGTTTCTAAAGTGAGTAAGAAGGCATCTAAGAAAAAGATCCGCCCAGCACAGTCAGGAGATCAAAGGCCAATCTGCAACAAGGCATTGCTCGATGCTAGAGTTCTTGAAGCCCTCAGACATTTATCTGTCGGAATTCAAGATTCTACTCCCTCAGTTCTCAATAACGAGAACATTAATTTTGAAGGTCTTCAACAGACACTTCCTCATGAAGGCTTGCTTCATGAATGTTCAGTCAATCTTGAAGTTTCTTCTTCAGATGAGAGCCACAGGAACCCTCTATGTGGTCAGAAGACCAAGGAGCAAGAGATTTCATCTTTTGCTGTAACCCATCATGACGGTCCTCCTCATGGTGATGAACTTCGCTGCGAAAGTCCTCTCCGCAGTAGTGATTCACGTTGTCTCGAAAATTCTTCATAAGGAAATGTAGTGACGAGAAAGCCCTCATATCTTGAGGCACTTGCAAACGTAAAACCAGTCATGTCTGATGCTTTACTATCGGCAGGTGAAACTCTTTCTCTATCAGAAGATAGCCTGGGGTTCTGGTTATTCTCTGAACCATCCCTGGGTCATTCATCTTCCAGCATGAATAGTGATATCTCTACCAATCTTGTTGAATCTGATGAAGCAACAAGGAAACACCAACTCTGGTCCAAACAGGTAGAAGAATCTTCATTTAATGATAAATAGGAAATGCTGAACATGAGGAAAAAACTGGCAAAAGGTGAAGTACCAGTCATGTTTTGGCCTTTGGCTGACTCCCAGTACGACATTCCAAAGATGTTGACGGATGATGGAATCCATGATATTTGTATCAACATATGGAAGACTCTTTGTCAATTGAAGAAGAAAGTATTATCTTACGGTGATTATGAAAATCATATTAAGATAATAGAAGGGTTACAACGCCAGATTGATTTGGCATCTCTATCAGTCTCTCGGTATCTGAAGGCTGAAAAGCAACAAAGAACCCTTCAACGTTCATGCCTTGGCGCACTAAGAAAATTGCGTCAGTTAATTGCCAATGCTCCATCTGATGTTCATATCAGAGGATTGGGTGTTCACGGAGCACTACATTTCACAGTGCTTTCCGGTCAGCAAAGCCCGCCGAAAATGGTCTCATGCAATGTTATTGCCCATGGCCGGCCACAGTCAATGGGCTTTGTTCATAATCAAAAGCTTGCTCAAGAACAGGCTTCAACTAGTTCCTCTCAAAATCAAGTATATAGAGAACAAGTTGTTGAATTGCTCCTACATCAAGCAGGCGAGAATATTGCACAAGCCTCTCGTCTGGAGCAAACACGTCATCAAATGACAGAAGTTTCGGAAATCATCCAACGATCTATTGAACCAGGTGATAAAATTGGATACAGGTTAATGCATCCAGCTAATTTCCGAACTAATATTCGCAAGATCAAGAGAGATTTTAAAAAGATCTCAGACATAGCATGTCAAGAGACACCCCAGCTTGACAGACTGGGGACTTCTCTAACCCAACCCTCAGAGTCAACAAATGGGATTCGAGGAGTTGAACGGAAGCAGCAGGAACATCCCCAGTCCACCGGACTGGGGACTTTTTCAAATCCTCAATCCCTCCCTCAGAGAAAGTCAGTATTCTCTCGATTAGGGAATGATCCTCAAGAGGAACGAAGAGCCAAGCTATCAGGAGATTCTCTCCAAGTGACAGTTCTCCAAGAAGTTCCTGAGGGATCAAGTCAACGGAATGCCATGTCTCATCATGGACATAGAAGAAGACAATATCACAGAAATGCTGATAGAAAGGATTCCATGCAATATGCATCCATTAATTTCATCAATTCTGTTGCTGTTGATTCACCAGATGAGGCTCAATCAGAGGGATCAGACGAAGAGGTTCCTGCTCAAGAAGTTGTGCACACAGACTTAAATGAAGAAGGTGTGCGCACACGTAATCAAAGGCTTACCCAAAATCTGGGTATTCTTTCAAGTAACCCACTTCCCCCTCTCCGAAAAGGATCCAATAAGGGGAAAGGAAAGAATCAGGTTACTTCTCACCCTTCCTCTGAAGGAGGTCAATCGCTCTCATTAGAGCAAAGGTTTGCACAACAGGAGGAATAAATGAAATAATTAAGAAGGTTGAATGCAGAACTACTTCAAAGTAGTCTTCTTCTTAAGAATGCTGAAGTCCGACAGCCGAAGGAATTTGTTGTAACTACTGAGATGGATCAGGAATATCCTCCTTTATCTGTACACCCTCAGAGGTCTAATCCTACGGGTCAAACGCAACAACGGTTGGCAGCACTACCATCAGTTGCAGCACCAACCACCACGTCTGTCCAAGCTCCATTTATTGCACCTACTCAAAACCAAGTTCAACCTGATGTTTCTGAAAAGTTAATAACTACTATTGAGTCATTAACAGCTCGGTTAGAAACTATGGAAGGAAAACGGGTGCAAGTTCAACCTGAAAAGAAAGTTTACCCTGAATGGGTAGATTCAATTTCTCCTCCATCCAGTTTTGGAAACCCTGTTTTCCCTATTTTCAATGGATCAGGCGACCCTGAACAACATTTGATGCATTACGTGTCTTGTTGTGATCCTATGATGGGAACTCCAGAGCAGCAAGAAGCAGTGAAACTCAGATGCTTCGTGCGAACCTTGCAAGGACCAGCTTTTGTCTGGTATACAAGCTTGCAATCCCGGTCAGTCATCGAATGGGAGGATCTTCGTCAAAAATTCCTCCTTCAGTTTAGCTCAACTTTGCCAAAAACGATAGTTTTCGATCTTACAAACTGCAAGCAAAGGGAGAATGAAAGATTCTCTGATTTCATTGCTCGTTGGAAGGGATTAACGTATTCCTTGAGTTTAGCACTCCCTCAGGAGGAATTGTTGCCAATCTGTGTGGAAAATTTGCGTGATGAATTACGCACGCCATTGATCCCTGTGAAATACACAGGAGGGTTTCGAGACCTTACTTCAATCGCTCAGCAGATTGAAGATTCCCTTATACAGGCTAAGGTTAAATCTCATATAATTCCATCAGCTCCAGGAAGAAGAATGGGTAAAGCAGAAACAGCTACAGTTATGCTTAAACAAGCACCTGTACCTATTTCTACTTCAAAACCTTCATCTTCTCGAAGGGCTCCACCTCCTGAACGCTAACAACAAAGGCTGTTTCGTCCAAATGATCAAAAAGATCAACGACGAAAACAATTTGAGGATATGAAGAGTAAAACTTACTCTTTCCGAAGTGAGCAAGTTTCTGGTTACTTCATTTCAGCTCTGGAAAATAATTTGGTTCAATTACCAGTGCCCAAGAGGCCAAACAAGGAAGGAGATGAAGAACATCCCAATTATTGTCCCTTTCATCAAATGTTGGGGCATCCCATCCAGGAGTGTTTTGTCTTTAAAGACCTCCTGCAAAAGATGGTCGACTTGGGACAAGTCAAATTGAAGGGTTCTTCAGCTCATGTAGCGTGTATTACCGCTACAGATCCAGAGGAAGGAGGCGAGTGGCAGGAAGTCAAAAGCAAAACTACGAAAAAATATGATGATTGGATGGTCAGAAAGACAATCAATCGGACCCATTCCATTTTGCGAACACAGTTGAAGAATCCAATTGTGTCTCCTACAAAAGCTGCAGTAAAGCCTCCATCAAAAGACAAATCCTCAAAAGGGCAGTGCAATTCAAAGAAGAAAGAGGAATCAGAAGAAGATGAGTCTGTATCAAAGCCTAAATTGTCTTTGACTCTGGAAGATTTCATGCCATCTACTTCAAAGCCACAGGCACCGCCCCATCAAATGGCACAGCCTAAACAGGCTAACCAGGCAGAGTCTTTATCAGACGAAGAGTTAATCTTTGGTTCTGTTAATATGATTCAACTAACAGATTCATATTCCAGTCTTGATGAGCCTGAATTCCCTGTATCAAATAAGGGAATCCGAAGAGGTTCTAGAGGTTCAGGATATAGGGGAAGACGTGGATCTTTCCAAAGCAACTACTCTAATTTTACCCCTGCTAGCACTGTATATGCAGCAGAAACTCGTGGTAGAGCCCTTCAGCGAGCTCAAAAAGAACAAGCAAGTTCTTCTACCAATGGCCAACTCAGTTTTGGCACAGTTATTTTGGAAGACCGATTAAAGGTTCCATCTTATTTATCTCAGAAAGTAAATGGATCTAATCAGTCTAATCTTCCAAAACCAAGGATGTTGCCAACTTCAATACAAGATGCATCAGCTTCCAAAGCATCTGCTTCCAAGGTACCTGCTAAATCACATATTCCTATTGGGAAACGCAGACCTCTAGATCAAAAGTATGATATATTGAAACACTTGGCCCAAGTACCAGACAGGTTATCAATTTTTGATGCTTTGAATCTCTCAAGAGATCTTCGGGAAGCACTCATCGAAGCTTTGTCAAGTCCTCAGGAATTTGAAGATGAAATTGCTGCAACTGAAATCTATCACATAGAGAATAATCCTGCAGAATGCCATGAGGTGATATCTTTTACTGATAAAGATGAAGATGATGTTGTGCATGGGCACATAAAACCTTTGTACTTATCTGGCAAAGTAAATGGTGTAGATATTCGAAGAGCTTTCATTGACAATGGTTCATGAGTCAACCTCATGCCCATTCGTACAATTCGTCGATTGGGCCTCACGGAATCTGATTTATCTCCTTCTACCATGATGTTGCAAGGATATGATAAAAATGAACAAGAACCACTGGGAGAAGTTACACTCAGAACTCAGTTTGGAGATCTTGTTTCCAATTCAGATTTCATGATTGTTGATCAGGACTCATCTTTCAATATCTTGCTTGGAAGACCCTGGCTACATCAGCATGCAGCTATTCTGTCATCATACAATCAATGTCTCAAATACTGTTTTGATGGTCAAGTTGGAACATTGTATGGTGATAAGGCCCCGTTCAAGACATGTGAGTCTCAATACATTGAGGCAGAATTTTATCACATGAAGGGAAGAGAAAAATCTACAATGAAGGAAATTACTAAAGTTAATACTCCATATGGTTTGGAGAAAATTCCAATAAATCCATTTTCACATGTGAGTACAGATTATGTGTTACCTATCAGTAAAATTGAAAAAATAGGCCCAAATCAAAATACTCTTATGGAAAGATCCATAATGTCAATTACGGCAATCGAGCCAGACAACATGGGAGAAATTGGTAACTTACCAAGCAGTGATGAAAGCATAAGTGGTGACATTTTCATTTCGTCTGCTGAAATCCAACAAGTCTATACTTCGCTAATCAGGCCAGAAGAAGTTATAGAAACACCAGAGCTGAATAATGATGTCGATTCTCAATCCATCATCCCCTCTTTATTTCCCAAAGAAGACCCTTTATCATCAATAGGGTCGGAAATGGAAGCTTCTTCTTCAAAATGTGAAAATTTTGACATCTCTTATGATCATGAGAATTTCGTTTTTTCATCTACATTGCAAGTAGAAATGGAAGAAATAACACATGATGAAGAGGAAGAGGAAGATCTTAGAGATGCTCCTCCAGCATTTGAAGAGGGTATCTCTACCACTGTGGATGAACTTAGAGAAGTAAATCTGGGTACATAGAAAGATCCACGCCCCACTTTAATTAGTGCGGCCATGACCCTTGAAGAGCAATAGATGTATATTTCTTTTCTAAAGCAAAATAAAGATATTTTTGCTTGGAATTATACAGAGATGCCTGACCTTGATCCTGATGTTGCCACCCATCATTTGGGTTTTCCAAAAGAACATCGAGGATTCAAGCAAGCTGCGAGAAGAACACACCCAACCTATGCTTCTAAAATTGAGGCAGAAGTGGATAAGCTTATCAAAGCTAACTTCGTCAGAGAAGTTCAATATCCCAAGTGGTTGGATAATATTGTCCCTGTAAAGAAGAAGAACGGACAAATTAGGGTTTGCATCGATTTCAGAGATCTTAATCGGTATTCTCCTAAAGATGATTTCCCAGTTCCGATTACAGAACTCTTAATTGATGCGACGACTGGCTATGAAGTACTTTCTTTCATGGATGGATATTCTGGATATAATCAGATCCGAATGGCCCCAGAAGATGAGGAATATATAGCCTTCAGAGCTCCTCAAGGTGTGTTTTGTTACCAGGTGATGCCCTTTGGTTTAAAGAATGCAGGTGCAACATATCAACGCGCCATGCATCGTATCTTCAAATCTCTTTTAGGGAAGTTTGTTGAATGCTATGTAGATGATTTGGTGGTTAAATCCAAACAACGTTCTAATCACTTGGCTGATTTGGAAGTCATATTCCACAAGCTTCGACAACATAATTTGAATATGAACCCCTTAAAATGTGCTTTTGGGGTAACCTCAGGAAAATTCCTCAGCTTTGTTGTACGCCATCGTGGTATTGAAGTCGATCCTGAGAAGACCAAATCAATCCTTGGTATGTCACCTCCTCAGAATTTGAAATAATTAAGAGGACTTCAAGGACACTTAGCCTATATTCGGCGTTTCATCGCCAATTTGGCAGACAAAAGTTTACCCTTTACCAAATTATTGAAGAAAGGAGTCACTTACCAGTGGAATGAAGAATGTCAAGAATCATTTGATGTCCTCAAGAAATACCTCTTGAGTCCACCAGTACTCATGCCACCTGTTGAGGGTAGACCTTTTATCCTCTATGTTACAGCTTTAGAGCGATCATTGGGTGCCTTTCTCGCTCAAAAGAATGATGCTGGGAATGAAAATAGTCTCTACTATCTCAGTAGAACTATGCTTGAAGCAGAAACCCAGTATTCAAGTATTGAAAAGTGCTGCCTAGCATTAATCTTTGCAGTTTAAAAACTGAGACACTACCTGCAAAATCATGAGGTCCAATTGGTATCTCGTAATAATCCGCTCAAATTCATCCTTAGTCGTCTAATGCTTACAGGACGTCTGGAAAGGTGGGCGGTTATTCTACAGCAGTTCGACATTCAATATGTGTCTCAAAAGGCAATTAAGGGCCAAGCTCTAGCTGATTTCCTGGCTGAACATCCTTTAGTGGAAGACACATATTCAGATATCGAACTCCCTGATGAGGAAGTTTTCTCTATTCAAGAGAGTCCTCAAACATGGGAAATGTATTTTGATGGTGCTTCTAGAAGTCCAACAGGGAAGAAAATGGAAAATCCTAAATTCCACAAAGTTGGTTTAGGAATTGTGCTCATTTCTCCAGATAAGGCAGTGTTACCTTATTCCTTTTTGTTGTGGGAAGGTGGTACCAATAATGAAGCTGAATACCAAGCTCTCATTACAGGCTTGGAGTTAGCGCTTCAAGCACAAGTGAATCACTTAAAGGTGAAAGGTGATTCAGACCTGGTAATCGAACAAGTCAATGGGGATTATGCCATTAGAAAAGAAGAATTAATCCCTTTTTATGATTACGTCAGAGAGTTAATATCATAATTCCCTTCAGAACCGACATTTTCTTATGTCCCAAGATCACAAAATGCTCAAGCTGATGCACTGGCTAATATAGCCACAGCTTTAGCAGATCGAAATTGGGACGAGACAACCATCTGTATTGCCCACCGTCATGCAATTTCACCTTATGTTCAAATCAGAACAGAGGAAATTAATGAAATTAGTCCCATTCCGGAACCGTATGGTCATACTACAGGATAGATGTCACCTATCAGGGAATACCTTCAAAATGGAACACTTCCACCTGATAGAGACGAGAAAGAACAAATTCGGTGACGTGTGGTCAATTTTACTCTTTATGATAGCCCAAACCACCTCGAGAAAATTCTCTACAAACGTGGTTTTGATGGAGTTCTCTTCAGATGTATTGATGGTGAAGAGACAATGGCTGTCACAAAAGAAGTGCATGCAGGAGTTTGTGGTGCCCACCAGTCTGGACATAGACTGTCTGATCAAATTCGAAGGCTTGGATACTTTTGGCCTTCAATGATACAAGATTGTGTTAATTTCACAAAGAAGTGTCATTCATGCCAAGTATATGCCAACTTCATTCATAAACCTCCAGAGTTTCTTCATACAGCTAAATACTCATGGCCATTTTCCACATAGGGAATGGATTTGGTGGGACCTTACCCTTCAGCTACGGCCAAGCAGTTTAAGTACATTCTTACTGCTACTGATTTCTTTTCCAAATGGGCAGAGGCAGTACCTCTCAAAGAAGTCAATTCTAAATGCATTGTTAGCTTCATCAAGTCTAACATCATTACTAGATTTGGTGTCCCTCATACCATATTGACGGACAACGGCACCAACTTCTATTCTTCTGAGGTAAAGAAATTGTATCAAGAATACAACATTAAGTCCAACCATTCATCTCGATATCATGCAGGGGCTAATAGCCAGATAGAGGCCTTCAACAAGACTCTTTCAAATATACTGCAAAAGATGGTGGATAAAGATAAGAAGTCATGGCCTGATAAACTCTTTCATTCTTTATGGGCTTATCGGACTACCACTCGCAATGCAACGCGGTCAACTCCATATTCATTGGTATATGGAACAGAAGCAATCTTGCCAATTGAAGTTCAATTTCCCTCACTCAGAATAGCCATTTGTGATCAGTTATCTACAGATGAGAAATCCCAAAAGCGGTTGAATGAATTGGAACAGTTAGATGAGAAAAGATTGTGCACTTTGCACCACTTGGAAATATATCAGAATCGAATAGCACGAGCTTTTAACAAAAAAGTTCGTCTTCGTTCATTCATTCAGGGAGAATTTGTATTGGTTCTCAGAGCACCAATGATACCAGGAAAGAAGCCTCCCAAGCATGAACCAAAATGGGAAGGACCTTATTCAATACATAAGGTCTACTCCAATGGAGCATATTCTCTAATCTCAATGGATGGAGAACACATCACGACTCCAAATAATGCCAGATTTCTGAAGAAGTATTTTGTATAAACACAAAATATTGTTCCCAGATCCAAAAACAATCACATAAGTTCCTTATTTGTCCGAGATGACATTAAACTATATTGTGTCCTATCTACATGACATTAAACTATACAGAAGTTCCTTATTTGTCCGAGATGACATTAAACTATATTATGTCCTATCTACATGACATTAAACTGTACAGAAGTTCCATATTTTGTCCGAGATGACATTAAACTATATTGTGTCCTAGCAACATGACATTAAACTATGTGGCACTTCCAACGTCCAGCATGACAATAAACTATAAAAAGTCCCCAGAACTGATATCCTCGTATTGGTTCACCTTAGTCCTAGCTACATGACTTTAAACTGTACAGCACCAGTTCGTCCTTGCTATATGACGTTAAACTATACAACAATGGTCCAGTATGACTTTAAACTGCAACTTCGTCCCACACGACATTAAAATGTGAAAATGTTCCCTAAACCGTCCAGCATGACCTTAAACTGCATCATCCCTGGTCCATGTATATGACCATAAACTATTTGCAAATCCTTTATGTCCAACAAGACGTTAAACTGTGACGTCCTAACTACATGACGCTAAAATGTATAAAAGTCCCTCACGTCCGGAAAGACGGTAAACTATATAATCTCAAAAGTCCAGTATGACATTAAACTGCACCATTCACGGTCCATGCATATGACCTTAAACTATTCGCACTTTCGTCCGACATGACGTTAAAATGGTACACTCTTTTGTCTTTATTGCATGACATTAAACTGCACAGTCCCCCTTTCGTCCAATATGACGTTAAACTATTTTGCCCCCATCGTCCTAACTACATGACGCTAAACTGTACAGAAATTCCTTGATATGTCCTACATGACACTAAACTGTATTATGTCCTATCTACATAACGTTAAACTATACAGAAGTTCCCATATTTTGTTCGAGATGACATTAAACTATATTGTGTCCTAGCAACATGACATTAAACTGTGTGGCACTTCCAACGTCCAGCATGACGATAAACTGTAAAAAGTCCCCAGAACTGATATCCTCGTATTGGTTCACCTTAGTCCTAGCTACATGACTTTAAACTGTACAACACCAGTTCGTCCTTGCTATATGATGTTAAACTATACAGCAATGGTCCAGTATGACTTTAAACTGCAACTTCATCCCACACGACATTAAACTGTGAAAAAGTTCCCTAAACCATCCAACATGACCTTAAACTGCATCATCCCTGATCCATGTATATGACCATAAAATATTTGCAAATCCTTTATGTCCAGCAAGACGTTAAACTGTGACGTCCTAACTACATGGCGCTAAAATGTATAAAAGTCCCTCATGTACGGAAAGACGTTAAACTATATAATCTCAAAAGTCCAGTATGACATTAAACTGCACCATTCACGGTCCATGCATATGACCTTAAACTATTCGCACTTTCGTCCGACATGACGTTAAAATGGTACACTCTTTTGTCCTTACTACATGACATTAAACTGCACAGTCCCCCTTTCGTCCAATATGACGTTAAACTATTTTGTCCCCATCGTCCTAACTACATGACGCTAAACTGTACAGAAATTCCTTGATATGTCCTACATGACATTAAATTGTTATTTTGTCCCTGCTACATGACACTAAACTGTACAGCACCAATAGTCCTAAACTGCAAGACTTTAAACTACATAGTCCCTTTTTTATGTCCTACATGACATTAAACTGTGCATCGTTAAGGTTGTTATTACCTCTTGTTTCTCACACCGAGTATGACTCACGTGATCTTAGAGCAAACCTCAACCATAACACTCTCTTTGGGCCCCTAACCATGTGTAAGTCCCAACAACATTTTTTATTAGATCATTGTCCACAAGAACAACTTGATCATTAATTCATTCTTTAATTGAACTACACAGACTTTGATCCTTTCCCTCCAGGCTGGGTATGTAGGCAACCTCCCAGGGTTCAAGCCCAAAAAATAATCTCTTCACATCGGTTCACCACCATCTCATATGATGTTGATTTGTGAAACCTCCCCTGGAATCAATATCTTTACATTGAATCACTTTCGTCCTTGTTATATGATGTTAAACTATACAACACTTTTTTCCAGTACGACAATAAACTACAATATTCTTTGATTTCCTCATTTGAGAAGGAACCATTATTGACATTGATTTTCAATCATGTTTCATTTCAAGAGACTACGTGCATACATGGTAATGCCTAAACTTTTTATCTCAGGTTAAACCATCATTGCACTAAAATCCCCTTTCACCCTTCACATGTACGAACCAAATTGGTACAAAGGGTAGTTCTAGAACTACGTGGGCTTGATTCCCATCCTTATGGGATACGTAGGAACGTTCGAGTATCCCTCGAATCCAGCCCCAAGTCTTTTGGGCCTAACCCCAAATTTCACTTTCAGTCCCTTGGCTGAAAAGTCCTCATGAAAACACACACTGTGTATTCATTATTATGGTCCGAATTCTATGACCCTAAACTAAGATCACTCATACTTTCGTCCTGCACGACGTTAAACTGCATTTCAAGAACTACGTATGGCTTGATTCTCATTCTTATGAGATACGTAGTGAAGTCCAAAATTTCAATTCAGGACCCAGCCACAACATGATTATGGTTATCATTGACCTATGTATCTCTATATACATTGGACAATACCCATATTTATGTGTTATAATCCTAACCTTAAATATTTTCAGATCTTCATAACCCTTTTCATGACTTCTAGTCACAAAAATGTCAAACTTCTGAGAATTCTTTTGCCTGACTATGCAGCACGTTCCCATAGGTGGCCTTGCATAAACAGTCCACATAACAGACTTGTCAGCCAAAAGATGCTATTTATTTGACCATGCAGCCAATTCCCTTAGGTGGCCCTGTATATTTCAACCCCTTAACAGGTTTTGTTAAATAATAGTAACTTCATTCTTGGTAAGAATGCCTCTTTTGTCCTTATTTGTCAAAAAAACGACAGTATGTAGGGATCCGCAAAAAATAGCCTTCCTTAACATATTTGTCCCATATCCTTTTTCATGATCTGAAAGTATTCAAGTCTATGGTTTATTCTTCTTCCCTACGTTTGGGTCAGACCTTCGTAGGAGTAATGTTCATCCAGTTCTTCGATATTCTTGTTCGGAAATATCTTCTCCATATTCAAGTACCTCTTTCCATACAACAAACTCTATACTTTAGAAAATTTGAATCTCCATAAACTTTAACTGGCTTTTAACACTAGGAAAGTAAATTTCTGGGAGTTCTTTTGCCTGACTATGCAGCACGTGCCCATAGGTGGCCTTGCATAAACAGTCCACATAACAGACTTGTCAGCCAAAAGATGCTATTTATTTGACCATGCAGCCAATTCCCATAGGTGGCCCTGCATATTTCAACCCCCTAACGGGTTTTGTTAAATAATAGTAACTTCATTCTTGGAAACTACTTCTTCTAATGCCTTTTAGCTCTTTTTCATATCATTCCTCAGATTCAAATATTCTTAAGCCATAGTTTACATTTTTTCTCTCATACTTGAATATGGTAATATGTTTTCAGATAAATTGTCAAGGAATTGAATCAATTTTAATCTATTTTGGTCAAAGCTATTTCGAAATTAAACATTAGCCCCTTTATGTCCGGCATGCATGACTTTAAACTGCCCACAAAAGACAAAGGAACTCTGAATAAAAGTCAAGTTCCAGCTCACTAAATATACATTTATGTGTAATTTAGGTAATATTGAGCAATTAAAAAGTTCAAAGTTTGTAGGATTATTTGTAATAATCCTAGTAAAAATCAAATTATGCTTACTAGGCCCATTGGCTTAAGTAAATTTGAAGCAGGTAATGAAAGAATGCAGGTACAAATGATTGAAGACAAAAGTTTTTTTCATTGATACACAAGAGTTAGAAGGACATCCACAGACTGGAGTATCTTCTCTTTTTCAAGAATTACAAGAGGCTTTCAACATAACACTTCATTTGATTTACGGCATCCCGAGCTTCATTAGCAACCACCTAGAATTCATTCATTCAACTGGATACAATAAGAGATGCAGTGATACCAGCTCTTCTTGGAACAACTGTAAAAGGATGTTCTTGAGTGCGGTTTGAGAAAATTTTCTGCTGATCAAACAGTGACTCTGTTTCTGTCCAAGAGACTTGGAAGATGGATACATGGATTTGAGAATGGAGAATTGGAAGTAAAGAGCCATTTGGAGAGAGTACTCTTTTCAGATATTGCTCTAATACCATGTTTGTCTTCTCTCCACCAACCATTAGTGGAAAACATTTCTGCCCATGGGTTTTCCATTTTCATATCTGCAAGGAAATGACATGGAGGAAGAATTTGAAAGTTCACACCATTGTTGTTACTCTTAATACATAGCATAACCGAAATAGAGAAGTAGCAGTGCAGCTGCATCTCAGGTGTATAATTGTTTGCATTTGGAACATTGACTCCTTGCAGATGACCATGACCACACAGAGACAGGTAGATGCTCTGTGGGAAATTAAGATGATATTTCCTCAAGTACTTATCCAAATCTGGGAAAGTGCTGTCGCAGATATCATAGTAATCATGGCCAATAATGTTCATCATGTCATCAATCCGCTTGCTAGCCAGTTCATCAGCCGTTCCAATTCCCTTAGGAGCCATTGAATCTGCACAGAAGTTGAATAAATTAAACTCTTAAATGGGTTTATTTTTCATAAAATTTGTGAAAAGAATTCGGAAAAAATGGCCAAGGCATTAAGTCGCGCAAATCTAAACAAATGGCGCGCAAGTATTTCGTGTTCCGCGCTAGTTTTTGACGCGCAAGTCTAAACCGCGCAAGTACGAATACCTTTACAGGAGCGCAACAGCGTGGGAACAGTGGAAAAGAGACTTGCGCGGCTTAGGTGACCTGCGCGGCGAGAGCTCGAGAAGGTATGAAGTCCAGAAATCCGGATACTTATACGGAGGTGAGGGCCGTGTATTTATAGGCCAGGAAGCCTATCTGCGCGCTGTACCCAGAACGCTTAAGGCCTGCGCGACGCAAACTTGAGCGCCTCCCTCTGTGCACTGAAGACTTGCGCGCCTCCCTTTTCCTTTGGAGGAATTCGATTTCCTCAGAGTCCGATCCTCTTTTCTCTCCGGATCCAACTCTGTGGGGGGACTTTTGTTGACGCTCCTTTCTTCACAGAATCTAAAGATCAGAAAAGGGAATATCCGAGCTCAAAGTGATTCATCCTTTGAAGAAAAACATAAAAAATCAACAAAGGAAGGAAGAAAGGATCAACAGAAACCTCACCGCGCAAGTGACTTGCGCGACCTAAGTGGTAACCGCCCGGGGTCTTCTTTTGCCTATAAATAGACCCTGTGGGCCCCCCATTCGGGAGGATATTTTTCCAGAAACTCGGATTGAAGCTCCCGACGCCCAAGTCTATTCTCAAAGCTTCCAGAATACTTCTAAGGTAATTTCTTACCTAGAACGGAAGATCTAAAGAGAAGAAGGAAGGCCTAAGTGTTGAAATTTATCAACACTTGCGCGCCGACTTATTTCCTTCAATATAACTTGTGCGTCCCTTTTCTGGAAGAACCTCAAGAGGATTCTAAAGGGTTTAAAAAAGAATCGCTCAAATATTTTCAATGCTGGTTGAAAATCGCGCAAGTACACCATGTGTCGAGCAGGTATACCTGCGCGACAAATACTTGCACGCCCACGAAAGACTTGCGCGCCTTCCAAGACTTGCGCTCCCCTACCTTTTTGGGTGCCCATTTTTCCCATTTTTACCCCTCTTAAGCCATTACACCTTTCCTCTTCAAGATTCAGTCTTCAAGACACTCTTCAAAGCCATTTATGGCATGATTTCTTGATTTGACTTCCTTATCTGAAAGGAATTCTGTGGAATATCTCTCAAAACCTAGTGATTTAAATATCCTTATGTCACTAAAATATAGAGAGTTCATTCATTCAACCTCATCCTTTAAGATGAGAGAATCCTTAACTTGGGCATCCTCCTCAGGAGTAGGCCCCAATAATAATCCTTTAACTTGGGAATCCTCCTCAGGAGTAAGCCCCAATCATAATCCTTTAACTTGGGAATCCTCCTCAGGAGTAAGCCCCAATCATAATCCTTTAACTTGGGCATCCTCCTTAGGAGTAAGCCCCAATTTCAAATCTGGGCATCCTTCTTTAGGAGTAAGCCCCCAAATTCTTAAAGTTCCCAAACATGGGCATCCTCCTCAGGAGTAAGCCCCAAACCTTAATCCCTAACCTGGGTCTCCTTTTTAGGAATAAGACTCAGTCATAACCTGGGCCTCCTTTTTTTTAGGAGTAAGTCCCAGTCATAATCTTGGGTTTCCTTTTCAGGAGTAAACCCCAAGCCCCCTTAAATTTCTCTTAACCAGTCCTAATTTACCCTTGATTTGGGTTTCCTTTTCAGGAGTAAAACCCAATCATAAGTCCCCTCCTAACTTGGGCATCCTCCTTAGGAGTAAGCCCCAAGATTAGAGTATTCAAATCTCCATAAAGCACATATACCTTTATGGACCCTGTTCCTGGATTTTCTCCCTAAAAGTGAATCCTAAACCTTCATCTATCTGGGCAGTCATACATACCTAAGCCCCAAACAATTTCTTATGATTTCATCTTTTATGGCACAATTGTCTAATTTTTACCAATACCTCTTGTTTCTCACAACGAGCATGACTCACATGAGATTAGAGTGTAAAAGTAATTATGACATTCTTCTTTGAGCCATCAATCATAAACATCATACTCCATTACTCGAACTACGTGGGTTCTGATTCCTTTTCCAAAACAAAGGATACGTAGGTAGCCCATTTATGGGTTCAATCCCAACTTTGAAATAATCCCTGTCCTTCTGAATGACGATAAACTTCAAGTGCCCCACTGAGTGGATTTAAAACTAGCCTGGTCATCATAATGACCAAGAGACTTTTATATAAATGTTTTGAAGGATACCATTGACCAAGAATCTCTAAACAGATATAGATGATTCTCTATTGATGAAGAACCTCGAATACATATAAAAGATTCTCTAAATTTCTTGCACATTTAATCATTGATTGTTAAAACTAAAGGAAAGAACATTTTATACTTGGTAATGTAATAAGGATTCACAAACATAACTTAAATCTATAAAGAGAGTCCCGGAGTAGATAATAATTCCCCTCAAAAAGGTGTGATGAGTCCGACCTCCCATCCTCTCGACCAATGAAAATTACTAAGCCTCATTAGTCCACAAGCTAATGAGCGCCTACCTCTGGAAAGTAGGTCCAAACGGATGTGGAATCATTGGATGTTTCCGGTTCTACGAACAAAACCGCTAGAAACCGATCGGAACATTTGAATCTCCCGTCCAGGAGGTCATCCCCGAAATCCGTCGAGGAAACAGAAGTATAATAAGAAATAATCTTGAAAGAGTCTGTAAACACGGTTACGTCTTCATTAGAAAACTAACTTTATATATACTCTTATGGACACTAGGATTGTACTTTTTTAACACCCCGATCTTCCACGATACGCTTCTCTTTCAATAATGCAATAGCTTGTATTGTACGCAAGTTCGAGATTCTAACACACCGTGACCAATCAAAATGACCATTATGAATAGTAATAACCACTTTTTGAAATTATATATATTTTATATTTAAAAATGGACTTCATTTTTGGATTCTTAATATCGAAGTTAGCCTATGTTGAATTTTTGGTATTTTTCTGAGAACTTCGAATTTTTTATGAATAGTGAAAAATACTTAAAAACGACTTTTTTACTCAAAATAATTTATAGTGATAAATTATACTATTGAGTGGTTATAAAGTGTAATTAGAATATATTTTTACCATTATATCCAATGGTGTTCATTAGGATTAATTTCACTTTGAAATTGGACATAAACAATTGTCAATCTTTTGATATATATTGTTTCTAAAAAACACGTTATTTGTTGTGACAGTGGGAATTAATTATGAAATTAATTAATGAAACTTATATTTTGTAATTTTTCAAAATATAAATCATTTTTGAATTCGGAATATCAATTATATCTTAGGGTAAAATTTTGGCATTGTTCTGAAATACTTCAATTTTTGATGAATAGTGAAACCACTAAGTGGTAGTTAAAAAACTGATTTTTCGTTTAAATGAAACATTACCACTTC
Organism: Viscum album; assembly: GCA_963277665.1. Lineage (NCBI taxonomy): Eukaryota > Viridiplantae > Streptophyta > Magnoliopsida > Santalales > Viscaceae > Viscum > Viscum album. The sequence continues at coordinate 1,513,384,120 of OY728134.1, read as the reverse complement.
TGTGTTTTGATTTTCAAAAATCCGACATACATGGTTTTCATTAGGAAGTAAAATGTGGTTCAATGGGATTAAAATAATTTTTTGGTGAATAGTAACTTTTAAGTTTAATTAATCACGATTAAAGGTAATTAGTGAAAGTTAAGGTAAAAATGATATTAAAAAATTTTGAAAATACCTTGACACATGTCCTACCCCTATTTGATGTTTCATGACCGACCAATACAATCCATGGGTCAACTTGGGGACCCCATGGAGCCACTTTGGTGGGAAAATGACATAAATAACTTTTTATTTAAAGTTAAAATAAAAATGTCACAAACATGAGTTGTTTTACTAAAACAAATTTTAAATGGGGTTATACAAGTCATATTTTTGAATATAAATATTAATTAGAAAGCTAAAAATATTTCCTACATCATGATGTTTTTATTTATAATTTTTAGACATTAAATAAATTAAATTATTTATGACACCATGATGATGCAGCGCTTACCTCATTAATTAATGATTTAAATAAAATGAAAAGATAATGTAAAATCTAAGACGTAAACTTGTAAAAAACCTATTGGATGAGTATATTTCGAACCCTTATCACCTTATCCTCGAAATATATAAGTGTGGTGCCTTTAGAATCCGAAAAAAAATTTCATAATAAAGTAACATTTCAATCTTTCCAAGAGTGCCCCTTCTCTCCTCTTATAAAAGGCCCCCACCACTACCACCTTACTCACACCTTCAAAGCCTTTTGGCTCGTCCAACCTATTCCCAACTACTCTCCCAACTTCCCTCCCTTACTCCTAGAAGCCTAAATTTGGGCAGAAGTCTTCCCAAGGAAGTCTTTGGCTCAAATCAAAAAGAGTTACCCGATTTTAAGGTAATGTCTTCTCTAATGTTGTTTTGTTTTATTTTGCTTCTCCAACCCCCTAAACTCTTTTTATTATTTTATTTTGTAACAAAACCAGTATATTCAATATACTAGGATGTTTTTATGAGAAGGATTTTATTTACACATACACACACCTACATCTAATGGTTAAAGAACATAATGTTTCTGTGGATGGCGAATTTCTGCGTCACAAAACGATGATTGTTCAACAATCATATAACACCTTCAAAGGTGTCCATTAAGATTTAACTATATTTATATATGATATATAATATGTTTATGTTTTACTTAAGCTTCTGTATTTTTCATTTATGGCATACCTTTATGGTTTCCATTATGGATAAATACGATATTTTCATTTTTGGAAGTGCGGACTACCGCCCCCTCAAAGTGATTTGAATCGTTAATAACATATGTGGGATGTATAAAGGATGGAGTAAATGGTATTATACATTATATTATACTGGAATTATATTATACCTTTATATAATTATGTTTCATTCCATTAAAATATTAAATAGAAATGAAAGTAGCGTTTATGCGTATGTACGGCTTACCGTCTCCATGAACGGTGCATTTCATTTCTTACCTCTAAATGTTATGTAATATTATAAATGCATGTATATACTGGATATAAATTTTATATATGATATCTACATAATGAATATAATTATGGATATAATGGATATTTCACCACAAGAACAACTTGTAATTATAAGAATTATATTTTTGACTCAAGTACCAAAGATCGACAAAACGACTGTTATTAACATAAATAATTACATAATGTTCATAACATGGTAATAAGTGATATATAAGGAATAATGAAATTTAAAAAGGTTCTTAAGAAGGTATAGATTAACTCTAGTTTATTATTCAGGAGGTTAAAGAGCGTTCGAGTCAAGTCAGACACGAGGTAAGGGAACTTCTTAACCCAATTTCTATTCTATGGGTTAATCTCCTACTTTCAAATTATGTCATGATATTATTATGTCCTATCTTGTATTTATACATTATTTATGTGTAATTATAGTGAATACACATAGTAGATCTATTTTATTTATAAAATTATCTTTGTAAGGGACTTCTTCTCAATCTCCTTTCATTGAGGCATATTTTATTTTATACACAACTTTCTTTTATATGGTGTATAAACCCCTTTGAATTTTATGTTTATTCAAAAGGTATATTTTTATACGAATCATTTTCACTAAAGGAAAAAAGGAATGTTTTGTCTTACGTATGCGGCGACAATGACTTCTCTGCCACCGTGACCATTATTTGAGTTTCAGCTTCCTCTATAAGCCATAACTTTTTTTAAATGAAAAGTAAATACAAAGTTTTAATTTAATTTTATTTTGGTATTGAAAATGGTTTCTAAAGTGCTTATATTATATCAATGTGTTGTATTGATATCTTGTGATTGAAATGTGGAACTGTTATGTTTCCTTTATGCATGTTTTATGTGATACGATTATGTTATGGTTTATGATATGTTTAAACCTATTCATATGAGGAATGCATTGGACTTAATAAGTGACGGGTGGAGCCCGCTATAACTCCTCGATGCATCGGTAGGTCTCATGAGACAAACTAGTGTCTTGGCACGAGGCCTTGACAAAATCTTATTTGTGTTCTTGGCACGAGGCCTTGGCTACGTGATTATGATAGTCTGGCATTATGCATTTCATCATTATGAAAGTGGTTATTGATATTGCATGTGATTATTCGACTAGTAGAATATCCATGTGAGTAAGTAAATGGAATTATTTAATTTTATTTTTTCCATATTAAGCTGAAGTTCTAGTTTAAAAAGGATTTTGTTTTAGTTATACATTGCCTTAAATGTTAATGTTTATTTATAAAAGATTCCGTAATATTGTTATCCTTACTGAGCATCTGAGCTCACCCCTTTCAATGTTTTAATATTTTCCAGGATGTGAATAAGTATTTTATGAATAACCTATAGGGATAGTCAGAAGAGGATATGAGTGTGGACTGTGGAGACTTTGTTATTGTAGTTTTTCAATTTATGATGTAATGTAACGTTTATGAATGTATCTAGTGTTTCCAAGTCTACTAAACTAATCGGTCTTTCGAGACTTGATATTTTGTGATCATGCCAATGTTACGAAATAATGCACCGTCTCTTGGTAACTGGGGTCGGGGCGTTACAACTTTTGAGAAGACCCACACCTTTATAATGTGTCTATGGAAATTTGGTAGAGAAATGGATAGAGATTGTCAATATTTAAGACTCAATTTGTTACAAATAAGTGAGGGAAGAGGTTCTCTTTAATAATTGAGGGGAGGGGCACTTTTGGAATTTATAAAAATATTAATTTATAAAAAATTAAAACTAAAAAAATGCCTCCAAAAGGATATTTATTTGAATATAATATGATAAAAGTTTTAATCTCATCCAACAATACATTTTAGACATGTTTTATTGTTATTGTAATCCTTTTAATTTTGATTAACCATCGGTTTACATATTTTACTTTTAACTACAGTAAAAGATTATTGATTATTAAAACATTATAATATTTACTAATATGGATTAAATTTTCCATAAATAGTCCATATATGATATTTTATATCTTATTATAAAAAAATTAATTTTTAATTATTTTATTATTTTTAAATAATTTATTAATATATTATTTTTCATAAAATATCATTAGTGTCAATTTTGACACCATTAATTACATTGAATTTAATAAAATCTATATAGAAATGGAACATCAGAACAAGTCATTTAATATACCCCCAAAATTTCATATTCACCAATTTTATTCATTAATCGCCATAATTAATTACAATTATCTTTATTTTAATATTTTTAATCACATTTATTTGATTTTTCTCTTAGTTGAATAATTACGGTATCATAATTTTTTAATTATTTAATGTAATTATGTGTTAAGAAAAATTATAAATAAATTAATATGTTGAATTTAAATAATTTATATTTTCAAACAATATTTATAATCAAATATAGGTTTTGGAATATCCTATTTTAAAAATGTTATAGATATTTAAAACATGAATGTGACAACTTTGACTTTTCATTAAATAAGATATTATAATTGTGATAATCATTTCCATGTGGCTAAAAATATTAATTAATTCAACCCTTGGATTATTATGGTTGTGATATACTCAACCAATAATAATTATTCCACTATTTTTGTCCTTTATTGGTTCTTACTGTCACGAACCGGGCCGGGTCGCCATCCAACCTGGCGCCCGACCCAGTCTGTGGCATGTCCCAAAGGGTGTTACCGATCCCCACAGCCTGGCACAAGTTCCTGGGTATCAAAACTTGCACATGGGAATGATTTACCCAAAATAGTAAACACCAAACAACTAACAAGATAAATAAACAAAAACTGAAAACAAACAACCAAACATGACCTTAAACTAAAATTAAATTTAAAGTTTTACAACTTAAACCAACATCCAGAAAGTAATGACAACAAAAGAAAAAAAACTCTAACTCTATCCTCCAAGCTACAAGATAGGTGTGGAATCCACAAGCTACAAACACCAACCTGCATGAGAAGACCATCAACAACCTGAACCACCATCACTGAGCACGATGCCTCAACCTGGGACACACAAAGAACGAGGTCTACATACACCCAAAGGTGTATGTAGGGTGTGCAACAAATACCCAATTGGATACCATCAAACACAAATATTCCATACCACAATATTCAAGAGATAAATTTAATATGGTTATTCAAAGTTATGCTTTTAAAACGCTTTCAAGAAAACCTTTTACATGCTAAAATTTGAAAAGTAATACTTGAAGAAAACTATTTCACAAACGCTATTTTAAAGAGGAAGAGAAAAAAAATCATGAAGGACACACACACACACACACAAGTTGTTCTCTATATTCTGACAGAAGGCACCACGTCATGGATGGTAGAGTACTATGGCTAAATCCCCTAAGGTTCATTAATCTTGAGTGAGACTCTAGAACTTCGTGTCTCAGAGAAACGTGGAAAAGAAACCACGACCCTCAGTAAACGTGGGTTAGAAACCACAACCCTTAGTAAAATTGGATTATAAACCATGACCCTCAGTAAACATGGCTTAAAAACCATGACCCTTAGTCCTTCATATGTTTAGTTAGTGTTTCAATCGTCAATCCAGCTAAATACTAAACATAGACACATATTCAACTCTTCTAAAATACTACTATTGCACCATCTAAATAAGTTAATAAATCATTTAAATTATTTATTAAACCATTCCAAGAAAAACTAGAATCCTTTTCACCAAAATACATCCAAAATCCCCTTTCTAACTCAAATGCACACCTAAGAACCATTCAAAATATGCCTCGCAACTCTTATGAAATTTAAATGTTCATTTAAAAAGTTTCTAAAAATAATTTCTGAAGTCACTACAAAGCTTTACACCCGAAGGCATACTCAAAATCACATTTTTTGACCACACATGCACAAAAAAACTTTTTACATCATAATTCGCACCAAATTCATGAATTTTTTAATTACTTAAAAAATTAATGTAACATTTACAAATATAATGAAAAGGGATTTCATATTAAACATGAAAAGTTTCACATATAAAGGTCCCTTTAAAAACTTAACAAAAATTTAATCTTATAAAATACAACTTCCTCACTCCACATGTAATTTTTTATGTCCAATTTAATAATTTATGAAATGCTTAAAGTTATCACAAAAAAAATTACATAGAATAAAATACCCTCTATTAATTCATACGAAAAATACCATTTTAAACATTAAAATACTTTCAAAAAACATGATTCACACCTAACAATTTATCTTTTAAAAAAATTCACAAAACATCACACTAAACCACACACCAAAAAATTTAATCATTTTTCCTATATAAATTCATTCGCACCACAATGACATACCAAACAACTCAAAAAAAAAATTTTGAACCACAAAACGAAATCATAGAACACTTATAAATTAAAATAGGCATAAAAAATTATCAAATAATATAAAGGTATGAAACTAGCTACCTCAGTGTTGATTTTTCCCAAATCTTGTGCTGATCTTCATCTGCACCTAATACACACCACAAACAAACCCAATAGAACCCTAAAACAAGAATCTGACCAAAGAGAATATCAAAACTAGACCAAAAACCACCTAAACCCTAACTTGGTAATATCCCAAAGGATTAAACCAACCAAACTAAATAAAATGGACCTATAGTGGGGATATTGGGGGGTTGTTCAAGCAAGACCAGGGGTTTCAAAAGCGAGTCACGCTTGAAAAATCTAGTCGAGGTCTTTCCAGAAGGGAAGAGGGCGTGGCCTTGGGGCTATGTGTTAGTAGAAGAGGTGCGGGGAGAAAAAAGGGTGGAAAAGGGGGGAGCATTGGTGGGTTAGTATGGTGGTGCAAGGTGGTCTGGGTGCTACGGGGTGAGGTTGTGGCTGGCGGGAGGTTCGGTGGTGGTTGGGTCGCGAAACCGGTAGAGGAGGCGTCGACCGGTGGTGTTTCAGCGGGAGGCCAAGGGGAGAAGGGGGGGTATGGAGGCCCATGGGGAGGGTGTGGCATGATGCAAGGTGGGATAAAGGGGGATTCCCGATAGGGCTGGCTAGGAGCAAAGGGTCATGGAGCGATGGGCTGGAGTGATGGGAGAAGGAAACTCGGACGACAAGATTGGAAAAGGAGAGGGCTCCACTGAGTAGCGAGGTGGACTTCAAAAATTAGAGGGAAGGGAAAGGGGTGACGAGATCTAGGGGAAAAACCACACAGAAGCCCGAAAAAATGGGAAAGATTCCCTAAAGCTCTATGAAAAAAGATAATAAAATAGAAATAAAACTAATAATATTAATAAAGTAAAATCTGAATAATAATGGTAATAGTATGAAAAATAATAAAACTCAATTGATGGTAATAAAATAAAATAGAATTTATAACAATTATGATAATAATGATAATAATAATAATAACAACCTAAAAAATAACAATTATAATATTATTATTATCATTAAAACAATCCATTATTTATTTTTCACTTATCATTTTTATTTTATTTCATTATTAATTAATTTTATTTAAATAATTGAACATCGGTTGGGTGTGCAGGGAACAAAGAGAGGATGCACGGTGACCCAGATGAGGTTGTGCCGCTTTGACAGTGGCGCACTGAACGCTATCAAGGCCAAAACATGTCTTTTTAAACGAGAACTCAAAAATTTATGTTGGGCTTCAACCCGAACTAGCTGATTCCAAGAAAAAATTAATAAAATAAATATATTTGAAAATGGCGGGTGTGAAAATTCTCCCCACCATAAATCTTTCAATCCACAAAAATCCAAAACAAAGGTTGAGACACAAAGCAGAAAACAATACCCCCTTAAGGTTCAAATAGGATCCCTATTAAAACAAGCGAAAAGAGGAAAACACACCGTGCTTAGAGAAAGTGACTTAAATGACAACCTCAAGAAACCTGTAAATGACTTTTTGCAAAGTTTCACCCTCCCCAAATAGCTAAAAACACCTCCAGTTGATTAATCAAGGATAAGTACCCTTGCACCCATGGAAAATGACTTCCGAAACAACAATAACTCAAGCACTATTGAACAAAAACCACACCATTCAACCAGAATGAATGAAAAAAATCAGGCCATGTCCAAGGAATGGACCCAAAATGCTAACATGGGGAAATCCAGAGGGGGATCCCCACCATTAGATACTCACTATCACCCAAGAAAAAACTGGAAAACCAACACGAGGAGGCCTGAGTGGACTTCCCACCATTATAAAGAAGGCCAACACCGATTCATTCTAGATAAATTTGTGTGATACCCACTGTGGGCCTCCCAACCATTAGAACTGACAAAAAAATACAAAACATTGAAAATTTCATGATGGTGACCAAACACCCCACCATAAGGGGAGGGGAGGGGAGGGTAGGTCCCAACTATCGGGGTGTAAAAACCCTGATCCATGAAAAACCAACATCTCCACAACCCTGGATGAGAACCATTCAAATTTGAGACCAATTTACCCAAACAGGCCTCATAAGGACCACTAAAATTGATTACATTAGGTAGGACTCAACCCACATGACTTAAATTAAGGAGATGACTATGCCTCCTCATAGCCACAAAAACCTCACGCACCCAAACAGGTCATTTGGAATGGAATAAAACAACCACATAAAACAATTTAATCTAATTTTACTCTTAATACCGGCAACAAAAATAAATTCGAGATTCCATACACTCCCAGAGTTCCTGACCATGCACCGGCTTTAGTTCAAGGCCTATGGCTAGAGCCCTGATGTTTGAAGCATATCTCGCCTCGCAGTCAAGCATTGAAAACTATAGAATGGTGGTTCTCCTTTTGTTTCTTCACGCAACCATACCGCAATCAAGACATCACCAACAATCACAACACATCACGACATCCAACTACTCACTCACGACATATCCACCAATATATGAGTTTAGATGATGCGCATGAATCACCTATTCACCTTAACCAAGAAAACCAAGAAGGAATGACGCATGACGAAGACTCCCCCTTGAACAAAAAAATTAGAACTTTCTAAGAGTAGACACACTCCCATAAAAACAAGGATTCCCAAATGACTCTACGAAATCTAGCTTTGCTCTTTGAAGAGAACTCACACCGCAATTCATCACCAAACATGACCCTCACGGCTGATGAAAGTACTTCATTCCTTTAAATACATCAGTAACCACTAATAATTCTAAACCACCTTCACCCTTCCCCGCTGGAATTCCCTTCACCTTTCCTAGGGGGAACCTTCAAACACCGCGGTGTCAAACATCATACCTGACAACTCAGACAACTCAAAGAGACCAAAACTCCCTTCAACTCCCCTCGCGTTCGTCATCCCACTGTGAGAGGATCTGCTTAACTGAAAAAGAGAAAGTGATAGACTTAACAGTGTCACCCAAAAAGAGAGGGTCTATGCTTTAATCAACTAGAGGGCTGGCCAACAGTGAATTACCTATGGTTGCACTTCAATAGAATGTTAATGCTTTATGGGGGCATGCACTAGCCAAGATTGAAGACTGTAGACCAAATAAAACTAGTATAATGACAAAGACATATCTCAAGATAACACTAAACGTGCAAGGGGAACCACCAAAAGGGCTTCCCGAAGCACTTTTCAAAAGAAACCACTATCCACATGCTTTCAAACCAACTTACAAATAAGAATTCAAACTCAAGACAAAAATCATTCAAAATGGATTTTTTTCTTGAAATACCTCACATCCAACATTTCAAAAAAACAAGGACACACCATGCAATCACCAATTACTAAAATACCAAATTTTTATTTAACAATTTTTTTTGAAAATAAGAAAAGCTAGTGGGTTTCACAAACACCAATGGTGTCCTGTGGGCCTCACACATGCATGTCCCTATGACACATCGGTACCCACCTCATATCCATCTAGGAATTCATCTGCTTTTTCATTGACCATTTCTCTTTCCATATACACTCATGCATGTGGTTGTCTAGAAGGACACCAAGGATCAAAACTAAACCCTTCCATTTTTCAAAACCAAAACATTCAACCCACACTTTTCAAACCATGCACATAATTTTATTTTTAAGCGCTAAATTTAAAAACATTTTCTAAGACTAGTCCATTTTTACTTAAAAAACCATATTTCCTTGAATCCAAAACAAATAGATGAGGATTCATGCAAGAGGAGGCAAGTTTTAGTGGGTGACTGAGACATATGGTTGGCGGCCATATTCCAATAACTCCACCGCTATAGAGAGTATTCTAGGACAACTTCCCTGGCTCCACATGGGTTTCCAGACTATATGAGCTCACTGGGACCACTGACCCTAATTCATTTTCATTTCCCCTAAAAAATGTTAACCATTAGGACCAATGACTCAAACAAACCTCAACTTATCCTGGTAACTAGAGTCCCTCCACGAAGTGTGTTGGCCAAGAACCTTTCTTATAGCTAGAACGTCGAGTTCCAACACCCTTAACTTTGGTCTACCCGGAATATATCCCAAAAGAACATAACCCAAGAGAGGAGACCCCTCTGATAACATTTTTTCATGAACCATGCCAATTCGCAATCCGACCCGGCACCCGAATCGATATGTGGCATGGACCGAAGGGCGTTACCGATCCCCACAGGCTAGAACAAGTGTCAGGTATCAAAACTAACATATGGGGATGATTTACCCAAAATAGTAAACACAAAACAACTAACAATATAAATAAACAAATAAATAAAATAGACAACCAAAGAGGCCCTTAAACTAAAATTAAATTTAAAGGTTTACAACTTGAAAAAACATCAAAAAATTAACGACAAAAAAATAAACTAAAACTCTAACTCTAACCTCCAATCAACAGGAGAGGTGCGACATCCACAAGCTACAAACACCAACCTGCATGATAAGACCATCAACAGCCCAAAACACCATCGGTGAGCACGATGACTCAACTTGGGACACATAGAGAAGAAGGTATACATACACCCAAAAGTTTATGTAGGGTGTGATAAAAATTCCTAGTAGGATACAACCAAATAAAAAGATTCCATGCGACAACATTCAAGAGATAAATTTAATATTCTTATTAAAATTTATTCTTTTAAAGAACCTTCAAGAAAAACATTTTCAAGATGAATGTTTAAAAGGAAATCTTAAATAAAACTGTTTCACAAAAACTATTTTAAAGAGGAAGAGAAACATTCATGAAGAAAACACACACACAAAAGCGGTCCTCTATATGCCGAAGGAAGGCACCACATCCTGTATGGTAAAGTACAATGGGTAAATACCCTAAGGTTCATCAAGCTCGAGTGGGACTCTAGAACCTTGTGTCTCGGTGAAACGTGGATTAGAAACCACGATCCTTAGTAAACATGACTTAGAAACCACAAACCTCAGTAAACGTGCCTTAGAAACCACAACCCTTAGTAAATATGGATCAAAAACCACGACCCTCATTCATTCATATGTTTTTTTAGTGTTTCAATTGTCAATCCAGCTAAGTGAAATAGGGACGATACCCCCCGGATCACTATCGTACTAGTTCTAGTCCACCCACCTAGATACTTGGGAATTTCCCTTATGCTCAATCAAGTTCCACATTCACACAGTGTATCACTTTCACATATCACAAACCAAACCAAACATTACACACAGAAGTCACAACATGCACACCCAAACACAATTTTAAAAACACATGCACACCAAAATACCGTTGCAAAAGACATTTGAAGTTACTTAATAATTTCATAAATACCTATTTGGGAACACTCAAAAGTGAACATAATCAGTTTTCAAAACATAGAAAACATTTTTAAATAATAAAATAAGGGATTACATAATAAACATACTACACTAAAAACAGATGCATATTCAAATCTTCCAAAATACTACTTTTGCACCATTTAAATAAGTTAATAAATCATTTGAACTATTTATTAAGTCATTCCATGAAAAACTAAGAATAATTTTCATCAAAATACATCCAAAATACCCTTTTTAACTCAAACACACACCCAAGAACCATTCAAAATATGCCACGCACCTCTTATGCAATTTAACAGTTCTTTTAAAAAGTTTTCAAAATAATTTCTGAAGGCACTACAAAGCGTTACACCCGAAGACATACTCAAAATCACCTATTTCAACCACACACACACAAAAAAACTTTTTACGTAATAATTCACACCAAATTCTTGACTTACTAAATTACTTAAACAATTAATGTAACATTTATAAATATCATAACAAGGGATTTCACATGAAACATGTTGATATTCACATATAAAGGTCCTTTTAAAAACATAACATACATTTAATCTTATAAAAAACAACTTCCACACTCCACATATAATTTAATAAGTCGAATTTAACAATTTATGAAAATCTTAAAGTTAGCACACAAAATTTTACACAAAAGAAAATACCCTTGATTAATTCATATGAAAAATTCCACTTTAAACTTTAAAATATTTTCACAAAACATGATTCACAACTAACAATTTATCCTTTAAAACTTTTTTCACAAAACATCACAGTAAACCACACACCCAAAAATTTAATAATTTTTCCCCAAATAAATTCATTCGCACCACAACGACATACCAAACAACTCAAGAAAACAATTTTTTCACCACACAATGAGATCATATAATACTTATAAATTCAAATATGCATAAAAAATTTATCAACTAGTGTGAAGGTATGAAACCACCTAACTCTGTGTTGATTTTTCGCAAATTATGTACGGATCTTCATCCTCACCTAATACGCACCACAAGAAAACCCAATGGAACCCTAAAACAAGAATGTAATCAAAGAAAACATCAAAACGAGACAAAAAACCACCTAAACCCTGACCAGGAAATCTTTTAAAGGAAGAAACCAAACAAACTAAATACAATTCACCTGTGGTGGGGATATTGGGGGGCTGTATGAGCAAGAAAAGGGGTTCCAGAAGCGAGTCGTGCTACAAAAATCCGGTCGGGATATTTTTGGAAGGGAAGACGGCGTGGCCAATGGGCTGGGCGTGGGTAACAGGGGCAGGGGGAGACCAGAGGGGACACAAGGGGACCATTGGTCAGTGAAAAGGGTGGTTCAAGGGGATTCGGGTGTGACGAGGCAAGGATGTGGCTGGCGGTAGGTTCGGTGGTGGCTGGGCCGTAAAACCGGGAGAGGAGGCATCGACCGGTGGTGTTGTGGTGGGAGGCTAAGGGGAGAACGGGGTATGACGGCCCATGGAGAGGGTGTGTCGTGATGCAAGGTGGGAGAGAGGGGGCGGCATGACAGGGCTGGCCGGGAGAAAAGGGGCATAGCATGATGGGTTGGAGGGATGAGAGAAGGAGACCCATCCGGTGAGCTTGGAAAAGGAGAGGGAACCGCTTATATTGCAGCAGACATCGGGAATGAGAGGGAAGGGAAAGGTGGCGATGGGATCCAGGGAAAAAACCGAGTTTTTTTTATACATTTTTTTAAAAAAATAATTTTGAAAATACCACCAGGTTAAAAAAAATTATTTTTTTACCCCCCAAAGGCGGCACCTGGTGTGCCGCCTTTGGGGGTTTTTCCGCCCAGGGCAAGGCGGCACACGGTGTGCCGCCTTTGCCCAAAAACTAACCGCAAAGGCGGCACAACAGGTGCCGCCTTTGGATAAATATTTTTTTTAAAAAAAATTTTAATTTTAGTTTTATTTTTTTGTTTTGTTTTGTTATATATATATATATATATAACAAAACATTTCAGCAAAATTTCTCTGCTATTTAATATCCAGCGGTTCTGCCATTACAGCAGTCTGGATTCTGACTGATACCCTCACCTAGGACTCCCTTTTATAAGGGGGTTTGCCCTGAAAATCAAACTGCATTTCCGATGTGGGATTCTGGTTCTTTTCTTGCGCAGTACATTCTGCGTTTCCGATGTGTGATTTTGTTTCAAGTACGCGACTTTGAAAGACTATAAAACATAAATTATAAGACCAATATAAATGAAACTTTAAACACTGATTAAACTTATAAGAAATAGTTGAAAACAAAAATAATTTTATAAATAATGTTGATACAAATTAATTTATAAGCTTTCAAAACCACCTACTTGAAACTTAAACATATTTCAAGTACATGACTTTGAAAGCTTATAAAAGATAAACTATAATCCCAATACAAATGAAACTTTAAAAATTGATTAAACATATAAGAAATAGTTGAAAACAAAAATAATTTCACAAAAAATGTTGACCAAAAACAATTTATAAGCTTTCAAAACCATCAACATGAAACTTAAAAATGTTTCAATTTCCCGACTTTGAAAGACTATAAAACATAAACTGTAAGACCAATAGAAATGAAACATTAAACATTGATTAAACATATAAGAAATAGTTCCAAACAAAAAAAAAATTCTTAAAAAATGTCCATAAAAATTAATTTATAATCTTTCAAAACCGTCTACTTGAAACATAAAAATGTTTCAATTACGCGAATTTGAAAGACTATAAAACATAAAATATAAGAACAACATAAATGAAACATTAAACATTGATTAAAAAATTACTACATATAGCTTTGAAAAAGAAACATTGCTACATATAGCTTTGAAAAAGAAACAATGTTTGGTTAACATATGATGAAAATTCTTGGAAAAAATGCAACGTAAATCTGTAGGAATTAGATTTTTTATCAAAACATGGCAGTAATGTGAATTGAATCCTTTTAAATTAATATAATTCATTGACACAATGTTATTGATATTTTATGAAAACCCCTCTAGAACCTTTACATCATTGAACAAGTTGAAAAACAAATATATCTCTCCTCCCTAGAAAGAGTATAAACAGCATGAGGAAGAAACATTGGATTTTCACCCTTCACAGGAGCCAACTCTTCTTGTATTCTCATGTCAACCATGTCTAAACTTGCCTCAATTCTATCCTTTGTTTTTTCAGGGGAATTTAGAAATGTTCCTATAACACTGTCACATACATTTTTTTACACATGCATCACATCAAGAAAATGTCTGACATACAAAACAATTCCAGTGTGGTAATTCAAAAAAAAAACTGGTCTCTTTTTTCAACCGATTTTTGTAAGGTTTTTCGAAAATGGTTTACCAAAAAGAGTGTTCAAATCTTTTACTTTCTCAAACAGCTGATCACCTGTTAGTGGAGATGGTGTTGCATGTTGTTCTGAACATCCATTGAATGATGTTGTCCAAGATCGGTACTTATGCTGATGAGGTAGAAATCTACGATGCCCTAGAATCACAGATTTAGATGAATGTTTCGACCTAATTGATTCTTTATTTTCTTCGCACATGGGACACCCTTGAGTTCTTTTAAAGCTATAGCCCGAAAAATTTCCATAATAAGGGAAATAATTTATTATCCCGTACAAACTCATTCTTAACATGAAGTATTCACTTTTATAAGCATCATACATCATAACACCTGAATCCCAAAATAACATCAAATCCAAAATCAAAGGAGCCAGATAAACATCAATATCATTACCTGGTTATTTTGGTCCTGATATAAGCATAGATAATATGATGAATTTCCGCTTCATGCATAACCAGGGTGGAAAGTTATAATTTACCAACATAACAGACCATGTACTATGAGTGCTGGAGAGTCATCCAGATGATATAATTTCCCATCTTTATTTATTTTAGCTTCATATTCCCAGCTTGGGAGCTCATTTTCTTCTGGGAGCATGTCATTCAAGAGACAAAGTAGTCCCGTAAAACTGATATCACTCCATCCGTTGCATAATTTCAATTTATAAAACATCAGTATAGTTGACAATGCTGAATATTTAGTGCAACCAGCATACAATGACGTCTTTTCACAACTCTTTAACTTCTCAAACAATTTTTGGAAATCACAGAGTTTATCTTCAATTTTCTTTGTCATTTCCTCAATACGATCGTCATCATCACTGACATCTATAATCACATCCTCCAAACGGTCTTCTTCATTATCCATATTTGTATTCATATATGATGATACATAAAACGTAGTTTTATCCTAGCCAGTAACTATATTCTCTTTTTCTCCATGTTTATTCCAACATTTATAACTCCGATCTATTCCGTGACATATAAAATGTTCTTCCAACTCCTATGGAGTAAGTAGTCTAGAATAACAACAATGTAAACATGGAAAATAGATTTGAGAAGGATCCTTTGCGTGATCCTCTAAAAACATTATGAACTCTTTCACTCCGTTCTCATACAGAAATTATGTTCTTGGTAACACTAGTTACATAATAACAGTTATGTAAAACCAGAAGCATTCCAGTTGGCAATGAGAGATGGTAATCGCCAATGGCCAACGCAGCCAGCCCCGCGCCATTGGTAGCTCGAAGATCCACCACTCCTCTGGAAATATTCCTAAATATACTTATTTACAACATTTGAATAAAAATTTGATCCCTAAATGCTATATTTTTTATATGTTTAATCAATTTTTAATGTTTCATTTCTATTGGTCTTATAGTTTATGTTTTATAGTCTTTCAAAGTCGGGAACTTGAAACATTTTTAAGTTTCATGTTGATGGTTTTCAAATCTTATAAATTGTTTTTGGTCAACATTTTTTATGAAATTATTTTTGTTTTCAACTATTTCTTATATTTTTAATCAATGTTTAAAGTTTCATTTGTATTGGTCTTATAGTTTATCTTTTATAAGCTTTCAAAGTCACGTACTTGAAATATGTTTAAGTTTCAAGTAGGTGTTTTTGAAAGCTTATAAATTAATTTGTATCAACATTTTTTATGAAATTATTTTTGTTTTCAACTATTTCTTATAAGTTTAATCAGTGTTTAAAGTTTCATTTATATTGGTCTTATAATTTATGTTTTATAGTCTTTCAAAGTCGCGTACTTGAAACAGAATCACACATCGGAAACGCAGAATGTACTGCGCAGGAAAAGAAGAACAAGAATCCCACCTCGGAAATGCAGTTTGATTTTCAGGGCAAACCCCCTTATAAAAGGGAGTCCTGGGTGAGGGTATCAGTCAGAATCCAGACTGCTATAATGGCAGAACCGCTGGATATTAAATAGCAGAAAAATTCTGCTGAAAAGTTTTGTTATATATATATATATAAAACAAAACAAAACAAAAATAAAAATAAAAATAATTTTTTTTTTAAAAAAAATATTTATGCAAAGGCGGCACCTGGTGTGCCGCATTTGCGGTCAGTTTTTGGGAAAAGGCGGCACACCGTGTGCCGCCTTGCTCTGGGCGGAAAAACCCCCAAAGGCGGCACACTAGGTGCCGCCTTTGGGGGGTAAAAAAATAAATTTTTTTAACTTGGTGGTATTTTTTAAAAAAAAATCCTGAAAAAATGTAAAACAAAACTCGAAAAAACCACACAACAACCCGAAAAAAGGAAAGAAACCCTAAAGTGTTGGGGAAAAGGATAATAAAATAGAAATAAACCCAATAATATTAATAAACTAAAATCAGAATAACAAAGGTAATAGTGATAAAAATAATAAAACTCAATTAATGGTAATAAAATAAAATGAAAATTATAAAAATTATGATAATAATGATGATAATAATAATAATAATAATATCCTAAAAAATAATAATATTATTATTATCATCATTAAAAAAATCCATTATTTTTTTCACTTATCATTTTTATTTGGTTTCTTTATTAATTCAATTTATTTAATTAATTGAACATTGGGAAGGTGTGTGGGGAACCGGGCGAGGCCGCGCGGCTTCGACAGCAGCGTACTAAACACTGTCAAGGCCAAAACATGTGTTTTTAAACAAGAAATAAAAAATTTAAGTTGGGATTCAACCCAAACTACCCAACCCCAAGAAATAATTAATAAAATAAATAAATTTTAAAATGGTGGGTGTGACACTTACCATTTTAATTAAAATCACTCTATTGATTTTTCATCTGCTTGCACAAGCACTGCATCACTGTTTCATAAGCATTAAAAGAAATTTTTTCACATATAAAAATTAAAAATAAATTACTATCATAAAAATAAATAAATAAATATTAATACAATACTTTGTATTCATTCATAACCTATTTTTCCCTATTTCGACACATATGAGATATTTAAGATATAGAAAGTGACATGTTGTGTCTCTCCTTGATTTAAATATTATACAAATAAATTTAAATAAAAATTGTCCCTTGATAAACATATTTTAGATTATTATGTTTGAATGGTCGATTTAACTTCATCTAATAAAATTGTGGCATGTCTTAGGGTCATTTTATAGTTTTTATAATTTTATTTTCAAGCTAGATAACACAATTTACCCTTTATGGTGGTAATAATATTTACAAAGGTTACTATTAATATTGGATAAAAATAAAAGGGAACAATTTAATAAATATTTTACCTAATGAAACTAAAATAAGCATCTATTTTTCAAAATTAAAAACACAGAATTTTTAGAATTGAATTTAAAATGAAATCATTAAAATTCCATGAAAAACATGTTTCCAGAAAAAGACCCCTTTAAAATAAAAAATGTTTTTCCTATAAATTCATGTATAAATTCCATTTCAAAAACAATAATTGGACAAATAATATTTAAAATAAACTAATTAAAACTAATCCATAAAAATAACCTTATAATAGAAATACATTTTTCAATAAAAATCATTATTTTCACTATTTGTCAATAGTTGAAACATTTCTGAAATATTCCAAAAATTAATTCTGATCTATTTTTTGCATTCCTCTTTCAAAAATAAAGATTATTTTTTCAAAAATAATTTATAAAATTTCAAATATTTAGTTATAAAATAAATGTTCCATTAAAAGATGATAAAAATGAATTTAGAAAAATATAGCTTTTATGCATAAAATCTGATGTATTATTATATTACGTCTATCAAATATGTTGGATGAATGTCGAAAAATTTGATTGAATAAACATATATAAAATTTTTGGTGTGTTTATTAGTATTTATTACCTATAGTTTCACAGATACTTTATAATTGTCTTGTTAAAATAATTAGAATAAAAAATTGTTTCGAACTCAATGTTGCATTAAATTAAATCTAAGCCCGAGTTGCGTGTATTTCAAGATTATCATGGTGTATCACGAAATTAAATATATTAAATAAATATATAACATAAAAATCTTAAGGTTTTACATTCCAATTCCCCTTAAACTGAATTTTTCATGAAAATGATTTGGGGTCATTAAAGGATTAATATTCGAAACTTTTATTCATAGAATCTTAGATTATAAAAATGAATAATAAAACTTCCTTAAAAAAGGGAGTTATGGAATTATAATTTTTACCCAATGTAATCCATAATTATTTTTCCATATAGGATAAATTAAGTGTAAATTGAAACCATCAACATGGAAGAGAAATCTGACTATCTTTTTCGGAATGAGATTGATAGAGAAAATGGTCAGGAAAAAGTTAACAATCATAAATCTATAAATCTTCAATGATTTTAGGGACAATATGATTTATCAGAAAAGAAGGTACTCGGAATTTTTTTTGTTTCAAGATCCTTTCCCTAGAGTTGAATAATTTTCATGAGAAGAAATGCTTACTTTATTTCAATACATTTCATACTCACAATACATGATTTCATTATTCCTTGATAAATTTCAAATTTATCTCTTAATCCATGAAATAAAGGATAAATTTTTCTTCTGGAAGAATTAGCAGGCATGATAACCATAAATAGAATGACCCGTCATTCTATCTTTCATTTTTTAGCATCAACAAGAAGGTTTACATAATTTATATAATATGAATAAATCCTTTTATGGAGAGATAATACATTAATCTCTAAAACCACTTCTAAATTTCAACATAAAAAATATAATAAATTTTAAGCTTTATGATCTTTCCAATAGATTAAAATCCAAAAAAATTTAAATAAGGTAACAAAAATTTTAAAATAAACAAATCATTAATCCCTTTTAAAGTTTGATGTAACTGTTAATTGTCACACACCGATCATGTGAAGACCATTATCATGTATTCTCTTGAAATTTGGTAATAAGATTACATACCATAAAACCTTATTGAAAACATGAATTTTTACAAAAATTATCTCCTTCCTCATAACATAAATACAATAATTATATAAACTCAATCTGTGATATCGTTAACAACATTATCATCTTATCAATCCTAGGGTCATAAATACTATCCCATTTATTTTTTCACAATAAAAAATATCTATATTTTATTATCCTAACATCATTCACATGTTAAGAGTTATCCTTCATTTAACCACATGTTTTTGAAAAATATCACCTTACCACATGAATCACTTTTCATGGTTTCTATGATCATTCTATATGTGATCTTTAATCCTTAAAGAAAAAACTATAGTAGACCAATATATAGATGTTTTATTATTCCATAATACCATAAAATTAATTCTACAACATTATTCTTTAATTCCATAAGTACTCAATAATTCTAACACTTCATTGTCACACTCCACATCAACAATAGTGATCACATGAGATTTAACTTTTTCATTGTCTTAAATAGGTTTCTAACTTTGATCATCAACATTAACCTTTAGATTCAGGAACTGATTAGCATAAATACCTATTTTCCTTTCACTTTAAGAATTGAAGTGTGTGGGGTTAGTTCAGTCTAGCCTTTTCTCTGTTCGTATAAATATCTATCATTTCCCATCACTTTTGCATTTAATTTCCCAATAACCTTATTTCCCATGCATAAAATAACTACGAGTCCCCTTATAAAAATTTTAATAATTTTTATTTCCACACATTGAGAATAAAGGAAAGTTCATCTTCTTTTCTCTATGCTTTTTATATTTTCCGTTAATCTCATTATTCCATCTATTTTTAAATCCATGAGATTCATATGTAACACCAACCCTCATTTCCAATATGATAACATAAAGAAAATCTGTTCATTTCTAATAAATTCTCTTATGGATACTACCCTTTAAAGACTTGGTTTAAATTCATTTTGAAGTATATCAAACTTACTTTCAGTTTGGATGATAGTACCACAAGTTTACCTTTTATTTCTTTTAAAATTAGCATCGTAGGTATCGACAAATTCAACATCCTTTTTTAATCTCAAGGAACTCCTTTTCCATCTTCATAAGAGGAATATGAGGAAAGTAATTATTGATTTTTTTTATTAAACTCATCCCATTCTATAGATTCAATTTCATATTATTTCCTTGTATTATTGATTAGATTTCACCATTGGTATGCATCACCTTATATATAATAGACAATGAAAATTAATTTTTCATATTCCAAACACTGAAGGACAGAAAATAACTTTTCAGCGATACTGGTCCATTTTCTATTAACAGGTTGATTAGAATATCCACTAAAAGAAGGTGTAAACTACCTCATGAAAGACTCAACAAAAATTTGTTCCCTTATCTTCTCATTTGAGATTATATAATTATTCATATCTTATGTAAGTATAGCTATATGATTTTACATTCTAACTCCCATAACATTTGGTTTCTTAGGAGGGTAATAATTGTATTTCCTATTTCGTTCATCATTAACACGGTTCATTCAGCTTCAATCTGTTGACTAAACCCATAAATCATAGTTTAAGAAATACTATTCATAGAGGTAGAACTAAATAATTATAGGAAATAATATTTCAATCTATGACACCTTAGTTTTAATCCAATGTTATTCATGATTATGATGAAAACTATCGGATTTTAAAATATACTTAGATGCATCCATAGAGATATCCCTAGACATATCCTTATAAATATATCTAGGTATCTCATTAAATATTTCTCATCATAGTTTCAAATGGTTGACTCAACCTTTACTCTGATACCAACTATAACGACCCAGGATTTCTATAGATATAAATTTCATCAATTTTGTGGAATAATTCATACGTTATATACACAGAAGCCTCATGATCATAATAGTTTAGTTCCTTTGGAAAATTTTATCTAAAACTTATATTTGGGTGAAAGATCTTTAATGTTTACTAGAAGATCTTCTCTTTTAGTATTCCTATCTAAACCAGGTATTTATAACCTAGGGAAAAGAAACATATGAAAATGGTGAGCTCGTATGACAAGTATGGGTAAAATTAATCATAAAAAATAAGTACATTAACAAAACATTCGAAATTATCATAATGTATATCAAATATCATTATATATTGTCATGGAATAAATCATATAAGTCCATAAAACTAAAATATCCCATTATAGCATAAAAAATACATTATATTTTGGCATACAAATATGCATAGAAAATCATTTCCATATTAGTCGAGGCTCATTTCAAGGACCATAATATTGAAAAAATTACCTTATTGAACTAAGTTCAATCCCCATTCTTTCCCCATATTATTGAAACATGTTTACTTATTATTCCAAATTGATATTACTTAACTGAGAAAATTTATCATTTCAGTCTATTCAATCTCATGAGATATAAATCCTAACCCAATGCAATATAGGGATACATAGGTCCCACCCATCACATAATGAAAACTATAAATATTTTTTCCACAAGAAAATAAATCATTAATCATATAAGATCTCATGAAATTAAATGGGTTTCATAAACATAATTCCATCATAAAAAATCCAATTTAAAAGAAATGGGTTTCAAAAATATTAATCGATAATATACATAAAGAAACCATAGAATTAATAGAGATAATATCCTTGAAAAATATCCTCAATAAATCATAATAAATTTCAAATAATTTCATCATAAATGAAAAATAATTTTGACTGATCAATTGAAAATAATACTTGAGGACCATATCCATTATTCTTTTAAAATGATTTATTTTCTTAAAATGTTAGAAAAGTTTAAAAAAATATTTGTTTGAAAATAACCTTTAATGATTGTAAGGAAAGTTTAAAGTAATTAAGGTGTCATAAAAAGATTAAAAATACATATATGTTGTATAAGTTAAAACACCATTTGTCTCATACTTTTTCTGTAAGACTCAAAAAGTACCTCCTTTGGAAAACAAAAACAATATTTCATCCAAACCATTTAGTAAAAATTCTCACATGGGTAAAAATGACCTTCAAAATTATAGAATAATAGAAAAAAATATTTTTGAAAAAACATTAAGAGACATTGACATGGAAGATAAATATTTTCCAGTATATACTTACATATAAATAACACCGAATAATAATGAGACTCTGAAATTAACCCTTACAACTTTATAAATAGTAGAATCATATACCACATAAATGAAAGAAAATTATATGGATATTAAAATAACCTAATCTTCAACATATGACTCATAAAATAAAATAATGATTATTATATATACCATGTAGGGTAAATAAGTATTTTATGAGGCTTGTGTCTCCCTAAAATAAAAGTGAGACAAAAATCTATTCCTATATGTTTGATTTCCTTCGTACATTTTTGAAACCCCATTATAACAGTTTAAATAATTTTATATTAATATTATAAAACCAAATAAATATTTTTGATAGCATATATGATTATATTATCGCATGTTTTCTAATAATATTTCATTATTCATACTATTTTTTGTGATAACAACTTCATTTTCTTGTGCATGTTTTTTTATATAAGTCCCAATTCTTATCCATAGGATATAGATAAATTTTTTCAAAACTTAAGGTAATATATTTCATATTTATTCATTGTATAATTTATATAATCATTATTGAATGGTTAATATTGAAAATTAATTACATTTCATCATGGAGATGGTATGCCATATATACACTTGAGTGATGGTATCATTCCATTAATTTTAAAAGGGTACGAAAGT
The DNA here is from genome assembly GCA_963277665.1 of Viscum album. Classification (NCBI taxonomy): domain Eukaryota; kingdom Viridiplantae; phylum Streptophyta; class Magnoliopsida; order Santalales; family Viscaceae; genus Viscum; species Viscum album. Next base: position 1,513,360,940 of record OY728134.1, on the reverse strand, counting down.
GGATGGTATATATTTTCTTCTAGAATAAATTTCATGTTATAATTATTATAACTATCTAATATTTCTATCATAATAACTATACGGGTAAATTAGTGATGAAAAACATATTACAACACTATGTGGAGATGGTAAGCCCCATGTACGATGTGTGGTACATTCATTTTTTGTGGGAAGGATAAAATGAGGAATATGTCTTTTTATATTCATAATAACATATCATAATATAATTTATACTAGAGTCATTACTTTATAACGGAATCAACATGGTAGAATAAAGTATAAGAAGAAATAATATTAGAAGAGTCAGTAAATACGATTACCACTTATTGGAAAAACAATCTTTATATCTCCTCTTGGGGACACTAGGGATAGTATTTTGAAAAGAAATGTACCTATATAATGTGATTATGGACGTTTGGAAGAGAAATTGGAAATGTAATTTTTATATTTTGGCCTCAATTGTTTGGGATGAAGTGAGAGAGGAGGTTCCCTTTATAATTAAGGTTAGGGGTAGTTTTGGAATTTACTAAAATATTAATTTGAAATAAATTCAATATTAATCCAAAATTAATCCAAAAAGATATGAATTTGATTAAAAGAGAAGATAAACTTGGAATCTCATCAACCAATATATTTTATATAGGTTTTAATGTTATTGTAAACGTTGTCATTTTGATTAACCCTTAGTTAACCCATTTTACTTTTAATTGTGGTAATAAATTCATTAATATTAAAACATTGAAATTTTTACTTATAAGGAATAACTTGTCTACAAATATTTAATTTTATGAAATTTTAACACATATCATCTTCATGTTTTAATTTTTAATAGCTTTTATTCTTTTTAAATAATTTAATAAAATATTATTTTCATAAAATATCATTAGTGTCAATTTTAACACAATTAATTACATTGAATTTAATAAAATATAAAAATCAAGATAATAAAACATTTGATAAAAACCTAATATGTCATATCCACCTATAAAATTCATGTATCCTATTAATTAATTAAAATTATATTTATTTTAATATTTTTAATATCATTGTCATGATTTTTCCATTTGTTGGTTAATTATTATATCACACTTGTGTAATTATTTAAGGTAATGCATTGTTAACTAAAAATTATAAAGAAATTATTATAAAGAATATAAATTATTTTTATTTTTATATAACATTTATTTTATAAAATAAATTCTGTAAAAAGGTATACTTAAAATGTTATAGTTATTAAAAGCATGAATGATCAAATTTGACTTTACATTATACAATATATTATAAATTTCATAATATTTTCCTTGTGGATACAAATGATTATTAAATAAACCATTTGATGATTATATTTGATATATATTCAACAAGTAATATTTGGTCATTTTATTTAGTCTTTTACTGATTTCTATCATTTTAAGTAAAATCATTGGATTGGTTTTTAATCTGGTTGTACAAGAATAGTATCAGTGTTTTACATCACACATAAAAATAAACAATAAATTAATTTCATAAAAATTAATATATTAATATTAATATAATTTTTTATATTCATTTATAATAACATTGTTTCCCTATGTGGACACATAATAGGTATTTAAGACTAAGAAAGGGGAATTTTGTTTCTTTCTTTGATTTAAATGTTATATAAGTTAGTTTTGTAGATAAGTTTCCATTAAACAACTTAATATCAATATTTATGTTTTTAGGGGTGATTTCTATTCATAAAAAATCAATTTAGGATGTGTTAGGGGCATTTTATATTCTTTATAATTTTATTTTTATCCCAAATTACTCAATTTATAGTGTATCGTGGTAACAAGATTTACCAAGGATACTATTCATATTGGAAAAAATAAATGGAAATAACTTTAAATTTTTTGACTTTCTAAATCAAAATTTAGCATCCACTATTCTAATTCAAATCAAAAGGTTACATAATAGAATTTAGAATAAAATTAGTTAAACACCATGAAAACATTTTTTTTTCGAAAATATCCATTTTAAAACATAATTTTTGTGAACTAAATTAGTGTATAAAATCATTATAAAAAAGAAAATTGGATTCATTTAAGTTAAAATGAACTAATTAGAACTATTACCAAACATAATTCGACCTTTTAATGAAAATAAAGTTTTCAATAAAAATCATTATTTTTACGATTGATTAAAAGATGAAACATTTCAAAAAAATGCCAAAACATTATCTTGAGATAATTTTGAATTTCTGATTTACAATTTTAAATTTATGTTTTCAAATAGTATTTGTAAAAGTTCTTAAATGTAGTTCTAAAATAGGTTCTTCATTAAAAGGTGATAAAAATACATTTAGAAAAATGTTGCATTTTATGCTTAAAATTTGATTTATTCTTATCTTATATCTATCAAATATTTTGGATGAATGTAAAAGAATTTGAATTAATAAATTAATATAAATTTAATGGTGTTGTTAATATAATTAATTCCCTCTAATTTAACCGCTAGGTTATAATATTCTTGTTAAATAATTAGAATAAATAGTTTTTCATAGAAACTCTATATTATGTGCATCTCAAGCTAAGATGGTGTTTTGAGTAACACAAGCTTAACATGGTGTAGCATAAAATGTAAGATATTAAAGAAATATATTTCATAAAAAACATTGGGTCTTAAAATCATTTTCTTTTTAAAAAAATTATTCTTCCTCAATTATTTATGTTGGGTTTCCTTTTAAAATTATATATATCAATTTACTTCATCCCATCAAGTTTATTTTCATGAAATTATTTTGAATTTTAAAAAAATTAATCAAATTATTTTGAAGAGAATATAGTAATTATATTTTAAATAATATTCTTAAATGTTTCAATCGATTTTTTTTATTTAAAATTTTTCAGATAAGAAAGTCAATCCAACCCTTGTGGATTCTTTTATAAAAACTTGTTTATTGTTTATGGAATTTTAATTCGACCTATATAAACGTAAGTGAAGTCATCTATTTTTTAAATTACAATTTAATGTGAATATATAATATTTTAAAATAAGTATATATGAACATACATATTCTTACAAGACTATTTTAGACCATCTTATTTATTTTTTAAAATGTATTTAGAATGTTTAGATAATTATGATAATTATTTTAATAATGTAAGTTATTAATCATTTTTGACTTATTAATTTTAATTAAAATTTTCATTTAAATATATATATATATACAAACACACACACACACACAGATATATATATATATATATATCAATTCAGGTAAAATAGTTTCATCATACATATTTTTTTTTTAAAAATTGTTTTGAGGAGTTATAAAATTTTAATGAAGCTTCCATGAATGAAATAGAAGACATTAAACTTTCCAAATTATATGTTTCTAATAAACATGATTTATTCGAACAATTATATATATATATACATACATGAACATATATACATATATATTTATATATCATTTCATATAAAATTGTTTTTTTCATCTGGATTTCTTTTTATAAAATAGTTTTGAATGTTTAAGGAATTTTAATAATCTCTTATGAATGCAAGGTATTGTATTAAATTTTGAAAATTATTTTTTTCATAAAAATATTGTATTTTAAAATATATGTTTACATATATATTCATGCACATATTTATAAATATGAATAATTTCATATAAAACACATTTTTTCTTATTGGTTTCTTTTTATAAAATTATTATGGATGTTTAATGTATTTTAATTTATCATCAATGTGTGTATGTTGGGCTAATGAATTTTCAAAATTTAATCTAAGGTAAAAGTGGTTTTTTTCAAGATTACATATATATATATATATATATATATCATTCTATGAGAAATTGTTTTTATTTTTAAACTATATATATATATATATAACTATATATATATATATTCGTATCATTTTTTAAGAAAACATTTATAGTCTGATATATATATATATATATATTCATGTGAAACTAATTTTATCATTTAATATATTTATATATCCAATTATTTATTGATTTTTAAATGGATACTGATGCTCGCAGGTTTTAAGAAACTTCATGGGTTTTATGATATAAAATACAAGTTACCATGTTTTTTACTCCAAATAAATTCACTTTTATATTATATGAATAAAGGTATGGGATGGGTAGTAAACCCAAATCTTTATGTGAGTTTTTTCAACTATGTTATTTGTGCACCTAGATAGCGATGGGTGATTCCATTATATATTACATCATGTGTGCGCCTAGATGTCTCTATAATTCATTGGGAAATGTTTAATCTCATGAGTTGTAATTTATGGTGTGTGGGGGTTATACTAATAATTCTACAGGGTTAGTGAGTAAAAATAATCCATCATGGGACTATGTCTACCATGTTATGGACTCTTGAGAGTAAAAAATGACTTTAGTTTATGATCTATGTTTCCTTTTCTGACTATTTATGAATTCTTATGAGTTTTAAAGAGAAAACATTATAATTTTATTAATGAATGAAATGTATTTTTAAAAGGTTAAATATGTTAAAGTATATTTATAAAAAATTAATATTTTAAAAATTACTCATTATTCATAATTTCTAAATTCTCAAACATTATTACATTTTTAAATTTTATATGGAATTAAAAAACCATGTTTGGTTTCCACATGTTTTGAAACCCCATACTAGGATTCTTGTTTCTCATACTATGTTTTCAAAAACTCTTTTCATAGTTCATAAGAATGTGTATAAGCGATTGAGCGGTAAAGGTCCCTCCAAAGTGTTTAACTCTTACAATATATAAGAATTATTTTATAGTATTTTAATTTATTGATGTTGTGATTAGAATGATCGTATGTACCCTGACACTATAAAAATATAGGATTTTATGATTTAGTTTTGTTTTATAAAAATAAATGGAAAATAATAAATATTAAAAAAATCCAAACCTGTTTTGGGTCGTCATATATACTATGATGAAATTATTGTAAAACCACTTTCCATTTCATAGACTATGATATGTTAGATGTTTCATGATCATGTGGCACAAATATATAGGGTATTCTTTATGTGATGGTTAGTCCCAAAATTATATATCCTTCAAATTTATTAGTAAATGATGGATATGTAATGAGATTAATAGGACAATAATGGGTAGTGAACTAAGTTCATTAATCGACTATGTCTATTATTATAGTATTGGGAGTTAGCCTTGAGAAATATGATGGAATGTGGAGTACACCCAATACACTATGATAGTAAACTAAATTAGCCTTGTGTACTAGGGAAATTGTTTTCTAGTCTTATGTATATACAAAAAAATTTTTTCTTATGAAAATAATATGCTCTCATGGATCATGTTATTTGACTCTATTTCGATTCAGGTCTTGTGAACTACTGAGAAGTATTCTATAACACCAGAATATGATCTATGATATGTATGGTATGGTTTTAAAATTTTATTCTCATATTCTCACACCCTTATTATATGTTTATATTAATATCTCCCTTTTTACCCTTCCTAAGAATCATAGTCTTTCCTTTCTTATATTTACTTTCCAAAGGTTATAAAGAATAGTTTTAGGCAAGATATATCAATGAAGGGTACTAGTTGTGAATAAATTCATGGGAGATGATATAGAACTCTTATGAAAAAGTTTATTATGTATTAATGTTTCGAAATACACTATATTTATATTATTTTGGTGCGGACTAAAATGTTCTGTATTGAATATTCATTGAATAATATGTGAAATTTATGAATGAAAAGTATGGGTCACTATAACCTATGGGGCCTTGTCACATAGATGTATCACACTACAATTAAATCTATAAGTGTCCCTAATGTATTCTAAACCGATAATTCCCCCATTGGAATCTAAACCATTTGTGTCTCTATCAGATAGTAAATTGTGTCTTTCCTCACAAGAATCAATACCCTATGTACCTTACCATATAAATTCAAAAATATAACAGAATTCTTTATGGATTTTAAAGGAATATCTAGACTTTATTATTGATAAGAATAGGATTATTTCATAACCTAGTTTTAGGAATAAAAAATAGCATCCCAGGATTTAATGGAATCATCCTAAGATTTATAATTTCCATAACTCAGTGAGGAAAATTGGGATGTAAATTACTAATGTGGACAATGATAGTGATGTTCTAAAAATCAAAATATTACTTTTTTTCAATAAGTATATGATAATTAAAAGTAAATTTACAATGAAAATATAGTTGAAATTATTATAATTTAAGGAAATATCCAGATATATTTAATGTAAAACCCTATACATTTGAAGAATGATGAAGTCTGATTTATGTTTAAGACAGGTGATGATGATGGTAATTGTGTCTTTAAAAACTTTTGAAATATGGAATTTTCCATATGATAGAGATTTTTAATTATATATCATACTTGATAAGGCTTCAATTAAACAAATTAAAAAATTATCCATGTTACAATTAATTCATAGATATGGTTTGAATTTAATTGATTTTGGTTTTGAGGGTTTGAGAAGGCATTAGGATATGTGGAATATGTTCTGATATTATTTGTGAAATTCCTCTACGAGTAATTTTGTTTAATGAGAAATATATATGAAGTGATGTTATCTTCATATGATACAACTATTTTATATAATAATTTGATCGCTTAAGATTACCAGATAATGTAATGTTGGGTTCTTATATGATATAATACTTTCTTGTAATAGCCTATCTTTGAATGATACAAGTGATTCATAATATAAAATGAAGAAAAATGTAAGATTCTTTTATGATAATGGAGTCTAATATAATATAATTTTCATAAGAAATGAATTTCTTATAATAATTATTTACATATATATAGTATTGATGGTAAATATTTAATATGATATATGTGTAATAATTACTTCTTATATGATAAGGGGATTTTGTATGATAATATAATGACGTACTAAATGATCCTTTATATAATATCCTCAATATTATTAAATTATTTATGTTAAAAGAATAATGAAATTATAATTAAAATATAAGATGATAGAAACCTATAATAGAAGGATTCTGAAATCCTGATCAATTCATGTGGATCAGGATTTATGCTAATCTCATAGAATGACCAGCGAGGGAAGATTCTATATTCTGATATTTTGTTCCATTTCTTAAAGAGGAGTTACACATTTAAATGTTTCATGGTTTCATTAACAAGGTGATTAAATTAAATTTCCATTAAAATATTTTTGATTTTATGAAGTTTTAAAATTGAGATTATTCCATTTCTTAAGTTATATTTAAATGAGGATACTGATTGATAATAAAACTGTATTTGAATGAGGGGATAAGTCATGAATATATTTTATTAATTAAAATAAACTTATATCAGTGTTCCTTTCAATGATCATGGAGTTCAATGATGTTCATTTTTGGAAATATTATTCCCCATTTTATTTTTTCAATATATATATATATATATATATATTGTGTAAAAAATATGAATTAATGTGTGCATGAAAAGGGATATAATGAAAATTTTGAGTTTTTTGAGTAATATCAAATATTGGCATCCTGGTACACAATATTAAAATATAGAGGATAAAATTATCATTTAGAATAAGTATGTATTGGAGTATGATGATCCTTTGTGTAGACGCGTGTGTATATAGTTGAAAAATATGTTATTATGTGGTCTAAAAATTATACATACTAACATTGTCCAAATTTGCCTCAATATTTCATAGGTTTTTATGTCCAAAACATTTCTACCTATTACTAGTAAAATTATCTACTATATATTCATTTAATTATGATTTTATTATATAGTATTTCTTTTTAGATTTTTTAAATTTTGTTTTTCATGCTTCGATAAATTTTCTATCAAAAACACCATATTAGGGGATAATTTATCATTAGAAAATTATTTTTCATATTCTCTAAAGAAATATATTTTCTATCATAGGAAACCATATAACAAATAGATAGACATCTTCATACTGGATTTTTAATTTCATACATTTTAAAAATTTCTAAAAATGTATTACTTGTGAGAATTATCAATCAAGACATAAGTGGTCTTTTGATTCATGATTATGAAATAATCATTTATCATTTAAAGGTAAAATCAAAATATTAATCATTTATTTTTCTAATGAGATCCAAAAGATAGAATGTTGATATTTTCAAAAAATGAAATATCACAATAAATATAAAATTATCTTATGTAGTGATAAAACATCAAACATGTAAAGAAACTTTTTTTTGTTACAATGTTTATAGTTTATATATCCAATGGTCATAGGATTTTAGTACAAGGTATGAAATATAATGTAGAAAATATTATCTTATAAAGAATAATATTTCATTCAAATTAATGGTATTAATTGTTGTTTCAATTTTTGAACTTATCTATGTATTATGGTGTTTTGAAGATTGAATTAACCTACTAGGAATATAATTCCCTTTTATGATGTATTGATGTGAATTATAACATTCAAAAGTATTTATTCACATAGTAAAATAATTTATTATAGTTGAAATAAATCGAAAAAATCCCACACTGACTTTTCATTTTTCGTAGGAAATTGTGGTTACTAGAAAAAGAAATGCGATTTAAATAATTCATGAAATTGATAGAATTTATATATAACAAACAAAAATCAAGGTAGTATTCAACAATGAACTTTTTTATTGGAATTTTTAAAATTGAAGGTTCCATGGGAAAACATAGCATGTATTTCTTGATTGTTATATTTTTCTCATAAAAATTGCAGTATATATACAGTTTCAAATTGAAAATTATAATTGTAGAGAAATAAGGAACACTCACAAAAGGATGTATTGTGTAATTATTGAAAACAATAGTTTTCATTCCAATAAATATGATTTATTATTTGTATTACATGAAGAATAAAAATTTATTCCTATTATTATTTGAAGAACACATCAACTTCAACATAGATATTATCTATAGTTTAACATTGAAATATTACTCCTTATTTGAATAACATCTCATCTTATTTTAGTTTGATCATTTAAATGTGATTTGAATCTGTATCTCTTTTCAATACATTTATTTTATGTAAAGTTAACACTCATTGTTTCAACAATTCAAAGGACATTAATAGTCCTTGTAAAAATGGATATCCTTGTAAAAGATCTTAGTATTTTATGTAACATTCATTTTCTTAAACTCAACTATTGATGTACCTAGGAAAAGAAAATTCATTGTCAAACTCTCCAAACATGGAGAGAAATAATTGGCTGAGTTAAAATAGAGATTCTTCTATCCCAAAGCACAATAAATCACTTTCAATTTGTTATTTTCTTTTATATATTTATATTTATTGTCTATCTGGTAAATGATTAAATGATAGTTTGAGGGAATATTTAATTTGGGGCTAAAATTTCAAGAAATCAATTTGCATCCCCCCGACTAAGTCATCACATATCTCCCTTCATATAAATATTTTAAATCCAAGGTTAAGACTATTGAGTTCTTAATTCTAAAATTTTTAATACATGAATATCATTTTCAAATGGATGTTGTGGGTACTAATAAATAGGGAATGTATATGGCCATGGTTAACTATTTTAATATAGAAAAATATGAATTATATATGTATTGAATTATTATCTACATGAAACATAGTTTTATAAATGTTTATTTCAATTTATTTACGCCTTATATAATTCTTAAAGAAAAACTAATGAAATGGGATTCTATTTTGGAATCCTATTATGAAATAAACTCTAAGAATGTAATTGAAATTATTTGTGGATTAGAGTCTTAAGATTTCATTAGATATTTACAATGTAATAAAGCACTGAAAATGTTTAAAAAATATCTATAGATTATTTTGGAATGGAAAATGTATGGAAATTCATATAGAATAATATTAATTTAAATTTTGACATATTCGGAATGATTAATGGGGAGAGAATTAATAAAATTAATGGTATGATGAAAGAAATTGTAATAAATTTGGATACATTAAAAAATTAAATTCTTAAACCTATCCTATATCATAAATTGCTCCCTGTTATATAATCATAATGGTTTATAATATCATCTATGATTTAAAAATATAGTATTGTAAAAAATTTCAAATTTAAAGATATTATCTATACAATCACGCAGTATAAAGGTAAGATGGAAGTTAATGAAAGATAATGTAAGATTATAAAAATAAATAATACCACTTTATAGTAATATACTTAAAATAATGACATGAAAAATAGAGACAACATTTTCATGGTCATCTGATGACGAAACTTTATGAATTTCATATTAAAGTTATGAGCTTTCTCAATTTTCAAATATGTTCAAAAAATTCTATAGTAAGATAAGATGATTCAACAAATTCTTTAATAATTATAAATTTATTTAGGGAAATAACATATAAATAAGGATCTATTCTTGTAAGAATATTGATCGTATCAAGATTGATTCCCTACATTAAAAGGTGAAGAAAATGTATGAAAATAAGAATAAAAATAAATCAGATTATAAGAATGAGATGAAAGTTATGAAGGAATATGGAGTTGTTCATATGAATCTAATGATAAAACCAATTCTTGTTTCAAATAATTAATTTTTAATCATAAATAGAATATGTGTTTCCTATCATAAACTGATAAGGGAAAAAATTTATTATTATTCTTCAAAAACTGATTATAAAAATTACACTTATGAATAATTAAATGTGTATTGTTCTATGTTGGAATAATATTATGATTTAATGGTTTAAAAGACCACGATTCAGGTGAAATCCTATGATATTGTGTGAAATGAAAAGAATTTGTTAAATAGATATATTATTGAAAAAATTTAAACTACATGATTTTACTTTTAGTTTTGGTTTCCATGAAAACAAAATTAAACAATTAGTGTTTAAAGTAAAAAATAAAAAATATTATTTTTATATTTTTAATGGGTATAACTATATAAATGAAATAATTATTCATATTAGAGTATATAAATATAAACATGGCTTAACAATTATACGTTAAATGACCAAGTACAATAAAAAAATTTTATACATAGTTCCAAAAATATAAATATTTATAACATCGATTGTTTTAGATATGGCATAAATAATCATCATTCAAATGATTTTTTCATAATATATACTCACACCTCTTGAAGAAATATTAATTTATTTATATATATTTATCTATTTATAATCCTAAATTTTTTGGAAATTATAAGCTGCATTGGGTTCCAACCCAAGGCATAGAAAGCACTACTAAACCCAAAGGCATTTTAGTACCAAAACATCATTTTTCTTAATTTTTTAGGTAGGGAATTGGACAAAATGATATAGAACCCAAATGGTTTGTGGAAAATGGTTATTCGACACATATTATTTTAGATTATTATAAATTTTACTCGTTATCTATAATTGATGGAGGACATGTTACATTTGGTGATAATTAAAAAAGAAAAATTATTGGAATTGAATCTGTTGGAAATCCTCACTCAATCCTCATCGATAAGGTAATTTATTTTAAATGATGAAAGAAAAACCATATGTATTTCAATAATTTTTATTTATGGATATTATTTTCATTTTTCAAAAAACTATTATTATATTTTTCAGTATATATTTTTTAAATTTAGTACACAATGAACTGAAAATGATTACACACTAGAACATCATTATTTTTGTAAGAAACTCTGAACTACCTAAATCCTAAAATTCCAGAATCATCGAATTTCAATAAGGGACATATAAATCACTACATTAATTCTCTAATGTAATTATCTAACAAAAATATTTTTTCTGATGTTACCTAGTAGAAATTGGGTAAAAAACAATTAGATTCACACAAAATGGGAAAATAACATAAATATTATATTAAATTAATTAATAATGTTTCTTTATGAACACCATAATAATATGTTTACACGGATATTTTTGGAAATTTTTGAACTATAATGCTAGTAGTTAAATCATTTTTTATTATTTTTTGATGATTTATAAAATTTTAACCCCATGTATTTATTAAGATAAAAATCTGAATCTTGTGATGTTTTTATTAATTTTTGTAATATTTTTCAAAATTCAAAAAGGAACTAAAATTGTGTCCTTGAGTATTGATAATGGTGGATAGTTTAAAATTAATTAACATTATTTATTTTTCACATAACATTGTATTAAACATTACTTTTATGGTCCTAGAACACCCCAATAGAATAGTTTTATTAAAAGAAGAAATTATACCTTATAGTAAATTACAACAACAATACTCTAATGATATATAATTGAAAATATTTTTTCATTGAATTTGTTAAAACAACATGTTATATCATTAATGTATTTATATAAAGGTCTATATAGGATGAAATTATTTATGATCTATGGAATAATAGAAAATCAAAGTATAGATACATTAATAGTTTTGGATATAAAGTCTATATTGTGACCACTAATGAAAATATTGGCATTTTCAATACAAAGAATGATGGATATCTTATTGTACTATTTTTAAATCCTATAAAATGTGAATAAAAAATTTGAGGATCATGAAATAATATAATCATGTAATATTAGATAAAATTTATTATATTGATCATAATCAATATAAAATTAATAACTTGAGTGATTCAAGGGATAACTTGAGACTTGATGCACACATTTATATAAAAATAGATGATAGATTTGTTTATGATCATGAATAATCAAGTCCTAAAAGTGAAAAAACTTATAAATGAGAATGTAAGATACATAGATAGAATAGGACACATAAATCCATCATCTGGAAACTATAATAGGAAACAGAGATGAATAAGATATAACAAGAAGAGGTATAGAAAATATTTATGTGTTTTATTCCTTTTCTAAGAAAAAACCTAAAACCATATAATAATCCTTAACTGTTGAGGGTTGGGTTGTGTTTTATAAATAATTAAAGTAGTTCAAAATAAACAAGGTGTTGAAATTTGTTGATTTCCATTATGATTATACTATTATTGTTAATAAGAATTAATTTGAAAATAAGTAAGATTATTATGTTTTGATAATTTAAAATAATTCCAGATTAGATGCACAAGTTTATAATCAATGAGATGGAATATATTATGAAGAAAAATTTACCCTTATTCATAGGTTGTAATAAATTTTAATTTTTTTAACATATACATCATATAAACTTTTAAATTGTATAATATGGATGATATATCTATATTTATATATTGATTTCTAATAGGATAACTATGTTTTGAAAAACCTCTAGGTTTTGATGACCCCCATTTTCATTATTCTATTTGAAAATGTAAAATTACATTATGTGGTATCAAATTAGCAACAAATAATTTTATAAATGACGAATTTCTTTTCTATTATCAATGGTATTATGGTGGGATTGAAGAAACCAATTTTATTTAAAAAAATTACACCAAATATATTTTACATAAGAAAATATATATTGATAAGGATATTTTTTTTGTTCAAAACATAAATACATTTCAATTATATTTGAAATACCCTATAAAAATAATTTGAAATTATCATGATAGGTTGAATATTTTAATTGGATTTCAGATTTACCGAAAGGATTTTGGAAATGTCTTAAAACAAATTAAATATGTACATGATATATTAAAATGGTATGTGTTGTCCTAGATAAGGACTAACTATATAACTCAAGAGGGGGTGAATTAAGTTCATAAATGTTTCTTAAAAATATAACCACCCACTTTGACGTTTGTAAATTCAAGTTTTTCCTTGAGATTATATACAGCAGAAATATACAATATGTATAATGGAAATTGAAAAAAAAATTAATAGTGTTTTGAGGAACATAGATCCCATTTTCCACTCCGCTAATTCTCTTTTAATTGTTCTTGGTGATGTTCAATAAATATCCCTTTTACCAAGATATCCTAGCTAAGTAGAATCAGTTGTCACTAAGTAAAAGGATACAAGATATTTCAGCTAGGATATTACATTATAAGTATTATCAATGGTCTTAACAACACTATTACACAATTTTAAAAGATAGTAGAATGAGATACTTGTTTTAAGAAATGTTTGCAGCACACAGTTGCAAGAAGAAACTGAAAGTTGATGAAGATTTGTCCTAAGAGAATAATATAACTCCAATATATCTTAGGATGATATTCCGTTCAATATAAATAACCGGTAATCTTAGCACTGGTTTTATCAATTCTCAATATGTATAGATCTACGGTGATTGGAAAAGGAAAACAAATGTTTTCTACACTCTTTTATCGTCCCTATATTTTTTTGTTCCTAACTGTTCATTTTAAATTCCGTTAAAACTTGAAGACATGATAACTCTAATAGTATAATTATCCATGAAGTTGTCCTTATAATATAGGAAACTAAGAGTATATATCCACAAATTCCAAATATATAATTTCTTTTATGATCATGATGCCAAAAATTTTATCATTCTTGAAATTTTCTTTTTCATGGTAAGTCTTTCACAGTATGATCCTTCCTTAAATGGACAATATTCTTTTAATGTACTTAAAATGTATGAAATGACCTATAAAGTGACTACAAATGTAATCATTATTTTCTCTAATATTATATCTTTGTAGGATATCAGATGAACATACTCTTCATCAAAGTATGACTTTCGTAAGATAAAGTAACTTGTCTCTATAAGATAATTAGTCTTCAATGTAGCATAAGATAATTTTCGAGAATATGATAAAATTATATTGTGATATATTTCATATCTTCTTATCTTTGTTGAATAAATTACTTTCACATTTTCACATATGGTTTGATTATCTTAGTTAAACTTCGTAAGTTAAAATCTTACATTGTTCTTTCTATTTCTGAGTGACTGAAGATATTTCTTAACTCTTGTAAGAGAAAATAATTTCATAACATAAGTGTCAAAACATATTTTTATAATGGATGATAAAAATATTATGAATAGATCCTTGGGTATGTTAAAGTTATAATGAAATTTAAGTCAAAACAATGTTCTTTTACAAATCAACCAACATGCACATATCTATACGTGTTATATCGCCTACGCACCAACCCTGGATGAACCAAATAGATAGAATACCAATGCCAGACATATACATTGTGTACTTGAACCATCAACCTATGAAAAAAAAAATCATAGACACCCCTATACTATAAATATGCACCATGGACCTATGCTGTCAACCTGCACGGACAACCTCCTTCATCCAGGGTCCCATATTTTTCTATATATAGGACCCAACACTCTTTATTTGGACAATTGAAAAATTGTAAGAACCCCCATAACTCTCATCACGCAACAACGCCACCCAGGTCCCATAATATTTCTCAGGTAGCTATCCAAAGAATTAGAGAAGAGATAATTCAATGGAATAGTATAGGTAAAATTCCCTCTATGGTCTAGAAACAGAATAAACTTTCATGAGGTCCATTCCCCCTAAGGATAAACCACATGTCTGAGGTCTCTCTTCCTCATTAGGGACCAATGTGAGACCCTTTCTAGGATACCAGAGGAGACCCAAGGAGCCTAGGCTAAAGCCTAAATCTAGTTTTATATCCATAGTATCACTACTAGAAAATTGGGCTTTGGAGCCCCCTTACCTATACCGACCGCCACTGGCGGTCTCTAGGTTTTCCAAAAAAAGGGGGGCTTCAGCACCCCCCCGAACCCTCCTCTCCGTCCTCTCGTCTCGCGACTTCGGTGCACCCCCCCTAGAACCCTCCTCCTACCTCGCCTCGCCGCGCGCCCTCCCCCGTAGCCGTGATCCCTCCCTCACCTCCCTCCCCCGTCGTCGTGCGCCCTGCCCCGTCGCCGCGTGCCCTCCCTCGCCGCCATCCCCCATCGCCTTGTTGGCCTCCTCCCTCTTTCGTCTGCCCTCCAGCCGCCCTCCGCCCTACCCTCTACTCCTCCGGCCTTCCTCCCCCTCCGGACGCCCTCCGCCCTGCTGCCGCCCTCCGGCCGGAGAGGAACCAACCACCCGCCTCTGAAAGCCCTCCGGTAGCCCTCCGGCCTCCCTCCACCCGCCTCCGGCCTCCAGCCCCTCCGGCCTCCGACCCCTCTTCCCTCCGGCCTCGCCCCTTCGCCCCCTCATCCCTCCCCCCCCCCCCGCACCCCGGACACCCCCCTACACCCTGCCAACCCCCATCCCCTCTGTCTTCGTCCCCTCCCTCGCCGCACCACCGCTACATGTACCCTCCCTCACCATCATCTCTCTTGCTGCACCACCACCTCCCAGTCCCCTCCCTCCCCGCACGGCCGCTACTCGTCTCCTCGCCGCTGCCGCCCGTCCACTCTGGCTCCCCCTGTCCTTGGTCCCCTCCCTCATCGTCCCACCCTCGCTTCACCATCGCCACCTCACCGTCTTCTCTCCTCCGGCTCCCCGTTATCGTCGCCACCTGTTCCCTCCCTTGCCGCACCACCTCCAGCTCCAGATCCCCTCTGCTTCCTCTCCTCTCCCTCGCAGCACCGCCTTCGGCTCCCCTCCCTTCTAGGTTTGTAGCACAATCAGGTATGACATGAGATTTCACTTACATTATTATTTTATTAATGGTTCACAAACAATTAATTTGTATTTATTTTAAATATATTTGATATGAAAAATGAAAATGTAATAAGTCTTGTGTAAATGTTTGTTATAGGGATCTTATTATAGATATGATTTGGATTGATCTTCGAAATCGAAAGTCTAGAGAATATTTCAATGGAATTATGCTATTTATTGACTTCACCAGAGGATTTGAAAGTGACTCTATTAGTTGTCCATGTAGAAAATGTTCTAAAAGATATCAATTCACACGAGATACTGTGAGGGAGCACCTATTATTTAATGGATTTCTGAAAAATTATAAGAGTTGGACTCGTCATAGAGAAGA
Source organism: Viscum album (assembly GCA_963277665.1). Lineage (NCBI taxonomy): Eukaryota > Viridiplantae > Streptophyta > Magnoliopsida > Santalales > Viscaceae > Viscum > Viscum album. The sequence continues at coordinate 1,513,344,166 of OY728134.1, read as the reverse complement.
ATATGTTCGTTGTCAAAATATGGATGTAGTTCAGATGGATGTTGATGCAAGGATGAATGATCCAATGCATGAAATGATTACTGAAATTATACGTGGGTTGGATCCTGAAGGAATTGACATCCAGAATCTTGAGATCGGTGAGCCCCCCCGCACCCCCGACATCCCCCCCCCCCGCACCCCGGACAACCCCCATCACCCCAGACAACCCCCCCCCCCCACACCCCAGACACCCCCCGCCCCCACGCACCCCAGACAACCCTCCCCCAATACGACAACAGCCATTGTGTGAATTGTGAAATTGTCAAGCAGAACACACGTCAATCGGAGGTGTCGTTTGACCGCGGTGACCAGAAACACGTTTCAGGAGTCATAAAACACAAAAACGGCATGAGACGGTCGAATTCGGAGAAAACGTGATCCGAATGACCGGAAACCACACGAAAACAATAGTAATATTATTCGTGATGTGTTGGAGGAGACGACACACCCATCGGACGTGCGGTGCGCGTGGTACGACCGATTGTGTCGTTTTCAGCAGCTCAACGCGCACTAAAAGGGCACGTTGGGGGGCCAAAACCACCAGAACGACCTCGGAATGCCATGAAATCATAAGACAACAGCTATTGTGTGAGTTTTGAAATGTTCGGGTAGACGGCACGTCAATCGGAGGTGTTGTTTGACCGCGGTGACCGGAAACGCATTTCCGGAGTCATAAAATACCAAAACGGCATGAGATGGTCAAATTCAGAGAAAATGTTCTCTGAATGACCTGAAACCATAGGAAAACAATAGGAATATTATTCTTGATGTGTAGGAGGAGACGACACGCCCATCAGATGTGCGGTGCATGCGGTATGACCGATTGTGTCATTTTCAGAAGCTCGGCGCGCGCTAAAAGGCCGCGTTGTGGGGTCAAAACCACCTGAACGGCCTCAGAATGCCATTAAGTCATACGACAACAACCGTTGTGTGAATTTTGAAATGTTTGGGTAGAAAGAACATCAATCGGAGTTTTCGTTTGACCGTAGTGACCGAAAACGCTTTTCTGGAGTCATAAAACACCAAAACGGCATGAGACGGTCGAATTCGAATCAAACGTGCTCAGAAGGACCTGAAACCACAAGAAAACAATAGGAATATTATCTGTGACATTTAGGAGGAGACGACATGCCCATCGGACGTGGGGTGCATGTGGTATGACCGATTGTGTCGTTTTGAGCAGCTCGACTCGCGCTAAAAGGGCGCATTGGGGGGTCAAAACCACCCGAACGACCTCAGAATGCCATGGAATTGTACGAAAACATAGTCTGTGTGAATTGTAAAATGTTCGGATAGAAAGCACGTCAATCAGAGGTTTTGTTTGACCGTGGTGACCGGAAATACGTTTCCGGAGTCATAAAACACCAAAACAGCGTGAGAAGGTCTAATTCAGAGACAACATGCTCCGAATGACCTGAAACCACACGAAAAAAATAGGAATATTATTCTTGATGTGTAGGAGGAGACGACATGCCCATTGGACATGTGGTGCGCGCGGTACGACCGATTGTGTCGTTTTCAGCAGCTCAGCGCGTGCTAAAAAGGCGTGTTGGGGGGTCAAAACCAACCGAACGACCTCAGAATTCCATGAAATCGTATGAAAACAGTCGTTGTGTGAATTGTAAAATGGTCGGGTAGACGGCACGTCAATCAGAGGTGTCTTTTGACCGCGGAGACTGGAAACACGTTTCTGGAGTCATAAAACACCAAAACAGCATGAGATGGTATAATTCAGAGAAAACGTGCTCCAAATGACTTGAAACCACACGAAAAAAATAGGAATATTATTCATGATGTGTAGGAGGAGACAGAATGCCCATCAGACATATGATGCACGTGGTACGACTGATTGTGTCTTTTTCAGCAGCTCAGCGCGCGCTAAAAGGGTGCATTGGGGGGTCAAAACCACCTGAACGACCTCAGAATGCCATGAAATCATACAAAAATAGACTTTGTGTTAATTGTGAAGTTTTCGGGTAGACGACCCGTCAATTGGAGGTGTCATTTGACCGCGGTGGCTGGAAACACGTTTTCGAAGTCATAAAACACCAAAATGGAATGAGACAGTCGAATTCAGAGAAAACATACTCTGAATGACCTGAAACCACACGAAAACAATAAAAAAATTATTCGTGACTTGTAGGAGAAGACGACACGCCTATCGGACGTGCGGTGCACATGGTACGACCGATTGTGTCATTTTCAGCAGCTCGGTGTGTGCTAAAAGGGCACGTTGGGGGGTCAAAACCACCCGAATGACCTCGGAATTCCATGAAATCGTACGAAAACAGCCGTTGTGTAAATTGTTAAACGGTCGGGCAGACGACATGTCAATCGAAGGTGTCGTTTGACCGCGGTGACCGGAAACGCGTTTCTAGAGTCATTAAAAACCAAAATGGCGTGAGGCGGTATAATTTGGTGAAAACGTGCTCCGAATGACCTAAAACCACACGAAAAGAATAGGAATATTATTTTTGACGTGTAGGAGAAGAAGAAACGCCCATCGGACATGCGGTGCGCGCGGTAAGACCGATTGTGTCGTTTTTAGCAGCTCGGCGCGCTCTAAAAGGGTGCATTGGGTGTCAAAACCACCCGAACGATCTCAGAATGCCATGAAATCGTACAAAAAAAGCTTTTGTGTGAATTTTGAAATTTTTGGGTATATGGCACATCAATCGGAGGTGTCTTTTGACCTCGGTGACCGGAAATGCGTTTCTGGAATCATAAAACACCAAAACGGCGTGAGACGGTCGAATTCAGAGATAACATACTCCGAATGACCTGAAACCCTACGAAAACAATAGGAATATTATTCTTGACATATAGGAGGAGACAGTAGGCCCATCGGACATGCGGTGCATGCGATACGACCAATTGTGTCGTTTTCAGCAGCTCAGCGTGCACTAAAAGGGCGCGTTGGGGGGTCAAAACCACCCGAACGACCTCGGAATGCCATGAAATCGTACGAAAATAGCCATTGTGAGAATTTTGAAGTGGTAGGGCATACGACACGTTAATCGGAGGTTTCTTTTGACCTCGGTGACTGGAAACGCATTTCTGGAGTCATAAAACACCAAAATGGCGTGAGATGGTCGAATTCGGAGAAAATGTGCTTCGAATGACCCGAAACCACACAAAAACAATAGTAATATTATTCATGATGTGTAGGAGGATACGGAACACCCATCGGACGTGCGGTGCGCACGATACGGCCGATTGTGTCATTTTCAACAGCTCGGCGCGGGCTAAAAGGGCGCGTTGTGGGGTCAAAACCACCCGAACGACCTCGGAATGCCATGAAATCATAAGACAACAACCGTTGTGTAAAATGTGAAATGGTAGGGCAGACGTCACGTCAATCAGAGGAGTCATTTGATCGTGGTGACCAGAAACACGTTTCTGGAGTCATAAAACACCAAAACGGCGTGAGACGGTCGAATTCAGAGAAAACGTGCTCCGAATGGCCTGAAACCAAATGAAAACAATAGGAATATTATTCGTGACATGTAGCAGGAGACAGAATGCCCATTGGACGTGCGGTGTGCGCGGTACGACCGATTGTGTCGTTTTCAGCAGCTCCGTGCGCGCTAAAAGGGCGTGTTGGGGGGTCAAAACCACCTGAACGACCTCGGAATGTCATGAAATCGTACGACAACAGCCCCTATGTCAATTGGAAAATGGTTGGGGAGACAACACATCAATCGGAGGTGTTGCTTGACCGCGGTGATCAAAAACACGTTTCTAGAGTCATAAAACACCAAAACAGCGTGAGATGGTCCAATTCGGAGCAAACATGCTCCGAATGACCTCAAACCACAATAAAACAATTGGAATATTATTCGTGATATGTAGGAGGAGACGACACGACCATTGGACATGCGGTGTGCGCGGTACGACCGATTGTGTCATTTTCAGCAACTCCGTGCACCCTAAAAGGTCGTGTTGGGGGGTCAAAACCACCTGAAAGACCTCAAAATGCCATGAAATCGTACGAAAATAGCCTTTGTGTGAATTGTGAAATGGTCGGGCAGACGACACTTCAATCGTAGGCCTCGTTTGACCGCGGTGTAAGGAAACGTGTTTCCGGAGCTATAAAACACCAAAATGGCGTGAGACGGTTGAATTCGGAGAAACCCAGCTCCGAATGACCTCAAACCACAAGAAAAAAATAAGAATATTATTCATAATGTATAGGAGGAGAAGTAACTCCCATTGGACACGCGGTATGCGCGGTACGACTGATTGTGTCGTTTTCAGCAGCTCGATGCACGCTAAAAGGGCACGTTGGGGGGTCAAAACCACCCGAACGACCTTGGAATTCCTTGAAATCATACGACAAAAGTTGTTTTGTAAATTGTGAAATGGTCGGGTAGACGGCACGTCAATCAGAGGTGTCGTTTGAACACGGTGACCGAAAACGCATTTTCGGAGTCAAAAAACACCAAAACGGCATGAGACGGTCGAGTTCAGAGAAAACATGCTCCGAATGACATGAAACCACACGAAAAAATAGGAATATTATTTGTGATGTGTAGGAGGAGATGGAATGCCCATCGGATGCGAGGTACGTGCAGTACGACCGATTGTGTCGTTTTCAGCAGCTCGGTGCGCGTAAAAGGGTGAGTTGGGGGGTCAAAATCACCCGAACGACCTCGGAATGCCATGAAATCGTACGACAACAACCTTTTTGTGAATTGTGAAATGGTAAGTCATACATCACATCAATCGGAGGTGTCGTTTGACCACGGTGACCAGAAACACGTTTTCGGAGTCATAAAACACCAAAATAGCGTGAGACGGTCGAATTTAGAGAAAACGTGCTCCAAATGACCTGAAACTACAAGAAAAAATAGGAATATTATTTTTGACGTCTAGAAGGAGACGGAATGCCCATCGGATGTGCAGTGCGCGTAGTACAACCGATTGTGTCGTTTTCAGCAGCTCGGCACGCGCTAAAAGTGCACGTTGGGAGGTAAAAACCACCCGAATGACCTCGAAATGCCATGAAATCTTACCAAAACAGTTGTTGTGTGAATTGTGAAATGGTCAGGCAGACGACATGTCAATCGGAGCTGTCGTTTGACCGCGGTGACCGGAAACACGTTTCGAGAGTCATAAAACACCAAAACAGCGTGAGATGGTCGAATTCGGAGCAAATCTGCTCCGAATGACCTAAAACCACACGGAAACAATAGGAATATTATTTGTGACGTGTAGGAGGAGACGACACGCCCATGGGACATGCAGTGTGCACGGTACAACCGATTGTGTCGTTTTCAGCAGCTCGGCGCGCGGTAAAAGGGCGCGTTGGGGGGTCAAAACCACCCGAACGACCTCATAAAACCATGAAATCATACGACATCAGGATTTGTGTGAATTGTAAAATTGTCGGGCTGACGACACGTCAATCAGAGGTGTCTTTTGGCCGTGGTGACTGGAAATGTGTTTCCGGAGTCAAAAAACACCAAAACGGCATGAGACGGTCGAATTCAGAAAAAACTTGCTCCGAATGACCTGAAACCACACGAAAACAATAGGAATATTATTCTTGACATGTAGGAGGAGACTGAATTCCCATTGGACGCACGGTGCGCGCGGTACGACCGATTGTGTCGTTTTCAGCAGCTCGGTTCGCACTAAAAGGGCGCGTTGGGGGATCAAAACCACACGAACGACCTCGGAATGCCATGAAATCGTATGACAACAGCCGTTGTGTGAATTGTGAAATGGTCGGGTAGACGGAACGTCAATCAAAGGTGTGGTTTGACCGCGGTGACCGGAAACGTGTTTCCAGAGTTATAAAACACCAAAATGGTGTGAGACGGTCGAATTCAGAGCAAACATGCTCCAAATGACCTTAAACCACAAAAAAACAGTAGGAATATTATTCGTGACGTGTAGAAGTAGATGGAACACCCATCGGATGTGCGGTGCATGTAGTACGACCGATTGTGTTGTTTTTAGTAGCTCGTCGCATGCTAAAAGGGCGCATTGGGGGGTGAAAACCACCCGAATGACCTTGGAATGCTAGGAAATCATACGACAACAGCCGTTTTGTGAATTGTGAAATGGTCGGGTAGACAACACTGCAATCAGAGGTGTCATTTGACCACGGTGATCGGAAACGCATTTCTGGAGTCATAAAACACCAAAACGGCGTGAAATGGTCGAATTCAGAGAAAACATGCTCCGAATGACCTGGAGCCACACGAAAACAATAAGAGTATTATTCATGATGTTTAGGAGGATACAACACGCCCATCGGACGTGCGGTGCACACAGTACGACCAATTGTGTCGTTTTCAGTAGCTCGGCGAGCGCTAAAAGGGCGCGTTGGGGGGTCAGAACCACCCGAACTACCTCGGAATGCCATGAAATCGTATGACAACAGCCGTTGTGTGAATTTTGAAATGGTCGGGTAGACAACACGTCAATCGGAGGTGTCGTCTGACCACGGTGACCCGAAACACGTTTCCGGAGTCATAAAACACTAAAATGGCCTGAGACGGTTGAATTCAAAGAAAACATGCTCCGAATGACCTAAAACCACACGAAAACAATAGGAATATTATTCGTGACATGTGGGAGGAGACATCACGCCCATCAGACGTGCAGTGCGCGCGGTACGACCGATTGTGTCGTCTTCAGTAGCTCGACGCGTGCTAAAAGGGAACGTTGGTGGGTCAAAACCACCCGAACGGCCTTGGAATGCCATGATATCAGATGAAAAAATCCGTTGTGTGAATTGTGAAATGGTCGGGAAGACGACACATCAATCGGAGGTGTTGTTTGACCACGGTGACCGTAAATGCGTTTCTGGAGTCATGAAACACCAAAACGATGTGAGACGGTCTAATTTAGGGAAAACATGCTCCAAATGACCTAAAACCACACAAAAACAATATGAATATTATTCGTGATGTGTTGGAGGAGACGAAACACCCATCGGATGTGCGGTGCGCACGGTACGACTAATTGTGTCGTTTTTAGCAGCTCGGCGCGCGCTAAAAGGGTGCGTTGGGGGGTCAAAACCACTCAAAAAACCTCGTAATTCCATGAAAACATACGACAACAGCCGTTGTGTGAATTGTGAAATGTTCGGACAAACAACACATCAATCGGAGGTGTCGTTTGACCGCGGTGACCAGAAATGCGTTTCCAGAGACACAAAACACCAAAACGGCGTGAGACAGTCGAATTTGGAGAAAACGTGCTCCAAATGACCTGAAACCACACGAAAAGAATAGGAATATTATTCATGATGTGTATGAGGGGACGAAACACCCATCGGACGTGCAGTGCGTGCGGTATGACTGATTGTGTCGTTTTTAGCAGCTCGACGCGCGCTAAAAGCGCGTGTTGGGGTGTCAAAACCACCCGAACGACCTCAGAATTCCATGAAATCATAGGACAACAGTCGTTGTGTGAATTCTGAAATGGTCAGGCATAAGGAACATCAATCGGAGGTGTCGTTTGACCGCGGTGACCGGAAACACGTTTCCGTAGTCATAAAACACCAAAACGCCATGAGACGGTCGAATTCGGAGAAAACGTGCTCCGAATGACCTGAAACCACACGAAAACAATATGAATATTATTCGTGACATATAGAATGAGAGTTAACACCCATCATACGTGCGGTGCACACAAATAAAATTCCTTTTTAGACAACAAAACAATTTCACAAACTAAACCAAGTAAGAAAAAAAATCCTGAAATGATATCATTTCTTAAATTGGGGGTTTTAAATTATTATAGCACCATGATTAGATGTCATATTTAATTTTATGATATTTATATAATAACTGAATAAATATATCTAATTTAATTTTGTTTTGTTTTGTTGTTTTTCTGGTCTTATTGTTGGTTTATTGAAGTAGAAGATTGAAATGGATGGACCTGCTCGGATCGTTGAAACACGTTTATCATTTATTGTTTATGATGATCTTGATGTTTATGCTGTTTGAAATTGTTTTCCATTTTTTATGATTTTTACCTTGTTTTATCTCTGATATTTCACCGTGAATTAAAAAAACACAATTTGTACATTTCATTAAAAAAATGAAAATCCACAAAAAATACCAAAAATTAACCCTAACACATTTTTATGTTAAGTTTTTTAAAAGATAAGTTTATATTGAAATAAAAAATTTATAAATGTTCTATAGAATTTATATTTAAAATAGTATCTCCATTAAGAGGTAGTAAAATTACCTTTTTAGAGAAATATAAATTTTAAGCATAAATTTTAATTTATTATTACAATATGCTTAACAAACCTATTGGATGAATAAGAAAAATATATTATTTAATATTATATATATATATATTTCTTTCACTAATAACCTTAAATAAAATAATTTTATTTATTTTATATTATAATAAAACACATTTTTAATCTTAAAAATATTTCATTTATATGCACTGTGAATTTCTTTTTTTAAAAAATTTCCCAGACTAGCGACTGCCTGTGGCGGTCGCTATAGGCTGCCTGCCGTGTCAACATTAGCGACCGCCACTGGCAGTCACTGTAGGCCTGAATTTCGGCCACCTACAGTGACCGCCATTGGGGGTCGCTGTTGGCCTATTGTGATGAGGCTAAAGAGACCACTAATGGCGGTCGATGGGCGGTCTCTAGAGGCCTATAGCGACCACCAATGGCGGTCGCTATAGCTCGAATTTTTAGTAGTACCATTTCTCGAGGTATATCTAGTTCATGAATGACCACCCCCTATGTGAACGATTTTGAGTTCCTCCCAGACCATACACAGTAGACCTGCGCTGCAAACCTTCATGGAACAACTGCATTGAATACCTACACCTCATACATATGTGAGTCACCATTTATTCCCTCTTCTGAGCCAACTACGGTAGGGCCTCCTCCTCATTAGTTCCATTGTTTGAAACGGGCTAGGTTGAAACTTCCACCAAGACCTTTTGATCTTAAAACCCTTCATAAAATAAACTTAAGTGTGTCTCCCATTTGGATTTTTATTTCTACGGTTAGAGGAATCTTGCACTTGTTCAACCATATGGTCAAGAAATTCAGGGGATCTATGGATTTGTACATCTATACTCACAGATTCCCTTACCACAAGTACAGTGTTAGGGAGTTCCTAGTCTAGAGGATTCAATTTTGGACCATATCCTTACCTTCTCTTTTCTAATATCTGGAGCCTACTGTTACGAGTGGGGAGGCTAAGGATTATTCTTTCCTTTCAACATGGAATTAGATCCTCATACCAATGCATATTTGAATGCAGGACATCCCTCCTAGAGTAATCTCATAGCCTTTCACATAAGAGTTTGCAGTCAGGATCCTCTTTACCACCTCATCCATTACCTTAATTCCAATTTTAGGGTAAACTGAAGATATGGATGTGTCCTACCCTTTTTCTCTTCTACCGTTATCCCAATGTCAAAGTAGATTAGTTATCTTAACACCTCACCCCTCCCTCAAGGATATTTTTACCATGTACACTAGTGGATAGAATGAGATTGTTTGGTTCCTTAAATATTCCAACTCTTCTTGATTCTCAAACTATGCATGACTCATGTGGGCTTAGAGGTTAATAGTGATCATGAAATCTGCATGATTTTCTATGGGGATTTAACTATGGGAACTTTGATTCCTAGTATAAGTCAAATTAGGATATGTAGGAATCCCACTTAGGGCCTTAGATTAATGGCCATCCTCTTCAGGAGTAAGCCCCAGTCATGATCCCCTTCATCCATGAATCCTCCCTAGGAGTAACCGCTGAGTTAATCCCCCAAAACTACCATGATTTAAAACTCCCATCATGTTACCTTTTTACAATGTAATCCCTTTCTATAATAATCATTAATTTAATCCAATAAAAGGTCCATACACCCCTAAAAGACATATCAAACTATATGGTCTGTGATTCCCATCCGAGTGGGATACAAAAGAAACCTCCCATAGGTTCAAACCTAGCACACCTAAATCAAAAAATTTATTTTTATCACATTTTCAAAATATTTTAATTAATCATGGGAACCTATCTTCCCTCCAAGTATCCCTGAGAATCCTTGATATAAGTACCACACTGAATGTTGACTTGGAACCTTTCATATACATGTCCCTTCCACATAAGGTTAAACTATATGATTGGGTCCTTGTCATGTGACCTTAAAAGGTATGATGGCACACATTAAGCATCACTAAATAATGTGGGTACTAATTCATTTCATGAGGAAACATAGGAATCCAATTTATGGGTTCAATCCCATTATCAAAACAACTCTCATCTCCTTGGATGATGATAAACTCTAGAATAACCTCAGTCAACTTGGATGAAAATAAACTCTAGATTTCCCCACTATGTGTCCAAAAAACCACCATCGTCATAATAATGACTAATTAATATCTAAGGGACATATAAGAAGATACCATCAATATAGAACTATAAATAAATACATACATCTCTATTGATGAATAACCTCAGATACATATAGATGTTTCTGAATTCCATCGATTTTAATGATTGGTTTATAATTAAATGCTAACCCACATCATACATGGGAATTAATAAGGTATTTGTGAACATATCTTAAATCTATAAGAGAGTACCATACTAGGCAGTAATTACCCTTAAAATGGTGTGATGAGCCCAAAATCTCATCCTATCAACCAATGTGAGTTCTCAAGAATCATAGGTTAAAATCCATAATGAGAACCTACCTATGAAATCCATGTCCTTTAGGATAGAGAACCATTGGGTGTTTTCTTTCCTGATAAAAAAATGGTGAACCCGATGTGAATATTCATCCAATATTATATTGTCACCCACCTATTAGGAACCTCTCACTATCAAAAAGAATGAGGGCCAAGAAATACAATAAATCATGCATGTGTTTGATATTCTAGTTCAATAGGGTTTTCTTGTTCTTATGTTTTTCATATATTCCAAAAAAATTTCAGAACTCCCCTCAGTCCAATGGAACCATTCCTACATTCATTAATGAATTCTCTAGTAGCCTATCAATTTGGTTCTTCATCCACATGATAGAAACCATCACCTACTTAGTGTCTTCAACGTTGGTTCTTTAATGCATTGGTAAGGTATTACCATCATCATAGTACCATACCAACCTTGGGGGCCACCTGACAGGCCCACTAGCTCACCAAGCCCCACCAATCGTGAGATCAATGATGACTGGTAGTCCTAATTTATAAAACTTTGACCTCTGACTACAACCATTTTAGAAGTCTATCCCTAGAATGTGATAAATAGTCTCTCTCATATCTCAGGTAGGTGAAACCTGAAGCCACATACAACCTCACCTCAAAGACAAAATATTCATTCAAAATGGATCCTAGCAATGATATTTTCCACCAAGGCCACATGACAGTGACCCCTCAACATGATGAGGGTGTTTTCCCCAGCTGTTCGGCCCAGGAACTTCAAACTCAGACACACAAGGAAGCCTATCGGGGATAACAACCAACAAATATGTTGCAGGGTCACAACTCTTCCTCCTCCAAATAACTCCACCAACCCAATTTGATTGAAAATTGTGAGTGTTCATATACACCTTTTCGTCTTCATTCATCCAACAAGTAGACTTGTCAAGTAGCATTCAAAGAAGCCCGTAAACCAAATGCGACAACATATTTCATGTAGGAACATAAACATGCTGGAATCCATTAATTTTTTCAATAAAACCAATTGGTTTCACCAGGACAAGTCATCTAGAAATTTCCAATGATAGGGAAATGTAAAAATTAACTTTCATCCCACACACATGAGTATTGTCAGTATCCATTGGCCGAAAAAGGGGACATGAGTAGGCACATACACCTGCCCAGATAAGTAATGGGCATATATCCCCGTTTTATTCTCTTAAGTCACCAAGAATATCATGGAAATGGTGAAAGGGAATACATAAATCCTGACCCATATCCTACAACCTCTTTAGGATACTATAACGGAAATGATAGAAGCACATAAGGGATTGACATGTAACTCTATCCCTACAGGTGGGGTGTATCGTCAGCATGCCACCCCTGAGTAGATAAATAACGTTTCTCCTATTTAGGAGCGTAATGGGACAAAAAATCCCATATTATATGGATAATATAATAGGGAAATATACCGTCTCCAGTTAGAGGTAAATAGCATATTCTAATGCCCATTTTAAGGAAGTCACAAACACCTTCCCATAAAAACAACTTCTCCCAACAAGTGTCCCTAATTACTAGTATAAAGGCATCTATAACGAAGACTCAGTAAACTTTATTGGAGAGTCAAGAGCTATTCCATGATCCTATTCTACTTAATGATGGAGTTATTGAACTCCCTAGAAACTTGTTTGTAGAAGATCAAGATCCTACCCTCCTGTTACTAAATTATGGGAGCAGTAATAGTAAATATTAAGGTCCTAATCGAACACTTCACCATGAATTATTGATTCATTTCCACTATATGGTCAATTTTGAGAGTCCATATCCCATTGAGAGTAGTGGTATCCCTCAGCATGCCCATATGATCAAGGAGAAATAGGGTCTTCCCCTTACTATAATCATACGCTGTAGTCCTCCCTATGATGGCCATAATGGCGAACTTTATCTCTATATTGGTGATTCACATTGTGAAGAGAATTATTCAATTGGAAATTTAGTGATGACAAAGACATCCTATTGTGAGACACTTTGGAATATAATTCTAGTCAACTCTGATGCCATGTCATTGGCAGGTGAAATTCATTATCAACCTGAAGAAAACCCTAGGAAATGGTCATTCTCTGAACCACCCTAGGGACACTTATCTTCTAGTGAAATTGAGTAAATCCATAATAACCATATTTTCTAGCACAAAAAAATTGGAAATATACCTTTCTAGTCAGTGAAATTAGAGGATCCTATGAAAAAAGATGAAGAATATATGCTAAATATGAGGAAGCATGTGACAAAAGAAGACATACAAGTCATGTTCTGGCCTTGGGACACTCATCAGTACAACATTCTAAAAGTATTGTCAGAAGATTTTGTGCATGATGGCTAACTAAACCTATGTAAGACTATTTATCATTTAAAAGAAAAGTTATTAACCTATGATGAATATATAAATCATGTCAGGTTAATAAAAGGGTTTCAATGACAAATTGACTTGGTGTCTCTTATATATTTATGACATCCAAAATTTGAAAATCAGCAAGGAACTCTGGAATGTGAAATCCTTGGCACATTAATGTGATTGTGAAACCTGATCACATATACCCTATTTGGTGTTCATATCATAGGATGGTGTGTACATGGAGAATTGATTTTCACTGCACCCTTTAACCAAAAAATCCCACCAAAGTTTTTAGTGTTCGATGTAATATCCTTAAGCTAGCATAAAAAATGGAATATGTTTATAAATTAACATATTCTCAAAAACAATAAGCCCTGACTGACTCGCACTATCATTGGGATAGAAGAGAGAAGTTTATTGTGATACTATTACGTCAAGTGTCTAAGAATATCAAGTAAGCCTCTCATTTAAAGGATGTCAGCTATCAGATAGAAAAAATGTTGGATATAACACAATGATCATCATTAATGGTTGATCATTTTGAATACTAAATGGTGTACCCAACCTATGTTTATACAAAAATATCTATAATCAGAAGAGAAGATTTGGTGATATTGGCCATGATAGTTCAGGAGAAATCCCAACCTACATAGTTGGGGTATTTTTTAACCCAACATTAGGGCCAAATAATCAGACTAGAAGGGTTATGAAGATAGAAATGGAATATCCCCAGCCATCATGGATGGGGGATTTTTCACCTCAAAAATACCCTCCTCAGCAAGAATCTATCTTCTCTCGATTAGGGAAAATGAAGCAAATTGGACCCTTTTGGTTAATCCCATACCATGATCCCAAGTCACTTGAAACATGTACAACTAAATTATATGGATATTCTTATTATATTACAATAAAAAAACCATCTACCAAAATATCAAGAAAATAATGGATAAATCTTTGTGGAGGGTGCAGAAGAAGACAATCCTAAAAAGTCACGGATAGAATTCATGACAATCATTTTTATTTAGTGAATGTCATAAACATCACCCCTATTGATTACACATAACATGATTCCATCTTAGAAGAAGAGTTATAGGGTGATGTTATGGTTCATGACATGGTCTACACCAAAATAGTTTAAGGAGATTTGAAAACCTGAAACCACAGACTATCTTTAAATCTAGATTATCCTTGAAACAATCCACCTGTACCTCCTCGAAATAGGTAAAAAGTTAAGAATAAAATTTTACCTCACCTCCATTTTAGAGAAGGTAACTCCCTATCTATGGAGAAAAGTTTTTATCATTAAGAGGAGGATATGGAATAATTAAGGAGACTCAATGTGGAATTACTCCGAGGAAACATTCCTACCAGATGAGTTCAAAAGGAAGATCCCCAACATGTACCTCCAGCTGATGCACCTCAACTAGGAAGGTTTTATGAAACAAATAAAGCATATATACAATATCATATAAATTAAGGATACCAACCACCAATATATTTGGATCCTGTGGAAGCAGATTGAGAATTTCCTCAGTTAGGTACACAACCAGAGTGGGGCCAATAACATCCTTATAGGCCAGTCCCTCTTGGTTACCCACGACTGATACTAGAAGTACCACCAACAATGGACCTACCATCCACCACAAAATTTCTAGGCTCTGGCTTAGCAAGACATTCCCTTAATTCTTATGAACACCATTGCTTCACTGACAAATCTATTGGAATCCAATGAGGAACAACGTGTGCTTATATGACCAGAAAAGAAGGCATACCCTGAATGGGTATACTTAACTCATCACCAAAAAAAATTAGAATCCTACATTCCAATATCCAATTGTTCATGATATGTAGAGTATTATTTTAAATATTTTATATCTCAATTTGATCCCATGATTAGTACCCCTAAACAATATGAGGTGGTAAATATTAAGTGCTTCTTGAAATCACTATAAGGGACAACCTTTGTATGGTACACAAGATTTCAGGATCAGTTAATTTATGGACAGAATACCTTCATAAAAACATCCTTTTCCAATTCAAATCAAATCTACATAAGTCAACAGTATTTGATCTCACAAACATCTAACAACAGGATAATGAAAAAGTCTATGTTTTCATTTCTCGGTGGAAAGGACTCATATGCTCCATGAACATACAACTCACTCGAGAATATTTGTTACCCATTTCTATAGAAAATATTCATGTTGAATTGAACACACTGTTAATCCCTGTGATGTCCATAGGATGGGTTTTGAATCATACTACAATTTCTCAGCATGTAGACAATTCAATTGAAGAAACCAAAGCCAAGTCTTGAGTAATTCCATCTGCTCAAAGTATGAGAATAGGAAAAAAAGATGCTACTACAGTTACAATTAATCATTCCCATGTAATCACTACTATTTCAATTCATGCATCATATCATGTGGATCCTCCTATTGAGTGTAAAAAATAATGACCACCTCATTAAAATATTCAAATAGATTAGAGTTAGAAACATTTGAGGATATAAAAAACATGGTCTATACTTCTCTAAATGACCATGTCCTGGACTATTTCATCTCAGAATTGGGAATAAACTTCTTCAAGATGTCGAAGCCCATTAAGCCTAGAAAAGAAAGTGATGAAGATATCCCCAACTACTACCCATTACACCAAATTTTGGGGCACCAAATCTAGGACTGTTTTATTTTCAATGATCTCCTAGAAAAGGTTGTATACTCCGGGAAAGTGATGATGAAAATTTCACATGCTCAAGTTTCATGTGTTTATGCCACTAATAAAAAGTGTAAAACTAATGTAAAGAGGGTGAAGAAAAAAGTGCACATAAGTTATGTGATTGGATGATTAGAAAAATAATTAATTGGACTCATGCTATTATACAAACTCATTTGAGATATGAAAATGTGCCTCTAGACACTTCTGCTACAACACAATCATCTTAGTCAAAAGCCAAATCCTCGGAATACCAATACTACAAGGAGATATAGGACCGAAAGGTTAAGAAATAGAGATAAGAAGATGAGCTAGCATCAAGGACAAATTCCTCCTATGCCTTAGAAGACTTATTACCAAAATCACGAGCACCTCCCCACCAAACAACACAACAAGAGTCAAACTGTTAGATGGAATATTCAATGGATTATTAGTTGATATTTATATCCATTAACATCATTCAATTAATGGACCCCTATTCATATGATGACTATGATCATGAACCCAAATTACCCATAATTTATTAAGGAAACTAGGGAAGAATCCATCTTGTTTGAGGTTATAGAGGAAGATGTGGTCATTCCATAAGTCATTACACTAACAACCCCCTGCTCGAACTATCAATATAGACGAAACTCGTGGAATATCTCTTGAATTAGCTTAGAAGGACTTGAAAAATATTCCCATGAAAGATATGATCCACCATGACATGAACATCATTAACATCTATTAGAGGATATGTTATCACCCGATCCACCTAGGCATGTGGGTAGAACCAGCCGACCTAACTGGCCAAGAGTGGAAGCACTATCGACTCCTTATCTAAGGTGTGGTCTATCTACAATAGAAACAATAGATCATAAAACACATGGGAAATAACCCATCATGTGGGAAAACATAGGAATTTTTATCATAAATTTGATATCTTTAAGAAAATATCCCATGTAGCAGCTATGTTATCAATCTGGGATGCTCAAATCCTATAAAATGCCTTTAAGAATCACTCATCGATGATTTTTTAAGACCTCATGAGTTTTAAGTCGAGGTTTCTACTCCTGAGGTATATCATGTATATAATTACTCTGTATAATTTCATGCTTTTATCTATTTCACATATCAATATAAAGATGTTTTCATGCAATAAGATTTCAGTCCATTGTATATATCTGGGAGAATCAATCAAATTGATGTCTAGAGAGCCTTTGATGACAATGGCTCATAGGACAACCTTATTTCTATCTAGTCACTTCACCAACTAGGTTTAAATGAATATCACTTGTCTCCCTCTACTATTATGTTACAATGATGTGACAATAATGAGAAAGAGGCCCTTGGAAAGGTCATTCTTAAATCCCAGTTCGGAGATCTCATGTCAGAATAAGAATTTATGGTCGTCCAATAGGATACAGATTTTAAGGTTCTCTTAAGAAGACCTCTACTGCATCATCATGTGTCCATTCATTCATCATACCACCAATTTCTAAAATATTTTTTCAATTGTTGATATATTATGATATTTTGTGGAGACAAGGCACATTCAAGTCATGTGAGTCACAATACATTAATGTAAGATTCTATCCTGAGGGAGAAAAATATTCAACAGAAGATAATGTTAACTGAATAAATGCATCAAAAGATCTTTATATGATCGTGGATAATATTTTAAATAAGCTCAATGAAAAATATGAAATTACATTCAACCCAATTGAATGGGTGGCCCCACATTCAAAGAATCGTTCTGTGGATTTTGTAATGTCAGTTGTGAAAACTGAATCCAAAAGAAAAGGAGAATTCATCAACTATCTGAGTAGTAATGAAAGATTGGATGTAAATTCCTTCATCCCATCCCCTGAGGATCAATAATCCCCTTCTTCATTAGCTAGGCTGGAAGAAGATGTCACACTAATATAAAAGGACAATTATTTTCATTCTAAATCTCTTGTATACTCTTTGGAACTACGAATGTTCCCCCACTGTTGTCTAGATATAAATGATTGCTTCATATTCTAGATGTATATATAATGATTCCTCCCCTAACTTATAAATTATTGCTTCATCACCTACCACCCAGGAAGAGAAAAACAAGTAAATCATTAAGAAGAGGTAACAGAGGATGATCTCAATGATTCCTCTCTAGGATTTGTATAATTCATCTCCACCATAGTGGATGAACTTATAGAGAGAAATATGGGTACATATGATGGTCCATGACTCCACTCTAATTAGCGAACCCATGGATCTCTATGAAAAAGTGGTATATACTTCTAGAAATAGACTTAGGGTGTGTTGTTTTGGAACTATATAGTGATTTAAGCTCTTGATCATGAGGTTTCTACACATCACTTGGGTTTTCTGGAAGACCATTCAGCATAAAAAGAGGCAGTCACATGGACAAACCCAACTAACACCTCCAAAATTAAGATTGAAGTGGACACACTTCTTAAGGTTGACTTTATTCGAGGGGTAAAATATCGGAAATGGCTAGCCAATATTATCCTAGTAAAAATAATAATGGGAAAATCATAGTTTTCATTGATTTAACATATCTCAACCAGGATTTTCCAAAAGATAATTTACCAATTGCAATAACAGAACTCATTATCGATGAAACAACTAGTTATTAAGCCCTCTCCTTCATGGATGGATACTATAATTAAAAAAAATTCGTATTCCCCCAAAATATAAGGAATAAAAAACCTTCAGATCCCCTTGGAAGTGTTTTGATACTGATTAATTACCTTTGTCTTAAAGAACATAGGTACCACATGTAAACATTCCATGAACTGCATCTTCAAACAATTCCCTAGAATATATGTCAAATTATATGATGATGATTTATTGTTCAAGTCATGACAACATTTTGACCACTTGGATGACCTAGAAATCATCTTTGGTAAGCTATGACAACATAAACTGAAGATTAACCCCTTGAATTGAGATTTGGGGTAACCATGGGATGATTATCAGCATAATTGGACACCATCAGGACATCAAAGTTGATCCGGAGAAAACTAATGTTATCCTTGGAAGGATACCTCCTCAAAATATTAATGAGTTGAGAGGAATTCATGGAAAATTATCCTATATTATGTGCATCATATCCAATCTATAAGGAAAGTGTTTTTCCTTGACCAAATTGATGAAGAAGGGAGTCAAGAATCAATGGGACAATGACTACAAAGAAGCATTTGACACCAACAAGAAATATCACATGGTCTCACTGATATTGATGCCACCTGTTGAGGGAAATACTCTCATTATGTATGTGATTACCATTGAGTGATCACTATGACACTTTCTTGCATATAAGAATGATGTTGTTAATGAAAATTTCCTTCATTATCTAAATATAACCATGCTTGACACAAAGACTCATTATTAGGATATAGAGAAGAATTTCCTAGCATTAATATTTACAGTTTAGAAACTGAGACATTATCTGCAACACCATGACATTAACTTGATTTATCTTAATAAACCACTCAAATTTATCTATATTTATCCTATGTTAATAGGAATCCTGGAAATGTGGGCAGTTATTCTGAAGCAGTTTGACTTACAGTTTGTACCTCAGAAGGAAGTGAAAGGACATGCCTTAAAATTTTTCCTTTCCAAGAACCCATTTGTAGAGGGGATGAAACTAGATACTCAATTACCTGATGAAGATATATTATCTATTTAATAAATGCCCCAATCATGGGAAAGTTACTTTTATGTTTCATTGATAAGTTCAGCAGGGATTTGAATGGAATAACCCAATCTTAATAAATTTGGGTTAGGTATCATATTTATCTCTCTATAGAAGTTAGTGTTTCTATAATCCTTCATTATATAAGATGTTTTTACTAATAATGAGGTAGAATATAAAGCTCTCATTAATGTCCTGGAATTGGAACTCCAGATACCAGTGAACCACCATGAGGTAAAAGGTAACTCAGAGTTGTTAATCAAACAGATCAATGAAGATTACGCCATCACAAAAGGGTAGATAATACCCCTATTTGATTATGTACCAGGGTTAATAGAATAATTCCTTAAAGATCCAATGTTGAATCATGTCCTGTGATCACAAAATTCCTAGGTTGATTCATTTGGAAATGTAGTCACAATCCTAGCATATCCAAACCGGGATGTAACATTCATCAGCATTTCCCATCATTTCATGGTCTTACCTTTTTTTAAATCTAGAATATAGGATATTGATGAAGTCATACCCATCACTGAGCCATATGTCCCTTCCATGGTATGGATGAATCCCATCATGGAATATCTTTAAGATGAATTTCTCTCATTTGATAAAGATGGGAGAGAGAAAATCTGATGACTAGACGTCAACTTTACTATTTATGATATCTTAAATCGATATAAGATCCTCTAAAATAGAGGCATTGATAGAATCATTCTTAGACATATTCATGGAGAAGATATTGTGGCTATCATGGAAGAAGTACATATAGGAATGTGTGCTTCAAAAGAATCAGGATAGATGTTTTTTGATCAAATTTGAAGGCTTGGATATTTCTTTCCTTCAATGAAACAAGACTGCATAGAATTTACGATGAAATTTCATTCCATTCAGGTGCATGAAAACATCATCCATCAACCTTCATAGTTTCAATATATAGCCAAATACTAATGGAAATTTTCTATATGAGGATTGGATGTGGTGGGACATATCCCTCAACCACAACCAAGTAGTTCAAGTATATCATTAATCCAACTTATTTATTCTCTATATGGCCTAATGAAATACCTCTCAATGAATTTTTGGTCAAAATCATTTCTGGCTTTGTAAAATCCAACATCATTACCATATTTGGTGTCCCTCATACCATATTGATGGAAAATGGAACCAATTTCTATTATGATGTGGTAGAAATGCTATATAATGAGTAAAATATCAAATCCAACCATTCATCCCACTATCATGTAATGGATAATGGACCGATAGAGAATTTCAACAAAAGATATAGAAAATACTCAAAAATATGGTGGATAAAGATAAGAAATCTTGTTATGAGAAGATTTTAAATGCCTTATGGGCTTATAGGACTAAAAATCATACTTCCACATGGATAACCCAATACTCATTACTATATAGAACATAAGCATTCCTAACTATTTACGTTTAGTTTCAATTTCTCCAAGTTTATATCTGTGATCATTTATGCTTAGATGATGAATCCCAGAAGTAACTGGATGAGTTGGAATGACTAGATGAAAAAATATTTCTTACTTTGCATCACTTGGAAGTCTATCATAATTAGATATCACAAGCCTTTAACAAGAAGGTCTTCCACCGTTCATTATTCCATGATGAATTGATATTGGTTCTTAGGATTCAAATGATACAAGGACAGAAGCCACCAAATATTTATCCAAATTTGTAGGGACCTTACTCCATGCACAAGGTCCACTCTCATAAATCTTATTCCTTGATATAAATGGATGGGGAGATCATTATGAATTTGACCAATGCATGGGTTTTAAGGAAATATTTAATGAAATAAAGTGATATTCATCCTAGATACAAGGTTTTAAACTACATGACACCATATACATCAAAGATGCAAGAAATTAATCTTTGTATAAGATCATCCATATTGCATGATAGTAAACTACACAACGTAATGTCTTAGTTTCATGATTTTAAAATTCATTTCATCCAATATCACAACTTCTAGACATTAAACCACGTAGTTGATATTTATCGCATATGTGTCACATGATGTTAAAAATCCTGGAATCATTATGAATACCTCATTAAATTAAAATATATTGTTAATTTTCCCCTCATTAGATGTTAAGATCCTCCAAAAGTACCCTGAGTTGAAACTCTTTGTGGTCCCTCATAATATTGGAAGCTCTTGTGCATAATCCCCACTCACTACATTTCCACTCAATAGTGAAACTTAGGCCCCTTTTATGTGAAATAACTATCATTATCACATCCTTACAAAAGATGATAAAATAAAAGGCCATCATCCTCATCTCATGATAATAAACTACACTATATTTTCAAGAACTATGTATTGCAATTTTTTTATCCAAATGAGATATTCAGTGATGCCTATATCTCCAATCTAGTTCCCAACCGCTATTATAATGAATTTTTTCCCCTTTCCTAATGTATGAACCATATCTACATAGGTAACCATTCCAGGACATATGTCTTGATTCTCATTACAATGATTTTTATAAAGAGACATAGATGAAAAGTCTCAAGACCATCCATTATTCTAGAAAGTATCAAAAATCCTTTCCCCACATTAAATATTGATTGGTGTGGGAGGAATTATTCAAAAACTACATGTAGGTTTATTCTTTTTTAAATTAGATATGAAGTGACTCCCATAACACCAATATTGGTAATATCCATCAAAAATAAAAATATGTATCCCCTTTTCCTTGTGTATGAACCAGATCTACATAACCATTAATTAAGAAAACATTTTAAAGCCCTCATCCCACATAGAAACACATTCAGCGTGGGAACCATTTTCAAGAACTATGTGGCTTGATTCTCATTCTAATGTGATACGTATTTATGACTTGGTATCCAATATTGGTTCCATCCATGACCAAAAAAATCCCTTTCACCCCTTGTGTGTATGCATCGAACTTGCAGACAGAACATTTTCAAGAACTACATGTGGCTTGATTTTTTCCCAGAAAAGATACGTTGTGATTCCTTGGTCTTACACCATAGTCCAACCACAATATTACTTATGACATATAAATCACCCACGTCCTCACCACATGATGAAAAATTTCATCATCATTCAAGAACTATGTGTGTCTTTATTCTCACCACTTTGAGATATGTAGTGGCATCCAGATCCCCAATCTTGGGTCCATCCATAACATAATATGGAAAATACTCCCACACTCCCATGTATCAGTCAGATCTTCATGAGAAGACCCAATATGTGTTCTCAACCCATCAAAGGACTCATATAAAAACAAATCCATGATTTCCTCCCAATTTTAATTGAATTAGTCTAGAGTTTCTTCTTAAATAACTACATGTGGCTTTATTATTATCCCAAAAAGATATGAAGTGATGCCTAAGTCTCAATTCCCAATTCCTGCCATAGAGTAAAAAATTCCCCCTATCTATCATACAAACAAAATCTATATATGAGATTTATGGGTCAACTAATTTGTGATCCTACCAAGTAAACAGAGGTTCCCCTTTCTAAATATGATTCAGATCTATGTAAGGGGATCAAAACACAATGTCAATATCAATAAAAACACGTTATTCATAACCATTAATTTAAAACTAGTGATAGAATGTATGATACTTGAGGTCTCCTTTTCCTGACTATGTTATTATGCACCCCATTTGGATTTTCATAAAAGAGCTTTCAAAATGGATTTTCCAAACAAAGGGTTCCACTTTTTAACAGTGCAGTGTGAACCCAAGTTGGCCTTTTATAAAACATCCCATAAAATGGTTTCTCAATAAGTAGTAACAGCTCCAATATGAGAAAAATCATCTGCCCTCATAATCTTTGATGATAATATGTTGGAACCTACAATTCAATGTAAGTTGTCATTCCTTGAATATTTTTCCATTTTCTCTCTCCTGATTAGAATACATCCAAGACCCTGGTTTGCAATTTCCACCATCATTTCCAAAGTATACATGAATTTCCTTGGTTCGATAAGACCGCATATCACTTAATGTTTCCATGATATAATGATCATAGTCATATGACATGAAACTAGAGACTCCATAATTACTATTTTGGGTCAAAAATATTAAGATGGCATATTCCCATAATTCTTTGGGAAGTTTTACTAGAAATAACTCTTCTATGATCTGGTCCTCCCTATCCACAAGCCGAGCTCTATGTCCAGGGAAATTTGAATCATTGTAAACCTATATTGTCTTTTTAGCAAAACAATGTTATAATTATTGAGGATTTATTTTTCTAACGATGAAATATGTTCCCTAGTTGTACCTACGTAGTTCCCACATAACAAGTCTGTCAGCCCAAGAATTCCACTATTTGACTATGTAGTGTGCACCCTAGTTATCCTTACATAAAACATCCCATAAAACATGTACTACTGGAAAATGGATCTATCCCCATGGTTTTACCCAAAATAGTGGGGATATGTGCCACTATACCCACGGTTTTTGAAAACCGTGGGCATAGGTCAATTTTCAAGACCTATACCCACAGTTTTGAAAAACTGTGGGTATAGGGCGGGCCTGTCCCCATGGTTTTCCAAAAAAATGGGGATAGGTCCTGAAAATTCACCTATCCCCATGGTTTTCAAAAAATGTGGGTATAGGGGTACCTATCCCCACAGTTTTGGGGAAAATCGTGGGTATTGGTTTCCCGTGTGTGCGCGGGAAAAAAAATTTCCGCGGGAAGGAAATTTTTTTAGCAGGAGTCCTATACCCATAGTTCTTCCCTCTATACCCACAGTTTATATAACTATATTTAACTAAATACAAATATATATATATATATATATACATAAAATTAGTGTTGGGGTAGTGGATAGGTTCTTCGTCTACAGCGGAGAGGTTGCGGTTTGAAACCCACAAGCCGCATTATTTTAGGACCTATACCCACGGTTTTGAAACCGTGGGGAAAAGCCTTTGACACCATGGAAATTGGGTATGTTTTGTTGACACGGTGGCAGAACACCTATACCCACAGTTTTGGAAAACCGTGGGTATAGTCTGGGGACCTATACCTACGCCGTTCCAGCCCACAGTTCCCAAAACCGTGGGTATAGGCTGTTTTTCCAGTAGTGAGGATTCCTAACTAGCACTAGATTTTTCCTCAAAAGAAACCTCCTATAGTTCTATAATCCATTTTCCTACATCAATCATTAGATCTAGAGATCCCCAGGTTACCGCTTACAATTTTCTATTTTCACACCTTCATATAGTAACACATTTCTAGGAAAATTACAAAGAATGTAGGAACCATCATCCTTTTGGTAAAATATTTAAATAAATTGAATTATATCCCCCATAATGTTCTCATTGCATGACTTTAAACTGCATAGCATAATTTCCTTACTTCATGAATTTAGAATACACACCATAATCAGTGAGACCAGACAGGACTTCCACCTACTAAGATAAACCATGGGCTGAAAAACTACACGATACTTTTAACTTTTTAGGAAGGGTCATTCCGATCTGACACTAATCACCTAAAATATACCCCCTTCACTAGAGTCAAATTCATGTAAGATCAGTTTACTATTCATTTCTTATACCAATGTTGATATTCCCTTCATTATCAAACACCTATATTTTGAAAAACTACCAATCATAGTATTTATATACATGAATCATAAACTTATACCATCTGAAATAGAATGCTAAAATTCCTAATAATACCGCTTCCTAAAAATGCAGTATGTTCCCCATTTGTCCTTACATTAGTTTCTCACATAATGGGTCTTTCAGCCTAAGGATACCACTATTTGACTATGTAGTACATGCCCCAGTTAGTCTTGCATAAAACAGCCCACAATTTGTTAATCAATGATAACAATGTTCTCAGGAGAGACCTCCCATATTCCTTAATATTGTGTTTTGGGTCCCAGAAAAACAAAATTGTTACTCAAGATTCCCCATTGGATATCTGAATAATATAGGAACATTCTTGGCCCATAGGTTTTGTTAAGGCCATCATTTTAAAAATTTATGTTTAATGATGCTCAACCTAAAACACTATCCTTATTAGTCCAGATTTTATGACATCAAACTACCCATATAGAGGGAAATAATAACCACTAGATTAAAAACCCATAAATTCAGGTATGGAAAAAAGTATAGTCTCATCTCACTAGACATATACTTTTAATGGCTTAGAAATAATTCAAGAAATGAAAATTAATAGGAATAAAACTTATTTGGTTGGAAACCCATAGTGGGAGGCCTAAGAAAAATCACATTCTCATCCACTAAGTCTTCTTCATATTGGACTTAGGTAAGAATTAGGTCCATGACACAAAAGACAAAAATATTGGAGGATTTTCAATTATATACTATAAATAGTCAAACTATGCATTCTAATCCCCTTATATTAGAAAAAATTAGAGTTTTTTCCCTTCCTTGTCATCGTGGTTACAATCGGCTAATACAAAGATGTTTTCCTACCCAAATCAGTTTCAATGTTAGGCCACAGTCACATATGAAGAACATTAATGAAGACATAAGTAACATAGAATAGAAATGATCCTTTTTCATTTATGTTCTAAATGGAAGAGAAAATTACACATATCAAAACATTGACACTATGTTTTTCAGCTTTTCCTTAATGGAATATTTAAAAAGCTAAATCGAACCCCTATCAGCTAGAGCAACTCCACAGAGCTCATACCTTTGCACGATAATATCCTATTTAGATTAGAGAATTTTCTCCTTCTCAAACTCAATGGTTTCTCTCCTTTGTGATGCATCCAATTTCATATATCGGTGAAGTTAAACTACTTCTTCCCCTATATCATGTAATTCTTCTTCAAGTCACATTATTTGGGAAGACCTCGCATCGATGTGATTTTGGTACTCCTACGCCTTTTTGGATTCACTTGAATTAGTTCAGATAATGAAAATACTATGTTCTTCATACCGATCAATCTTTTGAACCTCAACCTAATTTGACCATTTATCATCCTCCCTTTTTCTAAATGATAACCTTCATAACACCATGGATTTCATGGTAGTAAAACCTTCCATTTCCCTACCTATAATGATTGAATAGATGTCAGAAATGTCCAAATAGAATGTCTTCATAGGGTGTCTAACTGATTATGTTCCAAATATATAACCAGAAGAGAAGTCATGTTGGCCCAAAATCATCATGTACCTTTGGCTCTAATAGAGAGCCACTTTTAGAATGAGAGTTGTAAGCGAGGATCAATGAACTCAAAGAGATTCCTTATTCTACTCCCTTTGAAGTAACTCTAGCCTCACCTCTCAATGTTGGTGGATCTAAGATAGAATTCCCCATATCATGCCCAATTGTTGAGGTCAATGACACAGAAGAGAACATGATACTTTTCATTAACATTATAAGATCAACAGGTGGACGAGCTCGTAAAACAACCAAAATGGTTGATGAAAATTACCTGTTTTCAGATCAGAAGATATAAATGGAACCTCTACAACACCATGAGCCTCAAATCCTAGGGTTGGGATAAACTGAAAAGGAGAATCCTCTCGAGTCTTCTCAGTAGCCAAAATCAAGGGCCCCCAAGAATTCCCCACATCAAGATTCTCAAATATTTCTCCTTTGAAAACAGAATTAAGAAGTATTTGGATGCCCTATTCTTGGAGGGAATTAATAATATTCTCCGCATAACAATATACACAGGTAGATCTCTGATTATAACCATTAGGTGAAATAAAATCAATTATGTTAAAAAAAATAGATAATGAAAAAACCAATGTCCTTCCAATTAATTGTAGAAATATTCAAACTCCTCAATAGAACATAGAATATCAATGACTTGATTATGTAAACCCTGCATTTCATGATAAATTGAGTTAATCCTTTCAGTAACCTCACCAGTAAGGGTATCAAATGACAGTTGATCAGAACCCAAATTGGTTCTAACATTGATTCCATCAACCGATTGATCCTCAATAACAACATATCTATCCCCCATGGTGTCAAGATCAACATCAAGTCCTTTACTAGATAGTCTAAGATATCATTCAACACCTTCTTAGGTGAAAATAGGATAAACATTGACTACTGTAGGGTCCTCTGGTGCCGACAATGGATCAGAAATATCATGAAGTGGGAAAAGTCATATACAAAACATGACACCCAAAAGGAGTGTTTCTGAAATTACTATGACCCTATTGCACCTATGAGAAAGTAGGGGTATACATAGCCACACCACTTGAAGCCTCATCAATCAAGATGAAAGATTCATTAGCATGAATCTATAACTCCCCTAGAATATCCTCATCAAACATTGAAGGACTAGTGCCAAATTATTTAAGAGAGGAAAGGTATCTAGGTTCTACAAAAGATAATCAGAATCAGAAACGCATGTCATGCATGCTGTAATGTAATATTATAACATAATGTCTTACTGTGATACATTTTTTTGACCAATATTAATTCCCTATTTATCTCTATTTCCTAAGATGGAGAAAATCTTATACCACTCATCTTGGTAATAGGGACCTTCAGTAAATGTTCAAGAGTTTTCACCACCATCACATCCATCATGGTCCTCTAACATGGGGATATTTTTTTTGGGACCAAAGGGATTCATCCAATTTATCAATAGGGTTTCCCTTAGGACTACACATTGGTGACCCATTCACCTATATTTCTTATCCTTCTCATTCTTTTCTAATTTAGGTAATCAAAGTAAAATACACTCAATATTAATGATAGTGTATGGAAGAAGAGGAAAATAAAAGTGGAAAAGAGAAATGCATTGGTATGGTTATTGTAAATTTTCCATTACAACCTAGGATGAATAGTTACCCCTTCAAGCATTCCCCGGTCTATCAAATTGGATACTCACTTTGGGACCGGTAATTGATCGACTATTGTGTATATAAAGGCCTCCAAAGATTCCAAATACTTTTTCTCCTTAGCCAAATTATTGTTAGGATGGAGAACATAGGGTGAGTTGATATAACCCAAATTTTTAAATCGCAAACCAGCCTGAAGAAAATACTGTGAATCCAAGACACCACAAGTCATGCTCTCCCAAAAATAGATCACCAAGGGTCCCATATAGTTTTAATCCAATGTATCTGGCTATGAAGAAAACTGGACGCCCTTGAATTGGAAATCTTCTTCAAGACACCTTCCTCTTTCTTAAGAATAAGGGGATGGGACAGAATCCTCCTACTAATAGTGATTACTATAAAAAATTGGCATAATAGGTGTTGATTTCTCATCCCTAGACTACTGGGTGGTCTTTCTCATAGAACGTTTTTAAGGCTCTCGAGTTTTAACATCACTTTAGCTCAAGAAGGTTTACCACTCAAACCATGAATAGTTATTATAGTGACCTTCACCTGATTAATTACCTTTTTCAATTCCCCATAAGGGTATGAATATATCCACACCCTAACATATATGTCCTCTAAACCGATTGATGTATCTAATGGAAGAAACATGATTGAAATATTGGATACCTCAAGATCCATCAATATCTATAAATTTTGGGCTACCATCAGATGATTATCATGAATAACATGTATATGAGGAATTGTTCTTGATTTTTGAATACATTTAAACTGTAGAGAAATTCTATAGAAAGCGTAAGACTCACAGATGATCTCACTGTCAATACAGGCTACCAATACGCTGTCTCTAAATTCCATCATGTATACCCTCATCTCATAATTAGTCTCCTTTCTATCATCAATAAATGTTTTGGTCAGTGGGTTATGATACAAAAAGAAATTAAATTATCTATAAAAAATCATAAACCTCAGCACATCATTAGGATTCATGTTTAGAGGATGAATCCAGGAGACTTTCAGAAAAAATGGGTGAAATCAACTGTTGGGAATTTCAACCAAACTCATCACTGAATATGAGGTAATGTGTGCTGCAATCAACCCCCACAATACTTGAAATGACCCTCTAATTATGAATGGGGACTTTCTACTGTAGGTATGCAACAGGAAAAAATAAATCCTTGATAAAATAGGGGAAACCAACCCTATATACTTTCCCTCTACAAGTTTGTATTTATTGAAAAATGTCTCTAGCCTCATGCCATCACTGGACTTACGGAATAGGAGCAGTTAAATGCTCAGCCACATAGAAAGAATTCCATCCAGGAAAATATTTGCATTGATCTTAGGATTAACCTTGTTACCCCAATTCTTGTACTCAACCTTCTTCAATGTGGGCTCAAACATTCCTGAAGCACCCCATTTCTCTATGGTGGGGAAAATAGTAGGGAGCCTCTGAGGAGGACCCTCTCATGATAGTTCTAAGAAACCCTGCATCCAATTACCCATATGTATTCCATCCCTATGTCAGGGATGTTGGTATCATGGAAATTTACTCTCTTTCTTGAGGAGATCATGGGCCACCGGTGGATTCATTTTAACATCAAACCATGAATACTTTAGCAAGATCAACTCATCATACATCTCTGTGATGATGGGGACCCCAATGATTTGATAGAAATCCCATGGGATGAATCCAACATCACTATGTGTCAAGATAAATGAATTTTTATATGGAATCCATCATCTCCGTAATTCAAGAATTGTTCTTGGTTCTTATAAAAATAAGTCTCTCATATCCATGAATCCTCATAAATATTAACATCTTGTTGTTCTATTATAAATTCTTTACACATTTTATGCACCAATAATTCCCACATCCACTCAGGCCTAACTCTCCCTCTATAATGGAATTCACATTCTTCCTTACAACCATGTGATTGATCTGTCTATGAAGCACAAAAGGTTGATTCATAACAAGTAGGCCTCAATTCTATGATATAAAACTTCATATCTAGTGTGTGTAGAATGTGATGTGTAATATAGATGATTTGGAATATTACATCCATTATAAAATCACCCTCAGAGGAGATGTTAAAATAGGGGAAGTTGACATGATTCATGAACCAAGTCTCAAGGAATTATTTCTTAAGTTCATAAATATGACTATCCATTAGTAGTATGTTCTTGTACGGAGGTAGGTAGTATCTTCATGGATACTCACATTGATATGATATAAAAAACTTCACCAAATTAGTAAGTGTAGATTCAAAAAAATCATAATAATAAGTCCTGACCACTTTGATCATTTCATTTTGGCGTTCAATGACTTCCCCAATAGAGGTCATTGAAACATCCATTGAAAACTAGAAAAAAATGAGCAAAATTCTATCATTGATTAAAAATATTGATTTAAGGAGGATTAAATTTTAACTTAGGAGAATACATGAAAAATGGAGAAGGTGAGATCTCATGTATCTCCCTCAATAAGGGTGCATCCATAGGTCCCCTGAAAAGGGTTCCCACGAATATCCCTTGACAAGGGTTCCCCTGTAGGTCCCTCGATAAGGGTTCCCATGCAACACCCTTGACAAGGGTTCCCATATAGATCCCTTCATTACGTCCACCATGTAAGAATTTTGTTGAGATGATTAATCTAGATCCCTCTCCAAAGTAAATTCATACAATCCAGTCACTCATGTAGTTGTTCCTTGAGGTAACCTTTAAAAGGCCTTTATAGAAAGAATAATGCTAAGCAACTGGGAAGACAACCTACACGAAGGAAGAAAAT
Source organism: Viscum album (assembly GCA_963277665.1). Lineage (NCBI taxonomy): Eukaryota > Viridiplantae > Streptophyta > Magnoliopsida > Santalales > Viscaceae > Viscum > Viscum album. Next base: position 1,513,313,103 of record OY728134.1, on the reverse strand, counting down.
TTTGGAAACTAGAATGTGATGAAAATGATTGGGTGTTATTTATATAAATTTCCCATCTTCACTACATGACTATTCTGACACCATGTGTTTCACACCACTTCATTTCTTCATTATCTTTTCCCTATTCTTTTACCTAATGAATAAAACCTCCTATTTCATTTGGATTGAATCTTGAGGGGGGGGGGGGGTGGGGGGTTGTCATAGATATTTATCAAGGAGGAAAAAAAATATGAAGATAGCCTTGGGTATGATAAATTGATAAAAAATATTAAGAAGAACAAAATGAATTATCAAAATCAACTTATTCATACATAGCCATACGCATTACCTAGCCCGCGTAGCTACCCTGCATGGACCAAAGAAGAAGAATACCTACGTCGTGGACCTATGTCATGGATCTTCATAGAAAAAAAGTAATATACATCACTACAGAGGACACATTCATATTGTACCTATGCCATAAAAATATGTGGAAAACCTCCTTTTCCTAGGGTACTATATTTTCATATAAATAAGACCTCAGGGATCCTCGTTTGGAAAACTGAAAAATTAGAAGAGCCTATAAATCTCTCATCACACAACACCTTCACTAAGGTCCCCCTAAATTTATAGGTATCATTCCAAAACACGAGATAAGAGAGAATTAAAGGGAATGGGCAAGATGAAAGTCCCTCTAGGTTCTAAGAACATAAGACACCTACATGAGGACCATTATCTACTGAGGAAAACAAAACCTATGTGAGGTCCATCTATCTCATTAGGGACTTATGTGAAACCATTTTCAGGATACCAAAGGAAACCCAGGGTGCCTAAGATAAAGCCTCACCCTAATATTATTTCATTGGTATCCCATTTCCTAAGGTATATCTAGTTTTTGTAATCACATCCCCCCTAACAAAATTACTTTTAGTTCCACCCATTCCCTGTGTCGCTGACCAGCATGGTAAACATGTGCAACACATCTGCATAGAAAACCAATGCCTAGGACCTACATGAGTCACCCTTAATTTTTCCTTCTAAGACACCCATGGAAGGGCCTCCTCTTCTTTGGATCACTTGGTTGAAAGGGACTAGGTTGAAATCCCCACAAAGACCTCCTGATATGAAATGCATTGGTAAATGGAACATCAGCATGTATCCCAGTAGGATTTATATTTCTATGTCCATACGTGTCCCACAATTGTCCTACCAAAGGTTAAAGGTCCTAAAGTGTATATGGATCTTTATATTCATGGTCACGAGGACCCTTACTTTAGAGATAGTGTTAGGGAGTACCAAGTCTGGAGGTTTAGGGTGTGGATCATGTCCTTCCCTTCTTGTCTCTATGATCTAGAGCCTCTAATTCCTAGTGGGGAGTGTGAGGATTACACTTTCTTTTCCATTACACATGTAATTAGATCCTCATACTACTATGAAACATATTGTAGGTCATCCCTCCTATAGTAATACTCTATCCGTTCATGTAATAGGTTGTAGTATTGATTCTCTCTACCATTGCATCATTCACCCTCATTTCCTTTTTAGGGTGATGTGAAGAGACTGATGTGTCATACCCTCACCATATTCCACCTTCATCCCACATAAAAGGAAATGAGTTCTATAAACACCTCATACCTTTCAATCTAGTATTTTTCTATATGTCCACCAGCAGATAGAAGAAGATGGAATGGTTTGTTAGATATTCCACTTCCTCTTATTTATCATAATGAGTATGAATCATCTGGTCTTAGTGGTTAAGGGTGATCATGAAATCCACACGATCCATGTTTGGTATTGAACTAAGAGAACAATGATGTCTATTTATAATCAAATCAAGATATTTAGGAATCACACTTAAGGCCCGATATTAATAGGCATCTTCCTCCTGAGTAACACCCAATCATAATTCTCTTAATTTGGGAATCCTACCTAGGAGTAGGACCTGAGTTAACCCCCCAAACTACCATGAGTTAAAACACCCCATGGTCTCTTTTTATAGGGGAATCCTCTTCATTAATTATCCCCAATTTAATCCTCTCAGAAGGTCATATTCTCCTATGAGGCATACTAAACTATGTGGGCTTTGATTCTCATCCAAATGGTATACATAAGAATCCTCCTTGATGTTCAAACCCAACACACCTAAATAAACCCTTTTCATTATGGGCCACATTACCATTAGGGTTAAATTCAACCTGAGAATCCATATTTCTTCTAGGATTCCCTGGGATGTCTCAGTATATGTCCCATACTGAAAATTGACCACACACCTTTCATCTAAATGCCCTTTCCACATGAAATTTATCTAAACAGTTAGGTCCTTATCACATGACCATAAAAGGTACAATGATCCACATTAAGAGGCACTAAAATATAAGGGTTGTGATTAATTTCATGAAAATATATAGGAAACCCATTTATGGGGTTGATCCCAACATCAAAACAACTAGCTTCTACCTGGATAATGATAATATTTAGTGTAACCTCAGTCTACCTGGATGATAATAAACACCAGAGTGCCCCATTAAGTGGCTAGAAAACCAGCCTCATCATAATAACGACTAAAGAATATCTAATAAGTATATAAGAGCATATTTTCATTGGATATCTTCAGATAAATAAAAACATATCCATCGATGAATATCCTTATATACATATAGATGATTCTAAATTCCATGTGTGTTAATGATTAATTTCTAATTAAATTGTAACCCATATCATACTTGTGAATTAATAAAGGATTCATGAACATATCCCAATTCTATAAGAGAGTTCCATAGTAGAAACTAATTCCCCTCAAAAGGGTGGGATGATCCTGAAAAACCATTATCTCAACCAATTTGAGTTCTCAAGCATCATGGGTTTAAATCACTAACGATCACCTCACTTTGGAAAGAAAGTCCATTTAGATAGATAACCAATGGGTGTTTCTCTTCCTGAGAAAATAGTAATATAATTACATGAAAACAAAACATATGATAAATATAATATGAAACAATTAACAAACATTTTAGAATAATGTGGGGATATTCTGTGTAATCAAACCACATAAAGTAGAGAAATATTGGGAAGATATACTCTTTAAAAAAAATCACCTTTTTGATGATCAAAAAACCCATGCAATGAAATAAAATCCGAAATTAGATTTAATTTTTTAATAAAGGATGATGTTTCCTTTTCTTTTTTTCCAAAAAAAATTATTTATTATCCCGGTTTTAAAATAAGAAACAATTTTTTAGATACAAGTGAAATTTTGTATTTTTCTTTTTATCTCCCCTTGTTTATAATTTCAAAACGAAATGTGTTAAGGGAAAAACTTTAATATAGCACACATATATTAGTTAGATAAATTTTGTTTTGGAAGTAAGTAGATTTTATAATGAAACATTGAAATACAGATAAAGATAATAAAAATATTAATAGCTTAACAATGATAAACATGACTGAAAAAGTATAAGAAGGATATTGTACTAAAATTATTTAAGAAAAAAATAAGGTAAGATATCACGATCATACAAATGAGATGTTAAGATAATCTGATGAAAATGCTCAAATTCCGTAAAGAGTGGAATAAATAAAATGTTTTTAGAATTCAAAACCCTTGGTCACACAATTTTATGAACATGAAATGGACGAGTATCAACTAATTGGATAAAAATGACTTTTGATAGGTGGTTTCTTGGTGGAGATTGTTGGGAATGAGGTAATGAAGATCAACGAAAAGAAGAATCATATATTGTTCCAACAACATCACTTAACATCATTGAGGATGCACCAAGACTAGCACAAACTTCATGAGAAAACCAAACTGGTGATGACTGAATATTGGGAGTTTCTTGTTGTTCCCTTTCCAAAATATAGTTATATGCATGAGAAATGTTTGGTTTAAAGGATGGTTCAGGTAGGAAACAATATATATCATTAGCAAACCTTTTATGTTTCATTTGATGATCTTCTGAGGGATTAAATATTTCTTTGAGACATTGAGAGGAATATGGGTAACAATCAGCAATGTGTTGTCCAAGAAACCTTCTCCCACACATTTGAAAAATATTCTCTGAAAAAGAATCAATACCTTTTATGATGTCTTATTTAAAATAATAAAGGATACTAGAAAATCCATTCCACACTCTTTGAGAAATGTTTCCAACAAAGTTTTGGATCTCTCCATTCTTAACACAACTAGATATTTTATTACTTAAACCTTAAAATTGATTGTATAGAATCTCCATTATAGAAACAAATTATTTTTCATTAGAAGGATCCATTATTTATGAGGATTTTTCAAACTCATCAACTTATATTTCATCATCGTTCGAGAAATTCTTCTTGGCATTTTTTATCATTCCTTCATGTAAGTATTCTATTTTATTCTCTATTTCTCCACAGTTGTTTGACATAGTTCCACATAACCTCTATAGAAGAGTAATTATGAAACATACATAATTCTTTACTTGTAGAGAGTTTTCTTGAGATTCTTCCAACATCTGGTTAATCAAGGAACTAATATCCTTCATGGAATTGTCAATAGATCCAACCACTTATTTATTGCAACCAATAGTATTATAACTATATCAAAAAATAATTCTATATATTTTTTTACATATTCCTCTTGTCACAATTTCACCTTGAAAAGAATATATAACTATAGTTATAGAATCTATAACACTATATAACTCTATTATTCTAACCAAACATCTGAACTAAGTATAGTCCCAATAGGTGGTCATTCTGAAAACTATTATAAGATAGACTGTACCTACAATCTTACATCCTAAACTTCATCTTTTGAGGTCATATCACCATATAGATTTCTTCTTTGTCTATGTGATTTAGATATTTGAGCTTTTAGGGTATCATATTTAGATACTAACATTGAGATTATCTACTATGGTCTTTCAGAAAAATTCCATTTAGTTTCTAGAATTTCATCATTCAGTGCTTCTTGAGGAACATGGGAAACCCTTTCCTGTTGAACCTTATCCCTCTATTCATGAACTATTTTATCCTTAGTGACATTCAGTATTGCATCAATGTGATATGATTCTTTTGAATTTTTTATTCTGATACTTTCTTCAACTATTCTCTCCATCTAATGGGATTGAGACTTAACTAAAAGAGGAGACACTCATGACCTTATAGAGATTTTCATATCCTGACTGATTGAGAACATCCGAGTGAGTTTCGGGGCTATCCTTTCATTTGAAACTTGGACACATAGAGAAGCATGAGTAGGAAGGGTTCCCTAATAAAAAAATCTCATGGGATTAATAGAATACAAACCTAAAATATTCTTCTCAGATTTTGATATTATTCTTCCTAATAAAAAAAATTTATAGTCTCAAAATGATGAGATGATTCTTCCACCACTATTGGTGCCTCAAGAAAATTTGAAGTTTCCCTTGAATCTAAGCAGGTTCTATTTCTAACATCATGTAAAATGGCATCAAATTGTTTCATGGAAAATCCCAGTGAAACTTCTTTTTAAACACTTGAATTTTGGATTTTCAAGTCACGACATTGGGTTGTATCCTTATCATCCAAAAAAACAATATAACTTTGAAATACTAGAGTGAATATTCCTCTATATATGTAGAAGTATAGAGACTTATTTTGAACGTGGAACATTAATCATATGATATATCATGCAAATTTCATAGGTTCTTCAAGAATAAAAAAGTGAAGAAACGAAATATCTTGAAAAAAGAATTTTCTTGAACTTCCTTTTTCATTTGAATAATCCCTAACTGAATGAATTTTGTTAATACCTTTCTTTATGGAAATAGGGTTTTCAATTTATTTTTCTCAATGATGGTAGTTATGAATAGAAATTTGAAAAAACTAGGAGGAGTAAAACCATCCATAGAAGATAATGTGGTATGGATTAATGGGTATACTTTGTAATGAATATTTAAGGCTTGAACAAGATTGATCGATGCCAGAGAAAGATCTTTATGGTTGACAGTTCTAGTGAACATGTCTTCATTATGACCAAAGTGGAAAATATTAGGCTCATAGAACTCAATATATTATTTCTAGAAAAATAATGATGTCTATGACACATCAAAATCATATTCCCATCATTGATGGTTTAAAAACTTCTTCAATAGTATTTCTATTATATCCACCATTTGAAATCAATGACACTTCCACTTGGAACTTTTCTTAATATCCTTTGATGTTTCATCCTTCTAGATGAAGCACCATTTACTCCCTTAGTTTAGGCCATTTTTAGAGTGGTTGATGGATTGGATGATTGTAAGGATAGGGTGAAAAGGGTTTAATAAAAGAGAAAGAGGCATCAAAGTTTTTGTGATTCATTTCACGTGTAGAGTTGATACTTAATTATTTTTTTCTCCATATTAATTTAGGGTCACACAGTAATTATCGAAGTAATTATTAATAAATATAGGTGATGTGGTATTTCGAATGTGATTGTTACACAAAAAAGAAGAACAATATAATATTTAAATAAAAAAATAAGACGTTCTTACTATATATATGAAAGATATAATGTAAAATTTGTCTTTATAAAACTAAACATCCCTAATAAAGAATAATTAAAATAATATTTGTCATTAGATAATGTTTCAGTAATGATATTAGATAATTTTTTTCTATAAAAACAAATTCTAATGATTTATAAAATTTATGTTCATGATATATTAAGAAATGATGAATTAAATCAATATTCTTAATTATCGAATGGTTTATTAAATTTTTTTATATTTTGATAGAACTATTGTTATCACATCTGATTGTAAGATGATTGAAGTTAAATCCAAATTCCATTAAGGCATGTATCGTCCACAATATGTGGGCACATAACATCCTTTCATCAATATATTCAACTTCAATAGTTGATATTACTACAGAATGTTTCTTTTTACATAACTAAGACACTAGATATTTTAAAATAAATTAAAATTTCTTAAGGTTTGTTTCCAATATAATATGCATCCATCAAAATAAAAATATGAGTATGAAATCAGATTAAAATAAGAGGTTATTTTAAATATAAGAAAAAAGATTTATGATTCCTTTCAAATGTCTTGAAATTATATTTCCATCTTTTAAATGTGATTCTTTCAGATTGTATTGAAATCAAGCACAAATTGAAACCGAAAACATGATTTCTGGTATACTTATAATAATTTACAACAACCTTCTAATCATTCCTTTATACAACTTTTTCTCAACTAGTTTTCCAGTTTCATTTGAGTCAAGTTTAATATTTGAACTTATAATAGTTGAGTAAGTCTTTCTATTTTCAATTCTAAACTTCTTACATAATTTGAGTATGTATTTTCATTAATGTAAAATATTTCAAAAATATTTTTGATAAACTTTAAATCCTATAAAATAGTTTAATTCACCCATCATACTCACTTAATTTTTTTTTGCATTTTTTTTAAAAATTAATTGCACAAATTTTGATATGTTCATCCTAATATAACATCATTTACATATATTTGTTCTCGAAAAATTTCAGAAATATTAGTTTTCATAAATAATACAGGATATTATATTTATACTGTAAAATATTTGAAAAAATAAAATAACTTAATCTTCCTTACCACTCCATTGGTGCTTGTTTAAATCCACATAGATCCTTGGTATGTTTAAACACAAAATTTCGAAAATGAGGATCTTTAAAACTAGGGGATTATTCAACATTAACTTCCTCCATTAAGTAACCATTTAAAATGGATGATTTTACACCCATATGATATAATTTAGAATTCATATAAGATACATATTCTATAAGGATTTTAATATATTCTAATCTAGGTATGCAAGAAAAGGTTTCTTCATAATATATTACTTCTTTTTTATTATACATTTTTGGAAACAAATCTATCTTTTTTTAATGTTATTACAACAGTTTAAACATGCTTATTTCTAAAAACAATTTTTTTCCAATTATAGGACAGTTTGAGGGTCTTTCAACTAGTTCTTATAACTTATTTATTTTGAATTTATTTAGTTCTTCCTGAATTTATATGAACCATTAATCATATGATAAGTCTTATACAATGAATTTAGGTTCTAGTTGGGATAGAATGTGAGATAATTATACTAAATTTATAAAATTTCTTCTTGTTTTGACTCCCTCATCTATCTTTTTATTACTATTACAAAAGTATGGTCATTAAGGTTTCTTGGTTTTCTTGGAAACATGCATTCTTATTCACTAGTGTATACCCATATTTTTTTTTGTTTAAGATAATCATATTCCAAATAATTTTCCATGTTTTCATATAATATAGATTTTGGTCTCCTATTTTTTACTGAATGAATTTGATCATTAATTTGGCTCATTTTTGTGATAAATAGGATAACTTTCATCAAAATTCTCATGATATTATTCTTCTAAAATCCATGAAAATTTATTGAAACCTCTATAATATTTGAGAGTAGTAGAGTACCATTGGAAGATATTTTCTTTAGACTTTTCATTGAACTTCCCAATATTTTATTTGGTGTTAAATATAGAAACCTTACACTGAAATACATTAAAGTGTTTTACTTTGGTTTGTCTACTATTCCACAACTCATAGATTATTTTCATTAAAACTGCCTATATCAGTAATCTATTTATGATATAACACATTGTGTCAATATGTTCAGCCTATAAATTAGTGGGTTTGTTATATTCACATAACAGAGTCCTTTAAATTTATTACAAAATCCTATTTTTTCTTCCAAGAACACCATTCTGGTGAGGTGTCCTTGGGGTAGAGAATGTATGTTTAATTCTTTTCTTAGGGAAATAAGAATTAAATTCATGATTCTTGAATTATCCTCCATGATCACTTACCAAATACTATCTTTTTACATATTTTTTATTTTTAAAAATTTTAAAAAAATTAACAAACATTAATCAAGAATTGATTTTTTGACTTAAAAATTAAACCTAGGTAAATGTTGAAGAATCATCAAATAACAGATAAATAAAAATCTTAAAGTTAATACTTTCAGTTATAGTTGGTCAAAAAACCATATGGATAAGATCAAGATATCTATAACTAAAAAACATATTTATTTGAATTGAAATAAGTCTTCTATTTATTTTCTTTTTTTATGTGTCAAATTTTTTATTTCTATCCAATTTAAGATTAGGCAAGTCAGAAATCAAGTTTTTTGTAGATATTTTTCATAAAAAATAAAAAAAATTAATTTCCAAGAGTTATATGAAAAATCAATGATTCATAAAATTTAGTATTAAAATAATTCACATTCTTCTTACACAACCAATTAATATGTTGTTTTTAATCATTTTCTCTTCATGGTTGTTTAAATTTGATACATTTACCATTAAAATTTTTGTTAGTATAGTTAGAAAAATAAGAAGAATAAAAATCCTCACAAATTTGAGAAATTATGATTTGGTTTTTCTTTAATCCTTCAGTATAAAATAAATTGCTTATGAGAATAGACTGAGGATTTCCAACTGATCCAATTCCAACTATCTTCCCCTTTGCATTGTCACTGATTTTATCATATCATCCATCTAATTTAGATAGAGAATGAAAGTTGTACTAATCTCTACTCATAAGCCTTAAACACCCACTATGCATAAACAATTCTGTATTACTATTCATATGGCCATCTCCCAAAAATGAAAAATAAAACAATATAATTATTCGTTAACTAAACTCTTTTGGGTATAGAAATGTTAGTTATAAGAGATCTGGAAATCCATACATTTATTTTCTAGAAATCATTTCAGTTTTTTTTTTAAATCTTTTCAATGAAAAAATATCTAATTCTAAAAATTTGATGATATTTTAGGATAAAAATATTGGAAAAATGTATTATTTCACCATAATTAAAAAAAGAAACATTAAAAAGATATTTATTTTTTGGGAAGGGAACAATACATTTTCTGTACAAATTTTTTATTTTTTCTTGTCTTCTAATTCCAAATATATTTTCTAGATTTATTTTTCCCAAGAATTTTATTTAAATAATCCTTCCCTCTTGTAAATATATGGTTATCATATTTAAAATTTTTAACTTCTGTATTTTATTTTTCAAAAAAAAATTACCTAATCAGCATTCAATAAATTATATTTTTCTAATTGACTTTTTAGTTCTGAAGCCATTTGTTCTGATTTTTTTTTCTTTTATAACAATTGTATTGTACAAATTGTGAAGATATTTATTATTATTTTTCAGGAACTCGTACATGAATTCTGATGTGGTGTAGTAATCATTTAATTCTTTGTATGAACAATTTTCATTTTCAGATTCTTGTTCATGCTCAGAGTAATAAGAATGTATCTCATCTGATTGTACCATATATAATATATCAACCTTTTGAATCATAGCTTCAGATTTTGATTTTGAGGATCTTAATTTACTAGAATATACATAAGAACTTTAGGTGGACTTCATAACCTTCATATACTTCTTGTATCTAGTCTTTTTGAAATATTTTTTATTCCTTGTTTCCTTCTTTTATTTTCGGACAGAAAGGCTTGATGTGTCCCTTATTTTTTCATTCCTAACATGTAAACTATTTAGATCTATCATCATGATTTTTGTTCTTTTTTAAGGATCTCTTGAAACATACTCTATTATTATATAATGTTTTCCATTTTCAATAATATTGAGAAATATCTTCATTTGATTCATCATTTCATTAGAATCCTTCTTCTTAAGATGCATTAGAAATTTGAACACTTTTTATCTTATTTTCTTGTTTTGAAGTATAGGCTTTCAAGGAAAAATTTCCTTTTGAATAATTTTAGGTTCCTTTATTACAGTTTCTATATCAGCTTTATACATAATAAGTGTTTAGATGAGATTATTTATCTTGAAATATTTCAACTCTTTATATTTTCTGATTGATGTTCTGATTCCACACCACTTTAGTTGTAATTCTATAACATTCAATGCTCATTCAGGCTCTGTGATAGTCATTCCAAAAGAATAATTGTAATTCATGATCTCAGTGATTCGTCAAATAAATTGAGAAATTATTTCTCATTACTCCATTTTTAAATTATTGAAATTAATCATTGGTGTATCATTTTTAAGACTGTTCACATTGTTAGTGCCTTCATATGCTACTGCTATAGTGGTCCACATTTCTTGAGATATTTGACATTGAGAGATTTTATTGAACTTATCTGGTCATATCCCACAGATGATTGAATCCATAGATTTGGAGTTTTGATTATAGTTTTTTTCAACTTTTATATACCAAGTTTAGGGTTCTGACTTTATAATTCCATAGTTCTCACCTCCTTTGAGATATAATTTGAAACCAATATTATTCAGATTAATGATCAAGTAATATTTTCAGTATCCATAGTTCTCACCATTAAATTACTAAGCTCTAACCATTGAAATAATTTTTCAATTATAATCCATATTAGTTAATTTATAAAGGATCTTTGGACTTAAATATTTCACAGTTATAAACTTGAGAGACACAAGTTCAGATACCAATTGTTGTCCCAGATAATGATTAACTCGATAACTCAAGAGAGGGTAAATTGATTTTTTTAAAGTTTCTTAAATAATATAACCACCCTCTTTGACGTATGTATATTCAATTTACTTCATTAATAATATATCAGTTTGAAATATAAAATATCAAAAAAGATAATGTACCCAATGTTTTAGAGTGGTTCAGGGAACATAAATATCTTAGTTCACTCCACCAACGCTCTACTCCTCAGACTTGTTGATTTTTACTGAATATAAATTTTACTAGGGGATCCAAGATGAGTAAAATTAGTTGTAACTTAGTACAAAGGTCCAAGATATTTCAACCATTCTATCCCTTTACAAGTCATATCTGTGGTCCTAACGACACTCTTATAGTGATTACAAACATAGTATAATGATATACATGTTTTAAGAAATGTTTCCAATGCACAGTTTCAAGAAACAATAGCCAGTAGATGAATATTCATCCTAAGAGAATAATATACATCAAATATAGAATAGGATGATCATTAGTGTTGTAGAAAGAACTTATAATCTTAGCACTAGATGTATCAATTCTCAATATTTACATATCTCTAGTGTTTGTAAAATGTAGATATTTTTTATCACATTTTTTATATTTGATATCTTTGGATGTTGCTAACTTTTTCTTTTATATGATGTTTAATCTTGAGGATAGGATAACTCTAATGGTTTAATTATCCATGTTATGATCTTGATAATATAGGAAAATAAGATTATCTATCTGCACTTTTCTAATTAGAATTTCTTTTACGATCATGACATCAGAGATTTTATCATTCTTGGAATGTTCTTATTCATGGTTAGTATAATGAAATACTATATCTCTGTAAATGGGTAATATTTTTTTGATGTACTCATAAGGTATGAAATGACTTATCATGATGTTTTCAAAGTAATAATGATGTTCTATAATATCATTTCTTCATACTATATCATCTAAACATACTATTTATCATATGATGTCTTCCATAACATAAAGAAGCTTGTCTTAGAAAGATATTCAGTCTTTAATATAGCATAAGATAACTTTCCAACATATGATAAAATGTTACAATTATGTATTGTATAAATATTTCACTTTAGATAATAATTTCCTTTAAATTGTTTACTTTTATTCGGAGTTTCTTAGTTAAACTTTGAAAGAAAAAATATTATGTTGTTTTTATTTTTATGAGTTTCTAAATATGTTTTTAAATTCTTGTAATACAAATACTATCATGAAAAAATATAAATATATGAACACACAATTTAAGATAAATATAATCTAAAACACCTAAAAAACTTCTTAGAATAAAATTAAGGATTTTTTTGAGCCATCAAATCACATAAAGTAGAGTTATTTTGAAAAAATATACTCTTTACAACAATATGGAATCAAAAGAAGTAAGAAAAATGCATCTCCTATAACTTACAACATAAGTCTTGACTAGGATGATGTTGTAAAACCAGTTGATAAAAAATTGTATAAAACAATAATTGGGAATCAGATTATCCAATTTTAAGTAGACATGATATTATGTTTTAAATTTTTATCTATGAATGTTTTCAAGAAAACCTAATGGAATATAATTTGATAGCTCCAAAAAAATTATGTTTTTTTAAAATAACTTTTTTTCATTAATTTTTCAAAAAAAAAAATATTTATTTAATTTTATATTTAGATACTAATTTCAGTGGTTATAGACTAGATATAAAAAGTAATTATTAAACCTTTCAGTTTTTAGAAAAATATATAGTTCTAGATCAAGTAAAAATTAAGTATTTTATTTTATTATCAACTACTGAAGATGAGTATATCAATGTAGATTATTATTCTGATCTTGTGATTTGGATCAAACATGCCTTAATGTAAAAAAATTAATTTCAATCACGATCTAAAAAAATATATCGATAATAGTTCAATATTTATTTATAAAAATATGAAATATAATTCATGGACCAAGAATATTTATTTGACATGTAATTTATTAATAGATCATTCTCAAAAGGGTATATTTCTCAAAAATGTATTTTTACTAAAAACAATTTTAATATATATTTATCGAACTACCACTTATTGATCATTTTTTCATTATTAAACATTATTTATGTTTATTAATTTTTAAATTATTTCATTTAAATTTTACATTCATATATATGTTTGATAATTTATTTCATTAATATGGTAAATATTGTTTTAGTTTTAAAAATTTCATTTAAGGTCTTTAATTTATCTATTAAGTAATAACGTGACATGTGACCCTATCTTGTTTTACATTTTAATTGAATAAGTTATCATTTCTCCCATATAATGAGTCTCTATGTATTCCAAATATATAATCATTTAATCAAAAAATTAGAACCTTCACTAAGCTATGAATTTTTTCTTTTCCAAATACAAACCATTCTTTCCCTAACCAAATCCTTAGTACCACTGTATGATTATTGTTTTGATGATAATTGGATAGTCTAAAAGAATCTAATATAGAATCTTAGAAATATCAGAGTGAGAGAAGAATTTAGTAAATGTTGTGAGTAGAAATGATATAAAAATTTCCTAGTTATACCATGATAGTATTTGATGAAAATGGTTTTGAAAATCTATGTATGGGAGTTTTCATTTGATTAATGGAGAACTGAGTTCTTTTACAAGAATAAAGTTTGGATGTTTTGTTAAAATTATGATTTTATTTTCTTGGATTATAAATATTTTTTTCATATTAAATTTCATTATGATGAACATTTTGATATCATCTATGGATTTTTAATGTTATTTACTTCCCACACATTAGATTCATTGAGTTAAGATCATATTTACATAGCATAAAAGTGGGATTTAAATTTATAAATAATGAAATATCATTTTGGATCTATAGTAGTAGAGACAAATCTAGTCAATGATTGAAATGAAAAAAATAAATATTCCACTTTTGTATATCTGAACTGGGATAATTTATAAAAATAGGGAGTATAATAATGTTTTACATCCAAATATTCATCTACTTTATATGCTTTTAGTTGATAATAAAGTCAATTATCTATGGTACATATTGAGATATAAGTAATTTTCATTTCAAATGACTGTTTTTTCAATCATTAAGTGATAATTTTCACCATTCTATTTGATGATAGTGGAATTAATCTCCATGATGTTTTTTCAATTAATATTCATGAACATAATTCTATTTTAGATATATTTCTTATGAAAATTTTCTTATTTTTGAGCTATACACCAAGGAAATTATTTTCCACTAGGTTTGAAGGAATATGGGAAATAAATAACATATTTTAGTACAAGAATCATATTTCTTCTACTGTCGTTGAAGATGAATTAGATGATTCAATGGATGATGAGATTATAGTTGTGATAATAAGAGTAAGAAGAAGTACGTTTGAGAATATTCCTTCTCATACACTTTCTTAGGATAGATATAAATAGAAATATACTAATAATTTTTGAGAATATGAGGAATCTCATGTCAAATGTAAATTTTGATCTCTTGTTACTCACATTCAGCATCATGAAAATATTGTTGAGGTTTCTTCACATCTAAAAAGTATCAATGAGTATTATGTTAACTAGGATGATCTATAAAGTAATCACTGTAATATAACCCTCAATTATTTTATTAAAATATTGATATGTGTATATATTTGTGATTCATGGACTATTTCTTTAAATGTCTATTATTACTCAATCATTATTTATATGTGTTTAAATAATATTTACTATCTTGGGGAATTAAAATTTAATTAGTGTTCCCATGTAATTAATGTAAAAAATGATTAAATATTCACATCTCATTCAATTTTGGTTGAGAAGGAGAATAATATACTAAATAATTGTCCTCTGTTATGAAATATAAAATAATAGGACCACCAGAGGAAAGTTCTTTTCTAGTTATATATAAATATATTTCTAAACATATATTGCGATAAAGTAAAATCTATGAATATGATGAAGAAATTAATATTTTTTTAATATGGATCATTGTCTGATTAATACAATGAAATCTAAAATTGACGGGATAATTAGTAAAATAGATGATCTTGAAGATAGTTTTGTTCCAATTTCATGTTTTATTGGGATGAAAGAAGTACTTCAAGATCAAATAGAGATGATGAGAAATATTATATTCATTCAATCAATGATATATTCTTCAGTTATGTAGGACATATTTTCTATCAAAATATACATTGATTATCTAATGAATGTTAAAATCTGTTAGTCTGAATTTATGAAGATAATTCCATCTATTTCTTCATCATACTCAACTAAAAAGGTATTAAGTGCTTCATATAATAAAATAATGAATGTAAACTCATATTTTAAAATATTTTACTTTATTTTTCAATGGAATAAATACAATGTCATATCTTTGGAAACTATTCATGATCTAATAAATAATATCATAGTTGGGCTCTTTATTTTCACTGTTGATTCTTTAAGAAGAAGAAAAGTAAATTTCAAGAAAATAGATGATTTAGTTGTTTTTCTAATGATTTTCTTTCCTATCTATAAGAAACAATATTTAAAAAAAGTTATCTATGTAGGATGTATTTAATTTTTATTTATCAGTGGGCATATACAAATAAAAATCTTCTACTAATGAATGAATCCAAGATGGAGAATAAAAATGAAGATCATAGATCTTCTTTATATTATTTTGATGCTTCTATTACTAATAAGATAATTAATCCATGCGGGAATTATAATAGGTCAAAATATGTTGAGAAATTTTCTATAAAGGGGAATAATGTTTTCTCTCACCCAATCCTTTCAGATAATGGCCTTCATGTTCTAAATAAATAGTTGAGAAATTATTATTCACCTAATAACTCATTCATGTATGAAATGATAACATAAATGGAATTAATAGGCTGACTGAGGATGATCCTTATAATATTATTTAATTCATTATAGAAGATATTAATGTCATTTTTCCTTTCTATATTTCAACCAGGATTCAATATTCTCTCAATTTGAAGTTTCCTGAGATTCATTATATCAACATCGAGGAAGGATACATCTATGACATAATCCCACAATTTATTTTTTGGTTACCCATGAGTTGTTATATAATCAATATACTCCATCAACAAAAATTGAATGGGACAAAACTATAATGTCAGTAGAAGTTCAGAAGGGATAATCTACCTCTTCTCTACATATTCATTTTACTATATTCAACTTCCCATTATCTGTTGATGATAATTTTAGTGAATAATAAACCATGAAGTTTCATAATGATGTTATGGATATACTTAGAAAACATTCCAGAAACACATCTATTGATGGTTAATAAAGGACTGCAATTTCCTAATCCATTCCTAATAATGCTAATTTTCATTATTCTATTGCCTCTTCAAACCCTAACACTATGAAAAAATATTGATATATTTTTCTCTTGAATTATGTTTCAAAAATATTTCAATGTTACATTATAATTTTTTTATTTATATTAAACAAATTCAATGCTTTTTAGTTTTTTTCCTATATTATGATATAATTTACATATTCATAATTTTTTCAATATTTATCCATATAAATTCAAAATTCTATTAACTTCGATGGTCTATATTATTCCATTTCAAGATTTACAATGCTATATTGAATCTGATATCTCAGTCCAACAGTTCTAGTTTTTAATCTCACACAATGGGGGATATGAGGGTCAATATATATATTTTATGTCTTAAACATTATTCTTCAAAAGAAATGTTTACAATATTCTATATCCTTTTATGATCCAATTTTTGAAAAAATAATTAATTATTCATGGGTTTTGTGATCATAAAAATGGAGGAGATTGTAGGGCCTAGTGATGTTTTTCAAACATATAATAATTTTTCATATGTTTTAAATCTAAAAAATCCTCATTTTTCATACTAATAAACACATATAGAGGTCTAAAATGTTTAAACACAAAATTTTGAATATGTGGATCTTCAAAACTATGGGATTATTTTATATAAAATTCCTCCTTTATGTATCTATTTAAAAAGTTAGATTTTACATCCATAATATATAATTTAAAATTCATATAAGATACATAATCATTAAGGATTTTAATATCTTCTTTTCTAGGTATGGGAGAAAATTATTCTTTATAATCTATTCCTTCTTATTGATTATATATTTTGGAAACCAATATAGATTTATTTCTAGTTATTACAACATAGTCATATTGATTGTCTCTAAAAACACAATTTATGTAATTATAGGATAGTTTTAGGGTCTTTCAATTAGTTACCATAAAATTTTATTTTTAATATATTTAGTTCTTCTTGTATTTTTATAAATCAACTTTCCTCTGAGAATTCGTATACTATAGATTTAGGTTCTAGTCGGGATGTAATGGCATATAATTATACTAATTTTATAACATTTCTTCTATTTCTTAATCCCTCATCTATATTTCCAATAACTATTTATAAAGAATCGTCATTAAGGTTTTTGGGTTTTATAGGAAACACACTTTATGGTTCACTAGTGTCTTCCATTTTATTATTTGGTTTAGGATAATCATATTCCAAATCATTGTCCATGTTTTCGTGAAATATAGATTCAGGTCTCTTATTTTTTACTGAATGATTTTGCTCATTTGTTTGAGTCATTTTTGTGATCCAAAGAATAATATTCATCAAATGTATCATGAGATGATTAATTAAAATTCCTTAAAAACTTTATTGAAAACTCTATAATCTTTGGAAGTAGTAGAGTACCTGTGGAATATGTCTTCATCTACCATTGCATTGAACTTCCAAATATTATCCTTACTGTTAAAGATGTAAAACTTATATTGAAATAATTTTAAGTGTTCTACTTTTGGATTTATATTATTCCATAATTCATAGGGTGTTTTCTTAAAAATATTTCTTATCAGTAATCTATTAATGATATAACACATTATGTTAAAATATTTATCCCAGAAATTAGTGTGTTTGTTATATTCACATAACATAGTCCTAGAAATTTATTAAAAAACCATATTTTTTCTATCGACAGTACTATTCTATTGAGTTTTCCTAGGGTTATAGAATGTATGATTAATTATTTTCATTAGTAAATAATAATTAAATTCATTATTCTGGAATTATCCTTCATAATAACTTCTCAAAGACTGTATTTTCAAATCTTTTTTATTTTGACCATGTTTACAAAAAATAACAAAAATTTAACATGCTTTAATTTCGTGTCTTAAAAAGTAAACCATATAAATCTTGAAAAATCATTAACAACACATTGAAAAAAACTTACAAGTAATACATTCAGTTATAGTTGGTCAAATAAATCATATGTAGAAGATCAAGATATTTAGAAGTAAAAAAACTTAATTAATTGAATTGAAATATGACTTCTATTGATTTACCATTTAGCATGCATAACATTGTTTTTTTATATCCAATTTATGATCAATCAAGTCAGAAATCAAATTATTTTTTTTATAAAATCATTAAAGAATAAACATTTTAATTTCTAAGACTTCTATGAAAAATCCATGATTCATAAATTTCAGTATTAAAAAAATTTATATTCTGGTTACACAAATTGTTAATATGTAATGTGTAATCATTATCTCTATGGTTATTTAAATTTGATACATTTAACACTTAAAAGTAAGCGGTATTGTTATAAAAATCAGCATAATAACAATTACCAAAAACTTGAGAAATTATTATTAGGTCTTTCTTTAAGCCTTCAACATAAATTACATTGCAAATGAGAATAGAATGAGGATTTACAACCGATCTAGTTCCAACTATATTCCCCTTTACATTGTAACTGAATGTGGCATACCATCTGTCTAATTTGGATAGAGAAGGAATTTTGTTCTAATCTATACTCATAAGAATTGAAAAATCATTATTCATAAACCATTTTGTATTATTGTTCATATGGATAGTCCCCAACAATGAAAAATCAAACAATAGAATTTTTTGGTACCCAAACTCTTTTGGTTCTGGAAATTTTACCTATAAGAGATCTAAGCATCCATACTTACTTTAATTTTCTGGAAAACTTTGTAGTTTTTTTAAATATTTTGAATGAAAAAAATATTTACATCCAAAAATTTGAGGATTTTTTAGGACACAAATATTGGAAAAATGACTTTTTTCACCATCATTAAAACAAGTAAATTTTGGAAGAATTTTTTTTTGAGAAGTGAAAAAAAAACATTTTATGTACAACGTAGATATTTCACGTTGGCTTTTAATTCAAAAAATTTCCTTTATAGTTTCATTTTCGATAATAATTTTATTTAAATAATCCTTCCCTTTTGTAAATATACTTTCATTATCTTTCAAAATTTTAACATCCTTTTGTATGTTTTTAAAAAAATTACTTCATCAGCATTCAATAAATTATATTTTTTCTAACGAACATTTTAGTTCTGAATTCTATTTGTTCTGATCTTCTTCTATGCTAACAATTTTATTATATGAATTGTGAAGATTTTTATTTTTATTTTTTTCAGATTTCATACATGACTTACTAAGGGGTGTAGAACTCATTTAAATATTCATGTGATCAATTTACATTTTTTGATTCACGTTTATGATCAGAGAAATAAGAATTCACCTCAACTGATTTTTTTATAAAGTATATGTAGGCCTTTTTATTTGTTTCTTTAGATTTTGATTTTGATGGTGTTCATTCACTAGAATATACATAAGAAATACAGGGGGAATTCGTATCCTTCAAATAATTTTTTTATCCATTATTTTTAAAATATATTTTTATTGATTCTTTGATTCTTTGATTTTTGGAAAGTAAGGATTGATGTGTCCCATATTTTTGCATTCATAACATGTCAACTCTATAGAGTTTTCAACATTAATTCTATTCTTAATGATGGATCCCTAGACAAATAACATATCATTAAATAATGTTTTTTAACTTTCCATAAAGTCAAGAAAGATCATCATTTGAATCATAATTTCATGATAAGTATTCTTATTCAGATGCTATAGAAATTTTCACAATTTTTATCTTTCTGTATTCATTGGAAGAAGAATCTTTCGAGGAATAAATTTCCATTTTGATAATTTTGGGTTCCTCCCTTACAGTTTCCATATCAACTTTATACATGATAACTGTTCAGATGAGATCATTTTTCTTGAAATATTTCACCACTTTATATAATCTGATATATATTGTGATTCCACACCACTTTAGTTTCAATACTCTGATAACTTCCAATTCTTGTTCAGGATTAGTGATAGGAATTCCTAAATACGAAATTTAATTCATGGTATTAGTAATTGATGTATTCAATTGAGTAATGATTTCTCCATCATCCATTTTTAATGTATCGAACATAATTTTTTTGTATCATATCTAAGAGTATTCACATTGTTAGTGACTTCATATGATACTTCTATAGTGGTCCATATTTTATGTGATATTAGATATTGAGAGATTCAGTTAAACTCATCTAGTCCTAACCTGCATATGATAGAATCCATAGATTAGGATTTTAGATCATAGTTTTATTCAGCTACTGCATACCAAGTTTCAGGTTTTGACATAGGAATTTAATATGTCTCAACCTCTTTGAGATATAATTTCTGACTAAAGTCACTGAGATAATTGACCATGCACATGTTCTAGTAGCCACAGTTCTCACTGTTGAAGTAAAAAACTCTAACCATTAACCTTCCTTATCGATTATAAGCCATATAAGCCACTTTATAAAGGATATTTGAAATTCAATCATTGATAGTTGTGAACTTGAGAGAGTTAATCTCAGATACCAAATGTTGTCCCAGATAATGAATGACTCGATAACTCAAGAGGGGGTAAATTGAGTTTTTAAATATTTATTAATAATATAACTACCCTTTTCGAAGTATGTAAGTTCAATTTTCCTCCTTCAGATTATACGAATTTTGAATGTAAAATATTAAAAAGGAAATTTAACTGAAAGTTTTATAGTGATTTATGGAACATAAATCCCCTAGTCCACTCCACCAACACTCTAATCCTCAGGCTTAGTGATTTGAACTAAATCACACTTTTACTAGGGGATACCAGATAAGTACAAGTAGTTGTCACTTAGTAAAAAGGTACAACAACTTTAAACCATTCTCTCCCTTTACAAGTCTTATCCAAGGACTTAACCACACTCTTAAACTGATAACAAATATGGTAGAATGAGATACAAGATTTAAGAAATGTTTCCAATGCACAGTTTCAAGCAACAATAGGAACTAGATGAAGATTCATCCTAATAGAATAATATACGTCAAACATTGCTTAGGATTATATTTAGTGTTGTATAGAAAACTGATAATATTAGAACTGGATGTATTGATTCTCAATATGTATAGATCTCTAGTGTTTGGAAAATATAGATAGTTTTTGTCTATTTTTTCCCTTATATATATTTGGTTCTTTCTAATTTTTCCTTTTATATGATCTTTAGTCTTGAGAATAGGAGTACATGAGCCTTAGACCGGTTGGTAAGGAGACTGTAATTGCATTCGGGACACCCGAGATCAAATCTAGGTGGAGACATTATTTCTGGGGTATTGTAGCAGTATTGTAGAAGGTACTGTAGAGGGAACTATAGCAGGTACTGTTTGGCACTGTAACAGCTGGGAATATGCCCCCGTTTGGGCCTTCGGGCCATCTATTTGGTCCCTGAGTCTTTTAAGGCCTTCATGCCACCCAGGCCTTCAGTTCAGTAAGGCATTCAGGCCACCTCAGGGCCTTCAGGCCACCTTAAGTGCAGATGGAAACCAGACGACCTACGAGGAACAAGATCTATAAGGAGGATGAGCAAGGAGCATTCACTAAAACAAAATCTAAATGGATTTCAAGAATGAGAGGGTATGAAACTGCCATCAGGATAAGCCTGTGCATGCATGGGAATGCCTAGCCGAACAGCCATGAAAAGGTGGAGAGCTGATTTCATGATAAAGATGCTGGGAAGGAGCAGTTCCAAGTAGTTAGTCTGGGTTGTACGTAATGTCTGAAGCCTAAGGGAAAAATTAATTCCTCTAAGTCCTAAGGTCCATGTAATACTTATTCCTACGGGCCTTGTAAAGGGTTCCACCTCACCCCTTGAATGGTGGATTATCAAAATCAATAAAAAAATGAAGGCCTTTGGGCCATTGAAGGTGTCTTGAGTATAGGATAACTCTAACAGTTTAATGATTCATGCTGTGATATTGATAATATAGGAAAATAAGATTATCCATCCACACTTTCCAAATATAGAATATAATTTATGATCATGGTATTAGATATTTTATCATTCTCTAAACTTTCATATTCATGTTAAGTATTATGCAATACTATATTCCCATAATTAGATACTCTTATTTTTATTTACTCATAAGGTATGAAATGACTTATCATGATTTTATCAATGTAATCGTGATGTTATGTAATATTAGTTCTTTATAGGATATCATCTGGACATACTATTTATTATAGTATGTCTTTCCATAAGATAAATAAACCTATCTTCGATAGATAAAGAGTCTTCAATGTATAATAAGGTGATTTTATGACATATGATAAAACATTACTGCGATGTATTGCGTAACTTCTTCTCTTTAGGGAATAATTTACTTTAAAATTTTCACATCCATTCTGAGTTTCATAGTTAAAAATCCTAAGATAAAATATTACCTTTTTTTCGAAGTTACTGAATATGTTTGTTAATAATTTTAATAAAAAAAATACTTTCATAAATAAAGATATATACATGAAGACACATTGTAATATAAATATAATCTGAAACACTTGAAAAACTTCTTAGAATAAAATTGAGAATTTTTGGCCCCTCAAATCACAAAAAACAGAATTATATTAAAAAAATACATTATTTACAACATTCTAGACTCAAAAGAAGTAATACGTATTCATCTCTTATAACATAAAACATAAGTCCGAGCTTGGATGATGCTAGAAAACTAGTTGATAACATATTATATAGGAGAATAATTGGGAATCACATTATCCAACTATTAGTGGACATGCTATTATTTTTTAAATTTTTTGTGTGATAGTTTTCAGGAAAACCCAATGGAATCTAATATGATAACCCCCCCCCCCCAATTATTTTTTTAAAAGGTACATTTTCTTTATCATTAATATTTTTAAAAACATCATATTTTGATTTAAATTCATATTATGATGCACATTTCCGTGGTTATAGACTGTATAGAAAAAGTAATTATTGAACCTCTCATTTTTTAGAAAACTATATTGTTCTAGATAAAGTAAAAAATTAATTATTCTATTTTATTATAAACTAGTGAAGATAAGTATATCAATGTAGATTGTTATTCTAATCCTGTGTTTTGGATGAAACACACCTTAATGGAAATCAAATTTAATTTCAATCATGTCCTAATTATATATGTCAATAATAGTGCTACCGTTATTTATAAAAATATGAAAAATAAATCATAGAATAATCATATTTATTTGACATTTCATTTATTATAAATCATTTTCAAAAGTTTATATTTCTCAAAAACTTACTTTTAATTAAAAATTTGCATATATATTTATCGAACCATCACTTATTGATAATTTTGACATTTTGAATATTATTTAGGTTTATTTAATTTAAAATTATTTCATTTAAATTTTAGTTTTAAATATATGTTTCATAATTTATTTCATTAACATCTTAAATAATGTTTATTTTCTAAAATTTCATTTATGGTGCTTAATTTATCTATCTAGTAATAAAGTGACACATGACCCAATCATGTTTTACCTTTTAATTGCATAATTTATCATTTAAACCTTATAAGGAGAATTTATGTATTATATATATATATATATATTTAATTTCTCAAGAAACTAGAACTTTCACAATCCTATGTATTTTTTCACATCTTAATTCAACTGATTATCTCTCTAACCAAATCCTTGGGGAATCTATATGATTATTTTTGTATGAGAATTAGATAGTCTAGGTGAATTTAATTGAGCACCTCATAAATATAAAATTCATAAAAAATAGTTAATCTTATGACTGTAAATGACATAT
Organism: Viscum album; assembly: GCA_963277665.1. Lineage (NCBI taxonomy): Eukaryota > Viridiplantae > Streptophyta > Magnoliopsida > Santalales > Viscaceae > Viscum > Viscum album. The sequence continues at coordinate 1,513,288,639 of OY728134.1, read as the reverse complement.
AAATTTATAGGTTATAACATTCAAAGTTTTGATGAAAATGTTTTGAACATCCATGTATTAGAGTTTTAATTTGATTAAAGGATAATTGAGTTATTTTTAAAGAATGAAGTTGGGATGTTTAGTTGAAATTTTGAGTTTATCTTCTTGGATTATAAATATTTTTTCATATTAAATGTCAATGTGATGAACATTATGATATCATCTATGGATTTTTTAATGTTATTTACTTCCCACCTAATTGATGCTTTGAGTTAAGCTCATATTTACATATCATAAAAGTGGTTTTTTCTCAGATAGATAATGAAATATTATTTTGGATCAATAGTAGGAGAGAAAAATCCAGACAATGATTAAAATAGAAAAATAACTATTCCACTTGTGTTTTTTTGAACTGGGGTAATTTATAAAAATATGGGGTATGAGAATGTTTTGCAACACAGTATTCATATTCTATAAATCCATCTAGTAGATAATAAAGTCAACTCTCAATGGTAAATATGGAGATATAAGTATTTTTCTTTCCAAAAGACTTTTTTTCTATCATTATGGGATAATTATCACCTTTCTATTTGAGGATAGTGGAATTAAGCTTAGTGATGTTTTTAAACTAATATTCATGAACGAAACACTCTTTTAGCTATATTTATTATGATTTTTTTATTTTGGAGTTATTAAATATGGATATTATTTCCTAATGGTATTAAATCAATTGGGGAAAAAACTAATCTATTTTTGTACGAGAGTCATATTTCTCCTATTGTTGTTGAAGATGAATTAGAGGAGTCAATGGATGATGAGCTTATTATTGTGGGAAGAAGTAAGAAGAATTAAATTTGAGGGAATTTCTTCTCATAAACATTCTCTATATAGATAAAAGAGGAACATACTACTAATTTTTTAGAATATAAGGAATATGAGGTTAGATGTAAATTTAGTTTTCTTATTGCTCACGTTCAACATCATGAAAATATTTTTGAGGTTTCTTCACATCTAAAAAGTATAAATGGGGGACTATGTTAATGAGGATGAGATATTAAGTAACCATGATAATATAAACCTCAATGATTCTATTAAAATATTGATAAGTGTGGATTTTGGTGATTCAAGGACTATTTCATTAAATTTTGCTGATTACTTAATCATTATCCATATGGATTTAGATACACTGTACTCTCTTGGAGAATTCAAATTTAATTTTTCTCCCCATGTACTTATAGTACAAAAAGGATTAAATATTAACATCTCATAGAAATTTGGTTTAGGAGATGAATAATATAATAAATAACCATCCTATTTTATAAAATATCAAATAATAGGACCACTAGGGGAAGGTTATCCTCTAGTTATATATAAAAGTATTTCTGAACTTATTTTGGGAAAATGTAAAATCTATGAATATGATGAAGAAATTAATAATTTTTCTAATATAGATATTCATCCAATTAAAACAATGAAATCTAAAATTGGTGGGATAACGAGTAAAATGGATGATCTGAAAGATATTTCTGTTTCAATTTTATATTTTAATGATATAAAAAATATTTCAAGATCAAACAGAGATGATGAAAAATATTCCATTCATTCAATCAAAGATATATACTTTAATAATGTAGTATATAATGTCTATCAAAATGGAAATTGATTATCTAAATATTGTTAAAATATATTTGTCTGAATTTATGAATAAGATTCAATCTATTTCTTCTTCGTACTCAACTAAAAAGGAATTTAGTGCTTCTTCTGATCAAATATTGAATGTATCATCATATTTTATAATATTATATTTGATTTTTCAAGAGAATAAATGTAATATCCTATATTTAGGAACTATTCATGATCTGATAAATTATATCACCATTGGCCTCTGTCTTCTTAAAGATGATTCTCTAATAGGAAGATAAGGAAATTTCAAGAAAATGGATGAGGTAGTTGGTTTTGTAAAGATGTTGTTTCCTATCTATAAGAAAATAATTTTGAAAAAAGATATCTATGTTGGATATATTTCATTTTCATTTATCAGTGGGAATATGTTAATAAAAATATTTCAGTAATGACTGACTCCAAGATGTAAAACGTGAAAAAATATACTGGGTTTTCATTATATGATTTTCATGCTACTCATACTAATTAGTTAATGAATCCATGTGGGAATTATAATAGTTTAACATATTTTGAGAAATTTTATACCAAGGGGAATAATATTGTCTCTAACACATTCCTTTAAAATGATGGCCTTTATGTTCTAAATATTTAGTTGAGAAATTAGCATTCACCAGAAAACCCATTCAAGTATAAAATGGTAACATCAATGGTATAAATAAGGTGACTAAGGATAATCATTATAATATTCTTGAATTCATTAGAGAAGATATTAAAGTCATTTCACCTTTATATATTTTAACCAATATTCAACTTGTCTCTGAATTTTAAATTTGTTGAAATTATTGGTATTTACATTATGTAAGGATACATCTAAGACATAAAACCATAATCTATGTTTTGGATACCCATGATTTGATTCAAAATCAACATACTCCATAAATAATAATTGAATGGGAAAAAACTACAATGTAATTAGAAATTTAGATGAAATAATCTACCTCTTCTCTACATATTCATTTTAAAAGATTCACATTTCCATTATCTGTAGATGATGCTTTTGATGATCAATAAAACATGAAGTTGTATGATGATGTCATGTCTATACCTTGAAAACCTTCAAGAAACAAAATCATTATTTTTTAATAATAGAATGAAATTTCCCAATCTATTCCTAAAATAGAGAATTTTCATTATTCCATTTCCTCTTCAAACCATAACACTATGAAAAAAGATTGATATATTTTTCTCTTAGATTATGTTTTAAAAATATTTCAATTTTACATTATAATTTTATTATTTACATTAACTGATTTTTTTAGTTTGTCCCCTATATTACGATATAATTTACATGTTCATAATTTTTTGAATATTTATCCATGTAAATTCCAAATTCTGTTCAATTCAATGATATATATACTTCCAGTTCAAAATTTACTATGATATATTGAATATTCTATCCCACTCTAATTTTAATACTTTCTAATCTCACAAAATGGGGGATATGAGAGTCAAGATATGTATTTTATGTATTATTCCTTATTTTTCAAAAGAAATGTTTTCAATATTTTATATCCTTTTATGATCCAATTTGTAAAAAATTACTTATTTATTAATGGGTTTTGTGATCATAAAAATTAAGGAGATTATAGTACATAGTAATTTTGTTCAAACCTGTCATAATTTTTCATATGTTTTAAAGATAAAAAATTTCCTTTTTTATAAAAATAAATATATCCTAGTTGTTTTCTAGAAGTTATTTTTATTATTAATTAATATTTTATTTTATAAAATTTTTAGTAATATTTTTTCATGTTTGAGAAAACTTTCATGGAAAAATATCATATGAACTGATAAATTATCATAAAATATGAAAATTTATCGTATGAGATGTTATTTTACATACCCTACTGAGAAAAGTATTTTTTTTCAACGAAATCACATTATTAATAAAAATCATCTTTATGATGAACTTTGGATTCCATAAAGATAAAATTATCCAATCAAATTATTATGTATAAATATTATTATATGAATAAAATTAAGAATTACATAATGTGCTTTTGGAATAGTCATTTATCATTTGAGAATAAAATCATCATATGATGTTTTGATTTTTTCTATGAGTTTAGAAAGTTATAATGCTGATAATTAGAAAAAGAAAATATTATAAAAAGTAAAACAAATATCCTACATCAATCAAAAACATCATATAAGGATTGAAATTATCATAGGGAATAGTGTTTCTAGTTTATTTATCTTATGATGATAGTATTATCATATCAAAGGATGAAATATCATATGTAACATAATTTTTGATTCAATGTATGTATTTTAAGAGTATTTAGTCACTCATTCATATAATTTAATACAATTGAAGGAAATCAAGTGATTTGTACACATATAAATATTTTTTTATTATGATGGATGGATTATAAAAGAATAAATATATAATAAAACTACTTTGATTTATTTTATAGTTCTATTAAACACTGAGTTTATAGTTTACAATGATCTTTGTGATTATTATTTTTTGAAATTGAAGGTCATATGTGAGAATATAACTTTTCTTTTGGGATTATTTAATCTTATCTTTATCATTTTATTATATGAACTTTTTTAATTCAAAAATACAATAAAATTAAAATTAAGAGAAATCAAGAATTATTGTATTTTCTAATGATAAAAAATGATAATCTCTTTTCTTGTATATAAACTCAACTATCGAGGTCCCTAGAAAGAGGACATGTATAGTGAAATTCACTAATATTATGGATAAAGCATCAAATGAGTAGACTATATGATTGTTGTTCCCCATAAACTATAAAAATGTTCTTCTCATTTAATTTAATCAATGTGTTTATTTATGTTTTTATCTGATTAAAGAGTAAATAATAGGTTTTTGGTATAATTTTAATTGGGGTTAACATTTCTAGAAAATAATTTTCCCCATCTTGATTTATTGTGTAACTCTCTCTGGATCAATAATATCCATCCACGGAAAGTAGTAGAATTTTATTTTTAATGATTTTAAATAATATTGTGTTACTCATTATTTATTTCAGTTGCATACTAGGGAATATTGATTATTTTATATTCGTAGGATCATGACATTGACAACTCTAAGAGGATTAATTATAATAGATAATTTTTTAAAGGAAAATGCATATTCCCAACCCCTGACTCTATGTGGTCGAGATGAACATGGGCTCTGCAAAGGGTATTATATATAATCAAGGTGACTTCCAAATAATACATAATGTTTCTATGTAGGGATAGAAAAATACTTATATCTATTTGGTTCCCCAACATTAAAAAGTATAAACTACCACAATTGTAAGAATATAATGATTCAATATCGTTTATCACATTTCCAATATGTTGAAGTTTCCACAACTGTGGGATTCTAAAAAATTATCCAAAGTGATCATATGTCATTGATATATAAAATAAATATAATGTATTATGGTGAGGCTCAAAAATATTATCAAGATGTTACATTTATAGGAAATTAATGGGTCTTAATACCACCAAATTGATTTTAGAAATGTAGAATTTTTTATGCGGGAAATATAAATATAAATGAATCCAAAAATGTATGTTGGGAGGTCTATATTTTATAGTATTAAAATAAATGATGTGGAGAATATTGAAAACTATATTAAATTAGTGAATTAGATTTTGAGAAAAATATTTACCATTACTGAGATGATAGATAACTCTACCATTGTTAAAAATGGATGATAATGATTCTATATATATTTGATATAATAGTTTTTTCATTAGAGAATATATAATTCCTATCATTTTCTGAGTTACAAAATATTTTCATTGATTTTAAATGTATAAATACTCTATATTTCATGAAGAAAAAAGGGATATAAGATTTAAGGATATGAGGAAGGAAAATTCTAGAGATGAGGAACGTACAGAATCAAGTGGTTTTTATTATTAAGGATGTGTTGAAAAGTTTAATAATATTGTTATTTTTCTATCATATATAATGAGAAATAGAAATTTTCATTTAAATTGAGAGAATAAAATGTTTTAATAACTATAATAGAGTTAGGTATTTTGTAAAGTTTTGTACAAAGAATAATGTTATATGATCTATAATAGGAAGAGAATAAGGGAAACACCAGAAAAATAGTTATTAACAATATTATATATTCAAGTCTTAGGAAAAGTAATATAATGAGATACGAGAATATAAAATCCACGTCAGGAATAAAATATGATCTTGAAGTTAACTTTATGAAATTATTTAATGATTTTGATACCAAAATCATTTCTCATAGATAAGAGTGATAAAAAACAATGGATCACACTAAAATATAATTTGTATCTTTTCCGTAGGGAGAATAAATATTTCAATAATGAGAAAATAATATTTTTCAATTAAATAAATAAGGTGTAAAAATGATTTTATAATAAAAATGTAAGAAAATTGTTTTGATAAAATCCAGAAACACTAGTTTAGTGAAGCTAATCTGGAAAAGGTGATGATATACAATGAAGAACAGTGGTTGTGAAGTGAGTTGAGTAGTATAAGACAAAATTAATATTTACTGGACACCAGCATGGGTGGAAGATGATCATATAAAGTTTCGGAAAGAAATTTTAGGTTATTTATGATTCATCTTAAGGTGATGAGAACAAGGTTCCCAGTATGAATGTTGAATATATAGTTAATCATACTTTTTAAAAATCCTTTATTTTTAATAGAGTAAGTTAAAACCATAACTTTAAACATATACGTGAAAAATTATATTCATATTCTATCATATATTCTAAAATGAAAAGAGAATATGTTAATAAAACAAACTCCCCTAGGGAAAATTATTTTTTATATATAACAAGACAGAAACATGAATATTAAAGTTTTATTGATTGGAAAATAGAATATAAAAGTTCAAAAGTGTTTGTTAGGGATATGGAAGGTAATTGAAAAATCCAACACTTCTTCATGTACCATGTTATTTCAAAAACATATTCATGAACTAATGCTGGATCTATGTTGACTAGATGAAATCTAATTCCCACGAACAATATTATTTGACCAAAACCTAATCAAATGTATTAGAAAAAACACATTTGGTTCATCTTGATAGGTGGAGGGTAGAATTACATTTTAGGGAAAAATATGAGGTGTGAATAACTATGCTTCTAGGATAATTTACCAAAACCAAGAAATAAATGGTTAATTAGAAGACAAAAAGTGGAAATTGTTATTCTATTATGGATTAAAAGAGACCATGGGAAATACTAAAACATACTGGGTTTTTAAATAATGAATTTTGATAGTTTTTCTTGATTAATTGAAAATTTACAAAAACAATTAGAGAAAGGTTAAATCAATTATACTACTTAGTGAAGGAAATTTTTATCCAAAAAAAGCATATAATTTTATGAAAATTCAAATATGTGTATTTAAATGATAATTCAAGATGACCTATATGAAAGGTGTGTGTGTACAGGGTATTAATGTAAGACTAAATATTATTCCAACCATCTAAATATTTATTGTAAAAAGATATAATCAATAATAAAAAAATTAATGCTTCCATGATGATTGAGGTGATGAAAACTGTTCTACACAATGTAATAATTTCATATCAAGATGATGATATAATAAAATGACATGGTTTATAAAAGGAAATAAAACCTGTGGATCCACGATATTATTCAATGGAAAAAAAATTATTTTTTGAGAGGAACTATCATAAATTTCTCTTACTACTAAAGAACAAATCAATCCCTATTTATTATGATTTTATACTTACATGAATGTAAAAAAGGAAATATATAAGAGTTGAATATAGAGAAAAATTGAATTTTTAATTCCTAGGGTATTTTAACTATGATGTATAAGTGTAGGTGAGTTCATCCATTAGGGAGGATCCAATATTAGATATAGAATTCCAATTATCAATATGGAGTGAATCCAAAATTATTATGTGGATCTATAAATATAGAAAATTTGGAATAATAATCACACTAACATCACTCAATTTTTCATTAATTTATTAATAAAGGAGAAGTGTGTATTGATAAAAATTTATAGAAGATGTGTAGATTGAAACATTTCACAAACACTAAAATATTGAGTTTTATTAGACATGTTAATGTCTAAACAACTCCTTATAAATACATATTAAATAGAACCAAAATATATATTTTAGTTGGTATCATATGCATGTGAAATTATGTGTACATTTTATCACATTGGTTAAAAAACTCTTGTTTTCAACATTAGATTAGACCATGTAGAATTATAATTTAATAAAAAAATTATCACTTGTAATACAATCTTGTAGTTATATGCTTCATTAATAAATTTACCAAGATGTCATACAAGATGGAAATAAGAGAATAATATGTCTAGAAAGAATGATGAGAACCATATATTTTGATATAATTTATTTTCATTGAGGGGGAGAGGAATCACATTATATTTACTAATGATGAAGTGAGTATATTTACCAAATAGAAATAATGATATTGATGTTCATAATAAATGAATTTTTTTTGTCAATAAGGTTATGAGAAATAAATATAACATTTCACTAATAAGATGGTTGGAATGCTTCTTGTTTATAAACATATATGGATAGCTTCAAGTTAGTATCACTTATATGTAATGAATGAAAAAATGTGCTTCATGTTTATGTTATTTGTTAATGATTATAGTGATATAGAATACATTTGATTGAATTTGGTTTTTTCTAGCTACTAAGGGAGTTGTCATTGAGATTCATTCATCATTATGTAGTAGTCAAATAAATTAGAAACAAGATCCATGTGAGAGAATAATTCATGGATAAGATTCAAATTTATTTTAGTTGTATTTTTGGTGTTTGATTATTAATTGGGATCAATGAAGAGGTTCTAAGAAAATTTTGAAAATTTCAAGAAGTGTTGGTTTGAAATATGAGAAATGAATATAATTCATATGATAGTAAGATCACATAATATAGATAGAGAAATTAATATTAGGTTATTATATAAAAACATTTTTATGAGATCCTAACATCATAAAATAACAGACCCATGTAAGTTAGTAATAAATGTATCCTAATATGTGTTTTATTTATATTCTCCACAACAACATGAAATTTGGTTTCTTATGATTGGTTATTTATGATGAAACATCCTTTAAAAAATCATTTTTGATGGTTTCTCATAGAAAATTTAATGGAATATAAAAAGGAATACCTAATACTTTTCTTAGTGAAGTCCCATTTTAAAAAAATATTTTTAGAGACAAATATATTTTTACATTGATAAATATTTTTTTAGAATGTTAGAAAAACATATATAGTATTAGTGATGAAATTATCAATTCATCACAAGGTGGAAAAATAATTCCATCAAAAAAGTTATTTTCCTCTATAAATAATTATTCATCCTCAAAATATAAAAGTTAAATGAAATTAAATAAATAAATATATTCATTTAACTGTTAATAAAGAAATTTGTTTACCAAAAAACAAAATAAAGTCACCATGGGTTGGGGGATCATCAAAAGAGTTTGGAAGATGGAACTAAATCATTATGAAATGAAAAAATTTACCACATTATACCTAAACCATCGTTGAAGTCAGTAAATGTTTAAAATTTATATTCCTACTAACTACTGTATATGTGGAAAGTAGGGTCAAACCCACAGGGAAGGTAAATTTGGCCACTAGTCTTCTAAAAAAGCTTGGTAAACTCTGCTGTTGTTGGAAGTGGAGTGATTTTTCCTTTTTTCACTTTATATATACATATACATATATATATTCATTTTATAATCAGTAGAGTAACATAACATTGGAAAACATGTTTAAAAACTAGATTGAAACTAGGGACAATTGTAAAACATGGAATAACAGAGATATAAAACACCGATAAAAAGAACGAACTATTCAAATGCTCAGGAAGAAATCTCCATTCTACTGGTCTTGATGGTGTTTCAATTCACATATAGGTTGTTGCAGAGTACCACTGTAAAGAGTATGACTCACCTCCCTCGCCAAGAGTTAAGTCACACAAGCCAACCAATTTAAGAGTTTTCCACTTTAAAATTAATCAACTGTGAACTATTTTAAAATTAACAGTAAGACAAACTCTCAGTAAGCCTTGAAGTCTTTTGAATCTATTATCTTTTGAAAAGTGTTTCCACAGTCAATCTCTCCAACTAACTATGAAATTTTAAAATTAAACTTTGTTGGAACAATACAATTGAATGAATTCAGTATCGATCTCACCGATCAATACAGAATACATTAAAATGCTAAAGTGAAATGAGAATTTAATGATAACCAGTGAAACTTCAATATATAACCAAACTAGAAACTTAGCTAGACATCATCTCTATTTCATATACTAAAACAATTCAATTACAAAGGAGAATAATTGAAAAAAAACAAAGGAAGGAAACTCCCTCTTCTAGCATGAATTGCTGCTCCTGGACCTCGAATCTCCAAGGAATGGTTCTCCGAGAGCTACTCCAGAATTTTCCCCAAGGTTCTTACTCTCCTTCCAAGAGAATGATCAAATCTCTAGTGAATTTAATCCCCCAAAATCCTGTTTCTTTCTCTGTATTAAGTAGCCACTGTCTTCTGCTTCTCCTCACTGGAACTCTTCAAAGACTTGAATTTATCTTTCACTATTCACTACACACGTATCTTTTTTTAAAGACTGGCACATCGCGCTAGTTTTTCCCCCGTAACTAACTTCTGCTGAGTTAGTTACATGAACCCGGATGGGGTTTCAACTATTGAATGATCCTTCATAAGAAAAACAAAACAGTTAAAAGAAAAACGAAGGAAATAAATAAAACAATTATTAAAAAGAATAATAATTATTAATTAATAAAATACTTCATTGATAATTATTATTCATTTAATTTAAAACATAAATTATCATTAAATTTATTATTATGATTATTTAAGGTTTATAAAAAAGTTAGTATTAAATTAAAGTATTTAATTAATAATTATATTAAATTATTAAGATTAATAATTAATTAATTAATATTATTAGTAGGTGGTAAATAAAACTTTCTTAAATATATTTTTTCTAAAATTAGATTATTATTAATTATATTTTATTTATATAAATAATAATTATTATTTTATTATAAAAGTTACATTATGAAAATTAATTAAATGTCTGAATAGCATTAAGTTAATTGAGTTAGCTGAAAGAACTTGAATCAATTATTATTTTCATTTAAACAAATTAGAAGTTTTATTAATTATACATTTATTTTATTTATTGTTGTCATTTAATGTTATTATTTAAAAAAGTTATTTATTTTCTTTATTAATATTATTAATTCTAATTAAACATATTATTATTTCAAAGATTAGATTACTTACTATTTTCACTTAATAAGACTAGTTTATCTTAATTATTTATATATGTTTTTAAAAGTTTAATTTAACTAATTTTTTTATTCCATATTATTATTAATTGCTTATTTATTAAGTTTTAAGATTTTTAAATTTATTTAGAATTTTAATTTTAATCATTTTATTTTTTATTTATTCATTGTTATTTAGTTAAATTTTTTAAAATTATATTCCCCAGTTTTCTTCACCAAACCCTTCGCTCACAGATGCTGCATCATAAGGGATGGATTAGGGATTTCTTCCCACTGAGACCAACAACGGCCTCCAAAATCCGGCACAACAGAGGAGAACTTCTCTTTTGGTTTGTTCAGTCCCCTTCATCATATAGCATTGGCGGTGCAAGGTGGCTTCGAGAAGCAGATACCATTGCCGCAGAAATCACTCACAAAAAGATTCTTCCACCTAACATAGAAAATCAGTGGGTCACCACTAGCAACAACAATAGAGATCATAACTAACTCGACAAGCAAGGAAAACATCATCCTGGTCGACTCAGAAGTGCGTGGTTTAAGATGGCGGACTCCAGTAGGAGGTGGTGTCCTTTTCTACACAATGTCAATTCCTTAGGTCGCAACGACGGCTGTGAAACTCAACAGAATTCCGATTTCCAAAACCGCGGAATTTTGATATGTAAAGTGTTGATTTGTTTCTGATGAGATGATAAGGAAATGACATTGGTAAGACATTGGATACGACGCATTGGTATGAGGGAGGCAAGGGAGAAGAAGCCGATCTTGTATCGGAACGAGGGGAAGGCATCGGTGTGAGGGATGAGAGACGGATAAGGAGAAAGAGGGACCAGTGTGTCAAGCAGTAGTGGAAATGGTGAGAATAAAAGAAAGGGACTCACTGATAGTGTAAAATGGGGAAGCATAGGTAAGTGCAAGAAAATCGGTGAGTGAAAAGTGGAGAGCAGGAGAGAATTGGTGAGTTGGACGACTCACCAATAGTTAAGAATATAAACTAGTCACTGAAAGTTAAATGATAAATGAGTAAATAATCATTGTGACGTGAATCCAATGAAATTAATTGAATGGTGAGTCATTGTATCACTGGTTGTTAAAATAAATATCGGTGTGTTGCGACAGATTGGCGAATCGAGAGAAAAAATAATCGGTGACTCAATGGGATCAGTGCGTCGCGACAAACTGTTAGTTAAAACAAAAGAGATCGGTGTGTGACACACTGATGGAAGAAAATAATGACTCTCTGATGGTTAAAATAATAATATATAATCGACACGATGTGAAACTAATGACGATTTGGGATATCGGTGAGTCATTGACTCACCGATAAAATGAGAAACTGAAACTGATGTAAGTGATCGGTGAGTAATGACTCACCGATAGTTATAAAAAACTTCGGTGTGACAAAAGATCGGTGAGTTGCGATATCGGTGAGACAAGGAATCGGCATGACGCGGAATCGGTGCATCAACTCACCGATAGAACAAAATGAAATATAACCAATAAAAACTAATTTAAGTCAAATAATAAAATAAATAAAAAATTAATTAATTAAAACAAAAGTCAAAATAAATAAATTATTAAAGTTTAATTAATTAACTGTAACTAAATTATAACTAAATTATTTAAAAAACTAAAAAAATAAAAGAAACTAATTATTAACAAAGAATATAAATATTAAGATTAATTAATTATATGTCTAAAAACACGAAACACCTACAAATAACTAACTCTAAACATGAAAATAATTAAAATTAACTAAAGAAATTAAAAAAGAAAGATAAATAATTAATTGAAAAAATGAAACTTAAAATTAAAAACACATTATTTTATTAAACTTTAACTTAAAATTTTAACTTATTTATTAAGAAACAACGGTTAAACATATTATTTAACAAAGTTAATTTATTCTAATAAATTTTAATTAAGGGATGGAATATTAAAATATAGTCTAAATTAATTAAAACCCAAATAATGAAATTAAATAATTATTTATTATTAATTTCAGATTATTAAAGGGTGAGTAGATTAATATTAGTATACTAAAAAGTAATTTAATATAATTATAAAAATTATAATGAATAAATAAAAAGACTAAAAACACATATTTAATTTTAAAAAATGATTAATTAACATATTTAGTGTTAGAAATAAAAATATTCCATTATTTATTAAAGAGTGTCACAATAAGTAATAAAATAGATAAAAATTAAATAAATGATGTGGAAAAACTAAGTAAAAATAGAGCCACATCAAATTCCCTCAGACTTAATCATTTTTCATCCTCAAACAATCCCATGTCTTATTTTCTTTAAAAAATAGTAAAGTGAATTTATGATTAAGATCATACCATAACATGTTCATCCATTTAAAAAAATAGGACATAAATTGTTAGCATGATTTTTAAAAAATACTCTTTAAATGATGTTTTTTCTTTAACAAATAATCAAAGAGTAATCAAGAAAGCTATGAAACATCAAATAATGAAGATGTCATGCCTCATATTTGATACTAATTAATGATTTATTTCAATCCAGGATCAGATTATAAATCCAAAAAATGAAAAGAGGTAAAATATTAATGGAATTAAGACCTTAACTGAGGAACGTTGTACTTTGATTTTTCAACAAAGATCCAAAAATAAATATTTTTATTTTTTAATCACCTTAATGATAAAACCTAAATGATTCCCATATAATCCAATTGTCCCATTATTCATTTGGTGTTCATCGTTACCCTCACCTTAATGAACTCATTTTTGACCCTAGACACTTTATTTTATTTTTCCCAATCCATGTATCATTATTCTAAGCATTGTGCAATGAACTTATTCAAGATGTACGAAGGGCTTATAGTAAACAAAAACACACCCAGAATCTAGGGTCTCAGAGACTCACCGTGGGATCCCAGATGCCCAAATTACTCCAGTTTCATAAGATTTCTGTGAAAAAATCAATTACATTGGCTCATTAAGATGATTATTTTTAATAATTAAAGATGAATGAGGCCCCTAAAATCAGAATCAAACTTCCAGTTCCAAGGCTAGGATCATAACTCTACAAACTTGTAACCCAAATCACTTTCAGAAGTCATTCCTAAACTAAGATATCCATTCAACCACTAAGTAGATATCACTCATCAATCATCCAACCTCATCAATTTCAGATTCAATGCACAATGTAATTACCAAAGAAAAATTGTCCATAGGCAAAAACCATTTGAAAAAAAAATGTAAAACCTAAAATTGTGCAAGATTTTTTAAAAAATTCACCCATTTTTTAGCAAAAAGATTTAATTTTCAGTGGGAATTGATGAACTCTCAATTAAACATAGTGTATCATAGTTAATAATTAACCCCCTCCCCCACACTTAAAACCCAACTTTGTCCCCCAATGTTTTCTTCGAAATATGGAAAAGAACAATTAATCAATTATGTTTCAAAATAGATTTTTAATTTAGCAGATTTATGACATGCATCTCCTTAACTTTCAAAAATATTGTTTTTTACAATTAATCACTTAACAGTAGGTTCATTAGAAAGTACATGCACTATCATTTAAGTTCAGTGACAAATATTTTCCATTAAAGCTTAAACAAAGCATATAAATTGTGGGTATATAGAGAATTAAGTGTAAGGAATTTCATAAAATAAGATTCAATTCAATATTCAATAACACATAAGGCAAGCATTCCTAACACCCCTTAGCAAAGCACATTCAACAAAAAGACAAAAAAAACCAGCAAGAATGTACCCCCCCCCCCCCACACACTTAATTTCATACAGTGAAATGGTTTTAACAACAGTGAAATTAAATTTTTCAGCAGAGGCACATGCATAATTTTTAAGAACAGCATAGTGACATGTAGCCGAATTTTATTCCAATCAGAGAAGAATTTTAAAATAAGAATTAATAAAAAGATACTTCCCTGACTAGATTTTCTATTACTCCTTCAACATGGGAATTACACTCCTTTATTGACACAAGTAGCGGCAACCTGTGACAGAACCAGGAAACAAATAACATGCAGTAAAATGTATTTCACAAAAATAGAGCACAGAAGCAGAATTTTATTCAAGGTTAAAAAGAAACAACATTAGACAAAAATAACCATGGGTTGCCTCCCATGAAGCACTAGATTTAAAGTCCCCACCATACTTTATTCAAGAATAGTTTTCAAGCACTGTGAAGGTATCCAATCCCTTTGGTTGTCCCTCAAAATAAAGTTTCAGTCTCTGGCCATTAACTAACATGGGTTTATTCTATTCACCTAAAATTTCAACAGCACCATTCTTAAGCACTCTCACTATAGTAAAAGGTCCAGACCACTTAGACTTCAGTTTCCCAGGAAAGAGATTAAGTCAATAGTTAAATAGGAGGACCTTTTGTCCAGGTTTTAATTCCTTGTTTTGAATGATAGAATCATGGAAGATTTTAGTCCTCTCTTTATAAATTCTTGAATTATCATAACTCTCTCTCTGAATCTCATCAAGCTAACTCATCTCAAGTAACCTCCTCTCACCAGCACTCTTAAAATCAATGTTCAGAGCCTTAACTTCCCAATAAAACTTATATTTCAACTCCATAGGTAGATGATAGCATTTCCCAAACAACATCCTGTAAGGATACATACCTATTGGGGTCTTGAAAGCAGTACTATATTCCCATAAAGCTTTATACAATTTAAGAGACAATTATTTCCTAGAATTCGACATAGTTTTCTCAAGATTTTTTTTTAATTTCACTATTATAAATTTCCACCTATCTACTAGACTATGGATGATAAGGAGTATCAGTTCTATGAACACAAACATATTTCTCCAATAAAGCATTAAATTTATAGTTCTTAAAGTGTGTTCTATTATCAGTGATAAAAGCTCTTGGGATGCCAAATCTTGTAAAGATGTTCCTTTTCACAAATTTTATTACATAATTGGCATGATTGTTGGGAAGTGCCACTGACTTAACCCATTTTGAAACATATTATACAACAACAAGAATATATTCATTCTCATGAGATGATGGAAATGGACCCATGAAATCTAAGCCTCATACATCAAAAATCTCGACTTCAAGAATTAATTTTTGGGGTAACTCCTGCTTTTTACCAAAATTACCTAGCCTCTGACATCTATCACAGCCAACCACAAAGCACTTAGCATCTTAAAAAAGGGCAGGCCGATAAAAACAAGATTGTAAAACTTTCTGAGTAGTTATTTCACCATCATGGTGACCTCCCCAAGGTAAGGAGTGAAAAATTTCTAAGATAGGCATCATCTCTTCCTCATGTATACATATCCTAAGAATAAAATTAGAATATCTCTTAAACAGTAGGGGATCATCCAAAAGATAATATTTAATTTTAGAAATGAATTTATTTCATTGGTTATTGGACAATGTTTTGGGAAAGACACCTACTTCCAGGAAATTGGCAAAATATGCAAACCAAGGAGATTTCCTGATAGAAACAGTAAGTAGGTTTTCATCAAGAAAGGAAGAGTTAATCTCCCTAGAATTCTCAGATTCAGATTGAGTAAGAGGAAGCCTAGAAATGTGGTCAGCAACTAAATTTTTATCTCCCTATTTATCCCTAATATCTCAATAAAATTCTTGTAACAATAGAAGCCATCTAATCAGCCTGGGTTTAGTTTCCATCTTAAACATAAAATATTTTAAAGTAGAATGATCAGTGAAAATAATGACTTTTGAACCTAAAAATTACTATCTAAACTTGTCTAGAGTAAAAAAAATAGCTAACAATTCTTTTTCAGTGGTGGTATAATTCTTTTGGGCTTCATTTAGCAGTCTACTAGCATAGTACACCACATGTAGTTTCTTATCATTCCTCTTTCCAAGGACATCACCTACATCTATGTCACTAGCATCACACATAAGTTCAAAAGGTAGTTTCCAATCAGGTGCAGGGATGATAGGTGATGTAGTGAGTTTCTCTTTAACAAAATTAAATGATTTCAAATAGTTCTCATCAAAATTGAAAGCTGCATCCTTGAACAACAAAGAACATAAGGGATTAGTTATTTTAGAAAAATATTTTTTGAATCTCCAGTAGATACCCTCATGCCCTAAGAAACTTCTAACACATTTAACATTTACAATAGGTGGATGTTTTTTAATAACATCAATCTTAGAAGTATCAAATTCTAGACCTCTCTTTGAAACCTTATGAGCAAGAAATATTCCTTCTGTAACCATGAATTGAAACTTATACCAATTAATAACAAGGTTGGTTTCAATGCATCTTTCCCAGACTAACCCAAGATTTCCAAGACAAGTATCAAAATTACTACCCACAATAGAGAAATCATCCATGAAAAACTCAATGATTCTTTCAATAATATCTGAAAAGATAGCCATCATACACCTTTGAAAGGTTGATGGAGCTCCACAAAACCCAAATTTCATATGCCTATAGGCAAATGTTCCAAAGGGGCATGTGAAAGTGGTATTTTCCTGCTCCTCTAGAGCAACATGAATCTGATTGTAACCAGAATACCCATCCAGAAAATGAAAAAACTCATTTTTAGGAAGCCTCTCAAGAATATTATCTAAAAAGGGAATTGAAAAATGGTCCTTTCAATTGGTAGAATTAAGCTTCCTATGATCTATACAGACTCTCCATTTTGTGTCTTTCCTAACTTGAACTTCTTCATTCTTTTCATTTTTAACTACAGTGAAGCCACCCTTCTTGGAAAAAACCTGGAAAGGGAAGACCCAAACACTATCATAAATGGGATATATCATTCCAGTGTCCAAAATTTGGATAAATTATTCTCTCAAAACTTCTTTCATGTTAGGATTTGATCTTATTTGACATTCCACCTTAGGATTATGGTCAAGTTCCATAGGTATTTTATGAAAACAAAATAAGGGACTAATACCCTTGATATCAGCTATTGTTTAGACTATGGAAGATTTAAACTTCTTCAAAAGATTAAAAAATATGTATTCTTGGTTTTCATTGAGTTGAACAGAAATTAATACAGGAAAAGTAGTGTTCTCACTTAGAAATGAATATTTAAGATGAGCATGAATTGGTTTTAGTTCAAGAGTAGGTGGTTCTATACTCAAAGGAAGACTCTTAGGACTGGGAGGTCCAAGATCTTCAACATACCTCTTGTAAGGAGTATTAAATGATGAAATATTTTCAATTTCATCTTCAAATTCAGAAGTAACAGTGCTGCTTTCCAAAGTGGGTAGTACATTGTCCAGATTTTCTAGATCAGATTTCAACAAGTTTATCAAAGAAGAATCATATCGTTGTCTTATAAGTTCTCCCTCAATATCATAAAAGTTTTCATCAAGGTTGGTATTAACAGAAACACCCTCAAATTTACTCAAAAATATCCTAAGTTCATAAACACAGGGCTCTACTATAGTAGAAACTGGTAAGTTATCCAGTTCTAGAAAATTTTCTAGATTTGGAATTTGAACAGAATTATCAATTTCTAAAGTAGATTCAACATGATTTTCAGCTTCAAAATTATTTTCTTCAATAGAGGATTGATTTTCATATTTTTCAATATTTTTATTTCAGTTATCATCTTCTAAGGACTCTAGAATTGAATAGTTTTAAAAAAACATTGGTCCTTTAACATTTTTAAACACATTGAACTCTTCTTGTTATTATCCAATTTTAAAAATTAGTTGAACCTTGGAGACATCAATGAAAGCACCACTTGTGGCCAAGAAGGGCCTACCCAAGATGATTGGCACCTCTTGATCACACTCCATATCCAAGTCCAAAAATTCAGCAGGCAAAAATAGCTTCCCAACCCCAACTAGAAAATCATCTACCTTACCCACAAGATGAGTAAAAGATCTATCAACTAACTATAGTATGACTATGGTGGGTTTAAGGTCACCCAACCTGAACTGATGAAATAGTGAGTATGGGAGAAGATTAATTCTAGAAACTAAATCACACAAACAGTTCATCTGATCAGAGCCTCTTAGTGTGAATGATATGAAAAAACTACCTAGGTCTTTCAGTTTAGGTGGGATTTTCTTTTGTAGTACAGCAATGCACTCTTCAGTGAGGCTATAAGTAGCAAATTCTTCTAGATTTTTTTTGTTTGAAACAATTTTCTTAAGAGATTTCAAGTAAGATGGGATTTGAATCAAATCTTGTATGGAAGGAATATTCACTTGGAGTTTAGATAGGATACTAAGGAACTAAAGAAGTTCAAATTTGGTGTTACTTTGTCGTTTCACCTTCTCAGGGAAAGGGATATGTGGGGAAAAACTTTCAGTACAATAGGTATATCCCTCACCTCTTCCTAAACTTTTTCTTTTCCATTATTCCTTTGATTTTTAGATGATCTTTCAGCTTGATCATCAGGTGACAAATTCAAATTTATATCATTTTCAAGACTTTTCAATGAATTTCCAGCATGTGTGCAAAGAAGATTTTTATTTCCAGATTGAAATAGATTTTTATTTTGGGAATTTTCATTGTATGTTTTAGCTACAGTTTGAGTATTAAGCCCACTTCTAGTGACAAAAGATATAGAATTCTCCCTATGGTTAATTTTAGTGTTACTAGGAAGTCTACCTTTTCTCTAGATAAAAAATCTATACTAATATGACCTAATTGTGTTTCCATGTTTTCATTATCACGTCAGTTTGCATTTTATTAGACTCATATTGATTTTGATGTTTGGTTAGCTGAGTCATGTATATTTCTTATTAATAGTTGACTTTATTTAAGATTAGATCAAGCTTTGAAGACATGTGACTATCATTTTTTTCCTTTTATATTTAAAGACTCGCCCATCTGTTGATTTTGAAAGTTTGGTCTTGGTTGATTAGATTAATTAGGGGTAGTGGATTATTTAATTAAGCCTAAATCATTCCATGACAAATTAGGGTGGTTCCTATAGCCTTGATTATAATTGTCTGAAAATGGATCTTCTTTAGGAGGCATCGTAGGACCATATTTAGCAAAGTTTTAATTCTCTTGTTGTTGTGATGGCATATCAAAATTAGGACAAATTTTTTTAGTATTTATAAACATACCATAGTGGACACACTGTTCCCTTAAGGATTGGTTGGTATTTTGACATCCTAGTTGGTTCACAATTTTTTTAGAATCTTGGTTCATTAAATATTGATGTTGGTTGGTGATTTCAGCCAGTTGAGCTTGAGTTTCATTCATTAAAGCAGTGTTTGAATTAACATTTTTATTGACTCTTTTTCTTCTTGAATTTTTATGTTGTGAATTATGTGAAAGATTATTAAAATTTTTTCTAAGTTCATCATCTGTTTTATCATTTTAATTACCCCCAGCAGCTTGGTCTACTAGAATTTGTCCAGAAGAGGGTTGCCCTATATAGAAAGTATCCATAATAATGTGTGATCGGAGTTTATGGAGGGGACACTGACTAAGAAGATCCCTAAAGCTATCCCAAGATTCATGAAAATATTCTCCATCCTCTTTATAGAAACTAGTGATCTTAGTTATAAGTTCACCTTTATGTCTTTGAGGATAAAATTTAACAATGAAATAGTTATACACTTGATCCCGGTTTTCAAAAATGTTCTCATCTAGACTCAGAAACCAATTTCTAGCATTACCTTTAAGGAAAAAGGGAAAGAATCTCATTCTTAGTTCATTTTCCGTGAGTCCTAGAAGTGTTTATTGCTACATGGTATTATATAAGTATCCAATGAAGTCAAGGGAGTCCTCATTAGAGGGTCTATTAAAAGAATGCAATAATGAAAAATCTGACTGTTTCAATTCATAGTTTCTGGCTCTAGGATATAACCTAATGGATGATGGATTGCTTGAAACTTGAAGAAGTTGAAACTCCCTTATCCTAGGCCTTTCATTTTCATCTAAGAGTTCTAGATGATTTTGAATGTTGTTATTAGGAACTCTATTATCTAAGTTTTCCATTTCAGTTTTTTTCTTCTTTCTTATAGTAGTGAGATGTTTATCTAATTCAAGGTTCATATGCTCTAATCTAGAACCAGAAGATCTTGTGTTCATACAAACAGGAATAGACAGAACTCAACAGTAACAATTAAAGAATAAATAAAACATAATTTTTTTATAATTTTCATAAAAAAATCAATTTCAAAATTTTTTTAAATTTTTTTATATATGTGTGTTTTTTAGTTTTTTTTAGAATAATGGCTCGTACCTTCCCCAGCAACGGTGCCAAAAACTTGACCTAAACCATCATTGAAGTCAGTCGAAGTTTAAAATTTATATTCCTACTAACTACTATATATGTGGCAAGCAGGGTCAAACCCGCGGGAAAGGTAAATTTGGACACTAGTCTTCTAAAAAAACTTCGCAAACTTCACTGTTGAGGACAATGGAGTGATTTTTCTTTTTTCAATTTATATATATATATTTATTATTTTGTATTTTTATAAGCAGTAGAGTAACAAAACATTGGAAGACATGTTTAAAAAATAAATTGAAACTATAGGCAGTTGTAAAACATGGAATAACAAGGATATAAAACACCGATAAAAAGAACAAACGATTAAAATGCTCGGGAAGTAATCTCCATTATACTGGTCTTGAAGGTGTTTCAATTCACTTATAGGTTGTTGCATAGTACCACTGTAAAGAGTATGACTCACCTCCCTCTCCAAGAGTTAAGTCACACAATCAAACAAATTTAAGAGTTAACCACTCCAAAATTAATCAACTGTGAACTATTTACAAATTAACAGTAAGACAAACTACCATAAGTCTTGAAGTATTTTTAATCTATTATCTTTTGAAAATTGTTTCCATAATCAATCTCGCCACCTGACTGTGAAATTTTGAAATTAAACTTTGGTGAAAAAATTCAATTGAATGAATTCAGTATTGATCTCACCGATCAATACTGAATACATTAAAATGATAAAGTGAAATGAGAGTTTAATGATAACCAGTGGAACTTAAATATATACCCAAACTAAAAACTTATCTAGACATCATCTATATTACGTATAATAAAACAATTCAATTACAAAGGAGAATAATTGAAAGAAAACAAAGGAAAAAAAACTCTCTTTTCTAGCATGAATTACCACTCCTGGACCTCGGATCTCAAAGGAATGGTTCTCTGAGAGCTGCTCCAGAATTTTCCCCAAGGTTCTTACTCTCCTTCTGAGAGAATGATCGAATCTATAATGAATTTCATCCTCCCCCCCAAGTCTTGTTGCTTTCTATATCTTAATTAGCCACTATCTTCTGCTGCTCATCACTGGAACTCTTCAGCGAATTTAATTCATCTTCCACTATTCCACCGCACATGTATCTTTTTTTCACGACTGGCACGTCGTGCTAGTTTTCCCCCCGTAACTAAATTCCGTTAAGTTAGTTATGTGAACTTGGATAGGTTTTCAACTATTGAATGATCATGCACAAGAAAAAAAACATTTGAAAGAAAAATGAAGGAAATAAATATAATAATTATTAAAAATAATAACTGTTATTAATTAATAGAATACATAGCTGGTAATTATTATTCATTTAATTTATACCTTAAATTATTATTAAATTTATTATTATGATTATTTAAGGTTTATAAAATGTTAGTATTAAATTAAACTATTTAATTAATAATTAGATTAAATTATTAAGATTAATATTTAATTAATTAATATTATTAGTAGGTGGTAAATAAAACTTCCTTAAATACATTTTTTCCAAAATTAGATTATTTTTAATTATGATTTATTAATAATAATAATAATTATTATTTTATTATAAAAGTTACGTTATGAAAATTAATTAAATGTCTGAGTAGAATTAAGTTAATTGAGTTAGTTGAAAGAACTTGAATCAATTATTATTATCATTTAAAAAAATTAGAAGTTTTATTAATTATACATTTATTTTATATATTGTTGTTATTTAATGTTATTATTTAATCAAGTTATTTATTTTTTTATTAATATTATTAATGCTAATTAAACATATTATTATTTCAAAGATTAGATTATTTACTATTTTAACTTAATAAGATTAGTTTATCTTAATTAAGAATTTATGTTTTTAAAAGTTTAATTTAATTAATGTTTTTTTATTTAACATTATTATTAATTGTTTATTTAATAAGTTTTACGGTTTTATTAAATTTATTTATAATTTTAATTTTAATCATTTTATTGTTTATTTATTTATTTTTATTTATTTAAAAAAAATTATTCCCCGATCTTCTTCGCCAAACCCTTCATGCACAGACGCTGCATCACAAGGGCTGGATTAGAGATTTCCTCCCCCTGAGATCGACGACGGCCTCCAAACATTGGCACGACAGAGGATCACTTCTCCTCTGGTTTGTTTGTTCCCCTTCATCATACAACATTGGCGGTGCTAGGTGGCTTCGAGCAGTGGATACCACTGCCGCAGAGGTCAGTCGCAGAAAGCTTCTTCCACCCAACACAGAGAATCAGTGGGTCTCCACTTGAAGAAAAAATAGAGATCATAAATAACTTGACAAGAAAATAAAACATCATCTCAATTGACATAGCAGTGCGTGGTTCAAGACGGCGGACTCCAGTAGGCGGCAGTGTCCTCTTCAGCACAACGTTGAATCCTTAGGTCACAACAACAGTTATGAAACTCAGCTGAATTCCGATTTCCAAAACTGTAGAAGTGTGATATGTGAAGTCTTGATTTGTTGCTGATGAGATGAGTAGGAAATGAAATTGGGAAGACATTGGCTACGGCACGTTGGTATGAGGGAGGCTGGAGAGAAGAATCTGATCTTGTATCAGTGTGAGGGGAAGGCATCGGTGTGAGGGATGAGAGATCGATAAAGAGAAAGAGGGATCAGTGTGTCAAGAAGCATTGGCAATGGTGGAAATAAAATAAATGGACTCAACAATAGTGTGGAATTGGGAAGCGTAGGTAAGTGTGTTAAAATCAGTGTGTGAAAAGTGGATAGTAAGGGAGAATCGGTGTGTTGGATGACTCACCAATAGTAAAGAATACAAACTAGTCACCGATAGTTAAATGGTAAATGAGTAAATAATCAGTGTAATGTGAATCCAATGAAATGAATTGAACAGTGAGTCATTGTCTCACCAGTTGTTAAAATAAACAACGGTGTGTTGCGACAGATTGGAGAATCGATAGAAAAAAGAATCGGTGACTCAAGGGGATCAGTGCGTCGCAACAAACTGTTAGTTAAAATAAAAGAGATTTGTGTGTGACACACTGATGGAAGAAAATAACGACTCTCCAATGGTTAAGATAATAATAAATAACCAGTGTGATGTGAAACCGATGATGATTTGGGATATCGGTGAGTCATTGAATCACCGATAAAATGAGAAACTGAAACCGATGCAAGTGATCGGTGAGTCATGATATCAGTGAGACAATGAATCAGCGTGATGTGGAATCGGTACGTCAACTCACAGATAGAAAAAAATGAGATGTAACCGATAAAATTTAATTTAAAGCAAATAATAATATAAATAAAACATTAATTAATTAAAACAAAAGTCAAAATAACTAAATTATTAAAGTCTAATTAATTAACTGTAACTAAAATCTAACTAAATTATTTAACAAACTAAAAAAATAAAAGCGACTAATTATTAACTAAGTATATATATATTATGATTAATTAATTATATGTCTAAAAAACGCAGAAAACCTACAAATAACTAACCGCAAACATGAAAATAAATAAAATTATATAAATAAATTAAACAATAAAGTTAAATAATTAATTGACAAAATGAAACTTAAAATTAAAAACACATTATTTTATTAAACTTTAACTTAAACTGTTAACTTATTTATTAAGAAATAATTATTAAACATATTATTTAACAAAATTAATTTATTATAATAAATCTTAATTAATGGATAGAATATTAAAATATAGTCTAAATTAATTAAAACATAAATTAAGAAATTAAATAAGTATTTATTATTAATGTCAAATTATTAAAAGGTGAGAAGATTAATATTATTATACTAAAAATTAATTTAATATAATTATAATAATTAGAATGACTAGATAAAAAGACTAAAAACACTTATTTAATAATGAAAAATGATTAATTAACATATTTGGTGTTAAAAATACATATATTCCATTATTTATTAAAGAATGTCACAATAAGTAATTAAATTGATAAAAATTAAATAAAAGATGTGGAAAAAATAAGTAAAAATAAGGCCACATCAACATTCATTCCTTCAACATCTCATGTTGTTGATGTTTCCAATAATATTGATGCTCATCCTACATACACAAATCATCCTGAACTTAACGCATATTCTATATAATATCATCATGATCCCATGGTCTTTCCATGTACTCAGTACCAAATGATGACCCTATACTATCTCATATCAAGATAATAGATGACCCCACAACACCACCATAATTACAGTAGTCAATTATCATGGACCGATGCTGATCACCCACACATTATCAATACCATTCATAGTCTCCCACATCTTGGTGGCCTCATCAAATCCTGACACCTAAGAGACCTATTCCTAAAACTCATCTTGACAAAATCATGTGTGATAAGGAATGACCACATATTTCATATTCAAATGCAACTTGAAATCGAAAAAATAAATAAATGAATTTGAGGTAATTTAAAAAACTGGGAAAATATCTACCACAATAAGAAATTGATTCTCAACCATAATATTGTCGGTAATAGGTTTAGTGTCCATCATCTTATAAATATTAAACTTTTTAACAACTGAATCAGTACTGGACTACATATAAATAACATAAATATATTACATTATAAGAATATATAGAGTAAAAAAATTACATTCCATATGTTGTCGATGAATTTAAAACACATGATTCCTAGCTCTGTGTGTTCCCTCCTACATCCCTTGGGTTTTTACCAGATGATGACTACCTCTGAAAGGTTTACCCTTTATATTATGGGAATCACCAATCTTTGGTATGGGTCAGGATGTATTTTGGTTAATGATATTAGAATGAATGACAAAATAGTAATAGAATCTTTCTTGATGGAACTCATTCTAAATATTTGTAAAAGACAATGAAAAAATTGACACATTCAAATATCCCATCCCTCCTAGATGGAGATCATTAGGCAAACATAAATTAGAGACTATAAACCATAAAAATAATTAAGAATATAATGTTAATGATTAAATATTTTTTAAAATATTACTTTAAATAATAGCTAGTGGTCAAACATGTGATGATGCACATTGATGGGAACCATATCCCATGACACCCATAGACCATAATAATAAATGTATCGAATCAAATATTTCTTCTTATTAATTATATATAAAAATTGTGCCAAAAAGAACAGATAATCAATCAATTAGTACATAAATAAGTTATCTATAATAAATAAAAATAAAAATATGTATATACCTCTATAAGTTTTCCTCAAATTCCATGGAGGGAATTCACTCAACAATTTTGTATTGAAACCCAAATATCAAACTATATAACCCATCTATGTCAATGATGTAGTGTGATAATCATACTGAGTAGATGATGGGTCATCAGGATGATCATTGGGTAATAAACATCATTGAGGGCCTAAAACTTCCCATCCATATCTTCTTTGTAAATATAAAAAGGAAAAATATTTTCACATGTAAATAATTATTAATATTGTTATAAAGTAGTTTGAATAAAATAAATTTCTATAAGAGAATGTATTATTTCATTCATCATCGTCCTATTTATATTCATCATTTTAAATGTTTAAACCTTCCATTTGAGAATCATCTATTTTCATATAAAACTTAATTTCATCACATTTTATTATTTTAAATTCATTTGTAACATTATCAACATTATCAACCCCATTATAAAATTACTACGGGGTTTTATCATCAATATATTTATATCATTGTTCAAAAAATGTATGTGGCGATGTCTCTTGAAAAATTTCAATATCTTTCACTCCAATAGTAAATATTTAATTTTCATTAAATTTATTTAAATGAGATTTTATTTTTATTTCACTCCACCAATAAATTTTTTCTCTCAATGTACCATAGTTATTTTCATAATAATCATTATGTGCTGATGAGATCTTTCAATCGCACGCAAATGGTTCCATGTCATGGATCAACACACAACCCTCAATCACTAACAAAATAATATCATTTAAAAATTATTTTATATTTCTTTCCTATATAACATAACTCAATTATTTCAACCACCATTCCATAAATGTAAACAACACATTCTTTATGATGAGATCTTTCAATCGCACACAAATGTTCTATGATTCATTTATGATTCACCATATGTGATAGTATGAAATAAAAAACCTACAACCACATATTCATTATATGATTTAATCATTTTTATAGTGGGTTACACAAGGAAAAAAATATACTATAAAGTATATTTTTATGTTGCAAAATGTTGAAAAATTAAAAAAAATATTAACATATATATGATAAAAAGTTGGTTCTATATGTTTTACCATAAAAATTTTAAATTACAATAATTTTTAACTAGTAGGAAGAATTATGTTTTCAACCATATTCAACATCTACTATATTAATTTCTATGAATTTTTTATATGATCATTGTTATAACCAGACTGGGTTATTCTGAACACTTATAAGGGAGAATCTATGTTGGAGATATATTATTCTTATATAATATTTTTATTCCATTACCACATAGACCTCTTATAATCTATATTATCTCATTATATGACCTTTAATTCATTTGTTAGAAAACACACAGTGTGTATTGTGTATTTATATGGTTTGATTACCATCTAAATTCTCTACTCGAGAACTGGTGGACATAGCGCCTTCATCTCTTTTTTTAATAAGGTTCCATGAATTGGTTTCCCAATTCACGCCCAATGGAATTTATTAAAATTAATGTTTTCAATGAAAACACGAGGTGTAATGGATTTAAACCATCCCAAAATAGATAAAACAACAAAATACATATAAAACCTTAAAGTATCGAGTAACGAGTCTTCAAACAGCCTCAAATAAGATCCAACGAGAGTCCAGGACCTCCACTGCAGAAGTAATAGTGTGCAGTCCGTACATGCATTATCCTCCATTCCATGACATTTCCTGCTTCAAAACTGACTACAGAGAGGAAGGAAACAAAGTTTCTGTCCATTCCAGTAAACCAAAATAGAATTGTCAGCCAGAATATAAAGCCAAAAAATTCCAAAAAAGAGCCAGAGAAGAATTATGTAAACCAACAAGATCCTGAACACATAAATCTGACACCCAAAAAATTGCCAATGTAGTAGCATAGAAACAGAATGAAACCATAGGATTTGAAAACACATAGCTGAAGTCAGAAGATAGAATCAATGACATCACAGAAAGTCCACTTTCAGAATCATCAAGAGGTTTGTAAGTTCATCTTCAATTTCTCATTGAAAATGAATCTCTTAGCCTCTAAGTACTGTTCAGAATTAATAATCCCACGTTGCAACTCCTGTTGAGAAATTTTTTGTTTCTTATCCATGTGGGAAATCCATTCCTGAATATCATCTTCTGTGAATTGATGCGAGTAATAATATAAGACAATGCTAGATTCTTGAATTGTTGGTTTTTCTAGCTCTTTTTCATAAGTAGACTGTTTGTTGAAATCCATCGATCTAGTAGAAATTGTCCTTTATATTTGTGAATAATCCTTACACCTTCTAGTTTTCTTTGGTTTCGAGGTAATGAAACCATCTGTGTCTACCAATGGATTTTTCCCTTTTTTAGCCATGGAATTCAGGTACACTTCATTTAGTTTCCCAGGTTTGTCTTCTTCCTCTGTTGATGAGTCCTTATCAGATTCTTCATTCTGATCTTTTTTTCCTTCCTCTTGATCGACATTGACATTTAGGGTAGGACATTCGTTACTTGTGGCAATTGTTGGGATCACATCAAGATACAAGGAACGATCTTCCATAGAATGATGAGAAGAATCCTTAACAGAAACTTGTGGAGTACCCCTATTCTCCACAGGCAAAGGTTCTGTAGCATCATAAACCGCCCTGACAAATTATCCAACATGATTCTCAGAAATGAAAGTATCTTTTGTGACATCCTTAACCACTAAATTAGTGTCTCTACTCTCATCAACTATCTGACAAGACTCCTTAGAAGTGCTTGGAACATTGGAAGTACTTGGAGTTTTAGAAGGGTCAGATATCTTAACATCGATAGGAAGAGGATCCTGTGATTTAGAAGAAATATTGGTGACTTTTTCCACCCATTGTGATTTTATCTGTTTTGGAGGAGGAAACTCTAGCTTTCCACAGCTATTGAAATAATGACCAATTTTAAAACACTTGATACAAAAAACTGGAAGGTTTTCAAAAACCACATTCTGAACAAAACCCTTATCCCCATTCTGAATCCAAATTCAGTTTGGGAGATCTTTTGAAAGATCGATTTCAGTGCATACTCTTGCAACCGAAGGTCTTTTCAAATTTGTAGTAGCATAGTCTAGGTTTATAGGAGTTCCAAAAAGATTGGCAATAGAAAATAATGCATTTCTTTTAAAAAGATGAATTGGAAATTCTGGAAAGGAAATCCATATAGGAACAATGGGAGATTCAACACCAACAATGTAATCCGGTATCCATTTTAGCACTTTCATGGTGGATCTCCCAAAATTACATGAACCACGCATCCAAAATCGATAATAATCCGAATCCGATGAAAAACGAAACAACACATTAGAAGAGTTCAAGAAACCGATTTGGAAATCGGTGAAACGTATCTTTTCGAGAGTGTTTCTAAGGAATAGGAGCGAAGGGCGATGTTTTGGGAATTTTACGATCAAGGTGAAATGTAAATCCGAGGCAAGTGCGGTTACCTCATCCTTTATTAATGATATAGCATTTAATCCCCGATGTCTGAATGATTTTGGATCAAACTGCTCTTTAATCTTCAGGTCAGTGGATGAATCACCCACGACTACTTCGGTGAAGGTCCGAGCATCACAAATCCCTTCTCTAGGGTTTGCATCACCAACACCTGCACCAGACCAAGCCCTGGCTCCCGATCCCGCTCCCATCCACTCATCTGATCACTTTGAGTACCTTGTCATGCAAGGAAGGTTCATAAATATGTATGGAAGTATAAATGAAAATATTTTAACTAGGTATTATTATAGGTGAAGGTTCATACCAATAATAGTGTATGATATAATAAGAATTGTATTCCTATTATGCACATATGATCAGAGTCTTAATAGATCATCTTACTAGGAAAAGGTTATGGTATCACCTCAAACCATGAGAAGCTCTCGGTAACACCTTTTATCATGTGAAACTCATACTAGAACCCCCTACTATGAAAATACAAGGGTATAACCTCATATATACTTAATCTCATGTTATCACCTCTTACTATGTGATGATCACGGATGTACCTCATTTAATACGAAGCTCATGGTATCTCCTCCAACTATCACACAATCATACCTCATGATAGGTCATAAATCACTATAGAATGACTTTAATTGGTCAAAAATCATATGAATGGATGATCTAAATCTAATTAAAGGTACTTGTATGTATAGAATATTTAATTTTTGATTGACTAGTGAGATATCGAATATAATATTGTTCTAGGGTTACGTAAGGTGGAAGATGACATGGTATGTCTCGGGAAATGTTTCTTGGTTTTACATGTGGTGATCTTGTGTTTTATTCGTATCATTTAGAATATTAATAGTGACATGTGAAGTGTATCTTTACAAAATCAGAGTCTTATATAACATGAAAATTCTTGACAACCCATCATGTATCCTTAGACTCCTAATTTTGAGTATCTAGGTATGCTCTTGGATTCATATTCCTTTATCTTCATGCCACTATGCATGGTACTATCATCCAAATCTATGTGACTTAGTGCACACTCATGCTTATAAATTCAAGTTCTTTTATTCCCTACCACATTATATTATATCTTTTGGATGGAACCAATAGGGTGAGCTCTACTCCCAAAAGCTTCGTTGAGTTATCCTTTTGGATGATTCAAGGTTGGAAAATATTTTTCATAACTCTTATAAAAGGAGTTAGTAAATATTTCAATATAATTTAAGGCCACCTTAGATTTCATCATCCAAAAATTTAAATATTTTTTCAAGATATAATATAAAAAAATTATTGTTTATCCCTATATATTTTTAATTATTTAAACCAACATGGAATGAATATTTAATGTAACTACTACATATATGAAACAAAATCTTGGATTCTATTATTCTTCAATAATATTCTTCTTCATATCATATTGAATCTATTTGAAAATAAATAAAACATACACATATTGGGCTAAAACATATCCCCCATTTTATTTTTTGGTAAATACCAAAATGGAAATTATATATCAATATTATTTATTACTTTTCTCTACCAGTTACTATTTACTGATTATTTAAATTTCTCTCCCAATTATAGATAATAAATACAATGATCTTGGGAAAGTTGTAATAATTCAATGATAATAAACTATAATCATCCATTCCATATTTTTTCTATATTCTCCATGATCTTTATAGATAAAAAGATGGTTTTACCTTGACAACAGTGTTTTCCCTTTTAAAATAAAATCTTACCAAATGCAATGAGAGGTCAAAAAGTTTTCTTCAATGTTTGTCAAAACAATATCAGGTTGTTTAATGAAATGATTATCATTATCCTTCTATATTAATACTATTTTAAAGATATAATGATTCAAGAAATTTTTGTAACATTCTCCATCATTCTATACCTCAGAGAGACGTTCCTCAAGATCATAAAAATGATTTATCTCCTTAAAATATGTATATCAAGATGTTTTATATTTAGAAAAAAATAAAAAAGTATCATATACATGTGGATGTACTAATTTGAAAGCATTCATATCATTATCAAGGATAATTTTATAATTATTTATTCCATGATACTAATTTACTGTTTAATCTTATATGGACATATTCTAATTTATACAATGAAGAATTTATATCCATCATTTTTTCTCATGTTCAACCCATGAGTAAAAAATTCACCACTAATTTCCAAAATTTTAAAAATATTTAAAATAATAAAATCTTGAAATAATGTGGATCACCTTACCCCATCAATGTAATGAACATGGTTGAAATTATTTTCTCAACCATTTCCATCCATTCTTCATACAACCACATTTTATTACAATATCAAATTTTATTTTAGGGATCATGACTCTATATAGATCTTTAACTCCTTTTGGGAAGATATTGTGTTCATATCAACATTTATGTTGAATGAATTATATATTATTTTTAAGGCCTTATCTTGTTTTTAGAAAATAGTTAAATAACCTTTTTTATTTTCTCCAGCTTTTATGAAACATACACATATATATTTTTCAATATAGGGGTTTTATTTTGTTTAAAACCTATCAGATAATTGGAAATCATTATGTGTTTTATTTTATTTTTTCCATTTTTAACTAGCTCTTCTTTTTTATTCATATAATTTATTTTCATTATCCAAATATTCTAGCTATATTAATTAATATTAATTAAGAAAATTTCAAACCTGTATAGGGTCTTTACATGTTAACAAGTGTCTTTTATTATTCACATCATACTTTTTATATGTGGAACTCCTCCTAGTCTTCTTAACAAAATTTGTAACTATTCTTCATTCCTATTAATGTACAAGGTAAGTGGAATCTTATTAATTTAATTCTTTGGATAAATTTTATATATTGAATTATTTTACTTTTATCCCATGTGTCCCTCTCTATTAATTTCCATCTTTTTTGGTTTTTTCTTCCCATTTTATTTAAATACATTTTGAGGTGTAAATTCACTACATCTATGATAACAACTTTTAAAAAAAGTATTTTTTATCTAGAATATCAAACTTCTTTTATATAAACATATTCTTTCTTTTAGTTGATTTTTATTCTTCTATAGTCACAAAACCCTTGAAATGGGACTCAATTATGCATTATAATTTAGAGGATTATACCAAAAACTCAATGATAAATGCCCAGATATTTTAATTCCTAGATAACAAATTAAATATATTTATCTTTTGAAATTGAATTCATATGTCCAGAGTTTTTATAATGGGTTTTTTTGACTTTTTTCATCACTATTTATGATGATGTAACATCCCAACCCAGGCACCACACACTGGTTCCCTGAGTCTATTTTTCACATGAACTTAGGCGTGCATGTCGTTATACCAGAGGTTACCAACTACAAGCAAGGGACAAATATATAACATGGGGAGACTATACACTCTTTATCAGTCCAACACAACAGAAAAAATAAATTAAAAAAATCAAATGACATAAACAATATCAAGAATAATACCATAACCAAAACAAATCTTTATCACATGATATACCAAAACAATGAAAACATATCCAAACTAAATCAATAAATATGTTGTTATATATATGTTTCAAGTTTCAATATGAAAAACCCAAAATAATGAAACCTTTACAACTCCTAATAGGGTATTTAATTCATTTCTAGTTCTCTCATCTATGCTAAAACCTAACCCTTCCATCTAACAAATGGATCCTTCCATTATATTTTCTTTTGGACAATAAATTATCTGAGTACAGATCAGGCTACCTGAGTAGGGTGTAAGTAAAATTCAATGTCCCAATAGCAATGATGTCTAAATAAATACCTATTCTATAATAGTGTATACATTTCTATAAAAAATAATGTACAACAAAAAATAAAATATTTATCACATTTCATTATTCATTAATTATTCACTTAAATTTATTATCTTCATGATGAAACCCAAACAATCAATACCAACCTCGGCCCATTATAGACTCTAAATCATACCACATAGGGAATAACAACTCATTATATAATGTTATTTAATTATTAATTTCAATTAAATTTCATTCGACAACTAATTGGAATGTTATTCCAATTCTATGGTTTTGGCCCTAGAACACCATGTTAAGAACCTCATGGGTATTTTGAGTATAATACCTTATCCCACACCTTATTATTATCAAATATGGGTATTTTAAGCATCATTAACTATCCTTGAATTGTATATCAATCAATAATATATAGGTATTTGGAGAATTATTCCTTTTTTACACTTGTATATCAATCCTACACATATATCAAAAATATCACATATATCTCATTCATCAATATTAATCATCAACAAAATTCTTTTCAACATTATCTTCATGGTATAACATTTCATTTTATCACAAAAACCATGGTTCTTCATTAAACACACATGGAATAATATTCAAATTTCACCATTAAATCATTCATCAACATTTGACCATAATATCCATAACCCTATAATGTTATTACCACCAAACCCATTAATTACAGTTATCATTAAAGATAATTATCCCAATATTCAATAAATTTTATAACTCTATTAATTAATTTAACCTATTAAGAAATACAGTTCAATATTTAATTTTCAAAATAGGTAATTTAAATTCCACAATTACATACATACAATTATTAATTAAGTCTATGTGAATTGAAATTTAGACTACCTATCTCAAGGTTTTTGAGGTGAATTTGTAAAACAAAACTCCCAAATTATAGAGAAATGACTGAAGCATGGATGATTTTTTCCTATTTACCATTAAAATTTTCAGTGCTCTGTTAATATGTATAGAGGAACTCCGGATGAATCCTCAATGATGGTGCAAATTTAGAGTCGATTGTTTTTGTTTTGTATTTATTTTTAATGGGGGTTTTTATACAGTATAATTAAATTAATTTATGGTTTATGTTTGATTTATAAATTTTATAAAGATTGGTGTGAGTTCATTATTGGGTAATTATGATTATGAAATCCTTGATCTTTTTTTATATTAAATTAAATTTACACCCACTTCATAGGATGATTTTGATCAAAATTCCCAAGTATCAAGGATTTAATAAAATCTTTTACATAACTATAATATCTATCAAATAGTGTTTATGGTAGTTTTTTTATGAGTCCAATAATCCATGGAATCCACACATTAAAAAAATCTATCATTAATCCATAACATTTAACTTTTAACAGACACAATGTTAACCTAAAAAATATCCATCGAGAAAAAGATATCAATCACATAACATTAAGAAATTATGACTCAACCCAATAAGATATTTACACATACATTGATATAGATATTAATATGGTTTATGATTTTAATGGTCATAAGTTAAAAGGGGAAGCAAAATAATAAATCAATATAAGAGTAGTGTGTTGAACAGACACGCAAAATGTGAAGAGAATTAAAAATGAAGTTTTCATTGATTGAGAAAGAAAAAGAAGGGAGTGATTTTAAACATGATTTAAAAAATTAAGAACATTAATATTAAAATACAATGTGTGGATGAAAATAATATATAATCAGAAATAAATATGTTTTAAAACAAAATTACAACACAAAAAGTGATGATATTAAAAATAAATAAGAATGAAAAAGTAAAACAAAAGATGTATAGATGAATGGTATCTCAAGTAGAAACATGAGTAGGTAAGATCCTCCCAATTCATTTTTAGAGTCTTGTTCATGAGAACCTATCCCTATTTTCTCTAAAATTCCAACCTCTTTCAAGATGATAATGAGTATCTATTTATAGCCAAATGGAGTGGACTATTTTCATTTGAGAACATCCCATCATGTTTTCTCGCCACTTTTTTCATCTAGACTGCTGAATATGGAAACATATTCTTCTTAGACGTTTTATATATGGATGTGGAAAGTCTACACTCCTAATATTGAGGTCATTTGACAATTAGAACCTAATTTATGGTTATTTTATAAAATAATTTCCAGTTGTCCATTTAAATCCATACATTTTTAAAGGCCATAACGTGATTGGGTTTTTGAACAGGAAAATACCCTAAAATGAAAACTTTTTATTCTAAAATTATAGCCACCTATATCTTGGATTTCAAACTAAAAAATATTAGGTCTATTATATGTATATTCCAGGATAAAATTCAATGATCCTGTGTTAATTTTAATTCTCAAATAGAATGGTGGTCTAGACTTCAAAGAATCAATTGGTCCAATTTTGGTGTAGTTGGGACATAAAATTGTTATCCATGATTATTTTGGATATTAAAGAATATATT
The DNA here is from genome assembly GCA_963277665.1 of Viscum album. Lineage (NCBI taxonomy): Eukaryota > Viridiplantae > Streptophyta > Magnoliopsida > Santalales > Viscaceae > Viscum > Viscum album. Next base: position 1,513,252,618 of record OY728134.1, on the reverse strand, counting down.
TAGAAGTTTCATAAAATTTGGGCTTCTGGATTGAACTCATAAATTGTATCATTATGGCTGGTCCGTATTTCTTAATAGATTTTTTTGTCCTTCTTGTGACATCTGTATGGACATTAAATTGAATGAATTTTCAAAAATATCACTGATAATTTCTTTTTGATAATTTTTATCAGGAACAATAGAAAAAATAATCACATAATTTGGATTATTATTATGAAGGATATGATAAAAATATTAAACAGTAGTTTAATTAAATGAACTCGAATAATGCTTTCCATATCTGTTTATAATAAAAACATGAACATTAATCAGAAATTAATAATTTTTATGTGACAATTATATTATGGGATAAATTTAAAAGCATTAATTAATATGTAATATCAACTCCCCCATATGTAGTCTTGTGAATTTCCTCATGTACAATAAATATAAAAACACAACTAAATCATTTTCACTCGCCAGAAAATATTAAATAAAATACCCTTATCAAGGGGGGTCGAGACTACTTCAATCATACATAAATAATTTCACCAATTTTTTTTAAATAAATAATGTTCCAAAAACAATTCATTTTTCATGCTCAAAATAAGAAATGTAAAATGTGTACACACAAAAGTTAATCCTCTCAAGAAGATTAAAAACAATTCTATAGGATCAATCATTAACCAAACAAAAGTAAAAATCTCAGAGTTTTAAAGATATCTCATATTCCATTACCTATCATAATGTGTACAATTTTTAATAGGTATTTTTTAGGGTTTTTCATTGGCTATGGAATGTTAGGAAGAAAATGTTTAAAAGATAAGAAAGGAGGGGTAAAACACCAACATGGAAAAACAAATGCACAATTCTTGAAATAAGACATGGATGGTTATGGAAACACATATTTACAAGAAAATGATGTTTAAAGAAATAAAATTGAGAGAAACAAAAATATAAAATTATAAAAAACGCAAAACGTTTCCAAATGACGTGGGAAAAATTGATGCAAGTATATTTTTTCTTTTTCTTTTTTTTTTTGCATTTTTTGGAAAGTTGAAATTGAAAAAGATCTCAAAATAATCTCCAAACATGTTTTGATCTCCTCAATTAATTAATTCTAATAGTTTTAACAAGATAAAGTGTTGAGAAAGATTGATTTTTGTCCTGCCCAAGACACAACCCATCAAAATTGTATTTCAATTTGTTCATTTATTTTATCTTTTTCATTCTTTTGAACACTTTTCAATGACATGTAAAAAATTACACAAATGGTAGTCCATCACCAAAACTCACTATATTAAAACCTATACCCCACACAAAAATGGATGTTTTCCTTCAAGCATATGACGAAAGATTTAAAATCTAGTAAAAGTTACCCAAAATAATATCTATTACCCCCACAATTAAATTTCAATAAAATAAGAAATGAAAATCCATGTAGAAGTTAGGTGGGGTAAGGTAATGGTCTTGTAATGTGGATATAAATTTATTTTCATAAACTCAAAGGGTCCTGTAAAAAGAAGATTATTATAAGGTTAAGGGGAGGCTGTTTGGGTATTGTGATTCTCATGTGGTTGATAAAATACCTCCATAATATTAATGTACTCTAAAGTAGGAATTTTATCTTGAAGGTCCAAAAAACTCAAGACTCAACGTCAGGGTTGAAAACACACTTTCTAAAAAGATGTAAATATGTGGCCTTGGCATGGATGATGAATTTATTCCCCACAGTTGCGGAAGAATCAGTTTCTAAATAAATATTTTTGCATTCAAAATTTATTGTTCTTAACCCAAAATTATTCATCCAAATTTATGATGAAAATAAAAAATGTTTGATATGAATTCAAGTAATTGGATCCCCAAAATTTTTGATAAAAGTTTAAAATTTAATGATGAGTAATTGTGACTCTTTTTGTATTTTTTCGTTATTTTTAATATTCTTTTAGTTTTTTTAGTGTTTTTAAAATACACACCCACATAAAAGATGATGAAGAAAAAAATATTTGATGAAGAACTTGGTAAAAAATGAAATCAATAGAAGAAGAAGAATAAAGAGAGAACAACATGAAGAGTGTGATAAGGGGGAGAGAGAGAGAGTTAAAGGGAAATAGGTGCCCTTGGTTTGGATTTGGTGGGTCTCTCTCTCTATCCAGTGGTGGTTCGGCTGCAATGGTAGGGTATTTGATGGAAGTAAATGTGGTTTCTGATATGTGTGTCCTCTCGTGGTGATTATTTAACTGATATCCATGAACCATGAATGTCTTTTTTGATGAGGGGTCTTGTAATTTCACTACACAAAATGGGTAAACATTAGTAACAATAAAAGGATCTTCCCAAGGAGAATTATGGTAACCTGGGTGAAACTGAAATTGAGAGTTGAAGACCATTACCTTTTCAACTTCATGGAATACCTTTCGCCTGATGTCTTTGTCATGTATTTCTTTATCCTTTTCTTTTTAGAGATCAGAATTATCATAATAATCTAGATGAAGCTCCTCTAATTCATTCAACTAAATAAATCTATCTTAACCAGATTTTTACAATTAAAGTTAGAGGTTTTCATATCCCAAAATGACTTATTTTGGATTTCAAATGGTAAATGACATGATTTACCAAAAACTAGCATAAATGGAGGAATCTTAATGTGGGGTTTTAGTGGCAGTTCAATAAGCACTAAGTGATTCACCAAGTCATTCAGGAAAGACTTTTCTAGTGGGATTTACAGTTCTCTAAAGCACTATTTTAACTTTTCTATTATAATTTTTTTCCATTAATTTTTTTGGGGTGTGATTTGAAGTTAATATTTTTTATACAACCCCATTCTTTTTTCATAGTGTTTCTATGGTCCGATTACAGAAATGATTTCCTAAGTCACTTATCAAGGAACGTGGTGTTCCAAATTGATGGAAATTTAGCTGTCAAGAACTCTCAAGAAGTATATACATCATCCTTCCTAGTGGTATTGGGACTGAACCACCTAGAAACATAACCGACCATAATAAGAATATATTATAATCCATCGTAATAGAGAAATGGTCCCTTGAAATCGATTCCCCAGCCATCAAATATCTCACAGAAGATTAAGGGGTTTTGGGACATTTCATTTATTTTAAAAATTGTGAAAATATTTTGGCATGTGGGACATGATTGAAAGAACTCATATTAGTCCTTGAAGAGTGAAGTCTATAAGAATCCTAAGTCAAGGACCTTTCAGGAGGTCCTTTGTTTTCCAAAGTGGACACCTCTAGGAATTGAGTGACGGCATTATAAATTGGAGCAATGTTCATATTCATCAACACATCTCATAATTACCATGTCATCCCCAATTTTCCAAAGTTTATTATCTTCTAAAAAAATAATTTTGAATCCGTGTTCCATTTCACCTTTTTTATTTTGAAAAATTTTCAGGAAAGGCTACAGTAACAAAGTAGATTAAAATTAGGTAATAACATGGTAATGTTATAGAGATAGATGAGAGGTGTTCAGTATGAAGTTTAGGATCAATTATTTAATAATGAGAAGAATTGGAAATTATACTCAGATGATCCACCATAGGGTTTTCTTTTCTAGTTATATATTTAATCACAATTTCAAACACTTGGAGCATTAAGATCCATATTATTAGCCTTAGTTTGGAATAATTTTTCTTAAGTAAGGACTTCAAAGATTAGTGGTCTATAAAAATGATGATTTTGGAACCTAAAAGATAAGTCTAGAATTTATCCAATGAAAAATAACAGCTAAATGTTCCTTTTCAGTGATATTGTAGTGTGATTGAGCTTTATATGATGTTTTTGAGGTATAATAGAGGACATGAGTAATTATTTCTTTTATTTTTCCAAGAATGACTACAATGGCCCTATCAGAAGCATAACACATCAATTCAAAGCATATGTTCTAATATGGGGGATGGATTAACAGGTTGGATGTAAGAATAGCTTTGATATCAATAAATTATCTCTTGAAATCCACATATAAATTAAATGTTACTTCATTCTAGTGTATCTGAGTTAGTGGGAGGTAAATCCTACTGAATTTATGGATTAATCCCTGATAGAAACTGGAATGACCAAGGAAAGAACGGATGTGTCAAACTGATGTGGGTTCAAAAAAGTGATTGGATCACCTTAACATTTACAAGATCATCTTTAATACCATATTGTGAAAATATATTTTCTATAAAAATCCCATTATTAACCATGACGTTACATTTTTGAAAATTCAGCACAAGGTTTCATTCGATACATATTTACAAGGACTAGAAAGATTGAATGAAATATGGGTTAAAATAACTCACCATAAGTGGTAAATTCATCTATGGATACCTCCTTGCAATGCACACTAAATTCAGAAACAGTACTCACCATACACCTATGGAATGTTTTAGGAGCATTGAAAAGGAAAAAAATCATTCACCTATATGATTATGTTCCAAAGGGGAAAGTGAATGTAGTATTTCCATGGTATTGAGGTGCGATTGGGATTTGGAAGTAGCTGATATATCCATCTGGAAAGCAATAATGTTACTTTCAAGCTAATCATTATTGAATTCGATCAAGGAAAGAAATAGAGTAACGATGTTTTCGTGTTTCAGCATTCAATTTCCAATAATCGGTGTACAAATGCCATTTTCTTTTCACTCCTATTGTGAATACCACCCCATTTTTAATGGTGAAAAATTTATCCAACCCTTCTTATGCACCACTTGAATCAGACTAACCCATTCACTATCAGAAATTGGGTAGATAATACTAGCTTGAAGAATTTTGGTAATCTCTTCTCTAACTAACTCAAGTATGAGTGGATTATGTCTTCTTTGTGGTTGTCATATTGTCTTGGATGAATCATCAATATGTAGGTGATTACTGAAAAGGGTAGCATTGATTTTAGGAATGTTATCTCTGTTCCAAAATAAGAAATTTTTGTTTTCCTCTAACACTTGAACAAGTTTGGACTCCTTGATTTTAGTAAGTGTGGTAGAGACAATGAAATGAAATGATTGATCATGAAAAATGAATTCATATTTCATGTGTGTAAGAAGAAGTTTTAGATCATCATCATCTTTCATTTGTGGTCTAGATAACTTAAGAATGAAGGAAGGGATTTCTATTGGTTATTATTCATTTTTATCAATATTTTCCATGGGGGAACAACATATATCAGAGTTGATATGCGATTAAATAGAGTTTTCAAGATCATCTAGATTGATGGAGTCTATGAATCAGAGGTCAACATCAACTTCCCAGTCTAGGAATTGGTTAATCATTGTGAAAATTTCTCAGATTCTACTCTCATTGTATCATTATGAACATGGTGGAATGGGGTTAAATTGACTCTCAGAAGTTTCCCTAGAATCATGGATTGATAAGGAAGAGTGATCCTCATATGGGTATCTCATGTCGTGAAAAATGTTGAGCTTGACAAATTGGTAAACAAATTTATGGATAAGATTCCCGCAAGGACATCAATCTTATTTATATATATCAGGATGAGTGGTAATCCATGAATAAGGGGATATAGATAATATTTCATCTCCCCTTACATTTTAAGGACATATAAATTAGCCGGGAAGATAATATCACTAACTCTTACAAGGATATCCTTAATTATTCCCTCGGGAATGGATGTTCTTTGATTATCTAATTGTATGAAAACCTTAATTGGGTGAAAGGGTCATAGAAAAAGGTTAGAGAAGTTATATTTGGTCATGAAATTTATTGAGGATCCTAGTTTAATGATTGCATCAAAAAAGTTGGAACTCTCTATTTTCCACAGAACCGTAAAGGACACCGAATATTTGCACTTTATGTGAATGGACTATTGGGTCTAAACATTTTTAACCATTATAATATGCCTCTTATGGGTGAAAACACCTTAATAATATTATCATACATATGAATTTTTTTAATGAATCTAGGACGAGAATGTTGACTTCAACACATCTAAACATTTCAAGCATTTCCATATTGGGTTCAAAGGACGTTCATGACATAAAGATGACATGAGGAAAAGTAAATGGGATAGTTAGGGAAATAGAATGAGGTGACAGTGTGGCTTCAAGTTATATTTCTATATTTTTGTTCTTTTCATTTTCAAGATAAACATTCGATGATTTATTTGCGGATCCATCATGAGGTGTGGAAAACATTTTCCCTAATCAAAGTGAAATTACACTTATATTACCCCAGGGGTTAGGAAAGTTTTGATCTGGGAATTCGAAAGACTTGGATAGTTTCTTAAATCTATGGTGGGATTCATATTGACTAATTTGGGTTTCAATTTTTTTAAGGCTATAACGGTTCAAATAGGAAATATATTCCATAATTAATTCTCATAGTTACTTGGAAGATAAGGCATGTCCTGCATTGGGATTACATTGATTTTGGTTCTTGGAAAATTTCGATTGGGTTTTGAATTAGAAAGGATCATTAGGATAGTTGAATAAATGAGGATTAAGAGGAGTATTGGTCCAATGAGGTTGAGGAACAAAATTATAAGGTTTCCGGAAGTTACCACCACCTTAACCATAATGAAATTGGTTTGAATTTCAAGAGGGAACTGAGGGGGATGAGAGACAAGATTTCCATACCTCAATACATGGTTATAGATAAAAGATAAGGGATCAGAGTGGGGTTGGTTTAAGTTTATAATGAACTAACAATACTGTTGAGGGTTGGGGTTCCACTTAGCATATTCTTCATTAATCTTCATTATACTTGAAAAATCAGATGGTTCATCTAGAATATGTGGACATGTGTCTGTTCGATGAGTTGTTGAGCTATAGATTCCACAATTATTAATAGTTATAGGGAATAAAGACTGCGGGGAAGATGATGTTGGGGATTTTGAAGCCGCATATAGTTGACTTATAAGGACTATAAGTTTTCTCATCCACTCAATCATCTTTTTGGGACTACAGATTAATTCTCATAGACTTATTTGACTTGATCATGTGCTCGAGTATGAAATTTTTGTGTGTTTTAATCCATACTTATTTTGAAATCTCAAACAGCTGTAATAATTTTATCAATAAGAGCACCAATAATTGTGGTATCAATGAGTGATCAATCTATATCCAATAATCCTTCATAGAATTTTTTGATCAAGATTTGGTCAGAAATTTGGTGGTGTGGGAAAGTTTCCACAAGATTTTTTAACATCTATCAGTACTCATATAGTGATTCATTAGAGAATTGGAGGATACCACTTATTTAATTTTAGATAGAATCAATTCAAGAAACGGGAATTAATTTCTCTAAGAATTGTCACTTTATTTCATTCCATGTGGTTGTGAAACCAGGTGGGAGGTAGTAGATTTGTGACTTGTAGAAGTAATCTAGGGATAAAGGGAATGTTAAATGTTGGATTATTTCTTTAGAAACCCATCAAGTCGTAATGGTGGAGAAACCCACATGGAACTCTTTGATAAGAATATGTGGATCATCATTGGATAAGCCATGGAAATGAGGTAGAAGATGAATCAAACCAAATTTTAGTTGGAAATCAGTCTCAATATATGGATATTGAATACTATGTAAATGATAAATCATATCATGGATAGTGATTTTTTAAGGGAATATCCACTAGTATTGTCCAAATTTAGTTCAATTGGATGGTATATGAATGCGTCTTAGGTGATTTGATTATCCCTATTATTCCTCCTATATCGGCAAGGGTTTCTATCAATTTCTTGGTCAGACACATCTGATGGATTTTTTGAGAGGCTATAGGGAATTAATAGATGTTTAGAGAAGATTAGGAATGTAACATCCATGTGTTTTATGAAATATTTAAATAATTTTTCAGTAGCTTGTTTTGTACGCAATCGTGAGTTTAATCAAACAGTGATATGCCCTTAATATAAGGTTACCATTATAAACTAGCCATTATGTTAACGGGAATAAATATAACTAAATTTTACAAAAATATATGATAAATGTAAATCAATTATTTTTTATATTAGTTTTTTGAGTGAATGAAATTAATAAGATATGTATGTTATTAAAATGGTATTTTTGATATTCATCAAATGGATATTAACATAATGTTTTTCCACCTTTTAATAGAAAACCATTTTAGAAACATTAATAATTTTAATATTAAAATGTAAAAATTTTCTTTTTAAGTGGAATATAAAAATTTACTTTGGATAAAATTCTGATATTTTTATGATAAACTTCATAACTTGATAAAATAGTAAAAATACGCAAAATTTTAATTAAAAATATATTTTTTCATCAAGATAATTTATGTGGTTAAATTATAATATAGAATGGTTTAAAAGTACAAATAGAATATATTTTTACCATTTAATATAATTTATTCTATTATTATTAATTTTACTTTGAATTCATAGGTAAAAACATTTCAATCTTTTGCAATGTTTTAACTTTTAAAACCCATTTTCTCAACAGCAGGATTAATTTTAAATTAAATACTTCCAATTATGTGTATTGAATTTGGAAAAATGGATTCCATATTTGTAATCATTAGGTCCAAATTATTTTAATAGGCTATTTTTTATTTTTAGGCTTTATGAACAGTAACTACAATAAATTTTATTTACCATAGTTAAAGGTAAATCAGGTAATTAAGGGTAAATATAATATTATAAAATTACCCGAACACTTGTCTTAGTATAACTGGATGATTATATTTTTCCATAAATTATGCTTGGTAGAAATGGAATCTATTTGAACCCACTTGGATGTGATTAAGACCTTTAATTTATTTTATTTAAAGAAAGTGAAATATGTCTCACTCAAACTTTAATAATTAAATTATTTTTAATGTAAGGATATACAGAATATAAATTCAATTATAAATACTAATTTGAAATCTAAAATGTGTTTCTTTGTTATGGTAATTTATTTGTAATTTTTAAAAAATATTTAATTAATTTAATAGATTATACATTAATGGTGCAGAAATTATTTATTTAGTGAAGAATCAATAATATAGTTTTTATTAAAATAATAATACCCATAAAAAGTCCCAAACACCTGACCAAAACTTATTTTTAGAGTATATATATACCTTAAGAATCCAAGGGTCTACTTGTGGCCCATTTGGAGCCTTATGAAACAAATTATGACATTTATATTATTTTATTTTAAATGATGTCAATGTTGTCACCATCATACTTTAATAAAGATAACATTTTAAAAGTTGGTTGTTTTAGAAGATAAATTTGACTAAAAGTATTCTTATGAAATCTATTAGATATATATTCATCATAGTATTTTATTTTTAATTTTTATTCAACAAATAAGTATATTAAATAAAAAAAAGTTGTCGTAATTATTTTATTAAGAGAAATATCAAACAAATGGTTTTAAAAATATTAAAATAATTACTATATTAACTAATTAATGTGCTTTAATAATTTAATAGATTAATATGTAATTTTAGGAATCTATTAAATATTTTGGTTCAAAAATATCTTCTATGTGGATTTTATTTAAATTCAAATAAATGAATAGTGTCAAAATTGACACTATTTGTATTTTATATTATTAAATTGTTTAAAAATAACAAAAATATTTAAAAATTATAAATTGAAATTTATATGGTCGACAATGTCATAATGTATCCAATTATATAAAACTCACAACACATAAGTAAGTATTTATAATAATTTAAAATTTATAATATTATTACCACAAATAAAATTAAATAAATTAAATAAGGAACAATTACAATGATAAGGTTTAAAATAAATTCAAAACATGTCTGAATTTGATTGGTTGATGATATTACAACCCTATATTATATCATATTTTAATTGGAGTCACTTTGGAAGTTTTTAAGTTGGATTTGAGTTTATTATAAAATTAATATTTTGGAGGTTTCCAAAAGTGCCCCTTTACTCTCTTATAAAAAGGGAACCTCCTCCCTCTTCTCTTAACTCCTTTTTGAAATTTCAAAATCCGACAAACCCTACCAATTTCCCTTCTAAAATTACCTAGAAACATACTAGAGGTTCTGGTCTTCTTAAAAGACCAAATTTAGTGCCCTAAGAGGAGGTTTAGAAGAGGCACGTCGAAGAAGAGGTAACATCCTTTACCGATTCTTTCAAACATATTTCTTCTTCTACTTCCTCTATATGAGTTGTTTAATTTTTTAATAACTCTAGTATCACTTGAATAATGATATGTTATAATGAATATGAAACAAACATATTCCATCTTCTATCCATCCTATAAAAAAATGAAATCACCACGCGTGCGTACGTACGACCTACCGTCTCCACACCATGGTGTAATCTATTTTTCATCACCAAAATGCTAGGATGGGTATAATAATAGAGGAAATAACTATATATTATTATTATAAAGTGATATTGATTATTCAATATTTTACATCATACACTTCAATACAATTTCACAATCATTAGAATGATATCATCGCTCGTGTGTACGTACGACCTACCGTCTCCATGATCTGATGCGATTCGTCATAACTGATTTCATTGAAGAATTATTATATAAATTTAATGAATAAATATGATATATATTATACTAATACCATTATTTAAATGATATATCTATAACCTATAAAGAGGAATAAGAATTTATTCGACAAAACATGCATAAGAACATAAAGCAGTTAACACCTGAATAACAAGTAACAATGAAATGTTACTAATAAACAGATAAGAATATGACCATATATGATATCATAACAATGACTATTATTCTGTAATAATTCAATGACATTATTTAAATCATTATACAGTAGTTTCGGATTCGTACCAAGCATATCAGACCTAATTTAAGGGAAAATCTCACAATCTCTTTTTTATCCGAGATTGTTTATACTTCAGTATTTACTGGGGAATATTTATCATCCACATACATGTTTCTTCAATATGTAATATTATTTCTGTCCTCCTAAAATTTTTTAAATGCAATTTTACCAATTGGTGAATTTTTAGTATAATATATGAAAGTAATATTTTGTTGTTTTCAGTACGAGATACTTTTTGACTTTTCTGGTCATAGTACGAGAAGAATGTTTTTTTACCTTATACAGCATGAACGTATTTTTTATGATTTCAGAGAACATTATTTCCATGAAGCTTACTTTACAAGTTTTCAAGTTTATTTTTTAATTAACTTCTTTTATTTAAAAATTTCATGACATGTTGAGAATAGAAAATGTTTTTGAAGAAGAAAAGATATTTTCCTCAAGAACTATGTTCAAGTGTTTTATCAATATTATTTTCCATCTAAGATGATATAGGGTTATGTTTCTATCCCTATTATTACATTGATTTTATTATGTTACGATGGAATTATTTTTATGAAGTCCTTTTATCTTATATGAATTATGTTATGATGGCAAGATGTCTAAGAATCCCATTCTATTACATGGGTTATGCTATGATATATGATTTATGATTTTGTGGAACACATAAAAATGGTTTCATTATGAGATGGGTGGGACCTATAGCTCACTCCAATGAATTGGTTAAATATTTGTATCTCATGACATAGACATGGCTGGAACGAAAAGTAAATCTGGTTCAGTATTACAAGGCTGGAACGAGGAGTGAACTCCGTTCAGTAATGGACTTTGTCCGCTATGATGGTCTTGGAGATGAGCCTTGACTAATGTGAAATGATTTTCTATGATTATGTGTGTATTCCAAAAAGTTTCATGTCTTATGTTCTGATTTTTGGGATTACATTGCAGTTCTATGATTTATCCCATGACATAATATTATGACCTCTTATGCAGGATAAAATTGTCAAAAGTTATGATCTTAAGAATGTGATATGATTGACATTTAATTTGTTTACCCTTAATGAGCATTTTAGCTCACCCTTTTTTAGGTTTCTTTTCCCTAGGTCAGGAAGAAGGGTATTAAATATGATATGCCAAAAAGGAGTCTAGATATGATCGAATAAACAGGAGACAACGTAGATGCTTTATGAATCAGTTGTTTATGTTTCCCAGTTTCTAAAGAAACTATAACTATACGGTCCTATCATGGTTTTTTTATATGTTGTAATAAATATACATAAATTCTAATGTATTAATAATGTATTTAATGTATGGGTCATTATAGTTGTTATCAGAGGAAAGGTATAGTTAACATTTGGAAACTAGTATGTGAACCCCTTAGTAAGAACCATAAGGATATGTCTAATCATAGGACACAAAACTAGTGTTTTATAAATGGTTGTGAATAACCTATTATAAGACCTAAAGTATGAAATTTTATTCCTGATTATGTGGTTTTCCTGTTGTAATTAGTGTTTCTCACACTATGCTTCTTGGTTTTAGTCAATGGCTAGAACCCGAAGGAACCATGTTAATGATGAATGTGATGGTAAATGAAATGACTATCCCCCTAACAAACCAAACTTTATGGGAGATGTAATGAAAAATTTTGTATCCATGCTCACACAACTTTCTCAAGCTATGAATCATGCAGGACTTCTAAACGAGCAAAGGAAAGAGCAACATTCTATTGAATCCTTCATGAGGTAGCGTCAAACTTAATTCTGTGGGTCTTATGATCCATTAGTGGATGAACAATGGATCAATACCACTAAAAATATATTTTCAGTTCTACAACATTCTAAACATGATAAAGTCATCTTAGTAGTATATCTTTTGGAAGGTGAAGCTGATCAATGATGAAATCTTATCAATAATACAAGGAAAAGAGATGAAATTGAGTCCATGGAATGGGACGAGTTCAAGAACTTATTTTTCAATAAGTACTTCCATCGTATTCTTCGAAAAAAGATGGAGAAAGAGTTTCTTTAACTAAAGAAAAAGGATGATGAATCTGTGGGTACCTATGAAGAAAATTTTACAAGACTTGCAAGGTACGCTTCCGGAATTATTATTCAACCTGATAGTAATATCGATTGATTCTTTAGTGGCTTAAAACCATGTCTTAGAAGGGAATTATCCATAAGGGACTTCAATAGATACGAGGAAATTTTTTGATGTGCTCTCAAGGTTGAGATAGAGATTGGTGTAACCCGTCAGTCATATGGGTTTGATAAGAAGAGGAAAATGGAATTCAAAGGAAAATCTAAAGACCACACTGAAAAGAAGATGAGTTTTCTCCTATGCTCAAAGTGTAGAAAGAAACATGGAGGTAATTGTCTTAAAGGGACAAGTAAATGTTTTAAATGTGGAAAAGAAGGTAATCGGGTGATTGAATGCTACAGTGATTGAAAAAAGATGTCTAATTATGCGAATGGAGAAAAGGATACATGGAATGAACGTCCTACCCTTCAATGTTACAAGTGTAAGGAAATGGGAAATTATTAAAATAAATGCCCTAATCCAAGGGTTGTTGATGATGATCGATGTCAAAAAACTCTTAAGGCCAAAGAAAAATGAAATTCCCATGCAATTTCTATCCGTGATGTAGAGTATGATAACGAAGTGGTGAAAGGTACACTTACCATCCACTTTAAAGTAGAAAAAGTTTTATTTGATTCTGTATCAACCCACTCTTTTATTTATAAAGAATTTTCTAAGGGTATCAGTGTACTACCTCATCAATTATATGTTGATTTAGCTGTGACAACTCCTAATGGCACAACTGTTGCATTTAAAGTTTATAATTCTTCTCCAATTGACATTTGTGGGAAAGTGCTTCCTACAAATCTTGTGATCCTTCCTATAGTATAATTTGATGTGATTCTTGGCATGGATTGGATTTCCCTATATGGATCTCATATCAATTTCCAAAGAAGGGAAGTCATATTTCATATTCCAGATCAATCTATGATCATCTATCGATGTAAGGATGAATATAACTTTCTAGTGGAAATTTCTTCCATCTTATGGGTCTTGATTCCAATAAATGAAAGTTATTTATCTAAAATGGTTGGAGAGAAGCTCATGGTTAAGAATATTCCCATTGTACAGGAGTTTGATGATGTCTTTCCAAAGTAATTTCCAGGTCTTCCACCAAATCGTGAAGTTGAGTTTTCAATAGAACTCATACTGGGTGATATGCCCATTTCAAAGACACCTTATAGAATGGCCCCAATTTAGTTACAGGAATTGAAGAAGAAACTCCAAGAGAATATTGATAAGGTATTTATACCCCCTAGTGCATCACCTTGGGGAGAACCAGTTCTATTTGTTAAAAAGAAAGATGGATCAATGAGACTCTGCATTGATTATCAAGAACTTAACAAGATCAATATCAAGAAAAAATATCCTCTCCCATGCATTGATGAATTATTTGACCAACTACGCAGAGGTCGATACTTTTCCAAGATTGATCTTCATTCAGGGTATCATCAATTAAGGGTCAAAAAGGAATAAATTCCAAATAAGGCTTTCTGTACAGGGTATCGACACTATGAATTTATAGTGATTCCATTTGGTCTTACAAATGCCCCTGCTATCTTCATGGATCTAATGAATATAGTCTTTAGAGACTATCTTGATTAGTTTGTGGCAGTCTTTATAGACGATATTCTTATCTATTCAAAGAGCAAGGAAGAACATGAATATCACTTATGAATTGTATTGAATACCCTGAAAAATTAGAATCTTTATGCCAAATTTACCAAGTGTGAATTTTGGATACAAAAAGTTTCATTTTTGGGTAACATAATCTCAAGAGAGGGGATATCTATTGATCCATAAAAAACAGAGGTTATCGAAAGATGGTCGAGACTAACAATAGTAACTGAGATCCAAAGTTTTCTTGGTTTGGATGGATATTATCAATGTTTTTTGAAAGATTTTTCATGATTATCTAATACACTCACCAGGTTGATTCAAAAAGGAGTTAAGTTTGTTTGGACCGAATAGTGGGAAGATAATTTCAAGGAGCTAAAAAAAAGGTTATCCAGTGCACCTGTGCTCACACTACTTTGTAGTGGAGAAACGTTTGTGATATATAGTGATGCATCCAAGAAGGGATTGGGGTGTGTTCTCATGAAAAATGATATGGTGATAGCTTATGCCTCATGACAGTTGAAAATCCATGAGCAAAATTACCCAACTCATGATTTGGAGTTAGCCGCGGTAATCTTTGCATTAAAAATATGGAGGCATTATCTTTATGGTGACAGGTGTGATATTTATACTGATCATAAAATTTTGAAGTATATTTTCACACAAAAGGAGCTGAATATGCACCAAATAAGGTTGTTAGAGTTGATTAATGATTGTGACTGCTCCATACATTACCACCCTAGGAAAGAAAATAAGTTGGAAGATGCCTTAAGCCAACAAGACCATGCCATCTTATCCATGATGAGGATCACAAAAGATCCAATATTTATGGATTTTCAAAGGATGGATCTTGAAATTAAAACTGAAGGGGAAAAATTTTATCTTTCTCAAATAAATGTTCAACCATCTATACATGTGAATATTAAAGAAGCACATAAAGTAGATGTAGAGTTACAAAAGAATGTGAGAAATGTTCTTGAATTCAACATTGATTGTGATGAAATAATATGGTTTAGGAATCGGGTTTGTGTTCATCCCATATAAGAATTAAAGAAGGAAATATTGGATGAGGCTCATAGTTCTTCAATCTCTTTTCACCCTGGAAGCACGAATATGTATAGGGACCTGAAAGAGTACTTCTAATGGGATGTCATGAAAAGAGATGTTGCTGAATATGTCTCTCGATGCTTGGTTTTTCAGCAATTTAAGGCTGAAAGACAGAAGTCTAATGGGATGTTGCAACAATTACCCATACCATAATGGAAATTGGAAAACATCACTATGGAATTTGTCAACGGACTGACAAAAACATCAAAAGGGAATAATGATATCTGGGTTATAGTTGATCTTCTTACGAAGTAGGCACACTTCATTGCTATTAGAGAGGATTTATCTCTTGATCAGCTTGCTAGGATATATGTAAAATAAGTGGTAAGATTTCATGGAGTACCACTTTCCATTATATCTAATCGAGATTTGAGGTTTACCTAGAAGTTCTGGCAAAGTATTCATTATGATCTAGATATAGAGTTGAGTTTCAGCACCGCTTATCATCCTCATACTAATGGTCAATCTAAAATGACAATTCAAACTCTAGAAGACATGTTGAGAGCTTTCTCTATGGATTTAAAAGGTTGTTGGGATCAATACCTACCATTGGTGGAATTTTATTACAACAATAACTTTCACTCCAATATTCAGATGGCTCCTTATGAATCCCTCTATAAAAATAAGTGATGAACTCCAACTATCTAGGATGAAGTTGGGGAAAGAAAACTATTAGGACCTGATCTTTTTATTGAAATGTCCGAAAAGGTCATATCTATTCAACAACATATAAGAGCAGCTCAGATTCGACAAAAACTTTATGCAAACAATCGAAGAAAATACCTAGAGTTTGAAGTGGGAGATAAGGTGTTATTACGAATATCTCCCTGGAAGAGAGTAATGAGATTTGGAAATAAGGGAAAGCTAAACCCTAGGTATAACGGTCCTTTTCAAATTTCGGATTGTTTTGGGAAGGTAGCTTACCGATTGGAGCTTCCAACAAATCTCTCTCAAGTTCATGATGTGTTCCATGTATCCCTATTGAGAAAGTAAGTTCTTGATCCTTCACATGTACTAAGATTAGAAGTTGTACCGTTGGAGAAAGATCTTTTTATGAAGAAAAATGGATATAGATTATGGATCTTAGTGAAAAAGTTCTAAGAAACAAGACCACTCGATTGGTTAATGATTAATGGAGGAACCACCAATTAGAAGAAGCTGCATGGGAACTTGAGGATATGATGAGGGAGATGTATCCTCATCTGTTTATTTCCAAGTGATGAATTTTGAGGGTGAAATTTAGTTTAAGGGGGAAAGAATGTAACACCCAAGTGTTTTATGGAATATTTAAATAATTTTTCAGTAACTTTTTTTGCATGCAATCGTGAGTTTAAACAAACTGTGAGATTTCCTTAATATAAAGTTACCATTATAACCTAGTCGTTATGTTAGCAGGAATAAATATAACTAACTTTTACAAAAATCTATGATGAATGTAAATCAATTATTTTTCATATTTTTTTTGAGTGAATGAAATTAATAAGATATTTATGTTATTAAAATGGTATTTTTGATATTCATCAAAAAGATATTAAAAGATGTTTTTCTGCATTTTAATATAAAACCCTTTTAGACACATTAATAATTTTAATATTACAATGTAATCCTTTTCTTTGGAAGTGGAATATAAAAATTTAATTTGGTTAAAATTATGATATTTTTCTGATAAACTTCATAATTTGATGAATAGTAAAAATATGCTAAATTTTAATTAAAAACAATTTTTTTCATTGAGATAATTTATATGGTTAAATTATAATATTAAATGGGTTTAAAGTACAAATAGAATATATTTTTTCTATTTAATATAATGCATGTCATTATCATTAATTTTACTTTTAATTCATAGGTAAAAACATTTCAATCTTGTGCAATTTTTAAGTTTTAAAACCTGTTTTCTCAATAGAAGGATTAATTTTAAATTAAATAATGCCACTTATGTGTATTGAATTTGGAAAACTGGATTCCATATTTGGAATGAGTAGGTCCAAATTATGTTAATACACTACTTTTTATTTTTAGGCATTATGAATAGTAACTAAGATAAATTTTATTTACCATAGTTAAAGGTAAATCGAGGAATTAAGGGTAAATATAATATAATAAAATTACCCTAACACATGTCTTAATATAATTGTATTATTATATTTTTCCATATAAGTCCTTTTCTGGAATTGTGAGGGCCTAGAGAATTCCCCCACGGTCAAGGTCCTAAAACACATCATCTTGACCAACTAGCCAATGTTGATTGGCATTGCTGAACCAAGAATGCCGTTTGTAAAATGTATGGACTTCAAATGGGCAACTCTAGGATACTCCTTTATTGCAGCGAATCTATCTGATAATGGAACAGAAACTCTTTGGGTTTTAATACACAGCTCTGTGACTATAGAAACCCAGCAAAGTGATTATCAATCTGTGTCCTTTACTTGCTTGTTTTAGTCAAGTATCTTTTGTGTTACCTTTGTTTATGCATTCAATCAGTACATTAGAAGAAGGAGATTATGGAGTAATCTTCTGTGCATTTCTAGAAGCATGGATAAAAAATGGATCAACCTAGGTGACTTCAATACTGTTTTGAGACCTGAGGAGAAAACTGGGAATAACTTCTGCCGAGCCTCTTCTAGGGAGTTCTCCAACTATATTGATCAATTTAGAATGGTCGAGGTTCCAATTATAAGGGCTGATTTTACTTGGAATAGGTACACTCATAATGCAAAGAAAGCAAGCAAACTTGACAGATGCTTGGTTCAGATAGATGATCAAAGGGAGGAGCTGGAGGTGTCTGGTATAACTTTGTCCAGATTGCACTCGGACCATCATCCAATCCTAATTGACATTTGTATCAATATGATAAGGTCATCCCCTTTACCTTTCAAATTTAATAATGCCTAGCTGATGTCTCCAGGGTGTAGAGAGACTATTCTGGATGCATGGAAGGAGGTTGTTCATGGTAGTGCTCTTCACATTCTTGTTAGCAAACTGAAGATTGTTAAATCCAAATTAAGGGAATGGAGCGAAAGGTCCTTTTCTAGACTTGATAATGACATTAAAGAGGCCGATTATTTTCTGTCTGAGTGCCAACAAGGTAGTATGAGGAAAGACCTCCCATCTCAAGAAGAGATACTGGAAGCATTAAAGCTTGACAACCTTTTGTCTCTCAAGGAGAATCTGGACCGAAATCAGCTCAATGTAAGGTGGTTGAAGGAAGGTTATAGGAACTCACTATTCTTCCACTACATGAATAGAGAGAAAAAAGTGAGAAAAACCCTCAAGGCTCTTAGAATTGATGAGGATATGTTCACATCTGAAAGTGATATTGTTAACTCTGTGACTCGCTACTTTAAAAACCTTTACTCTGAATCTGGGGAGGGTAATTCTAAGGGGATTATAAGATGTATTGAGCCCAGTATTAATGAGGTTCAAAACAAAAAACTCATTGATATCCCCACTATAAAGGAAATACATGATCCTCTATTCTCTCTGAATATTGATAGCACGCCTGGGCCCGATGGTTTCTCTAACAAGTTCTTTATGTTCTACTGGGATATTATGTATAAAGAGGTGATTGAAGTTGTAAGGGAGCTATTTTATCATTCCTATATGCCTTTTGAAATGAATTAAAATTTCATTGCCCTAATTTCCAAGATGATGAATGCAATTGACATCAAGGACTTTCGACCTGTTTCCATTGGGAAGTCCATCCCCAAAGTCATTAGCAAGATTCTAGCTGTTCGCCTTGGTGAGGTTGCAAGGTCTCTCATTTCCTTTAATCAATTTGGTTTCGTTCCTAGCAGGAACATTCAAGAACTGCCTTTCCACTGCCTTAGAATGTGTCAATATTATGAGGAATAAGGGAATGTATGTCAATATAGGACTAAAAGTTGATATCACAAAAGCCTTTGACACCATTAGATGGGACTTCATCTTCAAGATCTTGATTATTCATGGATTCTCAGGAAAGTTTATTGGTATGATTAGAGCTGCCCTTGTAGGTGCTAGACCGTGTATATTGATAAATGGGTCTTCAAGGGGTTTCTTTCTTTGCTCAAGGGGTGTAATACAGGGAGACCCCCTATCTGGATTGTTGTTCTCTCTCGCTGAGGATTATTTGAGTATTTTCATCCATGATCCTGTTAACTCTGGGATTTATCAAAGGATCTCATTTGGGAGGAACTGCTTCACTCCTTCCCATCTCTTCTATGCCGATGATATAATGCTCTTATCATAGGATGATAGGAAAACTATCTCCAGTATTAATTCTATCTTCAGACATTATGAGGATGTTGCAGGGCAAGCAATCAGTTGGAGAAAATCCTTTGTTGTCTTTGGGTAAGGAGTTCCATCTATCAAGCAAAACAGAGTTGCTACTAGGCTTGGTGTCAAAAGGGGTACACTCCCCTTTAACTATCTTGGGTTACCTATGTTCTAGGGAAGAGTGAAAAGTTCTTACCTTGAAGGTACTTCTCTTAAAAGTATCAACCAGTTGGCTAATTAGAAGGGGAAGACAATGTCCCAAGCTGGGAGGATATGTCTTGTGAATTCTGTTATCACCTCAATGTTCTTTTACTCTTTTTCACTATACAAGTGCCATGATTCTCTTCTAAAAGAACTGTGTAGCATGATCAGGAACTTCATCTGGACTGGCTCAGTACATCAGAGGAAACTTGTCACTGTAAAGTGGATGGACTGCATCAGGCCTATCTCAATGGGAGGGCTGGGAATCAAAGATGCTAGGGTCTTCAATGATGCTCTGCTCTAAAACATTACCTGGAGATTAATCTCTACGAATGATATTTCTTTGGAATTTTTATATAACAGGTTTGTGAATAGACTGTTCAACAGGCATAATACATATCTGAAGTCTTCAATATGGACATCTGTTAGGAACATCTACTCTCAACTCATGAGGCACTCTAAATGGCTGGTGAGCGCCAATTCCCAGATGAACTGCTGGCATACAAAATGGTTGTCTTGCCCCATCTCTCAGGCTGTTAACATCCCTATGCCGATAAAGAATACCTCTATCTCCAGTCTGCAGGGAAATTCTCAGGCTTATGATATCATTCTTGTCAATATGCTGCATGAGATTGTTGTATATGAATTTTTGGATCAGGACACTCTGATATGGAAGCCGACATTGACTGGTTCTTTCTCCAGCTGACTGTCTTATAACTTGCTTTGTGGAAGTTCACCCGTCCCTCCTTCTTAGGTGATGGGAGTCAGGAGGAACTTAATTTCCCCATCTGATGCCCTACACATCTGGCGAATTTGGAAGCAGAGGATTCCAATCCAATATGCCTTGCAGAAAATAGGTATGTGCATTGCCCTGGTTTGCTTCCTCTTTTTGGATACGTACGAAACTATTGATCATATCTTCATTTATTGGCCCTTTGCTATCCGGTTTTGGAGCTACCTCAAGTCGATTTTCCACTGCTATTTTGATTTCAATTCTATTAGTGTGCTGCTGGTTTCTGTCATGCATTTTGAAGGCAGTGAGCAGGTCCATTCACTGCTCATTTCCGCTGATGTCTCCACGATTGCATATATTTGGAAATCTCGGAACATTATTTCTTTCCATAGTGGTAGTCCATCTATCAAGGAGGGTTTTATGATAATCCACCGGAACATCATGCTCGCCTCAGTGAAGAAATCTGGTTCTATGAATAATGATATCTTTGACTTTTTGCTTTTACGAACCCTTGGGGTAAGTGGTATAGAGAGGAATCCTAGGATGATGAAGCATGTTAGGTGGATTCCTCCAATCTCTGATTGTCTTAAAGTCAATGTTGACGGGGCAGCTTCGGGTGCGCCAGGATCTGCTGGATGTGGTGGTGTATTCAGGACGTACCGAGGCTTCGTGAAGGGATGCTTCTTCCATTATATTGGTAATGGTCATGATATTGAGGCGGAGTTATGGGAAATAATAAAGGCAATAAGGTATGCAGTTCGATATGGATGGATGAAGCTTTGGATCGAATCAGACTCTTTGGTTGTCGTGCAGATTCTTAAAGAATGATCCAGGAATGTACCATGGAGGATGCTCCCATCTTGGATTGATTCTCTCTCACTTTTTGAAATTCTCTCCTTGGATGTCTCTCATGTATACAGAGAAACAAACCAAGTTGCTGATTCTCTCTCAAAAAAATCAATCTTGGAGGTAAGCTCTAGCTAGTCCTTCGTCCTACCTGAGTTTTGCAATGACTTAGTCCATAATGATAGAGTCGGCACTGTGTACACAAGGTTATGTAAGGCTCCCCCTCCCTGAGTCATCTGTACTGTTTAAACTTTTTTATTAATTTATGGGAGCAGGTTTCACCTAGCTCTCGGACTTTCTGGCTATTTTTCCATAAATCAAACTTGGGTCGAAATGGAATCTATTGAAACCCACTTGGATGTGATTAAGACCTTTAATTTATTTTATTTAAAGAAAGTGAAATATGCCTCAATCAAACTTTAATAATTAAAGAATTTTTAATAAAAAGTTATACAAGAAAATAAATTTGATTATAAATACTCATTTGAAAGCTAAAATTTGTTTCTTTGTTATGGTAATTTATTTGTAATTTTTAAGAAATATTTAATTACCTTAATATCTTATAGATTAATGATGCATAAATTATTTATTTAGTGAACAATCAATAATATAGTTTTTATTAAAATAATAATACCCATCAAAATTCCCAAACACCTGACTAAAACTTATTTTTCAAGTATATCTATACCTTAAGCATCCAAGGGTAGACTTTTGGGCCATTTGGATCCTTATTAAACAGATTAGGACATATATATTATTTTATTTTAAATGATGTCAAAGTTGTCACCTTCATACTTTAATAAAGATAAGACATTAAAAGTTGGTTGTTTTAGAAGATAAATTAGACTAAAAGTATTATTATTAAAGCTATTATATGTATCTTCATCATAGTATTTTAGTTTTAATTTTTATGCAACAAATAAGTATATTAAATATAAAAATGCTGTAATAATTATTTTATTAAGAGAAATATCAAATAAATGGTATTAAAAAATTTAAAATAAATACTATATGAACTAATTAATGTGATCCACGAATTTTATAGACAAATATGACTTTTTAGGAATATATTAAATATTCTTTGTTTAAACATATCTTCTTTTTTTATTTTATTTAAATTCTAATTAATGAATAGTGTCAAAATTGACACTATTGATATTTTATATTATTAAAAAATTTTAAAATCACAAAATATTTAAAAATTATAAATTTAACATTATATGGTCGACAATGTCATAAAGTATCCAATTATGGACAATTAACAACACATAAGAACGTATTTATAACAATTTAAAATTTGGAATATTATTTCCAAAAATAAAATTAAATAGATTAAATAAGGATAAATCAAAATGATAAGGTTTAAAATAAAATCAAAACATTTATAAATTTGATTTTTTGATGATATTTCAACCTTATATTATGTCATCTATGAATTGGAGTCACTTTGGAAGTTTTTAAGTTGGATTTTAGTTTATTATAAATTAATATTTTGGAGGTTTCCAAAAGTACCCCTCTACTCTCTTATAAAAAGGGCACCTCCCCCATCTTCTCTTAACTCCATTTTGAGCTTTCAAACGCATCCAAACCCTGCCCATTACCCTTATAAACTTATCTAGAAACATACTATAGGTCCTGGTCTTCTTAAAATACCAACATTAGTACCCTAAGAGGAGGTTTAGAAGAGGCACATCAAAGAAGAGGTAACATCCTTTACTGATTCTTTCAAACTTCTTTCTTCTTCTACTTCCTCTATATGAGTTGTTTCATTTTTTAATAACTATATTATCACTTTTATACTGATATGTTATTATTAATACGAAACAAACATATTCCATCTTCTATCCATCCTATAAAAAAATAGAATCACCACGCGTGCGTACGTACGTCCTACCGTCTCCACGCCATGGTGTAATCTATTTTTCATCACCAACATGCTTAGATGGGTATAATGAAAGAAGAAATAACTATATATGATTATTATAAAGTGATATTGACTCTGAAATATTATACACCATGCACTTCAATACAATTCCATAATCATTAGAATGATATCATCGCTAATGCGTGCATACGGCCTACCGTCTCCACGATGTGATATGATTCGTTCTACATGATATTCACTAAAGAATGATTATATAAATTGAATGAATAAATAAAATATATATTATACTAATACTATTTTGTAAATGACATATCTATAACCTAAAAATAGGAATAAGAATTTATTCAACCAAACATGCATAAGAACATAAAGCAGTTAACAACCGAATAACAAGTAACAATGAAATGTTACTAATAAAAAGATAAGAATATGACCATATATGATATCATAACAATGAATGTGATTTTGGAATAAGTCAATGACATTATTTAAATCATTATAAAGGAGGTACAGATACGTACCAAGCATATCAGACCTAAGTTAAGGGAAAATATAGCAATCTCATTTTTATCCGAGATTGTTTATACTTCAGTATTTACTGGGGCATATTTATCATCCACATACATGTTTCCTCAATATGTAATATTATTTCTATCCTCCTACAATTACTTAAATCCAATTTTACCAATTGGTGAATTTTTTGTATAAGATATGAAAGGAATTTTTTGTCGTTTTCAATACGAGATACTTTTTGACCTTTTCAGCCATAGTGCGAGAAGAATGTTTTTTTACCTTATACGGCATGAACTGATTTTTTATGCTTTTAGAGAAAATTGTTTTCGTTATTCTTCCTTTACATGTTTTCAAGTTTATTTTTAATTAACTTCTTTTATTTTAAAATTTCACAGCATGTTGAGAACAGAAAATGTTTTTGAAGAAGAAATGATATTTTGCTCAAGAACTAAGTTCAACTGTTTTATCAAAATTATTTTCCATCTAATATGATATAGGGTTATGTTTCTATCCCTATTATTACATTTATTTGATTATGTTACGATAGAATTATTTTTATGAATTCCTTTTATCTTATATGGATTATGTTATGATGGCATGATGTCTAAGAATCCCATTATATTACATGAGTTATGCTATAATGTATGATTTATGATTTTGTGGCACGAAAAAGAATGGTTTAATTACGAGATGGGTGTGACCTATATCTCCCTGCAATTCATTGGGTAAATATTTTTATCTCATGAGATAGAAATGGATGGAACGACAAATAAATTCAGTTCAGTATTATAGGACTGGAACGAGGAGTGAACTCGGTTCAGTAATGGACTTTGTCTGCTATGATGGTATTGGTGATGAGAATTGACTAATATGAAATGATTTTCTATGATTATGTGTGTATGACACATATTTTCTTGTCTTATGTGATTATTTTTGTGATTACATTTCTGTTCTATGATTTATCCCATGACATAATATTATGACCTCTTATGCAGGATAATATTTTCAAACGTTATGATCTTTTGAATATGATATGATTGAAATTTAATTCGTTTAAACTTACTGAGGATTTGAGATCACTCTTTTGTATTTTTCTTTCCCCTAGGTCAGGAAGAAGGGTATTAAATATGATATTCCAAAAAAGAGTCCAGATATCATCAAATAAACGGGAGACAGCGTAGATTCTTTATGAACAAGTTGTTTATGTTTCCCAGTTTCTAAAGACACTATACCTATACAGTTCTGTCATGGTTTTGTTATATGTTTTAATAAATATAATTCTATTCTAAAGTATTAATAATGTATGTATTGTATGGGTTGTTATAAGTAAGATGGTTTTTCTTTGTGTGGTTTTCATATATATTTCTGTTTTATTTTTTATTTGATTTTTTATTTTTATTTTTTTCAAAAATCAAAAACTACCAAAAATTAAATGAACCATACTTAACAATAACTACATTTAAAGCATGTCTGATTTCCACTTATGTATCATTCAAAGCCTCAATGTTAAGCTAATGTGTATAGAGACACTTGGGTAAAATCCTTGATGATGGTACAAATTTAGAGTGAATAACTTCTATTTTGTGTGTCTTTTTAATGGGGGGTTTGTTTACACAGTTTAATTAAATTAAATTATGATTGATTTTTGATTTATAAATTTTGTTAATATGGGGTTGAATTCATTATTTGGAATTTTAACTTATGGTATCCTTGATATTTTGTTTATATTATATTAAATTAACACCCACTTCACAAGATTATTTTGATCATAATTCCCAATTGTTGAGGATTAATCCAAGACTTAACATAACTTAAGGTTATAATCTCTATCAAATATTGTTTATGGTAGTGTATTGTATATTTACAATAATACATGTAATCCACACATTAAACAAAACATGTCATTAATATATGGCATTTTATGTTTAACATACATAACGTTAACCTAAAGAATATTCATTGAGTGAAATATCTCAATCAGTTAACACCCCTAGATTATGACTCACCCCAATGGTAGATTTACTCATACATTGAGATAGGAAATAATCTATTTTATTATTTTTTATGATTATGAGTAAAAAGGTTAATAAGAATAAAGAATCAAGATAATAGTAGTGTGTCAAACATGCACACATAAATTGAAGAGAATTAAAAACGATCTTTCGATTGAATGAGAAAGAAAATTAAGGGAATTATTTTCAAATTAATTTAAAAAAATTTATGAAGGTTAATATTGAAAAATAAATGTTGGATGATATTAAGAGATAATGAAAAAGAAACATGCATTAAAATAGAATTACAACACAAACACCTATGAGATTACATACAAAGAAGAATGAAAATGTAAGTCAAAAGAAGTATAGAGGAATGGTATCTCAAGTAGAAATTTTATTATAAAAGATCCTCCCAAGCATTTTGAAGATCCTTTTCCATGAAAACCTATCATCATTTTCTCTTAAATTCCAACCCCTTTCTAGGTGATAATTAGTATCTATTTATAGCCAAATGGATTGGACAATTTTCATTCCAAAACAAACCATCTAGTTGCCTTGCTAACTTTTACCTATAGACAGATGAATCCATTGATATATTCTTATGAAAATATTTATATATGGATGTGGGAATTTGACCCACAAAATTTTGAGTACATTCAACTATTAGAAGCAATGTTATAGATATTTTAATAAAAAAAATATACTATCCATTTAAATACTTACTTTTTTGAAGATTATAATTTAAATGGGTTTTTGAATAGGAATATTTCCTCAAATCCAAACCCTTTCTTAAAAATTATGGATACCTATCTCTTGGATTTAACACTAAAAAATATCATCCCTATTATATGTCTATATAAGTAAAAAGTAAATAATTGTGTGCTAATTTTAATTGTTGAACAGAATGGTGATCTAGACTTCAAAGCATAATTTGGGACCCTTTTGGTGGATTTGGGGGGCTCGAAATCTCCTGGAAAAAAGACTGGGATGGAGGATTGGAAATGGATCATCTGTCAACATCTGGACCGATCCCTGGATTTTCGGTAAGGATGGTGTGTGGGCCACATCCCCCGCTCAACCAGGTCTTGAAGACGCCACTTTCAACGGCCTCTTTTCAGACCAGGGCCCGGGATGGTGTGTGGAAAAAATCTAGGAATGGTTTAATGAGAGAGACTAAAGAATTATTCTGAGCATCCCCTGAGTCCCTGATGTCGGCCCCGACCATCTTGTTTGGAATAATGATTCTTCAGGAGAGTTCACGGTGAGATCTGGGTACAGACTAGCTCTTGGCCTTCACTCTCGCGACCGTGATGAGGGACCTTGGAAAGCGCTTTGGAAGCTTAAAATCCCCCCAAAAATTTGCCAATTTTGGTGGCAGGTGTGCATGAGCACCCTCCCTAGCATGAGCCTCCTTGTTTTCGACATATGGCCAGTGCTGAATCCTGCCCTTTTTTCCCGAATATTGCTGAAACCCCTTGGAACGCCATCACTCACTGCCCGGGAGCCAAGGAAATTTGGAATAAATGGGGCTCAGCTTCAGATGCTTCACTAGACATTGCCTCTGACCTCCCCGATCTCGTGATGTGCTGGTGTTACTCTCTTTCATCATCTGATGCAAACCACCGTTGCACCCTGGCCTAGATCATTTGGGTTCGGCGTAACGATTCGGGTTTCCACCATGTTCATCAACCTCCTGAGTTCTGGATTGAACGAGCCACTTCATGGATTGAGGAATGGAAGGACCGCAAAGGACAATTTTTTCCAGGCATTTCCCCCTCCTGTTCCCCTCACTAGACCCCCCCCCCCCAAAGGAAGGGAGTCTTAAGCTTAACGTGGATGCTTCTCTCCCCAAGGATGGGCCTGTTTCTCTGGCTCGAAATAATCTGGGGAAGATAATTGCAGCAAAATATGAACCACATCATGCCTTCTGGGAACCTGCAGTTGCTGAGGCCTATGCCATACTGGCAGGGATGATGCTCACCGTGGAACATGGATGGGCTGATATCATCATCAAGTCTAACTGACTTTCGGTCATCAATACTATCAACCCCGGTGACATCGGACTCCAAGCCTTTGGCTTTATCGTTAGAAGAATCTGCTCGCTGTGCCAAGGCTTCTCTTGCTGCACCTTCTCCTTTACCAAAAGGGAAGGAAACAATGTGGCCCATTAGCTGGCGGCCTTAGTCCCCTTTTAAGTGAACCAATTATGGCTGGACAATTTCCCTTCTTGGCTCTGCTTATGTATGACTGCTGATATTCGCCATTAATATAATCCTTCTTTCTTCAAAAAAAGAAGGATAACATAATTTGGATTGTTATTTTGAAATATATGATCATAACAATAAATATTAGTTTAAATATATGAACATGACCAATTCTCTTCTTTTGTGTTAATGATCAAAACATGAACATTAATTGAAAATTAATAATTTATAAAAAAAATTATATGTTGAAAGTAATGTAAAATCATGAATTAATATGTAATTTCAATGATCTTGATCAAAACGACGTAGAAGATCCAGTACAAAACCCAAAAAACAAGATTGAATAAAATATGATCCACGAAAACCTTGATTTATACCATATTAAATGGTGGATAAGACAATTCTATTCATTCCAAAAGTGATTTAAGAGAGATAAGAACCCAAAAGGGAAGAAAATTAATTACCAATGGAGATAATAATCTTCAAAATAATCATTATTTCATCAAAAATGGGGTTATAGGAGCCATGTAAGCCTTCTGTGAGATTTAAAAAACATAGGAACGAGTTTAGGTATGAGTGGGGGGATTGGAGACTAATACTGTGTGGGGGTAGGGATTTTTTTATATTTTTAGGGGATTAATATACCACATGTATGTTTTCTTATATGGGTGAATATTTTTCCAAACTGTGCACCTTAACATTGTGAATTTTCGTAGGGGAGAATGTTTCCTTCTAAGAGGGTACATGGTTTGACAAATCATACAACAATCATAGAATACCACTATATATTGTGATGTATGTTATTATGGGGGGATGAGCATGGTTTGGGGAGATCGTGTAGTAATCATGAACTTCCCCCATTTTCTTTCTTGATTCTTAATTTTTTTAGCTAAAACACCCCCAAACAAAAACTCATCATGGTATCCCAAAATAGAGATAAAAGAGTTCCTACAAACGAGTATGAGATATATCTAAAAAATGATAGGATCTTAGAATCCCCAAACCTGATTACAAATCATACATAAGATATAATCTAAATAACATATATGATTATAGGGTAAAAAATATTGGGCCATTGATCCCACATATCTGATTCTCTCTCCCATGTTTCCTCTAACACATGACCATGTTACCATGATGCTCAAACAATCAGAATGACCTTTCCCAAAAAACCCTCCCACTGCAATTCAAATCAAGTATTGGATTATTATAAAGTGATTCATCTGTATCAAGGTAAAAATCATCAAAATAAATCAAATGATAAGGGTCAAGGTGATACAGATGAATATATGATACATAAAAAATGTCGTCTATGGCATTGTACCTCTGTGGAAGAGCCAGTCGGTATGCCACCATCCTGATTCTTTCCATAATATAGAAAGGTATAAAAAACATTGGAACCAAAATTACCTCACTCTAAATCCTATAGTGACCTAATCTAGATGACATATGAAGTTACACATAATCACCCACCATAAAATTAAGGGGCCATTGACCTCTATTAGCATATCAATTTTGCCTACTATAAGACATAGCCATTTTATTTAGAATCAGATAAACCTGATATCATTTATCCTAAATGAGATATGGTCCCAACAACTCTGACTCACCTACTAACATCCAACATGGCCGTTATTTGTAAGTCCTACCATAAAAAACCACATATCGTTCCATCTTAATAGTCCTTTGATAACTATTGTTATTGGTGAAATCAACGATATTTTTGTTCTTATCTCATGACCCACCAAATTATAGAATGAATTATCATAAAATATCCTCAAAACATATATAGTATGCTTAAATTCACCCTTTTTTTAAATTTGGAAAGATGTACTAAAAAATTCATGCATACCCAACACCTTCTGTAATCCATTCTAGAAGCTTGATGTAAAATCTCAGTCATGATCTAAAACTATACTCCATGGTACCCCGTGAAAAAGGAACATCTCTTGAATGATCAAGTCTACCAAATAATACACTAATAAAATTTTATTAATAAGAAATAAATGTTCTATATTCACCAGTCGGTCCACAGCAACCCAAACAATGTCATTATTCTGAGGCATCCTCGAGAGACCAACAACAAAATATAAGGTAACATTGTCCCATTTCAGTTAGAAAATGGCAAATAACGACAGTAAAAAATCAGGGGTTTGATACTCATCCTTCACCTATTGATAGGTTTAGAATTGTGTTATGATCCATTCAATCTTGTTTTTCATGATCAACCATCAATACATTCAACAAATATAACATTACATTTTTGTCGAACCAAGATGCACTGCCCACTTCAAGGCATGAAATTCACTCATCCGCTCCTCTCACAAATTCTTAG
Organism: Viscum album; assembly: GCA_963277665.1. Classification (NCBI taxonomy): domain Eukaryota; kingdom Viridiplantae; phylum Streptophyta; class Magnoliopsida; order Santalales; family Viscaceae; genus Viscum; species Viscum album. The sequence continues at coordinate 1,513,222,113 of OY728134.1, read as the reverse complement.
GCACAAAAACACAATTTATATCATAGATGAACTCATCCACATCTATGTTCCAACCTGAATGTGACTCCCCACATTCAAGTCTTTCCCTTAAGTTCAAAAACCTTGGATCCTCATATTGCCTCTCCCTAATCTGGATCAAAATTGTGCAATCTAATGACAAAAATATAAGGGTCATCTATTATTTTCCCTCCTAAAGTACCAAATGAATCTCAACTAGAAAATTAATTTTATTTCACTCATATCTAGACTCCTAAAATTCTTGAGTCTGGGTTTTCCTTATCAAAGCATCAAAAACCCCATTTCCCTTCCCAGATATATATATGGTTGCTCAAAATTAAATGACTTCAAATAATAAAATCATATCCACTTCTGGAGATTAAAATATCATAATGAAGTGATAGAGTATTAGATATTATGTTTAGAAAACATATTAAAATTTTCACTAAAGAAATAATACAACCTAATCTTCATGGAAAAAACCACTACAACTAACATGAGATCACGCATAGGGTAATTAAGTTCATGTGGCCTCAACTGTCATCACCCATATTCCAAAACTCAATCTTCATGCATCAAAATTTCTCTAATTCCTACTCCTATAGAATAAAAACCCCCATATTCTCCTCACTGGATCAGGTAATACAAAAATTGGTTTTGTTTTCAAATGCTTCTTCAACTCCTAGAAATAATTATCACATGCTCCCGACCATCAAATCTTAATTCTCTTCATTGTCAATCTATAAGGAGGTTCTTACAAGAGAGGAATTTCTTGTAGAAATATTTTATAATATCCAACTAACCCCAATAATCTATGAATATCAAAAAAAGTCTTGGGATTCTCTTAAGAAATAATATTTCACACCTTATTTGGGTCCACAGAAACACCTTTCTCTAAGATGATGTGACCCAAGAAATATACCATGTCAACCCATAATTCACACTTAGATTTTTTTAATGAATAGTTGATTCTCTCTCTATGTACTCAAGATGATGTCAAGATACTGAGAATCATAATCAGGAGTCTTGGAGTAAACCAATATGTCGTCCACAAAAACACCCCAAAACTAACCCGGCTACTGGTCGAAAATTTTCTTCATTAGAACTATAAACACTATTGGGATATTCATCATCCCAAAAGGCATCAAAATGATCTCATAATGGCCATATTTGATTTTTAAGTATATCTATGGTATATTAGAAGGTAAAAATCTAAAAGGATGATACCCTAATCACAATTTGATCTTGGAGAATACACACTCTCCCCTCAACTCATCAAAGAGTTCATCAATACATAGAATATGACATCGGTTCTTCACTTTCAACCAAATCAATATTTTTTAATGAACACATAAAAACAAGGTCCCATTAGATTTATTATAAAACAAGACTATATAACCCCATGATAAATTACCTGGATGGATAAATTCATTATCCATCAAATCTTCTAGTATAGGCTTCATCTCCTGAATCTCTGTTGGTTCCATTCTATAAGGTGGAATTAAAAATAGATTATCTCTAGGAATTATTTCAATCATAAACTCAGCATATCTCCCAATGTGGTATCCTGGATAAGTCTTCAAAAAACATTTCCAGGGACCGGTCCACTACGAGTGGAAAGACATCATGATTCACAGCCTCATCATTTAGCAAAAGTCTTGAAACCTAGGTAGTTATCTCCCCCAATTTTTGAAGAACTGGACCTTCATGGTCTGACTAGATATCCCACTCTCCATGATGAAAAACATTTCTCCCTTAGGAGATATTAAAGTCATTATTCTACATTAACAATCTATCTGGTCTTGGTATGCTACTAACCAGTCCATACCAAAACTCAAGTAAATGCCTGAAATATCAAGGATATTAATATCCCATATAAAACGATACTCCAAAGAATTTAAGGAACACCCCTTACATAAACACTTTTCTCTTGAATGTACTACTAAAAATGTATCAATCATCATAACCCTTCCCAAAAACTCCATCATCAGACTCAACTAGTTCACATGTTTTGTATATATAAAAGACTGATAGGTTTTAATATCAAATTGAGAACTATAATTTCTAGAAGCAGCAAAAATAATCCCACCAACTTCAAGGGTCCAACATCACTATCCACAAGTGGAGGCTTAACTACATGCCACTATTATTCCCCTATTCCATTGTGCTACAGTCTGAGTCCCCTAAGCTACAACACTATGCTAATATGGGAACTCTATCCCAAAAATACTATGTCCAGCACCTAGACAATTAAGTCTATAAAAACTCAAACTGCTAGACTAATATGGGGTTGTAGACCCCCTTCTGACACACAATTATGCCTAGCACCTCTGTCATTACACAAATGTCATGGGTTCCTATAAAATTTCTCTAGTTGTCCCATATATAGAAATATTGGCACACTATTGTTAGTTAGGGGAAATATCTATATAAGTGACAAAGCCTAATGCACTGGTGGAATATCACTTGAGTAATATCCTACGTGACTGATCATTCCCTTATCCAATCATCTTGTTATCCCTCTATTTAAAATTATCAAATATATAGTTCATAATATTAGAAGATACACCTCATCGTCATCTATTATAAACCACATTTCCTCCACTGTAATCCTCATTCTGGTTCCCCTCTGAAAAGAGAGCTGGATTCACCAGTTCAGAAAACCTTTTTAGTTAAAAGATGTTATTCTTGGACATAATCTCACACCTAATCCCATCCAGAAACTGCTTCACCATAGCCACCCCTCCCCTTAAAATTCTAGAACAAAGCACTGCATATCCTTGAATCATCCAACATAGTTTATCATGTATATTCTTTCTGATGTCAAACCTCAAAAACTCAGTTTCCCACTCCTTCCAAAGTGTCTCGGTGTAAATGTTCTCCAATAACAACTTTTAAAAATCTTTCCTCTCATTATTTTCCAACTACCCATCACAAGTCTGGATGTCCCACCAATGCTTCACTTGACCACGTAACATATAAGCCAACATCTTGACCTTATTCTTAGTAGGAGTCTCTAAGTGGTCAAGGATCATCTGGATAGACTCAATCTAGAACTTATATGCCTCAAGTCCACCCTCTTCAGTGACATTTGGAGGGTACTTCAGCTAGGAAACACATTCCATACTCTTCACAACCCACCCCGGGTCTCTTCCATTAAACTGCATAAATATATCAAAGTTATATTATAACTGCACTCCATTTCTCACCTAGAACTAAATGAGCCACAAGTTCCACTACTGGAGGATCATTTCTATCCATGTCCTTCTATCGTCATATCTTCAAGTGTCTCCATCAAGCGATATCTATACACTTCTAAACACACATTTTAGGACACATAACATTTAATTATCACATTTACATAAGTGGTATTCACACAATGACATAAAAATTCATCCCCCATAATCCTCCACATGGTTAAAACCAAGGAACTATCACAACTTTCAACCATCCCTCATCTAGGTGATGGTTACATAAGGGTGAATAATTTTCACATTTATCAAGTCTTCTCATTAGATTCCCATTTAACCATTTCAATTACCGTATTCAGGATCTGTTACATTTTAAAGTTTCCTTTTTAACTCAATTTAATTTAAATGACACAAATTATGGAAGTCATTTTCATTTAAACAACTGACCAAATACATTTTTCAATGCATTCATAAAATTATGCAAGTGAAAACAAATCCTATATTCCTAAAATAATGTATTCTTATAAAAAACATGTTACATACCGGTCCATGAAGAAAAATATTAGACTAAAATAATATCACACAAAAAGTACATAACCTAATATGAAATAAAATTCATCTATAATAACAAACATTAATAACATTATCCCACCATGGGTACTTTGGTTTTACTTTATACATTGTTTAGATACTCCCCTACATGAACCCTGACCAAGGCCTAATACTTCCATGTCTCATGTCTACCATTCCCAGACACTTCAGTTTGACATGACACAACTTCAAGAGGGTATCGTCTGATCCAGATGGCCCGTCTCTCCACTGCTCCGGAGAACGCACCCCACACGCCCGATGGTTTTCAAAAAAATCTGACCGTTATTCCTCAGTCCGTTCATCCTCTGGCGGAGTTCCTGGCTTCGTTTACCTCCGCTCATGGCATGGCACCTTTGTTTGTGGGTCCCTAGGCTTTGGGATCCTCTCCTGGGTCTCCTCCTAAGCTTCGGCGCCTGGATCGAACCTTCAAGGTGGCCATTATCGACTCCTCCAACGGCGCTCAGCTCCCACGTTTTCCCGATGTCCGGCTGTTTTCTCCTCTTATTTCGTGGGATAGTCTGTGACTGTCATTGGAGGTCCCCACCACTACTTATGGTGACGCGGTTTCCTGCCTGCAATGGACCATTGTGGCTCACTTTGCCTCAGAGAAGCCGTCTCTCCAGACCTTTCAACGCTTCGTGGCTACCTGGGGCTTTCTTTCTCCGGCTCGAATCTCGGCCATTCACAGAAACTCATTCTGTTTGGTCATGGATTAGGAATCCGATTTTGTTAAGGATTGGTGTTATGCTCCTAGGCGTTGGGGCCGCTGGAACTTCAATCTGGCTCGGTGGTCGTTGGAAGTCCATAGAGGTAAGGAGATCCCCTGCGCGGTTGTGTGGATCAGCTTGCCCGGTCTACCGCTTCACTTCCAGAATGGCGCCCTCTTGAAGTCCATTGGTGACTCGCTTGGTGGTTTTCTCTATGCTGCTGCTCGTACTCGTAGCAGTGAGGAAACGCTGGTGGCTCGACTCTGTGTTGAGCTGGACCTGTCACTTCCAGTCTCAAAGAAGCTCACGGTGAATGTGAAGGATTCGCTCGAGTGGTCTCAGGACATCATCTACCCTGTTTTTTCCAGGTTTTGTGGCTCCTGTCTACTCCAGGTCCACTCCTTACAGGAGTATAGGAAACATCGCCAAGAGGATCACTAGCATGTTCCCAGAGGAGCCCCGCATAGCCCCGTCTCTCCCGGTCCACTGGAAAGCCCTGGCTTGGTGGCACCTCAGGCTGGTCCTAAGACTTTTGAAGCTGCAGTTCCAGTTGGCCCTCCTCAATCTTGCTCCTCTTTATTGGCCTCTCCCACTCTTCTGCCTGAGTCTCCTAGCTGGCAGCTCGTCCCTTATGAAGGTTGCCTCCCTCTTCAATTACTCTTGACCAGTTTCCCTTGGCCGCTAAGCTCTCGTCAACCTTTCTTTAAAGATGACAATCTGGAGCTCTTGCTCAAAGTCCCGGATCAGGCCCTTGGGCCTCTCCTCTCCTCCCTGCCTTCGCTCACCTTGCCTCCTACCTCATGCGCTGCCTTGCCACCTACCTCATGCACTGCCTTGCCTCCTCCCTCTCGTGTTGCCTTGCCTCCTACCTCAAGCACTGCGGTGCTCCCCACTTTGATCATTCAAGAGGCTTGCCCCTGCTCTGGAAGGCGGGTAGATCCCAGGGAAGCTCAAGCCTTTGGCCAAGTCGCCACCTCGACCCGCAAGAGGGAAACTGCCCATTTATTCATCTAGTCCTCACTCTCAAGCATTAGAGGCTCTTGAAAATAGCCCGAGCAAGTGTACAAGGTATCTTCTGAAACTATTGCAATAATGGGAGTGCTCTTTACCCCATCTGAATGAGACCAGTATTCCTGGGGCCAAAGCCAGGCCTTCCTCTTCCCAATGATTCCCATCCTCATTTGGAACTCCCCGCGGGTTAGGTGCGTGGGAAAAAACAGATTTCATTGTCTTGGAATCCAGAAAATACAAAGCTCAGATTGCGGTAGTTATTGAACACAAACAGGCGCCTGCGAAGATCAGCGAGTTCACACGCAAACTTAAAATGCATGCATCCATGCATGCATACCCAATCAAGAGACATATATGGATATTCTGGACCAAGACCATCTCGGTCGACTTGTTACAGGCGGGTGATCAGTACATTACAACTAAGATCACCTCGACTACGTGTTCTTTTCTCATGACCTTCGTGTACGGTAGTTGTGACTTGCAAAGAAGGGAAGTTTTGTGGCACGACCTCAGTGGATTCGACCCAGGAGATATGCCATGGATTATAGGGGGTGACTTCAACGCCATAACAGAGCCCACAGAGAAGAAAGGAAGAGGGGAGTTCCCATGTAAAGCTAGCATGGAGTTTGTTGAATTCATGGTGGGGAAGGGCCTCCTTCACATGGGTTATACAGGGGACCCCTTCACCTGGTGCAACAACCAGACGGGGCGTAGGCACTGCTGGAGCCATATTGATCGATTGCTTGCTAACTTTCAAGCTCCTTCGATGTATCACAATGACAAGCTAACTCATTTGGTTCGCGACATCTCTGATCATTCTCCTCTTATGCTCTCCGTGATGCCATGACAAGAAATGCATCCTAAATTTAATTTTTTTGGTCGATGGACAAGTGAACATGGATATCAGCAGTTGATTAGGGAGTGTTGGGGTGAACCTTCCCAAGTCCGCTAATGGGTGAAACTCCACAATAAGCTTCGCCGCCTCAAGAATCGCCTTCATTATTGGGATAAGGATCTCCCTCTAGATGATCAAGACCTTACCGAACTACAATGTGACATTGAGATGATGGAAACCAGCCTGGATCCCATGTGGGATGAACGGGTTTTCGGTGACCTGTCCACCAAAAAAAACTCACTATTGGAGAAGCTTCTTTCTCATGAACGAAACGCAAGGGAGGCCTCAAGGATAAAATGGATTCGTGAAGGAGACAGAAACGCGGTGTTATTTCAAGCCTGCATTAAGGATAACCATCTCCCCATTAAACCAAATATTTTATTGGAGGATGGTTTGTTTACAGATGATAGAGAGGTGGTCGGGGGCGTGGCTCATACCTTCTTCAAGGACCTGCTCACTGGGTTGAGTTTGAACTCTCCAAATGGCTACTCGGAGAGGGGCGATGTGCTATGGAATGTGATCCCTTGCTCTTTTTCCACCCATGTTAATACATACTTCGAAGAAATACCATAGGATAGTGAGATTCATACAGCCATGATGAGCTTAAACCCAGAAACTGTGCCGAGCCCAGATGGTTTCCCTGGTGCGTTTTACAGGGGATACTGGCAGGTGGTTAAGGGAGATGTTATCACTACTATCCAGGACTTCTTCTGCGGGGGAAGCCTAACACGGGCTGCGTGTACAACGAATGTTGTCCTCATTCCAAAGATCAAAGTCCTCTCTTCCCTCCTCCACTACCAATCGGTGAGTATGTGAAACTTCCCCTACAAGATCCTCGCGAGCATCCTCAATACTCATATCTTCCAATATCTCCCCTGCTAGCTATCCCTTGAGCAGAATGGTTTCGTCAAGGGCCGCTCAATACAAGGAACGATTGTGTTGTCTATGGAAATGATGAGATACTTAAACACCAAGTCATGTGGGTCTAATGTGGCCATAAAATTGGATATGAACAAGGCTTTTGACAGGGTCGAATGGGGTTTCATCAATAGGGTGCTTAATAGAAAGGGATTCTCTCCATGGGCATGTGATCTCATCTTCAGGTGTTTTAGCTCTTCTTGGCTAGCAGTCACCTTCATGGGCCTCTCTCATGGATTTTTTAAATTAGCAAGGGAGCTGTGTCAAGGCGATCCTTTATCCCCTAGTATCTTCATTCTAATTCAATACACTCTCAGCTTCATGATTAACAGGGGCATGTTGAATGGTGATATTATCCCATATCGACAAAAATGGAACTGAACCTCCATCTCTCATTTAATGTTTGTGGACGACACATTCATCTTCATGAATGCTGGCAGAAAGTCTCTATGAGGACTCACCAAGAATCTCGATGCCTATTGTCATTGGAGCGACCAATAGATCAACAAGGAAAAGAAAAACTTCTTCATTTCTGAGCGATGTGTTGCAAACAGAGTCAAAAATATTAGCCTCAGTCTGGGCATGCAGCGTGGTTCCTCCCCCCTGGAGTATCTCGGCGCTCCTATATCCTCAAGTAGACTCTTCATTCGTAACATTGATCATGTGGTGACCATGATCATGAGACGCATCCTCAAATGGAAGAATCATTTCTTATCTTTTGGGGGTCGAATTGCTTTGGTGAACAGTGTCCTCACAGCCATGCCGATACATTCCATGGACTCCACCTTGGTCCCAAAATCTATCATCAAAGCCATTGACAGAGTGCTTTCAGGCTTCATATGGGATGCGCTCTCGGAGGGGAAGTGACACTGGGTCGCCTGGGGGAAAATGGAAAGGCCCATTGTTGAAGGAGGGATCAATGTTAAGAGCCTTGTGGAGACCATTCACTGCATGCACATGAAACTTGTGTGGGAAATCATCGAGGGTCGAACGTTGTGCGGGCAAACCATTTCCTGCGTCTGGGGTGGAAATGCGGACTCCTCTGGCCCCAACTCTCACCTCTCATCCGAGCTTGGTTCCCTCCTTCCGCCTCTCAAGAAGATCTCTCATTGGATTATAGGGGAGGGAAAGATCCTCTTCTGGTAGAATAACTAGGAAGACAATATTGTTGGTTACCCAGGATGCCCTGCTCCCACCATCTCGTTTAAGGAGGCATGCCTTCATCCATCCCTTTTTAGGTCTATGCTGGACCCGAATCAAAAGGAGATGTTCGATCTCATTTCCATCAACTCGGATCCTGACAGATGTGTCTTCAATGCTTCCAACTCTGGGAGGTTCAACTCAAAGGACTTCTGAAGGTCTTCCAATAACCTGCTTCAGAACGACCAATGGAACTCTTGGGTTTGGTGCAACAAAATCCGAACGAAGTATAATTTTCTCATTTGGAGGATCAGGAACCAAGCTCTACCTTCAAACGAAAACGTTAAGAGGATGAGGATCATCCTTGTTTATTGCTCCCAATGTTGTAAGAACCGGAAGGAGGATACTATGAACTGCATTTTTTTGAAGGGGATTGGGTGTAGGATGTTTGGAGAGCCTTCGGTGATCTTACTGCTTACTCTTCAAGCGAGCTATGCAATGCTCCCTTCCTGGAACACTGGTACAGAGGTTCGGGGGATGTAGGTTTGGAGAATAGAGTGAGAACCATGTTAATCAGCATTGGGTGTTGGTGTTTATGGAAAGCCCGCAATAGGGATCAGTATGAGGGATGTCCTGCTTTAGAGAGGTCGATCATTGTGAGGGTGTAGAATCTCCTGGTGGACATGGTGTCGCTGATTCCCAACTGGTAGAAAGCTCCCACCCTTCGGGTGCTGCTGACCTCTTTCCACTTAGCTCATCCTCCTGTCCCCAGGATTCAGGGGCATTGGGTGTGGTGGTCTCCCCCAAATTCGGGCCTCAAGATGAACATCGATGGTTCTTACAGCTCCGAGATCATGCGAGGTGGAGGAGTTGTGGGGGATTTCATGGGCAGTGTGTGGTTGGCCTTCACAGCGTATTATGGAAATGGTACCTCTATTCTGGCAGAGGCCAAACCTGTTCTTACTGGTCTCATCCTTTGCAATCATAAAAGCATACATCTATCCTAGGTTGAAATTGACTCCAAGATCATTTATGAATCCTTACATGATACATGTTCCTCGCCTTGGTCCATTTCATACATCATCAGGAAATTCAAGCTACTTCTTAATGGAAATGTCGAGGTCACTCACACTTAGAGTGAAGGGAACAAAGTAGATGACCATATGGTCGCTCTGGTTGATCAAGGCTCCAATTTCACACACTTGTATAATGTTTCTTCCCTTAAACTGGAGGGAGTGAATCTGATTCGAGGGGATGCCCTTGGTCTCCACTACTTTAGACCCCCCTAGTCCGGCTTCCCCTTGTTTCCCTGTTCCCCTTGTTCCTTTACTTTTTTAATAAAAATTTATCATTGTTGATGATGATGTCTACCATTCCCAAATAGTAATATAAAATTAAATTCCTTTGATTTCACTTTGTAGCATCCTAACCTAGGTTCCACACACTAGTTCCCCAAGCTAGTTAGTTGGCCACATGACCTCAGGCGTGCCTCCACATATTCTAGAGGATATCAACTAGTAGTGAGTGAAAAATATATTACATATAGATATTATACTCTCTTTATTAAATCATAAAAATATTAGAAATAAATAAAAAATAAAATGATATAACCAATACAAACGAGTATCACATGATAAACCAAAACAGGGAAACAATATCCAATCTAAAGCAGTAGATATATCATTCCATATATGTTTCATGTATAAGTATGAAAAAAACCCAGAATAAAGACACCCTAATAACTCCAAATGATGTAAAGACATCATTTATAGCTCCCTCATCATATCCCCATCACAAATCATCAATCTATCATAGGTATCATTCCCTTATCTTATCCAAAAAACATGAATTCAATTTGAGTACTAATTTGGAATCCCATGTAGACTTTGATTACAACACAGTAGGCCACTAAAAATGGTTTCTAAAACAATATCCAGTCTATAACAGTGTATGTAGTTGTATAAATAATAAATTACAACAAATAATGTAAATAGTTATGACATTTTATTATACTTTAAATATCCACATAAATTTCTTGGGTTCCTGATGACAGTTGAAAAATCAATATCTTCTTTAGTTGATGATAGAGTCTAAACCATATCACATAGGGAATAAAAATTCATTATATAATAAGCTTTCATCCTTAATTTCAGTTCAAATTCATTTCATATATAATTTGAATGCTAGTCTGATTCCATCATTTTGGGATTATAACTCTTTGTCTAGAACCCTGTGGGTATTTGGAGCATCATTCCATGTCCCACACTACATTGTTGTCACATATAGTTATTTAGAGAATCAGTCACTATCACACACTCGTACAACAATCAATCACATATGGGTATTTTGAGAATTAGTTCTTTTCCCACACTCGTATATCAATCAAACACATATATCATAAATATCAAATTTATAACATTTACAAGGATCAATCATTATTAACCTTCTTATCAACATTCTCATCAGGGTATTATATTTTAATATTTCAAAAAAATCATGGTTCTGCATTTAAATCACATGGAATAATATGAAAGATTTACTATTAAAACATTTAACAACATTTTATCATAATATCTTTTAACCCTACAATGTTAATACAACCAATCCCTTTAATTCTAATTATTTATCAACTCCATAATCCAAATATTTCACTGAGTACCTAATTCTATTAATTAATCAAACCAATTAACTAATCTAATTCAAGATTCAATTTCTAAATGTGGAAATTGAATTTCCACAATTACATATACACAATTATAGTTCAAAAATATGGTAATTGGACTTTACGCTACCTACCACAATGTTTTTTAAGATCATTCACCAAAAAGAAATCCCCAAATTAAAGTAGAAATATCAAGATCACAATGGTGTGGAAGATCTAAGACCAAATCTTGGGAACAATATAGAAAAAACTAAAATCTAAGAAAACATATATCTAAACCATCACCAATTTCATATAAAACATCCCCCTTCATTTGAAAAGAGGGATGGAGAGAGATAAATCCAAATGGGGGAGAAATTACTAAAAAATAGAGGCAGGATCCTTCGAATGGATCTTTGATTCATCGAGACTGGGTTCGAGGAGACTTGAAAACCTTTTTTTGATCTTCAAAAACTAGATGAATGAGTTTTAGTCTAAGTCATGGAGATTAGGGATTAATACGGGTGGTTTTTTATTTTTATTTTTTATAATTTTTCGATGGATTTAAATCTCGCATGAATGTATTTTTGTACAGGGTGAAAAGTTTTCCAAAATGTGTTCCTTAATAACGAGCCTGTCCTTAGGGGTGTATGGTTCCTCCTAAAAGGTAACATGGTTTGAAAAAATGCGTGTCAACGGTTAAATCCCGATCTATTTGGGGATGCACGGTTTGCTGGGGCTAGGCACACTTTTTGGGGAAACTGTATACCAACAATGTACTACCTCTTTTTCTTCTAATATTCCCAAATTGTTTGTTCCAAAAGACACAGAAGCCAAATAAAACCAAAGTTAATTATTAATAGAGGTAAAAAATTCCTAAAAATATGAATGATGCTTCTATAAATAAGGTCAAGATCTTATAGCTGAACAATGGTAATGAACATGAATACCCATCTTCTATCTATAATGGATGTGGTGGTAGGCTTCTCATTATATTTCTTCATCTGTAGTTATAATGATTTATTTTTAATATTAAATTATTCATAAAAATAATTTTAGATAAATAATTATAGATTAGTATGTATTGAACTTCATTCTTTGATACTTCTTGAGAAAAATCATAAAATGATGTAATAGTATTCTTATCAAATGATATAATAATTTTAATGTAACAATCCTATGTAGAATTGTTCGTGATAATAGATCCCCAATTTTCTTAATGTGTAGAATAAATATGTATCATTTAAAATGATTCTAATTTATTTTTCAATATTAGACATTTCATATTGAGGATTTTATTTTAAATTCAATGAATGTTACTCTATCATAACAATCCTTACTAACTTTTTAGCATCATCATCATCAATTTCAACCCTATCTTGTAACATTTCAACATGTTTATTGATCCTCTTGGATTTTACTTCCAATTTAAAATCATATCAATTCCAGTTTTCAACTTTTAATCTATGGAATATATCTTCTCTTAAATAGTCTTCTTAGATCCATATTTAAGATTAACTTTTTTATATAAATTTGTATATAAATTTTGGGGAACTTATTTCAATCACTAAATTTCTCATATTAATGGATTGAATATTATTAGAAAGATATATGAATTATAGAACCATTTCCTACAATCATTATCAATGTTATTTCATTCAACTCCTAGATGGGTGGTCTCTTCCTTCATGCTTTAAAAAAAGTACATATAAAAGGGATTTTTCATTTGGGAAAAAGATGAATAATTTTTAATATACTAACAACTATTTTTTTGAGAAATAACATATCGATTATTATATCCACTTATATATCATTATTCATTAAAACATTTTGGAAACTAACTTTCACATGCCTCATGATCACTTGAATTACATGATCCACATGAGGCAATGGTATTTTCCATCTAAATAATAGTAATTTGACCCACCTATTATTTAACATCAAATAAAAAACATTCTTCTATATTTTCATGGGATAGGGAAACTGAATACACTTTTTATTTACATGAGAGGGGTAAATTATTTGATCTCATTTTCTCATTCTTACTCATGTTTAATAGAGTATTATATTAAGGATAGTTATAGTCTCATAGAGACATTTCTTCACTAAAACTACACTTAATTATATAACAATAAAAAGACTCAAATATTACAATGATGAGAAATATAATATAGTTAATCCAAAAAAGGTTAACCAAGATCAAATAGCAAATGTTTAGAAAACATAGATATATTATCAACATAAAGAGAGGGTGAACCAGTATTGGGGACTTTTTAATCCAATTTTATATTTTTATCCCTTTACCTATTTTACATATTAGGATCTGGATTCTTAAATTACATTATATTTCATTCATTTATTAAAACATAAAAAGTAGATAATATATTTACAAGGATCAAATTTCAATGGAAATGTGTATTCATAATTGTCATTGAAAAATAATCCTTGATCACAAAGACCAATATAATGAGTTTCCTATTATAGTGGATCGTCCAAAACACAATCATGAACATGATTGTGGTACCCTACACTTAGGTGGGGGGTATAAAACAATATTGAGTCCTTGAACTGATGATAAACAATTCCAACTATAACATATTTCTTGATATTTATACTAAATGTTTTGAAAATCTTCTTTTTCTTCAAATCCTTTAGAACACAAAGATGGTATCCCACCATAAGTTACTTTGGATTAATGTAATATTTCTTCCTTGTTCATAATTAATTATTATTATACTATTTGAAAATAAATATCAATGAAATTAATCCTCTTCATCTTTTATTTTATACACAATAGTGCACACAACCTTATAATTCTTCAAAGTATCAAACATGAATGATATTTTTCATGCACAGGTGAAAGACTTCATCTAATGTTCTTATTTTATTTGACAGACGGGAAGACCCTTTATTTCTTACAAAACATATAATTTGCATAGTTGAATTCCTCTTATGAACATTATTCCCAACTCACCTGAATCTTCTTCTTCATCATCTTCTTCATGTAAAAATTTAATTGTACATCACTATTATCTTCCTCTCTCTTCTTATTTTCTTCCAATATTCTTCTTCATACATTATTATTTATTGAAATAATTATTTCATTGGAAATATTCTAAAGAGTTAAACTCCAATGGATGTATATGGATAACCAATGTCATGCCTCTCTATTATTCTTTGATCCCATAAAAATAATATATTTTTTCTATAATGGATCAACAACCACCCCTTTTCACATTGACAATAAGAAATAAAGAGAGACACACACACACAGAGATATATATATATATATATTCTTAGTAATAATAAGAATAACCGATGATTTAGTTATTTCACCACACATTCTATTCATCCATATCATCCCCGATGATTTATTCTTCATAATAGAATATAAACAAAAAATTGTTATTTTTGTTTTTATTTCGTCCAAATGATGCATGAATTAAATTCTCATATATTTTTTATATTATTTTCTATTTAATATCCAAAAAATTAAGCTTCATAAATGATGGATATAAAACAATTATAGTATCTTGACTATATTCATTGAAAACTTTTCTTAATTATATCACTGTATTTCTCCCAAAACTTCTCATTTAAATACCTGAATGACTAATTTATTATTTCTTATATTTTGTTGCACAGTTTTTTTGAATCCATCATTCAAATTTTCAATGTTTTTATATAATTGAAAAAATATTATCTCTCAATCCATGTAAATAGTGTATCCCTTATTTTCATGTATAGAAGCATTGGACTTACTCTTTATCATAGGCCAGGTCTTCTCAAACATCCCCCATTTTCTTTCATCTTCCCCATCATTATAATTCATGATATCCTCAACAAAATAATGTTTAATCATAAAGCGCTCATAATACCATGCATGGATACAAATTTATAAGGCTTGATCATGGTAGCACTTGCATATCATCTATTGAATAGCTTGGTATTAACAGTTATGGTACTATATTCAATTGTTTCCTGGTTTCTACTTTCATTTACTTGTATGAAAGTCTAAATGCATTCTTGTATCAATATTTTAATCTCACCTAAAACATTAATATGGATCTAGTAGTATTTACATTCATTTCTCTAGGAAATGTGGACATAGTGGCTCCAGATATTATAAATATGTATGGTAGTATGAATGAATATTGTTGAACTGTTCATAAATCCATGGGACAATTTAGCTCAATAATTGTTGATGATGGAATAAAAAACATATATAATAGGAACACAATATTTGAGTCACCTTAGCTCATCCTAAATTTTGAAGGTTATGGTAGAACCTCATACCATGTGAAGCTAATAATATCACCACATTCCATGAAAATATCACTATATTATAGATATTCATGTGAATATCATGGAAGAACATCATACCATGAAAATCTCATTGTATAACTTTATACCATAAAAATCTCATAGTATTATATACAAACATGTACAATTATTTATAGAACATCCTATCATATAAAGTTCTTGGTAGCTCCTCAGAATATTACACATCATGATATGTTATTATACACTATATAATTAAATATCATGATCAATCCACATATATTTGGATGATATTTTTCCCATATAATATACATATACTTACAAAAGTTATCCTTTTTGGTCAACTCCTAAGATACCATAGTAGATCCAACGTAAGGGTTAAGGAATGAGGAAGACAACAAGGTAAGTCTTAGATGACATATTTTTTTGTGGCATGTGACACTTGTGTTTTATTCATAACATTTAGTGGATCAGTAATAAATTTCTAAGGGATTTTGTCTCACATTGGAGAATTATATGGGAATCCACTTCTTAATAACTCATCTTGTATCATTATATGCCTAGTTGTGAGTATCCGAGTTTTCTTTGGGATTCCCCTACATGCACCATTGTACTTACATGCATGGTGGCTGACCTATACTTCTATACTAACCCAATTCAAGCTCATGACAGCCTATACATGTGATTTCCCATTTTCCAACCTCGGTCTGGAAATCAAAGGTGGATCTCGTTAGTTGGAATCTTCCCCCATATATGTGGTTGAGCTATCCAATTAGATGGTTTCGGGATAGAAAATATTTTTACTCAACACTTTTATAAATAGTATGAAAATATTTTTAAAATTTAAGGCCACCTAAATTTTATACATTAAAAAACATAATTTTTTTATGGTATTCTCTTCAAATATACTTATTCAACCTTGTATATGTTTAAGTATCATAAAAAGAATGGATCGAAATAATAATGGAACCTCTAAAAAAAATAATATTCCAAGATATTTAATTATTGGGAAATAACTTATTGGATTCCCTTCTTCTTCAATAGGCTTCTTCATCACCTCATATTGAAATATCATTCAAAAGAAATACAACTTACCCAGATTGGGATCATGATATCATCATATAATATATCGAACAAATAATATAAATATACCTTAACAAAATATATATAAAATAACTAAAATAAGTGCATTTTTTATTAATTTGGACATATATTCAAAAAACATTAGAGAATATGTATAAACTATGTGTTGTTTATGATCTGGAAGCCATCTTTCCTGAACAAAAAAATATTCATTATCAAACTATTAAATATTAATATTTTATGGCCCATAAAACTATAAACATTTAAATTACTACATCCAAATAGATCATGTTATAAAGAATATTCCTATTGAAAATAATAATTTTAGGATTTATTTTTTTTTACAGATACTACTCTATTGTTTACCATTAATCTAATGAATTTTGACATATTTTTTGTTCAATTTATAGTATACATCTATGGTATCAATACATACATAAACATAATATGAGACCTCCATATTTTTTCAACATACAGAAAATGTAAAATTAAATGTCTAATAGATTCCAAAAATGCCAGATGAAATGTTTTTCATAATTTTAATAAAATAAAATATAATATCTTTCTAGAATGTTATCCGTGAATTATAACTTATTATCACCTAAAAATGACTTAGAAAATATGATATTTTCTCCAAAAAATACTAAATTTAAGAATTTAACAATCATCAATGTTTAATATATAGTTATCTTTAAATTAAGTTTCATAAATCATCAAATTTAAATCTAGTAAAATAAAAATTTATTATATAGACACCAAATTACAAGAATAGATAATTATTAACCAAATTCAACAATCAATTGATAGAAAAATTAATGACACTATTTAGAATTTTTATAAGATGATTTTTGATTGATTAAAATATATAATATATCACATTAAAATAAATCATTTTTGAGATGCCAATTATTTTTTCATGATTTAACCTTGCCATTTAAATAGATTTATTCTTTCTAAGTGTGTTAAACATAATGTAAAATATGTTATGAATGTATAACTTCTTGATATGTTTGATATCTAACATATATAAGATCACAAAAAATACCAAACTAGAAGGTGTCAAAAGATACTATACTGTATACAATTGACATATATTTCAAATACACCTATAATTTATTTTTCTTATAGTTTTATAAAGGCTAATAAAAGTTTATGAAGAGATCGTATATTTTACCTTAATAATATAGTTCACTATTAGTGGTTCATATCTTTAAATTAAACCTTTTATAAATTTATTTATAATCCTTCAGAGAGGATGGTCTATAAGAAGATAAAATTGATAAATTTTGAAAATACTATGTTTTCTTCTTTAGAAATGGATAAACATTTTTTGTCACTCATGCAGTACAAACATGATTTTAGACCATGTCTACTACATCCAGGTAGCATGTTATATGGTGTAGAGGCTCTGATTGACCACATTATTGATGTTTTCATTGTAAAATTTTGTTCTAAAACTAAAAAATATTCAGTTACATGATCTCTCTATAATAAATTTAAATCCTTAATCGATAGATTGAAATAAATTTCAATATCTTTCCCCATATATCCTAGATTTACTATAACACTAATAAATTATAAAATAAGGACATTATTTTCTATTTCATGTATGACATGAAACAAAAATATTATGGGAAAATTAAAAACCATTAGATCTTATAGTATATTTATTTTTAAAAAAATTCAGTATCACTAATATCATTCATTATATGTGACACTAATTTTATCATATGTTACACGCAACACCAGGTTTAGCTTTCGTTTCACAAAATTCCAAGTTTAAAAGAAACATTACATATTATTAAAATATTATAATTCTATATGATAATATTACTTATTTTTTAAATTTTTTGGTATGAATATTAATAGATTTTTTTTGAAAATTATTGATATGAATTGATCAAAAATGAAATGAGAATCATTTAAAAATGAATTATTTTTTGAAAAACATTGTTTTTTAAGATGGTTTAATTTCAATTTTCACAAAAAAATTTAAAAATAATTTTTTGAAAATTTATTTGAAAAAATAAAATTCTTTTTTAAAATAATAAAACCAAAATTATCTTAGGGTAATTTTTTGTATTTTTTCTGAAAAGTTGATTTTATTATGAATAGTAAAAAAATATTGAAATTTAATTGAAAACTATCTTTTTTTAAATTATTTATAAATTTAAATTATAATTGGATTTGGTTTTAGTTTTAATGTAAAATTTGTTTAATTATGTTTAAATTGATACAATTTAGGCCATTGAAAACATTTTTAATTTGAAATTATATATGAAAACATTTTTAACATTTGAACATTTACTCATGAAAACACTACTCACTATTAACATATATGAAATTAATTTTAAATTAAATTTTAACACTTATGTGAATTAAATATTGGTAAATTGTATTTTGTGACACGATATCAAAGATCCTCGTGATTCAGTGACATAGTATGGTTGTTCTTCGATGGCTTGACCAAAGTTGCACACTTCCTACAGATCTTATAGTCCTTGTTTATAGATAAGATCTCAGGGTTATAAATTTGGGAGACAGTGTGACTTCATGGTGTGAACCATTATATCATTTCAAACAAGGATTCCCAGTTCACATCATAGTTCTAGAAAGGGTTGTAGTTAGAACTAAGTTCATAGGTGTTCTTCAGTACACCATATCACCCTCAGACCAACAGGAAGTCTAAGAAGAAATTTCATGTGTTAGAGGGTATGATACAAGACTTACTCTTTGTTTTTATATGTTAATTGTAAAATAATCATCCTCCAGTTGAGTTTTCCTAGAAATTTTATTTAGGAAACAATTTATATGTCTCTGTATGAGACTCTCTATGGTATACCATGCTGATCATGGCTATACTAGCTAGAAATAGGTGAGGTAGCTATACAAGGTCCTCATCTTGTTTGGGAGACATTATAGAAATTCCATATAATTCATTAGTGTATGGATATACCACGGTATAGGTAGAAGTCATATATTTAATTCCACTTTAGACCTTTGGAGTTTTACGTGGGACATCAGTTCATTTTGTGTGTATCTCCTAGAATAGGTCATAGATCAATTTGTATAAAGGGAGAGCTATTACCTTAGTGTGTATGGTATTTAAAGGTTGTGGAGAGAGTCATACCAGTAGCCTATTGGTTTTTGTTACCTTAGAGGTATCATTCATTCTACGACGTCTTCCACATATCATAGATTTGACAGTACCATCCAGACACATCTCATTCATTTGACCTAGATGATAATGAGAAAGAAGTAGATATTTCCTTTGAGGAGTGTCCAATACGTTTAGTTGATCGGAGCATAAAGTCTCTCTGAGTTGGCTCATTTACTCAAGTATGGGAGCTATGGTAGCATAGCCATGTTCAGGATGAGAGCTGGGAGTGGGAGGTTGATGTACATGTGCAATGACTGGAACTTTTTTTAGAATACATTCTATTACCCTGAGAATAGATACTCAGGGATGTGTAGTCTTAGAGAGGGGAGATTGGAACATCCTAACTTTTCCAATGCTAAATACCACTAACATTGGGTTAAAATTACTTAGATGTCCCTTGTAATGATTTATAAAGGGATCAAGGAGTTCTTAGATTCATATGAGGCTTATTTGAAGCCTAAAGCCCTGAAATATAGAGAAATTACTATGCCACATGGTTAAAAGAAACCGTGTTGCCCAGATAACATAATTTCCCTCAAACATGCAGTTGTAGATAGTGGGAACCTAGGTGCCACATGATTTTTCTATAAATGTGTCACCCAAGTCGCCCATCCATGTGACCCATCTACAAATTTTTGATAGTGGTTTGCTCATGGTTTATGTACGTTTAATCAAATTGTATGCCTAAACGTGTGATTTTCCCCTTTCAAGCAGTAGCTAGGGCACAATTGGCACACAATTTTAACAATAGTGTGGCCAAACCATGTGCAACATTATTTGTGGTTGAATTTACCCTTTTTAACTCCTTTAATGAATGTTTTAGAAAATTTCATTATTCTCTATCCTTTTCAAGTGGATTTCTCTTCCCTTCCACATATGAATATATCTCATCATTATTTCATATGTTTTGATAGAATTCCTCCATACAAGATCAGTTTTGATCATCACTAGATCCAACAGAAAGATAGAGGTAAAATATTTAGTCCTATTCAATTTATTTATTATTCTTCATTTCATCTATTATTTTTGTATGGGTGCATGTTCATTTCCCCCATTTTTAGGGAATTTGACATTTTCACCATTTTTCCAACCTAGACCAAATCAATGGTTGGCAGTATATGAGGTATGTTATACAAGGCTAATGTATGTGGCCTAGGATCTTTCCCACCATTTAGTTTCATTTTTTTTAAATTTTTTCATGGTTCCACAAGTCGAACCCTTCCTTATTCATCTCTAAATAGTTGATTAAATTAAAATGAATTCTTTACTATTCAATTAGTGAACTGAGTTAGCAGAGAATCAACCCCTTGGGTTGATCACCTTGAGTGATGCCACACAATTGGGTGTTCTTTACCATAGAGCCTAATTTCCCCTTGTTATATTAATTTCCTAACACTCGTTGAGGGGTTTTCTTATCATAATTAACATGAAATTTTTATTGTTATTAATTGAGTTTTTTTTCATGTGATAAAACCTATACCAAATTCCATAATTGAAGTACTTGTGATAATTTAATTGGATAGGTGCTTAATTTATTACACTATATGACTTAAATGGAATTTTCTATCACTTATGAATTGCCCAATTTTCCACTGGTAATATAAACACTTCAACTAATGAAATTTGATTTTTCAAGGAATGTTATATAAATCTATTTCTTCATTAGATTTTTTCTTTTATTATCAAGGGTGATATAAGGGATTCTAACTTAAAGACCCCTTTATTAGAGTCTCCTTACTTAGTTAGACCTTATTAGTGTTTTGTAAACAAATTGGGGGTGAAATTAGCTATTCCTAATATAATGGGAGACCCCTTTGATAGGCTTTATGGAATAATTAGTTGTAAAATGCCACAAAAGAGACTTATCCCCCTTCATGTGATATAAGGTATGAACATGGAGTTCTATTTTTTGTTTTCTATTTTATACCATACATAGAGTGAAAAATGGTACTTCATCCTTGGGTAACCATGTACATTATTTTTAGCATTGGTCATGTGACGATCCCCTTGATTGATACATGGAAAGCCATTCCAGATTTTCAGGGAGAGGCTTAGGGTGAGTCACTGTATTTTATAAATTGGTTTTCAATTGAATTAATGAAAATGAAAATTTTCAAATGATATTTGATCCCTTATTATTAAAAATGCAGGGACATGTTCCCCAGATCCAACAACATGCTTCAAGATGGTCCATCCTATAGAAACTTTTTCCTATCACCTTACCTTCCTAATATTCCTTGGTTCAGACACACCTACTTAGGCCAAAGCGGGTAAATTGGATGGGTGTCCATGTGGAACCCAGTCCAATTATTTTACTTATTTATATTCAAACTTTCATTTCATTACTATGGTACACTTCTTATTTTTTATTTCATGAAATTTAATGTCATATACACTGTCGGAGGCAGCGTACAGAGATTGTATGTAACACTCTACTTAGGAAACATTGGTACTTGTGCAGACTTTATGGGCACAGGTATAAAAAAAGGGAAGTATCTAGATTCCAATGCTTGATTGGCTTGCATTACTAAAAATGATATGGGAGTAGATGAAAGATCCTATGCTTGAGAATCTAGACAAGGCATTTTTCGGACTTCTTGTATTATTTTCTTTGCTTTTTATATAGGATTTTATCCCCTACAACCAGAATAGTCATTATCATATATCTACATGACATACCATCATAATTACATGTATTTGGTTAATATTCGGCTTCCTCTTATTGTTTATTTATCTTTTATGCTTTATTATAGTCGTTTCTATTATTTCCTTCTAATTAGTACTATTTATGATTTCTTTTATTACATTGTAACATATAAAGGTTGTTTCGATCCACACTAATCAGTGAGGGAATATTCTCCCTATAAAAACACCATATGACCTCACTACGAGTCAGTAGCCTATGGATATTGGGGAGGCAAACTTGAGGTCGTCTGGCCACCATCTTGGGGAACTGTTAGGTGGAATCCAGAGCAGGATGCTACAAAGTAGTATCAAATGGTTCATTTTCCTTTTATTCCAACTATTTGTCTTTAGAAAGGAGACGGGGATGTTGGAATTTGTTCATGAGCCTATGCCTTGGAGTAGCTACCACAAATATAGAGGAAACCTAATTTATCTTGGATGTGTATATATTGTTATTGGTTTCACTGTTACAGTTTCATGTATTTCACAATAGGGTGACACAATTGTTTTTCATTGTTAATATCTTGATAGAATATTTATGATTTAATCATGATGACATGAGGGAATATTGTAATCATGGATTATACTAGGGACCTTAAGATATAAAATTTCATGCATATTTCAATAGAATATATAGTTTTTCACGTACATTGCCTATTTTTCATGTGATTTTCATATGTTTATTGTTAGTGTTCCTTGAAGTTATTGATATATATATATATATATAAATGTTATGATATTTTCATGTAAGACTGAGAAATAAAATTGGAACTTAAAGAATCATCCTTAACTTAATAGTTTTTTTTGTCATAGTTTACAATAGATTCCTTAAGAAGCCAACATTTGAACATTGAGCCATGGAATATTGGGTGCATGGGATGGAACATTTTATGGTTTAGATTATCCGGACACCACCATCAAATATATATGGTTTACAAGCCCTTATAAAGTATATGTGGTGATTCATCTACTTGAAACACTTAAAGAAAATCTAATTATATAAATGAATTAAAATGAATATGATCCTTAAATTGAACAAGACCACCCTTATGTATGTAACACATGAACATGCCCCTGAACCAACCTAGTAGTGGGTAGTAGGCCACGTCTTTTTTGTTCCATTTTGTGACTTGATCTGACCACCCATACCTGACTCCTCAAGAAGGATACATGTTGTAGCATGTTTATAGGTAGTCATTGTACATATTCTTCTTTACATCTTTCAATATCTATTATAAATTATGACTAAGGTATGCAATTTGATATTGTAGAGTTATGCCACCAATAAGATCATGTCTTATATTTCATGAGACTGAAGATTAGCATACTTTAGAAGTGGTGGGCCCTGATCAAGCCATGACACCTTCTATAGTTCCACCTAAGGAACCTCATTCAGATCCTCCCGTGGGTGTTTATTCCCAGTTTTGTGAAAGATTCATCTGGTTTATGCAATAAGTTCAGGGTTCTCCTCAACCTAATGGTTTTATGGAAGATCTGATGATGGAGTTTCAGTAGTATCATCCTTCAATAATCTTGGGGATGGTAGGCCTCAAGCTGTTGAGTCTTGGTTGGAGGATATGATATCCATCTTCGAGCATGTTGAGATGCCTCCGTAGTGGAGGGTAAATCTGGAAACCTACATGTTGTGTGATTCCATGAACCATTTTTGGGACATTCTATCATAGTACGGTCCAAACCAAGGAGTGGTATTGGTGGAATTTCATAAAACCTTCTTTGACAACTTCGTTCTTAAGACTCTGATAAAAAATTAGGTTAAAAAATTAATGCACCTTGATCTAGATGATATGGCAGTGGTGGAATACTTAACTTGCTTCACCTAAATACAGTGTTTTCACTAACCATGACTGAGGATGAGATGACTACTATGAGGTGATTTGAGGATGGGATTTATTATTATATTCCATCATAAGTGAAATTATTTTGGATAACTATCATTTTAGAAATAGTGAATCATGCCTTCATCCCTAAGCAGAACCTAAGGGAATCACGAGATGTAAAGAAGTTTTTTTTTTCAGATTCCAGGAATAGAATTGGTTTATCTAGTGGCATGCAGTTTTAAATTATTGGTACATGTAGGGGTAGTACAATATATGTGTCATGCACCAACATCCTTGTGGTGTGACACCAGTTTGGCATGCTAGGACACAAAAATCCCCACTATACAGGGAACCCGATTGAGTGTTAGGCATGTTGTGGGATAGGTCACCACCATAGTTTCTTCTGGTATTTAACTATAGTGATAAGATAATAGTGTTCTATTCTAGAACCAACTATAGTGGAATCATCATTGACACCTCTTCAAGAAGTAATCTGGTCTTCTACATGTCATTCAGGTCGAGTGGGTGATCATGGTCGAGGTGGTCAGGCTTCATAGTTCAATTGTTACTAGAGTGGTCCATCTTAGGATACTCAAGAAGTATCTATGTGTCATGGTAAAGTTAATATATATGTTATAAAACCTATTCTAGAGTATAAGGGTACGATGCCATCTACACAATGAGCTACTATTCTAGTAGCCTCTATATTAGTATTTTCCTTATTCGAAATAGGTTTTTCACACTCTTTTCTATCTACTACAAGCATGGGATGTATGGGCTCGGTGATATAGTATTCCAATGGTGTTATTTAACTAGAAATTACATTAAGAGTTTGAGAAAATGGTATAGGATATGCAAGTATTTTCCCCTTAAAATATGTGGGTACCGTATTCTATGGAGTTTCTTCATCCACGAGAGGATTGTCTTCAACATCATTATTAGTAAGGAATGGCTTGTACCTTATCTAACCCAGGTGGATTTGTTTCACCTCCAAGTGTCATTCACTTCACTTTAGGTAAACATATATATCCATATGGAAGAATGGGATCTCCAGACCATCTGATATTGACTCAAGTATACTAGGATTGGAAGAGTAATAACCCATGTGGCTAGTCTATTTATGAGCGATTACGGAATGAATCTTGTGTAATTACATCATGTTGTGGATCATTTCATGGATTTCATTAATAAATATTTCTGTGTTCTACCTCATGAGAGAGAATTTGAGTTCACTATTGAATTTTTATAGGGTAAAGCGCCAGTTTCCATTCCATTTTATAGGACAGAACCTACAAATCTATAGTAACTCAAGAGGAAGATATAAGTATTTGAGGGTAAGGGTTTTATATGACCCAACACATCACTATAGAGTTCAACCACACTTTTCTCCAAGAATCAGTATGGTACAATTACATTGTTTGGGTATTATCTCTAACTAAACTAGCTTATTGTGAAGAATAAGTATCCACTACCCCATATAGACGACCTCTTCGACCGAATCCAAGGAGAAACAATTTTCTATCAGATTTATTTGAGGTTGTGATACCATCAGTTTCATGTGAGGCGATCAGGCATACCAAAAACAACATTCTTGAGTAGGTATGGTTTATATGAGTTTCTGGTTATTTCGTTAAACATAATGAACGTGCCTACAGTATTCATAGATATGATGAACTAGGTCTTCCATCTATATTCTCATTCCTTTTTAGTGATCTTCATAGGTGAAATCATAGTTCAATCGCGCAACAGACATGACCAAGCCAGTCATCTTGAGATTATATTGAGTACACTAACAGAGCAGCAGTTATATGTGAAGATCATTAAATTTCAATTATTTATTAGTAAGGTCTACTTATTTGGTCATATATTTTCTAAGTTAGGCCTATCAGTTGACCTAGAGAAGATAAGAGTGGTGGTTTCCTTGTAGAAGAACAAAAACATATTTGATATATATAATTTCTTGGGGTTGAATGTATACTGTAGGAAATTCATCCAATAATTCTCTTGCATGGAAGCACCGTTGACAGGAATGTCCAATAAAGGTGTGAAATTAGATTGGAATGAAGATTTCAAGATAGATTTTCTGCATTTAAAAGGAATACTAACAATATAACTGATTATGATTCTTCCTAATATGGGCATAACAATATTGTTTATTGTGTTGCTTTAGGAATTAAGGGTGGTTTTGATTATGATGATAGGAGATCGAGTCTTGTATTATGGGACCCTCTATCTGAGACCTCATGAGCATATTTACCCAATGCATGAACATGATCTAGTAGTAGTGGTTAATTCTCTACAATGTTGGATGAACTATTTATCGGGTGAGAGATTCATTGTTTACACAAACCATAATTTTTTTAAATACATATCAACTCAGTAGGACATGAATTTGAAGCAATGAAGGTGTTTTGAATACATATAGTCATTCAAATTTAATTTATCTTACACACCCCATGTGTGTAATGTTGTAGCTAAAGACTTGCGTCATAAGACTCATATGAAAGTCATCAATGAGGCAAACAGTGAGTGGAAATTGATGGATTTGTTCTTTTGGATGACTCTAGAAGTCCATAAAAATAATAGGCATCCAATTTTAGTATCCTTGGAAGTGAAATCCTCCTATCTAGAGTGTTTATCGATGAGGTAGCTATCTAATTATGAGGGCCTCATTTTTTGGGAGAGCATCATATGAGGGAACTCTCCTCTTGGTTGGGTTGTGGACGGAAGTGAGACATTGCTCTTCCATGGCTATGTATTGGTGCCTTCAGATATATAGGAAGAGTTTATGAAACAATATCATGCCTCTATTTATGAATTTCATCTAGGGATTACTAAGATATATTTAAACATGCATCATCGGTACTTGTGGTTGAGTATAAAGAGGAATATAGTAAGTTTCATCACTCCATCCTCCACCTATTAGCAGGTGAAGGAATATAAAAAGTGACCTGATAGACTTTACAACCTATATTTATTCCTTAGTGGAAATATAATGACATAACTATGGATTTTGTGATATCATTTCCATGATTCTTTTGAGGAATATATTTAGTATGAGTGATCATCGATAGGTTTACAAAAAGTTTCACACTTCCTAAAACTCCAAGAGACCTTCTCTATTGATGATCTATAAATGGTGTACATTCTTGAGATAGTGGGACTTAATCATGTTCCACAATTTATTATTTTGGATAGAGATGAAAGGTTTACATTTCTATTCTTTGAAGGGTTGCATATGGCACTAGGTTTACAAGTGCTCTTGAGTATAATATATCACCCTCAGAATGACGAGATGTCTGATCTGACAATTTGGGTATTAAAGGATATGATACGGGCCCACATCATTGAATTCTGAGGTTAGTGGGAACAAAATATTCCTATGGTTGCGTTTTCCTATAACAACATCATTTAGGAAACAATTTAGATGGATCTATATGAGTCTATCTATGGTATACCATGCCGATAACTACTATTCTAGATAGAAGTAAGTGAGGAAGTTATACTGGGTCCTTATCTCATTTAGAGGACTCTACATCAATTCCAGCAGATTCATAAGCATATTTATATAACTCGGTATTGGAAGAATTCATATGTTGATCATTGTTGTAGACCTATGAATTTTGAGGTGGGACATCTGGTCTTCCTACGTGTATCGCCAAAATTGGGTCATAGATGAATTCAGAGACAAGGAAAGCTATCACCTTAGTATGTCGGGCCTTTTGACATAGTGTAATGAATGGGGCCAATAGCCTATAAGTTGTTTTTACTTGAGAGGTACCATTCCATGAAAAAAATCATCCATGTATCTAAGCTTCTACAGTACCATCCAGACCTATCTCATTCCATTGACCCTTATGATATTGAGTTATTAGCAGATGCATCCTTCGACGAGCATCTAATACATATAGTTGATCGAAGAATGAAGGCTCTCTGAGGTAGGTTAGTTCCTCTAAATCGAGTTTTATGGTATCATAGAAACATGTAGGATCAATCCTAGGAAGGATAAGCCTATGTATGTGTGAAGTGGCTGAAAATATTCTTAAACGACGTTCTACTACCCTTGGAAGCGAAACTCTAGGATGAGTAGTATTAAAGAGGGGAGTTTTTAGTGTCCTGAATTTTTCAATGCTATAAACCAATTAATTCTAGTTTAAATTCTTTATAAAAAACCTTTTAAGGATAAATAAATGGTGTGAATTGTTCTCAGGTCTGTTTGGGGCCCATTCATAGCCCGGATCCCCAAATGGGGTTACATGGAAGTGTCACACGGTTAGAAGAAACTGTTCATCCTAGGAAACATTGTTTCCCTAAACTGTGCAGTTAAAGATAATGGGAACCTAGGGGCTGCATGATTTTTCAACAAACATGTGACCCAATTCACATAGTCATGCGACCTGAGTATCACAATTATGTGGCCCATATACAACTTTTTGATAGTGGGGTTTTCATGATTTTTCAAGATTAAAAAATTGTGTTCCTAACCATATGATGTGTCCCTTTATGTAGTAACTGACACATGGTTTTTCCAACTGTGTGGAAAAATCATTCTTAGTATTATTAGTGGGTGAATTTACCCATTTTCACATCATTAATGAAAGTTTTAAACCCTTTATTTCTTTTATCTCCTCCCCCTACTGAATATTCTTCTCCATTATGTATGAAGCTACCTATCCTATTTGTATGTTTTTATTTAGATACTCTTTACAAGATCTTATTCTTTCTATATGATACTATTAAAATATAGAGGAAAGATATTTAGTCATCTCCAATCTATTTCATGTTATTCATTTCATCTTCTATGCTATTTGGGTGCATTCTCATTATCCCCATTTTCTGAACATTTTATAGTTTCATATTTTTATTTCAACCTAGATCAAATAAAAGGATGAAACTGGATGAGGGATTCTCTACAAGGCTAAGGTAGGTGGTCTAGGATTTTTCTTGTCATTTCATTGCTTCCTATAAATTATTTTGTGGTTTTGTGAGCCTAAACCTTTCAAATTCACATATACCTTGAAAAATAAATTAAAATGAATGCTTTCACATTCCATTGGTGACCCGAGTAAGTGGATAATCCTCCCCTTAGGTTGATCTAATTGAGGGATTCCCCCTAATTGGGTGTTCTTTACCATATATGGAAATTTTACTAGGTTCTATTTTTTCTTAACACCACTTGAGGGGTTTTTCTTATCATAATTACCTTGAACTAATTATTGTCCTGAATTGGGTATTTTTTCCATGTGTTAAATCTTATACCCCATTCCATAAATGAATTAATTAATAAAACTGAATTGGATAGTTCCTAAATTATTTACACCATATATCTTAAATAGAATATATAATTGGTCTTTCCCTAACCAATATTCATATGGTAATATAATCAAAAGTCCCAGGAGCGAGTCAGACCCTCTCCAACCAAATTTTATTGAAAGATAAAGTACACAGACATGGAATCAAAAGGGGGGTTTACAAAACCTATTAAAAGACTTACCACATGCATCAGCCTCAAAAAAGGCACACAACAATCAAAAGCAATAAAAGACCATTCAGAACATGACTCCCGAATAGCCTTTTTTGACAATGCATTAGCAACCTGATTGGCCTCCCGATAATCATGTGCCACCTGAAAAATGATGCCATCAAGGAGACGAAGACAATCAATCCAAGAGGAAAACATTGTCCATGGGACATTCCTCGACCTCCTCCAAAGGATATCAAAAGCCACCATAGAGTTCGATTCAAGCCAGAGAAATTGCCAACCAAAATGAACTGCATACCAGATAACTTTAATCATTTCCCACAACTCAGCCTCAATGGAAGAGACCTGACCAATATAATGATAAAAACCACCCTTAACGAAGCCCCAATAGGTATGTAAGACACCAACACATCCTGAAGGCCCTGGTGCACCTGAAGCCACCCCATAAACAATGACCTTCAACCAGGAGGGAATAGGAGGGATATATCTAATAGACTTCATCACTAATGGTTTTCTAACACTGCCAACAATGCTAAAATTCATCAATATAATAAGATCATTCAGCCCATTATACATACAACCAACCTGGACTCTTGAGGCTGTGAAAATAGACCTATGAATCGCCCTCACTCCTGAACAGAAAGTTGGCTTGATATTCGCAAAAACCTTCTCATTTCTTGCCTTACAAGTGAACCCTATAGTTGCTGAAACAACCACCATGAGAATCACCCGAACCTGTTCACTACAGCAGGCCAAAACTGCTGAATGAAGGAGTCTCTAAACCAATGTAAAGTACAGATAGCAAGCTATCATATCCTAGATATACTTCCATAGCCTACATATCAGAGAGAAAGAGAGAAAAACATGGTCAATTGATTCCACCGCAACCAAGAAGATTGAGAAGGCCGAGGCCAGCTGAATCCCAGCTCTTTGCAAAAAACATTGCACTAGAAGCCTTCTCTTCGATATCCTCCAAAGAAGAAAATACACTGAGGGAGGAATGAAGTAAGTCCATAAGGAAGACAACCACCTTGCGACCGCAAACTGCCCATCGCACATGTGCTGGTATACAGCTCGGGTGGTGATGACTCAATTATTGTTTGGATTCCAGATAATGGTATCTTTGTCAATGTAGTTGTACATATGGATATCATCTTTAAGTTGAGTAGGAATGAAATCAGAAATACATGCTCTGTCATCCTGTAGATCAGCAACCAAACAGTGCAACAGGTTTGATGGAATCTCAATGTCTTATTGAATCGGCATGTCCAACCAAGTAATGCTCCAAGCATTCAGAGTAGACCCCCTACAAACAAACCACTTTGAACAGGAGATGATCCCATTAAAAGAATACTTTAATGCGGGCCAAATAGAAGAAGAGATATAATGAGAATAACCATCCCATAGTCTTGAGGTAATCCAAGCTGAGAGAAATTCCATCGAAGAGTCTTGAGATGTAATAAGATTCCAAGTGAATTTGCTGAGCAGAGCATCATTTAACAGACCCAAATCTTTAATCCCAAGGCCCCCCATCTCAACTGGTTTAATGCACTATTTACATGCCACCACAACCAGCTTCCTTTCATATATGGAACCAGTCCATATGAAATTTCTGATAAGCCTTTGGAGTTCTTTTATAAGATTTTTTGGCCACCTGTAAATAGAAAAAAAACATAGAGGTAATCACTGAGTTGACAAGACAGACTCTGCCAGCTTGATACATAGCTTTTCCTTGCCAAGTTTCCATCTGAGAAATAATTCATGAGACAATAGATTCAAGATGACACCTCTTGATACGTCCCCAGAAAAGAGGTACACCAAGATAAGTAAAAGGCAATGAGTGCTTTTTAACCCCAAGAGTTCTTATGATTTTATTCTGCTTTCAGATGAAGACCCCCTCCCAAAACAACCACAAAGGACTTATGTAAGCTAATTTCCTGACCAGACACATCCTAATAGTGGTTGAAAATGATTTTAATTGAAGAAATCGTCCTTGAGTTGGTAGTACCAAATATAATGATGTCATCACCATAGAAAAGATGTGTAGGGGCATAAAGATCTCTACCAACTTTAATCTGATTATACAAACTAGCTTGGATGAGGCTATTAAGGCAGAAGCTCAAATAATCCTCAGCAAGAGAAAACAGAAGTCCAGAAAGAGGGTCTCCCTGCCAAAATCCCTTGAAATATTAAAAGAAACCCCTGGGAAAACCATTGACCAGAATAGATAACCTCGAAATCTTAAGAATACTATGGATCAAATTGATGAACCTTGATGAAAAACCATGCATTACAAGGATAGAAAGAATAAAACTCAATTTCATTGTGTCAAAGGCCTTTTAAATATCAATTTTCATCTCAAGGAAACCTTGTTTCACCTTCCTTCTTATAGAATTAATACATTCAGAGGCAGCGGAGATACACGTTTGGATACTTCTTCCTGGCACAAACTCAAATTGATTCGGGGTAATGAGACCCTTAACCACCTTCCCAACCTTGTGGAAATTATCTTGCTGATGATCTTAGGTATTGTATTTCCAATAGAAACTGGTCTGAAATCCTTAATATCAACTGCACCCTCCTTCTTGGGAATAAGAGAAATGAAATTGGAATTCACACCATAGCTCATGGAGGCAGTAAAAAATAACTCTCAAACTACATTAATGACCTGACCATGAACAATCTCCTAGTTGAACATGAAGAATTTATTAGTGAAACCATCCGGCCCTAAAACACTGTCAATGTTTAGAGAGAAATGGGATTCCCAGACCTCCTTTCCCCCAGGTACCTCCATAAGTTTATCATTGGTAAAATCATCAATGGTTGAGGTGATGTTTTGTACAATCATATGGGATCTATCAGCCCCATTTTAAGAATATAGATCTGAGAAGTAGCTCACAACTGAATTGGATATGTCACTCGCATTAGTGATAATCCTTCCATTAATGTTTAAGGAAGAAAGCCCCCTTCTGAATTTTCATTCCATATGGAGACGATGGAAAAAGATAGAGTTCTTGTCCCCTTCCTTCAACCACCGAACATTGTAGACAGATCTGGACAAATTTTCCTTAGAGCTGAGTAGTTCACCCAGCTTTGATAAAGACTGAATTTCATCATTTGAAGGCATAGAATTTAGATTATTAACATTTTGAAAGCTAGCAAGGTGACTTTCAACATCTTTTATATCCTTATCCAGCTTTGAAAATGAAAGCTTACTCCATTCCCTAAGCCTCATCTTAGTGATTTTCAGCTTTGAAGACAGGATGTGAGAAGTAGATCCCATATTACAAGAGCTCCAAACATCAAGAAAAATCTCCCAGAACCCCTTAATCACAAGCCAAGCATTGTTAAATTTAAAAGGAATTAGAGCCATACGCAAACCATCAATGGAGATATCCACCACCAAAGGATTATGATCAGAGTGGGTTTTCAGAAGACGACGGCCAGAGGCACTAATGAGATCATTTCTATCATCAATCTGAACAAGGAACCTATCCAATTTATTTTCTTGCCTCCCATTAAGAGTGTGTCTTACCCAGGTAAAATCCGCACCAACCATCGACACTTCAATCAAATTTCAAGTATTAATACATTGAGAAAAATTCTTGGTAGCGACCCGGTTAAAATTAGATCTAGTTTTCTCATCAGGATGGAGCACCATGTTTAAATCACCTATAAGAATCCAATTTTTTGGAATTTGTGAGGAAACAACCACAATGTCACTCCATAGTTCCCTTCTCTTCAAATAAGAATTATTAGAATAAACACAGGACACCACAAAGTTGGTCCCATTCCACTCAACAGAGGTAGAGACAAACTGATTCCATTGGGTGCAGGAGATCAAATTGATCGAATCATGTTTCAGTAACAAGAGGCTCTCAACATTAACCACATTAACATTATGATTAACAAAGGAGTAACCAAGATTTTCCCACCTAAAATCTTTCCAGTTCTCAAACCTCATCCTTGGCTCAGCCATACCAATAATCAATGGTTTGTTGGTCATAAAAAAGTATCTAAGGGCCTTGACCATGGGAGAATTCCCAAGACCTTGGAAATTACAGAAAAAAGTCTTCATTCATGAAGGGTTGTCATGGCCCTTGTTTGAGCCCCATCCCTAGTAATATCTCTTTTGGACATTCCCTTTCCCTTGTTGCTTTTTTTCTTCATGGATGGATTCTGATACAGGGATGCCACCCTCAACAAGGGCACCATCTGAGTCGTCATCAGAATGATCATCCCCAGTATCATCTGCCCAAAACACACCAGAGAGTGGACTAAATTAATTTTAAGATTTACTAGGACCCACCACATCATCTTTTCCAATCAGTTTTTTGGCAGCCTTTTTCAAAGGTACCTGGGTGAAAGACCCATCACCATAAATAATCTGATTCTCATCCACTAGACAATCACTGGCCGACTATGATTGTGAATCTGTATTCAACTCAAGAATCGACTAGACAGATTTGTCCATAAGAATTATAGTGTTCTGTGAAGGATTTTCGAGATCCATAGGATCATCACTAATCACCACTTTCTTCCCATGAGACTGAGAGTCATAAGGGTGCCCATCCTGGGGAGGGACCTGTTGGTCATCCCGGGGAGGGACTTTCTAAACCACCAGGGTAGATTCATTCAGATCCTGGGGAGGAATTCTCTGGTCATTCTTCACTTTTAAATAAGGATCACCATCATCAGTCCTGAAGTTAAAGTCCATGGGATGAGGCAACCCATCCTCGGCATTCAGAGTCATATGAGAATCAAAAATGCGCCCAACCAACACAACCTGATCATCAACCAAGCCCTGAGCATCCTTAGAAGGAGTAGGACAACCATCATTGTCCTGAAAAACCGGAGAAGGCTCCCCACTTTCAACAGGCAAGGAGAGAGAGACACCAAAATCTTGTGCAGAATCCGGTACCTCAATGAAATCCATGTTTGGTCCTGGCAGCATGCAATGCTTTTGAGGAATAAGATCATTTTCCAAACATTCAATATTCACAATATCAGCCATAGAAATCAGTTCAGCCTGCATCACCTCTTGCTCCAGTCCCAGATATGAGGAGGCAGAAATATTCTTTTGCCTTAGATCAGCTGCCTTCCTACAACCAACTTCATCATGGCATTTAGATTTGCAAAAAGAAAAAATACTAGTCCTCCTGCATTACTCAGAAAGATGTCCAAATAAATTACATTCTTTAAAAAACTTTGGCTTCCTCTCATAGAAAATACGCAAAGTGATGATATCCTCTCTGGTTGTGACAACCACTTCCTCAACCAGAGTGGAGGCCATGTCAACCTCAACTAACACCCAAGAAAAATGGCTAAATCTAGGATTGTCAGTTTTCCAATCCATTCTAATTGTATTACCCACAGAAGATGCAATATCCCACAAAATCTGCGGGTGCCAATCCAACCAGTTGAGGTTGTAAATTCTAACCCATACCTGCGCACGAGTGTTGGAGACATTGAAGGGATAAAAGTTCCTATCCCACTCCTGAATGTGAATAATTCCTGGTTTAAGGGAAATAGATCTGACTCCCCAAGCACTCCTCTTGAAGGCATCATTGGGAAAAATGATGTGGAAAACTCTTATGCCCATTACAGTTATCCTCCAATCCTTGAATCCCCACACAGTAGTACTTTTCCGGTTTAATTCATCAAACCTCTACATCTTCTCACCTTTTGGAGTGATCACACGGGAAATGATAGAGAACTTGCAAATATTAACTCGTTCCTCCACCACATCTTGATTCACCGCAACATGAGAAATACTTCCTTTTTTAATCACCCTACTAGGAGCAGGGGAAACAAAGTCAGAAAAAGAGAGAATCCATGCAGATTTCACCGCATCTGCAAAACTCTTTTTCGAAGTGGATGGAATCTAAGTCGAGGCCCGCTACTGATCGCATCGGGAGAACAAGTCCTTATTCCCTAAAAAATATTAAGGAGGAATCAGAACTGGATTCCTAAATAGGGGATCCTTTGAAGAGACCTTTTCTCCATGAGAACCACCATGAACCATACCTTTATCAGCCATCAAACGTGTTGTCGGTTTAGAGGGTATTGAGGTGGCCTTACCCCACCCCCTGTCGCACGTCCCCAGCTAGGCCCAAGGTGGCCAGCCTTGATCTCCATTTTTTTTTCTATTTTTAATCTTGATGAGTGACAAAAGTTTCCTAGGGGAGACCCATTTGACAGTCTCAATGGCATAATTGGTTGTACCATACCATGAGGGATATTTTTCCCCTATGTGTGATACTAGGTATAGAATCATAGGTCTATTAAACAGTGGATTTTTCACACATTTCTTGGAATGACACATAATAATTAATCCTTGTGTTTACATTTATTGACTCCATGTAGTTGGTCATATGTTGATCCCCTAAATAGATACTTGGAATGTCTTTCCATATTTCCATGTACGGGCTCAGGGTGACTCACTGCATTTTATACAGTGGTTTTCAATTGAATTAATGAAAAGGTAAATTAATGTTTTCAAATGAGAATTGATCCCTTGGTATTAAAATCATATAGACATGTCCTCCACACCCATGCACAAGATTCAGGATGGTCAATCATTGGAACCTTTTTCAAATCAATTTACCTTTGTTGGTTCATTTGGTTTAGACTCATCATCTTAGGCCGAAGTAGGTAAATTGGATAGGTGTCCATGTGGAACCGAGTGCAATGATTTTACATATTTATATTATATCTTTCATTTCATTATGATGGATCACTGATTTTTTTAGAAAAAATGAAATGGAATGGACTAAACTCTCTGGGTGTTGACCTATGGAGATTGTATCTCACACCCTACTTAGGCTCCTTTGGTACCCGAGTAGACTTAAAGGTTACACGTATAGACAAAGAGAATTAGAAATCTTCTAATGCTTGATTGAATTGAATTACTAGGATAACTATGGGATTAAAGGAATGATTCTATTCTTGAGTTTATATACATAGAAGTTTTGACCATTTTTATTTATTTTTAAGAATGTTTTATATTATTATATCACCTATCACTAGCATAGTAATTTTTGTACAGAAACATGACATAACATCATCATTAAATGTATCTGGTTATTATTCCTCTTCCACTTATTATTAATTTTTCTTTTAGGATTTATTATAATTGTTTCTTTTGTGACCTATTAAATAGTACTATTTTTGTTGTCTCTTATTACATTAAAATACACACACACACAAACACACACACACACCCATATATATATATATATTTATGCATTTTAATCAAATCAATTAGTGAATATTCTCCCCATAGACACTCCCTAGGACCTCACTGCTAGTTAGTAGCCTCTAGCATTTGAGGAGGTATGATTTAGGTCTTGTGGACACTATCTCAGGTCAAAGTTAAGTGGAATATGGTGTGGGATTCTATAACTAATTCATTTCAAAACAATACAAGTGTTCTACTAACCTCACTTAAAAAAGTCCACTCCCTCTCCTCTCCAATTCACACATTTAAACATATTTGGGCCCTCTATTACCTACCCAAATAACTTATCAAATTCCTTAACTGCATCCTATAATCCATATATTTGGTATAAATTTTATCTAGTAAGGATTTATTTCAATCCAGGAGAGTATACCAGAAGAATAGGTAATGTTCTTCAACACACATCTTTATTTTATTTCTTTCTTTGGCTCCTTATATTATTTTTAAGACATGATGATAGAAAAAACGTAGTATCTTACATATGATAAATGTTTTAATAATATGTTCATGACCTATAACCATCTCTACTTATATCATATTGGTTACAAGATCATCATTCTTGTGTATAGTATACTATCAGCTCGTGAACTGATATCATTCATTCTTCTATTACCACCTTTCATGCTAGGGTATGATAATGGATATAAAGTATTTATGGGATAAATATAGAAATATCATACCTATAGAGTAATTATTTGACATATATAACTATTTATACTCCATTCTATAGTGTATATTGTAATTTCCTTCATCTGTATGGAAGACTACCATATAGTAAAGCGATGTGATTCATCTTTCACTAACGATTTACATGGAAGTTGATAAGGATAATTTTAATGATAATATATGGAATAAATGAATTAATTATAATATTCATGAAATATTTATCATTCTATAATGGTAATTTATCATTTTATTTCTTACATTTTCACTCACTTATTGTTGATAACATCATTCAGGTGTGTATGGATTACCTTCTTTATGAAGCGATGAGACTCTCCCTTTATCACCACAAAACATGGATGAAATATATAAGTATATAATATGTTATATATAATATTCTTATCATTATTTAATTATAATTTATTAATTACATCCTTTCCAAAATGATAATCGGGAAAAGGAGACAGTACTCATGCGTACGTATGACCTACCATCTCCATGATCACAACGTAATTTATTTTTCATAATCATATTTCATGATTGTTTTTTAAAGTATAAATTATGAAATAATATGATAATTATATCATTATTTTAATTCTATAAATGATGAAACTATGTATTATCCTGAAGAACCATATATTTAATAATAAATAACGCATAAGAAAACAAGGTAATTAACACACACAAATTTAAAATAATGAAAGATTATAAATGAACGGGTGATAAGATTCTATAAAAGGATCATATATAATATAATAAATATTAATATGTTTATTTAATAAATAAATAAATTTATTAATACCATTATACAAGAGTTTCAAAAAAATCACCCAAAGGAAATCATGAGTTGAGGGAATTTTTCTCAATTTAAATTCTATTTGGAAATATTTGTTATTATTAATAAATTCACTTTTAAGTGGTACATATACTACCCTTTTGAAATATAATATCATTATTAATTCATAATTAATTTCATTTTATGTTTTACATTAAATTATTTAATCCAATGGGATTTGAATTGAAATTTAAAAAGTGTTAAAAGGTATTGTACAATCTGACTTTGTTTTATGAATATTAACTTTCTCCTAAAACAATAACATTATTGTGATAATTTTTCATTGGTAAATAATTTTCTCTTAAATATATATATTAATTCATGATGGATTTTATTCTTTCATAAACCTTATTCAATTTTTTACATATGGTGTTTAAATTTAATATTTAGCTAGGGAAATATTGATAAATCTTTATACTTTAATCAATATGTATATATTATGATAAGGGATATTGGTTTATAAATTAATTAAATTATTTTATATATAGATAATTATTTAGACCTATAGTTATGTGTGATCCTGGTATAATAGAGATCCTTGATTTATCAGTAGGTCTAATGAGAAAAATTAAGTTGGCCAAATTAAATGGGTTTATACATGTAGTATTTAAACTGTATTTTGAAATTTCAGGACAAAGAGGTATCATGATTCTTGAGATCATTTCATACAATTATTAAGTATTTCCTTCATTAAGAATTCAGTGATTGTTATCCATGATATTTTCACAATTATATTGTCTCTATATTAATTTCGTTCTCCAATAATTGATTAAATGTCATGTATTTTTAGTTATTTACCTTTATACATTGATTATGCATTATTTATTTATAAATTAATGTTTTTTAAATGGAATGTGTGTATATTTATTTACCTTTAAAAAATAGTTATTCTTTAATGATTCATGAAATATTCCTCTATATATAACCTTTACTAAGCATTTGATTCTACCCTTATATGGTTTCCTTTCCTCGAGATATAAAGAGGACATATTCAAATGCATTTATAAGGAAGAAGTTTATTTTCGTTATTTATTTATTATGTTTAATTATATTTACCAATATAAAATGGGTATCAAGTATTATACGGTCCACCAAAACTAATAAACTAATCGGTAATTCAGGATTCAAAACAATGTATGTATGCTAATGTAATAAAGTAAGGCACCATCTCTCGGAAAATAGGGTTGAGGTTTTCAAATTTGGTACCAAAAGATGTTTTTTAGAAACCATTCGAACTAGATTTAATAAAACATATATTAGGGAACAAAAACATATGATTATCTTTGAGAATAAGTGTATCATAAAATCCTAATGTTTTGGAAAGGAATGAAATATCTAGTTTTTCATAACAATAAATCCATGTTTGTATACTAAATAT
Organism: Viscum album; assembly: GCA_963277665.1. NCBI lineage: Eukaryota > Viridiplantae > Streptophyta > Magnoliopsida > Santalales > Viscaceae > Viscum > Viscum album. The sequence continues at coordinate 1,513,182,377 of OY728134.1, read as the reverse complement.
GTATTTGGTTCTGGTATATAGGTAACTAGGAGAAATAAATCCAAAAATGTTGCATTAGTCTTTACCCGACCATCATCTTGTGTTTGATAATGAGCCATACTATGCACTTTCTATGACACTTCCTGGGGATATAATTAGGATAATTAACATTTTCTTTATTAACAATTATGATTTATTTGAAATAGATATATCCCCAAATAAGTGGTGTTTTTTATGATTTTACATATGAATAAATATTTCAATTTACATTTCACCATTTTTTGGATTATACATTATGTTTCAAAATTTTATGATCTAGTTTAGTGTATTCCAGTTTTTTAGAAATGGAACCTAATAAAATAAATGGAATATATAAAAATGAATGAACTTCATGTATAGATTTTCCTCCTAGGAATGGTAATGAAACTGAAGTGGGAGTTGTAAATAGTACTCATAAAATTAAAGCTATATTGGGGTTTTTAACTCTATTTATCTGTAAAAATATTTCACGTATTGATTAGCCTGTTGATCTACCATGAGTTGTATCAATGTCATATCCTTCCATTCATCTTCAAAAGCTATCATTTAGTACTAATACAGAAGAAGTTTTATATAAGAGATGTATAAGTTACTTAGAGAATCTATTTATAACTCTTGGAATTAGTGAAATAGAAAATTTTGTCTTGGTAGTTTATCATCAATCAAGAGATGCGGGTAAATGGTGGTCATTGATTCAAAACACTATAGATGAGAAGAAAATAGTACCCTTGGATGTAGTGAATGTAACACCCGAGACTTTTATGTTATATAAATCATCAAAGGAATCTTTTTCTACACAACACTTGCTTGGCTTTCTTTACACGCAATCACGACCTTCCTCAATAGCTTGCGTCGTACGCAATACCGAGTTTCACTAAACAACAATATGCTATTAAAACTAGCCGTTTTGAATAGTAATAACCACTTTTTGAAATTTTATAAATTTTATTTTTCAAAATGGACTTCATTTTTGGACTCAGAATATCGAAATTAGCCTAGGGTGAAATTTTGGTATTTTTCTGAAAACTTTCAATTTTTGATGAATAGTGAAACCACTAAGTGGTAGGTTAAAAACTGAATTTTGCATAAAACTTAATTTTACCGCTTCTGTGAATGGAATTTCAAAAATCCGAGAGACACGGTTAATATCAAGGTCTAAAATGTGGTTCAATGAGATGAAAATAATTTTTTGGTGAATAGTAACTTTTTACTATTTTTACCGCGGTTAATAGTAAATAGGGTAACTAAGGGTAAATATGATATCAATATTACCCTAACACATGTCCTAATTCTATTGGACAAGTTTAATGCGACCAAAAACAAACTTAGGAATAAAATATGACCATTTAGGCCCACTTGGATTAGATTAGGACATTTATTATTAATTTATTTAAAGAAGGGTTAAAATAGTTAAAATCAAAGTTTAATAAGTAAATAATTTTTAATATGGGGTTATACATAAGATAAATTCGATTGTAAATATTCATTAGAAATCTAAAAAGATTTCCTACATGATGGTATTTTATTTTTAATTTTTAGACATCAAATAATTTAATATATTTATGACACAAAGATGATGCAGTAATTATCTTATTAATGAAATATTAACATAATTGATAATATAAATACCAAAATAAATGTAATTTAAGACTTTTTATGAATTCCACTAATTTTCTAGGTTAATATGATATATTAGTGTTGATTTAATCAACTTGGTTCGAACATATAATTCTGTTATGACTTTCACAAAAATCATATATCAAATAGTGTCAAAATTGACACAAAATAGTTTTTAAATCAAATATTATATTACTAATTGTTATTTTATTCCTAAAAATCTAAGGTTCGGCCAAATGACTTAGATAAGGATATATATATTAATAATAAACAATTTGGGGTTCTTTTGGCATGTTATAGTAAGTGTATTAATCATATAGTGAAAGAAAACAAAAAGACATGGTAAAAGTTAAATTATTTAACTTAGAGTTAAATCTGATTGATAAGGTTAAAATAATACCCTAAACTTGTCTAAATCTTATTGGTTTATAGTATTTCGACCCATCCCCACTTTAGCTTCGAAATAAGACCATTTGGAACCATTATAAACCGATTTTGACTTTAATATAAAATAATATTTTGAGATATTCCTAAGGTGCCCCTCTCCTCCCTTATAAAAGGGCACCTCCTCCCCCTCCTCCTCACACCAAATTGAGCACTCAAGCTCGGCCAACCCCTGCCATTTTCTCCTCTCCACTTCCCTAGAATAATCCTAGAGGTCCTGGTCTTCTCCAAAGACCAATCTTAGTTCCTTAAGTGGAGGATTCAAAGAGGCGTTCCAAAGAAGAGGTAATATCCATTACCGATCTTTTCAATTTCTTTCTTCTTCAACTTCTTCTTCTTTAGTTGTTTCATGATAAAGTAATAACATCAGTATTACTTACATACTGATATGTTATTATAAATATGAAACAACCCTAATTCACCTTCTATCCATCCTACGGAAAAATGAAATCACCGCGCGTGCGTACGTGCGGAATACCGTCTCCACGCCGTGGTGTAATCTATTTTCCACCATCACCTTACAAGGATGGGTATAATGGTGTAATTATTATGAAGTAATATTGATACTGAAATAATATATATATACTCCAATACAATTCCACGATCATAGGAACGATATCATCACTCGTGCGTACGTACGGAATACCGTCTCCACGATGTGATGCGACTCGTTCTACATGATCTTCATTTCATAATGATTATATAAATGAATTGAATGAATAAATATGGTATATACTACACTAATACCATTCTGTAAATGAATTATCTATAACCTAAAGATAAGAATAAGAATTTATTCGACAAAACACGCATAAGAACAAAAAGTTATAAAGACCCGAGTAACAAGTAACAATGAAATATTACTAACAAGAAGCTAATAATATGACCATATATGATATCATATCAATATGTATTATTATGGAATAAGTCAATAACATTATCTAAACCATTATACAGGAGCTTCAGACACGAACAAAGCAAATCGGACCTAAGGTAAGGGAAATATCACAATCTCATTTTTATCCGAGATTGTTTATTCGTAAGTATTCACTGGGGTGTATTTTATCATCCACATCCATGTTTCATCAATATGTAATATTATTTCCATCCACCTACAATTGTTTAAATCCATTTTTACCCTTCGGTGAGTTTTTAGAAATATGTATGAAAGGAATCTTTTGTCGTACGAGGTACTTTTTGAATTTTCTGACAAAAGTACGAAGAATGTTTTTTTTAACTTATACGGCATGAATGGATTTTTAAAACATTGTTTCCAAGAAGCTTCCTTTACAAGTTTTCAAGTTTATTTTTAATCAACTTCTTTTATTTTAAAGTTGTATGACATGTTATGAAAGGAAAAATGTTTTTGAAGAAGAAAGGATATTTTCCTCAAGAATGGAGTTCAAGTGTTTTATCAAAATTATTTTCCATCTAAGATAATAAAGGGTTCTGTTTTTATCCCTATTATTACATTGATTTGATCATGTTGTGATGGAATTATTTTTATGAATTCCTTTATCTTATATGAATTGATTTATGATGTCATGATGTTTCAAGAATCCCATTTTGTTACATGTGTTATGCGATGATGTATGTTTTATGATTATGTGGCACACATAAGAAAGGATTCATTATAAGATGGGTGGGACCTATATCTCCCTCCAATGCATTGGGTAAAGATTTTATATCTCATGAGATAGACAGGGCTGGAACGGTAGGTTATACCGGTTCAGTGAAACAGGACTGAAACGAGGGTTACTCGATTCAGAAAGGGACTTTGTCCACTAAGATAGTCTTGGCAATGAGTCATGACTAACAAGAAATGATTCTCTATGATTATGTGTGAATGCCACAAAGTTTCATGTTTTAAGTTATGATTATTGTGATTACATTTCACTGCCATGATTTATCCCATGTTATGAAATTATGCTCTCTTTTGCAGGTTAAGATTTCCAAAATGTTATGTTCTTATGAATACGATGTGATTGATATTTCTTTTGTTTACCCTTACTAAGCATTTGAGCTCACCCTTTTATGTTTTCTTTTCCCCAGGATATAAAGAAAGGTTTTAGCTAAAAAAAAGGGAAGATCTTTATAGGAGATGTTGAAGATCTTTCACCACGATTAGAAGATTACGTTCCGAGTTTCCAAAGACACTAAACTATTAAGATCCTTGTGTGTGTGTTTTTGTTATGTACTAAGTATTCCGCAAATGTAATGTAATGTCCATGTAAGTCAAGATACGGGTCGCTACAGTTGGTATCAGAGGAAAGGTATAGTCAACCTTTGGAAACTAGGATGTGAAAGCCTTAGTAAGAACCCTAAGGATAAGTCTAAGCATAGAACAAAATCTTAGTGTTTTAAGAAATGGCCTTGAATAACCTAGGATAAGACCTTAAGCATGAAAATTTTATTCTTGAATTATGTGGCTTCCTATTATAATTAGTGTTGCTCACACTATTCTTCTTGGTTTTAGTCAATGGCTGGAACCCGAAGGAACCGTGTTAATGCGGAATGCGATGGGCAATGCAATGATTGTCCCCCTGAGCAAACAAACGATATGGGAGCTGGAATGCAAAATCTTGTAGCCATGCTCACACAACTTTCTCAAGCTATGAATCATGCAGGATTTCCAAACGAGCAAAGGAGGGAGCAACATTCTGTTGAATCCTTCATGAGGCAGCGTCCACCTTCTTTCAGCGGGTCTACTGATCCATTAGTTGCTGAACAATGGATTAGTACTACTGAAAAGATATTTTCAGTTCTTCAATGTTCTGAGCATGATAAAGTCATCCTAGCAGTGTATCGTTTGGAAGGAGATGCTGATCAATGGTGGAATCTTGTTAAGAATACGAGGCAAAGGGATGAAATTGAGTCTATGGAATGGGACGAGTTCAAGAACTTATTTTTCAATAAGTACTTCCCTCGTATTCTCCGAACAAAGATGGAGAAAGAGTTTCTTGAACTGAAGCAAAGGGATGATGAATCTGTTGGTACCTATGAAGCAAATTTTACAAGACTTGCAAGGTACGCTTCTGGTATTATTATCCAACCTGAGAGTAAGATCGATCGATTCTTTAGTGGCTTAAAACCAAGTCTTCGAAGGGCGTTATCCATAAGGGACTTCAATAGCTACGAGGAAATCGTTCGATGTGCTCTCAAAGTCGAGATGGAGATTGGAGTAACCCATCAGTCACATGGGTTTGATAAGAAGAGGAAGATGGAATTCAAAGAAAAATCTAAAGAGCACACGGAAAAGAAGATGAGCTTTTCCTTATGCTCAAAGTGTGGAAAGAAACATGGAGGGAGTTGTCTTAAAGGGACAAGTAAATGTTTTAAATGTGGAAAAGAAGGTCATCGGGCATTTGAATGCCGTGATAATGGGAAGAAGATGTCTAATGACGCAAACAAAGGAAGGGATACACAGAATGAACCTACTACACTTCAATGTTTCAAGTGCAAGGAGATGGGGCATTATGCCAATCAAAGCCCAAATCCAAGGGTTGATGATGATGGTCGACGTCAACAAACTCTTAAGGCTAAAGACAAAGGAAAGTCACATGCAATTTCTATCAGCGATGTGGAGTACGATAACGATGTGGTGAAAGGTACACTTACCATCCACTCTAAAGTAGCAAATGTTTTATTTGATTCTGGATCCACCCACTCTTTTATTTCTGAAGACTTTTCTAAGGGTATCCCCGTATTACCTCAACAATTATATGTTGAGTTAGCTGTGACAACACCTAATGGCACATCAATCGCATCAAAAGTTTATAATTCTTCTCCGATCGAAGTTTGTGGGAAAGTGCTTCCTGCAAATCTTGTGATCCTTCCTTTAGTGGAATTTGATGTGATTCTTGGCATGGATTGGCTTTCTCTACATGGAGCTCATATCGATTTCCAAAGAAGGGAAGTCACATTTCATATTCCAGATCAATCTACGATCGTCTATCAATGCAAGGATGAACATAACCTTCTAGTGGAAATTTCTTCCATATTATGGGTATTGATTCCACTAAATGAAGGTTATTTATCTCAAATGGTTGGTTAGAAACTCACGATTAAGAATATGCCCATTGTACGGGAGTTTGATGATGTCTTTCCGGAGGAATTGCCGGGTCTTCCACCAAATCGTGAAGTTGAGTTTTCAATAGAACTCGTACCGGGTGCTTTGCCTATTTCAAAGACACCTTATAGAATGGCCCCAATTGAGTTGCAGGAATTGAAGAAGCAACTCCAAGAGAATCTTGATAAGGGATTCATACGCCCTAGTGCGTCACCTTGGGGAGCACCTGTTCTATTTGTTAAGAAGAAAGATGGATCAATGAGACTTTGCATTGATTATCGAGAACTTAACAAGATCACTATCAAGAACAAATATCCTCTCCCACGCATTGATGACTTATTTGACCAACTACGCGGAGCTCAATACTTTTCCAAGATTGATCTTCGTTCAGGGTATCATCAATTAAGGGTCAAAAGGGAGGATATACCAAAGACGGCTTTCCGTACAAGGTATGGACACTATGAATTTATAGTGATGCCATTTGGTCTTACTAATTCCCCTGCTATCTTCATGGATCTAATGAATAGAGTCTTTAGAGACTATCTTGATCAATTTGTGGTAGTCTTTATAGACGATATTCTTGTATATTCAAAGAGCAAGGAAGAGCATGAAGATCACTTGAGAATTATATTGAAGACCCTGAGAAAGGAGAAGCTTTATGCCAAATTTACCAAGTGCGAATTTTGGCATCAAAAAGTTGCATTTTTGGGTCATATAATCTCAAAAGAGGGGATATCTGTGGATCCAGCAAAAACAGAGGTTATCGAAAGATGGTCAAGACCAACAACAGTAACTGAGATCCGAAGTTTTCTTGGTTTGGCTGGATATTATCGACGTTTTGTAAAAGATTTTTCACGATTATCTAATCCACTCACCAAGTTGACTCGGAAAGGAGTTAAGTTTGTCTGGACAGAGGAATGTGAAGAGAATTTCAAGGAGTTGAAAAGAAGGTTATCCAGTGCACCTGTGCTCACACTGCCTTGTAGTGGAGAAAGGTTTGTGATCTACAGTGATGCATCCAAGAAGGGATTGGGGTGTGTTCTTATGCAAAATGATATGGTGATAGCTTATGCCTCACGACAGTTGAAAATCCATGAGCAAAATTACCCAACACATGATTTGGAGTTGGCTGCGGTAATCTTTGCATTAAATATTTGGAGGCATTACCTTTATAGTGAAAGGTGTGATATTTATACTGATCATAAAAGTCTAAAGTATATTTTCACACAAAAGGAGCTGAATATGCGCCAAAGAAGATGGTTGGAGCTGATTAAGGATTATGACTGCTCAATCCATTACCACCCTGGGAAAGCAAACAAGGTGGCAGATGCATTAAGTCGACAAGACCATGCTAGTTTATCCATGATGAGGATCACAAAAGATCCAATATTTATGGATTTACAAAGGATGGATCTTGGAATTATAATGGAAGGGGAAAAATCTTATCTTTCTCAAATGAATGTTCAACCATCTATACATGTGAAGATTAAAGAGGCACAGAAAGAAGATGTCGAGTTACAAAAGAAGGTGAGAAATGTTCCTGAATTCAACCTTGATTGTGATGGGATAATAAAGTTCAGGAATCGGGTTTGTGTTCCTCCCATCCCCGAATTAAAGAAGGAGCTGCTGGATGAGGCTCATAGTTTTCATTCTCTATTCATCCTAGAAGCATGAAGATGTATAGGGACCTGAAAGAGTACTTCTGGTGGGATGGCATGAAAAGAGATGTTTCTGAATATGTCTCTCGATGCTTGGTTTGTCAACAAGTTAAAGTTGAGAGACAAAAGTCTAAGGGGAAGTTACAACCATTACCCATACCCGAATGGAAATGGGAAAACATCACTATGGACTTTGTCACAGGACTTCCTAAAACATCCAAAAGCAATAATGCTATCTGGGTCATAGTTGATCATCTTACAAAGTCTGCACACTTCATTCCTATTAGAGAGGATTTCTCTCTAGATCAGCTTGCCAGGATATATGTAAAGGAAGTGGTAAGATTGCATGGAGTACCACTTTCTATTATATCTGATCGGGATCCGAGATTTACCTCGAAGTTCTGGCGAAGTCTTCCGCATACTCTGGATACAGAGTTGAGTTTCAGCACTGCTTATCATCCCCAGACAGATGGTCAGTCTGAGAGAACAATTCAAACCCTAGAAGATATGTTGAGAGCTTGCTCTATGGATTTCAAAGGAGGTTGGGATCAACACCTACCTTTGGTAGAATTTTCTTATAATAATAGCTTTCACTCCAGTATTCATATGGATCCTTATGAAGCTCTCTATGGAAAGAAATGCAGGACTCCAACTTGCTGGGATGAAGTTGGGGAAAGAAAGCTATTAGGACTTGATCTCATTGATGAAATGGCAGAAAAGGTCATATCTATTCAACAACACATAAGAGCAGCTCAGAGTCGACAGAAAAGTTATGCCGACAACCGAAGAAAAGACCTAGAGTTTGAAGTGGGTGATAAAGTGTTCTTACGAATATCTCCCTGGAAGAGGGTTATGAGATTTGGAAAGAAGGGGAAGTTGAGCCCTAGATATATCGGTCCTTTCGAAATACTGGATCGTGTTGGGAAGGTAGCTTACCGATTGGCGCTTCCACCGAATCTCTCTCAAGTTCACGATGTGTTCCATGTATCCCTCCTGAGAAAGTACATACCAGATCCTTCACATGTACTCAGCTCAGAAGTTGTACCGCTGGAGCAAGATCTTTCTTATGAAGAACAGCCGATAGAGATTCTGGATCGTAGCGAAAAAGTCCTACGAAACAAGACCACTCGCTTGGTGAAGGTTTTATGGAGGAACCACCAACTTGAAGAATCTACATGGGAGCTTGAGGATATGATGAGGGAGAATTATCCTCATCTGTTTGTTACAAAGTGATGAATTTCGAGGGCGAAATTCTTTTTAAGGGGGGTAGAATGTAACACCCGAGACTTTTATGTTATATAAATCATCAAAGGAATCTTTTTCTACACAAAACTTGCTTGGCTTTCTTTACACGCAATCGCGACCTTCCTCGATAGCTTGCGTCGTACGCAATACCGAGTTTCACTAAACAACAATATGCTATTAAAACTAGCCGTTATGAATAGTAATAACCACTTTTTGAAATTTTATAAATTTTATTTTTCAAAATGGACTTCATTTTTGGACTCAGAATATCGAAATTAGCCTAGGGTGAAATTTTGGTATTTTTCTGAAAACTTTCAATTTTTGATGAATAGTGAAACCACTAAGTGGTAGGTTAAAAACTGAATTTTGCATAAAACTTAATTTTACCGCTTCTGTGAATGGAATTTCAAAAATCCGAGAGACACGGTTAATATCAAGGACTAAAATGTGGTTCAATGAGATGAAAATAATTTTTTGGTGAATAGTAACTTTTTACTTTTTTTACCGCGGTTAATAGTAAATAGGGTAACTAAGGGTAAATATGATATCAATATTACCCTAACACATGTCCTAATTCTATTGGACAAGTTTAATTCGACCAAAAACAAACTTAGGAATAAAATATGACCATTTAGGCCCACTTGGATTAGATTAGGACATTTATTATTAATTTATTTAAAGAAGGGTTAAAATAGTTAAAATCAAAGTTTAATAAGTAAATCATTTTTAATATGGGGTTATACATAAGATAAATTCTATTTTAAATATTCATTAGAAAGCTAAAAGAATTTCCTACATGATGGTATTTTATTTTTAATTTTTAGACATCAAATAAGTTAATATATTTATGACACAAAGATGATGCAGTAATTATCTTATTAATGAAATATTGACATAATTGATAATATAAATACCAAAATAAATGTAATTTAAGAGTTTTTATGAATTCCACTAATTTTCTAGGTTAATATGATATATTAGTGTTGATGTAATCAACTTGGTTCGAACATATAATTCTGTTATGACTTTCACAAAAATCATATATCAAATAGTGTCAAAATTGACACAAAATAGTTTTTAAATCAAATATTATATTACTAATTGTTATTTTATTCCTAAAAATCTAAGGTTCGGCCAAATGACTTAGATAAGGATATATATATTAATAATAAACAATTTGGGGTTCGTTTGGCATGTTATAGTAAGTGTATTAATCATATAGTGAAAGAAAACAAAAAGACATGGTAAAAGTTAAATTATTTAACTTAGAGTTAAATCTAATTGATAAGGTTAAAATAATACCCTAAACTTATCTAAATCTTATTGGTTTATAGGATTTCGACCCATCCCCACTTTAGCTTCGAAATAAGACCATTTGGAACCATTATAAACCGATTTTGACTTTAATATAAAATAATATTTTGAGATATTCCTAAGGTGCCCCTCTCCTCCCTTATAAAAGGGCACCTCCTCCCCCTCCTCCTCACACCAAATTGAGCACTCAAGCTCGGCCAACCCCTGCCATTTTATCCTCTCCACTTCCCTAGAATAATACTAGAGGTCCTGGTCTTCTCCAAAGACCAATCTTAGTTCCTTAAGTGGAGGATTCAAAGAGGCGTTCCAAAGAAGAGGTAATATCCATTACCGATCTTTTCAATTTCTTTCTTCTTCAACTTCTTCTTCTTTAGTTGTTTCATGATAAAGTAATAACATCAGTATTACTTACATACTGATATGTTATTATAAATATGAAACAACCCTAATTCACCTTCTATCCATACTACGGAAAAATGAAATCACCGCGCGTGCGTACGTACGGAATACCGTCTCCACGCCGTGGTGTAATCTATTTTCCACCATCACCTTACAAGTATGGGTATAATGGTGTAATTATTATGAAGTAATATTGATACTGAAATAATATATATATACTCAAATACAATTCCACGATCATAGGAACGATATCATCACTCGTGCGTACGTACGGAATATCGTCTCCACGATGTGATGCGACTCGTTCTACATGATCTTCATTTCATAATGATTATATAAATGAATTGAATGAATAAATATGGTATATAATACACTAATACCATTCTGTAAAGGAATTATCTATAACCTAAAGATAAGAATAAGAATTTATTCGACAAAACATGCATAAGAACAAAAAGTTATAAAGACCCGAGTAACAAGTAACAATGAAATATTACTAACAAGAAGCTAATAATATGACCATATATGATATCATATGAATATGTATTATTATGGAATAAGTCAATAACATTATCTAAACCATTATACAGGATCTTCGGACACGAACAAAGCAAATCAGACCTAAGGTAAGGGAAATATCACAATCTCATTTTTATCCGAGATTGTTTATTCGTAAGTATTCACTGGGGTGTATTTTATCATCCACATCCATGTTTCATCAATATGTAATATTTTTTCCATCCACCTACAATTGTTTAAATCCATTTTTACCCTTCGGTGAGTTTTTAGAAATATGTATGAAAGGAATCTTTTGTCGTACGAGGTACTTTTTGACTTTTCCGACAAAAGTACGAAGAATGTTTTTTTTAACTTATACGGCATGAATGGATTTTTAAAACATTGTTTCCAAGAAGCTTCCTTTACAAGTTTTCAAGTTTATTTTTAATCAACTTCTTTTATTTTAAAGTTGTATGACATGTTATGAAAGGAAAAATGTTTTTGAAGAAGAAAGGATATTTTCCTCAAGAATGGAGTTCAAGTGTTTTATCAAAATTATTTTCCATCTAAGATAATAAAGGGTTCTGTTTTTATCCCTATTATTACATTGATTTGATCATGTTGTGATGGAATTATTTTTATGAATTCCTTTATCTTATATGAATTGATTTATGATGTCATGATGTTTCAAGAATCCCATTTTTGTTACATGTGTTATGCGATGATGTATGTTTTATGATTATGTGGCACACATAAGAAAGGATTCATTATAAGATGGGTGGGACCTATATCTCCCTCCAATGCATTGGGTAAAGATTTTATATCTCATGAGATAGACAGGGCTGGAACGGTAGGTTATACCGGTTCAGTGAAACAGGACTGAAACGAGGGTTACTCGATTCAGAAAGGGACTTTGTCCACTAAGATAGTCTTGGCAATGAGTCATGACTAACAAGAAATGATTCTCTATGATTATGTGTGAATGCCACAAAGTTTCATGTTTTAAGTTATGATTATTGTGATTACATTTCACTGCCATGATTTATCCCATGTTATGAAATTATGCTCTCTTTTGCAGGTTAAGATTTCCAAAATGTTATGTTCTTATGAATACGATGTGATTGATATTTCTTTTGTTTACCCTTACTGAGCATTTGAGCTCACCCTTTTATGTTTTCTTTTCCCCAGGATATAAAGAAAGGTTTTAGCTAAAAAAAAAGGGAAGATCTTTATAGGAGATGTTGAAGATCTTTCACCACGATTAGAAGATTACGTTCCGAGTTTCCAAAGACACTAAACTATTACGATCCTTGTGTGTGTGTTTTTGTTATGTACTAAGTATTCCGCAAATGTAATGTAATGTCCATGTAAGTCAAGATACGGGTCGCTACAGTTGGTATCAGAGGAAAGGTATAGTCAACCTTTGGAAACTAGGATGTGAAAGCCTTAGTAAGAACCCTAAGGATAAGTCTAAGCATAGAACAAAATCTTAGTGTTTTAAGAAATGGCCTTGAATAACCTAGGATAAGACCTTAAGCATGAAAATTTTATTCTTGAATTATGTTGTTTCCTATTATAATTAGTGTTGCTCACACTATTCTTCTTGGTTTTAGTCAATGGCTGGAACCCGAAGGAACCGTGTTAATGCGGAATGCGATGGGCAATGCAATGATTGTCCCCCTGAGCAAACAAACGATATGGGAGCTGGAATGAAAAATCTTGTAGCCATGCTCACACAACTTTCTCAAGCTATGAATCATGCAGGATTTCCAAACGAGCAAAGGAGGGAGCAACATTCTGTTGAATCCTTCATGAGGCAGCGTCCACCTTCTTTCAGCGGGTCTACTGATCCATTAGTTGCTGAACAATGGATTAGTACTACTGAAAAGATATTTTCAGTTCTTCAATGTTCTGAGCATGATAAATTCATCCTAGCAGTGTATCGTTTGGAAGGAGATGCTGATCAATGGTGGAATCTTGTTAAGAATACGAGGCAAAGGGATGAAATTGAGTCTATGGAATGGGACGAGTTCAAGAACTTATTTTTCAATAAGTACTTCCCTCGTATTCTCCGAACAAAGATGGAGAAATTGTTTCTTGAACTGAAGCAAAGGGATGATGAATCTGTTGGTGCCTATGAAGCAAATTTTACAAGACTTGCAAGGTACGCTTCTGGTATTATTATCCAACCTGAGAGTAAGATCGATCGATTCTTTAGTGGCTTAAAACCAAGTCTTCGAAGGGCTTTATCCATAAGGGACTTCAATAGCTACGAGGAAATCGTTCGATGTGCTCTCAAAGTCGAGATGGAGATTGGAGTAACCCATCAGTCACATGGGTTTGATAAGAAGAGGAAGATGGAATTCAAAGAAAAATCTAAAGAGCACATGGAAAAGAAGATGAGCTTTTCCTTATGCTCAAAGTGTGGAAAGAAACATGGAGGGATTTGTCTTAAAGGGACAAGTAAATGTTTTAAATGTGGAAAAGAAGGTCATCAGGCATTTGAATGCCTTGATAATGGGAAGAAGATGTCTAATGACGCAAACAAAGGAAGGGATACACAGAATGAACCTACTACACTTCAATGTTTCAAGTGCAAGGAGATGGGGAATTATGCCAATCAATGCCCAAATCCAAGGGTTGATGATGATGGTCGACGTCAACAAACTCTTAAGGCTAAAGACAAAGGAAAGTCACATGCAATTTCTATCAGCGATGTGGAGTACGATAACGATGTGGTGAAAGGTACACTTACCATCCACTCTAAAGTAGCAAATGTTTTATTTGATTCTGGATCCACCCACTCTTTTATTTCTGAAGACTTTTCTAAGTGTATCCCCGTATTACCTCAACAATTAGATGTTGAGTTAGCTATGACAACACCTAATGGCACATCAATCGCATCAAAAGTTTATAATTCTTCTCCGATCGAAGTTTGTGGGAAAGTGCTTCCTGCAAATCTTGTGATCCTTCCTTTAGTGGAATTTGATGTGATTCTTGGCATGGATTGGCTTTCTCTACATGGAGCTCATATCGATTGCCAAAGAAGGGAAGTCACATTTCATATTCCAGATCAATCTACGATCGTCTATCAATGCAAGGATGAACATAACCTTCCTGTGGAAATTTCTTCCATCTTATGGGTATTGATTCTACTAAATGAAGGTTATTTATCTCAAATGGTTGGTGAGAAACTCACGATTAAGAATATGCCCATTGTACGGGAGTTTGATGATGTCTTTCCGGAGGAATTGCCGGGTCTTCCACCAAATCGTGAAGTTGAGTTTTCAATAGAACTCGTACCGGGTGCTTTGCCTATTTCAAAGACACCTTATAGAATGACCCCAAATGAGTTGCAGGAATTGAAGAAGCAACTCCAAGAGAATCTTGATAAGGGATTCATACGCCCTAGTGCGTCACCTTGGGGAGCACCTGTTCTATTTGTTAAGAAGAAAGATGGATCAATGAGACTTTGCATTGATTATCGAGAACTTAACAAGATCACTATCAAGAACAAATATCCTCTCCCACGCATTGATGACTTATTTGACCAACTACGCAGAGCTCAATACTTTTCCAAGATTGATCTTCGTTCAGGGTATCATCAATTAAGGGTCAAAAGGGAGGATATACCAAAGACGGCTTTCCGTACAAGGTATGGACACTATGAATTTATAGTGATGCCATTTGGTCTTACTAATGCCCCTGCTATCTTCATGGATCTAATGAATAGAGTCTTTAGAGACTATCTTGATCAATTTGTGGTAGTCTTTATAGACGATATTCTTGTCTATTCAAAGAGCAAGGAAGAGCATGAAGATCACTTGAGAATTATATTGAAGACCCTGAGAAAGGAGAAGCTTTATGCCAAATTTACCAAGTGTGAATTTTGGCTTCAAAAAGTTGCATTTTTGGGTCATATAATCTCAAAAGAGGGGATATCTGTGGATCCAGCAAAAACAGAGGTTATCGAAAGATGGTCAAGACCAAAAAAAGTAACTGAGATCCGAAGTTTTCTTGGTTTGGCTGGATATTATCGACGTTTTGTAAAAGATTTTTCACGATTATCTAATCCACTCACCAAGTTGACTCGGAAAGAAGTTAAGTTTGTCTGGACAGAGGAATGTGAAGAGAATTTCAAGGAGTTGAAAAGAATGTTATCCAGTGCACCTGTGCTCACACTGCCTTGTAGTGGAGAAAGGTTTGTGATCTACAGTGATGCATCCAAGAAGGGATTGGGGTGTGTTCTTATGCAAAATGATATGGTGATAGCTTATGCCTCACGACAGTTGAAAATCCATGAGCAAAATTACCCAACACATGATTTGGAGTTGGCTTCGGTAATCTTTGCATTAAAGATTTGGAGGCATTACCTTTATGGTGAAAGGTGTGATATTTATACTGATCATAAAAGTCTAAAGTATATTTTCACACAAAAGGAGCTGAATATGCGCCAAAGAAGATGGTTGGAGCTGATTAAGGATTATGACTGCTCAATCCATTACCACCCTGGGAAAGCAAACAAGGTGGCAGATGCATTAAGTCGACAAGACCATGCTAGTTTATCCATGACGAGGATCACAAAAGATCCAATATTTATGGATTTACAAAGGATGGATCTTGGAATTATAATGGAAGGGGAAAAATCTTATCTTTCTCAAATGAATGTTCAACCATCTATACATGTGAAGATTAAAGAGGCACAGAAAGAAGATGTCGAGTTACAAAAGAAGGTGAGAAATGTTCCTGAATTCAACCTTGATTGTGATGGGATAATAAAGTTCAGGAATCGGGTTTGTGTTCCTCCCATCCCCGAATTAAAGAAGGAGCTGCTGGATGAGGCTCATAGTTCTTCATTCTCTATTCATCCTGGAAGCACGAAGATGTATAGGGACCTGAAAGAGTACTTCTGGTGGGATGGCATGAAAAGAGATGTTGCTGAATATGTCTTTCGATGCTTGGTTTGTCAACAAGTTAAAGTTGAGAGACAAAAGTCTAAGGGGATGTTACAACCATTACCCATACTCGAATGGAAATAGGAAAACATCACTATGGACTTTGTCACAGGACTTCCTAAAACATCCAAAAGCAATAATGCTATCTGGGTCATAGTTGATCGTCTTACAAAGTCTGCACACTTCATTCCTATTAGAGAGGATTTCTCTCTAGATCAGCTTGCCAGGATATATGTAAAAGAAGTGGTAAGATTGCATGGAGTACCACTTTCTATTATATCTGATCGGGATCCGAGATTTACCTCGAAGTTCTGGCGAAGTCTTCCGCATACTCTGGATACAGAGTTGAGTTTCAGCACTGCTTATCATCCCCAGACAGATGGTCAGTCTGAGAGAACAATTCAAACCCTAGAAGATATGTTGAGAGCTTGCTCTATGGATTTCAAAGGAGGTTGGGATCAACACCTACCTTTGGTAGAATTTTCTTATAATAATAGCTTTCACTCCAGTATTCATATGGCTCCTTATGAAGCTCTCTATGGAAAGAAATGCAGGACTCCAACTTGCTGGGATGAAGTTGGGGAAAGAAAGCTATTAGGACTTGATCTCGTTGATGAAATGGCAGAAAAGGTCAGATCTATTCAACAACACATAAGAGCAGCTCAGAGTCGACAGAAAAGTTATGCCGACAACCGAAGAAAAGACCTAGAGTTTGAAGTGGGTGATAAAGTGTTCTTACGAATATCTCCCTGGAAGAGGGTTATGAGATTTGGAAAGAAGGGGAAGTTGAGCCCTAGATATATCGGTCCTTTCGAAATACTGGATCGTGTTGGGAAGGTAGCTTACCGATTGGCGCTTCCACCGAATCTCTCTCAAGTTCACGATGTGTTCCATGTATCTCTCCTGAGAAAGTACATACCAGATCCTTCACATGTACTCAGCTCAGAAGTTGTACCGCTAGAGCAAGATCTTTCTTATGAAGAACAGCCGATAGAGATTCTGGATCGTAGCGAAAAAGACCTACGAAACAAGACCACTCGCTTGGTGAAGGTTTTATGGAGGAACCACCAACTTGAAGAATCTACATGGGAGCTTGAGGATATGATGAGGGAGAATTATCCTCATCTGTTTGTTACAAAGTGATGAATTTCGAGGGCGAAATTCTTTTTAAGGGGGGTAGAATGTAACACCCGAGACTTTTATGTTATATAAATCATCAAAGGAATCTTTTTCTACACAACACTTGCTTGGCTTTCTTTACACACAATCGCGACCTTCCTCGATAGCTTGCGTCGTACGCAATACCGAGTTTCACTAAACAACAATATGCTATTAAAACTAGCCGTTATGAATAGTAATAACCACTTTTTGAAATTTTATAAATTTTAATTTTCAAAATGGACTTCATTTTTGGACTCAGAATATCGAAATTAGCCTAGGGTGAAATTTTGGTATTTTTCTGAAAACTTTCAATTTTTAATGAATAGTGAAACCACTAAGTGGTAGGTTAAAAACTGAATTTTGCATAAAACTTAATTTTACCGCTTCTGTGAATGGAATTTCAAAAATCAGAGAGACACGGTTAATATCAAGTACTAAAATGTGGTTCAATGAGATGAAAATAATTTTTTGGTGAATAGTAACTTTTTACTATTTTTACCGCGGTTAATAGTAAATAGGGTAACTAAGGGTAAATATGATATCAATATTACCCTAACACATGTCCTAATTCTATTGGACAAGTTTAATTCGACCAAAAACAAACTTAGGAATAAAATATGACCATTTAGGCCCACTTGGATTAGATTAGGACATTTATTATTAATTTATTTAAAGAAGGGTTAAAATAGTTAAAATCAAAGTTTAATAAGTAAATCATTTTTAATATGGGGTTATACATAAGATAAATTCGATTGTAAATATTCATTAGAAATCTAAAACGATTTCCTACATGATGGTATTTTATTTTTAATTTTTAGACATCAAATAATTTAATATATTTATGACACAAAGATGATGCAGTAATTATCTTATTAATGAAATATTGACATAATTGATAATATAAATACCAAAATAAATGTAATTTAAGACTTTTTATGAATTCCACTAATTTTCTAGGTTAATATGATATATTAGTGTTGATTTAATCAACTTGGTTCGAACATATAATTCTGTTATGACTTTCACAAAAATCATATATCAAATAGTGTCAAAATTGACACAAAATAGTTTTTAAATCAAATATTATATTACTAATTGTTATTTTATTCCTAAAAATCTAAGGTTCGGCCAAATTACTTAGATAAGGATATATATATTAATAATAAACAATTTGGGGTTCGTTTGGCATGTTATAGTAAGTGTATTAATCATATAGTGAAAGAAAACAAAAAGACATGGTAAAAGTTAAATTATTTAACTTAGAGTTAAATCTAATTGATAAGGTTAAAATAATACCCTAAACTTGTCTAAATCTTATTGGTTTATAGTATTTCGACCCATACCCACTTTATCTTCGAAATAAGACCCTTTGGAACCATTATAAACCGATTTTGACTTTAATATAAAATAATATTTTGAGATATTCCTAAGGTGCCCCTCTCCTCCCTTATAAAAGGGCACCTCCTCCCCCTCCTCCTCACACCAAATTGAGCACTCAAGCTCGGCCAACCCCTGCCATTTTCTCCTCTCCACTTCCCTAGAATAATATTAGAGGTCCTGGTCTTCTCCAAAGACCAATCTTAGTTCCTTAAGTGGAGGATTCAAAGAGGCGTTCCAAAGAAGAGGTAATATCCATTACCGATCTTTTCAATTTCTTTCTTCTTCAACTTCTTCTTCTTTAGTTGTTTCATGATAAAGTAATAACATCAGTATTACTTATATACTGATATGTTATTATAAATATGAAACAACCCTAATTCACCTTCTATCCATCCTACGGAAAAATGAAATCACCGCGCGTGCGTACGTACGGAATACCGTCTCCACGCCGTGGTGTAATCTATTTTCCACCATCACATTACAAGGATGGGTATAATGGTGTAATTATTATGAAGTAATATTGATACTGAAATAATATATATATACTCCAATACAATTCCACGATCATAGGAACGATATCATCACTCGTGCGTACGTACGGAATACCGTCTCCACGATGTGATGCGACTCGTTCTACATGATCTTCATTTCATAATGATTATATAAATGAATTGAATGAATAAATATGGTATATACTACACTAATACCATTCTGTAAATGAATTATCTATAACCTAAAGATAAGAATAAGAATTTATTCGACAAAACACGCATAAGAACAAAAAGTTATAAAGACCCGAGTAACAAGTAACAATGAAATATTACTAACAAGAAGCTAATAATATGACCATATATGATATCATATCAATATGTATTATTATGGAATAAGTCAATAACATTATCTAAACCATTATACAGGAGCTTCGGACACGAAAAAATCAAATCGGACCTAAGGTAAGGGAAATATCACAATCTCATTTTTATCCGAGATTGTTTATTCGTAAGTATTCACTGGGGTGTATTTTATCAACCACATCCATGTTTCATCAATATGTAATATTATTTCCATCCACCTACAATTGTTCAAATCCATTTTTACCCTTCGGTGAGTTTTTAGAAATATGTATGAAAGGAATCTTTTGTCGTACGAGGTACTTTTTGACTTTTCCGACAAAAGTACGAAGAATGTTTTTTTTAACTTATACGGCATGAATGGATTTTTAAAACATTGTTTCCAAGAAGCTTCCTTTACAAGTTTTCAAGTTTATTTTTAATCAACTTCTTTTATTTTAAAGTTGTATGACATGTTATGAAAGGAAACATGTTTTTGAAGAAGAAAGGATATTTTCCTCAAGAATGGAGTTCAAGTGTTTTATCAAAATTATTTTCCATCTAAGATAATAAAGGGTTCTGTTTTTATCCCTATTATTACATTGATTTGATCATGTTGTGATGGAATTATTTTTATGAATTCCTTTATCTTATATGAATTGATTTATGATGTCATGATGTTTCAAGAATCCCATTTTTGTTACATGTGTTATGCGATGATGTATGTTTTATGATTATGTGGCACACATAAGAAAGGATTCATTATAAGATGGGTGGGACCTATATCTCCCTCCAATGCATTGGGTAAAGATTTTATATCTCATGAGATAGACAGGGCTGGAACGGTAGGTTATACCAGTTCAGTGAAACAGGACTGAAACGAGGGTTACTCGATTCAGAAAGGGACTTTGTCCACTAAGATAGTCTTGGCAATGAGTCATGACTAACAAGAAATGATTCTCTATGATTATGTGTGAATGCCACAAAGTTTCATGTTTTAAGTTATGATTATTGTGATTACATTTCACTGCCATGATTTATCCCATGTTATGAAATTATGCTCTCTTTTACAGGTTAAGATTTCCAAAATGTTATGTTCTTATGAATACGATGTGATTGATATTTCTTTTGTTTACCCATACTGAGCATTTGAGCTCACCCTTTTATGTTTTCTTTTCCCCAGGATATAAAGAAAGGTTTTAGCTAAAAAAAGGGAAGATCTTTATAGGAGATGTTGAAGATCTTTCACCACGATTAGAAGATTACGTTCCGAGTTTCCAAAGACACTAAACTATTACGATCCTTGTGTGTGTGTTTTTGTTATGTACTAAGTATTCCGCAAATGTAATGTAATGTCCATGTAATTCAAGATACGGGTCTCTACAGTGAAAGGGTGAATGTTGTCATGAAAATTTATCATCTCTAAGGAGATGTGGATCTACGGTTGTAATTGATTAAAAACACTAAGGATGCGGAGGAAATATAAAGCATAGAGTAGAATTATTTCATGGTAATATTATTTGAAAAATATTTTCCTCGTGCGTAATGAGTGGATATCGAATGCCTATTTTGGATTTATAGAGATAATGATGGGAAAAATTTATCTATGTATGATTCTAACATTAAGGTTAGAAAGGTTTGTTGTAGAAAACATACATAATGCATAGAGAAATATTGATTATTTCTTTAGCGGGATTAATAAAATATTTCTAAGGGAACTAGCCTACTAAAAATTCTTATCATTTTAGGATATCGTATCATGTTCTATCATGTTATAGAATAAATACTCTAAGCCTAATAACATTGAATCGAAGAAAGGGGAGATTATGAAAGAAGAGTAAAAGGATGATAAATTTATGATGGGAATGAAAGATTTTACAACAAGTGATACTTTTTGAAGAAAACACCTCGGTACATTCTTAGAAGGAAATTTTTTTTTTCTTTAAGTGTGGAGGTGAAGTCCCCCATGCTCATGATTTTAAGGGAGATAAATAATTTTACAACTTATCATGCTTAAACTATAAGAATATAAGGAACTATGAAAATTAATATCCTCAGAGTTAAGGGAATAAATCATAGAAGAAGCTAAGACATCAAGGATAATATTATTTTATTTATATATATGAAGTGGGATGATTAATGTTATTTTATTTGGATTTAAGGATTAATTCATTTGAGTATTTTATCAACGATATCTTGGTTATGAGAATTATGAAATGTATAAGGATTTTATTGTAGTTGTTTTCATTAATTATTTGAAATTGTGTGATGAATGGTACTAATGAAATAGAAATATTATTTGTTTATAAGTTTATCTTCTTGGAAAAAACATGTAGGAGAAAAGATAAAACTTAATATATTCCTGATGTTGAGATAAAATTTTTGGGATAAAGATATTATTATTATAGATAATATGAATTGGATAGTTCTAAATATATTGGAACATGTTAATGATTTATAGACAAATTTATTTACACTATAATTTATGGATTTTACAATATCTTTTGTTATAAAGATTATATCAAAAAATATATATTTTATTTAAGGAATAAGGAATCACACATGGTTTAAATAAGGGTCTGGGATAATTTTTTATTTCCTTATTTCAGAATAATACAAAATGAAGGTAGTAAGATGTTTGTTATATAATGACTAATATCAACTACATGTTATTTTGGGGATTAGTGTTATATTCATTTTCATAATATAGTGATTTTTTTTCTATAGTTATGGATATTAATCATTAAGAATATCCATAAGGTTAACAATTTATAAGACAATTAAACATAATCATTAGATGAGGTTTTATAGATTAATGCATTACATTAATATACATTGATTTATGAGTATTCAATAGCTTGTTATAACCACATTGGTTTTGGAAAATTGAAGGCGATATATAAAAATACTTGTCACTCTTTTATGGATCTTATGACCAGTTAAAAGTGAATTTTAGTGCTTCATGCATTAAAAATCATTTTTGGATATTCATTTCATGGACTAAGTGATTAATTAGAAACTTAATAAAACATAACTAAAGGAAAATATTGGGAATATAAAATATAAATTTATCATTTGAGTATATTTCCTTATATTTTTAAATGGTAAAAAATCATAATCTTTGGTAAAAGAATCTTTAATAAAAAATGGTATCATATTATATTCATAACCGATAAATCATGCGACCTTTTAAATAATGAAATATATTTTGTTTTTAGTATCTTACCTATCCATAAATAATTCCCCATATTATGACCCATTAATTTTATAATTATTATAATTATTTATTATTTACCACCATTTTCATATCTACACACACCACAAATGTTCTCATACTTAGAATCCTAGTTATGTGTTATTGAATATAATTATTTAACCCCCTTCCTCACTTTTTAAGAGGAAATTTTATTAACTGTATTTATGAGGTTGGATTTCAACAAAATAATTTTAAAAAATCAAAAACTTTATTACTCAGAACATGTTTCAATTGTGAGGACACATCTTATTTAAGCTGGGGAGCATAGAACAACCCTAAATTCTAAAACAAAAACATTGTATTTGATATTGTGTATAACAAGAAACACCATGATTAGAAAAAAATATAACACCATGAGACTTTATGTTATATTTATTTTAAAATTAATTCAATATCCTCAATACTTTGCATTATATGAACAAATGTGTTTATCTTGTGTAATAGGAAACACATAGTTCTTCTTGTGTTGCATGCAACACTGAGATTAAATGGAATATGGTGTATTATTAAAATATTAATATTTAATAAGATAATAATACATAGTCATTAAATTGGTGGGTATGAACAGTAATATCTAAATTATGAAAATTATTGATATGTTTTGATTATAAATAAAATAATAATAATTTAAAATAAAAGGAATTGTTTTATGAAAAAACTATATTTTTTCTAAAATATAGTTTAATCTTGTTTTGCATACATAATTTAAAAATAAATTTTAGGAATTTTTCAAGAATTAATTTACAAAAGAAACTTCATTCTTTAAATAGGAATAAAAAAATATCTTATGGTGATTTTTTATGATTTTTCATAAAATATTTATTTTTTGATTAATAGTGAAAAATACTGAATTTCAATTGACAATCGTCTTTCATTTAAATTATTTATAAAGAAAAATTATATTTTAAATTAGTTTTAAAGTAAAAATAGTTAAAATTATGTATAAATTAAAATTTTTTTGTCATTGGAATAATTTTCATATTTAATTTTTATATAAAAACATCATAAACACTTGAATATTATTTCTTTAAAAACCTATTTGATAATCACTATTGTGGGAATAAGTTTAAATTAAAATTTACTAATTTTTTTAATTAAATTTAGAAAATTGGATTCCATATTTGGTATCATCATAAATTATTATTTATAATAAGTTCAACATAATTTTTGACTAAGATTTTTAGTGAAAAATTAAAAATTAATTACTTCAGTTAACTTAAAAATTGACTTTCCATAGCTGTTTATCTAATAATATAAGAGTTAAAAATGAAATAATAATGTATAAAACACCAATTTTATTAACATATTTATACTTTATATCATCTAGGTTCTAAAAGTTCCCATTTTTTAGGCATATGGCATGATAAAAACGTGGATATGATTATTTCTTCTGAAAACATTACAAGTGTGCCACTCACCTCACTTATAAAAGACCAACAACTCTTCTCTAATGTTCACACCATAAAACCTATTTTTGGAAAACCCTTATTGAAATTACATATCAACTTCGATAGCCTCATATGATAAGATTTATATTTGGAATAATTCCAATCTAGGAAGGATATAGTGCAATCCTAATGAGGATACCTGAAGAAGATGTAATATTCTTCAATGAGAATCTTTCTATATTTTCTTTCTCTACCTTCTTAAATTCTTATTAATTCATGATGATATTAAAAATTCAGTGCCTTCCATGTATTTATATTTTTTTAAATTAGGTAATTACTTGAAACAATATCCACTTCCATAAAAAGGTTTTTGATATCATTTTTCTTGTGTACGATGGACTACCACCACACGAAATGATATCATTTGTTCTAACATTACCACATTTAAAGGATGGGTATGATGATAGATCTAAATAATATAATTGATATTAAAAAAATAATTATACTTATGGAATCATTATAGCATATATATACCTATATTTATTTTCATTTCATATGGTATACAACAATGTCACTTGTGTGTATGGTGGTATACTGCCATGCAAAGACATGTGATTCTTCTTTCACTAACACTTTATATGGAAGGTGATGATGAAAATATTATTTATGATATGAGATATAAATGAAATAATTATAATAATCATGATTTTTTTATATTTTTTTAAATGTGGTATATTATTTTATTTCTTACCTTTTCACTCACATAAAGATGATAACATCGTTCATGTATGTGTGGAATACCGCCTTCATAAAGTAATGTGACTCTATTTTAATCACCAAACCACATCGAATATATATATATATATATGTATATTATTGTATATTTGATATAATTAACATTGTTTATAAATAATATATGATTTCACTTAATTCCATAACGATCGCTGGAAATTGTAAATGTTACTCATTTATACATGCAACTTACCATCTCCATTGATGTAAAAATATGATAATTGTTTGATTATTATTATTTTTTAAATTATGAAACTATGTAAAATTTTCTAGAATTAGAACATTAATTGTAATGCATGCATAATAAAATAGGTAAATTAACACCTGAAATAATGAACATAATGAAATATTATTAATTAATAGCTTATAATATTTTTTAGAAAGATCATATATGATATTATATATATCAATATAATTATAGTATAAATTAATGACTTTTTGAAAAACAAATATTGGATATTAAAGCATGTTTAACTAATGTAAATCATGTCTTAAGGGATTTATGTTATATAATGACTTACACAAACCCTCATGTACTAATGTTAGAGATTAGGATAGTTATGGAAATAAAAAATTTGTATCTTATTATGAATTATGTTAAATATATTAATACCAAAAATATTATTACTTCACTAACCAAATCGTAATAAATTAACTCCATCATTGTAAAAAAACATAAATTTTATGGAATCGTATTTATAACATTAAAATTAAATCAACCCTTCCAAAACACATTCTAAATTCAGTGATATAAAAGATTAAAATGATCAAAATCCCTCGATATAGAAAGGAATTATACTAGAACTATTTCAATTTCTGTGATGATTTCTCTAATCATGACCTCATTATAAAAATACTTTTTTTTCATAGGTCCTTGATTTTCTAAAAATATATATAAAATTACAGTAATGAATAAAATATGAAAAATAATTTTTTAATACTTTTATGATTAATCAGAATAAAGGATTTGATTTTAGAATAAAATACTAATAATTAATATGAAAATTTTGGTTACAAATAATTCGATAGAATGGAATGCAGAGGGATAATACTCAAAGATATCTGATAGACACTCGAAAAAAATATCAAATATATTATATAATTTGGAATAAAATGTTTACATTTTTTTATGAAATATAGTAATGATTAATATGATAAAAGAGAATAATTTGAGAATAATGTAATAGAAATTGATAAGAAATGTTTTCTAATGATTTCTTATGATTTCTAATGATTTCTATATTCTTCTACTAATTTCTATAGTTTTTAATAATTTTAATTGATTTCATGTAATATATTCTAATTTCTAAGAAATATTTAAATTTTACATTAATTAATAACATTTTTTTAATAATATTTTTAAAAAACCATAAATATTTATAATATTGTTCAATTATTATTAATCATTACTAGTTTCTAATAATTATTACTACTTTATAATGATTGTTACTAATATTCACTATTTTTTTTATATTTATTACCTCGAATTATCGATAAATAATAATAATTAAAAATTATATTAATTATTATTAATTTTTACTAATTATTTATTATTAATAATAATATTAAAAATTGTCTTTAAATATTACTAATTATCACAATTATTTCTAAATTTCTGATAATTATTATTAGTTTATAATAATTCATTCTAATAATTATTGTATTAGAATAATTATTACTTATAATTTCCATTTTGCAACAACAATTACTTATTCTATTAGTTATTAGTAATTATTAAAAATTATTTCTAATTATTAATAATTATTACTAATTTAAGGTAATTAGTACAAGTTATTAATAATTAGTACTAATTATTAGTAATAAGTACTAATAATTACTAATATTTATTTTTTTATAATTATTATTAATTATTACTAATTATTATAAGTTATTATCAATTATTACCAATTATTTATAACTTTTTATAATTATCACAAATTTTTAATATTTACTACTATTTATTACTAATTATTTGTAATATCTATAAATTATTGCTGTTTATTAATAAATATGATTAATTATTACTAATTAATATTGGTTTTCATTGATTTTTATCAATTATTACCTATTATTGTCAATTAGAACTAACTATTACTATTACTACTCATTACTTCTAATTACTACTAATTACCACTCTTTATTACTAATTATTTCTAATTTATACTGATTATTTTAAAATTATACAAATTATTACTAATTTTTTTATAATAATTTCTATATTTTTTAATATTACTATGTATTACTAATTTCTATTAATTTTTAAAAAGTTTGAATAATTATTACTAGTTTATGAAAGTTATTACTAATTTATAATATTTTTTCTAATTTACTTCTCATAAATACAAATATTTACTAGTTATATCTATTTTTACTAATAATTATAAATTTATAAGAATTATAAATAATTGGATTATTTGTAGCTAATTGCAACTCATTAAAAAAATCAACTAATTATTATGAAATTCTAATAATTATTACAAAATTTAAATAATTAATAATACTTTTTTATTTAATGATATTTTAAATAATTATTAATATTTAAAAAAATTGATTAAATGTTAAACTATAATATAGTTTAAAAATATTCTTATTATATAAATTAACTATTAATTTAAAATTAATATTAAAAATAATTTAGAATGTAACATATTTTTTTTACATTCCAATTTCCAATAAATTAAACAACTGATGACGTATAATATATTATGAAAAATAATATATAATTAAAATATCAATAAAGTTTAATTTATTAAATTAAAAGATGAATCATATAATAAAATATTTTAAAAAATAAAATTAATTACAATCTACCAAAAGTTTAAAAATACCTTAACTCATGTTTGGATCGTAATATATTGATATGCCACAAAAAAAGTATTTCTAAAAAAATATAGAAGATTGAGAGTAAAGTGAGACTGAGATGTTAAAAGCTGGTAGAGTGGGAATGTAATATGGGGATTCATTTATATCATTTTATCGACGATTATTTGTGATGATATTGATTATTTGAGATTGGTATATGTGACAAACTTTGTATCTTTCATAATATATACCCACCATAAAAACATTTACCGCTTAGTAGAATAATGTTTTTGAAGGAAGTATCTCATCACAAATATATTACCTACCAAATTTGTTTGTGAAGGACTAGGAAATATCATCACTAATATTTTTCCACCATGTTATTTTGATAAACTACATGACCCCATCACTATTATAAGAAAAAAGTATTTGTGAGGGAATCAAACCCTGAATCACTATAAGTTTTTATTTTATTATATTTTTGATATATGATCTGATTCATTTCCAAATAAGCCTTCCCTTCATCACATATATATGCACGAAAAATGAATTTTTCACAGATATAGTCTCCATAAAAAATATTCACCCAATAAAATAACCATATGTGGCATAGATGTTTTCTAGTAACAAAATAAATATTAGGCCTCTAATTGCAACTAAAATATGACATGTCAAAACAATCCCCTCCTATAAAATCATATTTTCTATAGTGTATTTATAATTTAGTTTTTGTATGATGCATTTTTCATAAAATATGTTAGACACCATGGTCCCACAATCTAGATCTTGGAACTAAGAACACATTATTTATATACACTCTTTTATAGTAAGTGAGATGAACTACACTAAACTTTTTTGATATAAAAAAATTATAAATTTTTCAGATCATAATAGTCACACAATTCCCAATAAATGATATGTTTGAATAAAATATTAGTGAAAAATAATTGTAAAAATTTCATAATATCACACCATATTAGACCATCTAAATCTATAATAAGATAACACCATCCTCGTAACCTAAGGAATTTTTACAAAATAAAGGGTTGGACTCAAACGCTTAGTACGAGAAATATTTCAATGAAACATAATGGTTAGATAATAAGAAAGTGAATGAAAATAGATAAGGAGTGAAATATTTGATAAAAATATCATAGGATCATAGCACACCTATAATGTCATTTAAGGGGCATAAAAACCATATCAAATATTAGAATTATGTAAAAAATAATATAGATTCATTAAAACATTAAATTTATTTGGTATATTATGAAACAATTATACAAATGTATGTATATAAAAATAAAATCACTTAGTGGTGTACGCAACACATCCTAATTCGCATATCATAGTGGGAATAACCTAACATCCCTTATAAGATATATATAATTTATCTATAACTCAGGTATAAAGAACCATGATTTTCTTACATAAATATTACATCTTATTTGATGAATATTCAATAAATAATATAATGTTACATGAAAAAATATCATAGCTTCATTTTATTGGGAAACTTGGATACATAAAAAACTTGTTTATAAGCGATCTACTTGATTTCCAACTAATTTCATCATAACTATCTTCCTTTTTAGACGTATAAAAAATGAATCATTTCTTCAAAAACTGGGAAAGGAATCCTAGGTAAGGGTGATTTCAGATGCTCAGTATAGGTAAAGAAGGGAGATATCAATTATCACTTAATCACAACACGAATATAAGGATATGAGACCATGAGACTAACATTACTAAACAATACCAAACATTTCATAGATCATAATCTTGATTCATAGCATAAATCAAAGCAGTTTAATAGAAATGAATCATAAAAGAACCAATGAACATGAGCCATGGGAGGATACTATTGGAATAACATATAGGTGTACCCTCAACACATATTTATAGAAAATAATTTCCTTAATCAAGTATCACAAATAATACTATCTTAGTGGAATGGGTTTACTCCATATTCAATCATATGTTCAGTCAATGTTTACTCACATGATTATAAAAATGGATTGTGTCCCCAAATAAATAGGGTTCAGTCCATATTTTAGTCCTTATTGTTTCATCATATATTCATCATTTCCCAATTCATTTAAGGATATATAATTTCAGTTTCAACAATAACATAATTATAATCCATTAATATGTGTGCCATTAGAATATAAAACATTCATCATATATCATATCTTGTGGACTAAAATAGATTTTTATAAACATTTCAACAATTCATCATAGTATAACCCCTGAAAAACTAATGGGCTTCATAAAAAACTCATTAAAAAAATTAAAATACTTCTAGAGCCAAATAATGATGGAATAATAGGATTATATCCTCAATAAATCATAATTTACATAAAATGATATTTTCATTGATGAAAAAATTCTTTAAATGATCACTGTAATATTTATTGAGTAAAATACACTTTTAATTTGAAATCACTTATTTAAAATTAAATTTTTTCAAAAATTATAATGAAATATTTTCTTTGTAAGTAGTAATGAAAAATTATAAATGAATCTTCAAATAATGGAGTGATCATGTAAAATTATATTTTTTTCATCACTTATGTCAAAATAGAAATTCCCTTCATATTTTTATTAAAAAGACAAAAGTACATCATTCATAAAATGAAAAGAATATTCCATAAAAATAATTTTATGAAAATTAAAATATTTTCTTAAATTACATAAAAAATTAATAGTATATTTTTATAATATTCATGAAACATTTAAAAGAATACAATGTCATTAAACAAAAACAATTTTTTACTAAAGAGTAAAATAAATACGATTTTCCTTAAAAACATTCACTTAGTATCGTATGTTCATAAAGAGAGTAAAATGAAAGGAACCCATGTCATCCATAGAAATATATTTTGGATTATAATATTATTGGGATTATTCAGAGATATTTTATAAAATATCATCCCAGGAAACTTAATCATAAACAATCCAAACAAACAAGGAGATTATAACATAAATTACTTACCTCAAGTTTGACATTATTAAAAAGTGATCTAACCTCATATATAGTAAATTTATATTTACTATAACTCTAAATAATAATTATTTTCTTACTTATAATATCATATATTATCCTCTTCTTAAATTTCTAAAAATATTCTTAATAATTCTATATCAAAATCCTTATTTTCATATGTTAACTGTTTTTGTTTTCAATTGTTTTTCAGTTCAGTAATTCTGGTACTTATACATTGATCATGGTTTAATCATATCTATAGTTTTAGTCATGATATATATATCATATATATTAATTATGTATATATAACTCAATAAAATATATTGATAGAAAAATGAATTGCCACATTCATGCAGATGATACGTCGCAAATATGCATGAATGTTGTCTACAGTTTTTGACAGATTGAATGAAAGAGAGAAAAAAAGTACCTTTCTAGAATAATTTTTATATGATAAATATAATATATATTCATTATACCTATTTTATTACCATTCATGTGAAGATGAAATGAAAAACCAATCACATTGATTCATGGAGGTGGTATTCCACATATACGCACGAGATATGTTATCATTTTCCAATGAAATGGAAGGAAATAAGTTGGATATAATATTATAATTCAAGAATAATAATTATATAATAAATATAATTTTTAATCATTAAAAAAATCAAAATATCAATCCTTGAAATATGTTTATGGACAATGAATTGTATTTTTATATAGAGGTGTTAGTCCACAACCACGCATGAGCGATCCTTTAACTTTACATTTATTAGAAAATATGGTGTATAATTAAAGATCAATATTTAAAATTAAATTTTATTATATTTAGAATAATTTAGATATTATTGTAAATTTAATAACATAGATTTTTGGGATCGATAAGAATAAGTAAAATGAATGGGGCCTAGTAGTATGATTACATCTTCTCCAGTAGGTATCCTTATGTTCATTTCTTAGGGACCTTTGGAGTTATCTTTTGTTAAGACCAGAAACAATACATCATGGAAAAATAGTTTTATAAGGGGATTGAGTATATTTTAGTAGATCTAGATAGTTAAAAATTGTTTATAGAAAAAAAGTATGGTTGTCCTTTTTCATGTGGCAGAGAAGATACACTTGAAATTTCTTAAACAATTAAAATATAATAAAGTTATACTCAATCTAAATACATTATAATGAACATATATCAAGATAAGGAATATTATGTGGTTTAAATATTCAAATAAAATATAATTAACTTGATTTTAACTGAAACAATTTCCCTTATTTATTGTTTTAACCCCCTATAAACCTGTTTTAACATTAATCATTGTAAAGACTCTATATAGTTTTTACAATTCATCATACCTAAAAAAATGAATTTATCCTTACTAAAAAATATTAATTATGATTTTTCAAAATATGGAATCCATTTTATCAAATTCAATTCATAGAATATGTAAAATATAATTTAAAATTATACATGAAAAACATGATAGAAAAATCATACATATATATTGGACTTTTCAAAAACCATTATAAATAATTTATATATATATATATATTTTCATTTAATCTTCCAATTTAGTGACTAGTTTATCATAATGTACTATATTATGGTTCATCTTCCAGTATCACAAGCTCTCAATGAAATTATTTTAACTGGAAGTGAAATATTTTAGGATATCTCGAGGTTTTACACCATGTAACTCATTAGGAAATTAAAATATCATATTTACCTTTATAATTTTTCTATACAACATGTGTACCACTTTAGGCATGATTTATAACCCATGTACGTCTTTACACTTAGCCTTTATTGGCTAAGACTACAACTTGTGTATGTCCTTGATCTTATACGATATTAAACATTAACCATTTCATTAGAGGGTGATATAATCCCCCACCAGTCATTATCCATACATATGAGTGTATTAAACATTCATCTAAATAATACCATTCTAAATAACCCTTGACAAGACACTACTGGAAATCCGTCCTTTCCCAACGGTTCTGAACCGTTGGGAAAGGCTGCAGAACCGTTGGTATATGTTATACCAACGGTTCTGCCAACCATGGAGAAGTAAGCCGTTGGGAAAGGATTTTCCCAATGGTTTACAAGGAACTGTTGGGATAGGTTAGAAAAAATCAACCTACCCCAACGGTTGTGCCAAACCGTTAGGAAAAGCCTTTCCCAACGGTTTGGCCCGTTGGGAATCTCATTAATATTTTCTTTCCCAACGGTTTGAAAACCGTTGGGAAAGGTTTTTACCAATGGTTGGTAGAACCGTTGGTAAAAACACCAATTCCAAAAGCTATCCCAACGGTTTGAACCGTTGGGATAGTCTGTTTTTACCAACGGTTTAAAGTGAAAATAAATTTATAATAAAATAATATTTCAATACCTTCCTAAAGTACCCCTCCTCCCTCTTATAAAAGGCCACCACCTCTACCTACTTACTCACATATCTCAAGCCCCTAGATCATCCAAAATCTGCTCATATAATCCCCCAATATCCCTTAATTCCTCCTAGAATCCTTATCTTGGGATGAAGGAAATTCAAAAAGGACTTTTTGGCTCAAATAAAAAGAAGTTACCCGATTTAGAGGAACATAACGATTGTACGTGACGAGTAAGACTCATGGTAAGGGACTATGTCTCAATCTCCTTTCATTTATCCATTTCTTGATAATATCCACCTCTATTATTTTATAATATATATATTCATCCTCAATGACATTTCATATCCAAATTTTATTTTTACTAATGTTATTTATTAATTCATGGATATTGAGATTTTTCATGTACAAAGTGGTATGGGACACCATGAACGTTTAAAGAATTAATTATCAAATATTTTTGTTCATGATATTAATTTACATATTTATTTATATAGATATAAAATTATTATAAGTGAAGTTTTATGTCTGTCTAGAAATGCATTCAAATTTTTAAAAATGATTTTTTGTATACAAATCATTTTACTCTATTTTCAAAATGACATAAGGAATGTTATTTGTTTTAATATATATGGTGATAATGACTTCTCCACTGCCAAAACCATTTTTTTGATATTTTTATTTCTCTATATCCTTAATGTATTTTAAATAAATACCTTATTCATTTATTTGGGTATATTTTTATTGAAAATGGAATCTTTAATGAAAATGGTATGTTTATATGGAAATGTTTTTCATATGGTGTTAGATGAGTTTTCAAAAGGGTTTTCTGATGAATGATTTTTTCAAATGGTACTTGAGAATTATATTAAACAGGTGATCCCGATACAACTTATACAAAGTTTTGAGCCCCATTATAGATCACAGAGGAGCCCGAAACTGCTTATAGAAAGGGTTGAGCCCCATTATAACTCATGCGTGGGCTCGTTATAGCTTATATGAAGGGGTGGGCCATGTTTTTACTCACGTGTGAGCCCGATATATCTTATATGAAGGTTGATCCCCATTAATGATATTCAATTTGGAAGTCAACCATAAGGTTATTCCAATTGAATGGTGTTGAAAGGGTTTTATGTATATTATTCTCTAAGTCACCTAATGAGTATTAATTTCATGCTATTATTTTAATGATTTTACTTGAGAGAAACAAAGTATTAGTGTTATTCATATGAAGATGTTTTGTTTGGTTATATCAAAAAAACATTAAATGAGTTACCATGTTTTTAATAGACTAATGGCTTTATTTCTTTTTATGTCCCTTACAAAGCTTTTAATGCCCATCCCAAGTTTTTGAAATGATTTCCACTGGATATAAGGATGGATAAGTGAAAGGAATAATTTATAAATATTTTTATCAAGAAAAATAAATCATTTTTTAGAGGGTTCCCTTTGGGGGGAAAGTGGATAATGAGTGTAACTATCCACATGTAATATCTAGGTCTATTAAGTAATGATTACGGCTGGGGCCTTATAGTTTGTATCAGAGAAAATGATTATACAACTTTTGAGATTATGATGTTTTCTTAAGGGTAAGGGATATCATCATGGGTATCTCATTAAAAGGTAGATCATAAGTTCAATGTATCATAGACCCATTTTTAGTCTTTATGATCTGAAATATTAAGGTGACTAATGGTATTTTTTGGAGACATTCACCTTTGAGGAAATTATGGGTTATTAATTTTTTGGATACAAAATGCGTGTTACGAGATAAACTTTATGGTCAAAATATTTTATGCTTATTTTGAGGATTTTATCTAATATTTTAATTTTAGTAGGATTATAATATTTTTTAAAAATAATAACACGCAGACCGTGTGACAACCAGTCATATTAGACAAATCAGCAGGAATCGAACCCACAATTGAAGTGCGGCTGGGATTTATCTCTTACCACTAAACTACTTGAAGTCCCCAGTTAGTATGAATTATTATTTTTAGTTTAATGATTTTATTGATCAAGAATAAGTTTATTTTGGCAACTTCTGGTTTATTAAAAGGATATCCTTAGTATAGAAAAATTATTTGGTGATTGTGTGATAAATGTTATTTTGGAAGACATTCTCTATTTTGGTAACTCTATATGATTAAGGTAAATATAATACTATGGGATTTAATTAAGGAATTATGGTTGAATTATATTTTGGTAAAAATCCATGATTTTAACTATGGACTTATGTGTAATTATATTATCTAAGGATATGATTAACCTATCATGGAGAAAATGTGATTAAGTTAATTACTTTTGGTATGAGACATTAAGAGTGGTTGATGTTATTTGGAGATAAATGTTAAAATATATCTTGGAAAACTATGTGATAAAATACTTCTAAATTTTGGGTTTCAATATTAGTTGGATTATTTTGAGTAATTCTAATAACTTTTTTTGTTGAATGGTCTATGTAGAACTTGGGTATCATAGTTGATTATGGAGATTAAAAGTATTTCTTAGAAAGGATTATTCTATTTGGAGGATTATCTAATCATGTACTAATAATTTTGGTTTTTGTTAATGTTTCATGATAGAATTATTATACAGTTAATATTTTGAGAATTATGTTATTTTTTTAGAAGTTTATTATAGCACTTCAGGTGTGACCAATTCATATTGAATACTCATTATTTGGAGAAAAGATGAGTTTGTGGTAGATATTTATTAAAGAATAAAACTCTACATAACAAGTAATTGTGTTTCCTTCTGATCTTAGTCTAGGTAGTAATACAATTAATCAAATCTATAAAAAGTATCATGAAGCCAAAAAATTTATATGCTTTCTTTTATCAACATACCTTTACACAACCACAAATTTATGGTATTGTGGTGGTTAAATTTCCATGATCATGTTTTCTATCACTCTCTATTAGTCTATAAGAGTTAGCCTTTCTTCCATATTCATGTTTTTTTATATGTAACCCTGGTATTTTTTATATTGGGTGACCTTTTTTCTTATATTTTTTCTTTTAAAGTGATAGTTTTATTGACACTTTTTCCGATTTGGGATTTTCAACAAAGTTTCTGAGCCCAATTTTAAAATTATGAGAATGTAATTTCCAAAAGGGGAATGATGTAACAACCCAGGTAATTAAAGAATAATAATTTCTCATTATTATTAATATTTATGAATAATATGTTAATTTTCATTTAAAGGGGATGATTTTTTTGATAGCGTACTTGACAGGCAACAACGGGTTTCTCAGAAATCTTATGTTGCACACAACATTGAGTTATAACAAAAAATAATACAATAATATTATTATTATAAAGTTAATGCCTAGACATTGGAATGGATTTAATTAATAGTATCAAATAAATTTTTAAATATGGTTTACATATGTTTAAATAATGATTCATTCGATACCAAATTTATTATAAATGTAAATAAAAAACAAATTGATTACAAAGGATGTGTTTTTATGAAAACCAATTTGAAAAGAGAATAATTGTGTTTATTAAACCATATCTATCTTTATAGAATTTTATTTAATGAAAAATATATTTTATATATTAAATTTATTGTTTTAAAATCATCTTATATGTTTTTTGAATTTGATATAAGAACAAATTCACTTTTTTAGATAATACAAGTATTATTCTAAAAATGTTGTTTTATCTCCTTTTGATGGAAAACCCTTTTTAAATTTAGTTTTTGACTCCTTTATATGTTATATTTGATAAAATAAACATCTTATTTATAATTGGAACATCAAAATTTACTTTGGATGATTTTTTGATATTTTTCTAATAACTATCATGTTTTGATTAATAGTAAAAATACACTAAATTCTTAATTAAAAACAACGTTTTCCATCAAGATAATTTATATGGATAGATAATATTATTTTATGGTTTTAAAGTATTAATGTAATATATTTTTATCAATTAATTCAATTTTGGTCAGTGGAAGTAATTTCACTTTGAAATTAGACATAAACACATGTCAATCTTTTTATAGTTATTACTTCTTAAAAACATGCTTTTTGGTTTTGACAACGGGAATTAATTTTAAATTAATTTATACAAATTATATTTCATGAATTTGGAAAAATGGATTCTATATTTGGAATTATAAGTTCAAAATTGTGTAAATAGGCACCTTTTATTTTTTTTACATTATAAATAATAACTTTAGTAATTATCTTATTTACAATGGTTAAAGGGTAAATATGGTAAATAAGGGTAATAAATAATATTATAATAATATTAAAATACCCTAAAAAATGTACTAATCCTATTTTATGTGATATTCCTGACCATGGTAATATCAATGGAGCCACTTGTGTGTGATAATGACATTTTATAAGAATTAATTTAAAGTTAAGATAAATATAACATAAACATGTATCTTTTAATAGAACAATTTTTATTTGGGGTAATATAAGTGATATATTAGACTATAAATAGTGGTTATAAATATAAAAATATTTCATACATCATTATATTTTATTTATAATTTTTAGACATTAATTAAATAAAATTAATTATGACACAATGATGATGCAGTGATTGCTTCATTAATAAAGGATTCGAATAAATGGTGTTATAAATATTAAAATAATTGTAATTTGATTATTTTTATTACATCCAAGAATTTTTTGGATGATATTGATATATTATCTTTGAGTTTATTTCCTTTGGGTTGAAGGAATCATGTTTTTATGACTTTAAAAAAATCAATTCCTTTATAATGTCAAAATTGATATAAATGATTTTTTAAAACAAATATTATTTTATTAAATGATATAATAGTAATAAAAATATAAAATTCATCCGAATGACTTATATAATGATAAAAATGTCATTAATGATCCACTTTTGGTTTTCTTGGCATTTTATTTTATATATAGTTACCATATATTACGAAAATGATGGAAGGCATTGTAAGAGTTAATGTTGTTAACTAAGGGTTAAAGATAAAGGATAATGTTAATTTTGTGATCTAAAATTCTCTAAAACCTATTGGTTGAGGGTTTTGTAGATCCAAAAACATATTACCTTTGAATAAAATTAGTTTGGGACCATTTGAAACCGAAAATAAATTTATAATAAAATAATATTTCAATACCATTCTAAAGTGCCCCTCTTCCCTCGTATAAAAGGTCACTACATATACCCACTTAGTCACGCCTCTCAAGCCCCTTAGATCGTCCAAATTCTTCTCAAATAAGCTCCCAACATCCCTACCTTCCTCCTAGACGAATTATCTTGAGTGTAATTTAATTCAAGAAAGCAGTTTGTCTCAAATAAAAATAAGTTACCCGATTTAGAGGAATATAATGATTGTACGTGATGAGTCGGACTCAAGGTACGAGATTTCGTCTCAATATCCTTTAATTGAGTCATTTCCTAATAATATACACCTCTATTATTTTATAATATGTATATATAGCCTCAATGACATTTTATATCCATATTTTATCCATCATAATGTTATTTAATAATTCATGGATATTACGATTTAAATGTTCAAAGTGGTATGAGACACCATGAACATTTAAAGATTTAATTATCAAATCCATGTCTTCATGATATTAATTTACATATTTATTTATATGGATATAAAAGGATTAAAAAGGAATTTTTTTGACTATCTATAATTTAATTCAATGTTTTCAGAAGGAATCTTTTTATAAAAATCATTTTACCCTCTTTACAAAATGAAAAATGGAGTGTTATTTTTTTTAAAGTATACAACGATAATGACTTCTCCACTACCATAACCGTTATTTTATATTTGTATTCCTCTATAAGCCTTAATGTATTTTAAATAAATACCTTATTCCTTTTTGGGATATATTGGTATTGTAAATGGAATCTTAAATGAAATTGGTATTTTTATATAGAATTATTTTTCATATGGTGTTGGATGAGTTTTTCAAAAGGGTTTTGGGATAAATGTGTTTTTGAAATAGTACATGAGAATTATATGAAACAAGTGATCCTGATAAAGTGTATACGAAGGGTTGATCCCCTTTATAGCACACAGATGAGCCTAACACAGCTTATACAAAGGGTTTAACCCCATTATAACTCATGGGTAAGCCCATTATATCTTATATGAAGGGATGAGCAACATTATAGCTCATTGGTGATCCTGATATAGCTTATACTAAGAGTGATCCCCTTTAAAGATATTCAATTTGGAAGTCAGACATATGGTTATTCCAATTGAATATGATTGAAATTGTTTTATGAATATTATGCTCTAAGTCACCAAATGTTTTTTTTAATTTATTTCTATTAGTTTAATGTTTTTCTTAGAGAAACAAATTTGAGTGTTATTCAAGTGAAA
The DNA here is from genome assembly GCA_963277665.1 of Viscum album. NCBI lineage: Eukaryota > Viridiplantae > Streptophyta > Magnoliopsida > Santalales > Viscaceae > Viscum > Viscum album. The sequence continues at coordinate 1,513,142,831 of OY728134.1, read as the reverse complement.
ATGTTTTTTTATATCTCTCAAAAACATTAAATGAGTTACCATGTTTTAACTAGACTAATGGTTTTCTATATTTTTATGTATCTTACTAATATTTTTTTTCTCATCCCATGTTTTTTAAATTTTTTCCATAGAGTATAAGTATGGATAATAGAAACAAAAAAGTCAATAATATTTTTAACAAAAAATAAATAAATAATATTTTGTTTAAAGGAATTCCTTTGGTGAAAAAAGTGGATACTGAGTATAATTGTCCACATGTAATGTATGTGCCTATTTTGTAATAGTTATGACCTAATTCTATAAAACATTAAACCTAAAATGATCCTAAATGTGAATTATTTAATTTACTCAAGATTAAGTCATGATTAATTTTGGGGACCAATAGAAACATTCCCCTATTTCTCAGATAATTCAGATGTCTGAATGAGCTTCTGGACTTCCTGATGACAGTCAACATGTTATTGTACATCATTCTGATCAAAGACATCAACCTAAGAGTAATCTAGGGTCATCAATATTGATGATTATATATGGGTATCCTCAACTAAGGAAACCTCTTTAACTAAATCAAACTGAGTATTAGAGGAACCACTATGAGCTCTCTCCAGAGACACATCCACCAACAGTCCTTTTTCAGACACATGAGAATCAAATTTCCTAGAAATCAACAAATCATCCATAGTGGGAACTAGCTCTTTAAATGAATCACAATCATGAATAGTGGTCTTTTATAGAGCTGAATATTTCAACTTCATCTTCCTTCAACAATTATTTTTTGGATGACCTCCCATCCCACATTTCTCGCATAACACATTCTTCCAACATAACTCCAAAGAGTCCTCAACATCCATGCATTCAGTATATAAAAGATGTTATTTTTCATACTCAACATCAATGTGGATGTTTTTAGAAGTAGTATAATGGCTTACCTTGTCAATCATAGTATAGTTGAGATCAAACTCCACCAACATCTTGGAAAAATGGCCAAACCAAACATCCCCAGTCTCCTTGTCAAGTTGAATAAGAGTCACAAATGACATGACAAGGTCATGAGAAATATTCAAATGCGAAAGGATCCAATTATTTCCATAAAAACATACCCAAACATGATAAAATACATTTCTTGCACATGATATATTAAATTCCAAAGTCCATTCATGTAAATGAACCCATCTAGGCGTCAAGAATAGGGTCCTAATTCCCCATGATTGAAGCTTCAAGTCATCTAAATAAAATAGGGAATGAAAAAAACCTTATCTAAGAGAGACTCGTTTTTAGTTAAAACCCCCCCAAAAATTGAGGTTTTGCAAATAAAAGTTTCATGATACCAAGGTTGTGCACCTTTAGGAAGAACATTGTGCACAATCGAAGAATTTTTCCCAATTCCCATTCTCTCAGTAAACATTGCAGGGTTGGCTTGAACATGAGTTGTTGATTCCTTATGAATAATTCTACTGGGAGATGAGACCTTCAGCAGAGCCAGAAAATGAGTTTTATCTATCTTCATCCAGGAAATTGGTTTCTTCATTGCATCATCTTACAAATGATATCTGAAAAAATCATCACCGTGAAGTGGAACAATTCAAGCATCTCGTAGTAAAGAATTGACAAAAGTCATCGCCGCTACTACAACCTTCCAAACAAATGGAATCTAATTGTCACAATAAAACATGTCACTATTTAGGATCATAGAATATATCTACAACACATCCTTAGATCTACGATCCAATTTCGAACAAAGGTAGGATGCGACATTTGGCTTTATCACCGCTGTTACATCCTTCCACATAGGTGATCTCTGCAACGCATCCTCAAATATTAGATGTGAACCTGATTAAAGGAATATTGATACATTTGGCTTCACTGTAATAGTCTAGTTGTGAATGTCTTTGGATACCTATGAATCATGAACAAGTGATGAAGAGTGAACCATCAACGCTGAACCACCATGAGGGAGAAGATGTTCAAAGCCAAGGAATTGTAGGAGTTCCAAGACTAAGCGGTAACCCTAAAAATCTTAATCGAGGGAGGGAGCTCCTTCTACCCATACCTCCATCACCTCTGGTGCATAACATTAAACAATGACTCAATTAACAGAAATTGAGATGTAAAATTATCACCTTCTATTAGATTCATTTTTTTACCCATGCATAAAATCCTGAATAATAAAATAAATTTATTTTTATTCCATTATAGGAACATCATTATTCTATATATAATATAATTTTATCATTTATTACTTTAGGGTATTTATTTCTTACATTTTATATTCTTATGTATAAATGAAAATTGAATCTTTGACAACTTATTTTGATAGTGTTAACGATGAAATATAATATTTTAATTATAATTTTAATAAAAGATATAATTGTTCCATAAAAAACCAATTGTTAGTTACTTATTAACATAGAGTAATATTAATATTTATGTTCCACAAGTTTTCCATCAAATTGTTTTATATGAAGTTTTTAATTAGGTGGTTAAACCCACCCAAACATGAACATGCTATATTGTGATAGGTTACAATGGTTATTGAAGTGTGTAATATAATTATAACATAATAACACTGATATTATTCAAATTTTGAAAGTTTTTGATAACAAAATTTTATATTGTTTTTATAAACAATGAAAAAATAAGATGTAAAATGAAAAATCTCACTTCATGGAGGAGGTAGTCCACACAACCCATATTTTGCATTATTTTTTTATATTTGGATGAAAATGAGTAAATATTTGTGTCTAAATTAATATAATTAAAATTCATAAGAATAATGATACTTGTTTCATTATATTAATAAGGTTTGATATGATATTCTAAATAATATAGTGAAATAAATGAGTATGTGAATGAAATACACATGTTGGAAGCTTCATTTTTATCTTGGAAATCTACTTGGAGATAAAGGCCATAATAAAACTAAAGATTCCCATAAGATTTTTTATGTGGGAGAGGATTCTAGAAGGAGAAAATTGGTAGAGATTCAAATAAAATTCTAAATAAATTTTTGTATTTTATGGTTAGAAGTGTGGAATATTTATATGTGAAGGGACGAGTAGATATTGAAGTAACAATTACAGTTTAAATAACATATTCTAAATATTAAATGGTCAAAAGATAAAAAATGGGAAAAAGAGGATAATAATTTTTTGTGTCTGTGTCTATACTCACATAAAACATTCATTTGTGAGATAACATTGAGGTTTTTGGTGTTTTTCTTTTAACTTTTTATGTTTTACATTAATTTACTTTTTACTTGGTAATTAAATTTAAACCATTGTAAATATATTTAATGAAAACAATTAATATTTACCCCATTAATGAAATTTAAAAAAATTCTGTTATTTTATTGAATAAAATTTCTACTATATTGAAAATTATAGTTTAAGACTAGTGCACATAACACGTATAATGGTATTTAGAAAAGATATGTTTTTATTCGTAAAATATATGTGTAATCTATAGTGTTAGTCGAAGTGAGTAACTCAAGAGGGGGTGAATTTAGTACCAAATAAAATATGTTATTCAAAAAAAATTAAAAAAATCAACCAAGTTAAATAAAAATACCCTGTTAATCAAAAAAATAGATTTATATAAGTTTTTTCATTCATAAAATTCCTCAAAGCACTATTAGGTCTTAGTTAAAATAATATTTAAAATAAATTTAACTTTTTAATCTAAATTACCTAATCAAACATATTATATAAACACATTTTAACAATAACTATAAATATATATGTTTTTTAAAGATTTAAATAAAAATATAGTTTAATCATTAAAATGAAAAAAATACCAAAAGATCATGCAACGGAAAAAATAGGGGGTTCAGTATAAAAATTAAACATAATCCCATCAACAAGGAAATCAGCTACTGTAATTTAGATTGTTATAATAATACTTGGATTTATAACTTGGATTAGATTTTAAAAAAAATATCACACAGGTAGTCTTGAATGAAATCCTCTTCCACATTTATACAAGTGAAAAAAATAAACAGGTCACACACAACATCCTGAAAAGTTTTTGTGGATAATAAAATAGAAAAATATAATAGAGTGTGTCTAGGACACTCCAATTCAAGATCAATATATACTTTGTACATACAAATAGAGTAATAAAATGCACTTCTAAAATATAAATAATAACAAATAGAGAGAAAATTAGTAGAGATACTAAAATATGATGTTACTTGATCTATGATTATTTAGTTGTTAATAGGTCCTTGAATAAGGATTTGGAAGGATCTTTAACAGTTTATCATGAAATGTGTAGGGAAACATAGGACTATAGAGTTTGTAAAAATAAGTATTTTTTGATTCTTGATGTTCATTATGAAACACAAGTCACTAGATTCATTGTATGAGTGATTTTATTCAATAGTGTATTCTATACACTACTTGTCACTCTTGATTCATGCATTCTTGATACTTTATAACCCTTTTCACATGAAGAATAATTTTTCAATAAATATAAATGAGATCAAAATTATTTGTTGAAGAATAATAATAATGATATCTAAGATCCTCATACTAAGAACTAAATTATGAAACCTTTTATATTATCTTCAATTCAACCATGGAGTGGTTTAGGGAAAAATGATTAATATATCCATGACTATCTTGAAGGAAATTATTTTTCTCAATTAATCATCAGATCAATTAAATTCAAATGATATAAATAATAGTATAGGGATCAAGCTAGTTTTAGCATAAACTGATGGTAGATTAGACTAATGATAGCATGACCATAATTTAAATCTTTCAATGGTATCTCATATGCTCTAACATTAGATATGATTTACAACATAAATGGTATAGTGGTTAGATTAGGTCTATGAAAAATTCATCTCTAGAGGTATATTAACTTTAGTGGTAGATAGATTATGGTAGTAGATTAACATTGGCATTAAATCAAGTTTTGCACTATATCAACTCTAGTGGTAGATAAAATCTAGAATTAGAGAAAATTTGGTGTAGATAATTCACCAATAGATATAATTTCACCATTAGATCTGATCTAGTTAAATTGTGTATTTACTCAAGGGTAGACCCATCATTAGTAGAGTCTGGAGGTAGATGTAATCCACCATTATATTAGATTAAACTAACAATAAATCATCACAACCAACTATAGATCTCTTTCATGTAATGGTGTATCTTTATAACTATCGATAGATATTTACTTGGGAATTTTTTTCAAAAAAAATATATTATAATAAAATTTTAATGTTAATATAAATATAATAATCACGGGTTTTGACCATTAAAATAAGTGCGTTCTAAAAATATCACCCTTTTTGATGATAAAAAATCGTGGCATTTTATAATCATGTATATAAACAACAATACACCTAAGTAAATAAATGTTAAAATAAATGGTATTATTAACCTTTCAAATTGTTAATTGAGATACTATGATTAAATTTTGAAATATAATTACAAACACAAATTCCATCAATAAAATTTCTACCATTATTAGGATAATAAAAATTATATGACTATAAAGAGATTAGATAAATATAGTAAATATAATTAAGTGACAAAAATTATAGATGCATGTCATCAAATAAATTAATGGGATTACATCTCAAAAAGGAATTCATGGAAAAATACACTCACTATCCAAGACTAATCCTAGTATGAATCACTATAATATCGATGGGGGTATAGGATATCATTTTCTTTGATAGAGATATGAGATATAGAGGTAGAATATGATGGTGTTGATATAGAAGTAAGAACCTCATGGATAACCATTGGTTGGAGATGGAAAAAAACTTCATATGGTGACATGATAGAGAGGTGAAACTGAGGAGGTAGGATTTTAGAATAGGGTGAAGTTGTTAATGATAACATGGGAATCGATTATTGTTCCACCACTACTGTATTATAAATATACAAGAAAAGATTTATAAGATTCCTGAAATATATAATGATGTGTCAGTCACTCTCTCTTATAGTAAATAAGTTCTACTTTTCTAACATAATCATTTTCAATAGATGGGCCTAGACATTAAGTTATTTTACTTATTCCTTGAAGTTCACAGTCATAGGATTCATTATTTTGTTCTCATCAAGAAATTTAAAATGTGTATTTAGATCATACTTGGAATAAATTCTATAAATGTATTGTTTGATTTTTGTAGTGATAGTCTCAATATCACTTAGATATTTATTCAAACATTTCCTAACAAATTTATTAATATCCTCACCATGTTGCATGATCTATTGAAAGTCCTCCTGATGAGATATAACTAGGTATCCTAAGATGGAATGCAACCACTCACTAACTAAGGTTATGATTATCTCACAATCAACAGAAGATATAGGAGGTGGAGTAGTGAATGCAAAGGCAATACAGGAGGCAAGGTGTCTAACCTTTCAAGAAGGGACGACTGACCACTAGAAAAATTCGATCTCATATTATCTATAATTGATTTCATATCTTCCATCTATTTATCCAATATTATATTCTCAATATAAACATATTGAATATTAAAAATAATTATTGGATGAATATATAAGATCACCAACCTAAATATATAACTCTTATATTCTTCATTGTGCTGAGTAACTTAAGGATACTAGGATCTAAGAACTCTATTGAAATAAAAAAGAACCCTCTCTATGAATTATTAAAAATAATATCTAGTAAAAATTTCTAAAGGGATATAAAGAGAAGGTAGAGGTGATATATCCCTATCTGGTCTATGTTATACACCCTATACATGGTCTGATCTAGTAGGAGGAGCATCCGATGTAAAATTATGCAATAGACCAAATACACAAATCCCCTCAATCTGAGGTCTCTCAAGATATAGACAGAAAAATTAGATAAAATGTTTACGATGAATTGGTGTATATTTATGACCATCATCACTTCCTCTATAATTATCTGGATAAATATTAATAGCTTCCTAGAAACATGGAACTAGGAGATAGCCCCCCTTGGATGTTTTTTTGTCATCAGCTATGGTAGAAGGACCATCTCTGTGAATATATATTTAAATGGTAAAACTTGGGGTTTCCTCACCCTTAAAAGATACTCTATGTTCACCACTAATAGTGTTACAAACATTATCTAGTTGAATAGATCCAGGTATTTATTCATTTAAATACCAACCTAAAATAGAAACAATAAGATATGGATGTGATTTTTTCCTCTCAACAGGAACATCATCCTTATCATCATAACCATCTAGGTAATAAATTCCATCCCCATTTATATCCTCAGTACCCTATAGAACATAAACTACTCCCCTTTATGTTTTAGAAGAAATATGAATTATTTATTATGTGTAAAATTCAGTCTCCTCTTCTCCGCATTCAATCAATAGGCTCTCTCAAGGAGGGAGAGAAATATAAGTGATGACATCTCTATAAGAAACATATATATTTTTGAACACATCTTGGAAACTTATTTATTCAAAAATAAAATATAATTAATCTACTATTCCTCTAACTACATACTCATTCATTTCCACATATAAATAAACCACAACTTCATTTGGCTCATGGCCATGGTCAAAACTATTCATAGGCCTTGTAAGACATTTCACAAGAACAAAATCATCATAAATATTGTTGTTATCTTAAACCAATTTCTTCATCCATGAATTACATTTGACTCTCATTCTCTTACAGATAAATTTTCCTAAATAAAAACCTCCAAACTTGACCTCTCCTTCTTAATTCTCATCAACCATTCACTTGTCTTTCAAAATAACTAAGATCAGATATGGGTAGATCAAGGATTTGGACATGGATGATGTCTTATTCATCTCCATCATACATTTTATATTATATCTAAAATAATTTATTTTATTCTCTACTTTCCTAAGTAATAAAATAAATATGTCATGATAACTCATCATGCAAAAAATCCACTTTCCCGGGACATAACAAGTACTGAAAAAATTTGAACAGGATTCGACACTCACCACCAAGCTTTATAGTAGCAAGTAATATCCAAGTAACAATTCAAATTAGTTCTATAATTTTATCCTCATAAAAAACAACAAATTATCACTTGTTATATAACCCTAATCGTTATAATAGAAACACCGGTGAGGTTTATCGATACATATAGAACATTTCATTGATGGAAAACTAACCTTATTACCATTGATCATACTTGGAATGACATATTTATTATCACCTAATATATAATCTACATTCTAGTAAAATTAGTGATCCAACCTAGTAAATTATGTTTAATCGTACCTTGAAAGCCGTTCTAACCATATATAAGCTTAATCACCTTAATCACCAAATATTTACTTGACATCAGCTAGTTTGTATCTATATTTTCTAAATAAAACTACACAACTCCCAGGATGGGGGTTTTGAATTGAAAATAGAATTTCTTTATTCTTAATGAGATCTATTCACATGAGTTCATACATCCAAAGACGACACTGATGGTTAATTCACACTCACCACCATACTGAATTGAAAGGTGAGGGAAGAGAGAGGGGAAGGATGAATGTTTGGAGAGAGGGGACAAAAAATGTTCAAATTAAGGCATAAGAAAAAGTGTTCTAAATTGGGGTTTAAGAACAATTTTTCAATTTAGTAATTTGAAATTTTAAAATATAATAAAATATAAATTAAACAATCAAATAAAAAAAATAAAAACATACAATGGTATCATTAGTATATAAAAATATATACTCTTCTGGTAGATTACTAATGGGTTTTCTTTAAAATGCGGATCACCCAATAGCGGATCAATTAATGGTGGATTACAAACATTGGATATCCAATAGTGGATCACCCAATTATTGATCAACAATGGTGGATCTCCAAAAGTAGATGATATCCCAATGGTGGATTTTCCAATAATGGATCTTCCAATGGTGTAAATATTAATTTAGAGAAATAACTAAAGTTTATCATTCTTAGTTTATGTTTGATATATTTCAATATCTCAAAATTCAAGGTCTTGGTAAAAATATTAGTAATTTGATATTAAATTACTTTGAATTCAATAAGTATATCACCTTTATGGAAATGGTATATCAAAGAGTAATGTATTATATAAATATGATTTTTCATATAATGTAATACATGGTTATTAGAAATATGTATCTCAATTCTTTTGTCAGAATTTATATAGATATGTCTAAATTTATATCCATAATCTAGAAATGTTTTTTTCATCCTATGAAAATTGCAAAGAAACATCAAGGAGATTTGTATTATACTTAAACAGTGGATAATGAAATAGAATTTACCTTTTAACTACACTATGATACTACTGAATTTCCCAAAAAAAGATATATTATAGACATACTTTTTCTATCTAATATAATACCTCCAGAATCTATATCCGAATAACACATTAAATTAAATACATTTAATATATGATGTAACAGTCCTATAATGGTTGTATTACTAAGTTATTTACAAATTATTTTTACATCAAGTAAATGGTATTCCATAAGATATGATTTAAAATGAGTACACATATAAACACTGAACATAATATATGGTTGAATATCAATTAATTATAGAATTCTTACATTCATACCTCTATAATTGCTTTGATCTACTGACTTTCCTGTTTAATCAAGATCCAACTTACAAGATGTACTCATGGAAGAATCACACCTATTAGTTATATCCAAACTAAAACGTTTTATATTGTATTTATAGTACATACACAGATTTAAAATAATTACATATTTATTTATAAAAATGTCAAAACCAATAAAGAATTTATTTCCTCCCATTGAACTCATTTCAAATTCACATTGCATAATTTTTTAAAATTTAGTACACAAATAATTCTTAGAAGATCCAAAAATAATATCATCAATATAAATTGGAACTACTAAATCCTAATTTGAAATTTCTTTTATAAATATATTATGTTAAACTATTACTTTTATAAACCCTTAAGAAATTAAAAAAGAATTGAGACTATCATTCTATACTCTAAGATCTTTTTTTAAACTATATAAATATTTTTTTTTATTTTTAGAACATTATTTGGGAAAATCACAGTTTGAAATACAAGGTGTTGATCAAAAAACATCCTAAAATATATAACCATTTAGAGATGAACTCTTAAAATCCATTTTATATAGTTTAAAATCAAAATGTGCTACCTAGAGAAGAAATATTATAATTTCTTTATGTCTAGCAACTAGGAAAAAGGGTTCTAATTAGTCAATACCTTTATCATGATTATATCCTTGTGCAACCAATCTAGTTTTTTTTCTAACTATATCTCTTGACTCATAAACATTTTTTTACACACCCACTTAGTTCCAAAAGTCATATTAACTTTATGTTTATCTACTTGTTCCCATAAATCATTCATTTACTATAGATTTTGTTCTTCTTGTATTTCCATCACCTATAATTCACCATTAATTTCAGCGTCAATGTTATTTGGTTCATGTTTTGACAAAAACAATTAAGGTTCAACCAGATTTCTGAGATAAGATATAGACAGTGTACATTAATTTATTTCTCCCTCTACTGCATCTAGAGGATGGTATTTATGATTCCTAATAGTTCTTGGAAAAGATAGGCTGATAATATCATTTTCTCTTATCAGTTGAGTTTTAGTTTCTCCCTCAGAAATTGATGATTTTTATTTTTGTTTCATAGAACTCTCAGAAGGTTTTTTATTTATGTTCATATATCACAAATCATCATCCCGGATTTGTAATGTGGTCTTAGTCTCATGTGGAAGTGTTTCAAAAAATTTGAAATGTAAATATTCTTCAATAGTAATTGTTCTTATCTTAAACGCTCTATTTGATTAACTAGATGTTGAATATCAAAGGAAAATTATTTCATCACTATAGGAATAAATTTTTTAAAGATTATAATTTTTATTAATAATATAGACAATTCATCCAAAAACATAAAAGTAATTAAACATTTTTTTTATTCCATTTCATAATTAAAATCTATTTTTTCTAAAGAGATATCTAATTAAAACTTTATTATCTATATAGAAAAATGTATCCATATTATATTCATAAAAATAAATAAGTAAGTCATACCCATTGATTATAGTCTGAGAAATTTCATGAAGGGTTACATTTTTACCTTTTATAACACTATTCTTCCACGAGGTCTTAGGAGTAGAAAAGTTATGATTATAGTCATTTTGTGAGATTTTTTTTTGAAAATATTGATTTTTAAACTCATGAAAAAGATTGTATCATATGGTATTAATTTCAATTCTACTATGAGTTTCTATATATTTTTCATACTTGGTGATATAAGAATGTGATTTAATCTTTTGATATAGAGAATTACCCAATTAGATCTAGAAAAGTCTTATATAAGATCATAAAATGAGCATAGAACATTTAAGCCAAAAAATATAGAATGTCCAATAAATTTCATGTAAACAAACTATAAGCATTTAGAATTTGAAACATCTTCATTTTATTTGAAATATATTTTTTTCTTATCTTTTTTGACATGGGTTAGAGAATTTATCATTTATGAATTCTAGTTTAGGTAGTTCCTTGCCTAAACATTTCCTTGTTATTTTTCTTATTGAATGAGAGTTAAAATGTCCTAGTATCCTATGCAAAATCTATGATTCGTTGTGAAATGAACATACACATGAAATATTTTGAGAGAACAACGAATCTAAAATAATATCACATACATTACCACTTCATAAAGTACTATAAACTATGTAATTTTTAGAATCCAAAACATTGATAGCATTATTTTCAAAAATAGCATGAAAAAAACATCACATAGATGAGATATTCTATATAGAATATACTATAATGGATCTAAAAATAAAACTTTAGAAATTAAAATAGTATTAGAGTTATCGATTTTACTAGGAACAGTAATATTTCATTTGAAATTATCACAAAAAGTGACATTTCTAGAATCAAACTTGATTAGGTTCTTGAAAATTAAATGGACCCACTCATGTATCTTGAATATCCATCTTCCAAATACCATAAGATCATATTGGATATATTCAATAAAATTTTATATAAAAAAATTATACCAAACCTGATTTTGATACCCAAATCATCTTGCCTCTAGAAAGGTTAGGAATCAAAGAATTAGGGATCCATAATTTCATAAAAGATTTTTTATAAAAAGATTTTAGACATTAAAAAAACTTGTTAGGTCTAGAAAAAAACTAGTTACTAATTTTTTGGAATAATAATAAGGGATAAAATAATTTTTAATGATCCTTTTCTGTCTAGTTTGATAACCTATCACAGCACTATATTTATGATCAGTCTTCATTCCATGAAATTAAATCAACATATTTCTCCAATTGTTAAATCTCTCTATATCCTTTTTAAATTTCTCATTAGAAAATTTCAACTCATTGTTGTATTTTAAATATTGATCATTTTTTTTATTTTTCTATAGGAAGATTTATCTTAAAACTTGTATTCATAGAATAATACTTATTTAAAATCTTATATTTACATTTATGTTCATTAAATGTACCCAAATAATGTTATAGTATTAAAAAAATTATTCATCGTAAATATCTTCATCACTTTTTCATTTTTAGAATGATAAAAAATATGGCTAGAAGATGAAGGAAAAACATTAGATATGTCATATTTGTTTATTGAAAAATACATGTTGGATCTATCATGATCATTTTCTCTTATTGAATCAGATTCACATGAGTTATATTCTGAATCACTCCCTGATTCATTCATTGATTTATTATATATATTATCCTTCTCATCATATATATTTTATAGTTTTATATTTAGACATTTACCTTTTACATGATATTTTTCCTTGCATTCAAAGAAAATTGTGTTATTTGAAGTACATCCCTCTTACAATACTTTATCCAATTACATATATTTTCAAAAAAACCTTTTAAACATTGTTTTCCAAGGAACTTATTCCTTTTATAAATGATTTATATTATTATGGATAAGTGGTTCATTTCTTTATCACTATTAGTAGGATACTCCCCATCACTTGAGATGTCTACTTTTATAATCTCCTTTAGTTTTTAGGTGGTGGTATTAAAGGATATATATTTATCCTTTGGTTTATCCTCTTACTCTATATTAATCTTGAGTTCCTATTCATACATCAAAATATTTATTATCATCTGTTTACAGAAAAATTTACACATATCACATGACTCTTAGATTGACACTGATGTTCCTCTCCATATATCTGGTAAACAACATAAAAGGTGAATCATTAATTCTTTGTTAGAAATAGGTTTACCCAATGACTAAATTGTGTTTATGATATAGTTAAACCATAGATACATATTCAAAATAGGTTCATCAAGTTTCATCTAAAAATTATAATATGTAATATTAAAAGTATTTACCAACATTTCATTGACATTAGATATCCCTTTATGAGAAACACCTATTGTTTCCCAAATTTAAAAATTATTAGTACCTACAAAAATATATTAAATTACTAATCCCCCAAATACCACTATAAGTCATTCATGGATTTATAGTTATTTTTAAATGCATTTTTAGTAGAATTAATCTAATTATCTGTAGGATTTTCAGGTTTATTGTATTGATCTTCAATTATTTTCTGTATATAAACACCCGTACTCTCTAGGTGACATTTAGTTTTCATCTTCCACTAAGCATTGTTAGTGACATTAAAATAATGAGGCATAGTTTCAACAGATCCATCTTTACTATTAATATGTGTTATGAATTATATTTGGAAATAATTAAAATTTAAGATATTTAAAATATAAATAAATCATAATTTAAAAGATATTTGAAAAAATCTTATGAAAAAAATGTTTTCATTGTGAGTAACTCAATTAGAGAGGTGAATTTTGTACCCAATAAAAATGTATGTTAAAAAAAATAAAACAAATACCCCAGTTAATTAAATATAACTAGTTAATCAAAATAGTATAATTATTTAATTTTGATATTTTATAAAATTTCTCAAAGATGGATTAGGGAGCAGTTAAAACAATATTTTAAAGAGAATAAACTTTTGAAGCTAAATTATATAATCAAAACATTTATATAATCACAGGTTAAGACTATCTATCCAAGTATATTTTTTGTTTAAGATTTTAAATAAAAAATTTAATTTTAGTTGAAAATTGGAAAAAAAAGATTAAACAACCTAGTAAAACAATGAGTTCAATCTCAATCTAGGACATTATAAACTCTACTTGGTAATCACCTACTACCATGCATATTGTTATTAAAATAATATGATCCACAACCTGGTTTGGGATTGACAAACACATCACAGAGGCTATCAAGGTACAAAGCCTCTCCCATAGTTACATGTGGGAAGGAAAACAATAAATAGGTCACACAACACCTCTTCCATAGTTTTTATGGGTATAAAAATAGAGAAATATGGGATAGTGTGTTTAGAATAGTCCAATTAAAGGATTGGAGATAGTCTATAAAAATAATGTGTGTAATAAAACACAATTTTCTAAAGTAAATCATAAAACATAGAGATAAAATGATTAGATATAAGAAAATATGATGCTTCTCTATCTATAATGATTAATTTATTAAGAGGTCCATGAATAATTCTTGGTAATGAGCTCAAACAAGTTCTTTATAAGTGTGTTCGAAAATAGAGTATTTTAGAGTTTATAAATATACTCTGTTTTCAGACTTATGATGTTTAGTAAGAAACACATGTCACTTGATTCAAGTTATGAATGATATTTTTGAATTATTTATTACAAAAACTAGAAATATATACTGATTAATGAATTAATGACACTTCATCATGCTTTTACAATGAATAATAACATCTAAATAAGTATCTTTATAGGTCCAAAGTATCCATTGATAATAAAAATAATGATATCCTAGACCCTCATTTTTAGCACAAATCCAGAAACCTATGACTCTCACATCAATTCATCCTTGGAGGAAATAATATTAATAAATCTTCATGGGTTATGAAGGAATTTTATTCCTTAAATTATCCATTAGAGAAATTATATTCCAAGTATAGTTAGAATAGAAATTATAGTATAGTAGTTATAGCATAGAACTATGGTACAATACAATAATGGTAGAATGTTCTAGTGAAAGATCTTTCTATAGAGAATCATCTCTACTAATAGTATATTTGAAAAATGGTAGATATGGTATAGGGGTAGATTATATTTGGTGGTAAATAATCTCTAGTGATAGATCAACTCTACATATAGATAAATTCTTGTGGTGGATCAAGATTAAATTTGGAGGTTGATCAAATGTTGTAGTAGATTAACTCTAGTGGTTGATAATTCACTAGTAGATATATGTTCATCGATGTATGTGATCTTTCAAACTAATATTGTATTCTCTCAATATTAGATCCATCACTGGTAGAGTCTGGTGCTAGATCATATTGAACTGGTGGTAGACCACTATAGTCAATGATAGAAATATTTGAACTGATGGTGGATCATTATAACTAATGGTATAACTATACATAGACATGTTTCTTGCAAAAAATATACTATTCTAAAACAATAATCTTATTATAAATATAATAATCATGATTTCTGATCACTAAAATATCGAGTTTCAAATACATAATAATTAAAATTTTCAATTTCCATGATATGAATTAGTTTGTAATAAAATAAAAATAAAAATTATAAGGCCTACATGTTAAGAAAATACTGAATGTTACTTATATAATACTTGATTAATTAATGATATCAGAAACTATTTTTTTAAACAAACATTTTAGTTCAGTTATAGGAATGTTATATATATGTTCTATAATATGAAATAATATATTAAAATACAAAATTTTAATCCATACATACATATATAATTAATTAAAAGTTCTTTCAACCATCTAGGATATATTTACATAATGTTAAATTAACGAGAATTATATTTTTCGAAAAAAAAATATTTTTCAACTAAAAAGAAAATAATTTTGGAAAAAATCATAAATTCATTAAAACTAAATATTGATGTGAGGACATAAAAAATTATCTAATCAAATTTAAATTGAAATAACTCTTAATTATATTTTCAATAGAAAAATATTATATTAAGGAAACATATTTAAATGAAAATATCTATTTTCAATGTTAATTAATATTAATTATTTTTCATCTAATGGTAATAAATATTATAGATTTGGAAAATTAGTTTTTCGTTTTTCTTTTTTATTATTTTTATTCTAATTTTGTTTTTTTAATTTTTTGTTTATCATTTAACACCTATTATAGAACATAACATCAAATTTACAAGTTCTATAATTTCATGTCATTATAATATAAATTTCATAATATATTAAATTATTATAAGATACAAAGTGGAAGATGAGGATTAATTATGAAAGAAGTATAATAAGTGATGATTTTGGGATATAACGATTTAAATATATGAGTGGAGTGTGTATGATATGATTGTTTATTATATATTATCTAACTTAGAAAATGAATGAGGTTAATTTTTTTTTAAGAAATAGGGAAATGTATAAAATTATTTTCAACACTTGTTCATTAAGGATTCAATCATCATGTTAAATAAAAGTGGATTTGGATTTAGGAAATGATATAAGGAAGACCATATATATAATATATTAAAATTTGAAATAAGTTCCATGCTTTAAGGAGGAGAACCATTTTTTAGTGCTGCATGGTTTCTTGGGAACATGAATTTAATTCAAATCAATGTTAAATGTTTCTTATTATATTTAGTTTCAAAAAAAATAATATTAAGTCTAAATTTTAAAGAATATGGGGACATTGAAAAATAATTGAATTAATTTTTAATGAGGAGACTAATTATGATTACCCTTGACTAATTAAAATGATATTATATCATTAAAATTTGTAAAATAACATGGAGTTCTAAAAATTCAATTCTAGACCATACTATTCACAATTTTATTTTGTGAATATATATATATATATATATATCATAAAACCGATATAAGGTGTACTCAAAATGGTAGTTCATGAATATTGTGTAGGTTTTGAGTGATGATAAATATTGTTAGATCAATACACTATAATATCATATAGAGGAGAATAAATAAAATCTATGATTTATTCAATGAGAATTGAACTCATTATTCCTAAGTGTTTGAGTTACTAAGATAACACATTTCAATATATATCTAAAGTGAGTGTTTAATACTAGCAGTTATAATCATAACTGTCATTTGATTATGTTATTTGTGGTGTTTTATATGGGCATACATGCAGATCTAGTTTATTTTTATAGGAATGTCAACATCAAATTGTGCATAAGTAGATCAAAGTAGATCAAGGAAATTCTTTTTTTATCCTAACTTTTATTTGGATGTTGTACACCTGGGTGAGACTGTAGAGTGTAATATCAATGGGACTGTGTTTATAGAACTCAAAATCTCCATAGTGTGCCCAAATGGTTATATTATGGAATAATTAATAATTAGGGGGAGAAACCAACCACTAAAAGGATTATTATTTTCTCAGTGAACCTTATAAGGCCTTGTATGTTATGCCTTCATTCAATTCAATATTATATGAGGGTTATTAGAATATATTGATAGGATCGAGTCTCTAAATAGTCTATGTGGTTAAATTAAATGAAGAAATGTTTTTGATAGTGACCTCAAAATCACCCCCACCCTGTGGTACAAACAAACCAGGGATCTATATATGAAAACAATTGGGGGTCATGAATTATGTAATAAATACTTCTGGGACTCCTATACTAAGAAATATCCTCATTAGTGTGATGATCCGTCATATAATCTAATTTAAGGATCCATTATCATCATGATGGTGGTGAGAGGCCTCCTACATTTATAAAGGGGGGATATAGGACCAGAAAACAACCTTGTTTCTCACTTGAGTGAAAAGAATTGAAAAATATTAAACGGTGAAATAGGTATAAAAACCATATCCTTCAATTGAAAGGGCATTATTGATATTGGGTACCACTATCATTAGAAGATCTATTCATGGTTTGATTTATTTTACAACTCCTTTATAAGTCCCATTACTAGAATCAATACACGATATACCACAAAAGCAACCAATAGGAGATAAGGTGGGGGGAATGTATCTGAATCAACCACTATATTAAATAATGTTGATTTTAAAATCCCATAAACCTATGAATAGGATATAATCACAACTTCACCAAACACTCCTAGATTATATTATACAGGTCTTGTAATAACTATTAATCAGCTCCATTTTTCATTATTTCTATGATAATTTTTTATGAAGACTAATAGATGGCTCAATAATATATTGATGTGATGTAATCACAATATAATTCCAACAAAATTGATTTATTTTAAGGGTTATGAACAAGATATCTGTAAATCTAAACACCTTTTATGTATTTCCCAAAAAAAAATGGTTCTTAAAAGTATATATATTTTTAAGGATATAACTACCCTTTAACATATTCTTTAATATTAATCAAATTCAAATCTAGTGATGATGGGTTGGAAATTAGGATAAATCCTTCAAACATACTTATGAGGAAACAATAGGTACCTCTTATGTAGCAGTTCTCACCTATGGTGATTTTTAATCAAGTCCAATGAATGTTACATTCATTTGAGCATTTTTTCTAGGGATTTTCAATAGAATGAGGTTGAACAAAAACTAAAATTCCTTATCCTCCTCAAATATAGTGGAAATGATATCGAAATATATTATCATGATGGTATAGTCTTTTATCTTAGGTGTTTCAACCTTTAAAGCTACTATAGTAATTCATACAATGATAAAGTTGATCCTAAAGGAATTATAAACCAACTCAATGATAAATGACAACATCGTGTTATTTGGTAATCCCAAGATTTATATAGCATGAACTTTATCAAGGAATGATAAGTTTATATGGAATGATCATGAAAATAAATACACGTTATTCCTGAGAATATTTGGATTAATGAAAATTTGTATATACCTTGAAATTCATGTCAATGGTGGGTCCTAAACATATTTTTTTTGTTAACATATTTCATGTCATATATAAGTGAAATTTATGAGGCTTCGTGAGGAAGAAATACATGGGCCATAGATGATTCCATGGTATTAGGAGATGGTCCTCTAATATTTTGGTCTCTGGGAAAGTGTATATAATCTCGTCTCCATGTCTGATGAAGGGTTTATTTAAGATTTTCATTACATTATGATTCCTTAATTAATGAGATAATAGAACTGAGTTATTCTCTATGTAAAACCATTATATCTAAAATCATTAAAAATTATATCTTTTGGAAAGATATCCCATAATTACTTAGTTAATGTTGTCTTTACACTCCCTGATGAGGTCTCTATCCATCTTGTCTCACTCCCTCAAGAGTATTATTATCTAAACTCCCTTTCATTCATATATCTCGGTCTACCAGCATCCTCTATATCGTAATTAAGATATATATCAAGTATGCACATAACCTAATTTGGGAAGAATCCATCATAGTCAATGGAGTAAACCTGCACCCATAACTCATCAAGATATGTTAGGTATTCCCTTTAGGAGACCACGAAACCAAATATTTTGAATCATATCAAAGATTCATAGAAACTATTTGATTAGTGGATCCACCATAGAATCGTTTATGTAAAAAACATTTAAATCTTATCATATTATTTCTGGGAAAAAGAAATTTCACATCCTTCAGTATCTCTCGAATCGATATATTTTACTTTTTGGAAGATAAAATCAGAGCGACCTCAGAGGTTCTTAAGTCCACATAATGTTACCAGATGCACTTCCTTGGTATGAAACATCAAGGGATAAATCATCCCCTGAGTCCCCACAATTATGTTCTGTTGGATGACTTGGGATCTACTCTTACATGGAAATAGTAATCTTGGACAATGGATTATCCTGAAATCAATGAGAACCGGTGGCACCGATAATACATTTATCATGCCTCTCCGATGATTCTGTTAGAACTTCTAATAGAATCAGTAGTTTTATATGTATTAACCAAGGTCATTCCACTATCTAATTTCATGAATAATACTAGATAATTCTGGTTGGGGAAACAACTATAAGTAGTGTAATTTCAGCTTCAGTGATCTCATGATATTTCATCAACAATTGTTGATGGATGATCATCATATGGAACTCATATTGGAATCTACTATAGACCTATCGAGTGAGACATTGGATATAGTTAAAATTGAATTAAAAGAATTATGGGGTCTATATCTCCTTGATAATTTCACTATCAATGAATGTCAAAAGCATAACACACATAGTAGTTTCTAAGTAATAACTCTCATAATATGATCTACAACCATAATTAGTGAAGATCTAAGATGGAGAGTTAAATTATGTGAATATAAACCATTCATGGGGTCACTATGATGATGTTATATCTAAAACTATAAATCTTATGGTCCCACACCCCTATAATGTTATGAAAGTTAAACATCTTTTTCATGAGGGTTAATAGGGTTTAGAATCCTATACCCAAAAAAATTAATAATGACAAATCCATATAGAATCTTGAAGGACATGAAAGTTCATAGTGGAACTTCACTCTATATTATGCTCCCCAACATTATAAAAATGTATTGCAGGGCAAGGTGTAGAGGATGAAGTGGTTCTAATGTGATATATTCACCACCATCCTGAATGTGTCAGGACTCACTCCCATATGGACATCCCCTACAAATTACACCACCCCCCAAAGAAATTTTTTATTGAATAAGATATGATTTATTTTTAAAGATATCCTCTTATTAACATGGAATAACCATTCTATATACTATCCCTTTACTATGATTAACCAGTAAGGCATTGGTTGGGCTAACAACTAGAGTCTAGATCACTTCCTTGACCTCCCAACCATCCTTTATTATATCAACTACATGAAATTGTAGATCATTATTTGGAATAGAATGTTACGGTGTTTGATGGGATCACATACTTACACATCCCACACCAACAGTATAAATAGTTTGGGTAGCATAGGGGTATTTTAGTATTATTCTTGGATCTCATCACTGGTAGGAATTAATCATATATTTTACCCAAAATCTAGAACACTCATATATTATACAGTTGCTTGAGACATTTCCTTATATACAAATGAAATTATTGAAGGTTTTCAGGTCTGTATACCACTGGCTCATAATATATGGGTCTAGATTTAGATTATAATATATGGGGATCTAGGAATAAAACACTACCTCATACCACCTATACCACTAGGAAGTGGTCTATAAAATTATAATAGGATGTATTAACCCATAAAATAGAAAAAAAATAGATTTATTTAAACCCATTACTAATAAACTGAACCCAAATGGTTTATACTCATTCATCCATGAAATTTCTTCCAAGACATAGGTTTCATTCATTCTCCTAACATTTTCATATATTTATGATCCCTTTGTTAGTAAATGGTTCTGTATTTCATAGGTGAGGGAACAACAATTAATGCATCATCATTTAATATTTGGAGATTCTTCCATGGTGAATAAGCAAGGAATAAGTTTTAGTCCCTCGTAAACTGTCCAGTTATGTTTATATTCATTTGTACATTCTCCGATAAACATTATAACCAGTTCCATCACATATTGATGCCAAATTCTAGGATCAATACAACATCCATAAATCTAAAAACATAAATTTGTAACCTCTTGTTAATAAAACTACCCCTTAAATCATTCTTAATAACATTCAGTAGCATATAATAATGATTCTAAATCGATTCAGTAGATCAGTCCTTTAATATCACTATTAGGTATTTCCTTCATTCCATGGATATTACTGTGACCATGATCGGTGTTTGATATAGAATCAAGCATCAAAATTTCATAATTTCTATCGTCCCAATAAAAATATAATCTCCCAAAAAATAGATAATAATACTATTGTAAAGGTAAAACCTCATGGAAATTGAATTAATATGAAGGATTTAATTATACAAAAACCTAAAAAAATATCATATCATTTTTATTAAATACATTGAGATACATGAAAATAAATTATTGACCCTAGTTCATTAAAAAAATTGATTCTTCTTAGGAACCCAATCTTCTTATATTAAGGTTTGTGCCACCTGTCTCTTACACCAGGTTGAGAAGACATGATTAGTAAAGTTGATGTGGGTCATGTTTTCCTCAATTTTCAATCCCACTTTCCTTAATTTAACACAAATATAGGCGGTTTTGTATTCCTAAAAAAATGTTTTATATAGCATAATATTCATTAATGTTAATAAAAACTAAATCTAGTGCTAGATTGTAGGCTCTTAGAGAAACCTATCAAGTTTAGGGATTGGAATTTCCAAGTCACTACACAACCATTCAATTGTATAGTGTTTAAATAAATATTATAAAAAATACATCAAGAACACTTTCATAAGTCAAAGGCCTATAAATTTAGCTATGATCGTCATTTGGAGGATATTTAATAAAATTAAGAGAAGAATCCCTCTCATTTTATGACACTCACATTTTCATAAACATTGCACTGCAATACCCCATCATTTTATAATATATTTATCTTTAAATATATTTGATTTATTTGATTTAATTCGTTATACCAAACACTGAATTTAATTGATACTAAATATAAACATTACTATTTAATCATTAATATTAGAACCTAGACATTAAATTTTTTTTAATGAATTGGAATAATTTTTTTTGAGAATTATGTATAATGGGTCAAGATAATAAAGCTATTAAAATAAATTAGTATTAATTTTCAGTAAAGTCATTATATTCTTTAAAAATAAATTTTTCAAAAAAAAAGGTTTCATTACTTCTTTTGAGAATATAATATAATTAATTTCATCCAATTTTAAAAAATATATATGAAAAAATGAAAATATTTTTTGAAATTAATATGTCACAATTATCGTAGAGTGAAATTTGGATAATTTTATGAAAGATTTATTTTTTTGATGGACAGTAAAAAATTAATATTTTTATTAAAAATTTCTTTTTTATTTGAATCATTTATTAATGTCATTTATTCTTAAAAATGGATATAAAAATTGTTGTTAGTTCAACTAAATTAATAATAATATAATTTTAGTCATTAAAATTTATGTTATGTTGAAATTAAACATAAAACCTGTATAGACTTATGAAAACACACTTTTTTGGAAAATCGTATTTCATCACACATTGAGGGATAATATTAAAATTAATTTTTTCCCCTAATAGAGATTTAATTTTCTAAAATTGAAAATTAATTTTAAATCAAAATAATTTTAATTACTTAATATAGAAAACTTAATTTTTTTAATTATTAGTAACAACTGCAATAATTTATCACCATGGTAAAAGGGTAAATTAGTTTAACCTAGATTAAACCAAATTGATAAGGCCACACATTTTTAACTTAATTATTATTTGATGATTTTATTTAAAAAATTATATTTAGGCTTGAGACTTTATTTTTTATTGAACACTTTTTTGAGGAAATTTCCTCTATTTTATTTTAAGACAATAAATATGGAAAAATTTCAATCACCAGCTTTTAAATTTAAATTATATGATCAAATATGGATAAAAATAATTTTTTAAAGAATATTATAAGTTAGTTTGATAATAATGAAATTATATATATTATGGTTTTTTATTTATAAATTTTATAGAATATATAATTTAGATTAATGTTTTTACAATTTTGACATAGTGATTCTTCGTGTAATAAAATAATAAAATAAATTGTTTTAAAAATATTTGAAGTAATATAATTTGGAATAATTATTGGGTTACATTAATTTTTTATATAATTATAGAATCTAGTTTTTTATTAAATGATTATATTACAGTTACATTTCATTAATGTTTTTTTCAAATTCATAATAAATGAATAGTTTAAAAAATGAAATTAATGAAATTAATGATATTTTATAATATTTTATTATTTTATTAAATGAGTTAAATTTAATAAATAATATATACTCATACAATTAATTTCTGTAGTGTAAAAAATAAAAAAAAATAGTATATTTATTAGACAAATTTCCATTTATAGTAAATATCTTGATCCTTAAAGAGTAAAAACTTTATTATCATAGTAAATGTCAGAAACGGTTAATGTGGGTTAAAACAAAGAGATATGGTTAAAAATATAAACTATGCATGTAGAAAATTTATTGAATAATATTATTTAAACCCATAATAATTTTATATTCACATATTATTTTTTAGGTTGTTTTCCATGAAAATTAATTTATATTAATTTAATATTTTATGAATTTTGAAAAACTGCCCATACCTTCACTTATAAAAGAGAATGCACACTTATATCATATCCACAAATAAATAGCCTTTTTATTTAACCATGAACTACCAAAATACCTTCGTCACATACCGTATAACGTTATAGACTCTATTATTGTATCATAAAATCGTCATAGGAAGGATTTAGTTATAAACATAAAGGGGTTGTCTGAATAAGAGGTATAATTCATAACCATACATTTTAATCTTATTTATTCTTATACCTCCTATTTTTTTGAACTATGATAAAATGGTTAAAATATTATATTGGATATATTTATATGTTATTATTTCAATTTAATATCTTATATACATCCCTTCTTCCATAAAATGGGAAATGAAACCATCGATCTTGTGTATGATAGATTACCGCCTCACTAACTAATGCAATTTGTTTTCCATCAACACTTTTTAGGGATGGATAAAATGATTGATTAAATATATATATATATATAGTATTTATTAAATAATTATAATTATGGTATTATAGTATCATATCTATCTTCTTACTTTATAATATGCTAGAAAATGATAACGCAGCTTGTGAATACGTGTGGACTACCACCTCCACAAAGAATTGTGATTCATTTTTCATTTATATTTACATGGATATTAATAATGATGGTTTTTAAGAATATATATAATTTTTATGATATAATTTTTATTCTTTAAATGTTAAATACTATTTACCTTTCCTTTATTTCTCCCATTGAAAAAATAAAATAGCATCCATGCATACGTACGACCTACCGTCTCCATAAATAGTGTAATTATTTTTATATACATAACATTTATGGATGATAATAAATATGTATATAATGATTATCATATTTATTTATATCATAATAAACATTCCTCAGTGGATGTAACCAGGATAACTACACAATTACTGAATTTATCTAACCAAAACAAACATAAAAAAGAATGTAGTTAACACCCATAATAGTGATTTTAATTAAAAGTTGTTAAAAAATTGGTAATAATATTTCATAAGTAAATAATAAATGGTTTGATATATGTAATTATAGTTCTATAATACGTGTATAGTAGTCCTATAATTATTATACATGTGTATTAAATATTTATGAATAAATCCCATACTAGAAGTAATGGATTTATACTTCAATCATATTTTTAATCGGGATTGTTTATGTTTGAATTTATATTGTAGAAATTATAATGTCCATATTTGATAAATCCCAATAATTTTTCATCCCCAGTGGTTATAAATTAATGATACATCTTCTACTTTAATTTTCATCTATTTATGTACTCAAAATACCAAAATAATTTTTTATGGAACACCAACTATGTTTTACTATTCTGTTGGGAAACTTTATCATCCATGCCCTTGTTTTCTAAAAAAATTAATGAATGTCTTTTCTAATATAAAATTATTTTAAATTTAATTTTTACACGTCATTTAATTTTTAGTGGAATGTTTAAAATTAAACATCATTTTATTATCCAAACAATGTACTTCATGAATTTTTACAATGATATGAAATAAATATTTTCTTTTAACATATATGTCATGAACAAATTTTCAAACCATTAAACGAATAAATTCATTACAGCATCCTTAACATATTTCCGTAGTTCTTTCCAAAGAAAATTTATTCTATAATATTTGTAATTTTTTGTATTTATAATAATTGGTTTCAAATTGGAAGGGTTATTTTCCTCAAGGATGTTTTTAATGATATTTTTATTATATTTATATTCATAAAAGACAACAAACAATGTTGTTTCTTATTTTTTTCTGGGGATATGATTCAATGGTACCATACTTATTCTTTTTTTGGATGGTTTATTATTATGTTAATGATATTTTTATGACACTCATTTATATTTCATTGGTTATGATATGATATATTGGAAAAAATTTTATGAAATATATTCTCCTCGCATAGGTTATGATATGATGATATGATGAATGTTTAATGATATTATGACACACATATGTCTAGTTTTCACTATATGACAGGTGGGGCTGAAATTATATATCCCTTCAATTCATTGGATAACTCTTTATATCTCATTATAATATTATGGGATGCATGTTGATGTTCTTGATGAAATATAGGAAACAAGTCAATGTACTTGATCCACTATGGGATTTAGGTAGTGATTCCTAATCCATTATTATATGGGAAATATATAGGTATTTCAAATATACTATGATTTGATGGTATATATAGTTAAAGTTGACATATGAAATGGATTTTATAATAATTATGGTTCTGCCCCTTTATGAAATGAACTAATGGTTCGTGGTTTATGTATTTCGATTAATCACTCTTATGATTCAGGTATTTTTAAATGATAAAGAATTATTCCACGAATCACATTAATGATAATTAAAAATTTGGGTATGAATATTTTATGTTATGGTCATAATTTCATAACCTTATTCTTATTGTATGCCTTTATATTATCATTATTTAATATCACCCTTGTTTACTGTTACTGAGTAACTGATCACACCCTTTATTATTTTTCTATTGCATGGGTTATGAATAAATCAATCAAGTAGGGTATTCCATAGAGGAGTGTTATATTGGATGATATGTGTGGTATATGTTGGATATACTTCACGAAATAAGATCATTGTGTATATACTCTAAATATAAATTAAACCATTATGTTATAAGGGAATATATTTGTGAAATATATTGAATATTCATCTAAAAAGATGTAATATTTATGTGTGAATGGCGTGGGTCTCTATAGTTGTTATAAAAAAATAGGATTAGTAATCCTTTGGTGATTAGGGATAGAAAATTTTTGTAAAATCCCAAGGTTTAAGTATAAGTATATGATAACATCCAAAAGAATAGGTATAGAATAGATTATTTGATTTTCCTACCAATTCACCTATATCTAGATACTAAATTTAGACATGCTTTTAAAATATATTCATCTAGTATGTACAACCTCAAAAATAGTTGGTCATGTATATCACATATAACATTCTGGTTCATGGTGAGTGTGACATTATCGGTTCTTGGTTTGATATTATTAGGGGACACTATTCCAATAATTCCAATTTTCATTACAAAAAATTATAAATGATTTGGATAAATGACTACCATGGATGACTTGGGTTAAAACAAAAGCTTGATGGGATGAAAATAAGTTGTTGTTATATAAATATCCTATAAATGTTTCGTGATTATGTGGTTTCCTACGATGATTATTGTTTCCCATAATTTGATTTCTTGTTTTGGTAAATCAATGAAAGTAGGAGGAATTATGTTAATGTTCAATGTGAATGAAAATGGAATAATTTTCCTTATGATAGACAAAATTGAACTTCATTTGGAAGGTGAAACGTTGTGACCACGACTAGTAATTCATCTTCAATTATGATTAACAATATCAATATGGATGGGTCTTCTTACATTATTAAAAACATAATGATGGAGTTTTATGGAGATACTAAAGGTAGGAAGATTCAGTTTCTTACATGCATGGAATGTGGGAAAAGGACCATTGGTTAATGTCTCAATGGAAGTGAAAGAATTGTTTATGTGAAAATTGTGGTCAGAGAGAAATGAATTTCCATGGAGTTCAATATCTTAAATGTGTGTATCTTAGGAATTATCCTTGTTAGTTACCTCTTTTAATGGTTAACTCATAGACTATGGAAGGACCTATGATATACCAATTATTGATGTGAATGGGGTGAATTTTTTATGTATTGGGATTCAAGAATTAATTTTTAGAATTATTTTTAACAATGGTATTTTGATTATAATATTCATGAAACAACTTGTATTTTTTTAGTATTTTAAGTATAAATTTCATATTTTATGATTAACTTAAGAGTTTTTAATACCATGATGGGTTTTTTTATTTTAAGTGTGATGATACATTCAATTTCATAGAAACCCTTTTTGAGGTTTTAAGTTATTTTAATTTAATGTGATTAATAACATTTTGGGATATTTTTTATATGAATAATGTATTTTTAGCCATTAGGTTCAAAATGTAGTATTATTTGAAGAATAAATCTCTTTCCATATGTGTATTGGTATTTATAAATTTATGTTTATATATAATCTTTGATGACTAATGTAATTTTTAAGGATTTTCATCATATTTCTAGAGATGTTACAAGAATTATATTAATATAGTTTTTGTAACAATGAAATAATGTCACATCCAGAAAGTTCATGGGTATTGAAACCACAACTAAATGAAGAAATGGGTGTGACACCTACCACATGATTGTGTGATAAATTATTTAGTATGACATTTAGTTTTTAAAATGATATGATAGAAATATATTATGATTATTTTTGGAACATAAGTTTTATCATAGAGATAAGAGTGGGATTGAAAAGTGATTTGGTGATTAGAATGTTAATTTTAACTCAGAATAAGTTCAGTATTTTTAGTCCCATATAGGATTATGGGAAATAAAACAATATGGTATTTTATTTGAGGAGTAAAAGTTGAATTATATTGTGTAACCATATGTGATTAAAATTTTTCCTTATGGTGATTCATTTTGAACATGAAAATGATTATTATATCTTAATGATTATATTATTGGGACATATACATTTTTTTGATAAATTAAGAGTGATTGATATTATTTGGGTATCAATGTTAAATTTAGCATAGATGAATATGTGATAAAATAATTATAATTTTTGTGTGTCAATATTAGTTAGGAATATTCTGATGAAATTTAAGTTTAGTAACTTATTGAATGATCAGAGTTAAATTTTTGTGATATTGTTGTGAAATTAGTGGTTAATGTTATATATCATCATATGATGGTTTAGTCATTATTAAAATTATCTTGTTCCAAAATTTTAGTTTTATTTAATATCTAATGATAGGAGGAAGTAATTGTTATAATTTTTGAATTATATTATCTATTAGAAGATTATTTAAGTGTTACATGTATGAACATTTCAACATGAATAATCATATTTTGGATAAGATTATCAGATTGAGGTGGAAATTGATTAAAGTATTAAATTCAACTTTTCATGTAATAATATTTCCTTTTTTATTCATCTAGCTGGTAATGTAATTAAATTGATCTATTAAAAATATCTTGAAATAAAAAATAGTATCATATTACAGTCATTTTCCATAAATGGATGTTATTTTCACCCCTCACCAGTTTATGTTTTTTTATTATCATTACATTTATCATTATTAATCTCATGATAAAATATCTCTATCACTCTACATAATAATTTTGACATCACACATTTTCTCCTTGTCCATATTACTTCGCTTTAATTTCCTCTTTTTTTAAAACCTTGTTATGTAGTGACTTATGTATTTACCTTTACCTCTTTCCGTATTATGTTTTATTATTCCTTTGTATGATAAGTGTTTTCAAAAATATTTCAACCTTTTCTGACTGATATAAAATTAAGATGGAAAAATTTATTTGTGGGGGTGTGCCGCAACCCCACACAATTTAATAATATATTTATCATTAAATAAAAAAATTCATTGATAACATTCTTTATACACAACTCTAAGTTTAAAAGAACCAAAATATAAATATTATTAATTAAACATTACCATTGTAACATGGTAATTACAATTGGTGGAATGAATCAGAATAAAAAATTTTAAAAATTATGTGTAAATGGTTTGATTAAAGAAAATTTATTGATAAATAAGTTCTAAATTTTTAATAAAGTCGTTATATGATTTAAAAACATTTTTTCTTAAAATGATTTTTATTAATTTTTAGAAAACACAATATAACTAATTTTTGACACATTTATAAACATTATTGGAAAAATTAACTTCATTTTTTAAATCATCATTTCAAAATTATCTAAGGGTAAAATTTTTATAATTTTGTGAAAATATTTTTTTTTCTATAACTACTGAAAAATATTGAGTTTTATTAAAAACTACATATTTATATAAAATAATTTAAAAAGAAAATTTTTACAATAAAATTTCTTTAAAAGTTTAATTAGTTTAATTATATTATATATAATTAATTTAAGTTCATTTGAATAAATTTTATTTTGAATTTCAATATAAAATAATTTTATACTTAAGAACACATTCTTTTTTTAGAAAAAATAGTTTTCTTTAGAGTCCACTAGATAATTATAAATATAATTTATAAAATTATATAGATTTAATTTTATAAAATGTATTCTATATTTTTAGTCATAGTAATTTATATTATATAATAATTCCAAAATTATATTTTATTTATTAAAAAGCGTAAAAATTTACCGCCATGGAAAAAGGGTATATCTAGATAAGCTAGGTTGAAAGTTAGTGGTAAAACAACTATTTTTCATCATAATTAATATTAGATGAAGATATTTTGGTTCTTATCACATTATTCTTGAGATTTATTTGTTTATTAGACACTTTTCCATGAAAATGGCCTATAAGATATTTTACTTAAAGAATAAGAATGTCACTATCATTCTTTTAAATTTCAATTATATGTTCACATAAGGATTATACATATTTCTGAATGAATATTAAATATTATTTTATAATATTGAAATAAAATTCATGATGGTCATATATGGAAAAAGTTTATTTAATATATGATAATATTAAATGATTATAGAACACAATAAAGTGATTGTGCAATAAATTAAAAAATGAAATAAATATTTTTCAAAGTATTAGAAGATATATAAATTGAGATAATTATTTTATTCCATTATTTTTTTATATAAATAAATCATCCTAGATTTTTTTAATTATTATATTAAAATTTCATTTTTTTCATGTTTTTTTAAATTTCAAATTAAATAAATAGTTCAAAAAATAACATTAACGATATTTTATAACAATTAATATATTATTAAATGATTTAAAAATCTTAAAAAATACCATATTCAATAATGTGATTATTATATGGTTTTAAAAAAAATCCATTTATTTTCCAATTTTCCTTTTATAGAAACTATCATAAACCCTAATGAGTATAATTGTTTTTCATGGTAATTGTAAAAAAAAGGTCAATGCGAGTTAAAACAAAGATAAAGGGTAGAAACAAAATATAAACTTGTCAAAATTTTATTGGATGATTGGATTTAAACCTATAATATTCTTATATTTTCATAATATCATTTTGAGCATTTTCTCCCTAAAAATTAATTTATATTTGTTTAATATATTGTGAAATTACCAAAGTGTCCCTCCCCTCACTCAGAAAAGGGACCTCATATCCTCTCTTATTCACACTTAAAGATCATTTTTGAGACAATAACTACCCAAATAACATTATTACTTCTGTTATCGTGGCCTAGATCATATGATTTGTTCATAAAACCATCATGGGAAGGATTTCGTTATAAACTGAGAGAAGTTGTCTTAAGAATATGTATACTTCTTAACCATTATTTTTCATTTTATTTCTTGTTATATATCATTAAAATATTAATAAAATGTGATGAAATAATATAAAACATACCTTACACATAATTATATATTTTAATGATAATTTAATAATTGATATCTATATCATATTCCTTAAAATGGGAAAGGAAACTATTGATCGTGTGTATAGGTAAACTATCGCATCGGGAATCGTTATAATTATTTTTGCACCACCACTTTTCATGGATTGATATAATGATGGATTTAATGTATATATATTATATATATTACACAATTATACTTCTAGAATTATAATATCTCATATATGTTATTACTTTCTAATTTTTTGGGAAACAATAACGACACTCATGCGTACATGTGGTCTATCACCTCCAAAGAGCGTCGTGATTCATTTTTCATTTCTATTTTACATGGAAGGTAATAAATATAGTTTTAATGAATATATATGATTTATATTATATAATTATGATTCTTTGGTGTTGAATAATTATTTATGTTTCTTTCTTACCATCTGTCAGAAATTGAAAACAGTGTTCATGCGTAAGTACAACTTACCTTCTCGATGAACGATTTAATTCATTTTCTATATATAACAATTATTGATGAATTTAAATATTTATATAATGAAAATATAGTTTCACTATATAATTATTTATACTTTTTAATTATATAATCATCATTATTTTATAAGGACCAAAACTACAAAACCAAAACCTATATAAAAATGAAGAATTTATCAAGCAGAGGGCGATTTAAATGAAACATTTTTAATAAATAAGATAGAAGATGTTATACATATATAATATATGGTATAATAAATTTTATTATGTTTATATATTAAAGGAACAATTAAATTAAATTTTTTATGTCTTAATTTTTACCAGGTATGAAGAATCTTGAGTCTAGAGGTATGTTATTTATTCTTCTATCAAATTTTTAAAAGAGATTATTAATTCTTAAACATTATCTCAGAAAATTATATGATAATAATCTAATAAACCCATTTAGTTTTTATTCTCTAATGTTTATTTCTTGAGAATACATGTTTTCTTTTTATTTTGAAAAATTTTAGTACATAAGACAGCAAAATAAATCTTTTAATTGAAACCCCACTATGTTTTACTATTCAATCAAGAATTTTTCTCCTCAATGTCCAGATTTTCTAAAAAATTGATATTTTTTAATATAATTTAATTTTTGTTTAAATTAATTTATACCCTTGTTTTATTTCTCAAAAAAATTAAAATATATCTTCCTGACATTTTACAAATGATTTAATTTTAAACATTTTATAAAAATTTAAAAGGAATGTTTTTTAAAATTATATAATATAAATAGAATTTCCCACCATCCTAACCATTAAATTTTTGAAATCCTTGATTAAAAATATCCTTATTTGTTTTCAATAAAAATAATTCTCATCATATTTGGAATATTTTTATATTATAAATAATCAATTTCAAAATGGAAGGGATAATTACCTTATAATTGGTTTTAATGATTTTTTATGGTATTTATATTCATCAATGACAACTACATTTGTTTTTCATTTTTTATTTATTAGGTATATAATGAAATGTTACAATCCATATTCTTCTTCTAGATGTCTTATTATTATGATGATAAGATATTTATAAAATCCATTTATTTTTAATGGGAAATGCTATAATGAGAAGATGAAATGATTATAAAGTACGTTTACTTTTCACGGGTTAAGATATAAAGATATGATTAATGTTTAATGATATTATAGAAACAATATATGTAGATTTCATTTTGTTAATTTTGGGATGAGCATTATATATCCCATAAATTAATTATGTAAATAATTATATCCTATGAGATAATTATGTGATTAAATTTGATGTACTTGATCCATTATGTGTAACATATTGATGTTCTTGTACCAATATGGGATGAAGGTATTGATGCCTAATCTGTAATTGTAGTAGAAGAAGTTCAGGATACCTATTCCACTATGATTTTATGGTTTTATTTGTTAAAATTGACATATTACTTAGTTTCAATAGTTATGATGGTTCCAAACATTAATAACATGAAAATATGGTTCAAGATTAATTTAGGATGATTCATCACTCTTATGATTCTTGTATTTTTAAATAATAAATCTTTCTACTGTGATTCATGTTTATGATCATTTATAGATAAAGTATACACTTAGAAAGGTGTGGTAATTTTCTCATAACCTTATACTTATCTTATGTCGTTATATGATCATCTGTTGATATATCCATTTTTTATACTTACTAAGTATCTGATCTCACCATTTTTAGGTTTCAATTATTAAAGATATGGGTAAAGATATTAATTAGTGTATTTCATAGAAGAGTACTATATGGGAAGATCATTATCGGAGATGTTGGATATCATTCAATAAATAAAATTAGTTTTTATTTTTTCTCCAAATACTTTAAACCCATAGGGTCCTTGGTCATGTATTTTTTAAATGTATTGAATATTAATCTAAAAATAAGTAACATTTATGTGTGAAGTGATCGTGTCTCTATAAAAACTATAGTAAAGCCTTACAGATTCATATAAATGTGAGAAGTTTCAAAAATTACCTCATGTGTTCACATCAATGAATTAATAAATTTTCTATAATAGATAATGTATTTCCCCTTCTATTATTAACAAGTTTCATGAAAGTTTATTATCCCTCACACAAATAGAAATATTCATGAAATCTATGGATTACATGAGACCATGTTTCGCATTCCCATTTTATACCATCTTTGTGGTGAAATTGTTTTAGATTGAAGGAATGTATGAACTTCATTCTCATAATTTGTCTGACTCATGAAAACCCTCTTAACTAGACTATAATTGTGATCATCCACCCCTTAGAATTTTTTATATGTATGGGTTAGAAAATTTATGTTTACTCTATATCATTTCTAATTATATGAATTTTTTATTCAAACCCTAAAGTATTCTTATTTTTTAGAGAACATGGGTAAGGACCACTGAATAACATCTCTTCATTAAAATCTATGACACAACCCTCATTAATACCCGATGTTATACAACAAGGATTCATCTAAAAACATAACCTTAAATTTTTAAACTAGAACTATTTTTGGTTTGAATCCTATTTCCAATAATACATGTAATATTCCTCATTGATAGTTATTCCAAATATAAATCTAAAATCATAGTTATCACTATGAAATACTAGCCATAGAGTGCTAAACTTTGGTCCCTTATCATATAGAGTAATCCCATTAGACAATAAACTATGAGTTTCCCCATTAGTTCCTAAAGAATGAGTATCCCCACTTGGATTTAAACCATTAGTTTCTACACTATAATCAAAATACTTATTTTACCCATAGTATTTTAACTATTTTATCCTTCCTATTTTGAATCAAAACAAAGAGTTCCATCATACTTATGCTTAAACCACATATTTTTCCTTCATTTGGTGAGAAAAATAATATACCTGCATACCCTAATGGGAGGTAGAAATAGTATCATCCCATGTAACCAACACACACATCCCACCAAAAAGTTGGTCCTTACCCTACTAAGGCATACTGAGATTTAATTAGTTGATGGTTATAAATATGAAATTTTAAATTGGAATGTGAATATGTATTTAATATATATAGGGGTCTCAAAATAGATAATAATATTCTTATTTTGATATTTAGACCACCCATACTCATTTTCAACCAACGTATCCATTATTATCATCCTGATTTTTAGAGGATGTAGTGCTTTATAAAGTGGGAATATAATACCCCATTTAAATAGGTTTTCACTCCTGAGTAAAAAAAATTAAAACATTGAGATCCCAGCAGTTATTACTGGATAATTCCATTAATTTCAACCTATAAATCTCCCTGCCAAACCTATCCTTTAAATATAAAGCATAAAAATAGATTTTAAATACACCAATATAAATTTAGAAGTAGAAAATAAAATTAAATGATATAAAAAAATATTATGATCATTAAAAACTATATATCATAAAGCTTATCACCCTTAATAAACATAATATAGAAAAAATCGAAACTAATATGACGATTGGGACCTCATATCATCTTTTTTACTCCTAGGTATCCTATTAAAAAATCACCTGATTCCATAGGGAAAATACACTTGGCTTGAATATTTTCTATAACTACTTATCATTACAATAAAAAAACACTTTGGACTCCCAAAAAAATGAATATGATTTAGAACAATATAATTGTACTAACGAAATCCAAAGAAACATTGGCCTCTCCAAACAAATAATATGATTTAGCACCACATAATTTCACTGAAGAACATGATATGGATATTTTTAATACTTCCATAATAATGATAAATATAAAATATCATAAATTATGATATATGTTAGAGTAAATTACCTAAATTGAGAAATAACCTTAATCTTTTCAAAAATTCAAATGGACTAAAAATCTATGATTCCAACTTCATTTGCTTCCCAATTCATAAATTCCTTAATCAAGATAAGACATGACAGATGGCATAATATTTGATTCCAAACTCAATAGGATGAATTCTACATTCAGTATATGAATTTATCCAACAATATTCCATTATAAATGTCTTCATCATCAGCTCTGCATGATCATAAGTATCCTATCACATATGAGGATAATGAAATGTTTCCTTAAAACATATATCTAATTCAAATCGTTCTAACATGATTTATAATAAAATTATTTAAATTAAGACATATAGATATATTATTTTTGTTTTTTATTTTCATAAGCTCTTTTAAAGCATTATTATTTTTAACATGCACTGCCAAAATCAATAATACATCCCTAATGACTAATCTCAAAAATCTTGATAATATTCTCAAATAAACATACGTCAATTGATATTAAGTTTTATATAACTTCACTTGTTATTCCAATTCCAATCATAATAAATACAAGAATCATGATTTGAATAGTACAACAAGATCATATACAATAGAATTAGTCATCCCATGAATCATAAAAACTAACCGAACATAAAGTTATCTAATCTCAAAAACAATTTTATCCTCAATAATTAAATGAAAAAGGAAACCTATAGTCAACTAATAAACAATAAATCAATTAATAAAATTTTATTTTAGCAATCATGTATAGTGTATAAAAATATGTGAGATGAAATCATCAAATTTAAATTTTCGAATTGGTGATGACTATAGATTATATAATTTCATTCAATATTCAACATTCAATCAATTATAAGAGAATAATCTTATAAAAAATACATATAAATAATTTAATACCTAGAAAACATAAGTTCTATTGAACATAGTGGTTTATCTTCTCAAGTTAAGATGAAGTAATTTTTGATAAATATTATAATCTCTCATAACCTTCTCCAAATATGTTATAAGGATTTATATTATTATATGGAAGAACTAGACTATAATTTCCTTGGGTGCACACCTTGGAAAATTCCCACTACTATAAAATCTTATTTGATAAACATGGAACTCGTAATCTCACATCTTACCTTAAGTAACATGTTTTATCATGATGAATTGAGGATGGATGGTTTTATAAAATAGCATATTTCTTTCCTTTGACACATCAATATATAAATATATGAATAGATATATGAGTTACCCATCAACTATAAAATACCAAACTATATCCACTCAATACTTTCTACTCAGATCATTAGAAACCGCATTCCCATTCAAACAAGGATATATTATATAAAAACAAAATGAGTTAATATATCCAATACACATTATTCAACATGTATTAAAATATATATAAAAATACATATATCAAAATCATTTATGATCAGTGAAAACTACAAACATCCAACATAATAGTTATTTCCACTAAGTGTTAAATGCATATGAAACTGTGGCCAAATAAAGTTCATGGGCACATTAATTCTTCTCATATGAACTATTATTTTGAGAAGTATATACAACAAATAATCTTTTATATATCTATAAAAAATTTAATCTAACACAAGAGGCACTAGAATACACCTCAAAATAATTCCCCAGTTTAGGTAAGATTTCACTAACAACTATCTGTTCTTCATCTCATGAAATACAACATCATGCTTCTCACTCTATTGGAACCTCATTTTTTCCTAGTAAAGGTCATCATCATTACAACTACATAAGGGAAACCTATTATATATCAGTGATAATATAAATACTTGGATAACAAAAACTTTATCATAAAGGTATTCTCCATAATCTCTCAATAAAATAACGCTATTACCATCCCAATAAAAAATACTCTACCTATATAATGGAAAACAGGTCCATAAACTATCACCTTTTGATATAAAACTAAAATCTCAACATCAAATAATACAACTAATGGAAACTCAATGCATTTAAAAAAGAGAATTATTCTCTTTTTTCTCCTCATCATATCTTAGGTATATCAATATATAAACAGTAAACATACTGAATATATAATATAATTATTGATCAAAAACATGGTTTATCATAGTCATAAGCATAGGTGGTCGTTCAATACCCTTACTGGTGTCCAAAATAATTCAAAATATCTATATTATATCATAAATGGTTCATTTGTAAACCATTACCTCATAAACTTAGTTTTTTTAAAAAAATCACTAAGATCCTCTTAATATTTAAATGAATCGTTGATATTTTGAAATGTATACCAACTCATTATTGTATCATAATTCAACATTTAATAGTCGTTACCTAAACATAAACTCTATTATTATTTCTATGTAAAAAATAATTGGATAACCCCATATAAAAACACTCTATTGAATGAATCCATTAAATGGAATATCTTAATAACATTCCACTAAAACATTATTCTCAACTATTACCACGTGGGATTAGATTAATACCATTTTCCCTGATAATAAAAACTCCACAAACCACTAAGGTGGAATTACAGTAATGTATTTTTAAAACTCATCCCAACTTTAATAAAATATATGAGTACAAAATACAAAAAAAAACCGTAACAGACACAAGAACTAGATGTAAAATATGTGATTAATCTTCCTATGATTCCATAAATAATACATAATTATTTTATATATAAATTTCATTCTCCAATAAAAACATATAATTCTACACAAAATGTAAATAATTTAAAAAATAATCTATTGAAATTATCATTTTCTAAAATGTGAAAAAAATAACCCACTCTAATAATCACATAAAACCCTTTCATATCTATTATGAATAAATTTTAATGATGTCCAAAATCATTGATATCAATTGTACAGGATTGAAAATTTTAGATTGTATACTCTATTATTTATAATGGGTTATTCATAGATATAACTACAAAGAAAAACAAAATAACGAAACCTATGTTAGAAACTAAACAAGTAGATATAAAAGAATGAGAAGTACTAGAGTAAAAAATGATGACTAGTATTGAGGTAACCATAATAATAACTACTATTGTAAATAAAACTTCATTAATATACGCATGTGTATGTTAAAGAATCATCTTCACCAATATCTTATCAAGGTTCCTCATTAATCCTATGTATGTTATAACTTAGAATAGGGTTCAGACAAGAATGGGTAACTTTTTTTATTAGATATTGTGTAGATCCCCTCATTAGGTGTTTAAAATCAACAAGGATAGACCACTTCATCACGTAATCTTGTATGATAGAGGTATTATTCATGATTATCGAGGTTCTAGAATTTTTTATTTTTGTTATTTTTTTGAATAATTAAACTCTTTTATCACTGAAGAGACTGAATTATTATCTCGATTAATACCTTAAAATATGAAAAATATTTTTCATTCTGATATTGAATTGGTTTTATCATCATTCATTAAATTATTAAATGTATACTTTCCCATTCACTATATATTCTGTTAAATCATATGGGTTATTATAAGTATGACTCATTGATGAGTGATTATATAATACAAATGGTGTGGGGGAACTAATGAGGATTATTTCATTGCTTCTAAAGGCACCTGAGTGGATGAGATAATCATATACACGAGTTTTGGTTCACTAACATTGAAATATAATGGTTTTGTTTATTTAGATTTCAATAGGATTTCTCATTTCAAACATCATTGATTTTTTTTGTCACATGTTTTTTATAATAGAAATGTTCCAATTATTATTCAATATTTTCATGAGAAATAAACTTAAAATGCTCTACACAGTAAACCTATCTCCTTGTCACTTGACTAACCTCTATAGATCTCAAACTGAAGCTATTTTTAGAACCAATGTTTCCTACATGATCAAACCACTTAGATTACATACAAAAAATTATACATTGAGTTATACTAGACCATGAAAAAGATTCATTTGCATAAGATAAGTAGGGGATATTTTTTTTGA
The DNA here is from genome assembly GCA_963277665.1 of Viscum album. NCBI lineage: Eukaryota > Viridiplantae > Streptophyta > Magnoliopsida > Santalales > Viscaceae > Viscum > Viscum album. Next base: position 1,513,102,979 of record OY728134.1, on the reverse strand, counting down.
GATCCTTTCTAGAGAAACATCTATACATGTATCACCAATCCATAAGTGTGACACTATTTAGGCACTTTATTACATGTAAAACAAGTATGAACCCTATTACCATATGAATAAAACTATAAAATTTATATTCCTATTAATGTTTGTGTGGATATGGTATTTCTATGACAACTTTATCGGTCTCCATCTTAGTAAAAGTTATCCCCTTTTCTATTTTTTACCATATCAAACCCACACAATTTTACTAAAGTATTATTCACTTCCTCGAGATAATAATATATTATAAGAGACTAGCTTTATAAAATATTATAACTAGGTAAAAAGAGAAGTACATTTCATGATTCTTTATATTCTAACCATATTATAATCAATGGTCCTTAAAATCCTTTTTTCCTAATGTTAGAGAACAATAGTTCAATTCCATGAAATTATAGGAATAATTGAGAAAATAAATGCACTAACACATCACTTTCATGAACAATTTAACCTTATCCGTCATCAATGTCTATTAAATAATGTTCTCAAAGAATATTTCGTAAAAAGTTTGACATATTAACCCCTAAATCGTATTTTACTTGACTAAGATACCTAGACAATTCAAATTTTTTACCACAAGCATAATAACAATAACCTTAACTTCATACCCTTTTAGAATATTGAACAATTAAATGATATCATCCATCCCCACCAACTAATATTAATCTATATGAGGTCCATAATATACTATAATGATTATAGGATTCAAAAATAATAAGTACTTGATCATTTCTATCACCACGTCATCTTACTTAGGTTTTTTTTATTTTGTATCACAAAAAAGAAAACTCCTTGTGATTTTAATTTCCAATAAATTTCCAATCTCATTAACCATTAAAACAATATTATCATACCCTTACATATTACCATTATTAGAATTATCTTAATCAACCTCCTTCATAGGAGTCTCATAAATTTGTTTCTTCAATGTAATCATTCTATAAAAATCAATAACTCGATTAGTAATCAACAAAAAAAAATCAAGGAAAAACCTCATGAATCGTGTCCTTTGAAATTACCAAATATAATAATCCAAATAAAACTAATCATATTACATCCCTAAATTTGTTTCACAAAAATAATATAACTATTCCATTATTAATAGGTTATTCTAGATAAACATAATTAGTTTATTAGTGTTTCACTTATTTAACTCAATTCTAAATCAAAATTAAAAAACAAACATATGGACACATAATTAGACCACGTTACTGTATATTAAAATTATGAATGAATATCCCACTACTCTCCCTTAATGGAGTGATAATCCTACCGAAAAAAATTTTATAAACCAAATTGAATAAAATCTAATAAACCTTATATATTGTGGACATATAATATAGTTTTGATGGTCATCCATGCACACATAACATGAATATTAGGTCATAAATACAAATATCCAATATAACCACTCCCAAATATCAAGACTCCTTAAAATATCTCATTTGATACCATTTTTTAATTCCCCACCATGGTAGGATATTTTCGTCATGGAATGATATCTGGTAGCCTCAAATGCACTCTCTGGTCACCATATGCTTCTTAAAATCAATAAGGGTATAACATGTTTATATGGGGAGTGATTTTACCCAAAATAGTCTATCATGTAATTGTAAAAAATGATAAAATCATAATAAATGATAGAAAATTATAGAAAAATATCAATATAGCCTAATATTATCCCATATATTATAATCAATTTCCTATGTCATAAAATAATTAAAAGGTAAATCCTAAGTATTAGTGCATCATCAATAAAACCAAAATGTTAAATAAAAAAGTTATTGATAAATTAATAAATGTGACTCCCAATGTAGTCAAACGGGGATATAGTTTGTTCCGTCACAAACTCCAAGATGAATTTCCTCTTTTCAGTACCTATATTATTATCCATATAATCTGTATACAAATTATATGTACTTGTAAAATTTTATGAAAAAATTCCTTAGTATAAAAAATTACAACCCTTGAAAATACATAGAATTTTATAATGTGATAATATACAAAATGTTTAAATCTATTTGTGATTTAACATTTTAATTTTTAGCACATATAATAATGATCTAAGTGTTAAAAAATTCATAAATAATCATACACAAGTTTTTTCCAAAGTCTTTGTAAACCATTAATATCAAGGCTAGAACACATATCCTATCACATGACTCATCATCATATAATATACCAATCAAATATCCTCACATTATATCTTCAACCCAACTCAATTTATAGTCCAAATCAGGGATCTCACAAAACCTACCATTGTCTTCCCCTAAACTAAGGATTCTTGAATGTGACCACCATCATAGTCACTTTTAAAAAACCAAAATTATCAACAAATACCCCATATTTAAGACATCACATTCTAGTTTGGAACCTTTTTCAACAGATCAGTATAATAAAATTAAAAAACTCATATAAATACTATTAATTTCAAACAAAATAACAAGTTAAATTACTTATTTTCTAGCATGTAACATCTATAATTAAAATTTTATTTTAATTCTAATTGATAAATTTGAAAAACTAGCAACTATAATATAGTTAATACAGATAAAAAAATATCTATTTTACATGATATACATAATTTACGTAATATATATCACAAAATAATCTCATAATACAAACAAAGGATGGTTTAGTGTATTTTAGGATTGGACACAAAAGAAATATTATTTTACAATACTTTTGGACATGTCTACAATATTGAGACACACTAAACTCTGTCTACATTTCACAAAGGTTATGATCTTGTTCACAACCTACTGAAATAGAAATATATTAATGGGGTGAAACTATATTATCATTAATGGTGAACATAATAAATAAACATCAAAGATCATAAGTGGGAATAAGATATTCCTATTTGTACAATCAGAATATATAATAAAATAAAACATTATAAAACATACATCATAAAAAATGATCCAAGTAAAAAAATGCATAAAATAAGAAATAAATCATGGGTTTTTCAAAATATGAGGCAATATAAATGATCCAAGAGGGTATAACATAATAATAAATAACATCATTAAAATATTATACAAACATTCGTATAGGGAACCTTATATTCAAGATCCACACCATCAATTACCATTCTTATTAGAAACTAAAATGTTCTAAGGAATAATTTTCTTATGAGACATAAAATGTTAAGTAATTCATAGGAGGGTGATATAAGACCCCACCCTCCATTCATCTATATATTCATATTCCAATTAAAATCAATATTAATTATAACATAAAGATCCTATAGAAAAGAATTATTTTTATTCATCACAACATAAAGTTCAATGGATTGAAAAATGAGTTTCATATCCTTTTGGAATAGAATAACATTAATAAATCATTAAAAATTATATCAATAATCAAAAAATGATAATCCTATGAAAAATAAATGGGTATAAAAATATATTCATTAAAATTTTATTTAAATACACATTAATCAAGATAATAAATAATATTATATTTACACCATATATAGAAAAGGAATACAACTTTTTCTATAATTTCTTAAATTAATGAATATATGTAATATTTGGACACACCCTTCAATCAATGGAATTGAAAAAAAGATATACAATACTTAATGGAATGGGAAAAAATTATGATTATTCATATTAGTCAGTTAGGAAATACAAAGGTAATGATTTATCACATTGTTCAGAGAAAATACATTTCATATTACATCCATAGAAAAAAATTGGATTAAATTATTTGAATAATATCCTCAATATTTTGTAATCATTTTAAAACAAATATATTATTATTCATGGATAAAATTTATTTATTTTATAATTCATGAAAACATATAGAAAAAGTATCATATAATATGAAAAAGGTGTAAAAAATATGTGTTCACACTTAAAATGTTAAAAAGTAATTCATTTCAAATTTTTATAAAAACATACCAAATTGAAAATAATAAAATTTATTTGAAACTATTTTTGAGGTTTAAGTAGTATAAAATGACATAATAAATTGTTATTTCATAGTTAAAGACATTTATAAAAGAATCCTATGAATATCAATACAGAAAAGGGTAGGTTCTTGACATAGCATACGATATGTGGTCAATGTCATTATAATGAGTAAATAATGAGTTAAGTAGGAAAATTACGTAGATATAAGTCATAAAAAAAATACAAAAATACATATAGGATAGGTAAATTATTTGATGATTTATAAATGATGAACAGAAAAATTCCAAGAAAAATTATTTTTCAAAAAAAAAAACTGATTTGAAATCTATATTAAATAATAAATTATTATAGTGATGGTAATGTTGGAATAAAAATGACATAAGGAGGTTTCCATGAAATGGAATTTAAAATATCATTAAAAAAAATTAATTTATTATACATTAACCAATTCAAGAAGTAATTACACCATATAATGGAATATATTGTGTGAATTATCAAACATGCCTTTTGTGATTAGAAATAGATACAAATAATACATTATTAACAGGATATATTTTGAATTCAAATAAATTTGATGAATGAATATGATATGTCCCTTAAAAACCCATGAATTGCATAAATGTTTTAATGGAAAATAATTAGTTACCAATCACACCATATTAATTTTAGCATGATTCAAAATAATAATTATTTTTCAAGAAAATAAATTTGAGATTTAGAACCCCATACCATAATTTTTTGAAATATACTAAAGTGGTTAAATATCCATTGAAAAAAATATATCATTAAGATATTTAATAATGTTATTCACATATATATATATATAAACATGGTTTTTGATTATTCTCTATGTGTATGTTAGTTATTTATTATCTATTTTAAATATCGAATGTGAGTAATCCTGATCATTTTGAACTGACTTCCTAATAGTGAGGTTGTTCTTCATTATTTTCTAAATTTCATCATTAACATTTCAAAAAAAGTTACTTTTATTTGGGATTTTTAATAATTTATAACTATATAATTTCTTTTTATGTTAGTTTTTTATGATTCATGTTAATGAAATTGGAGATAAGCATGTTTTGGTAGTTTTTCCTAAAGGAATGAAGGTATCTTATTTCATGAGATAATTTTAATTTTACCATTAAATAAAAAATTTAAAAAATTTATTTCATTAATTATATTATATTTTATCAGTAATTATGTTATCATCTTTATCCATGATATTATTTAATATTATTATTCACATAGGTGGTTAAATCAATCAATACGTGAATATACTTAACTAACAAATAATTATGATTCTGATAGGTTTATCTTTTTGAAAAATTTCACTATTAAATATTATAATTATTATTAATTAAATAATATTATGGTCATGAAACATATTTTCATATGTATTTAAATAATAAAAATAAAACTAGATGAAGAATGATATACATTGCTTCTTGGATGCGGTAGTCAACGCAACACATTATAGACATTTTCATTTCTATACGATTTAGGGTGAATAAAGGTATATAATAAATTCTCCAATAATTATCCGAATTATTTTATATATGTCAAATTTATCCAACATTTTCACCAATATAATCAGAAATGAGTGGTGGTGGTGAAAAAGGAATTAATCGCTTGGTGGAGGTGGCAGTCTGCAAAATTATTGAATGGTTGTTTTTTTATAATAGAAAAGGGGAAGTGTGGTTAATAGTTATTCTAATAGAATAGTGATATTAATTATAAAAAATTATGCAATTATTATATTTTAATTAAAAAAATAAATTATGAATTTATGATTGAAATAAAAAGATGATAGGAAAAAAGTATTCACATTGCAGACCAGCGCTTTCCCTTAGATGACTCCTTGAAAATGTAGGTCTTAGGGAAATATATTTTTAGCAGAATCTTAGATAAAGAGAATTTGATTATATTTTAAGGGATATGGGTATTTTTTTAATGTGAAACCAAATATTTAGAGTTGTCTTGAAGTAGTGTTGATATTATCTTTTCAAAAGTTCTGGGAATGAATTTTTTGTAATTATAATCACTTAATGAAAAGAGATAAGATGATAAAAAATCCATATTGATCAAAACAATGGAAAATAAATGAGTGTGGGATGGGGTATTGTAGATAATACATCAACTATTGATTCTAAAAATAATTTTAAATATATTGTTATATCATATAGTTTTATAATTGTTATTTTTATAGTTTTTGGTTTTATCATGGTAAATAATATTTACATAAATAATCTAATTGTAATGGATAAATCTAAAATACAACTAATTAAATATGTTGTACCTATTGATTAAAAATATGAAATAAATGTTATCAGAAAAAATTATATATGGAAGAAAAATAAATTTTAATGTTAGCGCACGTAGTGTGTAAAAACCCATTTTCAGAAAAAGTTTATTATTAAGATTAAAATTTATTAGCATGGTAACATTATCCATTCCCTTAATTTTCATGATATAAATTATTCTTTTAAAAAAATAATAATTTTTTTAGAATTAAGAAAATCCAAAATAAAATTTAACTAAAACATTATTTAATTAAATTAATGGTTCAAAAATAGTTTCTATTTTAAAATATTACTTATGTTCCTAATATCAAAATAATAGGATTTATAAATTCTATCTTATTTAAGTTATATTTTTAATTTCCAAATAAATAATTTACCAATTAAAACTGTTTATATTCTTTTATATTATGCTTGTAATCTCATAAAATAAACAGTTTTAGTAAATACTATATTTTTCACTATTCGCCTAAAAATTATATTAGATATGATAATCCAAAAAATATATCCTAAGATAATATTTTTATTCTATGTCCAAAAATGATGTTCAATTTTTAAATTATAATTCTCAACTTTATAAGTTAAAAGATTTAAATTAAAAGAAAAAATATAAATAAAAATTACTTTTATTGAAAAAAATGTTTCTTGAAAACATTAATTGATGTTAATATTATATCATATCAATTTCCAAATAAAATAATATTAATATATTATTTAATAAATAGTAGTGTTTTTAATGTTTTAAACATATAAAGATAAAATATATTTTGAATAATAATATTGTTCTCTTAAAAACAATATTACCTTTTACAATATACACCTTAACAAATTAGAGTTAAAATTATTTATTTATATTATACAATATAATTGTACTAATACTTTTTCATTATAATATTTATTTTAATTTTATAAATTCATCATTTCATACTTCTAAAATAATAATAATATTATTATTACTTAATAAATAAATAAATAAATATATATATATATGATATTTTAATTCCATAATTTTATTTCATTGTAATTATTTTATTATCGATTTTATCATAACAATACACAACTTTGGTGCACTAGTTGGAAACTTGTATATCCAATTACCATATTTCTAAGGACCATATTTCCAATGACCATATTTATAACTTCCAAATTCTATTCATACATATAAATATACTATAATCAATCATTTTATCCTCACTACTTATGTCACACTTCTCATTTTCATAGTTTTCATTTAGATATCACATCATGCTTTCCTATTTCAGGATTTTCTTCATAATTATGTTTTTTATTTGTTTTTTCGTGATCCTCATGTGTGGTGATGATTCAGGAGAACTCCAAGATTTGATGATTTTATTATTATCCATTAATTGTACACTTTTAATTAGTTCACTTTGAACTGGTGTAATAATTAATAGTGAGTAATAATTAATTAAATTTTTATTATTTTTTAATGTTTTAAAAAATATAATTATTAACATATAGTTTATGTAAAGAATATTCTTCTTGAAAACCATGAGCATGAAATTATCCCACCATTAAATAAATTTCATACCCACAATTCTATAATTCACTTACTAATAAAAATACCTAAGTGTATCAAAAAGATAAAAAAAGACTCATTATATTGAATCTAATGAGTTCAATTCTTGTTTTCATTAGGAAGTCTATGTATCATATAATTTTCTTTCATAATTGGATTATATTAAGATTATGCATCTATAGATATGTCTTAAAATTTTATAGAGGCATGCCTTCTACATTATCATTTTCAATATATTGTTTCCTTTCCGATAATAAAACCAAAATGGTTATGATTATATATTATAGAATATATTTAAATGGGAATATGAATACAAAAGATATATCATATGATGTATTCTCAAATGAAACCTTCATTTCAACTTATTAAACTATCATTTCAATTATTTCACACTTGGTTGATCATATAGCTCTCTTGGTCCAACCGAGGATATATTTAATTGTGTTCTCCCATACTTATTTGACTGAAAATTAATTTTTTATTATTAAAATAGACACCCTTTTAAGGGGTGAGGGGGAACCCATGACCTCATCGAATTAGAAAAAATAAACTCCCCAATAGAACAAAATCTCAAGACCAAAAGGAACCTACACTACAATAGAGAAGCTCCTCCTGGCAACAAAAAACATTAAAAAAAAGCTTCCTATATTCCAAAGATGATCAGATAGTTGTCCTGTGAAAAAATGCACTGGCCTAGAACCGATGGCCAAAGCCATACCCTCTCAAACATATGATTATGAATAGACATGGAATAGAGAAAACCATTTCCCTACACCTCATCTAAAACATATTTCTTATAGATAATTGGTTTCAAAATTCCTTGAGCAACAGACCACCGAAGCCAAAAACATTCGACCAATTCACGTATTCACACCACTGGATAACAAAATCAGTAGTGAAAAAACCATCACAGTAAGTAACTTGGTCTTCCACCTTGAAGCCATCATGAATTCACCCCAGCCGGTCACCATAACTGAAGCCAGATCCACTACTCGATGCCAAGAAAACAGAAAAAACAACTTCACCAATGAAGGAAAAACACTAAAAAACTCATCCACGCCGTCACTACAACAACACCATAGTAGAATGAACTAAAAAAACATGAACCACAACAAGTAGAAGAGACACCCAAGCCAAAAATAAAATCTATAGGGAAAATAAGCATAACCAACAATGATTGACATCAAATTTCACCCAAAACCCAACATTTGCATTAATCCAAATGAACTCGTGAACCGAGCAGATCCAATACAAGTGTAATCAAAGGAAGAAATGCCCAACGCATCACAAGTCACCTTAGATCACATCTAACATGAAACAAGAAAATGAGTGTTGAAATACATTACCTCGTCGCGACCCAAAACCACAATCTCATCGTCACCTCCAATACCGCACTTGAATCCCACAGAATAACACTCAATGCACCTAGTGTGACACCGAATAATGGCTGAAAACCACAGACATATGACTCAAATACCGAACCATCATTGCACCACCTTGAAATACCCCATAAATATCCGGGATAGGACACGGAGTCGGTCATGAAATAGTGGTCATTAGGGATGATCCTTCAACGTCGCGGGATGCACACCACGAGCTTTCGGGTAGGGAAGCCCCTTGGAGATTATATCTTCGTATATAGACATTGGCCCACTCAACATGACACATAGTGAAGATTGAGTTGAGAATCAACTAGCCCTTTACATATTCATTACTGCTAGGTGATTCAATATAACTTTTACATAAACTTTCTAGTATCCAGATAGAGATCTAATTTCTATGAGAACTATATAATCTCTAAAATACTAAACCCTCATGATTTTATCCAAATATTATAAATATACATAAGGTTTTTAGTAAAGTTATCCAATATTAATACTCAATAATGTCAATAATAATCCCCATAAAAATGAAACATTTCTCAGATACCAACTATAGTGACCCAATATTAACATATGTTTATTTTACATCATTCAAATAATTTAAACACTACATCCCAAAAAAAACATTCACAATACCCATATTTGAATATTTTCTATCATTTAGATCTAGGTAAAATATAAATTTTATTTTACAATAATTTTTAACATTTCATTATAATGAATCCATAATAGACTCCTTCTAGACTCCGCATAGGATATCCTCATACTCATAATTAGGGAAAATATAAGCATAAAAATTGGGTGAGAATATATTCATAGAAAGTGTAATCATAAGATATAACAATAAAATATCATAACTGAGAATAAAATAAGTTTATGGATATAAACATGGTTCATAAGAAAATCATACACTATAAATCATTGAACATAAACCACGGGTCATAGAATATGATGTGGAATAAAATAATAAATAAATCAAGAGAGTGCTGAAACATGCGTCAATAGTCCTAATACATAGAAGATAATATAATCATGCATAATATCATTCAATTATAGCACAAAAATTAGTATGGCTAACATTACTTTAATGATCCTCACCATATGTTCCCACATTATTAAGAAACTAAAATGTACACATAAATACATTTCTCATGAGACATAAATTTTTTGAAAATTTATTTTTTTTTGAATTTTAAAAAATTCACTTTAAGGGTAAGTGAGAACCAAACAAGCCTGGTCATGTGCCCGTAAGACCACCCATTATGAGCCAAAACACAAAAAAAATAACTTTCACACCACAACAGTGATGGGCATGATACATAAACCATTAACTAATGCATTTTTGTGAAATATAAGACCTCATCCATTAATCATACATTCATAAATTTGCCACATGGATGAAATAATTCATTATACCATAATGATCCAATAAAAATAAAACTTGTTTTATTCATTTCATTATAAAAACCAATGGATGGAAAATGGGTTTCATATCCATTTCAAATGGAATCAAATAATGAAACCATTGTTATTTCCATCAATAATATTAACATGATAAACCTAAAAAAAATAAATGGATATCAAATGATATTCAATAAAATTCTAGTTAAATAAAATTAAATAAATATAATAATGTATTTGTATTTAAACCATATAGATGATGTGTATATGGTTTAGTAAATAATTTCCCCAATTAATCAACATCCATTAAAAGATAATAGATGATGAAAATTTAAGAATATAATTTATCATTTGAAACAATTTTAAAAGAAATATTTTATAAAAATATGAGAAATTAAATTTACTTTAGAAGTATTGAAAATGTAGGGAGAATATTTTATATAAAATTAGAAAATTTTCATAAATATTTGCTCACATTAATGATGATAAGAAGTGATTGTTTTAACAATTTGAAAAAAACAACCCACAGAAAAATGTTAAAAATTAATTAAAACTTTTAATGAATTTTTTTTTGTATAAAATGACCATTTTATTTTAATTATAAAAAATAAGTAAATTCAAAAAATAATCCAACGAATATGGACATGGAAAATGGGAGGTACATGACTAAGAAGAAGAGACTGGGGAAGTTTTCATACAATATTTAAATAATGTTCCATGAGGAAAAATAATAGAGTGAGTAAACATAGAAAACCCCAAAAATAATTAGAGTAGAATAAAAATACATGTGGTTTTATAAAGGAATTTTATTAAAATTCTTAGAATAATTCTCTTTATAAAACAATCCCAACTTGAAATTGAGATTAAATAAGAAACCCTTATGATGTTGATAACAAAGGAATTAAATGAACATAATACGGTTACCATGAAATGGAAATTTAAATATAATTAACTGAATGTTATTAATTATAAATTAAGGAATGGGGTAGTGATTAAACCATATATTAGAAATAGTGGTGTGAAATATCACACATTCCACATTACGTTGAAAATAGGGTGAAATAAACCTTATAAACTAGCTATCCATTGAAACAAAATAATTTTCATGAAAAAACGTGAAATTGATTTTAAGACCCTACGAATAACAAAAATATAGTAAAATACATTCATTAGGTATTAATCTTTAAATTTTAAAAATATCATGGTTCACAATATAAAATATTTTTCAATAAATTATATTCTAGATAAAGAAACCCTCACCTTCATTCCTGACTTCAACTAAAGTGGTTCAATATCCAATATAACCAAAAAAAATATTTTAATCACATATTGTTGAAAAATATTTATATATGTATATATAATTTTATTAAAATAATTTAATTTATTATATACATTTATATTAGTCAGTTATTAACTATTTTCAAAATTTGGTGTCAGTAATTTTAATAATTTTAAACTAGTTTCATAATTTCAATGTTATTATTAATTTTTTTTTCTAAATATCATCACTACATTATCATTAAAAAGGGTGTAATTTATTATTTATAATTATTTGGAATGTTATAATTTCATTCTATTGCATTTTTTGTTATGGTTGTTATAGGAAAAATTAGCAATAAGTATGTTGGAATTATTTTTAACAAACAAATGATGGTATAAAACACCAGACATAATTTAATTGTAATTACATGTCCTAAATAAAATATTTCAATAAAAATTATTCCGAATACTTTTTTTGTTTACATTTTTTTTAAATTAGTACAAAAAATTACTTAATATAACTCTTGTATTTTTTAACTAGTATACATTTTCCTTTCCACTATGACAGAAAAAACTTAATCTATAAAAAGTTTTCATCCTTTCCCACAAATTCTTCACATTGGATTCATATATATATTAATCCTATGTATTAATTTATTCATAACATGGGGAATATAAAAATAATAAAGGGGTTATATTAGGAACTATGTAAAGGAAAAACATTTAATAATATGAAATATAATATGAGCAAAAACATAAATATCATAAGAAAGATCAAAAGGCATCATAAAATAATCATGAAAGATGTTATAGTAAGATAAGCTAATAAAAAAATCATTAAGGAATATTAAAAGATATGAATTGGATCAAAATATATTTCAATGGTTATATAACACTTAATAACATCTTAAAGGTAAAAAATACATTAAAAATAAGGATTAATAATGAAACTATAGGATTTCAAAGAAGTTAAATGATTCTTGAAAAATAGTATAAATTGATAAATTTCTTGAAAATTTAGTAAAACTATAAGAATATAATTTTTTTTTCAACAAACCTTTTTGAATATTGTTCATAAAAACACTTGTGAAAAAATATTCATACATTTTATTCACATATAAAATATGTATACAATTCTTCCAGCATATCATTCATGAAATATTTCATCATAGTATGTAATTTAAAACCATAACCAATCCATTGGAAGCTTATAATAGACCACCCCATCTCAGGTTTATAACATAACCACCCATCAATTTTTTATAATTTTACCACTTCTCCTTGCTTTATTTTAGAACCACCCTTCGCTAGTTTATAGAGGATCCACCTGTCTATAGTTTATAACAAAACCACCAATCAATCATCCATAAATATTTGTTCCGTATAAAATTAAATAACCGTTATATATAAAATAACCCATAAAAAATAATGTATTTCTTAATCATCCAGATATAATGCATTCACTTTTCATAAATATCCCATATAAATAAATGGGATTTCAAAAAACATCCTGATAATGTAAAATAACATCATTAATTAATTCATTTGAAACCAATAACATGATCACCCAAAATAATCACATAATAAAATAAAATAAAAAATGAAACAAGAAACATTTCCTAAGTGAATAATAATTCTTTTCAAATGAATATAAATAAAAAAAATATAGTTTATATGACAACAATCAAAAAATGACTTGACTTTAATGACATATTCAAAAAAAATTGGGGGGAAGAATCTAAAAAATAATTCATCAAAAAAATCAATCAATGTGAAGATTTTAAAACATATGTGAAAATGTGAAGTATTAGAGAAGTAAATAAAATCATGGAAAGGAAAATCCATTGAGATGTTTCAAAATTATTTCCTTAGAAACCCTCATCATTAAAATTATAATACAGATTATGAAATAAAATTAATAAAGTTTAATAAAAGGATAATTGTATATTGAAAAATATTTGTGCCAATTAAATATAAGAGAACTTTTTTGGGAAGTAAAAATAGCGATAGGGATGGAAAATCCATTAACAAAAATGGGATTTAATATTAACCAAATTTCATTTTCATGAAACAAATAATAATCAAGGAATAATGATTTGGAAAGAAACATTATTAACCTATTAATAAGGTGTAAATAAAACATAACATCATCATTAGGGGTAAGAGATCAATATTAAATGATAATAGTTAAAGTGAAATGGTTATGATATGAATAATATTTGAGTCAAGAAAACCCATTCCAACTATTATAAATTTTGAATAAAAACAATCTAAAAGGTATAACATGAAATAAAACATTGAATATCTTGAAATATAAGATTATGATAATAAAAAATTAAAATTCTTTTTTATTTCAACCATTGAAAGTCAAACATGGATTATATATTAAACATCTCTCAAGGGATTCAAATTTGAGACTAATAAATCCCTTCCTTGTATACCTACTTATTCAGATGGTTTCTATGCTCTTGTAAAAAAATAATTATCAAAATAAATAATTTAATAACCACATCCATACCATGACATATTCTTTGATTTCATTTATAATCATCATTTATATATATATTAGTTTTTTCAAACCTCTAGTGTTCATATTATTGACATTTTGTACCAATTTTTAAAAGTGATTTCAATATTCCTCATTCTTCAAAAGTTCATTATTTTAATGTAAATATTTTTACAATAATTTATTATATTTAATGATATATTATGTTTAAATTCTCTTTCATAAGTTCTTTAGTGTTTATCTTAGAAGAAGAAATTAACAGCAAAACGTTTTGTGTGATTTTCATCTTATGAAGTGTATTTTCTTAAATATTGGTGTATCATTTCCAAAATAAAAAAATATCATTATTTATATAATAATAAAAATGTAATTATTTTTTCGTAATAACTCATGATTTAATATCATAGAATTATTCATGAAGGTGGTCAAACCATCCAAATCATGAAAATACCATGAATATGATGATTATGAGGTAATTTAATTGTAATTTCATTACACAAGTAGAATAATTCTATCATTTATTGGTTATTATGGTCATATATTAGAATTATAAAGGTATTATAAAAAGAATTAATGAATATAAAAAAAATTCATGAATTTAATTACTGATTTTCTACTTAGTATGCCTATTTTAAATGACTAAACTTATGATAATAGTTTGTTCATCATGTCATTAATAGGGTCACAAGTTTTTCATAAATAAATGAATAATATGATAACAAAAAAAATTACCATTTTAATTACATTCTCATGACTATAATAATAGGGTTTTTATATATTTAAAAATAGAAATAAATCATTCTATAGAGGTTTTAGTTCACAAAAACGTGTGGATATTGATTTCATTTTCAATATAATGATGAAGAAGAGTAATATGATCCCATCTTTCAGACTTATGTAATCCTCCTTTATTTTATCTATTCAATAAATTCTGCCTTTTAAAAAAAATAAAAAAGAGTAATATGGTTTATCATTTTGTAATGTAACATATATCACAAACAAAATAATTATGTATTAAATTACCTATTATATCCATGCATTTAAGGTGTTTATGAAACATGATAGACATTGCATCATGGATGCCGTAGTCTTCCAAATGCATGATTCATGTTTTATATTTTCTTACCTCATAATGGGGAGGGTAGTAATTATTTTATAATCATTATTATAGAATACCATTATAATAATTATACTGATTTTATCATTATAATATGAAAAAATTAATCCAAGAGTTAAATAAACGAACATAATGAAATAAAAAAAGAAGGATAGGTTAGGAACACATTCCTCACTTCTTGGAATATCTCCTTTCGAAATGGGATTAAACCTAAGAGTGGTGGTCCATTGAAAATAAAATAAATCAATGAAGGTTTAAAAGAGTGTATATGATGTGTTTTTTATGATTTTGAGATGAATATATTTTTTTTGAGGGGAGGTGAGGTGAAGATTCCTCTTTTATAAGTAAAAAAATGAGAGTTTCTTTCTAAATACTGAAAAAAATTTCAATAATTGGAATTCAATCTCAAGTAAAGTAAAAGATAAAATGAGAAATAATTTAGTGAGGGAGAGATAATTTCAAGACACACTTCCAAATCAGGATTAAAAATCTGTTTTAAACATGTTATTCCTTTTACCACTTAGGTTAGTCATTTTAACAATTTTGGTTTTAACCATGAAAATAAGTATTTACCAATGTAATTTATCAGTTATACACAAAGAAATGATCCTTATTGTATAATATAGAACTAATTATTCCAAATATTAAATAATTATTTTTGTTAAATTTTTGAAATTGGAAAATATAATGTTTAATATACTAAATTTTTAATGTATATAAAACTTAAAATATAAAATGTGAAATAAGGGTTTATAAATAAAAAAAATAAAACCATAAATTCACTAAAAAATACATATTTGGTCTCTGAAAAACAATCCAAAAAATTCCAATTCATAAATATATACTAAAAATTGTATAAAATATGAAAAATTTAAAAAAAGGTATATTCCACTCAAAAAAATGTTTTTAATTTTTTTAAAAAATTACCCTTATTATTATATTATTATTTTGAATAAAAAAATTATTCTAATTTTATAAAATAAAATTTCTAAGATCTAATAATTAAATATATAATTAAAATCAAAAGGTAAGTGGAAAATATTTCATATTGGAAGATATGTTTTAAAAATATTAGTTTTTCCTTATTCAATTTGTATATTAATTACTTATTAATTTTATTATAAACTAATATCAATATTATAAATATATTTTATTTTTTTACTTTATCAAAATATAATTAATTTCTTGAAATAAAAAAACAAATTTAAGAAAAAATTTATTTTTATGCATAAAATGATTTTTAAATTTGTTGTAGGTTTACTAATTACATTTAATTACTTTAAAAAGTAATATTTATTTTCATTATAATCATATTTATTATTATGGTTACTCCGATTCATGTTGTCAAATTTTAAGGATATGTTTTAATGATGATTTTTAATATTAATATTTGATATTTAATATTTATTTGTACATATCACCATTTTCATTTTAATTTTTTGTTCCATGTGTATTAATATAAAAATACAATATTTATTTATGGAGAATATATAGTGAAATCATGAATCGTTACATTTTCTCCCCCCTGTGTAAATTTTTTCATTATACTTTTAAATACTACCCACTGATAAAATTAGAAGAGAGTATTCTTAACATTTTTATTATTTTATACATAAATTCCAATGTGATATAAAAATTATTAAATTAAACTAGATAAACATAACAATATTTTCTCACAAAATATTGATTATTTATACCATAATCATATATTCTCCAGAGTATAAATTTCCCAAAACTAGTTGAATCTCTAAGACATTAAACCATAAAAATAATATAATCCACTAAAATAAAATTTTATATTTAACCGCTAGTTAATAAAAACGCACAATAGTAAACTTAATATAAAAAATGATACAAAAATAACTAAGAATATCTTGAATCGATTATAAATCACAAGGTTACTAATGATATCTAACATGATTTTCCTAATCAATCAACTATTTGATAATTCATCATCAATTAAATATTGAACGAGAGAGTTGTTTATACCTCAATCATGTGTTCTTAAATAATTTTCCCCAAATACCAAACCTTATCAAAATATCAAATTTCAATTTTATTAGTACTATTTAATATATGATTCCATAACAAAAAATAAAAACTAAAGAAGAAGAATATTTAAAAATTTCATATAATCATAAAAACTTTTAGAATATACTAGAATATCATTGATAAATATCAATCAAAAATAAAATTTTCTATGGTTATCAAGTATTAAATTGTATTATGATGTAAACCTATGTAACATAAAAAATAAAAATAATCATAAATTTCCCTTTATACTAGGAATATACATATATCTTCAAACATTTATGAATGATTTATTATTATATTATAATACATAGTGGTTTCTAGATATATACCATTATTGGATTCATTTTCATGAATATATTTAATTCAAATTATAAAATCAAAATACTTATGATGATGTCCAAAATACATTGAATATGTTATTTTCAAAGATTAATCCTTGTATTTCTTATCCATTGACAACTTAATTTCCATATATTATACTTTCATTTCAATTATATCATACTTGATTAATCGAATAACACTATTGGTTCTACCATGTTTACATTAAGTTATATTATCTCTTACATGTTAACTTAATCCCTTAAGGTAATTTGGAAATAAATAATTCATAATGGTTCATAAATAGAATGTGACTGACAAAAGAATATCCACCATGATTGTCAAAGTATGTGTGCAGTTTGTACAATTATTTATGAACTAGGTGAAGATTTAACTAATACCCAATATCTAACTTTTAGGGTTATTATCCCAAGATAAATTAGTTCTAAATCATTTCTCCACTTTTAGAATACCAATAGGGATTTCAATTCCTTTACAACCACACAATCTCTATTTATCCAAAATTTTAGGATATTATTTTATACAAAAACATAACCCTTATACTTATCAGGTAGGTTTTAAATAGAGTTCCCTTTTCCTGAACCCCATAAAATTACCGAAACAAACTAAAAGGTTTATCTATTCCTTTTAAAATATAATCAATTATTGATAAAATTTATAACTTTGAATTTATCCCCAACTAATATCATCCTTTTATCCAAATTTATCTGAACCCTACTCTGATACTAACTATGACAACATAGACATAATTTTCTTTCAATCACATTAATTAAAAAAATATTTCATTACAACACATCCCCAATACCTTTTAAGTTTAATTTTTTAGAAAATTAAGACAACACATTATCTAACAAAACTGATGTTTATTTAAACTAATAGGTAATTTTATTTACAATACAAGATAAATATATTAACCAATAACAAATATTAAATATCTACCACAAATTATTCCTATAAAATAATATTATAAGAACATATTGGGTATTAATTTTCTTCATAACCTGAGTAATTAAAACATATGTAAAGGGTGATTTCATATTCTCTGTAATGGAAAATATATCATAACCTGAAGTAGAACATGATGAATAAATAAATATCATAAAAGTAGAATAAGTTTTATTAGATAATAATCATGAAATTTATTAGAGTAATATAATTTCATTCAAAATATTTATAAGGTATCATAAATGATATGAAATTTCTCAAAATACATATCAATTATCTTATAATATAAGATCATAAAATAAATTACATTGTTCTTTTAATATAATTCTCTATATTGAAAACATGTAATTTAATAGAATTCAAATACTTCATGAACTTTTGGAGTAAATAGATATATAACATGTAATTCTGGAAAGACTATAAGAATAAATAATTATATGAAGAAATCATTATTAATTATGTTAACACAACCAATTTTATAAAAATATACTCAAATCTCATTCACACAAAAATATTGGATTTTTTTCCCACATTTCACTCATGAAATATTTCATCATCAAATGTGATATGAAATCAAAACCAATTCATTTGAGGTCAATAATAGACCCACTATTCTCAATAATATAACATAACCACCTGTCTATGAATTATAATTGAACCACCTTTCCATTTTTATAACAGAAAACCCCATCATTGGTGTTTCGGTGCGGATGTGCGTCGGGTTACGCTGTTCCGCCAGGACGCGTTCGCGCGTGCACCCGTCAACCCGAGGGGATGGGCGCGCGGCTTGTGGTCCCGCAGTCCCGCTTTCCAAGGGCGGGCGGCATTCGTCCCTTATTCAGGGGCGTCTGCTCCTTGATCGAAACCGGGATGATGGGATGTCGGCTCCTCCTTCCTTGGACGTCTCCTCGGAACTCGTCGCCTAATCCGGGTCTCCCTCATAGACTTAAGAATGTTCGTGAATCTCGTTCCCGGCGCCATATCTTCATGGACACCGGTTAATTACGCTGCTTCCGCCCGGACGCTCCAAGGAGTCTGGGCGGGGCAGCAACCTGCGGTGAGAAGGCCGGGTGGCTCTGGGTGCTGGGGGCGTGTCGTAGCACTGCGGCTCTGCACGTCTGTCTTCCGTCCCTAATAGGGCTTCTCGAAGGCATGATGGCCTGAGGCATCCCGTACTAGGTGCGGGGAACTGTGTCACCTGAGGTTTTCCTCAGCTTCCCATGTTTAACACGGGGTATGCCGCGAGTTTAACGTCCAGCGGGGACGGCATCAGACCGATCAACACGAAAAGTGGATCAGATGACAGAACCCCTTGCGGGGAACCTCCGACGCTGGGGCCAGCACATGGGCGGCTTCCCAAATGATGTGGAGTGGAGTGAAGTGGCATGACCCCACCGGGATGTGGCGGCCCGGGTAAGGATCAGGATGGATGATGGAGTGAAGAGCTTGGACCCCGTAGAGGCTTCCTACGTATCGCGCGTTAGCACGGATCAAAGTCGACGTAGTTCGGGTATACAGTTTAACGTCATGCTGGACGTCGGCAAGCCGACTCACGAAGAGGTCTAGGCCACCGGGCGGAGGATTGAACCGGACCACCTCGCACAGAGGGGGGTGGAACGGCCGGGTGGATCACAGTTTCACGTCATGCTGGACGATAAAAAGAGAAATGGAAAAAGGGGCTGTGGGGAGGCACAGTGGAGATACACACGGGCAGTCTCCCACAGGGGCGGATTCATAGGTGAATCAATGCAAGCATGAACCCTGGAGGGGTCCACTGATGGACGAACCGACGTAAATACGACCGGGACGACCAGGTGGCGGGCTTGGACCTCAGAGAGGCTTCCTACGTACCCTGTATAGAAGACAGGGATCAAAGTCCACGTAGTTCATTCTGTCAGGACTTACGCACTTGAGACAGCCCGGGTGGCAAAACTCAGTTGGAAGGGACTTGGACCGAAAGCAGAAGACACCTCGATCCCAGTCATACCCTCTACTGGCTTCGGCAGTGGGGAGGCGCAATGGAGATACACATGTGCAGCCTCCCACGAGAAACTAGGGGTTTGTAATACCCTGCCCCCGCAGGGAAAAGCCACTCCCATTAAATCGTCCCAAAA
This sequence comes from Viscum album, assembly GCA_963277665.1. Taxonomy (NCBI): domain Eukaryota; kingdom Viridiplantae; phylum Streptophyta; class Magnoliopsida; order Santalales; family Viscaceae; genus Viscum; species Viscum album. The sequence continues at coordinate 1,513,082,088 of OY728134.1, read as the reverse complement.
GGGGGACAATCCCGACATCCCTGCAGAGACGAGCAGGTGGGGGCCACGTCCAAACCGGGGGAGACCCTGCGTGCGAAGCACGGGATCGAATGATGCGGACGGTTTAACGTCTTGCCGGACGAAGTACAGTTTAACGTCGTGTGTTAAGGATGAAGCGGACGGTTTAACGTCTTGCCGGACGAAGTACAGTTTAACGTCGTGTGTTGAGGACGAAGCGGACGGTTTAACGTCTTGCCGGACGAAGTACAGTTTAACGTCGTGTGTTGAGGACGAAGCGGACGGTTTAACGTCTTGCCGGACGAAGTACAGTTTAACGTCGTGTGTTGAGGACGAAACACTTGGCAGTTTAACGTCTTGCAGCGCGGACGATGGGGGCTAGGCGGTTTAGCGTCGTGCAGCTTGGATGTATGTGCAGTTTAACGTCATGCTGGACGTATCTGCAGTTTAACGTCATGCTGGACGAATATGCAGTTTAACGTCATGCTGGACGTATCTGCAGTTTAACGTCATGCTGGACGAATATTGTCGCCGACGGGTCCGTGTCACTTCGCACGAGCCTGGAAGGCTGCACGGGAAGACAGCGCACGGTGCGGGCACCTGCGATGAAGACCATCGGGCGCCACGCAGGCGGGTACCCAAAGGGGGTCAAGGGAGGCAACCCTGGCGGATTGCGCGCAAAAGAGGAGCTTTGCGCGCAAAACCGCGGATCGGCGCGCAAAATGGCGGGCTGACGCGCAATTGGGCCAGCGCTTCGCGCGCGGATGATGGGATTGCGCGCACCGGGCTTCGGGTAGCGCGCGGGGGCAACGGCTCATTCTCTAACGAATGGCCACTTTGAAGATGGGGGGGTGCGCGCAATCGGGTTGGATTGCGCGCACCCGGGGGCAATTGCGCGCAAGAGGCTTCTTTTGCGCGCAAAGGCCTTCGGGTTGAAATTTATTCAAAGGGAAGGAGCCAAGGGGATTGCGCGCGAAGGCGGACCCCAAGGCTCTATTGCGCGAAAGAAAGGAGGTTACCTGAAGATCGGCATTGCGCGCGGAAGGGGGTGAATTGCGCGCGCGGGAGACCGTTCGACTTCCAGCAACCTTTGAAACGTTGGGGGTCGCCTAGTATTTATAGGCAACCCCGGGCGCAGAATCCAAGGCGCGAGCGTGGAATTCTCCTCGCGGGCGCGAAATTCTCCTCGCGGGCGCGGAAACGGGCACGGCGCGCAAGGGAGTTGCGCGCATCCCGGGGGTTTTGCGCGCGGATCATCATCTTTGCGCGCAGACCTCTGAAATTCCGCGCAAGGCCTCCGGGCCCTCCGAAACATTCTTCCGACTCCAAATATGACCTCGCTTTCCGCATCCGGAGCTTCGTTTGGGAACAACGGACTTTTCCGGCGTCTACAAAAGCCCCCCCTCGGAATCTGATCGGCGAGAGGTCGCAACGATCGGGTTCCGAGGGAGACGCCGGAATGCCGAAGTCCTGGGCGGCGCGGGACTTAGGCGCGCAAAAAGGGGCGCCGGTCGCGAAATTCGCCGCTGCGGTCGCGCAAAGCACTTTCCGCGCAGCGCGGACCCCGGCCTCGCCTATAAATAGGGGCCCTGGGTCCCGCGTTCCGTACTCAGGCCTTCCGCGCGATAAGCTCCAAAGCTCTCGTGCGCGAAATTGCCTCTTCCGGTCGCGAAATTCGCCCGATCGGCGCGCAAAACCATCCGGATTTCGCCTGTCTTTGCGCGAAAACCCGGGACTTTGCGCGACAGTCTTCCCAATTGCGCGCCGTCCTCTTGGATTGCGCGCCAGCCTTCAAACTTCTCTACCGGCCTCGTCCGATCCCGCACGCTTCATTCCTTAACCCGCACGACTCCCGAAACTTCTGAGATGGCCGCGCACAGAGGAAATGAGGGGGATGCCGCCACTTGCAGGGCTGAGATGGCGACGAACGAGGAGGTTTACAGAGCCAAGGAGATTGTTTCCAACAATCAATCCTTGTTCGACTTACTGACGCCGGCCCAGAAGACATATCCACTGTCGGACAACCTGCCGCTCTGGAACTTCGGCATCCTAGATGAGGTCCTGGTGCCAGGGTTCGAGATTGATGCGCCGCGGACCTGGGTGACCCGGGAGGACGAGCTTCTCCGCTATAACATCACCAACAATGGGCATCCTGTCAGGGAGACCAGACACTTGGATGTCTATGTCCTGAACCCGAGGACGCGAACCATTGATGGGGGTGAGCCTACTGCGGAGAATTCTCCAGCCCTCTACTCGAGCATATATCGCCAGAGCGTCACGGACGACACCAAGGGCTGGCTGAAGGACTGGGACTTGCGGTCTGGGGGCAACTTCACCAGTGAGTGGGCCTGGGCGTTCTGGGTACGCCACACTTGCGATCACTTCGTAGAGGAGCTGCGGTACATCGGCCTGTTCGAGGCGGTGTGGACGTCGCAGTTCCACTTCTACCAGCAGTCCAAGCTCGGGCCGGAGCTGTTCACCCGATGGTCTCCGGATACCAACACCTTCCATCTTCACCATGGGGAGGTCGGCATCGGCCTCTGGGACATCCACTGCATCGGAGGTATCCCGCTGGAGGGCTACTAATACGATGAGTTCCTGCCACCGAAGAACATCTGGGAGGACAGGTCACGGACTCCCATCCTGACCTGGCATCTGCTTGACCTGGCTACGCAGCGGCTCGGGATCAAAGACTTCCAGAAGGACATAGCCTACAAGGAATGGTTCGGCCAGTTCTTGGAGCATGACCCGGCGGTCAAGATGCCAGGCAGGGGGAAGCGGTGCCCGACCGCAGCTCAGAGGAGCCGGAATGGGTCGTACTGGCGGGTCCTGGAGACGGGCGATTACCGCTCATGGGGGTACCGCGTCATCGAGGCCCGGGACCCAAATGTCCGGTACGCGGCGTTCCTGGCCGCCTTTCTGAGTGGGTGGCTCCTGCCAGTGCGGGACGCGAGAATGGGCGTTCGCCCGGCGACACTGGCGGTGGCGGGCGCTATGGCCGCCAACAAGAGATACAACCTCGGGGTCCCAGTGCTGGCGAGGCTGTATGCCATCCTGGGACGCATCTCACGAGGGGGGTCGCCACGAAGGATCTGTGGGCCCTTTCAGTTCTTCCACGGCTGGGTGGCTGCTCACCTCGGTGGGTACACGTTTCCGAACGCCATCATTCTTCCGGGCAACGGCCTGCGACCCTCCCTGCTGAACATCGCGGGGGTCGCTCCGATGACCCTAAGTGAGGAGGGCGTGCGGATCCGGATTGGCAATCATGCCAACTTCAACTTCAGTCCGTTCCCCACTCCCGTTGGCCAAATGATCGACAACGGGCAGGGTCCGCTGGAGCAGCATGAGTACTTCCTGAACATGCGGGGCGGGGTGCTCGTGGCTCGGATCGACGGGAAGGTGATCTGCGAGCCTTACGTGCCGACCCGGTTCGCCAGGCAGTTCGGGTGCCTTCAACGGATGCCGAAGAGGGTATTCACTGCCATCCGGGAGGAGACGAACCCTTGCGTCCTTCGCCAGATGTGGCTGATGTTTGCCGCTTTCGGCTCTGGCGATGTCATCACTCTCCCTCCTACCGGAGTTGACGCAGGCTTGGCAACCGAGTACGCCGAACACTGGGCCATCGCGTACCCTGACGGGATTTTGCGGAAGCTAGTTCGGCGGCTCGAGGTTACCCGTGCGGAGACCGGGCGTCAAGGAAGGAGGCGAGGCGCCGCCACACGGGGGAGAACGGAGGCGCGCCAAACAGCGGAGCCGGCGCGGGCAGGGACTTCGGCGGCGGGCACATCGCAGGCTGCCGCTACGACCTCGGCGCCCAGAGAGGGGGCACATGCGGCGGTCGAAGAGCGGCCCGGGAAGCAGGTGAGACGTCTGCTCGAACCCTCCCACGATGCAGTCTTCCCGGCGCTGTGGTCGGCCTGGATGACCCTGCGGCAGTCACTGGGGACCGACGCCATCTGGCGAAAGATTCTCAGAGAAGGAATCCATCTGCCAGAGGTCGGGCGCCTCCACATTGCCGACAGGGTTGACTTCAACCGGCAGTATGCGTATCTGACGGCCATGGACGAGTACGCGCGCCAACGTGGTCAGCGCGCGGAGCCATCCCTTCTGGTGAAGGTGATGCTCGGTCTCGAGCCCGCTCCGGAACAGATGCCGCCGGAAGAAGATGACAGTAGCAACGACTCCTAAGAAGAGGAGGAAATGGGGGAGGATGAAGGCTCCGAGGGAAGATCCCATCAGGGGAGCCCACGGGAGAGCGGCGAGGTGGCCGGCTCTGACAACGTTGATGTCACTGAGCTCCTCGAGGTCCGCTTCTATCCCTACTCAATCTGCTTCATCCACTCTCTTATGCAGCTTCTAACCCATTTCTCCATCTTTCTCAGGAGCGCACGGATGTTGGTCAGGCGTCCTCAGCGGGAGTAGGAGGGGCGCCAGCAGGACAAGGCGGGGGCCAGACACCTATCATTGAATTGACAAGCGCTAAGGGGTCCCCTGCTACAACTGTTCCTGCGGCGACCGGGGTAGCGGAAGATGACGCTCCGAACTCCCGTAAGTCTCCCTACTTTACTGCTGGTGCTTGCCGTTGACGATCCGTGACTAACCATGGCATGCCCCGCGCAGTGATCTCAGCATTGGAGGCCCGTCGGGTTGCCGAACCCGGGCCATCTACGAGTGGACCAGTGGTGGACATGCCGCCTGCTCCGGAACAGACTTCCCAAACCGAGCCGGCCCCACCAACTGCTGATCAAGGGGCTGCGGACGTCGGCGGTGCTGCCATCGGAGAGAGGTTGGGGGCTGACGAGGGTGTCAGCGCCGCTGGGGAGAGAGAAGAAGGTCGCCCGGATGTTGGGGAACCTATCTCTCGTGAGGACCTCCCAGGGGCGGACCCTGCAGCAGACATGCTGGCTGCCTTCCCTGCCTACCGGCCTGCCGATCCCGAGGAGATGGACGACTCGGACGCGGAGGCGGTCGAGGAGAGCCGGATAACGCGCCGCAGGGGGTGGAAGTGCATCCAGCGCTTCCTCAATCGAGACCCGTCGGAGTGGCTGGGGCGCATGGGATCACTTCAAACCTGGCTGCGCTTCCTGTGTGCCGGGGGAGCTGATGCTCAACGCCTCCATCTGACGGTCTGTGATTTCATGGCCGAAAAGATGCGCGAGAGCTGCCGGCGTGCCGACGTCACACAAAGTCGGGACATGTCGGAGAGCACGCGGGCGCTCCTCGCGGCGGAGCAGGAAGTCCGGCGCCTCGAAGGGCAGGCGGCAGAGAAGGAGGCCTTCGTCGCGACGTGTACCGAGCTTGTGGAGCAACTAGCAGCTCAGCTGGTTGACGCCCAAGTACAGCTGACGGAGGCGGGCCAACAGATGGTCACAATTCAAGTTGAGCGGGAGCGTGCACAGGCCAGAATCGACGAACTGCGTGCTGCGACCGCCGACGAAGAGAGGACACGCAGAGAGCGAGAAGCAGCTCTGGAGGCCACCAGCCAAAGGGTAGCGGCATTAGAAAGACTCATTCAGCACGCTAATCCCTAAGGGCTTTGTTTTGCCATTCCCAAAACATTTGCTTCCGCTACTTTGATCCATCTGTATGAATCAATATATTTATCTGCATCTTTTGGTTTAACATGCTCAACCACAATTCGTTGTCTTGCGGGAGTGTTAACCAAGCATCAGGCATCCATAATTGGGCCTGGATTTCTGGAGAAAAGAGGGAGGTCATTCCTAGGAAAGGAGACCTCAGACCTAATCAATGTATCATCCCCCAACTTGTTCCAACACACGAGCGGGACAATGCTAGGGGCGTTGAGATTTTATCCGAACATAGGGAAATGAGAAAGGGTGAATCGCGTGTCCCGAATCCAGACATCCACAACGGTCGGCCTTCCAGGAAATGCCCAAGACGGTAGGCGGACAGTGGATCGACCATAATAACTGCAATAGACGGACCGAAAAAGGCCATCATTCATATTGCAGGAGGCGGACCACATGTCATCATGAATACCACTTTGGGGTTCCTTCAGACACAAGGGTGGAAAATCCAGATCAACAGGGCATGCGAAGCGTGGGGCGAAGTGACGATTTGTTCGGACAGAATCCAACACTCTCAAAATTGCGCCACCGTGGGGAAAACCTACTAGGCGGATGCACTAATCTGGCCGTGAGTCACCTCAATTCTCAGACAGCACCTCTCTGACGAGGAAACCGTCGCTTCCCACCATTGCAGTGGGGCATCCCGAGCTGAATCGGGGAGAATATCACAACTGCACCACTCTACCCGAAGTCAGGCCAGACGGCCGGCGACGAGGAGGGGCGGGACTTAACGATCCCTGAGGCTGGACCCGAGTCGGAATGCCCGGGCGTTCCTACGTACTCCATCAGGCTGGAGATCAAGCCACACGTAGTTCTGAGAGTGCAGTTTAACGTCATGCAGGACGTAGAATCCCGTTTAGGGGAGATCTTAGTTTAAGGTCGTAGAGCTCGGACCATAAGGGCTAGATCTTAGTTTAAGGTCTTAGAGCTCGGACCATAAGGAGAGATCTTAGTTTAAGGTCTTAGAGCTCGGACCATAAGGAGAGATCTTAGTTTAAGGTCTTAGAGCTCGGACCATAAAGACCTCAAAGTACGCCGCATCTGGTCATATCCCCTGGATATGCGAAGATGCACTGAGGGATAGTGTCGAGAGTGCCGGGGTTTCGCCTGGTCAGAATGGGAGGTGGGAAATGTGAATCATGCGGCCATTCACTCGAGGACCGGGAGCACCGGCGTGACGATATGAGAGTACTGCCGACCGTGGCGGAAAAGCAGCATCAACATCGCACTAACCGTTGGTGGAATGAGGCATCAAACGAGCATCGACCGCTCAATCGCAGGATTCATATCGATTTGCTGCCCGAGGCCATTGGGGGTACCGGCCCGAGTCGGTGGGAGAGCACTGAGGCATTGTGTCCGAACCGTTCACGGGGGCTCCACCCAGGGCGTAGACGATGGGTCCGAATGAAAGGGAGCACGAAGCCTGAAAAGCGGAGGAAACTTGACCAAGCGGATCCTGACCCTCCTGGAAATAAACCAGAGTACTCTTGACACCGGTGGACCACTGCAAGGGGTCGGGGAACGCGCCTTGAGGGTGACCTGAAGGCGGCGGATTCCCCAGAGAAGGGGGAATCTCTAAGAGGTGGGGGGCTGGACCCGAAGTTTCAAACATCCGGGCGTTCCTACGTATCCCATAAGGATGGGAATCAAGCCGCACGTAGTTCTTGAAGCGCGGCGCAACACAATCGGGCACCAGCGCGGGGAAGAGTGCGGGTCTGACCCTCGCACACAGAAGGAGCGGCATTTGATATTTCTTGTTTGTCCTTAAAGATGAATGGTTTTTCTTTGTGCGGCGACATGCCTGTGATTGAGAAATCTCTGGCGTCGCCACAATAATCAAGCCATGGAAGGCATTGATGAATGGCGTGGTTATTAACCAGCGCCCAACATGAGTGCCCCCTGAGGGGAACATCACGATGCAGTGCCGTTTTCTCGTTGGGCGGCCAAGACGATCACAGTTTACGGTCGTGTGGTAGGACCAGACAACACAGTTTAAGGTCGTGTGGTTCGGACCAGACAACACAGTTTAAGGTCGTGTGGTTCGGACCATGGAGGAATCCGCTTACCGCGGTACGGCGGACACGGCGGAGGTGGGAGCATACCCAGCCTTGCGGTCACGCACGATTCCAGGAGAAGAGTCTTGGGATAGGGGTCTGCGTATGTCCATCACCCGAGGGGCAGAGATGCTAGCCTCCAGATATACTGGGCTCAGAACGCGATTGTTCGAGCGACTCCTCCCTCCTTATGGGGACGAGGGTCCAGCTACGCATGGCCCTTGGGGAGAACATCCGCATATATCCTTGGTGCTCAGATCATGGGAGCCTCGAACGACATCATTACCTTGGTTGGTCTGCCTAACGTGTAAAGGTGTACTGAAGGTCAGTTTGAAAAGAGTGTCCAGATTCCACTACAACGCATAAAGGCGGAGTGTGATGAGGACTGCACAACCAATGTTCAGAGCCTGAAGGAGCTGACATGGCGATCAAGGATGTTGCTGACGCATTCGCAACACAACATCCGATCGCGTCAGCCTAAGACGGGGCAAGCAAACGAGCATCAACCGCTCAATCGCAGGATTCATATCGATTTGCGGCCCAAAACCCGCCGGTAAATCGACCCGGAGCGGTGGGAGAGCACTGAGGCATCGTACCCAAACCGCTAACGAGGATCCCTTTGAGTGAAGGCTCGAATAAGAGGAAGCGCGAGGCCTGACAAGCAACACAGGACTTGTCGGGGTTGAATCTGACACTACGAGTCATAGACCGAAGTACCCAAAACATGTTAACAGATCTCCGGAAAGGGTCGGAGGACTCACCCTGAGAGCAACCAAAAGAGGGCAGATTCCCGTGATCAACCAAGGGACGGGGCTGGACCTGAAACACAAGCGTTCAGGCGGTCCTACATATCCCACAAGGATGGGAATCAAGCCATACGTAGTTCTTGAGAGGCAGTTTAACGTCATGCAGGACGAAGAAAGGTGCGAGGTGGTCCCACACACGGGGGAGGCGTACGGCGCGGCCAGTAGACCAACGCGAATGAGGACATAATCCCCCGCTCACGCGATACGCCTCGCACAAAAAGGAGGGGAACTGGGGCCAGAGGCCCAACGCGGGATAGAGATTCCCGGGAAATGGGGCTGGGCCTGAAACATGAATGTCCTGGCGGTCCTACGTATCCCATAAAGATGGGAATCAAGCCATACGTAGTTCTTGAAGTGCAGTTTAACGTCATGCAGGACGATGAGGAAAAAAGAAGGGGGGAGCAGAAGGCATCCCCAAACGTGGGGGGGGGGGGGGGCGTACAGCGTGACGAGCAAACCGACGTGAATGAGGGCATAGCCCCGCACTCACACCATACGCCGCACACCCGGGGGCAACTGGGCCAAGGGCCCGAGATGGGATGGAAATTCCCGAAGGATGGGGCTGGGCCTGAAACATGAATGTTCAGGCGGTCCTACGTATCCCATAAGGATGGGAATCAAGCCGCACGTAGTTCTTGAGGGGCAGTTTTACGTCATGCAGAACGATGTACAGTTTAACGTCATGTTGGATGGAGCACTTGGCAGTTTAACGTCTTGCAGCGCGGACGATACGCTGGGCAGTTTAACGTCGTGCAGCTTGGACGTATGCAGTTTAACGTCGTGCAGGACGTGGTGCAGTTTAACGTCATGCAGGACGAAGTGCAGTTTAGCGTCATGCGGGACGAAGTGCAGTTTAGCGTCATGCGGGACGGATGTGCAGTTTAGCGTCATGCTGGACGTCGGCACACTCAGACAAAGTACTGCTTGAGGAACCTAGCGTTGGTGGGAGGAGTGACACGCTCACCATCCATAGTCGCTAGGGAGTATGCGCCATTGGGATAGACCTTGTGGACAACAAACGGTCCCTCCCACTTGGGCTCCAACTTGGGTGGCTTCCTGCCGGGGATCATCGGCGCTCTTAGGGCTAGCAATAGATCACCCTGCAGGAAGGAGCGGAGGCGAACCTTCTTATTGAAAGCTCGAGCCATTCTGCTTTGATGCCTCTCCAAGTTGTGCAAAGCGCGAAGTCTATTCTCATCCAGTGCTTCCAACTCGACTAGACGGGCTTCAGCAACTCTGTCCGGCGCTTTCTGGTCGTAGACCGCAGTGCGCAAGGACGGTAACTGGATCTCGATGGGCAGGATGGCCTCAGCTCCATACACCAGGGAATAAGGGGTCATCTGGGTGGAATTGCGAGTCGTCGTCCGATAAGCCCAGAGGGCGTTGGGGAGATTGTCCGGCCAACTCTTCTTGTTCTGACCAACCATCTTTTGCAGAATGTTAGAGAGGGTTTTGTTAAACGCCTCGATCTGTCCATTCGCCTGCGCATGATAGCGAGATGTATGGTTCGAGCGAATGTTATACTTGGCGTACAACTTCTTCAACTCGGCTGCTCGGAAATTGGTTCCGTTATCCGTGAGGATAGCGTGAGGCACTCCAAATCGATAGATGATGTTGGAGGTCACGAAGTCAGCGATCGAACAGGATTTGACCTCTCTGAGCGGAATCGCTTCTGCCCATTTGGAGAAGAAGTCCGTAGCGGTCAGAATGAACCGGCACTGGCGAGCTGTCGCCGACGGGTAAGGTCCCACGACGTCCAGTCCCCAGACTGCAAAGGGCCAGGAATACCTTGTGGTATGGAGAGGCTCCGGCGGCCGATGCACAAAGTTTGCATGAACCTGGCACGCATGGCACCTCCTGGCATACTCGATGCAGTCATGGATCATGGAGGGCCAGAAGTATCCTAACCTCCGAATCTGGTGGGACAGCTTCGGCCCAGTCTGGTGGGCGCCGCATGAACCAGCATGAACCTCTTGCATGACTCGTGGGATCTCAACTCCCTGAAGGCAACGGAGGAGAACACCATCAAATCCGCGTTTGTAGAGGATCTGCTCCAGGCCGGGACTGCTCTGGAGGACAAACTGCGATGCGCGGCGTCGAACTCGCTCGCGCTCGGCCCGATCCGATGGAAGAATGCCATGTTGGAGGTACTCAACCAAAGGCGTCCTCCAATCAGGGGCTGATCCGACTGTCATATCTGGGGTACTCGGGGCTCCGGGCATAGGGGCAACCGTGGTGAGGTTACTTACCAACGGGCCGCGATCTTCTTCCGGGATAACGGGAGCGATGAGCCTGCGGCGCGTCACGCGGACGATCAGGTTGTCCTGTTCAGGCTCCGCAAGTGACGCAGCGAGGCTGGCCAAAGCATCTGCTCGACCGTTCTGCGACCGGGGAACATGGACAATTTCCGACCGAGAAGGGAACCGGGCCATCAGAAGGAGGGTGCACTCCAACAATGGCACAAGTTCCGGCTTCCTGACAACGTAGTCGCCATTGATCTGCTTAACGACCAGCTCGGAGTCCCCTTTCACGCACAGACGGGGCACGTCGATCTCGAGAGCCAACTCGAGGCCGGTGATGAGGGCATGGTATTCCGCCTCATTGTTGGTACAGCCCTCTGACAACAGGAAAGAGTATGGCAGCACGGCTCGCTCCGGGGTAATGAAGACGATACCCAAGCCCACTCTGTTGAGCTTAGGATTATCGAGTCTTCTACCGGTGGGGCTCCGGGAGGCACCGTCAAAGTGCATCTGCCAGCATGGATCGGCTCGATCAACTGAGAGAATGGTCTCATCAGGAAAGCCTAGATCCAGCGGCTGATCCGCGGAGGTCGGGTGAGCTGCCAGAAAGTCTGCCAATGCTTGCCCTTTGATGGCCTTCTGAGACACATACCTGATGTCGAACTGCTGGAGAAGCACAGCCCACCGCGCTAGGCGGCCAGTCAACATAGGTCGGCTCAGGATATATTTCAACGGGTCTACCCGAGAAACCAACTGTACCTCATGGTGCTGCAAGTAGTGCCGTAATTTCTGTACGGCAAATACGAGCGCCAGGCAGCTCTTCTCGATGGGGGAATACCTAACTTCCGCATCGAGGAGCATGCGACTGAGGTAATAGAGGCTATTCTCCGTTCCCTCGTTGTTCTTCTGGGCGAGAAGGGCACCCAAGGACCATTCCAGGGCGGTCACATAAAGGACCAGTGGCTTTCCGGATACAGGCGGCATCAGGACCGGAGGTTGAAGCAGGTACTGCTTGATCTCCTCGAAAGCGGTCTGACACTCTTTATCCCATACATAGGTGGCACCTTTCTTCATGAGCCGAGAAAAGGGCTTACACTTGCCGGCCAGATTCGCGATGAATCGGCGTATATAGGCTATGTGGCCTTGGAACCCTTGCAGTTCCCGGACGGTACCTGGGGGAGGCATCTGGCTAATCGCCCTGATTTTCTCTGGGTCGATCTCAATACCCCGGTATCTTACCACAAATCCAAGGAACTTTCCGGAGGTGACCCCAAAGGCACACTTCAACGGGTTCATCTTCAGGCATCGAGACCGGAGGAAGCTGAACACTTTCTCAAGATCTTTGAGATGGTCCTGACGCTGGCGCGATTTGACAACCAAGTAGTCGACGTAGCATTCCACCAGTGTGCCGAGGATTGGCTTGAATATGCGGTGCATCTCCCGTTGATAGGTGGCACCTGCATTCTTCAGGCCGAAAGGCATGACCCGGTAGCAAAAGGTACCTTGGGGGGCCCTGAAGGCAGTGAACTCCTCATCCTCAGGGGCCATCCGAATTTGGTTGTATCCGGAGTATCCATCCATGAAGTAGAGGGCTTGGAACCCTGCCGTGGCATCAATCAACAGCTCTGTCACTGGAAGGGGAAAATCATCCTTCGGGCAGTGGCGGTTGAGATCGCGGAAGTCGATGCAGACTCTGATCTGCCCGTTCTTCTTCCTGACCGGCACAATGTTGGCCAGCCATTTGGGGTACTGAACTTCCCTCACGAAGTTGGCTTTGATAAGCTTGTCAACTTCGGCCTCAACCATGGCACTGTGGGATGGGTGCATCTTCCTGGGAGGCTGCTTGAACCCGCGATGGTTCGCCGGGAGACCAAGGCGGTGGACGGCTACCTGAGGATCTAGCCCCGGCATCTCGTCATAGCCCCAAGCGAACACATCATGGTGCTGCCTGAGAAAGTACACGTACTGCTGCCGCTCCTCAGAGGGCATGGCGGCACTAACCAACGTGGGTCTTGGATCGGCCTCGGTTCCAAGGTTCACCTGTATTAACTCATCGACCGTGGCGGGGACGCCCTCCTCGAAGGCTGGGGGTTCGTCTTCCATATCCTCTCCACTCGGGGAGGGATCTTCCACGGGAGAGACTGCGTTGGCAACTGCATTGGGGCTACCAGATCCTGCTGGGCCACTGGTGCTGGCGCGGGCGGTCGCGGCCATCTCATCAGGAGACTCGCGGACCGTCAAGACCATGGCGACGTCCAACCGTTGAATCGGGAGGACGTAAGCGTCATCCAGACTTGCCCAGGGATCACTTGCAACAGCGACAGGCTCAACCTCACCTGCCAGGATCTGCTTATCCTTGCTCTTGTAATAGTCCGCGTCCAGATAGCGGGCTTCACACGAGGCAAAAGGAGAGGCATCTCCTTGAAGCACGCCTACTCGACCATTAAGGGAGTATTTGAGGCATTGGTGGTATGACGAGGGAACCGCCGCGTGAAGATGGAGCCATGGCCTGCCCATCAATGCGTTGTACGCAGTGTCCTGAGAGACTACCATGAATTCGGTGTTGGCAACCAAGTCACCGAACTGGGTCTTCAAACGTATCTTGCCGACCGGGGTTTGCTCGGTGCGGTCGTACCCCTGGATCCTGAGGTCGGAGGGAATCAAGTCATCCTCAGACAACCCCAATCTCCGGAGCGTCCGAGTTGGAATCAGGTTAATCCCGGACCCCGTGTCGACAAGACAGCGCCGGACTTCAAGGCCATTGAACTGGCCAGTGACATACAGCGGACGGATGTGTCCCTGTATAGGAGGGTCTTCATCCTTACCAGAGAACGAGATAACTGCCTGACATTCGGCGTCCTCGATCGTTTCGGCGTGAAAGGCCTCTGCAGCCGCAACCTCTGTCTCAAACTGGAGGGGGCTTTTCAGGGCTTCAGCGAGTGCCTCGCGCATCTCAGATGACATGCGCAGAGCCTCAAGGATGGAGAGCCTTGCTGGGATGTCGGCCAAGTGCTTCAGGACATCATACTTTTTGGCCAAGCGCGAGCCCCTGGTTGCAGGAAGTTGCTCTGCGGTTGGTGGCATGACGGGCCTTGCCGGTTGGATCGGCGGCCGACTGGTACTTGGCGCATCTCGCTGTTCACTGGTCACAGTCCGGGAAATGGTCACCGTACTGGAGTCAGGAGGCCGGGATGGACTTGTGGCAGGGCGGAGCTGGTCGCGACGCGGCTGAGGCGGTTCTGCCTGGTCCCACACCACAAACAGTGGCGGAGGCGAATCTGTCATCCCCGGATGGGGGGGCTGCGCACGCCGAGCTCGATCTTGAGCCTGCTGCCTAGTCTCAGTGGCGTGCACGGCCTGGCTGGAGGTACCAACGGCTGTGCCCCGGTGACTCCTGTTGCTGCGGTTCTTCCGACGGTAGCGACGACCGGGGACACTAGGGAGGTCCTCCTGGTGTTCTTCAACGTCGGGAACCGAAAAGGGATTTACCAGCTCGACGGTGTTAACCGAAGCGTACCCAATACCATCATCGGACGAATCATCCATCACCGGGCGGATCCGAGGAGGGACCCCCATCTCCGGGGGCATGAAATCGCCGAGAGTGCGGGATAGTGGCGGAACTGGCGGGGCGCGCTCTTCCTTCTTGCGCTGCCGCCGTTTGCTCCTCTTGGAAGAGGCAGGCTGGGACGACGATGCCAAAGCAGCACCCGCGGATTCTGGGGGCTCAGGCTGATTCAAGCGCGCACGGATGATTCCACGGGCGCGAATGGTCGTCTTGCGGGCCATCCAGTTATTATACTTCTGGGATCCGCGGTTGGAGACCAGCTGCCATTCGTCCTCGTTGCCACTATCGTCATCTGATCCCACGAATACGCCCGCCACTTGTGCCGGAGCTGGGCCCAACCTGATTACATTGTTGTTAATCTGGTCTTGGAGCCAGTCCTTAAACACATAGCACCGCTGGATGGTGTGCCCCAGGGCCCGATGGTAGGGGCAGTAGCGGGGGTTATTCGTAAGATGTGCCTCCTCTGGCTTCCAACACTCAGGCAGTCGCACAATCCTCTGCTCCAGGGCGCTCCGGAAATAACCGGGGACCTGATCCTCATGGAATGAGTAAGTCAGGTGTCGCGGGCCCCTGGGAGCGTGGTCTTGACGAGGGGCTGGAGGGGCCTGCCGAGGAGGTGGACCCTGATTATCTCGCCTGGGTTGCGGCGGTACATTACGCGGAGGGGCCGGCCGGTTCTGAGGCTGCCGCTGCTGGGCCGGGAACTGAACCCGTGGAGGCGGATTCCTGTGAGGCTGTGGAGCTGGCCTCGCCGGCAGCAGCTCCAACGGCCTGGGGGCCTCTATCTGGGAAACAGCAGCGGGCTCAGCCCTACTGACTCTCCTTGCAGGAATCATAGGAGGCAGCGGGTGTGCCTGGCTGGCCTGTTGCAGGGCTTCCTCAAGACGTTGAGCTTTGTCTGAGAAGTCCCTGAACCTTCCGGGGTAATTCTGAGTAATCAGGGAAGGGACCAGCTCGGTCTTGACGTTCCCGACGCACATTGTCAGCAACTTCTCTTGAGTCAATGGCATGTCAAGGGAATACGTGAGACCCTTCCATCGGGCGACGAAGTCCGCGACTCGCTCATCAGGCCTCTGCTTGCAGTTGAAGAGGTCTGCGATACTTGTCTTCCGGGTCGTGGAACTGAACTGGTAGAGGAACTGTCTACGGAGGTCCTCCCAGCTGGTTACCGACCCGACGGGGAGCTGGCTGTACCAGACAAATGCTGGCCCTTCCAGTGTCTGAACAAAGCAGCGAAGCTTAGCGGCCTCTTGCTGCGCCGGAGTCCCCAACATAGGCCCGCACCTCGAGTTGAAGTGGGCTAAATGCTGTGGCGGATCTCCAGTCCCGTTGAAGGGGGCAAAAGTGGGATTCCCGAATCCCGGAGGCGCCGGCATGTCATCCACCCATGCTGGGTAGGGCTTGCCGTCCGGTGGGATCGCCACCTGCCGAGTCTCCAAGGCTTCCAAGCGGGCAATGAGTGCCGCCATCGGATCGTCCGGACATGGGTTCCAGTCCTGGCGAGGATCTCTAACCACGAGCGCATTGCATGGCCCTTCAATCGGGTCGTCGACCGGGTCGTCGAACTCGGCAGCTCGTGGGATGGCGGGCGGAGCGGCCCTTGGGGCAGCGGGAGGAATCCGAGCGGGATCTCTCAGGTAGTCACGCCGCTCGGGAGGGTGTGGCGAAACATACCGCGCCCTCTTGCCATAGGCAATGGCCTCTCTCCTGTCGGCGAACACGGCGTAATCACGGTTGCCCTGGAGAGTCTCGTCGAGGAGCGGTTGTTCCGGTCCCTGCTGTCCTGGCCTAGGATCACCGTAGTCAGGCCGCCGTTCTGCAGCGCGCTCGGCGAGGAGCTGGTCAACCAGCCTCTTCTGTTCGGCGAGCTGCTGACGTAGCGTAGCCTTCTCGGGATCCTCCTCTGCCCTCTGCATGGAGGCAGATGGGTCGGCAGGCCTTATAGCCTCGCTGTGCTCTTTTCCTTTGCTGACGTTTCGGCTCAACGTCAGTGCTTCAGTGGGTGCGGGGAGCCCCAGGAGGTTTCTCTGATGACGAGTAACTCTCACTGATGGATCTGACGACGGCTTGTCTTCGGGGGGGAAGCCCCCGTCGAGAAGTTCCAAGTCGTTCCCCTCTCCCGACAGGTCAGCCATATTGACCGTTCCTGTCCCTGGGGATATACCCTCAGGGCCACCCAGCGAATCGGGCTGTCGGCGAATCACACTGAAGCGTAGGGCAGCGTACTGCCCCCATCCACGGATATACACGTGGGGAGTGGCTTCCTCGATAACTTTGCGGAGTACTTGAAAGCACTCAACGCATCGTTGTTGGAGGGCCTCGTGGCGCTCAAATGACCCGGGGTGCCGAACCGCGGGGAGCATGGCCAGGTCAATTTGACGGCACTGCTCACCAATATCCTCCAGGTGCGCTTGACTCCCGGGGTATGACATTTTTAGGTGGTGAAGACAGGAGCGAGTCTCCCGGAGAGTTCGGCGGAAGCATTCGAACTCATCCGGGGTGAGCGATTCGGGTGCATCAAAGCCCGGTCCCGCGACTGGCCAAAACTTCTCAGGGAAGTGGCGCTCTGCAAGGACGGTCCAGAAGCTCCACGACTCAAACTCGGGACCCAGATCTCCTTGGTCCTCTTCCATGGCTGGGAACGGACGGGGAACTGGTAGTGGTGCCGAGGCGGGCCGCCGGGCCGACGGGCTGGCCGGCGGTGAATACGGCGAACAGGCCGATTGGCCTCCATATCCCGGGCCGCCCTCTGAGGGTGGCGGTGCCCTGGCTACCACATCACGATAGGACGGGCCGGCGAGCGAACATCCTGCCGTAGCATCGGTGCTCGCCGAGGGTGCACTAGATCGTGGTTCGACCGTCGGTCCCCAGAAAAAGTCTCCGGCTTCTCCGATCGAGGCGGAAGGCACTTCCGGAGGGGCCGGTACCAACCGCAAGCTTGATCCCTGGGGGTCTACCAGGCCCTCGTTACTCCGGATATACTTTCGGAGAGAAGCGGGGATCACATCGATCTCGCTCTCGGGGAGCACGAGGCTGACGTGCCGCATTCCTACCCCTGCCCTTGACTGGCGGGATTGGGGAAGGGGCTCTGTCGCCGAATCGTACTCCGCCTCTGAGTCAGAGAAGCAAACCGGTCGGATCTCTGTCCGGAATTCCGCAACATTCTTCCCTCGGCGTCGACGCCTTGCCTTCCTGCCCCTGGGTGGTTCTTCGGGGCAGGGCTGATCTCTGTCCTGGCGTCCTCCGGCCTCACTGGTGCTGGGGCCAAGAGGACTGGGAACCAAGGTGCGAGGGGCACCGGGACAGATATCAAAGGGGACGCGGGGAGAGATGATTCCGGGCAGGACTCCGGGCCGGGATCGGAAGGTGGGATGACCCATGCCTCCTGGATCGGCCACACAGAGTAGATCCTGCCGGTGAATAGCGCTACCGCGAGGTGGTCCGCGGTGGCTACTGCCAGTGCCAGCAACCGGGAGAGTCGACCCAACCTGCCTTTGGGGCGGTCGGGGCCTCGATCCAGGTCGGGCATAGGAGTTCCCCTGCTCAGGATGCGCAAAGGCCTGGCGACTGGAGCCAGCAGTGGCTTGGGCCAATGCGGCCGCTGTTGCTAGAGCCCCAAGGTGGGAATCCTCTTCCGCTCGTGCCCGACGTTGGCGTCGAGACAGACGAGTCGGGATGAGCGGCGCGGGCAGGTGGAGAGCCCGCTCTTCGACTGGAGAGGCCTGACGGCGGTGTCGCCGTGGCCTGGCGGGAGTCCTTACCGTAGATCCCTGGAGAGAATCCCGGAGAGGGTGATCCCGGGCCTCTTCCACCTCATCCGCGTAGGGAAGGGAACTGTCAGAGCGCTCCGGGGATAAGCTCCCGAAGCGGTTGGACGTTGAGGTAGGCAGCGGTGCCTCCCTGCGCGGCCCTCGGGGGCGGCGGTGGTGGCGAGGCGCAGCCTCCTCAAGGTCTAGGCGAGCCATTTCCCCAGTGGGGATGACTCCCTCTTCCTCGTATCTCCGCACCAGGGTGTTGATCACCCTTCTCTGGATGACCTCCAAGGGGGAGAGAGGGCGTGGTCGTCCCGCAATTGCGGCTGCTGGGACGGCTGTGGAACGGGAGGGACCGCGCGGAGTAGCCGCGTCGGTGTTTCCCCTGTCCCTGCGCCAGTGGGCGGGTGGCGATCGGGCACTGGATCGGGCGACCTGATTTCTGAAAGCAGGGAGAATGACCCATTAACACTGACAGGAAAAAGGAATCGACAACCAACCATTAGTGCCACGACGCCTTCCGTGGGGGGAACCCAGGCCCTCGACGTTGCGAGACGGAGTGCCCGATGTCCCTTCCCCAGCCCCTGGCGGGTAAGACTGAATGCTTGGCCGGGCAACACGCCGGTCTTCCAACACCTCTGAAATCCATCGGTCTTCGTATCGAGGAGAAGAGATTCACGTCGGGTTCACCATTTTTCTGTTTCGGTGCGGATGTGCGTCGGGTTACGCTGTTCCGCCAGGACGCGTTCGCGCGTGCACCCGTCAACCCGAGGGGATGGGCGCGCGGCTTGTGGTCCCGCAGTCCCGCTTTCCAAGGGCGGGCGGCGTTCGTCCCTTATTCAGGGGCGTCTGCTCCTTGATCGAAACCGGGATGATGGGATGTCGGCTCCTCCTTCCTTGGACGTCTCCTCGGAACTCGTCGCCTAATCCGGGTCTCCCTCATAGACTTAAGAATGTTCGTGAATCTCGTTCCCGGCGCCATATCTTCATGGACACCGGTTAATTACGCTGCTTCCGCCCGGACGCTCCAAGGAGTCTTGGCGGGGCAGCAACCTGCGGTGAGAAGGCCGGGTGGCTCTGGGTGCTGGGGGCGTGTCGTAGCACTGCGGCTCTGCACGTCTGTCTTCCGTCCCTAATAGGGCTTCTCGAAGGCATGATGGCCTGAGGCATCCCGTACTAGGTGCGGGGAACTGTGTCACCTGAGGTTTTCCTCAGCTTCCCATGTTTAACACGGGGTATGCCGCGAGTTTAACGTCCAGCGGGGACGGCATCGGACCGATCAACACGAAAAGTGGATCAGATGACAGAACCCCTTGCGGGGAACCTCCGACGCTGGGGCCAGCACATGGGCGGCTTCCCAAATGATGTGGAGTGGAGTGAAGTGGCATGACCCCACCGGGATGTGGCGGCCCGGGTAAGGATCAGGATGGATGATGGAGTGAAGAGCTTGGACCCCGTAGAGGCTTCCTACGTACCGCGCGTTAGCACGGATCAAAGTCGACGTAGTTCGGGTATACAGTTTAACGTCATGCTGGACGTCGGCAAGCCGACTCACGAAGAGGTCTAGACCGCCGGGCGGAGGATTGAACCGGACCACCTCGCACAGAGGGGGGTGGAACGGCCGGGTGGATCACAGTTTCACGTCATGCTGGACGATAAAAAGAGAAATGGAAAAAGGGGCTGTGGGGAGGCACAGTGGAGATACACACGGGCAGTCTCCCACAGGGGCGGATTCATAGGTGAATCAATGCAAGCGTGAACCCTGGAGGGGTCCACTGATGGAAGAACCGACGTAAATACGACCGGGACGACTAGGTGGCGGGCTTGGACCTCAGGGAGGCTTCCTACGTACCCTGTATAGAAGACAGGGATCAAAGTCCACGTAGTTCATTCTGTCAGGACTTACGCACTTGAGACAGCCCGGGTGGCAAAACTCAGTTGGAAGGGACTTGGACCGAAAGCAGAAGACACCTCGATCCCAGTCATACCCTCTACTGGCTTCGGCAGTGGGGAGGCGCAATGGAGATACACATGTGCAGCCTCCCACGAGAAACTAGGGGTTTGTAATACCCTGCCCCCGCAGGGAAAAGCCACTCCCATTAAATCGTCCCAAAAGGGGGACAATCCCGACATCCCTGCAGAGACGAGCGGGTGGGGGCCACGTCCAAACCGGGGGAGACCCTGCGTGCGAAGCACGGGATCGAATGATGCGGACGGTTTAACGTCTTGCCGGACGAAGTACAGTTTAACGTCGTGTGTTAAGGACGAAGCGGACGGTTTAACGTCTTGCCGGACGAAGTACAGTTTAACGTCGTGTGTTGAGGACGAAGCGGACGGTTTAACGTCTTGCCGGACGAAGTACAGTTTAACATCGTGTGTTGAGGACGAAGCGGACGGTTTAACGTCTTGCCGGACGAAGTACAGTTTAACGTCGTGTGTTGAGGACGAAACACTTGGCAGTTTAACGTCTTGTAGCGCGGACGATGGGGGCTAGGCGGTTTAGCGTCGTGCAGCTTGGACGTATGTGCAGTTTAACGTCATGCTGGACGTATCTGCAGTTTAACGTCATGCTGGACGAATATGCAGTTTAACGTCATGCTGGACGTATCTGCAGTTTAACGTCATGCTGGACGAATATTGCCGCCGACGGGTCCGTGTCACTTCGCACGAGCCTGGAAGGCTGCACGGGAAGACAGCGCACGGTGCGGGCACCTGCGATGAAGACCATCGGGCGCCACGCAGGCGGGTACCCAAAGGGGGTCAAGGGAGGCGACCCTGGCGGATTGCGCGCAAAAGAGGAGCTTTGCGCGCAAAACCGCGGATCGGCGCACAAAATGGCGGGATGGCGCGCAATTGGGCCAGCGCTTCGCGCGCGGATGATGGGATTGCGCGCACCGGGCTTCGGGTAGTGCGCAGGGGCAACGGCTCATTCTCTAACGAATGGCCACTTTGAAGATGGGGGGGTGCGCGCAATCGGGTTGGATTGCGCGCACCCGGGGGCAATTGCGCGCAAGAGGCTTCTTTTGCGCGCAAAGGCCTTCGGGTTGAAATTTATTCAAAGGGAAGGAGCCAAGGGGATTGCGCGCGAAGGCGGACCCCAAGGCTCTATTGCGCGAAAGAAAGGAGGTTACCTGAAGATCGGCATTGCGCGCAGAAGGGGGTGAATTGCGCGCGCGGGAGACCGTTCGACTTCCAGCAACCTTTGAAACGTTGGGGGTCGCCTAGTATTTATAGGCAACCCCGGGCGCGGAATCCAAGGCGCGAGCGCGGAATTCTCCTCGCGGGCGCGAAATTCTCCTCGCGGGCGCGGAAACGGGCACGGCGCGCAAGGGAGTTGCACGCATCTCGGGGGTTTTGCGCGCGGATCATCATCTTTGCGCGCAGACCTCTGAAATTCCGCGCAAGGCCTCCGGGCCCTCCGAAACATTCTTCCGACTCCAAATATGACCTCGCTTTCCGCATCCGGAGCTTCGT
This sequence comes from Viscum album, assembly GCA_963277665.1. NCBI lineage: Eukaryota > Viridiplantae > Streptophyta > Magnoliopsida > Santalales > Viscaceae > Viscum > Viscum album. Next base: position 1,513,060,612 of record OY728134.1, on the reverse strand, counting down.
TTGGGAACAACGGACTTTTCCGGCGTCTACAATTGGGTTCTAACAGAATTATCTACACATAAATCTAAATGGAAATCATTCACTTTTCATAAGGATCCCATAGAAATTAAATGGGTTTCATAAAATGTACAAATGGTATAAATTAAAATCATAAATTAAATCCCCTGAAACAAAAACTATGAAATCCAAAAATAATTATATAATAAAAGAAAATATAGTTTCAAACCTAGAATATAACCCCATTAAAGTATATTTCTTTGAAAATTGAAGATCAGTAAGAAAAATGGATTTTCATAAAATATCTCCTAAAAGGATTTGATTTTTCACACTACATTACAAAAACCATTTCTTAAGATGAACAGAATAATCCTTAAATATTTTATTCAACAAATTCCAAAAATCAAACCTTCTTAAAACTTATATAATTTTATAAGAAGATAAGTAGTTAAAATCCTGGTAAAAAAATCATTTAAAATATTTCAAAATTCCTTTATTGACAACCCCCATCATTAAAAGGATAGAAATTTTTTTTAATTAAAATTAATAATGTGTAATTAAAGTATCATTAGATATTAAAAAAAACTGTGTTTCCATTATGGAAAGTATAACATTTGTGGGAAGTAAAAAATGATATGGATGAAAATAATATAAATGAAATGGTAATTATTCTTTAAAAAATGAATTTTCACAAAATAATGCATTAGTATAAAAATTTATTTTCACATATATAATTTATAAATACAAAATAACACCATAATAGGTTTTAATAGATGAATCTAAAATGATAATAGTCAAAGGATAGTGACTATGAATCAAGAAAAAATATTTAATTCAATAAAACCGCTTATGGATTTTTTTTAAATTTTAATAAAAACTAAATGAGAATTATAATATTAAATAAAACATTTTATTACATTAAATATAATAGGATCATGATAAAAATGAAAATAGGTTAGTACTTATACCATTGTAAAGGAAACATAGTTTATATCATAAACATGTTTCAAGGGATTCAAATTTAAGGCAATGGAACCCTTGCCTTATTCCCCTAAATAGTTTGACGCACTCTAAAATATTTTATAATAGATAAAAATATATTAGTAAAAAATTTCTGGACCAAATTAATACCTAAAAAAATTTAATTTTTATTTATACTCTATTTTTACATGTATATTGTTATTTTTTCTTATTTCCTCACCACAGATGATTATAGTATTCATTGTTTCAACATGTTTTGTAGAATTGGTGTTAGTATTCAATTTTCATAAAAATATAATAATTACATGTTCATTAATGTTACTATAATGTATGACTATAGTTATTAATTACTTTTAAATTTACTTTGAGGAGTATATTTTTCTCTATATAAGAAGTTGAAATAGATAATGAGCATTTTCGATGATTTTCAACATATAAAGTGCGTTTTCGTTATTACTATGATAAATATTGGTGAATTATTTCTAGAAGAAAAACTAATTATTATTTAAATATAAATATATATATCTTATTATATTAATTATTCTTTCATAATCATCCATGTCATAATTTCATAGAATTGTTCAGATAAGTGTTAAAAGTGACCCAATCCTGAACATTCCAATATTATTAATGATTGAAACGTGATGTAGTTGTAATATAATTACAGAAGTAGAATACTGAAATAATTTAGTGATTATTTAAATATATATCAAAATTATAAATTATTTAGATATATAATTAATGGATATGAATATATTACATTATTTGACTTAATGATTTTCCTCTTAGTAGATTAGTTTTAAACTATTAAATTACTAATAATCATTTTTTGATTTTATCATTGATAAATTATCCAATATTTCATACCAAAACCGTAATTATGTCATGAAAATCATAGTTTTTCAATTACAACCATTCTCATAACAATATATTTAGGGTTCTAATGAAATGAAAAATATAAATTGATTGTTCCATGGAGGAAATAGTCTACCCATACACATGGATGGTGTTTTTATTTTCCATAGACAAAGATAATAAGTGATATAGTTTATTATTTAATATTAAAAAATATGTTACAAATATTATAACTTTAAAATAAATTCCCTATTAGGACTATCCCTATTGGTTTTTTATGCAAAACAAAGCATGCGGTGTTATGGAGGAGGTAGTTCACAAAACACAGGATTTATGTTTTCAATTTTCTTATATGATAAAGGGGAGATGGTTAATTCTTGAACCACATTTCTAATAATATACCATCATAATAATGATAATTATTATAACATTGTGGTATGTTAAAATAAATTTTATGGAATAATAAATTCGTATATAAATATAAAAAAGATGGGTTATGAACTTAAACCACACTTGTTGGGGTTTCTCCATTGAAAATGGTATTAAACTCTCAAAGGATGGTATATTGAAAAAAATACTCACATTAATTTAATAGGAATGTTTAGGATATATTGTGTAAGATATTTTTCTAAAAATAAGTGTTTTTAGGGGAAGTTCGGAGTGGAGTGCCCCTTTTATAAGTGAAAATGAATGGAATTATTAAAAGTACAAAAATCATTTAAATAATGGGACATCACACTCAATAAAATTTAGGAAAAATTAGAAAAAATTGAGTTTTTAAGAGATAAGGATAATAAAAAAAATATAAATTTTTTTATCCATGTTTGTCCCTTTACCCAATATCTTACATATTTTTATCATTTTGTATTTCACAACACTAAATAGGTTTTACATGTATAATTTATCCTCTATGACCAAAAAAGTATTTTATATAATTTGGACCTAATAATTAAAAAATATGAGTCAATTTTTTATGAATCATTTTTTAAAGGCATAAATAAGAATTCTAAAATATATATATATAATATTTAAAAAAAAAATATAAATATACCATAAATTTCCTAATGGAAAATATGGGTTTATAAATTAAATAAATAATTTCTAAAATTTTAAATTCAAAAATAAAATACATATTTTTTATTATGAAAATTTATCAAAAACATATAATTCATAATAGTATTATAATAATATGAAAAAATCAATATTAGAAAAAACACTACATTAGACTATGAATCTAAAAATAAATTATTTAATAAAAATCCAAAAAATATACCTAAAGCATATATTATTATAATTAATAAAAAATTATGTTCAGTTTTTTAAAAATTTATTTCAAAAATTTGAGAATAAAAGATATAATTAAAATCCCAAAATATAGTGTAAAATTGTCCATATGGGAAAAATATCCTTTTAAAATGTTAAGAATTATTTGGTCAAATTTCCTATTAATTTACTAATTAATTCTTTGGTAATATATTATTCATATAATCAATTTATTTTATTAATATTTTATAATATTATACATTGTTTAATTAAATGAAACAATATTTTTAGAACAATAGATTTTTATGAATAAAATAATTTTCAAAGATGTTTTATCTCTACTAATTATATTTCATTAGTCTTAAAACTTGTCTTTATTTTCATTATTCAAATATTTCCTATTATTTTTACTCTTATTAACGAATTAATATTAAATGGATATATTTTAATATTTATATCTAATATATATATATATATATATTACTTATTATATCACGGTTTATATTTTAGTTCGTTGTTTCCTATGGACAAAGCAACCAAATAAAATATTTATTTCAGGAAAATATGTAGTGATATATGAGTACATTACATGTGGTATCGAAATTAAATAGAAAATTTTATTGTTAAAATTCAATAAAAAAGTATAATATTTATTTTCTTATTTATTAAATAATTTTTCAGTAATTATGTTCCCATAGTCATTCATAATATAATTTTATATCATTTTCCAATTAGTTAGTTATACTAAATCAAACATGAATGTATCTTAATTAACAGATGATTATAATTTTGAAAGTTTGTTTTTTGAAATAATATCTTTATTATAGAAGAATAATGATATTATGTATATACTATTAAAGTATTGAATCTTATATAAATAGATTTTAATAAACAGGAATCATGCTAGATAAAAAATTTGATATGTTACTTCATAGAGTAGGTATTCTATAAAATTCACAGTCATTATTTCAATTTACCAGTGAATGAGTGGAAAGGATAATAGATCATAATTTAAATATTAATTATATTTATTAAATTATTAATTTCATATTTAGTCTTCAATTTTACCCTCATTGTCAGCAAAGAGAGATGGCAGTAAAAAAAAAGATTTTGCTTTATTGATATAGTAGTCAACATAATACATGAATCACAGTTTCATTTTTATTAATTGAAAAGGATAAATGTGGTTAATGTTTATTCATAAAAAATAAGGCAATTAAATTTAAATAAAAGTATACTATAATTATATAGTAATTATATAATTAGGTACTAGAAAGTAAGAATGAAATGGAAAGCATTTGGGGAACAAGTACCCATAGTGAGGACTTGGGATTTTTCTTGGGAGAATCCATTAAAATAGAGGACTTATGAAATTATATTGTGACTAGAAGATCATGTAAAATAAAAATTGTTTATGTTTTGTAAAGAGGTAATTCTGTAATAATTAAAGTAAATTTAAAGGTTGGTGAGAGGTCCATTTTAGATGTTTTGAATATTGAGTTTTTTAAAATTATTACCACATCATATGAAAGTAAAACATATTAAACATAACATGTGGCTCAAAAAAATATAATAAAGAAGGTAGGGATAATATAAATTCTATAATCCCTCAACCATTTATTTTCAATTTTTTTTAAAAATTAAGTCCATTACTATTATATTGTTTACTTTTACCATTTTTTCTTTTTCCATGGTTACAAATTATTACTTAAGTAATTTATTCTAATTAATAAAAAAATATAGACCTTATTAAATATATATAAAATAAAAATATAAAATATAAAATCCATTTTATTATATAAAATTTCTATATGAAAAATAAATCCATTTTATCATTTTTAAATGTAACGATTAAAAACTTATTTTTACAAAAAAACTGTAATTTTGAGCATAAAAATTATGTACAGGGAACAAATTTCTAGTACTTTCATTTCATGATATGTACTGGTTTATTAAAATAAAAATAAATTTTATGAGGATTTAAAATCAATATAAAAAAAATTATAAAAAATATTATCTAGTTAAAACAAAATTAAAAAAAGTTTATATTAGAAAATATTACTAATGTTCATAAAATGTATACCATTGATTTACTAAATTAAACACTATATTTTTAAAAAGCATATTTTTTTTATTAATTTGTTTTGTTAATAATTAAACTACTTATTCTTGGTTATATATTCATAAAATGTATTATTTAAAAATATATTTTTCACTATTCACCAAAAAAATCAATAAGAAAATCCCAAAAAAATAATTCCAAATATAATATTTATATTTTAAGGCTCTGAATTATTTTTATTTTTTAAAATTGAAATTATAAATTTTATAAAATTTCCTTTAAAAAAATACAATATAAAAAAATTTCATTTATTAAAAAAAATTTATGTTTTTAAAACTTGGTGTTGTAAACAGTATATCTTATCAATTTCCAATTAAAAAAATATTTTCATATTAGTTGAGATGTAATTTTTTTTAATGTTTTCAATTTGTTAGGATAAAATATAAAAAACTTCATAAAATTGTTCCTCTAATAATTACTAATTTTATATTAAAATATTTTTAATAAAATTCCATTAAAATCACTTATTTTTATTCTAAAATTAAATATCATTGATGTATTAATACTAAAATCATTATTTAAATTTTATAAATACATCATATCAAAATTTAATAATATTATCAATATAAATATTAATAGTTAATGAATAAATAAATATATTTATATTATTTTTATATTATATTTGTATTTAATTGTCACTTATCTTATTCTAAAGTTACCTAAAAAAACACAACATTTGTATACCAATTTAATACAAATATATCCAACAACCATATTCTTAATGACCATTTTTATAATGACTATATTTGAAATTAACAATTTCATATTGACTATGTTTCATTCCTTTATATTTATGTGCTCGAACTAAGCATTATAATTTTATATTTTAAGCCACCGTTCTCATTATCCTTGTATTCATTTAGATCTCACAAACTGAATTTACAATTCAAGATTTTTTCTATCATTATAGATTTTCTTTGTCCATTGGTGATCATAAAGGGTGAAGATGATCTAGGAGATCTTCTAATGTTAAGGATTTTATTCTCATCCATTTTTTTCCACTTTTAATTTATACACTTTTGAATGATGTAGTGATCCATATGGACTAATAGTTTTGTTTATGTGATTTATTATATACTTGTATAAAGAATTATTAATTTTTTGTTATTTCCATTCCTATATTATATCAATTATTACCTAATATATTTTAATTCCTTTAGTAAAGAAAAGTAATTATTAAAATATAGTTCATGGAAGGAATATGCTTCATACTAACATAGGGCATTAAAACTGTGTAATTATTTTACCATTTTTCATATCATGTTTCTTAAATTCAAAATTAACTCACAATAGGAGTACATATCATTAACAAAACATGATTTTAGTAAAATCAATCATTAAAACTAACAAATTTATTTATTGATTTATTTGTCAAATTTAACAGCTTTACTGAATCATTTTCATATAAATATAATAACATTATATAGAAAATTTCCATATAATAAAAAATAACAGAATGAAAGTTAATAATAACAAATGAATAAAATTGATTTAAATAGAAAAATAATTTTTATAAAACATAATCACATTCATCACATCATAATCACCACATAGATATCAATTTTATCCCATTATTTCTAATCATTTATTATTCCATTAATGATAAACTTGATTTATTCAATTACATATTAATTTATATTATTGAAACATATCTTTAAGTATATATAACCATAAATTCAGTGCTTACCATTTTATTAATGTATAAATAATCCATCAAAAAAATTAATATTTATAACAACATTAAAACTAATTTTCTATAGAAATTATATAAAAAATCTAAAAAATCATTTAAGAAGTGCATAAACAATAAAAAACCCTTAAATTTACCTCCAACAAAAGAAATAGGTTTCCTATATAAAAGAGCATGAAAAATCCTCACAAGTAATGGGGATATAACTCTTCAATAAAGAATGGAAAGTAAAGAAATGTCCAAACTAGTCACAGAGAGATGGAATCAAATTTTGAAAGAACTAACACCTCAATATATTACTATAAAAATATTGATTTATCATAACTATTAATGATATTTACTGAATTCCACTAACAAACAAGTCTTCTATGTGCAATCAATGGATAAATCAATTCTTATATTTATTAAATTAAAGGAAGTCCTATGGATAAGAATATACATTAAAAATACCCCATGAAAAATGAAATATATTGATTATAATACAACCTTTATTTCTATTAAAATATATAAATTATACCATTAAAAACACCCAATGGGATATCAAGTACGCAATTCATAGCCACCAGGTATACAGTCACTCACCTAGATGACCCCCTATCTATTCACTCCAAGGTATATGGTGGTTATTACATATTATTTATAGTATAAACTACTAGAAAATCCCCCTAACAACTCTATCTATCACTAAAAACCCAAAAAATAACTTTATGATACAATATTTTAAATCTAAAATCTTAAAAACATGAATTTAATAACATAAATTAGTGAATGGATTCATTAAAAACTCTCCACCATAGGACTTGTCATCCTCAATAAGCTTAGTTAAGAATCTATAATGAAAAAAATATGAGTATTGGGATCTCGTGTTAGCATTTCATTCCTTGGTATCCTTTTAAACACTCCCATTTTAACACCCTGATATTTTTATGAAATGTATTTTTTTTAATTTTATGACTTGTGTTGTACGCAACACAAAGATAAGCTTGTGTTACATGCAAGACTGAGTATAAGCGAACAACTAAATATTATAATGTTACCTTATAATATATCCATTATAATGGTAGGTATGAACAGTTTCAACTAAATTATGATAATATTATTTACACATGTATATATAATTAAATCTTTTGTGAGAAATTAATTATAAACGAAAATTAATCCCTTTTTAAATAAAAGGTAATGTTTTTCTGAAAGACTATTTAAATGCAAAAAAGGGAGTTTTTTAAATAATAAAATCACTCTTGATGGATTTTATTAAAGGAATATATATTTAATACATTAAATCTAATTTTAAAATTAATATTAAATTTTTCCATGATATTATATAATAACAATGTTAATTATTCAAATAAAAGAAATATTTTTCAAAAAATGATGTTTTACCACCTTTTGATGGAACTCCCAATTTAAATATAGTTTTTAACACATTTTTATTATATTTTATAAAATAAACATCATATTTGTAATAATGATATAAATATTAACTTTAGATGAAATTTTGATATTTTTTAGATAAATTTCAAGTTTTGGTGAATAGTAAATAAAATAATAAATTTTAAATAAATACAACTTTTTTCATCAAAATAATTTATATAGTTAAGTTATATTATATAATGGTTTAAAATTAAAAATAGATTTAATTTTTATCATTTAATATAATTTAGATCATTTGCATTAATTTTACATTGAATTTTGATATAAATATATTTCAATCTTTTGTAATGTTTAAAATTTTAAAACTCATTTTCTCATTTGGACAATGGGGTTAATTTTAAATTAATTTTTAAAACTCATGTGTTTAAAATTAAAAAAAATCCATAATTTGAATTAGTGAGTCCAAATTATTTAAATAGGGTTCTTTCATTTTTTGGACATATGAATAGTAACTTTAGTAAGTTTTTGTTTACCATGATAAAAAAGATAAATCAGGTAATTAAAGGTAAAAATAATAGTATAAAAATACCATAACACTCATCCTAATATCATTATATGACTTTTGTTGACCTAAATCACCCTTGGGACGAAATGGTACCCTTTGGAAGCCACTTGGATGATATTAAGACATTTAATATATTTTATTAAAGAAAAGTTAAATATGTCTTACTCAAATTTTAATAACAATATCATTTTTCATATAGTGTTATATAGAAGATAAGTTTGAATTTAAATTCACATTTTAAATCTAAAATATTATTATTTATCATGATAATTTATTTTTAATTTTTAGGAAATAAATAATTTCATTAATGTCTTATACAATAATGTTGCTGAAACTATTTAATTGATGAAAATCAATAAAATAATTTTTATTAAAATTATAATTACCCTTAAAATACATAAAAACTGGATAAAATATTATTGTTCGAGTATATATAGACCATAATCATCCAAGGGGTTATTTATTGACCATTTATATCCATATGGAAAATATTATAACACTTATCATATTTTATTTAAAGTAATGTTAAAGTTGTCACATTCAAGTTTTTATATATGTAGAATTTTTTATATTGTATTTTCTAGAATATATATACTACTATAAGTATTCTTGTGAAATATAAGGGATATATCTTTATGGTGGTATTTTATTCCTAATATTTATTTCACATATAAATATATTAAATAATTTCATAAAATTGATGTAGTAGTTATTTTATTAATGGAAATATCAAATTAATGTTATTAAAAATATTAAAATAAATATAAGTTGGGATAATTAATATGACCAATTAATTTTATATAATACCTTTACCCTTTATGGTTATAATAAAAAATATTTTTTTTGGATGACATCTTATCTTAATATTTTTTATAAATCCAAGAAATAAATAGTGTCAAAATTGACACTAATGATATTTTTTCAAAATAATGTTTTATTAAATTATTTAAAAATAATAATATATTTTTAAAGATATAAAATAACTGATATTGTTTAAAATGTTCAAAAATGTTCATTTATTTTCTAATTTACATCAAATATAAAAATATTTCACTATTTTAATATTGAATAATTTGTCACCATAGATAAAATTAAAATAGAATAACTAAGGGTTGATTAAATTTATAAGGTTTAAATTGATATAAAAACATATATAAAATTTATTGGTTGATGATATTACGAAATAATATCATCTCATCTTAAAAAATATGATATTTTGGATGTTTTTCTAGGGGTTTCTTTTTTATTATAAATTATTATTTTTTAATATTCCAAATGTTCCCCTCACCTTAATTATAAAAGGGAACATCCTCTCTCACAACTTCACTTCATATTGAACATTAAATATCATCAAAACCTTTCCCATTTCCCTTATAAAAATCCTTAGTAACATTCTAGAGGTGCTGGTATTCTCAAAAGACCATCTTTGGTGCCTTTAAGAGGCGATATAGAGGGAGCTCTTCAAAGGGGAGGTAATATCCTATACTGATTCATTCAAAATTATTTCTTCTTATAATTAATTTTCCTAAGTTATTTCTATTATAAATTAATAAATATAATATCATCTATATATTGGTATGTTATTATGATTATGTAATAACCATATTTCATCTTTTATCCATCCTATAAAAAATGAAATCCCCACGCATGCGTATGTTTGGCATACAGTGTCCACGTCGTGGTATAATCTGATTTTCACCACCACCTTATATGGATGGGAATAATGATGTAAATAATAACTATATATGATTATTATAACATTATATATATTCTTCAACAAAATATATACCATCCACTTATATAAAATTTCACAATTAATGGAATGATATCATTGCTCGTGCATACGTACAACCTACCGTCTCCATGATGTGATGCAAGTAATTATCCATGATCTCATTTAAATAATGATTATATAAACGTATAGAATAAATAAATCTGATATATATTACATTATTATCACTCTATAAATTAAATATATAAAACCCAATAATAATAACTATTATTTATATGACAAAACACACAACAACTAATGCATTGAAGAAGACTGATAATGAAATATTATTAAACGGGTGATAATATGATCACATATGATATCATAAATATAAATATTCTCTTGGATTAACTTTATAAAAAACTTTAATACATTATAAAGTAGTTTTTTATACACAAAAAGGAACCCAAACCTAAGGTAATGAATTTTTTTGTCTCACTTAATTTCTGTGGGACATATGCCTTATACACCACCTCATTAATTTTTGTTGATTTTGTGATACCCATGATTGTTTTTATGATTAATATTCTGAATTTCATGGTGTTTACATATTCATATAATCTTCTTCATTTTTTGATTCATATTATTTGATTGATTATAATGTTGTAAGAGATAATTTCACAATCTCATTATTGTTCGAGATTGTTTATACGTAAGTATTTACTGGAGATTATTTTTCATCTATTTCCATGTTTTCTAAAAATTATTTCATAAAGTATTTTCATATTCTCCTATAGAGGTTTAAATTTGTTATTAATAATTTTTGACTTTTACTACATGGTTTGAAATGAATCTTTCTATCATTTTCTAATTGAGTTGATTTTTTAATTTTCTAGAAAAAGTATGAGCATAATTATTTTTTTAACTTATACAGTATAAATGTATTTTTATTATTTGCTAAAACCTTATTTTTATGAAGTTTTATTTATAATATTTCAAGTTTATTTTCCATGAAATTATTTTCTTTTAATATTTCAATATATTTTCAAAAAATTAAACTTGATCGAATAAGGAAGGATATTTTCCTCAATAATTAATTTCAAGTGTTATATTATGATTATTTTCCATCTAAGATCACATTATTTTATAGGGTTATCTTTCAAGTATAGTATACCTATTATTCCTATGGTTTTATTGTGTTTATAATGGAATGATATTTATAAGATTCATTTATTTTATATAGGTTATGTTATGATGAAATGACGTTTAAGAAAACCATTTTATTTCTTAGGTTATACTATGATGAATGATTTATGTTTTTGTGGCACACATAAGAATGATTTAATTATAAGATTAGCGGGACCTATATATACCTCCAATTAATTGTGTAAATATTTATATCTCATTAGATACATAGTAATGGAATCGTAATTGATCTTAGTTTTGTAATAAAAAACTGGAAAATGAAATGATATTCGTTCAGTAATACAGTGCTCAAACGGTAACTAAACCTAGTTCAGTAATACAGGGCTGGAATGTGGAGTGAAATTCGTTCAGTAACGGAATTTTTCCACTATGATGGTATTATAAATTATAATTGGATAATGTAGAAATGATTTTTTATGCTTATGTTTTTTCAAAAATATCATGTTTTATGTCAATGTTATTTTCTCATGGATCATGTTTTTTTATGATTTACGCCTTATAAACTGCCAATATTTATTTCAAGAATCAATATGTTGATATATGTTATACATTGTATGATTTTAAAAAATTATGTTCATGTTTTTACATTATTATATTCATGTTCTATTTGATATTTTCTTTTCTTACCCTTAATTAGCATCTGAGCTCACCCTTTTTTATGTTTTTTCTTTTCCCTAGGATATAAATAAAGGTTTTAGGTAAGAAAACTAAAGGGGAAGACCTTTATGGGAGATGCTGAATATTTTTCACCATATTATAAGAACATTTTCATGTTTCCAAATACACATAACTAATATGTTCTTATAGTGTGTATTTGTGTAATGTATTAAGTATTCTGTAAAAGTGATGTAATGTCTATTTATGTCAAGCTTTGGTCATTAGAGTTGGTATCCAAGTAAAGGTTTAGTCAGCCATTAGAAACTGTGATGTGAAATATTTATAGATATCCATAGATATGTTTTTAATGATATGTCTAGGTGTGTCCTTAAGGATAAGTCTAACCATAGTTTATGATCCAATAATTTTTGTAACAAATATGAATAACCTAGGATTTAACCTATGGTGTCATAGATTGAAATATTATATATAATTTCTCTTAGTTATATGATTTTTATCTATGATAATTGCTTATCACATTTTTCTTTCTAGGCTTAATCAATATCTGAAACTACATATAACATAGTTACCATTTAATGTTTCAGGATTAAAAAGTGTGGGAATCATGAAAATCGATTTCCAAATTAGAAATATCATGAAGATAATCATGAAGGTGGTATGAGTATTGGTTATAAAACTGAGGATTAAGATATTATAAACGTCTTGTGAAAGGTATGGGGTGTTCTAGCATCATTAATTATATTAAACCTAAGAATATTGATTAGATTAATAGGTGTAACACCCCAAGATTCTATGGTATGTTTCCATTTAAATAAATTCCATAGCTTATGTTGTATGCAACACCAAGTTCAAGTGCACCATGATCTATAAAATTATCTTTTTAAAAGGAAGTTATAAATACTATTAAAAACATTATGAAATTTATAAATTTTATTTTTCAGAAAAAATTATTCGTTTTTGAATTCATAATATCAAAATTATCATATGGGGCTTTTTTGGAATTTTTATGAAAAGTTTTATTTTTTGATGAACAGAGAAAAATACTGAATTATTGTTAAAAACTGAATTTTTAATTTAAATAATTATTTTACATTAAATTTACTTTAAAATAAAAATAGATAAATAATACATAAATTAATCTAATTTAGTTCATTGGAATAATTCTGATAATATAATTGGATATAAAAAATTATTGAACTTTTGAATGTCTCTTTTTCCTACCTTTTAGCCACACTTTCGGGATTAGTATGTAACCAAATTTTAATGCTTTTGTGAATAGAATTTTAAAATATATATATATATATATAGTTTTAATTAGAATTAAATTTTTTATGTAATAGGTTCGAATTAATTTTTTGGTGAATATTAACTTTTGTAAATCTTTATTTATTTACCACGATTAAGGGTAAATCAAATAATTAAATTATAATATTTAAAAGTCACCCTAACACTTGTAATAATTTCATTGGATAAGTTTATTTTGACTAAAATAAACCTTATTAATAAATTATGATCTTTCTAATCCATTGGGGTAAGAATAAAATATTTATTATATTTTATTTAAAGATAAGGTAAAAATGTAATACTCATACTTTTAATAACTATATAATTTTTAATATAGGGTTATACATAAGATAAATTTGATTATAAATATTAATTATAAAGATAAATAAAATATCTTCATCATTATAATTAATTTTAATTTTTTATAGGATATAATCTAATTAAAGTCTTGTATAATAATGATAGAGTGAGTAATTTATTAAAGGTAGAATCAATTAAATAATATTAAAATTATTAAAATAAAAATAAATTGAAATATTTAATGACATAAAAAATTTTATTGGATGACTATGAAATTTTTGGGATGAGATAAAGTATTTTTTATGATGTAATCATGTTTTTATGATTTTATAAAAAGCCAGATGATAAATATTGTCAAAATTGACATAAAAGAGATTTTAAAATAACTAATATTTTATTAAATGAGAAAAAATTAATAAAAATATATATTTCAGACTTATAATTAATATAATGTTAAATATTTCATAAGTGATCCAATTTGGCTTTGTTTGTAATTTTATATTAACTATATTAACCCTATAGTGTAGAAAGACATGTTGTCATGATAATAGTTAAATTATTTAACTAAGGTTTAAATCCAAAATCTAAGATTACATTTGTGACCTAAACATGCATAATATTACATTTTTGAGATAATTTATACCCATACTAATATTATACACTAAATAACTCACTTTTTATTTATTATAAATTGAAAATAAATTTATAATAAATTAATAGTTTTGGAGTTTTATATAGTGCCCCACTCCTCTCTAATAAAAGGGAACCTCTCCATCTATTTTATTCACACCTATAAAGCCCTTTAGTTTGCCTATAACGTGACTATTTATCCTTTAAACATCCTTCACTTCATCTTATAGTCCATTAATTAGAAAAAAATCCAACCTAAGGACTCCTTTTATGAAAATCAAAAGGAGTCGCTCAAAGAAGAAGTAATTTTTTTAACAACTCATTTAAAGTTATTTTTCTTCTTCTACTTCCTTTTCCTAAGTTGTTTCTATACTAAAATAATAAACCCAGATTATAATTTATTCTATGATGTTTTTATTTTTATGGGACAACTATATTTATCATTTTACCCATCCTACGAAAAACAATATCACAATGTGTGCGTACGTATGACTTACCATCTCCACATCATGGTGTAAAATGTTTTTCATCTATAATTTATTTCAATGGGGATAATGATGAATATAAAGAAATTAAATAATAATTATTAATTGATAATGATTTATTATAATTAATATACCATCCAATTCTATACCAATTAACCAATAAGGGAATAATATCATCGCTCGTGCGTACGTGTGGCCTATCGTCTCCATGATGTGATGAGATTCATTCTCTAAGTTAACCATTCCAGAATGAATATGATAATATATATAATTAATAAGTATGAAATATATGACATAATAATTATACTAGAATTATATATATATATATATCATTTACTTTCTTCCATTAAATATGATAAGAAAACAGAAACAATGATCATGTGTACGTACAACCTACTGTCTCCATGAATAGTGTGTTCCATTTTATTTATATAACTATTATATATATTTATATAATGAATATATATGATAAATGTATCTATTTTTACATTATGTAAGTAATTAAATCATGATCTATGTAATATGACCAAGAATAACAAGTCTAAACATGTATGATAAACAAACTGATTATTACATTAAATGTTGCTTTAACTTAGAAATTGATAATAAATGGGTAATAAAAAGTCATAAATAAATCATATATGATATCATAAATATTATTATGATTTTTTAACAAGTTATTAATATGTTTAAAACCACTATAAAATAGTTTCAGACATGTATAGATAGAATCAGTCCAATGGTAAGGGTTAATTTCACAGTCTTATTATTATCTGAGATTATTTATATGTAAGTATTTATTGGGAAATATTTATAATCAATGTCTATGTTTCTTAAAAATATTTTAAAAATGATTAGTTTTATGTTTTATGTAAGGGACTCTTTAATTATAACATCGTTTTAAATGTTTTAATTATTTATTCATCTAAAATCATTCTCATTAATGTGCATATTTTAAAATTGGATTTATGGATTTATTTATATGGACATGAATATTTTAAAATATTACATCATTTAAAAAGTTTCAATGTGTTATGGGATACTTT
The DNA here is from genome assembly GCA_963277665.1 of Viscum album. Taxonomy (NCBI): domain Eukaryota; kingdom Viridiplantae; phylum Streptophyta; class Magnoliopsida; order Santalales; family Viscaceae; genus Viscum; species Viscum album. The sequence continues at coordinate 1,513,044,485 of OY728134.1, read as the reverse complement.
GAATCAAAAATATCTTTTAAAATTTCTTATTTTATAAGTGTGTAACTTTTGAATACATAATTTCAAAGAAAAAGGGGTATTTTTCTCAATATATTTTTAAATATTTTAATAGAGTATTTTAATCCATTTCAACATATTTGTTGGATCTTATGCTTAATTAAGGATGATCACTTATAATATCATTTACCATATTTTATTTAATTTTTTATCATTAGTTTGATTTTGGATGTGTTGTTTAGATACCATTCTTGGTTTATGGTTAAAGTATGCCTATTTCATATACTAGTTTTTAATGAGTATGATTATGTTGTTCATATTTCACCATTTTCATATTTCGAATGTATTGGACTTAGTAAGTGACGGGAAGGGACCTCTATAGAACCTCGATGCATCAGTAGGTCTGATGAGATGATATTAGTTGGCAAAAATCCCTTCGTGTTTGTTTTCAATGTAGTTTAGAATTATTAGAAGGATAGATCATGACACAAATCATATGGGTTTCTACCCATAGACTTAAACTATCATAAGTATAAATCATAATATTATCTATCTTGAGGATATATATTGATATTGCAGATGTTTAAAATTATGAATTCCATCATTATGAGATTAGTTATTAAAATTACATGTGATTATTCGACTAGTAGAATATCCATGTGAATATTTAAATGACATTATTTGATTTATTCTTTCCATATTGTGAGGAATATTGTGTTTGAAAGGATTTTGTTTTAGTTTAATACCTTTCCATAAAATTTAATGATTATATATGAAAGCTTCAACTATATTGTATAACGTTAATGACTATCTGAGCTCACATATTTCTTATGTTTTATTTTCCCAATATGCCAAGAAGTGTTTGATTATTGATATAGATGGTTAGGAGAATATAATACCAGTGCTATCAAAGGATTATCTATGTTTTATTTTATGTTATTAATTGAAATGTAAATTTTATGTATGTAATCTATTTTCAAAGACTACTAAACTGGTCGGTCCTTTGGGATTTGATTCTAGGTAATGAGGCCAATGTATTAAAATAATGCACTTACTCCAAGCTTCTGGTTTGGGGAATTACAGTTGGTATCAAAGGGAGTTTAGCAACAACCTTGGAAATTAGATTTAGAAAAAAGGATAAGAAAACATAACTCTATAACTGACATTAAGGATATACCTATATATATGATATCATCCATTAGATTTGGTAGTGGATAACCTAGGGTATTCCTATAGACTTATGGATTGAGTAGAAGATGGAATAATTTAGAGATCCTATAAATTATTCTTCATGGCTATATCATTATGATTAGTGTTCCTAAGATTGTGATTTAGGTTTTTGTAAATGATTTGAATTAGTATGGTTATACAAGTAATGGTTATACTGCTGATAAAGATGAGACTAAAAATTAAAAATGAGATGATAGAGGTATTCAAGAATAATATATTAAATCATATTCAATGGTTCAAGAGTAATGTGGAATGATTATTTTTATTTTCTATTTATATTAAATAATTATTACATCAATGGTTTTATGGTTGTAAGATTTATGAGATATATAAGGATTGTACTTAAGTACTTATTCTTTAAGTATTTGGATGAATAAGAGTGTTAATTAAGGATTTAATCGTGATGAAATATTTGGTATGTGACAATAAGAGATACATTACGTTGTTTGAGAGTATGATGTTAAGATTGATATTGGAAATTTAGAGACCATTTTGGACTGTTAATTTGGATAGAAGTATTTTTGGATGATTCATATGGTTGGAATGGTGTAATATGAACATTAGATATTATTGTTTAAGGTTAAAGAATGATTTATTGGATACTTTGAAATAACCTTTTTTGTTTTAGTAAACATTTAGAGGGTGAAATAAATACTTGTGGGCCTTATGATTTATCAAAAGTGCTTCAGGCATGAAAAAATCATTTTGAACTTTCATTTCCAAGTGTTAGGGAAGAAGTGAAAATAGATCGAAGCACAATAAAAGGATGAGATTATGATTATTTCATGTAAAGAAATCAATTAAGTGCTTCTATGAAAAGTAAAATAATTATTAAACTCTAGAGAAAGGATCTTAGAACCAAAAATAATATCCTAGTACATTTTCTGATGAATCAAATGGTCCCTTTGATTATTATAGATTTATTGATTTTTGATTTCTAAATTTCTCCTCATCATGTTCTCTATCACACTCTATCATAACATGACAGTTATATTTTTATTTAAGTTCCATTTTTTCCTACATGGAACCCTTGTATGTCTTATCCATGGTACGTTTTTTACTTCCCTTTCCTTTTTTTAAATTAGACCTTTTATTAACCCATGTTCCGATGTGAGATTTCAATAAAGGAATTTTTGAACAGGCAAACCCCAGTTACCAAACCTCAAATTTGAAAATTTAGAGGATACAATTTATTAATGTAGTGGATAATGTAACACCCCAATATTCTATGGTATATTTCCTTTTAAATAATTTCAATAGCTTGTGTTGCACGCAACAATGAGTTTGAGCGGACCATGATCTGTCAAATTATCCATTTAAAAATCAGTTATACATACTATTAACCACATTATCAAATTAATAAATTTTAATTTTCAAATAATATAATTTTTTAATTCATAATATAAACATTATCTTAGGTTTATGTTTTTTATTTTTCTGAAATGTTTCATTTTTTGATGAATAGTGAAAAATACTACACTGTTGTTAAAACATACATTTTCATTTATATAATTATTTTACATTAAATTGATTTTAAATTAAAAATATATAAAGAATAAATATATTAATCAAATTTAGTTGAATGGAATCATTCTTATAATATAATTTGATATAAAAAAATTATTGAACTTTTGAACGTCTCTTTTACCCACCTATGAGCCACATTTGCGGGATTAATAGTGAAAACAATTTTACCACTTCTGTGAATGGAATTAAAAAAAACATAAATTGTTGTAATTAGTATGAATTTTTTTATCTAATAGGATAAACTTAATTTTTTGATGAATAGTAACTTTATTAAATTTTAATTTATTTACCACGATTAAGGGAAAATCATATAATTAAAGGTAACAATAACATAATAATATTTAAAGGTTAACCTAAAACTTGTCCTAATTTCATTGGATAAGTGTATTTAGAATAAAATAAACATTGTATAGAAATTATTATTTTATATGACACTTGGGTAAGAATCAAGCTTTTATTATATTTTATTTAAAGATCAATTAAAAATGTCATACTCAAACTTTTAATAACTAAATTATTTTTAATATAGGTTTATATATGATATAAATTATATTATAAATATTCATTATAAATATAGAAATTTAGATTCATCATGATAATTTATTTTAAATTTTTAGAGAAGAAATAATTTAATGAAAGTCTTGTATACTAATGATGCAATAATTAAATTATTAAAGGAAGAATAAATTAAATGATATTAGTTGTGTTAAGATAAATTTAATTTGAAATATTTAATTCCATAGACAACTTTTTTGGGGTGAATATAATATATTGGGGATTATATAAGGTGTTTTTTTGAATTAATAATGTTTTTATGATTTTATAAAAAGTCAAATAATAAATATTGTCAAAATTGACATAGAAGTGATTTTAAAGTAAATAAAATTTTATTAAATTATAAAGATTAATAAAAATAAATATTTCATCCACATAAATAGTATAATTTTAAATTTTTCATAAATTATAAAATTGGGGTTATTTTGAAATTTTATATATACTATATTAACCATATAGTGTAAAAAGATAAGTTTTCATGGTAACAGTTAAATTGTTTAACTAAGGGTTATACTGAAAATATAAGGTTACTTTTGTGACATAAAAATATATAAAATTAATTTATTGAGAGTATTAAGACTCGTAATAATATTATCCTTAAATTAACTAACTTTTTATCTATTTTAAATTGAAAATTAATTTATAATAAATTAATATTTTCGGAGTTTCCTAAAGTGACCATCCCTCCTCTTATAAAAGGGTACCTCTCCATCTCTTTTATTCACTCCTATAAAGCCCTTTAGTTAGTCCATAACCTTCCCATTACTCTTTAAAACATACCTCAATTTATCCTATAAGACATACATTGGGAACAAATCGAACTTATGGAGTCCTTTTAGGAAAATTATAAGGAGACACTTAAAGAAGAGGTAATTGTTTTACTAACTCTTTGAAAGTTCTTTTCGTATTATAATTCATTTCATAAGTTGTTTCCATAATAAAATAAAAAATTATAGAATCTACTATATTATGAGATGATTTTATGATTATTGGAATAAAATATTCCTCTTTTTACTCATCCGATGAAAAGCAATATCTCTATGTGTGGGAACATATGGCTTATCGTCTCCACACCATGGTGTAAAATGTTTTTCATATATGATTTATTTATATGGGTGTAACGATGAATTTAAAGGATTTAAATAATAAATATGAAATTTTATTTATTATTTATAATTAATATATCATCCAATTTCATACCAATTAACCATTACTGGAATGATATTGGTGTCCGTGCGTACGTACGACCTACTATCTCCACAATGTGATGAGATTCATTCCCCACGTTAACCATTCAAGAATGGTTATAAAAATATATAATGAATAAGTATGAAATATATGGCATGATAATTCTAGTGGAATAATATATATACAAATATACATTTATTTCATTTACTTTCTTCCATTCAATATGATAATAAAACAGAAACAACATTCATGCGTACGTACGACCTACCATCTCCATGAAAAATGTCTTAAATTTTATTTATCTATATATATTATATATATATATATATACTGAATATATATGATATATAAATCTTATTTTAATTTACTCTATAAAGTGCATCCAGAAGCTATGATTTTGAATATTTATTAAATAAAATAAAAGAGTACTGAGGAGACGGGCGGGGTCAAAACATGTAAGATAAGCAAAACAATTATTACCTTAAATGTTACAATAACTTGAAAATTGTTAATAAACTCATAATATAAATTCATAATCAAATTAGATATGATTCCATAAATATTATTATGATACTGGTACAGGTTAAAAATGTGTTTAATATCACTATATAAGAAGTTTTGAACACGTACGAAGGGAATCAGACCTACGATAAAGGTTAATTTATCAATCTCATTTTTATCTGAGATTGTGTATATGTAAGTATTTATTGGGACATATTTATCGTCCATATCCATTTTTCTTAAAAAAATAAAAAGTAATCTTTTTACGGTTTATATAAGGGACTCTTTAACTGAAACATAATTCTATATTTTTTAAATATTTATTCTTATATAGTCATTCTCATCAATGTCCATGATTTCAAAATGGTTTTAAGAATTTATTTATATATACATGGATGATTTAAAATGTTAATTACATGAAAGTGTTTCTATGTTGTATGTGAAACTTTGATTTAAAAATATCTTTTTAAATTCCTTCTTTTATAAGTGTGTGACTTTTGAATAAATGATATCAAAGAAAAAGTAGTATTTTTCTCAATATAATTTTAATGATTTTAATAGATAATGTTCATCTATGTTAACATCCTTTGTTGGATATTATTCTAAATTAAATTTGACCTCTTATGATATCATTAAAATATTTTATTTAAGGGTTTATAAACATTTTGATTGTGGATGTGCTATTTAGATATCATTCTTGGTTTATAGTTAAAGTATTCAGATTTAATATAATAAATTTTTATAAAAATGATTAGGTTTTTTATATTTTAACATTTTCATATTAAAAATTTATTAGGCTTAGTAAGTGACAAGCGGGGCCAGTTATAGCCCCTCAATGCATCGGTAGGTCTCATGAGATGAAATTAGTTTCCAAAAAACTCTTCATGTTTCTTCAAGTAGTTTAGCATTTTCAGGAGGATATATCTTAACACATATCATACGGGTTTCTACCAATAGAATTAAACTGTTATGAGGATAGATCTTGAAAGTAGCTATCTTGAGGATATATCTTGATATTGCAGATGTCTGAAATTATTCATTCCCTTATTATGAGATTAGTAATTGATATTAAATTTTATTATTCGACTAGTAGAATATCAATGTGAATGTTTAAATGGAATTATTTGATTTATTATTGTTATATTATGCAGAATAATTTGTTTAAAAGGCTTGTGTTTTAGGTTTATTTATTTTAATTAATTTTTATTCTTATTTATGAAATATTTTGTTGTATTTTCTAACTGTACTGAGCATATAAGCTCACCCCTTTCTTATGTTTTGTTTTTATAGGATTCCTATAAGTGTTTTATGATCAATATGAAGGTTTAAGATAAGATAATAATGGCTTTATAAAAGGATTTTATATGTTATATTTTATGTTTTTAATCGTAATGTATAATTCATATATATAATCTATTTTCCAAGACTGTTAAACTGATCAGTCCTTTGGGATTTTATTCATTTTAATCATTTAAATGTATTAAAATAATGCACCAGCTTCAGGATTCTGGGGTCGGGGCGTTACACGAGGAACCTTAATACATGATTCATATTTTAGAAAAGACTAAGATGATGGAATGTGAGTAATTGTTTAAGAATAAAGTTGGATTATTAAGGTGTATATGGTTTGGAATTCAGAGATTATGTTATAAAAATCATGAAATAAATAATTGTTTTCAGTATAAGTTTTTTATTAAGGATTGAAAAGGATATGATAAATAGTTCTAAAGACCTGAAAAAGAGTAATGTGATATATTTGGAGAACACGTGATTAAGGGAAAGATAACACTTGACATTTTCCTTATGTTAAGATAATGATGTTTGGATAAAGATATTTTAGATATGAATAAGTAAATTGGATTATACTACTTTATTGGGAACTAATTATGGATTTTTTATCATGAGGGTTATTCGATCATAAATGGTGTTTACAACCTTTTGGACTTAAGAATAATGAAACAAGCATGTTTTCAATAAGGATTTATGGTAAATTAGGTTATTACCATGATTAAAGAGAATAAATGATTAAATAATTCACATGTTTGGAATGTGACCAACAAGAGATACCATTTGTTATATGGGGATAAATGTTAAGCCAAGTTAGTGCACCTCTTTCTAAAGTTTCTAATTTTCATCTTTTATAAGGATTGTATGGTAATCAATTTATAGAAATTTTAAGTTAAACTTTTGATGAAGATTGTAAGAATATATCATTATCTCATCATAGGTGGACTTATGTATATTTGATAACGTGTGCTATCCTTTTTTATGATAAAGAGAAATGGATTGAAATATCATTATATTTATGTATCGCATGATCTGCTAATGCTTCAGGAATGATAAATTGAACTTCATTTTATTGAATATGAGATGAAGTTGAAATTATTCAAGGCACGACCAATGGTGAAATTTTACCAAAATCAAGTAAATATATCTTTCCATGAAAATTCTTAAACATTAGGAAAAATGGATCATTATGTAAAAGGGTGTCATATTTTCATCATTTTTTATGATAACAATGACATCTTTCACTCTTCTTTAGATTATGGTTTTGTGATTGTTCCCTTTATCTGGAAAACCCACTTTCTTGTGATCATTGATCTTTATCAATATTTATAATTATTTATGTTTTCCTATATTCCCAAATATTCACCTATTTTCTCCTACATAGAGACATATTTATGATTTACTTTGGGTAACTATTATTTTCTAATTATTCAATTTTAAAAGTATGTTTTATTCCTTATTTTTATGATGTGGGTTTCTATGAAATAAACTTTCAAGTGTTAATCCTTTTATAACCAAGATTAATTTTGAGGGATAAATTCATTTATTTTTGGGGTAGAATTTAAAAACCTGAAATTTTCAAGAGATATATTTTTTTTTTAAATTTGATTTCTTATGTAGTACGCAACACCAAGATAGGCTTGTACTCCACATAAGATCGAGTTTAACCAAAAAACTAAATATTATTACATTACCTTATAACCTAAACATTATAATAAATGGTTTATATAGTATTAACTAAATCAAAAAATATTATTTACACATGTGTATTTAATTAATTATTTTGTTACTAATTAATTATAAATTAAAATAATTTCCTTTTAAAATAAAATGAAATGTTTTTCTAAAAAAACTATTTAAATGAAAATAAGTGATCTTATAAAATAATAAAATCATTACTGTTGAATTTTATTAATAAAATATATGTGTAATGTATTAAATATAATTTTCAAAATTACTCTTATAGGTTTTCCAGACAAGATATAATAACAAATTCATTTTTTTGGATAAAAGAAGTATTTTGCAAAAAAATACAGTTTTGCCGCGTTTTGATGGCGTACCAATTTTAAATATAGTTTTTAAATAAAATTATATTATATTTTACAAAATAAAATTATTATTTGTAATATAGATATCAAATTTTACTTTGGATGGATTTTTTATATTTTTTGATAAGTTTAAAGTATTGATGAATAGTAAAAAATATTAAATTTTAATTAAAAAAACTTTGTTCATCAAAATAATATATATAGATAAGTTATATTTTTTAATGGTTTTAAAATTATAAATACATTAAATTTTTATTATTTCATATAATTTAGGTTATTGACATTAATTTTACATTGAATTTTGATGTAAAAACATTTCAATCTTTTACAATGTTTAAACTTTTAAAACTCGTTTTCTCATTCGAACATGGTTAATTTTCAATTAATTTCTGAAACTTTTAAATTTTAAATTTTGAAATATGGATTGAATATTTGTAATAATTGGGTAAAAATTATGTAAATAGGGTTCTGTTATTTTTTTGGGAATATGAATAGTTACTTTACTTCATTTTTATTTACCACGGTAAAAAGGTAAATTATGTAATTAAAGGTAAAAATAATATAATAAAATTACCCTAACACTTGTAGTAATTTTATTGTATCTATTGTTTTTATACCTAAATAATCCTTGGGTATAAATTTCATCCTTTTTAAGTCACTTGGATGAGATTAGGACATTTAATATATTTTATTTTAAGAAACGTTATAGATGTCTTACTCAAATTTTACTAACTCTATCATTTTTAATATAAGTTTATATAAAAGATAAATTCTACTATAAGACTCCCTTGAAAGATATTTTTTATATATCATGATAATTTAGTTGTAATTTTTATGAAATAAATAATTACCTTAATGTATTATAGAATGAGGATGCAGAAACTATTTAATTGACGAAAAATCAATGAAATAGTTTTTATTAAAATGATAATAACCAATAAAAGAAACAAAAACATGGAAAATTCTTATTTTACAAGTATATATCGACCATAATCATCCATGGGTGGATTTATTTACCATTTTGAACCATATAGAAAAAGATTATTACACTTATAATACTTTATTTAAAGTGATGTTAATTTTTCATGGTCATATTTTAAGAAATATAACATTTTTAATCTAGAATTTTAGAAAAGATATATTATACTATAAGTATTAATAAAAAATATAAAAGAATTATATTAATCATGGTATTTTATTTTTAATTTCTATTACATAAATAAGTATATTAAATAATTACAAAAAAACTGATGTAGTATTTATTTTATTGATGGAAATATCAAATTAACATTATTAAAAATACTAAAATAAATAAAATTTGGGATAATTAATATATAAAATTAATTGTATATATTAACTTGACCCATTAGGAATATAATTAAATATTTTTTTATAGGATAACATCTTCTATTTATATTTTAAAAAATCCAAGAAATAAATAGTATCAAAATTGATATTATTGATATTTTGTGAAATTAAAGTTTTGTTAAATTATTTAAAAATAATAATATATTTTTAAAAATATAAAATAATTATGATATGATCTAAAATTTTATAAATTGTTAATTTATGGTCTAATTGACATCAAATAAGTAAACATTAAACTATTTTAATATTGAATAATTTGTTACCATAGTGAAAATTAAAATAGAAGATGTAAGGGTTAATTAAAATGATAAGATTTAGAATGATAGAAACACTTTTATAAAATTTATTTATTAATGATATTACAAAATTATCTCATATCATCTTCTATAATATGAAATTTTGGTAGTTTTTTATGTGTTTTTATTTTATTATAAACTAATATTTTTGGAGATTCCAAATATGCCCCTCACCTAAGTTATAAAAGGGTACATCCTCCCTCACAACTTAACTTCACATTGAGCCTTAAATATCAACCATCATCTACCCATTTATCTTCTAAACATACTTATTTAAATTTTATATGTTTTTTATTCTCAAAAGACCAACTATAGTGTATTTAAGAGGAGATTTAGAGGGAGCTCGTAGAAGAAGAGGTAATCTCCTCTACTAATTCCTTCAAACTTATTTATTCCTGTACATATTTTTACTTAGTTGTTTTCATTATAAACTAATGAATCCAATATAATTTATAAAATGATATATTAATAGGATTTTTTAAAAACCATATTCCACCTTCTATCCATCCTACAAAAAATAAATTCATCATACATGTGTACGTATGACTTCTCGTCTTCACGTCATGGAGTAATATGTTTTTCAAAAACACCTTAAATGGATGGATATAATTGTAGAAATAATAACTATATATGATTATTATAACATTATATTGATTCTAGAACAAAATATATACCATTCAATTCTAAACCATTTCATAATTAAGGTAATGATATGGTCTCTTGTGATTCTAATTATAATGTTTCTGGTATTTAAAAATTCATATAATATTATTTATTTTGTGAGGAATATTGTAGTAAAGGTTATAAATTGGTAATGGATAATTTTTCAATCCCATAATTATCTGATATTTTTTATACATAAGTATTTACTGGAGATTATTTATCATATATGTCCATGTTTTCTAAAAATTCATTCATAAAATTATTTAATATTATCTTATGGATATTTGAAGACATTTTTACCCATTTTGGACATTTACTACATGGTTTTATAAGAATATTTCTTTTTTTCTGAATGAGTTACTTTTTTACTTTTTTGTTAAAAGTTTGAGAAGAATGTTTTTTTAACTTATACAGTATAGAAATTTTTTTATGCTTTCATAAATCCTTATTTCCGTGAAGCATCCTTTACAAGATTTCAAGGTCATTTTCCATGAAATTATTTTCTTTTCATATTGCAGGGTATTTTAGTAAAAGAAAATGTTTTCAATTAAGAAAGTATATTTTTCCCAAGAATTAATTTCAAGTGTTCTATCAAGATTATTTTCCATCTAAAATTCCATTATTTAATAAGGTTGTGTTTCAAGTATGTTATACCTATTATTCATATGGTTTGATGGTGTTTATTATTGAATTATATTTATTACATACATTTTTTTAAATTGGATATTTTACGATTAAATGATGTTTAAGAAACTCATTTTATTCCTTAGTTTATGCTATGATGAATGGTTTATGTTTTTGTGGAACATGTAAAATTGATTTAATTTCGAGATGGGTGGGACTTATATCTCTCTCCAATGTTTTGGGTAAAGATTTATCTCTCATGATATAGATAATAATATAATGGGAAATGATATTATATAATTAATACATGGCTGGAATGGGAAACTATCTCAGTTCAGTAATAAATGTCTAGAATGGTAAGTAAACCTGATTTAGTAATACAGGGCTAGAACGAGGAGTAAACTCAGTTTATTAAAGGAATTTTTCATCTATGGTTGTCTTGGAAATGAGTCTTGAATAATATGGAAATGATTTTCTATGATTTTTTTCTTACATGATTCCATGTTTTATGTCAATGCTATTTTCTCATAGCCCATGTTCTTTTATTATTTATTCCCTATGAACTGCCAAGATATATTTCATGACATGATATTTTGATATATGTTATACATGGAATTATTTTCAGAAGTTATGTTCATGTTTTTATATTCTTATGTTCATGTTTTGTTTTATATTTTAATTTTTTAACCTTATTGGGCATCAGAGCTCATCATTTTCTTATGTTTTATTTTCCCCAGGATGTAAAGAAAGGTTTTAGGTATGGAAAATAAAGGGGGAAATCTTTATGGGAGATGTTTAAGATCTTTCACCAAATTTGATGAATATTTACCAATTTTCCAAATACACTAAACTAATACATCCTTTATGCATGAATTTTTATAATGTATTAATTATTCCACCAAAGTCATGTAATGTCCATGTATGTCAATCTAGGGTCATTAGACCCATGTCTGCATATGAAATATAATAGAAGCATGATTTATCATCGTAACCACTTCACAATAGGATCAATTATATTCACTAGGCCCTCCATAATAGAATCCTCTAGATATAACTACAAATCATCATATCGATGCACATCATACTTATTTCATTCGTACTTCTTTAACAGATATGCATGGAAAATATAATGTATAGTTTTATATTTATGATGTAATTCAACCTAATATAAAACCTCAAAAACCCTTTTCCATGTATCAAATACACCAATAAAATAATAATTGATCTATCAATCCCTTCAAATGTAATAATATCTCATATGGGGAGAGACATCAATGAAGAAACAATAACTAATTCCAAAACAAATAGAATGGTATATTTTATTATAATTTGTATTTTGATTACTTTGATTCACTGAAAAATAGTTACCAATAAATTCTATAAAATATAATGTCTCTTTTAATAAAAAAATCCCTAAAAAATATATAAAAACAATAGTCCAGTATAAAGGTGACTAAAAAAACCTCCCTATATTAAACATAATCTTTAACATGATGGATTGTTTTCAACTAGATATTCAATAAAAGTCATATATGAAGGATCTAGAATCCTTTTTGGTGATATGATAAGTAATTTAGTAGATTGGTGAAGGAAATACTCACCACACTATTCTCAATTCCATAGGTAATCATAGTTTTTTTGTAGTAGATTGAAATATAACTAGAGTTAAGAGGTTATGGTCATTTTTATTATTATTAAAAACTTGAATAATTTTCCTTTAGAATTATATTATTTTATTTTTTTAGTAGATTATGTCTCAACTAATGACTTTAAATCTGTTGTGTAAAACTAAATGGGATGTGAAAGGGTGATCCAAATGATAAATAAAGTTAACAGGATGGTTGATAAGAGTTGTATCTATAGAATATGGTGATGTATTAGGGTCACTAAAACCATTAATAAATGAATTGGTATGCTAAAATAGGGATATGAATACGGTAAATCTAGAGTGGTTGTCATATTGGACATGAAACTAGTAATTTATTAGCACCATGTTGCAAAGGATATTGTTCTAAGATTCCAAAGTCCCTGTGAAAAATATGGTGTCTCTCTATAAGAATTTTCATTTCTGTAGTGGAATTACATAATAAATGTTGAAGTAGGAACACAGAGAATCACCAAAAAATAGAAGAGGATGGGTATCACATTGAATTTCATGAATGTAATAGTAAACCTATAATTTAATGTTAAGTCATATATTATCATGGGATTTTATCTTCAAAGAAATTATTACATTGCAATTAAAGAAACACATCATCGTCAATATATTACAATATATAAAGGTTCCAAATATGAATTTTCATTTAATGATAATGATAAAGTATACCATTGATATAGTTGGATATATGTTTAAATGAAATGGAACACATTTTTGGTGAAATAGTTCACTTATTTTAAAAAAACTATATTAGGAAAGAGAAAGATTATGTAATGATTTTTTAATAACATAAAGAAGTTAATGAGAAGGATGACTGGTGTTGGAAGAATTAAATTTAAGACCAGGACTTGAAGAAGGAACTGAAGCACAATAAAGACACCCCTACTGAATTGTTGATATTTTTTATAAAGGGATCATTATATTGTATTTCCATTTTATTCCTTGTCTTGGAGTGGTGATAAAAATAAAATAATAGGGTTTTACAACTGAATTATAGTTAGTCTTTCAAAAACAATTTTAAAACATATAGTGGATTGTTTTAACCCATGTTACATTGACACACTTTTATTACATTCTCATTAAAATAAAACATGTTATGAGCCAATTATATCACTATGTCTAAACATTTAAATGTTTTATCTTGATATTTTTAAGTGCCTGTAAGTTTTTTAGTTTTTAGGTTTTATTGAAAAAATGATAATAAGCTCTAATGAATTAATATATGAATCTAACACCCTAATCCCCCATATTAGGTTGTATTGAACATGTGGGTGCAACAAGTGCATTCAGAGTCACAAGTTCATACTTATTAATTCTATCATTGGACGATTGTTCTATAGATAATGTTGTTAATAAAATTGGTTTATTTTTTTATGGTAGTCATGTATAGATATGGAAAAATATAATGATATGTCACTTGAGACAAATTTAACATTACGTTTTTACTGGACTAATTCAAGGAATATAATTTAGTTATTTTATTTGAAATTTAGTAAGGTAATATTATAATAAATTGTTTGATGTTGATGAAAAGGTGAAAATTTTCATTTCTTATGCCTTTTCAAACGAGATCTTTAATAAATTGAGTATATTAAGATAACAAAAATATATGTGCAATAACGGTTCAAAAAACATTTAATGGGATAACAAGGCAAATTATACTAAATATACAGTGATAGAAAACAAGTTTGATGTTTTGAGGATCAGTCAAAATGACTATATTTATTAAATTATAAATCATCTCATTGATATTTGAGATCTATCCAGGGCCTTGGTTATCAGATTAACGGTGTTGATATTATAAAATTATTTCTTAAAATAAATCCATCCTTATAAAATTCCTAGGAGTTAGCACTTTAAGAACAAGATCTCACAAATATTAATTTTCATGATATTAATACTAAGTCAATGGATTGGAAAATAAGGGAAAAAATAGAAATCACATATTTCTAATCATCATAGAAAATTTACTTTAAATCCATTGAGAATATACATAAATTTAGTTGGAAATATGAATAATTAAGTGATGAATTATTTTCATCAGCAGCAATCAGGTTCAAGAAATCCCAAGGATGGTATGAAGGAAATATACCATTTTCATCATATAAATTTGTAATGGTTATAAATATTATAAAATGATTTCCATTCAAGGCATGTTTTGAATGAAAACATGATGTGGCATTGATGGAGTAGAAGAAGTTTCCCTCGAGATGAACCATTAAATTATGAAATTCTATAAGAATGAGATTCTAGTGAAAAAACAATTTTCTATAAAAAAAATGGTGGTCTCTAAATGAATTAATATTTTATATTTATCACGTTGAGCATTGGATTAATTAGTTGGATAATTTGGTGGATTTTCTTTAAGATTCTCATGATTTATTTGATAGTGTGGTGTATTTTAGTTTTGGGATTGAAAAATAAGAAAAAATGATTGAAGATCTTATTAATCATATGTAAGAGAGAAGAAATAGAGTTGGATCTCTCAAATAATTCATGTTTTTTAGTGTGAATATGGATTCTATAGTAAATGTTGATTGTGAGAAATGAAATCATCATTTTATAGTGTAATCAAAAAAAGATCTAGTATAATGTGTAAGAAGAGGTACAATAACGACTTAAAAAATTATAAATAAACATATGTATATGAATATAAGTAAGAGGTGGCTATGATATATTTCTGAGACGTCCAAAGAAGGTGGAGTTACTATAAATAATAAAGGAAATGTAAATTTTTTAAAAATATCATAATCACTGAGGCTCCCCCAATAGTTAAGTAGATTAGAAAAATATAAAAACTTTTTGAAAATGAGAAATTATTAAATATTCAAATTGATGAAATTCAAATTTTATACATTTTTTATCATTAAATTACCTCGTTTAAGAATGCAAAAATAATTTTGTGAGGTTAATATCTTGGTATAATTAATTATTGATGTGAAGATATCCAACATCTTGGGAAAAAATTATTTCATATATATATTCATAAATTCAATAACAATGGTCATAAGGTAATAAATTATAGGAAACATGGAATTAAAACTTACAGTAAAATAAACCCAAAGAGAAAGGTATCTGAGAAAGTATATAAGATTATATTAAGTAGTTTATATCTATTAGATTATTATGAATATGATCTGAAAAATTAAAATAAAGAACATCATTAGAGGATTTATTCTGTCTCAAATCAATATTAAATCATGTAGAAGGAGAATAAGATAAAATAAAAGTCTATCTAGGATAATATATCTCCCAAATCATAGAATAATGGAAATACATTGATCATTAATAAAGGGAGTTCAACCCATATGACCATAAACATAAATCTCTTGAAAAATATAAGATAAATTTTGATGAAATTGTCATATTTAGTTAATATACATCCTTAAAAATGTAATTGGAAGGAATACGTTGTCCATAAATCAATTAATCAATAAAAATTTATTAATTTTAATGGTGCTCAATATATCTACTTAGGTGTTATAGAACTATGTGATATCGAACATGAGGTCAAATTTAATTAAAATGGTTGTTTTATTAAGGTAAAGGATAAAGACTATCTGATAATGGTATGTAGAATGAAAAAAATATTATATCAATTTAATAGTAAGGAGCAAATTTTTCTCATTTTAGTTGAAGATGTAACTAGTTTTTTTTATTAAAGGCTCTGATATACAAATCAATAAAAAATCGAAAATATGTAAAACTTTTAAGTTTTAATGGATTATATAAATATAACTTGTAATACATATAAATATATATGATTTTTATATAAGGGTAAAGTTGGTGATAAATCCCTATAAACTAAAAATATGGATAAAAATATATTATTTCTAATTCACAATAATATGTTTGGACCTGTGAAAATTAACAAAATATATGGTGATAAATACTTAATTATTATTATTGATTATATTGTAATGGGTTATATCATAATTGTATAGGAAAAGAGTAAAGTGATGAAATGTATTTAGTTCTCTCTATGAAAGGGAAAAAATATAACAGTGAGAATGATCAAGGTTATTCCATAAAAAACACACATATTATACAACTCAAGAGGTAGAAAGTTTTTTTAAGAAACACAATATAAAGAATAAAGTGTCATAAATAACAACAGTACAATAAAGTAGTGTTTTATAATGGTGAAATCATATGGTGACCACTATGTTCAAAATATGACTCATTAAATGTGGTATGTATCATCAGTAATGGAATGAATCCATGTAAGTATATATTTACACATAAATGGTGGCCTTGTTGATACCTAATGAGAATAATACATCTACTGAGATGTTTCAGGAAAAAAATCCAAACATTAAATCACATTATATTGTTTTTTAGAAAGTTCTATATATGAAATGTGGAAGGAAACCATGAAGAATATTTATATATAGTGGATGATGGGATATACTTAGGCTACTATTTCAAAAGTTAGACATATAACTATCTCACAAAAAGGTTTAACAGGATTATGGAGTATTGATTTAAAAATTATTTAAGAAAAAGATAATAAATAACTTGAATCCCAAATATAAGTGTGTTATATGATAAATATTAAGGATAACATAATAATATTCATGATTTACAATGTCTAATATTCAAGGAGGATTCAGAGTTTCAAAAATTGGATAAATAAATTCTATTAAGGATTCAATTATTGGCTTTATAGAGAAGAAGAAAAAATATAGTTTATGAGTCAAATTTCATTAATTATTATACTATTACAACACAGGCCCCAAGGATAATATCTATAAAGAAAAATTCACTATTATCTCATGTGGAACCAATCACATTTAATGAAGAAAAAAATAATGTTTCATAGGATATGGACATGAATTAAGAGTTATATAAAACTAAGAAAAACACTACTTTAGAACTCTTGGATAGGCCGAAATATCAAAATATTTTTGGAATAAATTATATATTCATAAATAAAAAAGATAAGAATTGATAGGGGATAAAAAAGGATATATTGGTGTGTAATTTATATTTATAAGTGGAAATAATTTATATTTAAGAAATCTTTTTTATAATATGTAGAAAGTTAGTAAATAATGCTATTTCTTATTGTGGTTTTCTAAGGAAAATTTAAAATCTACCAAATAGATGAAAAGAAATTATTTTAAAATGGGATTATAAAGAACCATTTCTACATCTAATAACCAGTGTGTTTTTATATTATTAATGAAAAATTGAAATTTTACAACACTATGAAGGCCATGTATGGACTAAACAAATAAATGTGGTCGTGGTATTCTCATTTGGAAAAATTCTCAAGGAAGAAGTGATATATGTGAAGTGTAGTAAATTGTAATCATTTTATGATGTTGAAAAAATAATAATTTTTTTATGGGGCTTATATGTGTGGAAAATTCCATATTCATTGGAATTAATTATATTATTTAGGAGGATTTTACATAGTTTATGAGATCGATGTTTTAAATTTAAATGATCATACAGATAAAATTATTTCTTATACTACAACTGATCTAGAGGAAAGGATAAAAATTTATTTTCTAGAAAACCAATAATAAAATGAAATACTAGAGGAGTTCTATATTTATGAAATTAATTGGGTTTCAAAGCTGATTGTAGTTAAAACCAATCTTGTAAAACAAGGAAGATAGGTTGATCAAACACTTTATCAGAGATTGATTGGAATCTTGTTGTTTCTCACTACATCAAGAAAATATATTTTATTTTCTACCTTCATGGATTCCCATATTAAAAACTATCCAATGAGTATCATCCCTTGGTGGTTAACTGTATCATGAGATACATTCCGGGATCAAGAGATTATGGTTTGGTTTAACATTCCATGAATGAAAATGAATTATACTCTTATTCAGATACATACATGAATAGATATATTATTGATATAAAATCCATGATTGGGGGGATCTTTACATTGAAGAAAGTTCATTAGCAAGCTATGCAAGAAGAAATACATCACCTTTCTCTATATAGTTGAAGAATAGTATATTTTTTAAAAAACATTGTGTACTCAACTACCATGGATAAAAAATTATCTAGAGTATTAGGGAGAGGACTTCATATTTTCTAGGGCAGTTCATTATGATGACCAAAGTGTGATATAGAAATCTAAGAATCCCATATAACATTCATATATAAATCAAGATGAGGTTATTTACCATTTCACTCTATAGAATGTAAAGAAAGGCATTATAGAATTGGAGATTCTATGTATGAATCAATAAGTTGAAGATATATTTAAAAAATCACAATCCACACCATTATTTTAAAATCACTTATCGAATATAAGTGTTCAACAACCTCCCTTAGATTTAAGATGTATAAAATCTCCCATCTTCTAGGTGAATATAATGTTATGTTTGAAAGTTTTATTTTTATAGGGTGTCAGAAGATAAGGGAGTAATTATCCATGCGACAACCAAAGAACTGATTTAATTTTTTTCATATTTATTTTTATTCTAGAAATAAATTGTTAAAACTATTATAAATATGTTAATTTATTCATTAAATCAAAAACAAAATAGTTTTATTAAAATAATTTATTATGTAGTTATATTAAAAATATTTTTTAATTAAATAATTTTAATTTAGAAAATAATAATTTCATTTTTTAATTTATCATATCAAAATTATTATAGGTTTATTTTTTTAGAATTTTCTGAAAATATTGATTTTACAATGAATAGTGAAAAAACTGGTTTTTATTGAAATAATTATTTTATTTACAAGGTTAAATTATTTTTTATATTATATTAAAATTTTAATTAGTTTATTTTTATTTATTTAAATATAATTATTATTTTATAATGGTTTTTTAAATTTAATTTAGTATAGAAACATTTTATATTTAAAAAAGGCATTTTTTGAGAAAAAACAGATTTTCGTAGCATTTTTTAAGTTTAATTTTAAGATAAATTATACTACTTATTTTTTTTGAATTTTTAAATATATAGTACATATTTAAAATAATATGTTTTATATTTATTAAATTTGTTCCTTTTATTTTTGTTTAATTTGAATAGTAAACTCAATAATGTTTATTACCACAATTAATGGTAAATTTGGTAAATAAGGGAAAACATTTACGATAAGGATTATAAAAATACCCAAAAACTTGTCATATTATTATTAGATGATTTTTAGTTAACCAAAATCAGTTTAAGTCTTAATTTAGTTCCTCTTGGTGATCCTAGGATTACATTAAGCCCCTTATTGTATTTTATTTTAGGAAAAGTCAATATTATCACACTAATGTTTTTAATAAGTATACTATTATTAATATATGGTCATCTAGAAGATATTTGTGACTATAAATAGTATTTTAAAATATAAAATATGTATATTCATCATGTTAATTTATTTTTAAATTTTAGGGAAGAAATAATTACCTTCATGGCTTCCACAACACTAATGCATTAATTATTTAACTAATAGAAAAATCAACTAAATGATACTAAAAATATTAAAATAAACATAATATGTGGTTCTCAATGGTATCAAAGAATTATCTAGATATGTATGTCATCTATAGGATATAATATAACATTTTTTTAATATTTTACGCTTTTTTATGTTTTTAAAGTCATATAAATGAATAGTTTCAATTCTGAAAATAATGATTTTTCAGGAATATAATATTTTACTAAATTGTTTAAAAATAGTAAAAAATATTAAATAAATCAAAATAGGATAATAAATGGTCTAAAATTTCATCTCATTTCCATTCATAGTCCATTTGGAAGCCTTTGGCTCTATAATAGCCTTATTATATATTATATTTTGTAAAATTCTTAATGTTCCCCTCACCTAAAATATAAAAGGGAACCTCTTACTTCCCTTCATTTCACCAACTGGGTCCTTATATATTTACCATACTAATCCATATTATCTTCTTCACACCCTAAAAATATTATATAGGTGATGAAGTCACCAAAATACTAATTCCATGTTCCTTAAGGAATCCTTCATGGAGGTGGTACTCAAGTAGTAACTTATTCAAAACCACCTCTCTTAATTTATTTTCTAATTATACCTTATATTTACATCATTCATACATCAACTTATAATAAATCCATTATAATATATATAATTTAATTTTATATTTATAATTGAATATCTTTCATCCATCCATTTTATCATATACTCTTATTCAATGAAACAAAACCATTGTCCAAATTATAGTGATTAACTGTCTCCCTAGAAAATGGGTTTTTTGTTTTCAATTACCCCCTTCATAGATGTTCAAAAAACTATTGTTATGGTTAAATTTTATTTTTAATAATTATATTATAACTTATTTAATGGTCTATAACTAATATGAAGAAATTATATAAAATAAAATAAACTGAATATTGATAGTCGGAAAAAACCGCCCAAAGAAACAAAACAATTTTCATTAAAGTTTTATCAAATGAGTCATCATAATATCAAAAAGAAAAAGGATATATGGGAAAATTTATAATTCATGGGGTGTATTAATAAAATATAATTTATCTTTTGGAGTACTATTATGTTTTGATAAGAACATCCATAATTATATACAAGTTATCAGACCATAAAACCATCAAATGAATGATCCCAGAATGAAGATTACTATCTTTATAACTCATCAAAATGTACAAAAATATACTTAATAAAATGATAATAAATAAAATATATGATTAATATATGTTTAATTAAGTAATTAATGAATCTAATTTAATTATACAGGTATTTAAGTGCAACCGTAGAACACATTCAGACATAAGGTTCAATAATTCTTAACTGAATCTCTATTTTTTGGTTAAAATACTAATTAATTTATTGCACCATGAAGATAATTTGTTTGAAATGAATTTTTATTGCATTATGTTGTATTTTCAGTATTTTTATGAGTTTTTAAATCTGATACACATAATCAATTCAAGTTATTAATGTTAACTTCAATGGTATGATACTTGTTAGGGATTTTCATTAAAAAATACTCCATTAATATTACTTTTTTACAAGTCAAAGTTAATGTTTTTTAACTTATATGGAATTAGATATTTTTATCAAATTCACGATGCATTAATTAATTTAATATTCTCTACATTATTACATGGTTATTTTAAAATAAATTTTTTTCTTTTGTATGTGTGTTGTATTCTTTTAAAATAAGTTATTTTCCTCAAGGAATGTTTTTATAATGAAAGAATTCATGTTTTATAATTATTTTATGGTTATTCATAATTTTTTATGATGAAATGTTGTTATGTGATAAACCAAGTATGGGTGGTAACATTATTAACCAATGAGGTGTGGTTCTGTGATAAACCAAGGATGGGTGGTCACATTTTAACCTCCAATGAATTGTGCTTTTTGGACATAGATGGTGACCATATTGGTTATTACATTTTTAATTGTAAAAAACATGACCTTTACCTTTTTTAACCCATGGATATTGCTATGCCGCAATGAAGGTAAACCTCACTATGAGAAGGAGATATTGTTTTTCTCCTTCTAAGGGTCATCTTCTCTTTTTTACCCTCTCTCAAATCCCCCTTATTTTCCATATTTTCCATCAATATGAATTTCCACAAAGGTTCCAGCCCTTTTCAATGGATTGCCTCATATCTCCCTTTTGAAAATAGAGTTTACAAATGATTTTATCCTTCTAGATCTCACTATGGTGGCTCAAATAAATTCTAAACATTCTTCAGTTTCTTCTTTTGATTGGTTCATCATTGGATCCTAGGGTTTTCATGTACATGTGATTATGGGTCTTCTTGATAAGTGTAATTTTTTTAATCTATTTTTATTCATTGAATGATATTATTTATGATTTGGATATTTCTCTATACAACTAAAATGGGATTCATTTATTTCTTTTCTAATGGTTATGTGAATTCAATATGAAATAGTGTTCTCCTACTAAAGCACTATGGGTACGCTTCCTTGATCTTCTTTTACCCTTCAAAAATTCATCAATTATTCATTTTCATGAATTTATTTCTAGTTTCTATGTTTGGATAGTAAAACTAACTTGGGTTTTCATCCCATTTTATCCTACATAAGTTTTGATGTTGATGTCTCCAAAATTTGGATGGAGTGGATTTGGATCGATCCTGGAGAAGAGTTTTGTTGCAAACAACCAATTATTTTCGAATCTTGGATGGATTATTATATACCATGAATGTGTATAGTTCAACTTCCTTCGAATTTTTGTTGAGTTGGTATAGAGGGACTCTATGTTCCTAATTCAACTACTCAATAGTTGACTAGATATTTGATGATCAATGCCTCGGCGACAAGAAAAGTGAATAGTAGTGGTTCAATTATGTCAAATTTTATTTAGAAATATCCAAAACCCAAAAATTATTATTTGAAGGTTCTTGATATATTAATCCATTTTAATAATGATCTAGTAAACCCTAATACAATATTGAAAGATCCGTCAGAGTTAGTGTGAATCGAGGTGGTGAGTGTTGGTATTTTCCTAGAAACTAACCCCACTATTTTGAATTTTGTCTCTTATGCAAGTGTCATACTATTTGTTAATGGAAATAATCCAGAAGTGGTGAAACAAGGAAAAGAAAGGGATTTATAATGGGTTTTAAGGTCTAGGATAACTTCATTCAAGTTAATTCTAGATATATGAATTTTTAGAATTGGTCTAGTCCAAGAAATATCTTATATATCTTAAATATGATTAACAATTTTAAATACATGTGAATAGAATAGTTAGTTTTGGACCTAAGTGAGCCTGATAAGGTAGATTCCTTTAAAGAAGGGATAAGATTCTCTAGATAAGATTCAAGTGATGAGGATTCTGGTTATTTTTATTGTGTTAGTTTATACGGATTCCACGGAAAAGGGCTTCATAGCCTGAGGAAGAATAAGGGGTTAAAGGGAATCATGGAATCAGGGAGATACATTGTAGTCAATAGGAATAAAACAAAAAGGGGGAAGGATAATTCATACCTTCCTAAACCCATAGAGAAATGATTTATTATAATGTTAAGGACTAAAAAGATGTAATGTGTCTCCACCTATAAGGATATAAAACCTGAGGGTCTAATTTTTATGGAAAAATAGATTGAATATGGTGTGGTGGAAAATCCTAACTAGTTGCAGGCTGACAATGCCATGGTAGATATTTCCAACAGTGAGTCTTTTTATGGAATGATTGAGAAACAATGAGAGAAAGGTAAATAGGATTCATATAAGGCGTAAAAATGGGATATTATTAACCATTTTTAGGAAAAAAATTAGGAGGAGGACTTTCTGATTAAGTCCCCTATAGAGGTTGAAGACCAGTTGTCAGAGATATTTATTCCATTCTAAAAAATATTAGGATCAGTGAGACTAGATCAATAAGAATTAACTTAGTATGAAAATTGGATTAAATGAAAGTAAAATACATTTGGAGGAGTTAATTGAAATTTTGGAAAATATGGATTGTTTTTTTGAATGAATTATCAAGGATGACCCAAATCAAAAGGTAAATGGACTTTAATGGAATTTTTTTCCAAAATTTCAACTGAAGCCACATATAGCCAATTTCGGATAATCAGAGCATATATTCCAAACCGAAGGACCATTACTAGGTCAAGGAGAGTGGTGTGTGAATGTTTTAGGTGTTTTACACTATAATCTCATATTACACACAAAGGGCATGTGTGATAAAGGCAATGATATTTTCAGTGGATTCTTCCAAGTCTAACATGATCACTAACAATAGCACATGCAATATAGAAGCATTACAAGAAAGAAATGGATGCAATGAAAAATAGTTCCCATTGCATTCTAAAGGAGACACCATGTCATATGTGTTCCAATTTAGGCTTCAGTGGTGAAGGAAGAATACACGAAAAAGTCCACTTCTCCACCCAAGGACTTACACACCAACCACCGAATAATTCAACTAAAATAGAAGCTCTCTACCCCCACATCTTCAACAAGATATCTAGAATAAGAAACACTACTCTTATGTATTAAAGTGCTCCTCTTATGCGACAACACACCACATGGAAAGCCCAAGGTAGAGTATCTTGCACAATGGACATCACATGGGACCAAAATTGACTTGTCCCATAGTTGATTTATCCTCATAAAATTCTTCTTAATGTAGTTCAAGTGCATGAAAGATAAGCTATATAACCAACCAATGTTTTATAATTGGAAATTTGTCTCTAATAAATATGTCATAAAATCACATGAAAACACAACATAATGAACTAATAAGTTCTAATTGACCTTTAAACATAAGTTTTTCACTTTTTGTTTGGAATTTCAAAAATCTAGCATACACGGTTGTGATTAGTAAGTTATTTGGAGTCCGGTAAAAAACACATAATTTTTGATGAATACTAACCTACCCTTATGAATAGTGATATACCCTAATGAATATTAACCATCCTATGATAATATATAATTAATATTCAAGTTGAAAGTATGATATACCTATACTTTAGAATAAGTAAATGAATGTTTTAAAATTAGTTTTTAATAATAAATTATGATTTTAATTAAATATAAAATTAATAATATTTAGAAAATTATTTTTTAAAATTGGACTTCATTTTTGTATTATACACGTTGAAAAATGGATAGGGTGAATTTTTTTGAGATTTTTCTAAAATACTTGAATTTTCTATGAATAGTAAAATACGGTAACTTACCGTATATATACATTATAAGCTAAATAGACTATTCCTAGCATCATGGATGATTTCACCACCATTGGTTAGAATTAACATGACCCATTTACTATTATTAGTCATGGAAGAATAATTATTCCTTGTCTTGTAGGGAATTATTAAATTAATAAATTTTATATTGAGAAATACCTTCCCACCTCCACTGTAACCCCCCCCCCCCCTCACTCCCTCTTCTCTTCACTCCTCTCAAGACCTGTGAATTTCAAATATTTTACCCAAATATCTCCCCAATATCCTCCCCCATCTATAAAATCCCCTATCCTCTTCAAAATACCAAAACGTCTCCCCTAAAGAGGTTCTCAAAGGAGGAAGTCTCAAGAGGTAAATTCCTCTTTCCAATTCCTTCATTTCTTTTACATTCTTTTTTTGTTTCTTTCCTCACCTCCCTTCACCCAAATGGTATGATAAATCCATTAGAATACATGTACTTGAATACTATTATGCTAATCAGATACTTCATTATCTCCTCTCCTTTCCTCACCTTTTGTTTGAAAGAAATGAAAGCGTCGTTTGAGATGTGCCAATTTAGCACATTCAAGGACAACAGTTTATCAATTTCTATTATCATGTTTAAATATGGTAATGAATACATTTTTATTATGGTTGAACCAGATTATATATATGTAATATATTCTATTTTTATTCTTTAATATTTTTTAAGAAATGGTATTATGTTATAAATCAAAACATGTTCTTTGTAATCAAACCCACCAATTAACAAAAACGGTTGTCACTATGGTTTTATATAATTGTTCGACTTAAATATAAGTAACAAAATTAAATTTAAAACCATTTAATCTCTTATATGTGCACTAATATCATATAAATTTATTTCAGGAAAACCACTTCCATCTTTCATGTTTATCTGAACTTGAATATAAGTGAACTGATTTTTTAAATCCAAGTAAACAAACGAGCACAAACAATGAAATTGAACCTTATAACTAATCAAGAAGGACTTGAATGAACTAAAAGGGTTATAATAAATAAATTACATATATAATAGTATCTTTAATTATTAATTAATAATCTAAACTTGTTTATTCAGGTATTTAATAACAAGTGGAGAACACCAACGCATTTAAAGTAAGGGATCCTCTCCTTTTCACTCTTAATAAAGATTGTTCTCTATGCTATGCCTTTTTTGTATAATACCAATGATGGGGTATGTTTAATCACATACCCCGTACTTTCCTAATGTTTTATATGTTATTATAAACCCCTTATATCTCTCATTAATCCCTATTAGTTACACCCGAAACCATGCCGATAAACCGTAATGGATTCTACCTGAACATCCTTTATTCCGTCGGGTTGCTCTATCTTTCTTTTTACCAAAATGTAGTTGTCTTTTATTTTTATGTAAAACTTTTACATTCTGTTTATATGCTCCAAAATCATGTTACAAGATTCATCTCTCATTCTCTTTTGGGGATATACATTCTTTTAAGTGAATCCCTTATCGATACTTCCCAATAAGCACACTCGCTTCAAAGGAACTTCCCGAATCATTACCCAATTTCAAGTGAATTATATCCTCTATTTTAAGACACCATTGTATGTATAAAATCAGTATTTTTATTATAAAAACCTTCATGTTTAAATTATGGTTTTATATAAAATAATGTTCTCTTTAGTATTTTAAAATCTCTATAGTATTTTCCTTAAAACCGCACAAAAATGTTTTAATGCTAATGTTTCTCAAATACATTTCTTATGTGTTGTCACTTATATTTTTCACCACCTACCATTTTATATGCCTATATGACCTTATGAACGTCCATGTATGTTCTAATCCCTTTCTTTCATGGAGACTTTCATGATACACTCATTTGTTATGCTTTATGTCATGATTGTGGTACCCAATTCTCTACATGTGTATCCTTATGTTTATGAACAATTGATTATGTATGATTATTTATGTGGAAATAATATCTATGTAGCAATAATATTTATGTGGAAATAATATTCATGAAAATTTTGAGATGTTTGTGCCCAGATAGCACTCCAATGCATTGGGTAAAGTTAAGTCTCATAAGATGCGATGTGAAACAGGATTGGCGGTTAGCCTTGACCCGTACTAAAGAAATGTTTTATGATTATGACACATTTATATGATTCCATGTTTATATGATCCCATTCTTATATGATATGTTTTCATATGTTCCATTCTTTGTTATCATTATGCCATGCCTCCTAACTCATGTGCTTAAGATGTATTCTTATGTTCATTCCCTTATTGGGCTTTTTAGCTCATCCCTTTGTTCATGTGTTTCCCATGGTACCATATGCATATGTAAGGGATAAAAGTAAGTTAGGATCTCTTTATAGAGATTAAATAATTAAATGTTTTTTTAGTCCCATGTTTTATGCTTTTGTACCTATTCTTCCAAGACACTATATATAACAATCCTTGGCTTGTACTCTGATGTATAATTATGCTTAAAATCATGTAAAGTTATATATAAAAGGCTTGGGTTTCTATAGTTGGTATCAGAGGATGGTCTAGTTATTTTTTGAGATTGGGAATAGAGAACCTTAGTGATAACCTTAAGGATGATACTAAGTATAAGAAAATAGTCCTAAATTTTGGTGAGTATTTAGTAAGTGGTTTATCAAGAAAATACATCCTTGTATGGATACGAGAAGGTAGAGGTAGCTCTGGCACATATGTACATATGAGTGAAAACTCCAACAAGGAGTTTCGGGCTTGACCCGGGGTATCCTGGTACATGACATCGGACCGTGTTGCACTCTTGGTTATGACAATCTCGGGGGATATTATTTGGTAGATTCATGAGCTTAGTACAAACCATTATTAAGGGAAAAAATCCCATAAGAATATAAGTGAAGAAATATATCAAGGATAACCTAGGTTCAAACTTAAGGAATTACAAGTTAGGATATTCTTCTTATTTATAAGTTTGTCCTTTTATGTTCACTTTTTTATTTTTATGCTCAATAGCTATGTATTCAAGACCTCTAATTATACGTTCTTTTTTTAGTTAATGTGGGTAAATAGAAGAACACGTTCCAACAACCAATGTGATAGGAAATGTGAAGATTTACCTAATGATATGCCTGATATGACAGGAGTGGGTGCTCAAAACTTCATGACAGTACTTGCTCAGCTAGCTCGAGTTATGAATTACAACTTAAATCATGTGGAACTACCTCCTCCTCAAAGGAAAGAGAAAGTTTCCATAGAATCCTTCATGCGATAAAGTCCTCCCATGTTTAGTGTATCTTCTGATCCCCTCCTTGCAGAATAATAGATTCACTCCATTGAAAAGATTTTCTTCGTCCTCTGGTGCTTGGAAGAAGAGAAGGTTGTACTGGAAGTCTATATTTTTAATGGGTAGGATGATTAGTGGTGGACACTGATCAAGAATACAGAGTCCCAAGAGGAAATTGATTCCATGGATTGGGAGGAATTCAAGAGGATGTTTTTCATCAAATATTTTCCTCAAACCCTCTGTCTCAAGATGGAAAGATAGTTCCTCAGACTCAAGAAGAAGGAAGATGAGTCCATCGGGGCGTATGAAGAAAACTTTACAAGCTTGAAAGGTACACCTCTGGCTTTGTCATGAACACAGAAAGAAAGGTGGATAGATTCTTGAGTAGACTAAAGCTGAGTCTACAAAGAGAATTGGCGATTCGAGACTTCGACAGTTATGAGGATATTGTTCTTTTTTCCCTCAAGGTTAAAATAAAGATTGGAGACTCTTAGTGGTCTCATGGACCCAATGAAAAGAAAAGGAAAATGGAGAACAACATGGGTGGTTCATCAAACAAATCTCATGATGAAAAGAAGCCTGAATTTTCCCCTTGAAAAAATTGTGGGAAGAAGCATCTTGGTAACTATCTAAGGGGAACCAAGAATTGTTTAAAATGTAGAAATTTTGGTCATCTTCCCAGAATAGCTGAAGGGATATGAAAAAACCCGCTAATGTGGAAGAAGAAAGGAAGTTTCAGATCAAAACGCAGCCTGCAGTGTAGTGTTACAACTATAAAGAGAATGGGCATTATGCGAACAATTTCTCTAAGCTGAGGGTTGTCGGAGGCAATTAACAACAGCCTCCAAGATAACAAGGAAGGGATTATGCTATCACTACTAATGAGGTGGAGCCAAACAATGATGTGGTGACAGGTACACTAGTTATTCATTCAATAATAAAAA
This sequence comes from Viscum album, assembly GCA_963277665.1. NCBI lineage: Eukaryota > Viridiplantae > Streptophyta > Magnoliopsida > Santalales > Viscaceae > Viscum > Viscum album. The sequence continues at coordinate 1,513,014,690 of OY728134.1, read as the reverse complement.
ACATAATATTTGATTCTGGTTCTACACATTCTTTCATATCTTGCAAGTTTAGTAGAACTATTCGAACACCACCTCAAAATTTAGAGGAAAAGTTATCTATGAGAACACAAAATAGTGAAATTATTATGTCCATGGTTTATAACTCTTCCCTGGTTAATGTTTGTGGGCTGAACCTCCCATAAAATCTCATTATATTTCCTTTAGTGGAGTTTGACGCTATCTTGAGCATGGATTGGTTGTCTTCATACAAAGCCAACATCAACTGTCGGGAAAGGGATATCACTCTTCACATCCCAAAGCATTCTCCAATTCTATACAATAGTAAGGAGGAAGATGAATCTCATTTAGTATCATTGTCTCAAGTGTGGATATTGTTGCCTTATGAGCAAGCATATCTAGCTCTAATGATTGAGACAAAAGAGAGTATCATGCTTGAAGACATGCCCATTGTGAGGGATTACACTAAAGTATTCCCTAAAGAGTTGTGTGGTCTTCCTTCTGACCGAGAGGTTGAGTTATCAATTGAAATTTTCCTTGTATCTCTACCTATCTCAAATACACCTTACAGAATGTCCACCATGGAGATGGAAGAGCTAAAGAAGCAATTACAAGAGAATATGGAGAAGGGTTTTATACGCCCCGAGTGCTTCAACCTGGGGTGCTCCAATCCTATTCGTCAAGAAAAAGGTGGGATCAATGCGCCTCCGCATTGACTATCGTGATCTCAAAAGAATCATGATAAAGAACAAGTATCCTCTACCACCTATAGATGACTTGTTCGATCAGCTTCGTGGGGCTAGTTATTTCTCTAAGGTGGACCTTTGGTCGGGATGTCATCAATTAATGGCGAGGAAGGAAGATATTCCGAAGACTTCCTTTTGAATGAGGTATGGACACTATGAGGTCATAGTGATGCCCTTCAGACTAACTAATTCTATAGAAAATTTCATGGATTTAATGAATATAGTATTTATAGATTACCTTGATTAATTTTTGGTAGTCTTTATTGATGATATTCTGATATACTTCAAGAGCAAGGAGAAACATGAGGAGCATTTGAAAACAGTGTTAAAGACTTTGCAAAGGGATAAGTTGTATGCAAAGTACAGTAAATGTGAGTTCTGGATGGAGAAAGTATCATTTTTGGGGCCTGTTACCACTAGAAAATGGATATATGTGGACCCTTCCAAGACAAAGGCAATTGTAGAGTGTCCTAGACCAACTTATGTAACGTAGATCCGCAGATTTTTGGGTCTAGCTAGGTATTATTGACGATTCATGAATAACTTCTCACGATTGTCAAACCCAATGAACAAGCTGAAAAGTAAGGGGGTAATTTTTGTTTGGACACAGGAATGTGAAGATTGTTTCAAGGAGTTGAAAAAGAGGCTTATCACTACGCCAGTACTCACACTCCCTACAAGTGGAGAAATCTTTATGGTGTATAGTAAGGATTCTAAGAAGGTATTAGGTTGTGTGGTAATGAAAAATGATAAAGTGATAGACTAATCTTCAAGGAAGCTGAAAATCCATGAGAAAAACTATCCCACGCACGATCTGAAGATGGCAACTGTGATCTTTGCGTTGAAAATCTGGTGGCATTATCTCTATGGGGAGAAATGTGAGATATATACTGACCACAAGAGTCTAAAATATATATTCACATAGAAAGAGATTAATATGCACTAGTGAATATGGATATAGCTCATTATGTATTATGACTTCTCAATCGACTACCATCTCAGTAAGGAAAACAACACAGTGGATGCTCTAAGTAGAAAGGATCATGCATCTTTATCATTGATGAGAATTGAAAAGGATCTGATCTTCTTAGATATTCAAAGGATGGACATGGGAACCATTAAGGGAGGAACAACATCAATCCTTTCTCAAATGATTTCCCAACCGTCCCTCTTAGAAAAAAATAAAGGATGCTAAAAGAAAAGATGTAGAAATTCAGAAAAGGATGGAAGCTATCAAAAATGGGAAATCCTCTGATTTCAAAATTGATAAGGAAGAAGTTGTAAGATTTGGGACATGATTATGTGTACCAACCGATCCAGAGATAAAGACGGAGCTATTGAATGATGCACATAGCTCTACCTTCTCTATCCACCCAAGGAGCACAAAGTTGTATCGAGATTTCTAGAAAAACTTTTGGTGGGACAATATGAAAAGGGAGATTGATGAATATACATCAAAGTGCTTGGTATGTCAGCAAGTGAAGGATAAGAGGAAAAAGTCTAAGGGGATGATGCAACCACTACCCATGCCAGCATGGAAGTGGGAGAACATTACCATTGACTTTGTCATTTGACTTCCAAGGACACCCAGAGGAAATAATGCTATATGGGTCATTGTGGATCGTCTTACAAAGACAACTCACTTTATCGTGGTTCGAGAGGACTTCTCATTGGATCAACTTAAAAGTATTTACATAAAAGAATTGGTAAGGCTTCATGGAGTACCACTATCTATTTTATATGATTATGATCTGAGATTCACCTCAATGTTCTGGAAAAGTCTCCAACACGCTCTAAGCACTGAACTAAACTTCAGTATGGCCTATCATCCTCAAACTGATGGCCAATCTGAGTGAACTATTCTGACACTAGAAGACATGTTGAGAGAATGGTCTATGGAATTCAAAGGAGGATGAGACCAACATCTTCAACTATTTAAATTCTCTTACAACAACATTTTCCACTCGAGCGTCCGAATGCCACGATATGAATCCCTTTATGGAAAAAGGTGCAGAACACCAGCATGTTGGGATAAAGTCGTTGAGTGTAAGCTGCTAGGACTTGAAATGGTCGAAGTAATGGTAGAGAAGGTGAAAACTATTCAGTATCATATCAAGGCATCCCAAAGTCTAAATAAGATTTATGCAGATAACCATCAATGAGACCATGAGTTCAATGTTGAAGATATGGTATTTCTATCCATATCTATGTGGAAGAAGGTCATGAGGTTTGGAATAGGCCCTTTCGAGCTCCTTGATTGAGTCGGAGTTGTGTCCTATCGACTGTAACTTTTACCTACCATGTCGAAAGTACATGATGTCTTTAATGTATCCCTTCTAAGGAAGTACATACCAGACCCTTCACATGTACTCTCTTTAGAGGTGGTACAGTTGGAGGATAATCTCTCTTACGAGGAGTAGCCAGTGAGGATCTTGAATCGTAGAGACAAAGTTATTCTCAACAAGACTGCTCATCTGGTCAAGGTACTATGGAAAAACCATAAGTACGAAGAGAAAACATGGGAACTGGAGGAAGAAATGAAATAAAAGTACCCACACCTATTTTTGTCTTAGAATGTAAGACGATGTCACCACCCTTGGTTTGAATTCACATGACCCATTTACTATTATTGGTCATGGAAGACTCACTATTCCTTGTCTTGTGGGGAATTATTAAATTAATGAATTTTATATTGAGAAATACCTTCCCTCCACCACTATAACCCCCCCACCCCCTATTCTCTTCACTCCTCTCAAACCTTGTGCCTTGCCAATATTCTGCCCAAATCACTCCCCAAGATCCAACCCCATGTCCAAAAGCTCTTAGCCTCTTCAAAATACCAAAACCTCTCCCTTTAAGAGGTTCTAAAAGGAGGAAGTCTCAAGAGGTAAATTCCTCTTTCCAATTCCTTCATTTCCTTTAAGTTCTTTTATTTTTTTGTTTCTTTCCTCACCTCCATTCACCCAAATGGTATGATAACTCCAATAGAATAAATTTACTGGAATACTATTATGCTAATAGGATACTTCATTATCTCCTCTCCTTTCCTCACCTTCTGTTTGAATGAAATGAATGCACTCTTTGAGATGTGCCAATTTAGCACATTCAAGGACAATGGTTTATCAATTTCTATTATCATATTAAAATCTGGTCATGAAGCCATTTTTGTTTTGTTTGAACCACATTATATATATGTAATATATTCTATTTTCATTCTATTATTTTTTTGTACAAATGGTACTAATTTATAAATCAAAACATGTTCTTTGTAATCAAACCCGCCAATTAACAAAAATGGTTGTCACTATGGTTTTATATAATAGTTTTACTTCAATATAAGTAACCAAATTAAATTTAAAACCATTTAATATCCTAGATATGAAATAATATCATATAAATTAATTTCTGGACAACCACTTCTGTCTTTTATGTTTATCTGAACTTGAATATAAGTGAACCGATCTTTTAAAACCAAGTAAACAAACAAGCCCGAACAATGAAATTGAACTTTATAACTAATCAAGAAGGCCTTGAATGAACTAAAAAGGGTTATAATAAATCAATTACATATAGAATATGTTCTGGACTAATTAATTAATAATCCTAACTTTTTTATTCAGGTATTTAATAACAAGTGGAGAACACCAATGAATTTAAGGTAATGGATCCTCTCCTTTTCACTCTTAATCAAGATTGTTCTCTATGATATGGCTTTTTTGTGTAATACCAAGTGATGGGATGTGTTTTTAAACCTAAACCATACTTACCTAATGTTTCATAAGAGATGAGAAAACCCTTATCTCTCTCATCAATCCCAGTTAGTTACACCAGATACCATGTCGATAAACCGTAATGGATTCTACCCGAACTTCCTTTATTCCTTCGAGTTGCTTATCTTGTTTTTTTACCAAAATGTAGTTATATTTTATTTTTTATGTAAAACATATAAATTATGTTTATATGCTCCAAAATCATGTTCCAATATTCATCTCTCATTCTCTTTTAGGGATATACACGCTTTTATGTGAATCCCTCCTCGATACTTCCCAATAAGCACACTCGTTTTAAAGGAACTTCCTGAATTTTTACCCAATTTCAAGTGCACTCTATCCTCTATTTTAAAGCACCATTGAATATATAAAATCGTTATTTTATTATGAAAACCTTATTGGTTAAATTCTGTTTTTATATAAAATAATGTCCTCTTTAATATTTTAAAAGCTCTAAAATATTTTCCTTAAAACCACACAAAAATGTTTTAATGTTAATGTCTCTCAAATACATTTCTTATATGTTGTCACTTTTATTTATCACCACCTACCATGTTATATGCCTATATTACCTTATGAAAATCCATGTATGTTCTAATCCCTGTATTTCATAGACACTTTCATGATACACTCATTGGTTATGTTTTATGTCATAATTATGGTAGCCAATTCTCTCCATGGGTATCCTTATGTTTATGAACGATTGATTTATATGGTTATTTATGTGAACATAATATTTATGTGGAAAGAATATTTATGTGGCAATAATATTCATGAAAATGTTGAGATGAGTGCACCTAGATAGTGCTTCAATGCATTGGGTAACGTTAAGTCTCATGAGATGTGATATGAAACGAGATTGGCGGTTAGCGTTGACCCATACTAAAATGGGAAATTGGATTGGAGGTTAGCCTTGACCCATACTAAAGAAATATTTTATGATTATTCCACATTTATATGATTCCATGTTTATATGATCCCATGCTTATATGATATGATTTCATATGTTCCATTCTTTGTTATCATTATGTCATGCCTCCTAACTCATGTGCTTAAGATTTATCCTTATATTCATTCCCTTACTGGGATTTTTAGCTCATCCCTTTGTTCATGTGTTCCCCAGGGTACCCTATGCATATGTAGGGCCTCAAAGGAAGTTAGGAGCTCTTTATGGAGATTAAATAGAGAAATGTTTTTTTAGTCCCATGTTTTATGTTTTTGTACCTAGACATAACGATCCTTGGCTTGTAATCCGATGTATAATTATGCTTAAAATCATGTAATGTTATATATAAAAGGCTTGGGTCGCTATAAGATACTTGTTTACACACTTGATCTGTGCACAACCCAAATATTTTATGCAACTACTATCTGAGACTCCATGGACATCCCTTGTGTTTGATCCCCATCATCATTAAATTATTAGGTGTAACACTCCAAACATTCATGAAAAAAATTCTATTTCCTTAACCTTCCATTCCATATGCTCTTATTTGAGACATTATTCTACCTTTTTTCTCCAAATCATAGGTATTCGAATGCTCGTTTCTCCTATGCATAGGGATTATAATGTCGGGCTTGTGGATCCCTTAATATCAAACCTGTGATTTACCAGTCTTCCATGGTAGTGATGACTCCAATCCCATATCAAGGCACATGAGTGGTTGTCATGAAATTCATATGGGTGAGAAGTGAGTCCCCCTACATCTGAGTTTCATGACATAAAACTATCCAATTCTATGTAAAAGTCGTATCAATTTAAACTACATGACACCATCCTCAGCACATTATGTAAAACTATATTCATGTCCTATGTGATAAATATTGGATTCTATATGTATGAGTGACATGGGATAACCTATACACACCCTATATCTCTTACCCTGTGAAATAAATACCGAATTCCACATGAACAAGTCATAAGAAATGATATCCTTTGGGAAGATCCCATGAGTATTCCCCAATAACATCATTATGACACCTAGCACCACCTTGGGTAGCTCAATGCATAATACCCATTCCATTCATACAAAACAATCCTCACATGAATGGGATTTTTTACACATAATCTCCATACTATCCCACATCGATGTTACTTTGGTGACATGAGCATCCTTACTACATTATGTTAAACAGTATAGATTGGTCCTTCCACATGACCTTATACTGCGGCATCGAACTATGTGGGTTTTTATAATTTTCATCTAAAAATTTTATATATGATTACTCTAAGGTTAAATCTCGACAATGGTAAATCCAAGGTGCTCCCTCCTAGGGAATCACCTCATGGATCTAACTCTATAGGGAATTCTAATCCATTGTTAAAATTTTCATTGTGAAATATTCCCAACTAGGTACGGAATTCCTAGGTCTTCCTCATGGTGTGTTCTAATCCAACAATCAGAATCTGAATCCACGGGGAATTCTATTCCATTGGTAAAACATCTAGGTATGACATGTTCCCTCCTTCGGATGCACACCTCCTAGATCGACCTCCATAGGGTGTTTTGATTCACACCTCAGATCTACCTCCATGGGGAATCCTGATCAACCTTGTCATGTCTCCACAAGAAGTTAAACTCATGCCCATGATCCACCTCTATGTGGTGTTCTGATCCATTAGTAAACCTTGGTGTGATATCTTCCCTCCTAGGGACACACCTCCAACATTCACCTCCATGGGGCGTTCTAATCCAGACCTCATGATCTTTCTCCACGAGGAATCATGAACATCCTCCCCGCATATCCACGAGACATTAAACTCATTCCTGGGATCCTCCTGCATGGGATGTCATGATCCATTGGTAAACCCATTTGTGACATTTTCCCTCCTAGGGATGCACCTTCCATATCCTTCTCTAGGGGGCATTCTGATCCATATCTCCTTATCTGCCTCCACAGGGTGTTCTAATCCATCCATCATATCCCCACAAGTTGTTAACCCTGTTTCAATCTCCACAAGGAATTAAACCCATGCCCTGATCTTCCCAAACCATACATCCTGGTCCATCTCCATAAAATGTGGAAATTTTAACCCAACCCATATCAGCTTCCCTATGAATAAGTAAGGGTTGTTTGAGGTAAAAATACATGGAATATTTACTCCCCAAGAATTTGTTGATATAGTGGGTTTCCAATACCCAAATATGCAGTACTTTTGATTACCATATCATGTATATAGTTAGTTATACATGATGTTTACTTACCATTATAGAGTATATATTTCTGCATCCATTATTTAATGGTAATTTCCATAGATTAATTATCATATAAAAATGTTATAGCAGTTCCCATGCTATAATGAGATCTTCAAGATACCATAACATTAATCTTAAACAAAGTTCATATGGTATAGATACGTCTTATTGATTGGACATAGTATATGTTTGAGTATCAGTCACTGGAGGCTCATAATCATCGAGACTTCTTCTCATAAAGTCTTCACTTGGTGATCTCTAGTAGTGAGATCATGAGGAAAGACCCGTAATAGGAACACCACATGTTTTGGGTGTTATTGGTTATTCCTATCTATGAACATGTGTATCGGTCTCCTAACATGAGATCATTTCCAGTGTGTGCCATTTGATTGTGTACAGCCCTCCCTTCAATGACTTTTTACGCCTCCTTCAGCAGCAAGGGGACTCGCCACCCAGAGAACTCCGTCTGCCAACGGCTCCGTCAGATCCCGTCGCCCTGATCCTTCATGTTGGACACAGTGACCACCTCCATCATGATGATTTTCTGCCACATACCAGTCAGACAACCCCGATATGGAAATATCTAAGGTTGTTTCCATCCTCCACAGTCCGCCCCGTCCTCCATAGATGGTCGCTTCCCTCTTCGACACTGCTGGAACCCATGTGTGGAAGGTTGGCGACCTCGTTGCCGGCCAGTGCACCCCGACGGAAATCGAGCCAATGATGTCACCTTTCATCGGGTTGTACTTGACCCAAAACACCCCAAATGTGGCCCCGGCGGGTCGGCCCAACCCGAAACGGGTTTGGATGGACCTATCCAGCCCAGAATTGGATTGCATAAGCTTTTCTTGGTTCGTTATGGTTCTGCTCAGGTTTAGCGTGACCGCAATGGACCATAGCAGGTGTTTTAGGACCCAGGATAAATTAAATAAATATTATTAATTAATTTAATTTCATAATTAAATTAAATTGATTAAAACATTATTTTTTGGTTTAAAATCATACATTATAATACATGGGGATATAAATTGATTTAATATCCGATTTCAATTAAATTAATAGATTAATTTAATTTTTGGTATTAAAATTAAATTAATCAATGAACCGAATAATAATTACATTATTGGAAATATTTAATTCATTTAATTTAATTAATACCCTAATACTTTAATTTAATCCAATTTAATTTAAACCGTGCTTTATTTTACCTTCATATTGGTATTGAGCACCAACCCATGTATGTATACATTTATTTATTTATTTAAATACTTATTTTAACTGGTTGTGATGTTTCAAATTAATTAAATGAAGGCTTGTGTATCGTCATTATTTTTAGCTAAAAAATATATGGACCTGCATGTCCAATTCACCTCATGTAAATTCACACCCTTACCCTCGCATGTGTGTGAGTATTTTTGTACTTTGGATGAGACGATATATGGTGTGGACCCCGCCAAGATGATGCGGTACACTAGACATGAGATGGACCCTGCTAAGATGATAAGGTGTACCTTGACCAAGATGATAAAAGACATGATGTGGAGCCCATGAAGATGATGCGATACTCCATATAAGAAGCGGACATACAAGATTGGGGGTGAGATGCATCAAGGGTCAAGCTACGACTCAGGTATGACCCCCTAGGTCATTTTAGATGCTCAAGACCATTCAGACAATAGTTTAACATTATTCATTTATTTATTATTTTATGCATTTTATAACAGTGGGAAAAATACAAAAAATAATAAATATTAAAATGTATAAAGAAGCGACATATGTTTTTCTATTAATGTTCAGTTGTGAGCGCGACAACATAAATAAACAAGATTAATAGAAATAGATTACATTCATTGAGAGAAAAACATAAAAACCCTCAAATAAATATTAAGTCATTACCACCTTCCATCATTAATGTTTGAACAGAACCGGTCGTTTGGGGTGCTCTTCATGCCAAAGTTGAGGGTCCCTCTTACTACCAGAAAGTTCGTATGAAAGTGGTGGGTTGAATTCATTAAAATTTCAACAAAGAAGTATCCAAAACTAGAATTTTAGAGGCATGTATTGAGTTAATCAAGGTTTGATTTTATAAGTTGGAGCCTCACTCAATATATCAAGGAACTATGATTTAATGTGGTTGGCTAGCCAAATGCCTATCTTGAACCCTCTAAATAGTGGCATAACCATAGATTTTAGACTATAAGGGAGATCCAGAGATCATTTCTACTAAAATACTCAAGATACATAGTATTCTGATTCTAGTATCTATGGTCCCTAGAATTTGATAAAATAGTGTGAGGCATTTAAGGATTAAATTAATTGGTAATGTTTAAATCGGTAATCAATATAAACGTACTAATCTGCTAATGTTTTATTTTTTTAGAAAGTGGAAAATAATGCCATAATAAAAACTATGATAAATATTAGAAACGTTTATTGTCCAAGCTATCATGAATTTACAAGTGTATTACATGCACTTGTGCATATTACGACAATATATGAAATTCAAGGTGATAGGGTTTCTACCTGTTAAGACACCTCATGAAACGTTGGTGTAAAATTGCTTACATGAGACTCATTCATGAAGCATATGATGGTTATGTCATATGTTATCATCAATGTCAAATGTTATTTGTGGTCACTACATTAGGACATGGATGATAAGCACATGTAGTCTCATCTTTGAGAAGTTTTATAGGAGAAAATGAAATAAGATATGAATGTGATATTTAGACTGTCTTTGTGTAAACATGAAAGGCATACTATGATCATTCATGGAATCCCATTCTTATAATTTTTCACCCAATTACTCTTGTTTTTTTTAAGGATAAAAATGATCAGTACAGAGTAAGCACTTCATTACCTTTTTGGTATGGTTTTCTAAGCAGTAAGAATATTAAATAAAGTACCATCTTTAATGCTTGTGGCGAATAACATGGAAGACAAGGCGAAAAGACCAATGAAAAAGTACGTCAAAGGAAACTTCATAATTTCCTTCATGGAATAGAGGTTGGTTATTGAACATGAGGTTATATTTGTCACATATTATGAAATAAATTTATGGAAGCCTAAAATGCAATGAACTAAATTAAATTGGAAAGAACTCACTTCTTATTCAGTGTATATTCATCAATTAAAAGTATTGTTTCTAACATAATTATTTCATATTAAATACAATATTACTTTCACATATTTTTTATTGAAAAACAGAAACCGAGTAAGTATAGAAACATTACATGAAGTAAGGTGTCTTTTCTAAGAAGCTAAGAATGGGTGATTCCTATGTTAGCAGTGAGAAGCACATAACTCCTATTTTCAGAGTGATTGATTCTAGTTGCAAAGGTTTTTGATTATAACCAAACCATTTATCTCACATTACCTTTGGACATAATGAGACATTATTCCATGTTTAGGAATAATTTTTTTGTGGTGTATCATACTCAACAAATAGTTCACTAATACATGAATCATAGGAAATAACTGATGAATATAAAAATGTAAGACTTATTTACTCAGTTGTGGCAAGAAAATTTATTGTCAAGGAAAAATAAAAGTGGATGTTAAGGATATACCCATTTTGGTATTTAGGATTGGTACAACTAAACACCTTTGGTATTTTTGATTTATTTTGTTTGTACAAAGAAACCTTTATAAATAAAGGTATGCCACAAAGCTTGTGGAATTATTTCAACACGAGAACGCGAACTACTCCAAGGGTAAGCTAGTAGTAAATATACTTCATAATATTCCATTAAGTTATTAAGTAATTTAATAGTAAAGTATAATAATGGTCAAAAGATATGAGTTTCTTCGGATCGGGATGCCGAAGAATATCTTGACCAAGCATTCATCGATAATGGTAATGTAGCATGGAATAATTTATAAATGAAAGTTACTTTATATACATAATTACATTCATACTAATAAATAAAATTGATGATTATTCATACATGTTAACATTTATAAAAAAAGTAGTGTGGAGTTATTCCTAAAAGCACATTTTATACATCAAAGTTATGATGTAAGTAGTATCAATGTTACAACCTAAATTAACTTCCATCATATTTCAAGACGTAATTTTCAAATAATGGTGAACTCCATTAACTAATATTCCAACTAAAAATGAAAAATGGATATCATTAAATTCCTAGTATGATGGGAATACATTATGTAATAGGATATATGTTTATATTTAAATATTCTGTTAGGACATAACCAAACTAGCATCAAGCTAAACACATAGTAAATCTATTTTCTTATCCTAACAGCTTCTTAGGATATTACATAAATAACTAAGATAGAAAAGTGGTAATCAAGTGATAGACTACATTTATATATAAGGGTTCACATCTATATTAGAGAAAGTGGGAGTTGTGTTGACTTGGATTTAGTCGATGCTTGAGATGAAAAATGGTTGGCATAGAAACTAGATCCACAAGTACATATTGAAGAGGTATGTTCCAGAGAAACATACTATATAGGAAGGTTAAAACCATAGAGATGGTTTTTTATTCATCGCATTTGGTGGTACATTATTTAGTGAGAATAATAATTCCTACAAGTGAGCAGTATATGGAAATAAGCAAAGATTGACAAGACCAATTAAAATTAAATAATTGATTCCATGTATCAAATTGCAAAGGGGCATATATATTGAATACTTTGGTGGGTATTCAAGTTATTTGATACATGGGTGGTACAAGTTAAGTACCAATAAGGCTTTATTGGAACTACTAAGTCTATATACCTAAATACATTAGATTGTTTCTTGTCATAGACAACTCTTAAGATCATTAAATTGGCCATTTCATGTCATGATCAACTTTCGTGGAAGGTGTCTATATGACACAACAAGAATGGAATGATGAAATAATTGCATGCCAATAGGGATTAAAAGTTAGTAAAATATAGTTTAGGATTAATGTAAGAAAGAATATCTTAGAGAATTCATTTGAAATGAATCTTTTCCATGTGTCTACCAAAGGTTAGTAGGAGTGACATAGCTTTCCAAGGGAAATATGTTCGATAACATATGGAAAACAGATATTGGTCTTACAGTTAGTTAAGACTATGATGAATGTAATTATTCCGTGATTGACATAAAGTAGCAACCTATTTTATTGGGAACACGATCTATCGAGTTAGATCTAACGATTTCATGGACCTAGTAAATCATACATATAGTGACATGGTATTGAAAAATAGAATTTGGAATAATTCAAGGGAAGAGTTGTTAACAATGTCACATGGAATAATCTCTCTAGGTTGACATGTTCAGGATGTTGTAGGAGATTCACATGGTGAGTTCAAATCCATACTCTTAAGCACTGGATCAATCATATATTCCATGATATGTACAAAATATTATATTTCTAGAATATAACTTATAGTGGGAAGATATCAATTATATCTAGAAGAACTACAAGTGAAGTAGTCATAACTATCATATTGTACTTTGAAAAGTACAAATGATATGTACCTGGTATATGGAGAAAAATATACTATTTATGGTGGGACACAAACTAGTATTCAATTAGATCAATTAGATCTAGTATCAAAGTTAGGCTAAGGTTTTGAGCGATAGAAGATCATATAATCCAATGGTAGAAAAAACTATAACTACCATATATGTTGTAGATTCTAAGATATCTAAGAAGCAATTATTAAATGGATCAATTTGTTCCAGTTCTTGGAATCAGACATAATAAGTAAATTATTATCATAATGTAAATTATGCTAGTCATACTAGACAAGATGTCATTTTATGACAGTGGATTAAAGCTATATACTGAGGGATTCCATCTCTTGAGATGTTTTACTCAAGGAGATGAAGTCACATATAGTAGAGTAGTCATGCAGTAGAAACATGTTAGACCCAACAACTAAACCCATTACTCAGTAGAAAAATGATCTTTATCTTTTGAGTAACTAATAAGAATTGTTAGAAAGATGGATAAAGTGTAAGTGGGAGTGTTTAAATAATGGGTAACCTAGACCCAACAATACAGTACTTTTTATTAACATATCGTGTATATAGTTAGTTGTACATGATGTTTACTTACTATTATAGTGTAGATATTTCGGCATCCACTATTTAATGGTAATTTCCATAGATTAATTTTCATATCAAAATGTTATAATAGTTCCCATGCTATAATGATAACCTCAATATACCATGACATTAATCTTAAAAATGGTCATATGGTCTAGATACATCATACTAACAAGACATAGTAGATGTTTGACTATCACGTGCTGGAGTCTCTTAAGAAATGAGACTTCTTCTCATGAAGTTCAAACTAAATGATCTCTAGTAGTATGATCATGAGTATAGGACTACCAATAGGAATGCCACATGTTTTGGGTGTCATTGGTTATTCCTATCTATGGACTTGTGTATTGGTCTCCTGAATTGATATCATTTCTAGTGTGTGTCATTTGATTGTGTATTTTGATGCAAAAAAAAACCATGATAAAGGAATCATGGCTAGGTAGATTATATTGGGTGCATCATTAGTGGTATGACATTGGTTGAATGGTCATGAAAGGATTTGTAACATCCAAGTTATATATATTAGGTCTAGTTGATTAAGATGGTTCCATCTTCATTAGTCTTTGACCAAAGAAATCATAAGGTAAATCCATTCGGATAGATTAATAAATAATAAAGCATGAAAAGGGCGATGAAACAAGTGTGTATCCTACTTTATGTGGCATTTAAAGACAATGATATTATATTACACAGTACGTGTTCATATGTTGTTTTTTCTTGCTGTAACAATAATTATATATTTATGGGCCTAGATGGGTTTCTAGACTCTTATCTATGTCAATGGATTTTATTCACTTTTATTGAGATAAGGTCATATAGGGTTACACACAATAGTGTATTCAAGAATCATCCCTATTCAGTTGAATATGTATATTGGACATGGTGGGCCCCACCATGGGGTTTATGTGTGGTCCAAGGTATTGATCACCAAAGGAATAAATAAATTCATTATTATTCAAGTTATGAATAATTATATTGAATTTATTTAATATATTTAGATGTTAATTCAATATGAGAAAATATTAATCGAGGAATATTATTTTAGTATTACATGTTCATTTAATATTAAGTGGGGTTATGAGTCAAGTTAAATGACTCGGTTTTATCACGTAATATAATATATATATATATATATTATAGGTATGTGATAAAATCATAAATATTATTGACGTAATTTAGTTCATCATAATTATTTATTTAGTGGAAGTTAAATAAATGTGGGTAGGGGAACCCTACCAGTTATTTAGAACCTCCACTATAAATAGAGAGAGAAACTTGATCCTAATGTACAATTCATTCATTCTTGAATTAGAGCCTCTCTATCCTCCCAATTTCTAGAGGGAGAGTCTCTCTCTTGAGTGATAATCCAAGAATGCCTTCAAGAATCGAAGTAAGATGATCACGTTGATCATCGAGATGTCGAAGATATCATCATATTGTCGTGCTAGCACCCAGAATTTGATGATCAGTGCTTCTAGGAATTTATGAACTACTTTTGGATGATCCAGAGGGACCATTATATGGATCCTTCAAGCAATGAACACTAACGATAAGTTTCTTTAGACAGTGCCATCATAATTTTAAAGGTATGTTTACAGTTTTATTTTTTTGATATTTTAAATTACATGAGATCATCAGACCGTACTAGGGCTCGGATCATCAGTGATGATAGGTTCCGTCATCCTGATGAAGAAAATTTTAAAATCCCTGACCCATTGGATTCCGCTATAAGCCCTTATACCTTCAAACTTGTTACCTCCCGATCGACATAGGATTCCTTGGGTTTTTAACCTAGGATGCCTCATGTGAGATTCTCTCCCATAAGGAATATTCACAGGTGACCAATGTTCCCAATGTCGAAGCATGATTAGAGATTCCAAGTGTGACTACTCCCCTAACTAAAGGATGTTGTCCTACCAGATCAGAGCAATGTAATTATCCAAAATCCACAAAATATGGCATTGGGAATGAGTTTCACAAACACAAAATAATATATTAGGGGGAAACAGACTTGACAATGAGCTATAAAGAGGAATCTAGGGAAGGAGGAACCAACATACTGTCATTATGTTTCAATCAAGGAATATACAACACCGATGAAAGTGACAACTGTTGTCCACTTTGGAAGGTGGGAATTTGGTGTACCAGAAAGCTAGCCTAGAAAACGTAAGTTGATAAGTAGTCAAACCTCATTGGAGGCATCAAAAAATGTAGAGGCATTTAATCTATTCTTTTCAGCAAGGGGAATAGTAGTTTTGGGTCATCAGTAGATTAGAATATCACTATATTCAAATATTTAGTGCCAAGTCTCATTGATAAAATAGTGTTCCAAACACAGAAAACATCAAAAAATTATGGCATTTAGAAATTGAGAACCATTATTCTAATACATTGTCATCTGAGATACAACTTTATCTTCATAAGATCATAAGACATTGGTAAATTTGTTATTTCCTTAATTGACATATATTAATGGACCGATCCACATTTCTTATAGGAATCATATAGAATGAAATCAGCAACCCATCACCTGTAGGCATCAGGGAAGGGGAAATATTAATATGGAATTCCCATTCAACTCCACATCTATCACAAACTCTACCACGACTTTAAATGTCAAGTTCCCATGCCCCCTCTCACCCTTAAAAGGTCATCCAACAAAGGTTGTTCAATGCCCTCATGCTCTGGTATGAAGTGGAGGGGGTAATTACCATAATTCCCATTACCTGCTAGGACATGGAGGAATCAGCTTCATGCCAACACTGCCAACCCTAAGGGTTGTTCTAGGGGACACCACCCCCAATCCAAAATAATAACGCTTTTCAAGCCTCTCACAAAAGAGATCCAAGGGCTTGATCACATACATTGAGAAGGTCGTTGATTATCGAGTCACCTCGTCCAAGAATACTGCCCAGAAGCCACCATGTATATCTCCCACTAGGTCACGTAAATTCCATCAGCAGCCAATCCCTAAAGCTGATGAATAGGTGTACATTAAAACTTATATTCCACCCTCTGTCCGAAGCACCTAACACTAACATCGGGGGTAAGTTCAGGAGAATTACCGACAAGGGGCATCATCTTATATCGCTCATGTGGCCCCTTCCACTATCCGCACATCCCAACAGGTCCCTAAAATAGGAAAATAGGAATCAACCTTCACATATTTAGAATCAAGGTCCCAACTAATTTATATGAATTTCAATTTGTCCCTTTCAATCTTGGGCACCACCAGTAACCATTACGGGCCAACGTGTCATGATGAGACTCAATGTAGAGGTGCATCTTGAAATATCTCCAATATAATTGGAGGTCCTTCCCACTATTGAAAAAACCAATATTAAGGTCTAACTTGTACTCCTAATTAACAACAAATAGGTCCTTCTTATGCTCATGTATTTCAACAAGGAGTTCCTCCACATGTTCATAGGAGTCAGAGTGGAGGTCCTCCCCACTTCTTCACAAACTATAGTGGAGGTCCTCCCCATGCTTCCACCCACAAGTATGGAGGTCCTATCTATTACAAAGAGGTACCCTTTCCTAGAGAACTTTCCTAGGGAATAATGGAAAACACCATCCATTGTCAGTGAAATATCATTAAATGAAAATTCAGCATCGTCCTTGTTGATATTTCATATTATGAGGACATAAAAGACTCAATAATTTCACCTCAACCCCTCTTGTAAAATTCTAGGGAATAAGACTGAAAATTGAGATTATCCATCTCAAAATATGGGATCTATAGGATATGATAATCCCTTTCTAGGTACATACAGATGGAGGATGTTATGGATCCTTTCAAGGACTCATGGTGCGAATATACCCATCACCGCTAGTTTTCCCCCTTTCTACCTCTACATATGATGTTGGAGAGTTGTTATAGTCTTGACTGAATCTTTCAAAGGGATGATAATTCTTCATAAACATATATTAGTTCCATCTCCCTTTCACATGAAGTAGTGGTGAACACCTCATCCTACAAGGATGTGATGATGTGGTTGGTACCAACCCAAAGAGACATACCAGCATGCAGTGAACAGTTGAATCCTATAGTGGATCCTCTACTGGACAACCAACTATCGAACCAAACTATATCAGGTCTTCCAACCATCTCTCAACTAGTACAAATAAAATCTTGGGATGACCAAGTGAAAGACACTCCCTCTGAACAAGTTATCCTATAGGAAGATTTGGCTGCAAATCATCTTTTAGTGGTATTTTGGCTTGTAAAAACACTCTACTTCGACATAATAGAGTTTCTTACCAAGTTAAAGGTCATGATTTACCACTATAGTATCTGGTAAACCATTCAAAACCTTCATAATCATCATTTATCCTATCTATGAAGCTAGGGGAAGCTTGAGGACATTGCTCAGTAGCGCCAAATGGTTGAGTTGGTAGCGCTCCTGGTAGCTCTGCGCCCCACTTCATCTGGCTACCAATGGACCATCCAACAAAAACACATCCAGAGACTCATATCTCTCTATAGGATTATGTAATAGTTGTATCCTCATATGAATATCAAGGGCTAGGGGGTTTACACTGCTCTCAACTTCAACCCTATCTTCTGGAATCCTGAAAAACACCTTAATGAAGAGGGTTCTACTCCAAGTACCATTATGGTAAATAAGGTCATCCCCAACCATCTAGAGGATGATAGGGACGTGGATTGTCCACTACAGGAGGTATGAAAGTATCATATATACCCTTGTAGATGTTTCCTCACATCAAAGCAATGTTAGTTTCTTGGACATAGGGATCCCTCCCTTGTGGCAACATTCCCTTCCCATTGGAACCCGGACAAGGTTAAGGCCTATGTTGGGCCCTGTAATACATCTGTGGTCATGCAAAAAATATAGGAAAATCCCAAGGTAGCCTTATTTATTAATTAGGTTGAATAACATAGAATAATAATCAATGATCTCATTGTTGATCAACATCTAGATTATGATATAGCTTGGTGAGATCTCATTTCTCTTCTAGAAGGAAATAAATTTCTACTTTTTCAGATTCCCCCAACCGATCATGGAAACCCCATTTATTCACATATATAATAGATGATAATATATGGAACACAACCAATGTTTGAATCACCAAACCCACCCGAGCAGCGTAAATTACCTTCCTCAAGACTCGAACTGTTAAACTCCTCAAACCGTTCATTCTCCTCGCTTAGTTGACTAGACTATCTATGTATTTTTGTCCTAGGAATCTCATAATTATAGATACCTTTTCCATGATGAATTGAATCCTCTATCACCTCCCTCCTTGTGGCCTTAGATACATGGGAGGTTTTGATCCCACCTGATGGAAATCTATACCCAGCATGGGTTGACAACATACGAGAACACATGGAGTCTGGGAACCCTAGATTCACCCCTTTAAATGGGATGAGTGACCCACTGTAGCATTTGGATCAATTCATTTCAAGATATGGACCCATGTTGGGAACCCCATAGAAAGAGGAAGATTCTATGATTCGATGTTTCATGCATACATTGGAAGTACCTACGTTTTTTGGTACATATACCTACCTATAGTGTCCGTCACTAGATGGGAAGACCTTCCAAATCAGTTACATTGCCAGTTCAGATCATCCATATATATGACAAGAATTTCTAACATCATCAAGTTAAATAAAATTTCTGATTGGAAAGTCACAAAAAAATTATCATTGCAAATGCCTCAATTACTCATTTGACATGATGCTAACTCAATAGAAGCCGCTAAAGATATGTGCATAGAATGTCAAGATTGATCAAGTCCCCAAACTCATCACTCAGAACATTCTAGGAGGGTTCTGATAGTTTTATGATAAGAAACAAGCATCCCGAGGAAGTCTTGAAAAGGATAAACCATAGTTTATATTCCCTATTCTAGCACCTATATGAAGGTCTACCAAAGTATAGATTGTTTTTGTCTTACAAGTTTAGGCCTCCAAGCCATTTTAATTATTGGCCCTTTTTTTAGAGGAGGATCTTCGAGCACATCCTTATCAAGTATAGCCTCACCCAACACAAAACTATCATGCACCACTTCTCGAGGAACAACAACATATATTATAGAATATTGTTCTAGGCCATCATTAGTCTCCATCACATCACCAAGGATAGTCTCCCATAGTTCTCTTCTCAAATAGAAGAAACAATAACTATTATTTCAAGGATGCACAGGTCTTGTGCTATTCCATCTACATCCGGAAAAAAATAAATTCTAAAGCTACCCAAGTACAGGAGGCCCCAGGATACTAGATCACTTGACCAACCAAACTGTTATTCTTACCATAGTATCCTTGTAAATATAATCATTGAATTATATGTGTTCATGGGTTGGATCCAAGACCAAGTAGATAATGGTTTGGTCATGTTGGGAGACATACCTGTGCAAGTGACACATATCTATACTGATCCCGATAGTAATAGTGAGGGTTAATATGAAAGGAAGAAAACTCCAACACATAGAAACTAGAAGTATAATGATTTGATGAATCACATAGTAGTCACTCATGCCCACGATATCATTTGTTTTAGCTTCATAAAACTAGATCCTCCTATAGTCAATATGCTTTATCTGGTCATCCCTTTTACATCTCCATTGCAGACTTCTAAATCCCATAGGTGCAGGAACTTATGTCATAAAGGAAATCAACGTCCCTCCCCAATTTTGAATCCATCCCACAATCTTTGGGATTTCATGCCTATAGAGCTGGTAATCGAACCTATGGTCTACCCACTATTGTAGAAACCATCTGATAATTAGCATTAGTATTCCACTATGAATGACATCGAGGTGGTGGATGGATTTAAAGAGCCTGATGATGAGGAGTACGAGGTAAAAACCCATTCTCCCTTTATCTAATATCGTAAAAGGAAATATCATGTACATGTAAACCACAATATTTCTCTATCCATCACCTCAAAATGAGTCATCCATGCCACCGATACTAGGTAGTAGGTTCTGCGCATAGCGTATTTGGCATAGTCCTCCTTGATTGTGATATCAGATATGCCTTTGAATACTACCATGTTAACTGACTGAGAAGATCATCCATGACTGTATCACAATCGGACATGCCTTTCCAGATATAAGCCTCAACTAGTCGACAGTTATCGAAGAGTGATTCTATTTGGGTTAGCTGGTTAGTAGTATTATATCACATATACCATCTAGAACCCAATGGTATATCCAATAAAACTTATTTTGCCTCCAGTCATGGAGCGAACATCTATGGGAAAACACGTGCCTTTGGTGTGAAATTAAACCTGGATAAATCCCCTTATAATCATTCTTCCAAGACTCTTGATCCTCAAGTCCCTCTAGTTATCAAAATAAAGGTGTGATTTCCTCATAGAAGCATTGAAAATCACCCTCCAGTTTGAACCAAAAGTATCTTCCACAGAGACACACTATGTAGGGGAGGCTAAGAAATCAGAATTTAGAGGAATCATCTCATTCTTCGGGTAATAAAAAATATCCCTTGTGAAGGGGAACATGCGACCACTATACATTATAGGATAGATCAATGGCATGGGTATCCACCACTGCCTGGTAGACATAGTTTTCAAGATCAACCCCATCTTGATCAGAATAGTCAAAAAGATAGGATTGACTGAAACAGACCTCAATCCCTATGACCTAGAAATTCCTAGTTATAGAAGGAATGAGTGAAGATAATGTTGAAGGATTCAGCTGAATACCCAAGTTGGTGGATTAATAGTAAAAACAAAGTTTATGGTAGTCTCATAGGATACCACCAACAATGCACTACTAGGTTCTCCCTAGCTTCATCTCCATGTGGCAGTCACCTGCTCATATAACCAATGCCTTATGTACTCCCTCAATGTTCTATTAGGGGTACTCTAAGGTAATGGTTCCCCCTTCAACTCCTATGAAGCTGAATATTTGGGCACTAGATATTAGCATAGGGAGGGGAATAAAGTTAAAACCAATGAGGTTGATCACACAAACACTATGGCTAATCCATGGGTAGAGTTGGACAATGGTTTCATTCTAATGATTCATATTTTAGAGGCTACAACCCCATACATGGGAAGTGTTTTTGTTGTTTCGAAGGGAAAAGAGTTTTTCATTCCTAAAAGGGATAAAAGATCGAATATTACCTTGTAATCCTATATAGAAAAGGCTTGAGTAGTACTAGAGTCCCCAATACCTTTGAGGTACCAAGACATTCACCACATGGACACTATTTCTTGGAATTACCATCTATTCCTTAGAGAAGGGTTGAATTGAAATCTGAATCACCACTATTTCTTTGACATCAAGCATGAGCCACATGATCAAAGGCTTTATGGAACTGGTTCAATAGATTATGTCATCACCGTGTCAGCGGGTCATGAATCTCTCAGCGAAGATTTTCTTTCCACTCATGCGGGAACTAGTTCTCCCCCAAATCAATTATCCTAGATAAACTATATACTCACATTGATTCTCCTCCCTCAGATAATGAATAGGATTTAGAATATTCTCCTCCTACATTTGAAGAGGGTGTCTCCACCATAATCGATCAGTTGATTTAAGTGAACCTGGGAACTGAGGATGATATGATGTTGACACTGATAAGTACAAACATGCCTCTAGAAGATAAGAAAATAGTATGTGGATTTATTGAATTAGCAACATGGTGTCATGACTTAGTGTTATGATTAGGTGACAGGACTATAACCTCAAGATTCTTCCACCATATTGGTCTCTCGGGGAGTCATCATGGGTTTGAGAAGCCTCCTGAAAAGATAAATCCCTCTCAGGGTGTTATTTTTGATTTTGGGGTTGATAAGATTATCCATTAAAACCTTGTCAGATAACTCCAATACCCTATTTGGATATCTAACATAGTCACAGTTAAGAAGAAGAATGGTAATATCAGAGTCTTTATCAACTTCTAGGGTCTCAACTTCCATGTCTTTAAAGATGATTTTCTCCTTCTAGTGAAATATCTTTATATTTATACTACAATAAGGTTCCAATACCTCTCTTATATAGAATAATATCATGGTTTTAACTATATCCAGATGTACCCTAATGAAGATTCCCTTGAACCTAATGAATGAAAGAGCCACTTTTCAGTGGTCCATGAACCACATATTCAAACCAATCCTTGGGATTTTGGTTGAATGCTACATGGTTTACTTAGTGGTAAAATCCCACCAACATTAGGATCATCTATGAGACCTTGAGAAAGTATACATCTTCCCTTTCTCCCATAACATGAAGATTAACCCCATGAAATGTGCATTCGAGATTACCTATTGAATGTTTCTTATCTTCACCCTTATATATAGAGACATTGAGATCTACCTTGTAATAATCATATATTTTATCCATATTTTACCCCTGATCAACCTTCGGGAACTTCAAGTCCTCCAAGGACACGTAGACTACATACATAGTCTCATCAAAAATTTGGTGGGAAAGTGTAAGATTTTTTTGAGGATGATGAAGACAGGAACTATAATCTAGTGGTATGAGGAGTGGTAGACCATTTTTGAGGAAATCATGAAGTATCTTCTACATCCTCAGGTTTTGATGCCCCATGTATCTAAGAATCCTATGGAATAATACATGACAAATTTAGAAAGGTCCCTTGGTTCCCTTCTCACCCGTAAGAACAATGAGGGTGGATAAAATTGTTTATATTATCTAAGTAGTATGGTCCTTGACATGGAGACCACAAGCTCCCCTATCTAGATTATCTACCTCACATTGGTTTTTTTAGTACATATGTTGTGGAATTATATACATCATCACAACATACATCTATTGTCACATGTGGATCTAATGATGTATATCCTAAATCACCCCATGTTGATAGGATGGTTAGAACATTGGGTAGAAATCCTTTAGTAGTTCAACATAAATTTCATTCCACAAAATTCCATCATCGAACAGGATTTGGTAGACTTTCGTTCTACCCATCCAACACCTAAATAAATTCCCCTAGAAGTCAAATTCCCAAATAAGGCTAACTTCCTAGTGTATTAGACTATTATGTGTTGTAAGATGCATTTTGATGGTTCCTCTCAGAGCCCTACCAGCAGAAGGATCAACAATACCAATATCAACAGATTAGGAATGGGGGTTTTATTCATCACCCCGACAAAATCCACCCTACCATACTAGTTCCTTCTATCAGAAGATTACACAAAAAACAAGGCAGAGTATCATTCTCTCATTACTAGTCTTGATCTGGTCCTCCATATGGATGTCCCTTAATTTAATGTAAATGGATTCTCTAAATTATTCATTAAATAGATTAATGGTGATTACATCATTAGAAATCCATAGATCATTACATTTAGAAAGCATACTCATCAGTTGATAGCCCAATTTCTTTCTCATCTTGTAGTGACTCGTATCCCTCGATCACATAATGGTTGAAATAACTCCCTGGATAGTTTATCCAAATCTATTGTTGATCATGACCATTAAAACCTTTTCATTGTGGAACATCATATGTTCATCACTCCCAAATTTTCATATGATGTTGACAGGATGCACGTAAACCAGCTAACTATGGGTGCTTCGACATTAGGACTATTGGGTTCCCCCACAGTAGTGGAATCACATGACTTTACAACTACTTTCATTGATTACCTCCAATGTGGAATTATCCAACTATAAAAATTAGATCATGAGTGAATCCATCAGTGTGTATTGCAGTTCACCCTTAATAGGAGGCCAAACCTTGAGAAAAAACTCGACAGACATGGGTTTGACTAAATTCTCCTCCATTTTATCTAACGAGGTGAGATTCCACGAGTTATGAAGAAATTTAATGTCAATTTATGTGGTTCCCACCAGTAAGGGTTGAATCTCTCCCACCAGATTCAGAGGGTAGGCTAATTCTATCCCACCATGGTCTATGGACTCATTGAATTTTCCAAGAGGTATTGTGAGTGTCTGATCCATGAAATTTTTTTTATCGAATACCGGAGATCCTCTACACCACAATTTATTCTTATTCGATTTTATTACGGGTACTTGAATTTGTGGGTTCAAATCTTCAAAAAATAGCTCTCTAGTATAGGTTTATTTATACCACAATATATTTCTTCTCCAAGTGGGTAGAAGTGATTCCCCCCAAGGAATTCAACGCCTAATCTATGGTCAATTTCACAAGATCCCACATCATCCACATATTTGGAGTTCATAATTACATTATCACATATAATGGAACCAACATCTGATATATTGAGATGAAAAAGTTGTACGCCAAGCACAATGTCTGGTCAAACCATACTTCTTGCTACCATATGAAAAAAATAGATAGATTTAAATGTTCAAAAAACCATCTCTAATATTTTGAAAAATATGGTGTTTCCTAACATTAAATATTAGATGCACAAGCTCCTAAATTCCCTCTATTACTATTAGAAAACAACTCATAATTCCATCTAAGTGATCCCATACTATCTGGTTTATTTAACAGAGGAAGTTCTCCCAATCCAGGTTTAGTTTTCAATGCTCCAATTTTCTTTCTTTGATTAGATAACACCATAAAAATTAGAAGAATTATGTATATCTAAGTTAGAATCACTCGAATAGAAATATTCTCTATAACTTGAATAATAAAGATAAAGAACAACCAAATATATAAAGGATGTTCAATAAGAAGGCTCACTTCCACTTCATTCTCTAGGGTGAGACGGTGCTAGATCTCATAATGCCAATGATAACTAGAAAGATGACACCATAGTTAGAACGGATGTGGTAAGGAACATACCTCATTCATAAGATCTATTCCAATGGTGGATACTCTTTGATCACCATGTATAGAGAGCATATCAAACCTCTCACTAACACTAAGTTTCTTAAGAAATATTCTGCATGATGATCCAGGTCTGACCCTCATGACCTTGAACTAGGATTTCAAGTCTAAGTATCATGACATAAAACTATATGCATGTTATCTCTATGATTTTTATATGGATTTGGGATTCATTAGACCTCCATTAATGTTGGGTTTTTTCACTCCTCCACATGACACATATCCATTTGAGTTACTCATCCATGGTCCAAAATCATTGATCCTAAATTAGTATTTCATGTCCAATCATTTTTACTTTTAACTACATGTGGGTCTTCCCTGTGAATGTGTTGTGTGCTTCAATCCTTCTTGGTCCTAATTAACATTGGTTTATTTCCATGGCTACATGAATATCCCTTTAGGAATACTCTCCCCATGGTATTAACTCTATGACCTTAAACTAGGATTACAAATTTCAATAATCATGACTTTAAACTCTATGAAAGTCATATTAGGAATATGTGTTTCGGAACACAACATCCTATACCCTCATTGAAATATAGTTTTTTCACTCTTTGGTGCTACATATATCCTGTTGATAAGCCCCTCTCCATTATCCATGCATTATGACCATAAACTATTTTTGGCCCCTATATCCCAATTTTCAGGACTTTAAAATACATAGCTTAATTTCCTCATCAGATGAAATTAAACTACTATTATTCCCGAAAATGTTTAGGATGACTTTGAATAAGATATGGTTTTACCCAATATCAAACCAGGAGGCCCCATATGACAAATATGGGATGAAGAAACATCCTCAATCCATGACATTAAACTGTGTTATTATCCCATCTAAAGCTGGGTTTCCTCTTAAATTTCAAATAAGGGACGATGTTTACCCCATATGGAATTGAGATTCCACATACGATAAGTATGGGATGGTCAATAAACCTTTACCCATGCCCCGAACATGAGATTTCCCATGATAACCATGGGATCCCTCTAATACCCTTACTAGATAGGATCACCCCTACCAGCATCGGTCTCCTCCCGCACTGTGTTTAAGAAAGAAGTGTGGATTGATTCCAATCATAATGGTATACACAATGACTTATGGAATTCCCCCCTCTTGGAATAGCTGCAAATACATCAATCCTTTGGACCTATGTCCCCAGTTATGGTCCATGTATTACAAAATTAATCTATGTGCTGTGTGTCTTGTGATACTTGTGTGGTATGCAAGCTTCCTTTGTCGCATTCACATCAAGTATTTTCTCTCTCATCCCACACAATAACCATTGAAACAAAAAAAATCTAAATCCACACTTCAAGACTTCAAACTGATTTCTCATAGTTCAAGTGACATGACTCTAAAATTTCATCTTGTGTCCAAACTATATGACCATAAACTACATGAAACCAACATTAGGATTGCTTCACATAGTGTATGGCCTTCTTGACTCATTCATGTGGGGTTTTAACTCTTGCACAGAACAAAAATCCTTCAACACCTTCCATCACATGGTCTAGACCGCATACCATTAAAATATGTATATAATCACTAGAAATATATGCGGCATGATTCTGATCCTTTTGGGATAAATAGTGGCACCTGTACCTTCTGTCTTTAGGTTGATCTATAGATTCACCATAAAACCATCTTTTATATGTGGTGTAATCACCCTAAAATTTCACATGACCCCGCTTTGAAGTATAATACCAATTAAATTTACTTTACCCATTAGTAGGATATGATTATATCATTTCTATATATTAGGAAGTTAAAAATGAGAATCCCATGTGAAATATTTACAATGTATTTAGTTCATGATGTAAAACTGTAATCTTCTCCAATCTGAAATCAGGATGCCTCTGAATATAAAATGATTTTACCCTATATCAAACTAGGATACCTCATATGATAAATAAGTTATTAATTAATTGTAACATCCTCACCATAGGATGATAAACTATAGTATTAAACCATATAAAATATGTATACCTCATATTCAAGTATGAGAAGATTCAATACCATCATTCGAGATGGTATCCCCATTCGACATCGATCTTCTGCTGCATAGTGTTTTAGAAATACATATTGATTGATTCAAATACTAATGGGATAGGAAGTGACGCTCATATATTTTATCATGGGTCTATCCCCACCATCCATTCATTAAGATCCTTTTCCATTCCCTAGTTTCATGGCCATAACTTTATGGCCTTCAACTAAAATCCATGGTCTAAGTAGTACGACCTTAAACTATTTTCAAACTTCCTCGTACGTATTGTATGACATGTGGTCCTTCTCATACCACTATTCACATCAAATAAATACTCTTTCATAACACACCAAACACTTTTAGGGATCCCTATGGTCCAAAACCCTATGACCTTAAACTAGGAGTAGATCCAAATACAACATGTCCAAGCCTTATGACCTTAAATTGTGTGTGGGTTTTCTTAGGGGTGTTTTCACAGGGCATTAGGTGGCCACCTACACCCACCCCCCATTCACATAAGGTAACATTACTGCTATGTGACATACATCCTTTTGTGGCACAAACCCCCTTGTCCAATCATCACAACCTTAAAATGTGTACATAAATGTGATTTCGGGACATCCCATGTGGTAGGTCTTCTTAGGCTTCTCATTGACTTTGCTTCACTCTCTCAATTATTTTAGGATTCTAAATTAAATGCTACCCCATAAAATGAACATGGTATTCTTTCTTAACTTGAAATGCGGAAAAAATGTTGGTCCACTTCATGAAAAATCCCTATAAACTCTACATATTGTCCACATGACATTAAAATGCATGAAGCATCCTAATGACGTAATGATAAACTATAAAACGAATCATCCTTTCCATAGGATGTTAAAATTTATGCCCAATACCCTCACTATAAAACATTAATATAAGTTTTTATCTTCCTCATTACATGATGTAAAACTGCATGGAATCTTTTTCCCTCACCTGAGATGACCTTTCCTCCTTTGCTAATCACCTTCTGTGTCATTAGAATTATTTGATTATCGCTCAACATATAAGATGATTATCCATTAGAAGATTAGTTTGACATTGTTATAACCAATATACCCACACCAATGTTCTCTATTCCACAGTGGTGTAATTCTAGGAGTGTTGGAATCTATTCTAATATTTCACCACTTCATTTCCACGCTTCATGTACCGCCTATTTGGATTATCATCCTCATACATAGTAGAAGGGATACCCCTAATGATAATAGGTCCTTGAAAAAATATCTCACCAACTATCCCAGGACAATGTCCCAAAGGAAATTTCATGAAATTTTGAGTTATCTTCCCTATATTGAACATGTTCAGCAGTAGTCCATCACTTTTATATCCTCTTTCCTAGCTAAGAATTATTAATGAAATTTTTTGAACATGTTCAGTAGTTATCCTGTATCTTCATGAATCTCAAATTATGTTCCAAATTTTTTACATCCTAATTCACACTATCCTTCCCCCCTTGTTCCGGTAGAATTAAATGACCCTAGAGTTAATTAATTTGTGCAGTAACTCATGATGGAAAATCATGTTGGATACTCAGAGATCCATATTCTCTAGCCACAACCTCTCCAAACCATAATACCCTCGGTGGTCGATAAAAAATAAAAAAAAGTTGGGGGTATGATTATCATGTAAAAATCTCATATAAATGATAAATCATTTGATTGTACCTTGTTTCCCACACCAAGCATGATTTGTGTGAGCCTGGGGATTAGCTGTTGGTTGTTTAACAAATAAGATCAAAGCACGATACTGGAGTAATATAAGAAATATCTCCATGCATTCAAAATTTTTAAAATAAGAAATATTCATCAATAAGTGAGGGTAATCCATATATTGGAGCCCCTCATAATTCCTTGAAAATTTACCCCTATATCTCCACCATAGAAATTGAGCATCTTAGCTCCACCATCCTCCAACATGTAGCCACAAGAACTTGTTTTTTACTCTTTATATTTTCTTCCACCTCATCAAATGTTGGACAAAGCTCACCATCCCTAATATATTCCCAATCCATATCATCATGGTGATAGTATGTCAAATAAATCTCATTATTTTCTAGATTCACGAACTCCTCTATCTGATCCATCTGTTGGCTAATAAACCCTAATTGGAATGTGAGGATAACAATATGCACATATTTTTTCTCATATAATGGTTGGATTTACTAGTTAACTTCTTAGAGTTTTTTATTTATTTAATACTTCTAAATATTCCATTAAATGACCATATATTGGCTTCCTTTATGCACCCTATCAATAAGAAAGTCATGGACCAGTGTATAAAGATCGCAATTGTATCACACTCCAGCAACCAGATTGCACAGCAATTGGTTTATGGATCCCATCCGGATCACCAGATATGGTTCCAGATTCTAGTTGATGAAACATTGTAGGTTTCTTCATGCCTTTAATCATCAATTTTGATTCTCATAAAGGACCATAGACCCAGAGTATTCTATTTCTTCAGGGTTGTAGGCTCTTACTAATGGAAATATTGACGAATGATAACACCAGGGTCATATTCTAGGAACATCTCAGTTAGTTCAGGCTTTAGGTTGTGTGTTCGGTCATATTGGTCTGACCCTTCCTTATTAGTAATACCTTTATCATCCTCATGCCTCCCCACACTAGTTTAATTACCCTTGATCATAATAGACTATTCCTCCAGTACCAGGGCCAAATCTTTTTGAATGAATGTATCTTCAAGGACCAATACAACCATCAAGAAAGGGGCCCCAGATACTCAAGTTGTAACCAATTTCTATCCTAATTTTTTTTGAAAAATTATTTAAATAATATAAGGTCTTCTAATTTGATAACCAAAGACTAGTTGAGCTCCTGTGAAGTTGAAAAAAATTCCAGAGGATGAGAATCTATAGATTCGTTCCCTGAGTCTTGGTAGGTAGTTCCACTACAATATATCCCTCGACTCTAGTCGGGACCTCATCACCTGGTACCTAACCTCCCAACACTGGTCAAGATGGAGCTATATGAGGTTCTTCATGATAAAAAACAAATATGATGATGAAAAATCTTTGAAAAATGTATAAATAATCCAATTGAATTGAAACTCATCCTTTCCTTGGGGAAGATGGATTTTAAAGATGAGTCTCCTTGGGTGCACTGCTTCCCCAGAAGTGAATGTCGCTATCAAAATTTTGGGGCATAGCCCCCATAAATGATAGAGAGTACCTGAGGCTCTGAGATCACCAATATGACCTCCTAGAACGAACCTAAATCTACTTAAACCTCTAGCACAGGCCCCAGATCATGATCTAAATCAAATGGAGGTTCAAATTCATCCCCTTCATCATGAGCCTCTTTCAAATTTATGAGTTTCTCATACACAAGAAAAAATCAGTTGGAGCCTCTAAAAACTGAAGGGGGGGGGGGATTTAGGGGGCATGTTGTTGGGAACCTCCTAAAATAGTTCCCACACAGTTTATAATTAAATGACCTTATGACCTCATGAATTA
The DNA here is from genome assembly GCA_963277665.1 of Viscum album. Taxonomy (NCBI): domain Eukaryota; kingdom Viridiplantae; phylum Streptophyta; class Magnoliopsida; order Santalales; family Viscaceae; genus Viscum; species Viscum album. Next base: position 1,512,983,647 of record OY728134.1, on the reverse strand, counting down.
ATTCATGTGGAGACACTATTTTAATGTGTGTCAAAGAAGTGTTTTCTGGAGTTTCAAATTTTTAAACTGATATATTTTTTATAAAATGGAGTCAGTAGATGCATTGGAAGATACACCAGAAAGGCGTGCAAGCAATATATAACTGATAAGACAGAACTGGGAAGGGGTTTTCACGTTTTTAGTGACCCAAGGTTTGAGACATGTAGCAGTATCTCCATCCCATAAGTGTGGTTATCCTCAAAATCATCATCATAGTGCAGTTATGTATTTACCCAAAGGTTATTATATATACAACTGAAAAAATATAGTGGTATTATCATATTTTATCTATTGTGGTCTTTGATACGATCCTGATGTCTTTTCATCTATGCCTTTTATTCTGACAGTGAACACCTACTTTACCTGGTCAAATCTATTTGAGTTTTTTATTAGGCTGCATTCTTTATTTTAGGATAGCTTCAGACTACATATTCTTTCTGACTATGATCCACTATTTTATTTGAGTATTACTTATGGGATCCTGCTCATCTTTGGGATTCTCTACCATGTACTCGTTGATTTTGAGTTGATCCCACTTTCTGGACTAGTTCCCATGGTTTTTCCCTTTTTGGGTTTTCCATGTTAATATTTATGGTGTCAGATTTTATATTATGTACATTTATTTTTGGATGTCTAAGAATATACTTTTTTTAGGGAAAGATTTACTTTTCGCTGTGGGATTGATTTTCTGTTGTTTTCACATTCTTCACTTTTCCGTCATTCCCAACATCTGGTATCAAAGTGATTTGTTGAATTCCTCAATTGAATAATGTGGTTGTTGGTATCTATTGGAATAGTTTTTTCAAGGACTCGAAGGATGATATTGGACGATAGTGGTGGTACCAGAGGTGTTTCTAATATATCAAAAGTCTGATTGACTAGTAAGAGTCATGAGGCATGTTCTATTATTGATTACACTCATAGTTTGATTTTGTATTTATTTTTGCGAAGGAAACTGATATATTTTTTATTATAAGTGAAAATGTCTTGTCGAGGATCTTCAGTTGAGTTGAAGGGGGGGGGGGGGGTTGTTGGAATCCTCCTCAAATGGTTCCCATGCAGTTTCTAATTAAATGAGGTCAATATCATGTGAATTAATTCACGTGGAGACATGATTTTAATGGGGTTCAAAGAATTGTTTTTGTGGAGTTACAAATTTTCATGCTGATTATTTTGTTATAAAATAATGGAAGTTGATGCTTTGGGAGATACACCAGAATGGTGTTCCAGGATAATTTAGCCGACAAGAGAGAATTGGGAAGGGGTTTTTGCATTTCTGGTCACCCGTGGTTTCAGACATATGATATTATCTCCATCCTAGAAGTGCAGATCTCCTAAAAATTTTCATCACATTGAAATTATGATTTACCCAAAGGTTTTTAGATCTACAACCGGTGGAACTCTTCTGGTCAGATTAGCTTTCAGCTATAGTGGTCTTTGATCCGATCCTGGTGCCTTTTCATCTACACCTTTTATTTGGATAACGAACAACATCTTTACCTATCCTAATCTATTATAGTTTCTTTATCATGTTACATTCTTCTTTTTTGTATGGATTCAGACTACATCTTCTTTCTGAATTTGATCCACTATTTTATTTGAGTATTACTTTTGAGATCCTACTCATCTTTGGGATTCTCTACCATGTAATCATTGATTTTTAGTGGATCCCTCTTTACTAACTATGTCCCATGGTTTTTTACTTTTCTGGATTTTCCACATCAAAATTTCTGATGTCATATTTTATATTCTATTCATTTATTTTTAGGTCTTAGTGCATCTGATTTTTTTAGGGAAAGAAATTATTTTTGCTGTGTGTTTGCTTTTCTATTGTTTACAGTTTAGTCACTTTATCATCTTTCCCAACACACGTATGTTAGAAGGATTTCCTCGATTAGTATTACTAGGTCATCCTTTAAGGCTTCAATTTCACCAATATCTCAAGGAATCTCCTACTTGGTAGCTGACGATGAGGGATCTTCATCGCTGAATCCCTACATATCCTTACTCACTAATTCCACCTTAAATGAGTCATCAATTTTCTGGGTTTCCTCCCATCACAGATCTCTTCCAAACATCACCCACACTATTCTATAAGGACGATATGGTTCCCCTCACTAGCATGAGAAGTCATCCATGGCCATTAGGTATATGACCCAGTCATGGAAGGTCACCTTGGTTGTGATCAGACTAGGTCAAACCTTTGGCATATTGACCCCATCCTAGATCTTCATCCACCACAGGTCCCTCATTAAAATGTAATCTCACATCTTCCTCCAAGTAATATATATGGTGGGGTGTAAAGCATCAAAAACTGGTTGTAGCATATAATTAAGATTCTTCCTCACAGATTCCCTAAATCTCCTCATCCTGAACTAGGAGTCCCCGACTTTCTCCCAAGACCGATTCTAGGACCCCTCTCATCCTTAGGGTGGGGATGAAATAGTTCCTCGTGCTTCCCATACTATATCTCTATCCAAAGACAATATATACATTTAGCATACTCCTCAAATATTATCCTTCCATCCACCTTATTTCCCCAATTCCTCACTTTATTTCTCAATCACCCATATGTTTTGACACAATATTGAATTCGGGTACACTGACACCAAGTTTTTAGAATAATATATCGATAAGATAGAATTGAAATTGGTTGGTGGTGGTGTGATTGTATCTCATAATCTCATTCCCACAATAATCTACAACATTTTATGAAGGATATAGGGATTTCATTCCTCATTAACCCATGTGTAGACCATTATTTTTAGATTCTCAAAGATCCTGGACTATTGTGTGAATTAGGACAATATATATGGTTCACAATAGGAAATTTCTTTAATCCTGGCCACCAACATTCCAACTATTAAGCTCTATGTGTACTCTTTTTATTCCCATTTCCCCTAAAGTTTTCAACTATTATAATGACTTGGGTCGAGAATGGGTGGAAGTTGAAGTTAAAATTATTTTCAATTCCAATAATGACCATGGTCTCATTGAGCATCAATAGTCAGACCCTGGAATGTTTGATCAGAGATGGATGAAAATCATCATTCAACGGGCTGAAGACATTCAAAAACTTGTAACCCCATAATTTTTACATGATAAATCCATGAAATGACTAGAAAAATCCATATATACTCCTTGGAGTGTCTCCCCTCACTACATGGATTAGAAGGCTTTAGAGATGGACTAGCATAGGTACCCCCAGGTTCATCTTGTTTTGAGCCACCAACATTTCTTCCATCACTAGCATCCCCAATAAAAAGACCATATGGGTGTCCCTAATTGGAATAAACCAAACTGTAATTAATGTTAAAATTAACATAGTATAGAAAAAAAGTGAATCCTAGCTTTTCAGCATGTTGTATTCCCACCACTCAAATTTTCCGTCCTCTATGATCAACCAAAATAATCTGGTTCTCCACTTTTATTGTGTTATCGATCACTACATTCCCGGCCTCGATATATTAAATAATGGATCATTATTTAATAACATGTTAAGATACAAGTTATATAGAATTTCCATATTAAATAAGGGATTATAACCAGCTTTTTCTTTAATACCTCCATACGGTGTTGTGCATGAAGATGAGTCTACTTTCTATCATCCTAGATGTTTTGAGATTGAAGAATATCATCATATTAGAACCCTTCCAATGGGTTGAAACCAATATACTGAAAATTAATAAATCTAATTAGAACCTACATGTTGTGTATATCGAAGGTGTTGGTATCTAGGGACCACTAGATAAGGTGTTATGGAACCATATCTTATTGATGGTATGTGTGGAACTGAGATGTACGCACTGCCCCATTCAGTCCATTATGGAATAGATCGTCCCCATACTCCAAGTGGGTATAGAATCCCTATTATACCCAATTCCATTAACATGTGAAATTTTTTCCAGACTTCAAATTCCAGTCCTTGGGCCAACCCTTTCCGTTCTGCAGCATGATTCTCTGAAAGATTTCAGTGTTGTTGGAGGACAATTATTCAGCCTCTGGTTCCCTCACATGGAAATATTGGTCTACCAATTCATCACGTATATGTACATAAACTCATTCTATATTAAATGTTGTAAATGAACATTTTTGTTTTAGTGGTTGAGCTTATCCTTCCGCATGAACTCATATCATTGTGTGTTGACATCGAATCCTAGGTTGTTCACCATGTACACTAGCCCAATGTTCCACAGTGGAAAATGGATCCTCAATGGGTATTTCTTCTGAGCCTCAGTTAGAATATCAACAAGAAATTATTTTCCTAAAATGACCATCCCATCTCAAGGTATCTGGGGGTTTTCTACCATGTCTTCTCTCTATGTGGTAGAGAAAGCATCTATCTCAGCTTGGTTAACTTTCTTGTCCATTTCGGATGGATTTGAAACTTTCAAGGTATGTGCATGAAATAGTGCGGTTTTAGATCACAAAAGGATATTTGGAATCCATGTTTGGTAGAGTTTGCACCAAAATATTTCTTGTATATGGAAATATATGTTTGAAAGGACAGTTGTGTAAAAGTGGTGATAGAAGCTTAGTTTTTCACGCAAGAGGCTTACTTAAGCACATAAGATAAAAAACAATATTATCATGAAATAAGTCCATGTACCATACAGAGGTCCTACTCCACCAATTTATAGGTGTGAACAATCTGGTTCCACATGTGTGCAACCATATTTCATGGCCATCCACAAATATTGCATTCACCTGTGGGAATAAAAGACTCCCTTCAGTGTTTCCATCATAACCTAACCTTCTTGTCCCCATCAGCTCAGATTCTAGGGGGTATTTTTTCTAGATAATATTTAATCTAAATCCCCATAAGACCAATTTTTTATGAATTGAGTATACATTCTACCCCGAAGGACAATTCTACAGTCGATGAGAATGGTGAGAGCATGTTTCAGGGGTTGCATGCCAGAATCACATTTCGCATGCAAATGACTTTCCCACTAAAGGTGACAATATTTTCTATGGATTCCACCAAGGTCAATGGGATTTCCAATTACATCACCCCTATTATGAAATAATTTAATGAAATAAACTAACACAATATGCAACAGATCCCTTTATGCACTGAAGGCGACGCCAAGGTGGCCTTCTTGAGTGACCGAACTCCATGGGTGAAAGAAGAATCTGCTCAAAAATCCCATAATGAACCCAAGGAGATATGCACACACCACCTATGACTTCATCTATAAATATAATATCAACCTCCCCCCTCTTTTAGGAGACTCTTTGTAAGATTAAATTATTTTTCCATGGTTGCATGTAGTCCACTTTTACAACATCACAAAATATGGACCACCCAAGATAGAGAATCTTGTGTGAATGACCTCATATGGGACCAAACATGACTTGGCTCACAACTAAGTGATCCTCACACAATTCCTCAAAACTTAGTTCATGTGAAATAAATAGAATCTTTTTATGTGAAACCCTGATCTGCAGAACGCCCAAATATTTTTTGCACATACTCTTTAAGAATCCGTGGAATTTACTTATGGTGGAGACCTATGCTCATGAAATTATTGAAAAAAAAAACACTCCAAAATTTTTCAAATCAACTTATAGGTCCATGAACTACCTCTCCCTATGGTCCTAGTTTATCCATTACTCTACCTATTTATCCTATGAATGAATTTTTGGATGTCATTTTATCTTAAGAATATGTATTCTGACACTAGATTCATGTATCCCTCCATATTCCCCCCGTAATTGACCACTCCACTACACTAGTTCCAATTACATGGCCCTTCCCAAGATACATGATAAGTGGTCACATAATCCATAGATATGAGGGTTAATTCCCCCAATGTCCAAGATACATGAAATAAAACTGCCAAGCTATACATCCTAGTTATATGATGTTAAACAAAAAGACAAAATCCTCATCACATGATGTAAAATTGTAGTCTTACCCTATGTGATAGAAATATGAATCACCATATATTAGTGGCATGTAATAATCCAAACACACCATAAATATTATATCATGTTAAATAAACATAGTATTCCCCTTTAATGACTGTCATGGTAAGAGATCCTCCAGAAATCTCCCATGTGTAAGCCCAAATATCATCATCATTTCTCTCAACAACACCTTGTGTAGATCACAATGTGAGCCCAAAACCGTTCCCAAAACGATAAGTCCTCTTGATAATGGAATTTTTTATGCGTAACACTCACACCATCACTCATTGATTCTCATTTCACAACATGATCATCCTTAATGGATGACATTAAAATGCATGGATCAGTATTGTCACATGACTTTAAGCTGTAGCAATGAACTACATGGGTTTTGGTCATTGTATTCTAAACAGTGTACATAAAACACCTTTATGAGGTTCAATCATGATAATGGTAAACTGGAGGTGTTGCCTCCCAGGGACAGGCCTCCTAGATCCAACACCATAGGGTGTTCTGATCCATTGGTAAATTTTCAACTGTAACATCTTTCCTACTAGGGATGAACCTCCCAAATTCACATCAAAGGGTGTTCTAATCCCCAACTCTAGATCCAAATCTATGTGTAATTCTGATCCATTGGTAAAACATCTTGGAGTCACATATTCCCTCATAGGGATGCACCTCCTAGATCCGCCTCCATATGGTGTTTCGATCCAAACCTCCTAATCCACCTCCATAGGGTGTCCAAATCAACCACACCCCATCCCCCAAAGTCATTAAACTCATGACCTAGATGAAACTCTATTTTATGTTATGATTCATTGGTAAACCCAGGCGTGATATATTTTCTCCTTGTGATTTACCTCCTAGATATTCCTCCATTGGGCCTCTAGATCCACACCACCTTATCCACCTCTATGGGGTGTCCTACTCAACCTCACCTCGTCTTCACAAAATTTAAAACATGTGCCCTAGATTCACCTCTATAAGGTGTTTCGGTCCATTATTAAACCCAAGTGTGACATTTTCCCTCTAGGGGATGCACTATCCAAATTTTCCTCTATGGGGCATTATGTTCCACACCTAATTATCTACCTCCACTAGGAATTCTAATCCATGCTATACCCATCTATAAAATTCATTAAACTCATGCCCCAATTGTCCTCAAGCAGGTGCCCTGATCCATCACCACAAGACATATAACTTGTGACCCATCCCATAACAGCTATCATATTCTTAAGTATGGGATTCCTGAGGTAAAAATACTTGTATGATTTATTCCCCAATCATTTTTACCTCATGATCGACATTAGATACCTTTTGTTCCATTCCTAGGATGCCTCATATGATATTACCTCCCATGAGGAAGATTCATAGGTGAACAATACACCTAATGTCTATACATGATCACATATTCCAAATGTGACTACTCTTGGGACCAAAGGTTGTTTTCCTTCCAGACATGAGTGGTGTAATTAATCTATATCCACAAAGAGATGGAACTGAGAATGAGTTCAATGAACATTAATTAATCAATGTGGGAGACCTAGACTAAAAAACAAGATCCATGGAGAAATCCATGGAAGGATTAACCAATATCTCATCATCCTATTTAGATCAAGGAGAATACATCACTAATGAATGTGATGAAAACCAACCACCTTTGAAAAGTGTGAATGTTGGGAAATAGAAAGGGAGTGTGATCATCATATTCTGACACATGGGAGATCGTCGATCAAAGAATTTAAAACAAAAATTATATAGGGGTAGTTATTTAATAGCCACAAACATGATTTTAATGGTTCAGCTATATCTTTCAGTTTATAAATTTTTTGTGGTTTTTATTTGTAAGGTTTCTCACTTTTTCCTTAAAAGTGTGAAAATAATGAAAAGGTAATTTTTATTCATTTATACGTGTGATACAAAAAAATGTCCCATGTTATGTACATGACCTTTATATGTTTGATAATGAGTTTTTAGTTAATTAATTTGATTTCAAAAATGTAAGATGGTGTTCTTTTTGAAAAGATGACTCCTTTTTCAAAGTAAAAAAGTTATGGTTCTAAGAAAATGTATTTATGGGATTTCACTGGAGTGAACATTTATTTTATTATATATCCCTTTCTGATTTTTCTATGCTCTTAACTAGTTTTACTTTTTTCATAGTGTTTAAGTGATAGTAGGGACAAAAATGATATCATGGAGAAAACATTAATGATTTTTCATAATGAGAAACCATTTTTTATTTTAAAGACTTTTGTTTGGTAGTAAAAATGGATACCGAGTATAAGTGTACTTTTGTAATATATAGGATTATTAGGTAAGATTTATTAATAATTATCTAAAACTATAAACCTAAAAGATCCTAAGGCCTATAAAAAATATGAATTATACTTTATAATCACTAGAATATGAATTTTTTAATAGAGGTTCCTTACAGTTAGTATCAAAGTACGTTTTAGATTACATTAGGGGTTAAGATAATGGTAATAGAATACCCATAAATAATTTATGTGTTATGTTTATGTAATAGAATTTGAATATTACCATTCTCATTTATCAAATATATGTCTGTTCAGAATGGTTTTAAACAAGAAAAACATGGAAGCTATGGTGGGAAGGCGTCAAGAAGAAAACATTCTTCCAAAACAGATTCTTGAGATGGTTGTATTAGGGGGAAAACTAGTTTTTTATAGTTATGGATCAATTGAAAAAATCTACAAATGATAGTGATATCCATTCTAGGGAGCATCAGGATCAACAAAAATGGAATATATCGGAAATAGAGAAATTTTTAATGAAATATACTCCATATTTTAGTGTATCATTAGATCCAATGGTATTTGAAGGATGGATCAACTCTCTAGAAAATATATGGGAAGTAATGGGATGTTCATAATGAAAAACGTTAACCCTATCCATTTATCATTTTGAATATGAAGCTGATCAATGGTGTTCTCTAGTTAAAAATACACAAGGGAAGGATGATCTTGATGTTATGGAATGAGATTATTTTAATATTATTTTTCTAGAAAAATATTTTCCTAGGACCTTTCGACTTAGTATTGAGAAACAATTCTAGGAACTGAGGTATGAGGAAGAATATTTTTTCGCGTCATTTGATGTAAAAATCACAATATTTTCTAGGAACGTACCAAATTTTGTTCAGGACATTAATGATAAAATTAATATATTTTACTTGATTTTGAAACCAATTTTACAAATATAAATTGATTCATGAGATTTTAAAATCATTGAGAAACTTTTTCATTGTTTTGAAAAAGTTGATATAGATTTTGATGACATGTATGTTCCTTGTGATGAAAAAAATAAGAAGCACTCAGGTTGGTAGGAATTTGGGAAGAATTAATCAATGAAGTTTGGGGTAAACAAAATCAAATTTCCTTCTTTTTATAAGTGCGGTCAAAAGAACCCTGGGGAATATCTCATAAAATCTTGTAAATTATTTCAATGTAGAATTTTTGGTTTCATGGCTTACGAATGCAAGGAAAAGTAGTATACAAATAATTAAAATTTAACAGTATGATTATTTAGATTCAATGAGTATTGTGATTATTATAACATGTTCCCAAAGTTATTAACTAAAGATAGAAATCATCACAACTAAAAATAAAAAGGCGTGGACAAATATTGTTTTACCACTATGGTTGATGTTGGGAAGTCAAATGATTTTGTGGTAGGTATGTTACTCATGTATTCAAATTATACCAATACCCTTTCTGATTCTGGATCTATTCATTCTTTTATTTCTACACAATTTTTATAAATATTTGGAATATCACATCATTAATGTATGATATAACTTTTTGTGAAAACTCTAGGTGGAATTTTTAAAGAAACCAAGATTTATAGGAATATTTATATTCTGATTAGTGAAATGTCCTTTATTTAAAATCATGTTTAACTACCAATAGTTGAGTTTGGTATTATTTTGTTTATGTATTAGAAATCTATTTATCATTATATGATATATTTTATAGATAATAATGTTTCATTCGATGATTTTAAACATTTAATAACCTACTAAAAGGATGATACATTTTTCAGAAATGGTTTTTAAAGTTACGTATCCCATGTTTTTTAAAGAATGAAACTATTCTAATTAATGCAGTGCCTATAGTGAATGAATACATGGATGTTTTTCCTGATGATTTTCTTAATGTCATTCCTAAATGGGAGATTGATTTTACTATTGAGTTAGTCTTGATTATAATCCTATTTCTAAACCATATTATTAGATACATCATGTATAACTTTTGGAATTAAAAAAATATTGAAAGAATTTCTAGATAATGGGTTTATTGGCCCTAGAACTTCACCATGGGGTGCTGTTATTTTGGATCTTAAAATGAAAGACGGTTCCATGAGTCTTTGTATTGATTATAGAGATTTTAATAACATCACTATTAAGAATAATTACAATTTTACTTATATCAATGATATGTTTGATCAGATCTAAGGAGAATAGTACTTTTCAAAGCTTCATCTCTGGTCATGGATCCATCAGTTGAATGTGAAGGAAGAATACATTATGAAGACTTCATTTTAGAATAATTATGGAAATTATGAGTTTTTAGTTATTCCCTTTGGGATGAAAAATTTTCCTTCAATATTTATGTATTTTATGAATGGAGTATTCTATGAATATTTGGATAAGTTCATGGTTGTTTTTATTAATGATATTTTATTTTTAAATTTTTTTTTGAGGATAATGAAAAAAAATATTTTTATTTTATTGTAATTCATCAAATAAGATAAGTTTTATAGAAAATATTTGAAAAATTTATTTTCGGTTAAAATAGATTTCGTTCCTTCAGTATAATGTAAATAAATATGGAATAATAGTTGATCCCATCAGAAAATTGGTTGATGAATAGCCAAGACCAGAAAATTTTACTATGATTCGATGTTTTCTAGGATTAATAGGTTATTAACAATGGTTTATTGAAAACATTTCATAGATATCCATAAAACAAACTATGTTAACACAAAAAGGAGTTAAATATATCTAGAATAAGTATTGTGATGTTTTTTTTGTAAATTTAAAATAATATTGGTGAATGCTTCAGTTTTGGCCTTACCCTAAACAAATGGTTATTTTATCATCTACAATGATTCTTTATTAAATTGATTTGGTCTCATTGTATTGAATAATGATTAGTTAATTGATTATGATTTAAGGAAACTACAAGTTCATTAGTTAAATTATCATACCCATGCATGGAATTGGCTATTTTTTTTATTTGAAAATTTAGAGGCACCATTTATATGGAGGAAAGTGTGATATATATACTAATAATAAAATTTTAATGTATATATTTACTCATAAATATTTAATCATGATTAAGAGAAGATAGATAAAACTTGTTAAGGATTATGATTTCAATATTAACTACCATCCTGGAAAATAAAATAAAGTACCTAGTGATTTGAGTTAGAAATTTAATGCTAAAATAACCATGTCATGTTTGGAACATCACCATTTGGTTAATGATTTAATGATTTTTTCTTGGATGTTATGGGTGCAAGAAAGTCCTCAGTTTTTCTTCATTTTTTAGTTCAATCATCTCTTCCAGATAGAAATAATCAGGCACAGAAGGAAGATTTTGAGTTACTATTATCACTCATAATTTCTCATCTTACACTTTTTCATTTATAAATTTAGATGTTTGAAGACCATGTGGAAATAAAATTATATCTTTCATGAAGTCTTATAATATTGGACTTGGGATTTCATATAAGAAAATGCAGTTTTTCATCTATTCACATGGAAATTTTCCCCCAAAAATTTAAGCTGATGATTTCAGTTAGAAATGTAATGCTACATTAACAATGTTATGTTTGTAACATGACCTATGGGTTAATTATTTAATGAATTTTTTATTTTATGTTATGGGTGCAATAAATTCATATATTTTTCTTCATGTTTTAGTGCAATATTCTTTGTCAGATAGAATTAATCATGCTCAGCAGGAAGATTTTGAGTTATTGTTAGCACCCATAATTTTTCATATTACACCTTTTCACTAATGATTTTATATGTTTCATGACCATGTGGAAATAAAATTATATCATTTATGAAATCCTTGAAGAATGGACTTGGGATTTCATATAAGGGAATACACTTTGTCATTGATTCACTTGGAAATTTTCCCGCCAAAAATTCAGCTGATGATTTGAGTCAGAAATGCAATGATATATTAACCATGTTATGTTAGGAACATGACCTATTGGTTAATTATTTGATGAATGTTTTCTTGGATGTTATGGGTGAAAGAAATTCCTCATTTTTTCTTTATGTTTCAGTGCAATTGTCTCTATCAGATAGAATTAATCATGCTCAAAAGAGAGATTTTGAGTTACTGTTGGCACCCATAATTTCTCATCTTACACCTTTTCATTGATGATTTTATATGGTTGAAGACCATGGGGAAATAAAATTATATTTTTCATGTAATCCTTGAAGAATGTACTTGGGATTTCATATAAGGGAATACACTTTTTCATCTATTCACATGGAAATTTTCCCACAAAACAATTAACTGATGATTTGAGTCAAAAATGTAATGCGACATTAAACATGTTATGTTGGAAACACAACCTATTGGTTAATTATTTAATGATTTTTTTCCTTGGATTTCATGGGTGCAAGAAATTCCCCAGTTTTCTTCATGTTTCAGTGTAATCATCTCTGTCAGGTAGAATTAACCATGTTTAAAAGGAAGATTTTGATTAACTATTGGCACCCATAATTTATCATATTACACATTTTCATTGATGATTTTAGATGTTTTAAGTACATTTAGAAATAAAATTATATCTTTTAGGGAATCCTTGATGAATGGACTTGGGATTGAATATAAGGGAACACACTTTGTCATTTATTCACATGGAAATTTCCCTCCAAAACATTATCTGATGATTTGAGTCAGAAATGTAATGCTACATTAACCATGTTATGTTTGGAACATGAACTCTTGGTTAATTGTTTAATGTTTTTTCCTGGATGTCATGGGTGTAAGAAATTCCTTTGTTTTTCTTTATGTTTCTGTGTAATCGTCTCTATTAGATAGAATTAATCATTCTCAGAAAGAATATTTTGAGTCACTGTTGGCACCCATAATTTCTCATATTACACTTTTTCATTGATAATTTTATATGTTTTAAGACCATGTGGAAATAAAATTATATCTTTCATGAAATCCTTCAATAATGGACTTGGTCTTTCATATAAGGGAATGCACTTTTTCATTTATTCACATGGAAATTTTCCCGCCAAAAAATTAGCCGATGATTTGAGTCAGATATGTAATGCTACATTAACCATGTTATATTTGGAACATAACTTATTTGTAGTGTGGGTGGGTGGTACATGTTTCAAAACCCATTGAGGGTTCGATGGAGAAACAAACACAAGATTTCTTATAAACTGGAGAAATTGTGATGCCGAATTTCGATGTGGGAGGGGATTTTAACTGTACTGTTCATGCGATTGAATCCAAGCCACTCAATCGCTCCATCAACTAATCTATTTCATCTATTTTATATCTTTAATGGTGAATTTTAAGCTTACAATCCCACAATTTTCATATTTAAATTAATTTGAATTCTGTGTAGCACTAAAATTCAACATCAATCTCCTGAAAATATGGTTTAACATCGCAAGACATGCCCGAAACATTTTCGACAAAACCTCCATCTCCAATATTTTGATTAATATCCTAGAAATCATTAATAGATCCAATGTCATACATGAAAATTTTCTTTTCATGACTTTTAAGAACATATTTCATCATTTGAAACTATCGCAAGAGCTTCCACTCTTGTAAGAAGTGATCACACGACCATATTTTGACCACATGATCGAGCGAAGAAAATAACTAGAATTGTTATGAGATGTTTAAAACTGCAAGACCATTCTGTCTTCATCAACATTTTTATCTGAATTAATTCAAAATTGTTAGAGGAAGTCACTTGGCACCAAAGAATAAAAACAAAGGAATGAAGATCACGTGAAGCCTTCATCCATGTGATATGGATCTGAAAAAGTCTCCACCGCCACAACTGGTGTATGCAGCATCTTCCCCATTCAATGCAGAACCATCCTCATCCAACCTTATCCTATAAATTCCCTACTCCCCATTGAAAACATAGATTCAAGGGGAAGATAGAAATTAGTGGAAAAATAGAATATTCCACCGCTACTCTTGGAGATCACCTCCTGGTAATCATGAGGTCCCTATCTTGAAAATCTTCCATGGGATGTCGAAGCAAGAACCCATTTCATGATCATCATAAGATCATGTGATCACATGAGATGAAAATACCATGTGAGCCCCCTATGGGACACCATCTCCTAGTGTCCATGACCTCCAGTCGATGAACATTCTTATTATGGAAACCATCCTCCTTGAAATGAAATTTTGATACTCATAAGAACTAGTGATCATGCATGATAATTAGTAAAACCTCCATCGATGCATGCAAAAACAACGCTCACCCCCAGCGTAGGATCACATAACCACTCACATGGTCCATTTTTGATCATGCAACCAGATCACATTACAAATCAAATACCATGATAAACTTGTAATTTGAAATCAAGATAGATAGTCTCCAATTCCCACCCCCTACACATGTTATGTACTCAAGTGGCCTTGAATGGGAGATCATGTAAACTCTTGGTCTCATGATTCCATGATACTTCATGTCATGAAATGCCTACATGCGACCTTGAAAGTATATTCTTAGACATGTAGTATCTCTGAAGACACCTTTATGTGCAAGGGAAACAATGAGGATGCGAGAAACATATTTTATGAACCCTCTTCATACAGAGTGCACCCTCACCCATGTGTGTGGAATCAACAAAAAAACCTAAAGTGTAGTTGAATCCATCGCAAGACCTCATTGAGGTCATGCGAGTCATAATCTTTCTTATGAATCCATCTTGAAGGGTTCCCCTCAATGTGTATATGTCACCTTGTTGCACATGAGAACTCATGGATGTGCCCTTCCCTCACCATGAAGACCCCAGGAGGTGAAGTTTGAAGCAGACCCTTGGATGTGTATAACTCTACCTAGGAAATTGGTTTCCCATGTAGTTGTGAGATATGATCCCCTAAGGAATGCAATTTCAACACTTGGATGTCAACAAGATCATGGACATGTCTGCAAGACCCTTCCACATTAATTTCTTAAGTTCATGCGATTGCATGATTCTATACTGATCTCTCGATGTATTTAGTTGACTTTAGACAAGTCATGTTGATCATGAAATTTACCATTTACATATCTTCATTTTCGTGTGACTGTTTGAATACAAGTCAGGTTGATCATGCAACGGAACATGGTCATGTCTACCTCTATCATGTGTAAGATCCTAGATTTGTCCTATTTGATTATGTGGAGCATCTTGGACATGTAATCTTAAATCATGATAAGAAATCTGAGACAAGTAAATTGATCTTATGAAAGACCCATGTCATGTCCTCTTTAATCATGTGGATGATCATAAGTCTGTCAACTTAGGCCATGAGACGAATCATGGACATGTGAGAAAACACCCTTGGATGTGACCTTCATATAATTTTAAAACTCCAAACATGGAGGGTGGGAAATCACGAAATATCCATCATAAAACCAAAAAATATATTTCATATCCTTTATGGCATGTCAATGTTTTCTAGAAGACTTACTTGAAATCATTCTATGTGGACCCTGACCAGGAAAATTCAGATGCATACCCCTTTAATAAGGGAAATGTCACTAATGGGATAGGGTTACACACTCATGTGACACTATATTTTCAATTTTATCATATACTCTTATTCAATGAAACAAAACCATTGTCCAAATTATAGTGATTAACCGTCTCCCTAGAAAATGAGTTTTTGTTTTCAATTACCCCCTTCATGGATGTTCAAAAAACTATTATTATGGATAAATTTTATTTTAATAAATATATTATAACTTATTTAATAATCCATAAATAATATATAGAAATTATATAAAATAAAATGAAACTGAATATTGATGGTCGGAAAAAACCGCCCAAAGAAACGAAACAATTTTCATTAAAGTTTTATCAAATGAATCATCATAATATCAAAAATAAAAAGGATATATGGTAACATTTATAATTGATGGGGTGTATTAATACAATATAATTTATCTCTTGGAGTACTATTATATTTTGATAATATCATCCATAATTATATACAAGTTATCAGACCATAAAACTAAGAAATGAATGATCCCAGAATGAAGATTTATATCATTATAACTCATCAAAATGTCCAGAAATCTACTTAATAAAATGATAATAAATAAAATATATGATTAAGATATTTTTAATTAAGTAATCAATGAATCTAATTTAATTATACAGGACATTTAGTGCAATTGTAGAACACATTCAGACATAAAGTTCAACAATTCTGAACTGAATCTCTATTAAGTAGATTTTATCATATACTCTTATTCAATGAAACAAAACCATTGTCCAAATTATAGTGATTAACCGTATACCTAGAAAATGAGTTTTTGTTTTCAATTACCCCCTTCATGGATGTTAAAAAACTATTATTATGGTTAAATTTTATTTTAATAATTATATTATAACATATTTAATGATCCATAACTAATATATATAAATTATATAAAATAAAATTAAACTGAATATTGATGGTCAGAAAAAACTGCCCAAAGAAATGAAAGAATTTTCATTAAAGTTTTATCAAATGAATCATCATAATATCAAAAAGAAAAAGGATATATGGGAACATTTATAATTCATGGGGTGTATTAATACAATATAATTTATCTTCTGGAGTACTATTATGTTTTGATAAGAACATCCATAATTATATACAAGTTATCAAACCATAAAACCAAGAAATGAATGATCCTAGAATGAAGATTTATATCTTTATAACTCATAAAAATGTCCAAAAATATACTTAATAAAATGATAATAAATAAAATATATGATTAAGATATTTTTAATTAAGTAATTAATGAATCTAATTTAATTATACAGGACATTAAGTGAAAGCGTAGAACACATTCAGACATAAGGTTCAATAATTCTGAACTGAATCTCTATTATATTTATTCTTTCCATATTGTGAGGAAGATTCTGTTTGAAAGGATTTTGTTTTAGTTTAATACCTTTCCATAAAATTTAATGATTATTTATAAAAGCTTCAACTATATTGTATAACCTTACTGAGCATCTGAGCTCAAATCTTTCTTATGTTTTATTTTTCCAAAATTCTAAGAAGTTTTTGATGATAGATATAGATGGTTAGGATAATATAATACCGGTTTTATCAAATGTTTATATATGTTTTATTTTATGTTATTAATTGAAATGTAAATTTCATGTATGTAATCTATTTTCAAAGACTACTAAACTGGTCGGTCCTTTGGGATTTGCATCTGGGTAATGAGGCCAATGTATTAAAATAATGCACTTTCTCTTGGATTCTGGTTTGGGGCATTACAGTTGGTATCAAAGGAAGTTTAGCAACAACCTTGGAAATTAGATTTAGAAAAAAAGGATAAAAAAACATAACCCTATGACTGAAATTAAGGATATACCTATATATATGATATCATCCATTAGATTTGGTAATGGATAACCTAGGGCAATCCTATGGACTTATGGATTGAGTAGAAGATGGAATAATTTAGAGATCCAATAAATTATTCTTCATGACTATATCATTATGATTAGTGTTCCTAAGATTGTGATTTAGGTTTTGGTAAATGGTTAGAATCAGTAAGGTTATACAAGTAATGGTTATACTGGTGATAAATATGAGACTAAAAAATAAAAATGAGATGATGGAGTTATTAATGAATAATATGTTAAATCATATTAAATGGTTCAAGAGTAAAGTGGAATTATTATGTTTATTTTCTATTTAGATTTAATAATTATTACATCAATGGTTTTATGGCTATAAGATTTATGAGATATAAAAGGATTGTACTGAAGTACTTATTCTTTAAGTATTTGGATGAATAAGAGTTTTAATTAACGATTTAATAATGATCAAATATTTGGTATGTGACAATAAGAGATACATTACATTGTTTGAGAGTATGATGTTAAGATTGATATTGGAAATTTAGAGACCATTTTGGACTGTTAATTTGGATAGAAGTATTTTTAGATGATTCATATGGTTGGAATGGTGTAATATGAACATTAGATATTATTGTTAAAGGTTAAAGTATGATTTATTGGATACTTTGTAATAACCTTTTTTGTTTTAGTAAACATTTAGACGGTGAAATTAATACTTTCGGGCCTTATGATTTATCAAAAGAGCTTCAGGCATGAAGAAATCATTTTGAACTTTCATTTCCAAGTGTTAGGGAAGAAGTTAAAATAGATCGAAGCACAATCAAAGGATGAGATTATGAATATTTCATGTAAAGTAATAAATTAAGTGCTTATATGGAAAGTAAAATAATTATTCAACTCTAGTGAAAGGATCTTAGAACCAAAAATTATATCCTAGTACATTTTCTGATGAATCAAATGGTCCCTTAGATCATTATAGATATATTGATTTTTTATTTCTAAATTTCTCAAAATCATGTTCTCTATCACTCTCTATCATAAAATGATGGTTATATTTTTATTTCAGTTCATTTTTTTCCTATATGGAACCCTTGTATGTCTTATCCCTGGTACATTTTTTACTTCCCTTTCCTTATTTTAAATTATACCTTTTATTGACCCATGTTCGGATGTGAGATTTCAATAAAGGAATTTTTGAATAGGAAACCCCCAGTTACCAAACCTGAATTTGAAAATTTAGAGGATACAATTTATTGAAGGAGTGGATAATGTAACACCCCAGTATTCTATGGTATATTTCCTTTTAAATAAATTCAATAGCTTGTGTTCCATGCAATAATGAGTTTGAGCATACCATGATCTATCAAATTATCCATTTAAAAATCAGTTATAAATACTATTAACCACATTATCAAATTAATAAATTTTAATTTTCAAACAAAATCATTTTTTAATTCAGAATATCAACATTATCTTAGGTTTATTTTTTGTATTTTTCTGAAAAGTTTCATTTTTTGATGAATAGTGAAAAATACTGCACTGTTGTTAAAACAAAATTTTTCATTTATATAAATATTTTACATTAAATTGATTTTAAAGTCAAAATATATAAATAATAAATATATTAATCAAATTTAGTTTAATGGAATCATACTTATAATATAATTTGATATAAAAAAATTATTGAACTTTTGAACCTCTCTTTTACCCACCTTTTAGCCACATTTGCGGGATTAATAGTGAACACAATTTTACCACTTCTGTGAATGGAATTTTAAAAAAACATAAATTATTGTAATTAGTATGAAATTTTTTATCTAATATAATCAACTTAATTTTTTTATGAATAATAACTTTATTAAATTTTTATTTATTTACCACGATTAAGGGAAAATCAGTTAATTAAAGGTAACAATAATATAATAATATTTAAAGGTTACCCTAAAATTTGTCCAAATTTAATTGGATAAATGTATTTAGAATAAAATAAACATTATATAGATATTATTATTTTTTATTCCACTTGGTTAAGAATCAAACATTTATTATATTTTATTTAACGATCAATTAACAATGTCATACTCAAACTTTTAGTAACTAAATAATTTTTAATATAGGTTTATACATGATATAAATTATATAATAAATATTCATTGGAAAGATAAAAATTTAGATTCATCATGATAATTTATTTTAAATTTTTAGTGAAGAAATTATTTAAGGAAAGTCTTGTAAACTAATGATGCAATAATTTATTTATTAGAGGATAAATAAATTAAATGATATTAGTTGTGTGAAAATAAATTTAATTTGCAATATTTAATTCCATAGACAACTTTTTTTGGGTGAATATAATATTTTAGGGATTATATAAGGTGTTTTTTTGAAGTAAAAATGTTTTTATGATTTTATAAAAAGTCAAATAATAAATATTGTCAAAATTTACATAGAAGATATTTTAAATTAAATAATATTTTATTAAATGATAAAAAATTAATAAAAATAAATATTTTATCCACATAACTAGTATAATTTTAAATTTGTCCTAAATTATAAAATTGGGGTTATTTTGAAATTTTATAGATACTATATTAACCATATAGTGTAAAAAGGTAAGTTGTCATGGTAAGAGTTAAATTGTTTAACTAAGGGTTAAACTGAAAATATAAGGTTACTTTTGTGACATAAAAATATATAAAATTAATTTATTTAAAGTATTAAGACTCATAATAATATTATCCTTAAAATAAATAACTTTTTATCTATTTAAAATTGAAAATAAATTTATAATAAATTAATAGTTTTGGAGTTTCCTAAAGTGACCCTCCCTTCTCTTATAAAAGGGAACCTCTCCATCTCTTTTATTCACGCCAATAAAGCCCTTTAGTTAGTCTATAACCTTCCCATTACTCCTTAAAACATCCCTCAATTTATCTTATAATCCATACATTGGGAACAAATCAAACCTATGGAGTCCTTTTATGCAAATTATATGGAGACACTTAAAGAAGAGGTAATTGTTTTACTAACTCTTTGAAAGTTATTTTCGTATTATAATTCATTTCATAAGTTATTTCCATAAAAAAATAAAAAATTACAAAATCTACTATATTATGAGGTGATTTTATTATTATGGGAAAAACATATTCCTCCTTTTACTCATCCTATGAAAAACAATATCTCTATGCGTGGGAACATATGACTTATCGTATCCACACCATGGTGTAAAATGGTTTTCATATATGATTTATTTATATGGGTGTAACAATGAATTTAAGGGATTTAAATAATAAATATGATATTTTATTTATTATTTATAATTAATATGTCATCCAATTTCATACCAATTAACCATTACTGGAATGATATCGATGTTCATGCGTACGTACGACCTACTATCTCCACAATGTGATGAGATTCATTCCCCACGTTAACCATTCAAGAATGATTATAAAAATATATAATGAATAAGTATGAAATATATGGCATGATAATTCTAGTGTAATAATATATATAGATATATAAATTTATTTCATTTACTTTCGTCCATTCATTATGAGAAGAAAACAGAAACAACATTCATGCATACGTACGACCTACCATCTCCATGAACAGTGTCTTACATTTTATTTATCTATATATTATATATATTTATATACTGAATATATATGATATATAAATCTTATTTTAATTTACTCTAGAAAGTGCATCCATAAGCTATGCTTTTGAATATTTATTAAATAAAAGAAAAGAGTTCTGAGGAGACGGGCAGGGTCAAAACATGTAAGATAAACAAAGCGATTATTACCTTAAATGTTACAATAACTTGAAAATTGTTAATAAACTCATAATATAAATTCATAAACAAATAATATATGATTCCATATATATTATTATGATACTGGTACAGGTTCAGAATGTGTTTAATATCACTATATAGAAGTTTTGAACACGTACGAAGGGAATCAGACCTATGATAAAGGTTAATTTTTCAATCTCATTATTATCTGAGATTGTTTATATGTAAGTATTTACTGGGACATATTTATCCTCCATATCAATTTTTATTAAAAAAATAAAAATGAATCTTTTGAAGGTTTATATAAGGGACTCTTTAACTGAAACATCATTCTATCTTTTTTACATATTTATTCTTATATGGTCATTCTCATCAATGTCCATGATTTAAAAATTGTTTTAAGAATTAATTTATATAAACATAGATGATTTAAAATGTTAATTACTTGAAAATGTTTCGATGTGGTATGTGAAACTTTAATTTAAAAATACCTTTTTAAATTACTTTTTTTATAAGTGTGTGACTTTTGAATAAATAATTTCAAAGAAAAAGTAGTATTTTTCTCAATATAATTTTAATTATTTTAATAGATTATGTTAATCTATGTTAACATCTTTTGTTGGATCTTATTCTTAATTAAAGTTTTTATCTTATGATATCATTAAAATATTTCATTTAAGGGTTTATAAACATTTTGATTGTTGATGTACTTTTTAGATATCATTCTTGGTTTATGGTTAAAGTATTCATATTTAATATACTAAATTTTTATAAAAGTGATTATGTTTTTTATATTTTAAAATTTTCATATTAGAAATGTATTAGACTTAGTAAGTGACAGGTGGGGCCCGTTATAGCCCCTCAATGCATTGGAAGGTCTCATGAGATGAAATTAGTTTCCAAAAAACCCTTCATGTTTTTCAAGTAGTTTAGCATTTTCAGGAGGATATATCTTAACACATATCATATGGGTTCCTACCAAAATAATTAAACTGTTAAGAGGATAGATCTTGATAGTAGCTATCTTGAGGATATATCTTGATATTGCAGATGTCTGTAATTATTCATTCCCTTATTATGAGATTAGTAATTGATATTACATGTTATTATTCGACTAGTAGAATATCAATGTGAATGTTTAAATGGAATTATTTGATTTATTCTTGTTATATTATGCAGAAGAATTTGTTTAAAAGGCTTGTGTTTTAGTTTTATTTATTAAAATTAATGTTTATTATTATTTATGAAATATTTTGTTGTATTGTCTAATTGTACTGAGCATCTAAGATCACCCCTTTCTTATGTTTTGTTTCTATAGGATGCCTATAAGTGTTTTATGATCAATATGAAGGTTTAAGCTAAGATAATAATAGTGTTATAAAAGGATTTTATATGTTATATTTTATGATTTTAATTGTAATGTATATTTCATATATATAATCTATTTTCCTGGACTATTAAATTGATCAGTCCTTTGGGATTTGATTCATTTTAATCATTTAAATGTATTAAAATAATGCACCAGCTTCGGGTTTCTGGGGTAGGGGCGTTACACGAGGAACCTTAAGACCTTATTTATATTTTATAAAAGACTATGATGATGGAATTTGAGTAATTGTTTAATAATAAAGATAGATTATTAAGGTGTATATGTTTTGGAATTCAGAGATTATGTTATACAAATCATGAAATATATAATTTCTTTCAGTATAAGTTTTTTATTAAGGATTGAAAAGGATATGATAAATAGTTCTAAAGACCTAAAAAAGATTAATGTGATATATTTGGAGAACACGTGATTAAGGGAATGATAACACTTTATATTTTCCTTATGTTAAGATAATGATGTTTGGATAAAGATATTTTGGATATGAATAAGTAAATTGGATTATACTACTTTATTGGGAACTAATTATTGATTTTTTTTTATCATGAGGGTTATGCTATCATAAATGATGTTTACATCCTTTTGGACTTAAGAATAATGAAATAAGCTTGTTTTCAATAAGGATTTATGGTAAATTAGATTATTACCATGATTAAAGAGAATAAATGATTAAAGAATTCACATGTTTGGAATGTGACCAACAAGTGATACCTTTTGTTATATGGGGGATAAATGTTAAGACAAGTTAGTACACCTCTTTATAATTTTTCTAATTTTCATCTTTTAAAATTCTTTTATGGTAATAAATTTATAGAATGTTTACATTAAACTTTTGATGATGTTTGTAAGAATATATCATTATCTCACCATAGGTGGACTTATGTATATTTGATAACGTGTGCTATCCTTTTTTATGATAAAGAGAAATGGAATGACCTATCATTATATTTATGTATAACCTGATCTACTAATGCTTCAGGAATAATAAATTGAACTTCATTTTATTGAATATGAGATGAAGTGGAAATTATTCAAGGCACGACCAATGGTGAGATTTTACTGAAATCAAGTAAATATATCTTTCCATGAAAATTCTTAAACATTAGTAAAAATGGATCATTATGTAAAATGGTGTCTTATTTTCATCATTTTTTATGATATCAATGACCTGTTTCACTCTTCTTTAGATTATGGTTTTGTGATTGTTCACTTTCTCTAGAAAACACACATTCTTGTGATCATTGTTCTTTATCAATATTTTTAATTATTTATGTTCTCCTATATGCCCAAATATTCACCTATGTTCTCCTACATAGAGACATATTTATGATTTACTTTGGGTAACTATTATTTTCTAATTATTCAATTTTAAAAGTCTGTTTTATTCCTTATTTTTATGATGTGGGTTTCTATGAAATCAATTTTCAAGTGTTAATCCTTTTATAACAAAGATTACTTTTGAGGGATAAATTCATTTATTGTGGGGTAGAATGTAAAACCCTGATATTTTTATGAGATATATTTTTTAAAATTTGATGTCTTATGTAGTACGCTACACCAAGATAGGCTTGTACTACACATAAGACCGAGTTTAACCAAAAAACTAAATATTATCACATTACCTTATAACCTAAACATTATAATAAATGGTATATATAGTATTAAATAAATTAAAAAAATATGATTTACACATGTATATTTAATTAATTATTTGGTTACTAATTAATTATTAATGAAAATAATTCCCTTTTAAAATAAAAGGAAATTTTTTTCTAAAAAAACTATTTAAATGAAAATAAGTGAGCTTATAAAATAATAAAATCACAACTAATGAATTTTATTAATAAAATATATGTGTAATATATTTAATATAATGTTTAAAATTACTCTTATAGGTTTTCTAGATAGAATATAATAACAAATTCATTTTTTGGATAAAAGAAGTATTTTGCAAAAAATACAGTTTTGCCACCTTTTGATGGCGTACCAATTTTAAATATAGTTTTTTTAAAAAATTATATTATATTTTACAAAATAAAATTATTCTTTGGAATATAGATATCAAATTTTACTTTGGATGTATTTTTGATATTTTTTGATAAGTTTAAAGTATTGATGAATAGTAAAAAATATTAAATTTTAATTAAAAAAACGTGTTTCAACAAAATAATATATATAGATAAGTTATATTTTTTTAATGGTTTTAAAATTATAAATACATTAAATTTTTATTATTTAATATAATTTAGTTCATTGACATTAATTTTACATTGAATTTTGATGTAAAAACACTTCAATCTTTTACAATGATTAAACTTTTAAAACTCGTTTTCTCATTCGAACAGCATGGTTAATTTTAAATTTATTTCTGAAAATTTTCATTTTAAATTTTGAAATATGGATTGAATATTTGTAATAATTGGGTAAAAAATATTTAAATAGGTTTCTTTTATTTTTTTGGGCATATGAATAGTTACTTTAGTTCATTTTTATTTTCCACGGTAAAAAGGTAAATTAGGTATTTAAAAGTAAAAATAATATAATATAATTACCCTAACACTTGTACTAATTTTATTGTATCTATTGTTTTTAGACATAAATAATCCTTGGGTATAGATTTCATCCTTTGGAAGTCACTTGGATGAGATTAGGACATTTAATATATTTTATTTTAAGAAAAGTTATAGATGCCTTACTCAAATTTTACGAACTCAATCATTTTTAATATAAGTTTATATAAAAGATAAATTCTACTATAAAAACTCCCTTGAAAGATATTTTTTTATGTATCATTATAATTTAGTTATAATTTTAACGAAATAAATAATTACCTTAATCTATTATAGAATGATGATGTAGAAATTATTTAATTGAAGAAAAATCAATGAAATAGTTTTTATTAAAATGATAATAACCAATAAAAGAAACAAAAACATGGAAAATTCTTATTGTCCAAGTATATATCTACCATAATCATCCATGGGTGGATTTATTTACAATTTTTATCCATATATAAAATATTATTACACTTATAATACTTTATTTAAAGTGATGTTAATGTTGTCGTGGTCATATTTTAAGAAATATAACATTTTTAATCTAGCATTTTCCAAAAGATATATTAGACTATAAGTATTAATATGAAATATGGAAAATTTATATTAATCATGGTAATTTATTTTTAATTTCTATTCCATAAATATGTATATTAAATAATTACAAAAAACGGATGTGGTATTTATTATATTGATGGAAATATCAAATTAGCGTTCTTAAAAATATTAAAATAAATAAAATTTGGGATAATTAATATATAATATTAATTTTATAGATTACCTTGACCCATTAGGGATATAATTAAATATTCCTTTAGAGGATAACATCTTATATTTTTATTTTAAAAAATCCATGAAATAAATAGTATCATAATTGATATTATTGATATTTTGTGAAATTAATGTTTTGTTAAATTATTTAAAAATAATTATATATTTTTAAAAATATAAAATAATTATGATATGATCTTAAATTTAATAAATTGTTAATTTATGGTCTTATTGACATCAAATAAGTAAACATTAAACTATTTTAATATTAAATAATTTGTTACCATAGTTAAAATTAAAATAGAAGATGTAAGGGTCAATAAAAATGATAAGATCTAGATTGACAGAAACACTTTTATAAAATTTATTTATTAATGATATTAAAACCTTATCTCATATCATATTCTATAATATCAAAATTTTGGTAGTTTTTTTTATGGGTTTTTATTTTATTATAAACTAATATGTTTAGAGATTCCAAATATGCCCCTCACCTAAGTTATAAAAGGGTACATCCTCCGTCACAACTTAACTTCACATTGATCCTTAAATATCAACCATCATCTACCCATTTATCTTATAAACATCCTTATTTAAAGTTTAGAATTTTTTTATTCTCAAAATACCAACTATAGTGCATTTAAGAGGATATTTAGAGGGAGCTCGTAGAAGAAGAGGTAATCTCTTATACTGATTCTTTAAAACTTATTTGTTCTTGTACATACTTTTACTTAGTTGTTTTCATTATAAACTAATAAATCCAATATAATTTATATAATGATATATTAATTGTATTTTTTTAAAACCATATTCCACATTCTATCCATCCTACAAAAAATAAAATCATCGCACATGGGTACGTACGACTTATCGTCTTCACGTCATGGAGTAATATGTTTTTCACAAACACCTTAAATGGATGGGTATAATTGTGGAAATAATAACTATATATGATTATTATAACAGTATATGGATTCTAGAACAAAATATATACCATCCAATTCAAAACCATTTCATAATTAAGGTAATGATATGGTCTCTTGTGATTCTAATTATAATGTTTCTTGTATTTAAATATTCATATAATCTTATTTATTTTGTGAGGAATATTGTTATAAAGGTTATAAATTTGTAATGGATAATTTTTCAATATCGTAATTATCTTATATTTTTTATACATAAGTATTTACTGGATATTATTTATCATATATGTCCATGTTTTCTAACAATTCATTCATAAAATGATTTAATATTATCTTATGGATATTTGAAGACATTTTTACCCATTTTGGACATTTACTACATGGTTTTATAAGAATATTTCTTTTTTTTTCTGAATGAGTTACTTTTTTACTTTTTTGTTAAAAGTTTGAGAAGAATGTTTTTTAACTTATATGGTATAGAAAACTTTTTAGGCTTTCATAAATCCTAATTTCCATGAAGCATCCTTTACAAGATTTCAAGGTCATTTTCCATGAAATTATTTTCTTTTCATATTGCATGGTATTTTAGTAAAAGAAAATGTTTTCAAATAAGAAAGTATATTTTCCCCAAGAATTAATTGAAAGTGTTCTATCAAGATTATTTTCCATCTAAAATGGCATTATTTAATAAGATTATTATTCAAGTATATTATCCCTATTATTCATATGGTTTGATTGTGTTTATTAATGAATTATTTTTATTATATACATTTGTTTTAAATTGGATATGTTATGATAAAATGATGTTTAAGAAACTCATTTTATTCCTTAGGTTATGCTATGATGAATGGTTTATGTTTTTGTAGAACATGTAAAATTGATTTAATTTCGAGATGGGTGGGACCTATATCTCCCTCCAATGTATTGGGTAAATATTTATCTCTCAAGATATAGATAATAATATAATGGGAAATGATATTAGATCATTAATACATGGCTGGAATGGGAAACTATATCAGTTCAGTAATAAAGGTCTAGAATGGTAAGTAAACTCGATTCAGTAACACAGGGCTGGAACAAGGAGTAAACTCAGTTTATTAAAGGAAATTTTCCACTATGGTGGTCTTGGAAATGAGTCTTGAATAATCTGGAAATGGTTTTCTATGATTTTTTTCTTTCATGATTCCATGTCTTATGCCAATGCTATTTTCTCATAGCCCATGTTCCTTTATTATTTATTCCCTATGAACTGCCAAGATATATTTCATGACATGATATTATGATATATTTTATACATGGAATGATTTTCAGAAGTTATGTTCATGTTTATATATTCTTATGTTCATGTTTTGTTTTATATTTTAATTTTTTATCCTTATTGGGCATCAGATCTCATCATTTTCTTATGTTTTATTTTCCCCAGGATATAAAGAAAGGTTATAGGTATGGAAAATAAAGGGGGAAATATTTATGGGAGATGTTGAAGATCTTTCACCAAATTAGATGAATTTTTACCAATCTTCCAAATACACTAAACTAATACATCCTTTGTGCATGAATTTTTGTAATGTATTAAGTATTCCACCAAAGTCATGTAATGTCCATGTATGTCAATCTAGGGTCATTAGACCCTTGTTTCCATATGAAATATAATAGCGGCATGATTTATCATCGTAACCACTTCACAATAGGATCAATTATATTCAATAGGCCATCTATAATAGAATCCTCTAGATATAACTACAAATCATCACATCGATGCACATCAGACATATTTCATTCGTACTTCTTTAACAGATATGCATGGAAAATATAATGTATAGTTTTATATTTATGATGTAATTCAACTTAATATAAAACCCCCAAAACCATTTTCCATGTATCAAATAAACCAATAAAATAATAATTGATCTATCAATCCCTTCAAATTTAATAATATCTCATATGGGGAGAGACATCAATGAAGAAAAAATAACTAATTCCAAAAAAATAGAATGGTATATTTTATTATAATTTGTCTTTTTATTACTTTGATTCATTGAAAAACAGTTACCAATAAATTCCATAAAATATAATGTCTCTTTTAATAAAAAAATCCAAAAAAAATCTGTAAAAACAATAGTCCAGTATAAAGGTGACTAACAAAACCTCCTTATTTTAAACATAAGCTTTAACATGATGGATGTGTTTCAACTAGATATTCAATAAAAGTAATGTATGAAGGATATAGAATCCTTTTTGGTGATATGATAAGTAATTTAGTAGATTGTTGAAGGAAATACTCACCACACCATTCTCAATTCCATAGGTAATCTTAGTTTTTTTTTGTATTGGATAGAAATATAACTAGAGTTAAGAGGTTATGGTCATTTTTATTATTATTAAAAACTTGAATAATTCTCCTTTAGAATTATCTTATTTTATTTTTTTTGTAGATTATGTATCAACTAATGACTTTAAATCTGGTGCGTAAAACAAAATGTGATGCGAAAGGGTGATCAAAATTCCAAATAAAGTTAACATGATGGTTGATAAGAGTTGTATCTATAGAATAGGGTGATTTATTAGGGTCACTAAAACCATTAATAAATGAATTGGAATGCTAAAATAGGGATATGAATACAGTAAATCTAGAGTGGTTGTCATATTGGACATGAGACTAGAAATTTATTAGCACCATGTTGCAAAGGATATTGTTCTAAGATTACAAAGTACCTGTGAAAAATATGGTGTCTCTCTATAAGAATTTTCATTTTTGTAGAGGAATTACATAATAAATGTTGATGTAGGAACACATAGAATCACCAAAAAGTAGGAGAGGATGGGTATCACATTGAATTTCATTAATCTAATAGTAAACCTATAATTTAATGTTAAGTCATATATTATCATGGGATTTTATCTTCAAAAAAATTATTACATTGTAATTAAAGAAACACAACATCGTTAATATATTACAACATATAAAGGTTCCCAATATGAATTTTCTTTTAACGATCATGATAATGTAGACCATTGATATAGTTGGGTATTTGTTTAAATTAAATGGAACACATTTTTGGAGAAATAGTTCACTAATTTTTAAAAAACTATATTAGGAAAGAGAAAGATAATGTAAGGATTTTTTAATAACATAAAGAAGTTAATGAGAAGGATGATTGGTGTTGGAAGAATTAAATTTAAGATCAGGACTTGAAGAAGGAACTGGAGCACAACAGAGACACCCCTACTGAATTGTTGATATTTTTTATAAAGGGATCATCATATGGTATTTCCATTTTATTCCTTGTCTTGGAGTGGTGATAAAAATAAAAGAATAGGGTTTTCCAACTGAATTATAGTTAGTCTTTCAAAAACAATTGTAAAACATATAGTGGATTGTTTTAACCCATGTTACATTGACACAATTTTATTACATTCTCATTAAACTAAAACATGTTATGAGACAATTATATCACTATGCCTAAACATTTAAATGTTTTATCTTGATATTTTAAAGTGCATGTATGTTTTTTAGTTTTTATGTTTT
Source organism: Viscum album (assembly GCA_963277665.1). Classification (NCBI taxonomy): domain Eukaryota; kingdom Viridiplantae; phylum Streptophyta; class Magnoliopsida; order Santalales; family Viscaceae; genus Viscum; species Viscum album. The sequence continues at coordinate 1,512,953,114 of OY728134.1, read as the reverse complement.
ATTGAAAAAATGATAATAATTTCTAATGAATTAATATATGAATCTAACACACTAATCCCCCATCTTAGGTTGTATTGAACATGTGGGTGCAACAAGGGCATTCAGAGTCACAAGTTCATACTTATTAAATCTATCTTTGGACGATTGTTCTATTGATAATGTTGTTAATAAAAAATTGGTTTATTTTTTTATGGTAGTCATGTATAGATATGGAAAAATATATTTATATGTCACTTGATACAAATTTAACATTATCTATTTAATGGACTAATTCAAGGAATATAATTTAGTTATTTTATTTGAAATTTAGTAAGGTAATATTATAATAAATTGTTTGATGTTGATGAAAAGGTGAAAATTTTCATGTCTTAAGCCTTTTAAAAATAGATCTATAATAAATTGAGTAAATTAAGATAACATAAATATATATGCAACAAAGGTTCAAAAAAAATTTAATGGGATAACAAGGCAAACGATACTAAATATAAAGTGATAAAAAACAAGTTTGATGTTTTGAGGATCAGTCAAAATGACTATATTTATTACATTATAAATCATCTCATTGATATTTGAGATCTATCCAGGGCCTTGGTTATCAGATTAATGGTGGTGATATTATAAATTTATTTCTTAAAATAAATCTATCCTTATAAAATGCCTAGGATTTAGAACTTTAAGAACAAGATCTCACAAATATGAATTTTCATGATATTAATACTAAGTCAATGGATTGGAAAATAAGGAATAAAATAGAAATCACATATTTCTAATAATCATAAAAAATTTACTTTAAATCCATCAAGAATATACATAAATTTAGTTGGAAATATGAATAATTAAGTGATGAATTATTTTCATCAGCAACAATCAGGTTCAAGAAATCCCAACGATGGTATGAAGGCAATATACCATTTTCATCATATAAATTTGTAATGGTTAGAAATATTATACAATGATTTCCATTCAAATGTTTTGAATGAAAACATGATGTGGCATTGATGGAGTAGAAGAAGGTTCCCTCGAGATGAAGCATTAAATTATGAAATTCTATAAGAATGATATTCTAGTGAAAAAAACATTTTCTATAAAAAAAGTTGGTCTCTAATTGAATTAATATTTTATATTTATCACCTTGAGAATAGGATTAATTAGTTGGATACTTTGGTGGATTTTCTTTAAGATTCTCTTGATTTATTTGATAGTGTGGTGTATTTTAGTTTTGGGATTGAAAAGTAAGAAAAAATGATTGAAGATATTATTAATCATATGTAATAGAGAAGGAATATAGTTGGATCTCTCAAATAATTCATGTTTTTTAATGTGAATCTTGATTCTATAGTAAATGTTGATTGTGAGAATTGAAATCGTCATTTTAGAGTGTATTCAAAAAAAGATCTAGTATAATGTGTAAGAAGAGGTACAACAACAATTTTAAAAATTCTAAATAAACATATGTATATGAATATAAGTAAGTGGTGGCTATGATATATAGCTGAGACGTCCAAAGAAGGTGGAGTAACTATAAATAATAAAGGAAATGTAAATTTTTGAAAAATATCATAATCACTGAGGTTCCCCCAATAGTTAAGTAGATTAGAAAAATATAAAAACGTTTTGAGAATGAGAAATTATTAAATATTCAAATTGATGAAATTCAAATTTTATACGTTTTTTATCATTAAATTACCTAGTTTAGGAATGCAAAAAATAATTTTGTGAGGTTAATATCTTGGTATAATTAATTATTGATGTGAAGATATCCAACATCTTGGGAAAAACTTATTTCATATATATATTCATAAATTCAATAACCATGGTCATAAGGTTATAAATTATAGGAAACATGGAATTAAAACTTACAGTAAAATAAACCAAAAGAGAAAGGTAGCTGAGAAAGTATATAAGATTATATTAAGTAGTTTATATCTATTAGATTATTATGAATATGATCTGAAAAATTAAAATAAAGAACATCATTAGAGGATTTATTCTGTCTCAAATCAATATTAAATCATGTATAAAGAGAATAGGATAAAATAAATGTCTATCTAGGATGATATATATCTCCCAAATCATAAAACAATGGAAATACATTGATCCTTAATAAAGGGAGTTTAACCCATATGACCATGAACATAAATCTCTTGAACAATATAAGATAAATTTTGATGAAATTGTCATATTTAGTAAAAATAAATCCTTAAAAAATGTAATTGGAAAGAATAGGTTGTCCATAAATCAATTAATCAATAAAAATTTATTAATGTTAATGGTTCTCAATATATCTACTTAGGTGTTATAGAACTATGTGATATCGAACATGAGGTCAAATTTAATCAAAATGGTTGTCTTATTAAGGAAAAGGATAAAGACTATCTGATAATGGTATGGAGAATGAAAAAACTATTATATCACTTTAATAGTAAAGAGAACATTTTTCTCATTTTAGTTGAATATGTAACTAGTTTTTTTATTAAAGGCTCTGATATACAAATCAATAAAAAATCGAAAGCATGTAAAAATTTTATGTTTTAATGGATTATATAAATATAACTTGTAATAAATATAAATATATATGATTTCTATATAAGGGTAAAGTTGGTGATAAATCCCTATAAACTAAAAAGAGGGATACAAATAAATTATGTCTAATTCACACTAATATGTTTGGACCTATGAAAATTAACAAAATATATGGTGATAAAAACTTAATTATTATTATTCATTATATTATAATGGGTTATATCATAATTGTATAGGAAAAGAGTAATGTGATGAAATGTATTTAGTTCTCTCTATAAAAGGAAAAAAATATAATAGTGAGAATGATCAAGGTTATTTATTAAAAAACGCACATACTATACCACTCAAGAGGTAGAAAGTTTTTTTAAGAAACACAATATAAAGAATAAAGTATCATAAATAACAACAGTACAATAAAATAGTGTTTTATAATGGTGAAATCATATGGTGAACACTATGTTCAAAATATGCCTCATTAAATGTGGTATGTATCATCAGTAATGGAATGAATCCATGTAAGTATCTATTTACACATAAATGGTGGCCTTGTTGATCTCTAATGAGAATAATACTTCTACTGAGATGTTTCAAGAAATAAATCCAAACATTAAATCACATTATAGTGTTTTTTATAAAGTTGTATATATGAAATGGGGAAGGAAACCATGGAGAATATTGATATATAGTGGATTATGGGATATACTTAGGCTACTATTTCAAAAGTTAGACATATAAATATCTCACAAAAAGGTTGAACAAGATTATAGAGTATTGATTTAAAAATTATTTAAGAAAAACATAAGAAAATAACTTGAATCCCAAATATAAGTTTGTTGTATGATAAATATTAAGGATAACATATAAATATTCATGATTTACAATGTCTAATATTCAAGGAGGATTCAGAGTTTCCAACATTGGATAAATAAATTCTATTAAGGATTCAACTAGTGGCTTTATAAAGAAGAAGAAAAAATATATTTTATGAGTCCATTTTCATTAATTATTATACTATTCCAACACAGACCCCAAGGATAATATCTATAGAGAACAATTCTCTATTATGTCATGTGGAACTAATCAGATTTAATGAAGAAAAAAATAATGTTTCATAGGATATGGACATGAATTAAGAATTAGATAAAACTAAGAAAAAGGCTACTTTAGATCTCTTGGATAGGCCTACATATCAAAATATTGTTAGAATAAATTATATTTTCATAAATAAACAAGATAATAATTGATAGAGGATAAAAAGGAAATATTGGTGTGTAATGTATATTTATAAGTGGAAATAATTTATATTTAAGAAACCTTTTTTATAATATGTAGTAAGTTAGTAAATAAAGTTATTTCTTATTGTGGTTTTCTAAGGAAAATTTAAAATCTACCAAATGGATGAAAAGAAATTATTTTAAATGGGATTATAAAGAACCATTTCTACATCTAATAACCAGTGGATTATATATTATTAATGAAAAATTTAAATTTTACAACACCCTGAAGGCCATGTGTGGCCTAAACCAATAAATGTGGTTGTGGTATTCTCATTTGGAAAAATTATCAAAGAAGAAGTGGTATATGTGAAGTGTATTCAATTGTATCATTTTATGATGTCGAAAAAATAATAATTTAATTTTAGGGGGCTTATATGTGTGGAAAATGCCATATTCATTGGAATGAATTAAATTATTTAGGAGGATTTTACATAGTTTATGAGATCGATGTTTTAAATTTTAATGATCATACAGATAAAATTATTTCTTATACTACAACTGATCTAGAGGAAAGGATATAAATTTATTTTCTATAAAACCAATAATAAAATGAACTACTAGGGGAGTTTTAGATTTATGAAATTAATTGGGTTTCAAAGCTGATTATAGTTAAAACCAATATTGTAAAACAAGGAAGAGAGGTTGATCAAACACTTTATCAGAGGTTGATTGGAATCTTGTTGTTTCTCACTACATCAAGAAAATATATTTTATTTTCTACCTTCATCGATTCCCATATTAAAAACTATCCAATGAGTACCATCCCTTGGTGGTTAACTGTATCATGAGATACATTCAGGGATCAAGAGATTATGGTTTGGTTTAACATTCCATGAATGATAATGAATTATATTCTTATTCGAATACATACATGAATAGATATATTCGTGATATAAAATCCATGATTGGGGGGATCTTTCCTTTGAAGAAAGTTCATTGGGTAGCTATGCAAGAAGAAATACATCACCTTTCTCTATATAGTTGAAGAATAGTATATTTTAAAAAACAAATTGTGTACTCAACTACCATGGATAAAAATTATCTAGAGGATTAGGGAGAGGATTTCATATTTTCTAGGGTAGTTCACTATGATGACCAAAGTGTGATAGAGCAATCTATGAATCCCATATAACATTCATATATAAATCAAGATGAGATTATTTACCATTTTACTATATAGAATGTAATCAAATTCATTATAGAATTGGAGATTCTATGTATGAATCAATAAGTGGAAGATATATTTACAAAATCACAATCCACACCATTATTTTAAAATCATTTATCTAATATTAGTGTTCAACAACCTCTCTTATATTTAAGAGGTATAAAAGCTCCCATCTTCCAGGTGAATATAATGTTATGTTTGGATGTTTTATTTTTATAGGGTGTCGGAAGATAGGGGAGTTATTATCCATGTGACAACCAAAGAACTGATTGATTTTTTTTTTTCATATTTACTTATAGTCTAGAATTAAATTGCTAAATTTATTATAAATATGTTAATTTACCCATTAAATCAAAAAGAAATTAGTTTTATTAAACTAATTTATTATATAGTTATATTAAAAATATTTTTAAATTAAATAATTTTAATTTAAAAAATGATAATATTATTTTTGAATTTATCATATCATAATTATTATAGGATTATTTTTTTATAATTTTTTAGAAATATTGATTTTAAAATGAATAGTGAAAAAAAACTGGTTTTTATTGAAATAATTATTTTATTTACAAGGATAAATTATTCTTTAGGTTGTATTCAAATATTAATTAGTTATTTTTTATTTATTTAAATATAATTATTATTTTATAATGGTTTTTACTTTAATTTATTATAGAAACATTTTATATTTAAAAGAGGCATTTTTTGGAAAAAACAGTTTTTCATAGCATTTTTTAAGTTTAATTTTAAGAGAAATTATTCTACTTATTTGTTTTTAATTTTTAAACATATATTAAATATTTAAAATAATATGTTTTCTATTTATTAAATGTGTTCCTTTTATTTCTGGTTAATTTGAATAGTAAACATAATAATTTTTATTACCACAATTAAGGGTAAATCTGGTAAATAAGGGAAAACATTTACGATAAGGATTATAAAAATACTCAAAAACATGTCATATTTTTATTGGATTATTTTTAGTTAACCAAAATTAGGTTAAGTCTGAATTTATTTCCTCTTGGTGATCCTAGGATTACATTAAGCCCCTTATTGTATTTTATTTTATGAAAAGTCAATATTATCACAGTGATGTTTTTAATAAGTATAACATTTTAATATATGGTCATCTAGAAGATATTTGTCACTATGAATAGTATTTTTAAATATAAAATATTTATATTTATCATGTCAATTTATTTTAAAATTTTAGGGAAGAAATAATTACCTTCATAGCTTCCACAACACTAATGCATTAATTATTTAACTAATAGAATAATCAACTAAATGATATTAAAAATATTAAAATAAACATAATCTGAGGTTATCAATGCTATCAAAGAATTATCTAGATAACTATGTCATCTATAAGATATAATAAAATATATATATTTTATGATTTTACACTTTTTTATGTTTTTAAAGTCATATAAATGAATAGTTTCAATTATAAAAATAATGATATTTCATGAATATAATATTTTACTAAATTGTTTAAAAATAATAAAAAATCTTAAATAAATCAAAATAGGATAATAAATGGTCTACAATTTCATCTCATTTCCATTCATAGTCCATTTGTAAGCCTTTGGCTCTATAATAGCCTTATTATATATTATATTTTGTAAAATTCCTAATGTGCCCCTCACCTAAAATATAAAAGGGAACCTCTTACTTCCCTTAATTTCACCAACTTGGGCCTTATATATTGACCATACTATTCCAAATTATCTTCTTCACACCCTAAAAATATTATATAGGTGATTAACTCACCAAAATACTAATTCCATGTTCCTTAAGGGATCCTTCATGGATATGATACTCAAGTAGTAACTTTTTCAAAACCACCTCTCTTAATTTCTTTTCTACTTATACCTTATCATTACATCATTCATACATCAATTTATAATAAATCCATTATAATATATATAATTTCATTTTATATTTATAATTTAATATATTTTATCTATCCATTTTATCATATACTCTTATTCAATGAAATAAAACCATTGTCCAAATTATAGTGATTAACTGTCTCCCTTGAAAATGAGTTTTTTTTTTCAATTACCCCCTTCATGGATGTTGAAAAAACTATTATTATGGTTAAATTTGATTTTAATAATTATATTATAACTTATTTAATGGTCCATAACTAATATATAGAAATTATATAATATAAAATTAAACTGAATATTGATGGTCGGAAAAACCGCCCAAAAAAACGAAATAATTTTCATTAAAGTTTTATCAAATGAATCATCATAATATCAAAATGAAAAAGGATATATGGGAACATTTATAATTTATGGGGTGTATTAATACAATATAATTTATCTTCTGGAGTACTATTATGTTTTGATAAGAACATCCATAATTATATACAAGTTATCATACCATAAAACCAAGAAATGAATGATCCCAGAATGAAGATTTATATATTTATAACTCATCAAAATGTTCAAAAATATACATAATAAAATGATAATAAATAAAATATATGATTAAGATATTTTTAATTAAGTAATTAATGAATCTAATTTAATTATACAGGACATTAAGTGCAATCGTAGAACACATCCAGACATAAGGTTCAATAATTCTTAACTGAATCTCTATTTTTTGGTTAAAATTATAATTCATTTATTACACCATGAAAATAATATGTGTGAAATGACTTTTTATTGTATTATGTTTGATTTTCAGTCTTTTTATGAGTTTTTAAATCTGATAAACATAATAAATTCGAGTTATTAATGTTAACCTCAATGGTATGATACTTGTTAGGGATTTTCATTAGAAAATACTCCATTAATATTTCTTTTTTTACAAGTCAAAGTTAATGTTTTTTAACTTATAGTGAATGAGATATTTTTATCGAATTCATGTTGCATTAATTAATTTAATATTCTTTACATTATTACTAGGGTATTTTAAAATAAAATGTTTTATTTTGTATGTGTGTTGTATTATTTTAAAATAAGTGATTTTCCTCAAGGAATGTTTTTATAATGAAAGAATTCAAGTTTTATAATTGTTTTATGGTTATTCATAATTGTTTATGATGAAATGTTGTTATGTGATAAACCATGTATGGGTGGTAACATTATTAACCAATTAGGTGTGGTTCTGTGATAAATCGATGATGGGTGGTCACATTGTAACCTCCAATGAATTGTGCTTTTTGGACATAGAAGGTGACCATATTGGTTATTCTATTTGTAATTGTAAAAAACATGGCCTTTACCTTTTTTACCCCATGGATATTCCCATGCCTCAATGAAGTTAACCCTCACTATGAGAAGGAGATATTTTTTTCTCCTTCTAAGGGCCATCTACTCCCTTTTACCCTCTCTCAAATCCCCCATATTTTCCATATTTTCCATCAATACAAATTTCCCCAATGGTTCCAGCCCTTTTCAATGGATTGCCTCATATATCTCTTTTGAACATAGAGTTTACAAATGCTTTTATCCTTCTAGATCTCACTATGGTGGCTTAAATCAAGTCTAAAAATTCATCAGTTTCTTCTTTCTATTGGTTCATCATTGGATCCTGGGGTTTTCAGGTATATGTGATTATGGGTCTTCTTGATAAGTGCAATTGTTTTATCTATTTTTATTTATTTAATGATATTATTTAGGATTGGTATAGTTCTCTACACAACTAAAATGGGATTGATTTATTTTTTTTCTGATGGTCATATGAATTCAATATGAAATTGGGTGCTTTTACTAAATCACTATGGGTACGCTTCCTTGATCTCCTTTTACCCTTCGAAAATTCATCAATCATTCATTTTCATTGAATATTTTTCTAGTTTCTGTGTTTGGATAGTAAAACTAACTTGGGTTTTCATCCCATTTTATCCTACATATGTTTTGATGTTGATGTCTTCAAAATTTTGATGGAGTGGATTTGGATCGATCCTGGAGAAGAGTTTTGTTGAAAACAACCTATTATTTTCGAATGTTTGATAGATTATTATATACCATGAATGTGTATGGTTCAACTTCCTCCGACTTTTTGTTGATTTGGTATAGAGGGACTCTATATTCCTAATTCAATGACTCAATAGTTGACTAGAAATTAGATGATCAATGCCTCAACGACAAGAAAAGTGAATAGTAGTTGTTCATTTATGTCAAATTCTATTTACAAATATCCAAAACCCAAAAATTATTATTTGATGGTTCTTGACATATTCATCCATTTGAATAATGATCTATTAAACCCTAATAAAATATTGAAAGATCCATCTGGGTTAGTGTGAATCGAGGTGGTGAGTGTTGGTATTTTCCTAGAAACTAACCCCACTATTTTGAATTTTTTCTCTTATGCAAGTGTCATACTATTTGACAGTGGAAGTAATCTAGAAGTGGCGAAACAAGGAAAAGAAAGGGAGTTATAATGGGTTTTAAGGTCTAGGATAACTCCATTCAAGTTATTTCTGGATATATGAATTTTTATAATTGGTCTTGTCCAAGAAGGATATTATATATCTTAAATATGAGTAACCATTTTAAATACATGTGAATAGAAGAGTTAGTTTTGGACCTAGGTGAGCCTGATAACGTAGATTCCTTTAAAGAAGGGATATGATTCTCTAGATAAGAGTCAAGTAATGAGGATTCTGGATATTTTTATTATGTTAGTTCATACAGATTCCATGTAAAAGGGCTTCATATCCTGAGGAAGAATAAGGGGTAATAGGGAATCATGGAATCAGGGAGATACATTGTGGCTAATAAGAATAAAAAAAAAGGGAGGAAGGATAATTCATACATTCCCAAACCCATAGAGACATGATTTATTATAAATTTAAGGACTAAAAAGATGTAATGTGTATCCAATTTTAAGGATATGAAACCTGAGGGTCTAATTTATAAGGAAAAATAGATTGAATATGGTGGGGTGGAAAATCCTAACTAGTTGCAGGCTGACAATGCCACGGTAGATATTTCCAACGGTGAGTCTTTTTATGGAATTATTAATAAAAATGAGAGGAAGGTAAGGAGGATTAATATAATGGGTAAAAATGGAATATTATTAACCAATTTTAGGAAGAATGTTTGGAGGCCTTTCTGATTAAGGCCACTATAGAGGTTAAAGACCGGATGATAGAGATATTTATTCTATTCAGAAAAAATTAAGAGCAATTGGACTAGATCAATAAGAAGTAACTTATTATGAAAAGTGGATTCAATGAAAGTAAGATACATTTGGAGGAGTTAATTTTAATTTTGGAAAATATGGATTGTTTTTTTAATGAATTATCAAGGATGACCCAAATCAAAAGGTAAATGGACATTAATGGAATATTTTTTTCCAAAATTTCAACTGAAGCCACATATATCCAATTTTGGACGATCCGAGCATATAGTCCAACCTGAAAGAATATTCCAAGGTCAAGGAGAGTGGTGTGTGAATGTTTTATATGTTTTACACTGTAATCTCATATTGCACACAAAGGGCATGTGTGATAAAGGCCATGATATTTTCAGTGGATTCCTCCAAGTCTAACAGGATCACTAACGATAGCACATGCAATATGGAAGCATTACAAGCAAGAAATGGATGCAATGAAAAATATTTCACATTGCATTCCAAAGTAGAAACCATGTCATATGTGTTCCAATTTAGGATCTAGTGGTGAAGGAGGAATCCACTCAAAATTCCACTTCTACACCCAAGGACTTACACACCAACCACTGAATAATTCGGCTAAAATAGAAGCTCTCCACCCCCACATCTTCAACAGGATCTCTAGAATAAGAAACACTGCTCTTATGCATGAAAGTGCCCCTCTTATGTGACAAAAAACTATATGGAAAACCCAAGGTAGAGTATCTTGCACAATGGACATCACATGGGACCAAAATTAACTTTTCCCATAGTTGATTTATCCTCATAAAATTCCTCTTAATGTAGTTAAAGTGTGTGAAAGTTAAGCTATATAACGAACCAATGTTTTATAAATGGAAATTTCTCTCTTATAAATATGTCATAAAATCACATGAAAACACAACATAATGAACTACTAAGTGCTAAGTGACCTTTAAACATAATTGTTTCACTTTTGTGTTTGGAATTTCAAAAATCTAACATACACGGTTGTGATCAGAAAGTTATTTGGAGTTCGGTAAGAAAAAAATTAATTTTTGATGAATACTAACCTAACCTTATGAATAGTTAGATACCCTTATGAATAGTGATATACCCTAATGAATATTAACCATTCTATGATAATATATAATTAATATTAAAGTTGAAAGTACGATATACCTATACTTTAGAATAAGTAAATGAATGTTTTAAAACTAGTTTTTAATAATAAATTAGGATTTTAATTAAATATTAAGTTAATAATATTTAAAAAACTATTTTTTAAAATTGGACTTAATTTTTAGATTCTACACATTGAAAATGGATCGGGTGAATTTTTGAGATTTTTCTAAAATACTTGATTTTTTTATGAATAGTAAAATACCGTAATTTACCGTATATATACATTACAATCTAAATAGAATATTCCTAGAATCATGGCTGATTTAACCACCCTTGGTTAGAATTCACATTACCCATTTACTATTATTGGTCATGGAAGAATCATTATTCCTTGTCTTGTAGGGAATTATTAAATTAATGAATTTTATATTGAGAAATACCTTCCCTCCTCCACTATAACCCCCCTCAGTCCCTCTTCTCTTCACTCCTCTCGAGAACTTTGACTTTCCAATATTTTCCCCAAATATCTCCCCAAGATCCTCCCCCATTTATAAAATCCCCTATCCTCTTCAAAATACCAAAAACTCTCCCCTTAAGAGGTTCTCAAAGGAGGAAGTCTCAAGAGGTAAATTCCTCTTTCCAATTCCTTCATTTCTTTTAAGTTCTTTTTTTTGTTAATTTCCTCACCTACCTTCACCCAAATGGTATGATAAATCAATTAGAATACATGTAATAGAACACTATTATTCTAATCTGATACTTCATTATCTCCTCTCCTTTCCTCGCCTTTTGTTTGAAAGAAATGAAAGCGTCGTTTGCGAAGTGCCAATTTAGCACATTCAAGGAAAACAGCTAATCAATTTCTATTATCATCTTTAAATCTGGTCATGAAACCATATTTATTATGGTTGAACCAGATTATATATATTTAATATATTCTATTTTTATTCTTTAATCTTTTTCTAGAATTGTTATTATTTTATAAATCAAAACATGTTCTTTGTAATCAAACCCACCAATTAACAAAAACGGTTGTCACTATGGTTTTATATAATAGTTCAACATCAATATAAGTAACCAAATTAAATTTAAAACCATGTAATCTCCTATATGTTCACTAATATCATATAAATTTATTTCTGGACAACCACTTCCATCTTTCATGTTTATCTGAACTTGAATATAAGTGAACCGATCTTCTAAATCCAAGTAAACAAACGATCCCAAACAATGTAATTGAACCTTATAACTAATCAATAAGGAATTGAATGAACTAAAAAGGGTTATAATAAATCAATTACATATATAATAGGTTCTTTAATTATGAATTAATAATATTAACTTGTTTATTCAGGTATTTAATAACAAGTGGAGAACACCAACGCATTTAAGGTAAGGGATCCTCTCCTTTTCACTCTTAATCAAGATTGTTCTCTATGTTATGCATTTTTTGTGTAACACCAAGTTATTAGGAATGTTTTATCACATCCTCCATACTTCCATAATGTTTTATAAGTTATTATAATCCCCTTTTATCTCTCATAAATCCCTATTAGTTACACCCGATACCATGCCGATAAACTGTAATGGATTCTACCCAAACATCCTTTATTCCTTCAGGTTGCTCTATCTTTCTTTTTACCAAAATGTATTTGTCTTTTATTTTTATGTAAAACTTTTACATTATTTTTATATTCTCCAAAATGAAGTTACAAGATTCATATCTCATTCTCTTTTGGTGATATACATGCTTTTAAGTGAATCCCTCATCGATACTTCCCAATAAGCACACTCATTTCAAAGGAACTTCCCAAATTTTTACCCAATTTCAAGTGAATTATATCCTCTGTTTTAAGACACCATTGTCTTTATAAAATCAGTATTTTTATTATGAAAACCTTCTTGGTTAAATTCTGGTTTTATATAAAAGAATGTTCTCTTTACTATTTTAAAATCTCTATAGTATTTTCCTTAAAACCGCACAAAAATGTTTTAATGCTAATGTTTCTCAAATACATTTCTTATATGTTGTCACTTATATTTGTCACCACATACTATTTTATATTCCTATATTACCATATGAACATCCATGTATGTTCTAATCCCCTTCTTTCATGGAAACTTTCATGATACACTCATTGGTTATGCTTTATGTCATGATTGTGGTACCCAATTCTCTCCATGGGTATCCTTATGTTTATGAACGATCGATTATGTATGATTATTTATGTGGAAAGAATATTTATGTAGCAAGAATATTTATGTGTAAAGAATATTCCTGATAATTTTGAGATGTTTGTGCACAGATAGCACTCCAATTCATTGGGTAAAGTTAAGTCTCATAGGATGCGATGTGAAACAGGATTGGTGGTTAGCCTTGAACTGTAATAAAGAAATATTTTATGATTATGACACATTTATATGATTCCATGTTTATATGATCCCATTCTTATATGATATGATTTCATATGTTCCATGCTTTTTTATCATTATGCCATTCCTTCTAACTCATGTGCTTAAGATGTATTCTTATGTTCATTCCCTTACTGGGCTTTTTAGCTCATCCCTTTGTTCATGTGTTTCCCATGTTACCATATGCAGATGTAAGGGCTCAAAGTAAGTTAGGATCTCTTTATGGAGATTAAATAATGAAATGTTTTTTTAGTCCCATTTTTTATGTTTTTGTACCTAGTCTTCCAAGACACTAGACATAACGATCCTTGGATTATACTCTGATGTATAATTATGCTTAAAATCATGTAATGCTATATATAAAACGATTGGGTCTCTATAGTTGGTATCAGAGGATGGTTTAGTTATTTTTAGAGATTGGGAATATAGAACCTTAGTGATAACCTTAATGATGATACTATGTATAAGAAAACAGTCCTAAATTTTGGTGAGTATTTAGGAAGTGGTTTATCAAGAAAATAAATCCTTGTATGGATACAATAAGGTAGAGGTAGCTCTGGCACATATGTACATAGGAGTGAAAACTCTGACAAGGAGTTTCGGGCCTGACCCGGGGTAACCCGGTACACGACATCAGGCCTTGCTGCACTCTTGGTTACGACACTCTCAGGGGATATTCTTTGGTAGATTCATGAGCTTAGAACAAACCATTATTAAGGGAAAAATCCCATAAGAATATAAGTCAAGAAATATATCTAGGATAACCTAGGTTTAAACTTAAGGAATCATAATTTAGGATATACTTCTTCTTTATAAGTTTATCCTTTTATGTTCAACGTTTTATTTTTATGCTCAATAGCTAAGTATTCAAGACCTTTAATTATACGTTATTTTTTTAGTTAATGTGGGTAAATAAAAGAACACATTCCAACAACCAATGTGATTGGCAATGTGAATATTTCCCTAATGATATGCCTGATATGACAGAAGCGGTTGCTCAAAACATCATGACAGTACTTGTTCAGCTAGCTCGAGTTATGAATAATAACTTGAATCATGTGGAACTCCCTCCTCCTCCAAGGAAAGAGAATGTTTCCGTAGAATCCTTCATACGGTAAAGTCCTCCCGTGTTTAGTGAATCTTCTGATCCCCTCCTTGTGAAACAATAGATTAACACCATTGAAAAGATATTATTCATCCTCCAGTGCCTGGAAGAATAGAAGGTTGTACTGGAAGTCTATATTTTTAATGGGGAAGATGATTTGTGGTGGACACTGATCAAGAATACAGAGTCCCAAGAGGAAATTGATTCTATGGATTGGGAGGAATTCAAGAGGATATTTTTCAACAAATATTTTCCTCGAACCCTCCATCTCAAGATGGAAAGATAGTTCCTCAGACTCAAGCAGAAGGAAGATGATTCCATCAGGGCGTATGAAGAAAACTTTAATGGATTGAAAGGTACACCTCTGGCTTTGTCATGAACACCAAAAGAATGGTGGATATCTTCTTGAGTGGACTAAAGATGAGTCTACAAAAAGAATTGGTGATTCGAGACTTCGACAGTTATGAGGATATTGTTATTCGTTCCCTCAAGGTTAAAATAGTGATTGGAGACTCTCAATGGTCTTGTGGGACCAATGAAAAGAAGAGGAAAATGGAGAACAAGATGGGTGGTTCATCAAACAAATCTCAAGATGAAAAGAAGCATGAATTTTCCCCTTGAAAAAATTGTGGGAAGAAGCATCTTTGTAACTGTATGAAGGGAACCAAGAATTGTTTAAAATGTAGAATTTTTGGTCATCTAGCCTAGAATTGATGAAGGGATATAAAAATCCCGCTAATGTGGAAGAAGAAAAGAAGGTTCAGATCAAAACTCATCCTATAGTGTAGTGTTACAACTATAAAGAGCATGGGCATTATGTTAACAATTTCTCTAAGTTGAGGGTTGTTGGAGGCAATTAAAAACAACCTCCAAGATAACAAGAAAGGAATTATGCGATCACTACTAATGAGGTGGAGCCAAACAACGATGTGGTGACAGGTACACTAGTTATTCATTCTTGAATAGAAAGCATACTATTTGATTTTGGTTCTACATATTCTTCCATAACTTGCAAGTTTAGTAGAACTATTCAAACACCACCTCAAAATTGGGAGGAAGCGTTATTTGTGAGAACAGAAAATAGAGCAATTATTGTTTCCATGGTTTATAACTCCTCCCTGATAAATGTTTGTGGACTGAACCTCCCATAAAATCTCGTTATATTTCCTTTAGTGGAGTTTGACACTATCTTGAGCATGGATTGACTGTCTTTATACAAATCCAACATGAACTGTCGGGAAAGGGAGAACACTCTTCACATCCCAAAGAATTCTCCAATTCTATACAAGTGTAAGGAGGAAGACGAATCTCCTTTAGGATCATCATCTCATTTGTGGATATTGTTTCCTTATGAGCAAACATATCTAGCTCTAACGATTGAGACAAAGGAGAGAATCATGCTTGAAGACATGCCCATTGTGAGGGATTACACGGAAGTATTCCCTAAAGAGTTTCATGGTATTCCTCCTGACTGAGAGGTTGAGTTCTCAATTGACCTTTTCCCTGGATCTCTACCTATCTCAAATACACCTTACAGAATGGCCACCATAGAGCTGGAAGAGCTGAAGAAGCAATTACAGGAGAATATGGAGAAGGGTTTTATACGCCCCAAGTGCTTCACCCTGGGGTGCTCCAATCCTCTTCGTCAAGAATAAGGACGGATCAATGTACCTCGGAATTGATTATCATGATCTCAAAAAAATCATGATAAAGAACAATTATCCTCTACCACTAGTAGATTACTTGTTCGATCAGCTTCGTGGGGCCAGTTATTTCTCAAAGGTGCAACTTTGGTCGGGATATCATCAATTAAAGGCAAGGAAGGAAGATATTCCCAAGACGTACTTTTGAATGATGTATGGACACTATGAGGTCATTTTGATGCCCTTCAGACTTACTAATTCTATGGCAATTTTCATGGATTTAATGAATATAGTCTTTACAGATTACCTCGATAAATTTGTGGTAGTCTTTATTGATGATATTCTGATATACTTCAAGAGCAAGGAGGAACATGAGGAGCATTTGAAAACAGTGTTAAAGACTTTGCAAGGGAGAAGCTGTATGAAAAGTACACTAAATGTGAGTTCTGGATGGAGGAAGTATCATTTTTGGGGCATGTTATCACTAGAAAATGAATATATGTGGACCCTTCCAAGACAAAGGCAATTTAAGAGTGGCCTATACCAACTTATGTAATGGAGATCCGCAGATTTTTGGGTCTAGCTATGTATTATCGACGATTCATGAATAACTTTTCACAATTGTAAAACCCAATGACCAAGCTGAAAAGGAAGGGGGTAATGTTTTTTTGGACACAGGAATGTGAAGATTGTTTCAAGGATTTGAAAAAGAGGCTTATCACTACGCCAGTACTCACACTCCCTACAAGTGGAGAACTCTTTATGGTGTATAGTAATGATTATAAGAAGGGATTAGGTTGTGTGCTAATGAAAAATGATAAAGTGATAGCCTACTCATCAAGGAAGCTGAAAATCCATGAGAAAAACTATCCCATGCATGATCTGAAGTTGGCAGCTGTGATCTTTGCGTTGAAAATCTGGTGGCATTATCTATATGGGGAGAAATGTGAGATATATACTGACCACAAGAGTCTAAAATATATATTCACATAGAAAGAGATTAATATGTGCTAGTGAATATGGATAGAGCTTATCAAGTATTATGACTACTCAATCCACTACCATCTCAATAAGGAAAACAACATAGTGGTTGCTCTAAGTAGAAAGGATCCTACATCATTATCATTGATGAGAATTGAAAAGGATCTGATCTTCTTATAATTTCAAAGGATGGACATGGGAATCATTAAGGGAGGAACATCATCAATCCTTTCTCAAATGATTCACAACCATCCCTCTTGGGAAAAAAATAAAGGATGCTTAATGAAAAGATGTCGAAATTCAGAAAATGTTGGAAGCTATCAGAAATGGGAAATCCTCTAATTTCAAAATTGATGAGGAAGAAGTTGTAAGATTTAGGACACAATTATGTGTACCAACTGATCCAGAGATAAAGACAGAGCTATTGAATGATGCACATAGCTCGACCTTCTCTATCCACCCAAGGAGCACAAAGATGTATCGAGATTTCTGGGAAAACTTTTGGTGGGACACTATGAAAAGGGAGATTGCTGAATATAAATAAAAGTGCCTGGTATGTCAGCAAGCGAAGTATAAGAGGAAAAAGTCTATGGGGAAGATGCAACCACTACCCATACCAGCATGGAAGAGGGAGAACATTACCATTGACATTGTCATTTTACTTCCAAGGAAATCCAGAGGAAATAATGCTATATGGGTCATTGTGGATCGTCTTACAAAGACAGCTCACATTATCATGGTTCGTGAGGACTTATCATTGGATCAACTTGCATGGATTTACATCAAAGAATTGGTAAGGCTGCATGGAGTACCATTATCTATTGTATATGATTGTGATCTGAGATTCACCTCAAAGTTCTGGAAAAGTCTCCAACACGCTCTAAGAACTGAACTAAACTTCAGTACAACCTATCATCCTCAAACTGATAGACAATCTGAGTGAACAATTCAGACACTAGAAGACATGTTGAGAGAATTTTCTATGGAATTCAAATGAGGATGGGACCAAAATCTTCAACTAGTTGAATTCTCTTACAACAACATTTTCCACTCGAGCGTCCGAATGTCACGATATGAATCCCTTTATGGGAAAAGGTGCAGAACACCGACTTGTTGGGATAAAGTTGTTGAGTGTAAGCTTCTAGGACTTTAATTGGTCGAAGTAATGGTGGAGAAGGTGAAAACTATTCAGTAGCATATCAAGGCATCCCACAGTCGATAGAAGAGTTGTGTAGATAACCGTCAATGAGACCTTGAGTTCAAAGTTGAAGACATGGTATTTATATTCATATCTCCGTAGAAGAAGGTCATGAGGTTTGGAATAGGTGCTTTCAAGCTCCTTGATCGAGTTGGAGTTGTGTCCTATCGACTGTAACTTTTACCTACCATGTCGAAAGTACATGATGTCTTTCATGTATCCCTTCTAAGGAAGTACATACCAGACCCTTCACATGTACTCTCTTTAGAGGTGGTACAGTTGGAGGATAATCTCTCTTATGAGGAGCAGCCCGTGAAGATCTTGGATCGTAGAGACAAAGTTATACTCAACAAGACTACTGATATGGTCAAGGTACAATGGAAAAACCATAAGTACGAAGAGGCAACATGGGAACTGGAGGATGCAATGAATGAAAAGTACCCACACCTATTTTTGTCTTAGAATGTAAGACGAAATTTCGAGGGAGAAATTTCATAAGGGGGGAAGAATAAAACGACCCAATATTTTATAAATGGAAATTCCTCTCTTATAAATATGTCATAAAATCACATGAAAACACAACATAATGAACTACTAATTGATAAGTTACCTTTATACATAAGTTTGTCACTTATATGTTTGAAATTTCAAAAATCTGACATACGCGGTTGTGATCCGTAAGTTATTTGGAGTCTGATAAGAAAAACATAATTTTTGGTGAATAGTAACCTACCCTTATGAATAGTAACATTCCATACCTTAATGAATAGTAACCTTACTTATGATAATATTTAAATAATATTCAAGTTGAAAGTGCGATATACCTATACTTTAGAATAATTAAATAAATGTTTTAAAACTAGTTTTTAATAATAAATTATGATTTTAATTAAATATAAAATTAATAATATTTAAAAAGTTATTTTTGAAAAATGGACTTTATTTTTTGATTCTACATGTAATAAAATGGTTAGGGTGATTTTTTGAAATTTTTCTAAAATACTTGAATTTTGATGAATAGTAAAATATGATAATTTACCATATATAAACATTATAAGCTAAATAGACTATTCCTAGCATCATGGCTGATGTCACCACCCATGGTTTGAATTCACATGACCCATTTACTATTCTTGGTCATGGAAGACTCACTATTCCTTGTCTTGTGGGGAATTATTAAATTAATGAATTTTATATTGAGAAATACCTTCCCTCCACCGCTATAACCCCCCCCCCCACCCCCTCTTCTCTTCACTCCTTTGAAACCTTGTGCCTTGCCAATATTCTGCCCAAATCTCTCCCCAAGATCCAACCCCACGTCCAAAATCTCTTAGCCTCATCAAAATACCAAAACCTCTCCCTTTAAGAGGTTCTAAAAGGAGGAAGTCTCAAGAGGTAAATTCCTCTTTCCAATTCCTTCATTTCTTTTAAGTTATTTTATTTTTTTTGTTTCTTTCCTCACCTCCATTCACCCAAATGGTATGATAACTCCAATAGCATACATTTACTGGAATACTGTTATGTTAATCAGATACTTCATTATCTCCTCTCCTTTCCTCGCCTTTTTTTGAATGAAATGAAAACACTCTTTGGGATGTGCCAATTTAGCACATTCAAGGACAATGGTTTATCAATTTCTATTATCATCTTTAAATCTGGTCATGAAGCCATTTTTGTTATGGTTGAACCAGATTATATATATGTAATATATACTATTTTGATTCTGTAATTTTTTGTACAAATGGTACTAATTTATAAATCAAAACATGTTCTTTGTAATCAAACCCGCCAATTAACAAAAACGGTTGTACCTATGGTTTTATATAATAATTTGACTTCAATCTAAGTAACAAAATTAAATTTAAAACCATTTAATCTCCTATATGTGAACTAATATCATATAAATTAATTTCTGGACAACCACTTCCGTCTTTTATGTTTATCTGAACTTGAATATAATTGAACCGATCTTTTAAAACCAAGTAAACAAACGAGCCCGAACAATGAAATTGAACTTTATAACTAATCAAGAAGGCCTTGAATGAACTAAAAAGGGTTATAATAAATCCATTACATATAGAATAGGTTATGGACTTATTAATTAATAATCCTAATTTTTTTATTCAGTTATTTAACAACAAGTGGAGAACACCAACAGATTTAAGGTAATGGATCCTCTCCTTTTCACTCTTAATCAAGATTGTTCTCTATTCTATGCCTTTTTTGTGTAATACCAAGTGATGGGATGTGTTTTTAAACCTCCCCCATACTTACCTAATGTGTTATAAGTGATTATAAAACGCTTATCTCTCTCATCAATCCATCTTAGTTACACTAGATACCATGTCAATAAACCGTAATGGATTCTACCCGAACTTCCTTTATTCCTTCGAGTTTCTCTATCTTGTTTTTTTACCAATATGTAGTTATCTTTTATTTTTATGTAAAACATATAAATTATGTTTATATTCTCCAAAATCATGTACCAAGATTCATCTATCATTCTCTTTTAGGGATATACATGATTTTAAGTGAATCCCTCCTCAATACTTCCGAATAAGAATACCCGTTTTAATGGAACTTCCTGAATTTTTACCCAATTTCAAGTGCACTCTATACTCTATTTTAAAGAACCATTGAATATATAAAATTGGTATTTTTATTATGAAAACCTTATTGGATAAATTCTGTTAGTATATAAAATAATGTCCTCTTTACTATTTTAAAAGCTCTAAAATATTTTCCTTAAAACCGCACAAAAATGTTTTAATGCTAATGTCTCTCAAATACATTTCTTATATGTTGTCACTTTTATTTGTCACCACTTACCATGTTATATGCCTATATTATCTTATGAACCTCCATGTATGTTCTAATCCCTGTATTTCATGGACACTTTAATGATACACTCAATGGTTATGTTTTATGTCATAATTATGGTAGCCAATTCTCTCCATGGGTATCCTTATGTTTATGAACGATTGATTTATATGGTTATTTATTTGAAAATAATATTTATGTGGAAAGAATATTTATGTGGAAATAATATTCATGAAAATGTTGAGATGAGTGCACCTAGATAGTACTTCAATGCATTGGTTAAAGTTAAGTCTCGTGAGATGTGATATGAAACGGGATTGGTGGTTAGCCTTGAGCCATACTAAAATGGGAAATGGGATTGGAGGTTAGCCTTGACCCGTACTAAAGAAATATTTTATGATTATTCCACATTTATATGATTCCATGTTTATGTGATCCCATGCTTATATGATATGATTTCATATGTTCCATTCTTTGTTATCATTATGTCATGACTCCGAACTCATGTGCTTAAGATGTATCCTTATGTTCATTCCTTTACTGGGATTTTTAGCTCATCCCTCTGTTCATGTGTTCCCCAGGGTACCCTATGCATATGTAGGGGCTCAAAGGAAGATAGGATCTATTTATGGAGATTATATAGAGAAATGTTTTTTAGTCCCATGTTTTATGTTTTTGTACCTAGACTTAATGATCCTTGGCTTGTAATTCGATGTATAATTATGCTTAAAATCATGTAATGTTATATATAAAAGGCTTGGGTCGCTATAATCTACTTGTGTACACACTTGATCTGCCCCCAACCCAAATATTTTATGTAACTACTCTCTGAGACTCCATGGACATCCCTTGTGGTTGATCCCCATCATCAATAAATTATTATGTGGAACACACCAAACATTCATGCAAAAAATTCTGTTTCCTTATCCTTCCATTCCATATGCTCTTATTTGAGACATTATTCTACCTTTTTTCTCCAAATCATAGGTATTCGAATGCTCGTTTCTCCTATGCATAGGGATTATAATGTTGGGCTTGTGGATCCCTTAATATTAACCCTGTGATTTACCAGTCTGCCATGGTAGTGATGACTCCATGCCCATATCAAGGCACATGAGTGGTTGTCATGAAATCCATGTGGGTGAGAAGTGAGTCCCCCTACATCTGAGTTTCATGACATAAAACTACCTAATTCTATGTAAAAGTCGTATGAATTTAAACTACATGAAACCATCCTCATCACATTATGTAAAACTATATTCATGTCCTATGTGATAAATATTGGATTCTATATGTATGAGGGACATGGGATAACTTATACACCCCCTATATCTCTTACCCTATGCAATAAATACCAAATTCCACATGAACGAGTCATAAGGAATGATATCCTTTGGGAAGATCCCATGAGTATTCCCCAATAACATCATTATGACACCTAGCACCACCTTGGGTAGCTCAATGCATAATACCCATGCCATTCATAAAAAACAATCCTCACATGAATGGAATATTTTACACATAATCTCCATACTATCCCACATCGATGTTACTTTGGTGACATGATCATCCTTACTACATTATGTTAAACAGCATAAGTTGGTCCTTCCACATGACCTTATACTGCGGTATCGAACTATGTGGGTTTTTATAATTTTCTTCTAAAAAGTTTATATATGATTACTGTGAGGTTAAATCTCGACAATGGTAAATCCAAGGTTCTCCCTCCTAAGGAATCACTTCATGGATATACCTCTATAGGGTATTCTAATCCATTGTTAAAATTTCTATTGTGAAATATTCCCCACTAGGTACGGAATTCCCAGGTCTTCCTCATGGTGTGTTCTAATCCAAAAATCTGAATCTGCATCCATGGGGAATTCTATTCAATTGGTAAAACATCCAAGTTTGACATCTTCCCTCCTTGGGATGCACACCTCCTGGATCGACCTCCATAGGGTGTTTTGATCCACACCTCAAATCTACACCCATGGGGAATCCCGATCAACCTTGTCATGTCTCCACAAGAAGTTAAACTTGTTCCCATGATCCACCTCTATGCGGTGTTCTGATCCATTAGTAAACCTTGGTGTGATATCTTCCCTCCTAGGGACACACCTCCAACGTTCACCTCCATGGGATGTTCTGATCCAGACCTCATGATCTTTCTCCACGGGGCATCATGAACATCCTCCCCGCATATCCACGAGACAGTAAACTCATTCCTGGGATCCTCCTGCATGGGATGTCATGATCCATTGGTAAACCCATTTGTGACATTTTCCCTCCTAGGGATGCACCTTCCATATCCTTCTCCAGGGGGCATTCTGATCCACATCTTCTTATCTGCCTCCACAGGGTGTTCTAATCCATCCATCAGATCCCCACAAGTTGTTAACCCTGTGTCCATATCCATAATGAATTAAACTCATGCCCTGATCTTCCCAAACCATACATCCTGGTCCATCTCCATAAAATGTAGAAATTTTAACCCAACCCATATTAGCTGCCCTATGAATAATTAAGGGTTGTCTGAGGTAAAAATACATGGAATATTTACTCCCCAACACTTTGTTGATATTGTAAGTGTCCTATACCCAACTATGCAGTACTTTTGATTACCATATCATGTATATAGTGAGTTGTACATGATGTTTACTTTCCATTATAGTGTATATGTTTCTGCATCCATTATTTAATGGTCATTTCCATAGATTAATTATCATATAAAAATGTTATAGCAGTTCCCATGCTATAATGAGATCTTCAAGATACCATAACATTAATCTTAAACAAAGTTCACATGGTCTAGATATGTCTTATTGATTGGACACAACATATGTTTGAGTATCAGGCACTGGAGGCTCATAAGCATTGAGACTTCTTCTCATAAAGTCTTCACTTGGTGATCTCTAGTAGTGAGATCATGAGGAAAGACCCGTAATAGGAACACCACATGTTTTGGGTGTTATTGGTTGTTCCTATCTACGAACATGTGTATCAGACTCTTGACTTGAGATCATTACTAGTGTGTTCCATTTGATTGTGTACTTTGAATTTATTTAATGTATTTACAAGTTATGTAAATATGAGAAAATATTAATCGAATGAATACAATTTTAATATTCCTAGTTCATTTAATATGATGCGGTATTAAGAGTCGAGTTAAATGACTTGGGTTTATCACATAATATATATTTTATATATATTACATGTATTTGATAAAATAATAAATAATATTGAAAATTTTAACTTCATTATAATTATTTATTTAGTGGATGCTAAATAAATGAGGGTCGAGGAACCCTATTGGGTATTTAGAACCTCCACTATATATAGAGAGACCGACTCTCTCCCAATGTATTATTCGTTCTTTCTTGAATGAGAGCCTCTCTCTCATCCGGCTTTCCAGAGAGAGTGTATCTCACTCAAGTGATGTTCCAAGCATGCATTCAAGCACCGAAATAAGAGGATCACAGTGAATTTTGGGACATCAAATATATCATCCGATCACCACGCACATCCTCAGCCTGCCCTTGGGCATCCCTCCCACACATCCTTCTCCCTCGAGTGAGATGGCACCGCTCCTCTCCCCTGTTGGACCACCGCAGCCCATCGGCGCTGACACCATGTTGACCTCCCTTATCCGGCGTCCCAGCACCATGCGCCGCCAGCGCTCCCTCCAGCTGGGCTGCGGTCATCCCGCCCCCTAGCTAGTGTGATGCCTCCCTCAGCCTTCCCTTCGGTCTGGTTGTCCATTGCCCTCTCGGAAGCCACGGTGACGTACAACCCTCCCTTAAATGACTTTTTACACCTCCATCAGTAGCAAGGGGACTGGCCACCTGGAGAACTCCGTCTGCCAACAGCTCCGTCAGATCCCGCCGCCCTGATCCTTCCTGTTGGACACAGCGACCACCTCCTTCATGATGCTTGTCTTCCACATACCAGTCCGACGACCCCAATCTGGGAATATCTGAGGTTGTTTCCATCCTCCACAGTCCGCCCCGTCTTCCATATATGGTCGCTTCCCTCTTCGACACTGCCAGAACCCATGTGTGGAAGTTTGGCGACCTTGTTGCCGTCCAGTGCACCCCGACAGACATGGACCCAATGATGTCACCTTTCATTGGGTTGTACTCAACCCAAAACAACCCAAATGTGGCCCCGGCGTGTCGGACCAACCCGAAACAGGTTTGGATGGACCTATCTAGCCCAGAAATGGATTGAACAAGCTTTTCTTGGTTCGTTATGGGTCTTCTCAGGTTTAGCGCGACCCGCAATGGACCATAGCAGGTGTTTTAGGACCCAGGATAAATTAAATATATATTATTAATTAATTTAATTTCATAATTAAATTAAATTGATTAAAACATTATTTTTTGGTTTAAAATCATAAATTATAATACATGAGGATACAAATTGATTTAATATCCGATTTCAATTAAATTAATAGATTAATTTAATTTTTGGCATTAAAATTAAATTAATCAATGAACCGAATAATAATTACATTATTGGAAATATTTAATTCATTTAATTTAATTAATACCCTAATACTTTAATTTAATGCAATTTAATTTAAACCGCGCTTTATTTTACCCGCATATTGGTATTGAGCACCAACCCATGTATGTCTAAATTTATTTATTTATTTAAATACTTATTTTAACTGGTTTTGATGTTTCTAATTAATTAAATGAAGTCTTGTGTATCATCTTTATTTTTAGATAAAAAATATATGGACCTGCATGTTCAATTCACCTTATGTAAATTCACACCCTTCCCCTCGCATGCGTGTGAGTATTTTTGTACTTCGGATGAGACGATATATGGTGTGGACCCCGCCAAGATGATGTTGTACACTAGACATGAGATGGACCCTGCCAAGATGATTTGGTGTACCTTGACCAAGATGATAAAAGACATGATGTGGAGCCCATGAAGATGAGGCGATACTCCATATAAGAAGCGGACATACAAGATTGGGGGTGAGCTGCATCAAGGATCAAGCTACGACTCAGGTATGACCCCCTAGGTCATTTTAGATGCTCAAGACCAGTCAGACAATAGTTTAACATTATTCATTTATTTATTATTTTATGCATTTTATAACAGCGGGAAAAAAAATAATAAATATTAAAATGTATAAAGAAGCGACATATGTTTTTCTATTAATGTTCAGTTGTGAGCGTGACAACATAAATAAATAAGATTAATAGAAATAGATTACATTAAATGAGATAAAAACATAAAAACCCTCAAATAAATATTAAGTCATTACCACCTTCCATCATTCAAGTTTGAACAGAACCGGTCGTTTGGGGTGCTCGTCATGCCAAAGTTGAGGGTCCCTCTTACTACCAAAAAGTTCTTATGAAAGTGGTGGGTTGAATTAATTAAAATTTCAACAAAGAAGTATCCAAAACTAGAATTTTAGAGGCATGTATTGAGTTAATCAATGTATGATTTTAGAAGTTGGAACCTCACTCAATATATCAAGGAACTATGATTTAATGTGGTTGGCTAGCCAAATGCATATCTTGAACCCTCTAAATAGTGGCGTAGCCAAAGCTTTTAGACTATAAGGGGAGATCTAGAGATCATTTCTACTAACATACTCAAGACACATAGTATTCTGATTCTAGTATCGATGGTTCCTAGAATTTGATAAAATAGTGTGAGGAATTTAAGGATTAAATTAATTGGTGATGTTTAAATCAGTAATCAATATAAATGTACTAATCTGCTAAAGTTTTATTTTTTTAGAAAGTGGAAAGTAATGCCATAATAAAAACTATGATAAATATTAGAAAAGGTTATTATCCAAACTATCATGAATTTAAAAGTGTTTTACATGCACTTGTGCATATTACAACAATATATGAAATTCAAGGTGATAGGGTTTCTACCTGTTAAGACACCTCTTGAAGCGTTGGTGTAAAATTGTTTACATGAGACTCATGCATGAAGCATATGATGGTTATGTCATAATGTTGTCATCAATGTCAAATGTTTGTTGTGGTCACTACATTAGGACATGGATGATAAGAACATGTAGTCTCATCTCTGAGATGTTTCAGAGGATAAAATGAAACAAGATATGAATGTGATATTTAGACTGTCTTTGTGTAAACATGAAAGGCATACTATGATCATTCATGGAATCCCATTCTTTGACTTTTTCACCCAATTACTCTTGTTTTGTTTAAGGATATAAATGAGCAGTATAGATTAAGCGCTTAATTACCTTTTTGGTAAGGTTCTCCAAGATGTAAGAATATTAAAGGAAGCACTGTATTTAATGCTTGTGGAGAATAACATGGAAGACAAGGCGAAAAGACCAATGACAAGGTACGTCAAAGGAAACTTTATAATTTCCTTCAAGGAATAGAGGTTGGTTATTTAACATGAGGTTATATTCATTACATATTATGAAATAAATTAATGGAAGCCAAAAATGCAATGAACTAAATTAAATAGGAAAGAACTCACTTCTTATTCAGTGTATATTCATCAATTAAATGTATTGTTTCTAACATACTTCGTTCATATTAAATACAATATTACTTTCACATATTTTTATTGAAATACAGAAACTGATTAAGTATAGAAACATTAAATTAAGTAAGGTGTCTTTTCTAAGAAGCTAAGAATGGGTGATTCCTACGTTAGCAGTGAGAAGCACATAACTTCTATTTTCCAAGTGATTGATTCTAGTTGATAACATTGTTTAGTATAACCAAACCATTTATCTCACATTCCCTTTGGACATAATGAGACATTATTCCATGTTTAGGAATGATTTTTTTGTGGTGTATCATACCCAACAAATAGTTCACTAATACATGAATCATAGGAAATAACTGATGAATATAACAATTTAGGACTTATTTACTCAGTTGTGGAAAGAAAATTCATTTTCAAGGAAAACTAAAAGTGGATGTTAAGGATATACCCATTTTGGTATTTAGGATTGGTACATCTAAACACCTTTGGTATTTTTGACGTATTTTGTTTGTACAAATAAACCTTTAGAAATAAAGGTATGCCACAAAGCTTGTGGAATTATTTCAACATGAGAACATGAACTATTCCAAGGGTAAGATAGTGGTAAATATACTTTATAATATTCCTTTAAGTTATTAAGGAATTTAATAGTAAAGTATAATAATGGTCAAAAGACATGAGTTTCTTCAGATCGGGATGCCGAAGAATATCTTGACCAAGCATTCATTGATAATGGTAATGTAGCATGGAATAATTCCTAA
Source organism: Viscum album (assembly GCA_963277665.1). Taxonomy (NCBI): domain Eukaryota; kingdom Viridiplantae; phylum Streptophyta; class Magnoliopsida; order Santalales; family Viscaceae; genus Viscum; species Viscum album. The sequence continues at coordinate 1,512,924,494 of OY728134.1, read as the reverse complement.
ATAGAAATTACCTTATATACATAATGACATTCATACTAATAAAGAAAATTGATGATTATTCTTACATGTTAACATTTATAAAAAAAATGTAGTGTGGAGTTATTCCTAAAAGCACATTTTATACATCAAAGTTATGATGTAAGTAGTATCAATGTTACAACCGAAATTAACTTCCATCATATTTCAAGATGTAATTTTCAAATAATGGTGAACTCCATTAACTAATATTCCAACTAAAAAAATGAAAAGTGGATATCCTAAAATTTGTAGTATGATGGTAATCCATTATGTAATAGGACATATGTTTAGATTTAAATATTTTTTTAGGACACAACCAAACTAGAATCAAGCTAAACACATAGTGCATATATGTTCTTATCCTAATAGCTTATTAGGATATTACATAAATACCTAAGATAGAAAAGTGGTAATCAAGTGATAGACTAAATTTTTATATAAGGGTTCACATCTATATTAGAGAAAGTGGGAGTTGTATTGACTTGGATTTAGTTGATGGTTGAGATGAAAAATGGTCGGCATAGAAACTAGATCCAAAAGTACATATTGAAGAGGTATGTTCCAGAGAAACATACTAAATAGGAAGGTTAAAACCATAGAGATGGTTTTATATTCATTGCATTTTGTGGTACATTATCTAGTGAGAATAATAATTCCTAAAAGTGAGCAGTATATGGAAATAAGCAATGATTGACAAGACCAATTAAAATTCAATAATGGATTCCATGAATCAAATTGAAAAGGGGCATATATATTGAATACTTTGGTGGGTGTTCAAGTGATTTGATACATGGGTGGTACTAGTGAAGTACCAATAAGGCTTTATTGGTACTACCAAGTCTATATACCTAAATCCATTAGATTGTTTCTTGTCATAGAAAACTCTTAAGATCATTAAATTGGCCATTTCATGTCAAGATCAACTTTCGTGGAAGGTGTCTATATGACACAACAAGAATGGAATGATCAAATAATTGCATGCCAATAGGGGTTAAAACATAGTAAAATATAGTTTAGTATTAATGTAAGAAAGAATATCTTAGATAATTCATTTGAAATGAATCTTTTCCATGTGTCTACCAAAGGTAAGTGGGAGTGACATAGCTTTCCAAGAGAAATATGTTCGACAACATATAGAAAATAGATATTGGTCTTATAGTTAGTTAAGACTATGATGAATGTAATTATCAATGTGATTTGACATAAAGTAGCAACCTATTTTATTGGGACCACGATCTATAGAGTTAGATCTAACAGTTTCATGGACCTAGTAAATCATACATATAGTGACATGTTATTGAAAAATAGAAGTTGGAATAATTCAAGGGAAGAGTTTTTACCAATGTCACATGGAATAATCTCTCTAGGTTGACATGTTCAGGACATTGTAGGTGATTCACATGGTGAGGTCAAATCCATACTCTTAAGCACTGGATCAATCACATATTCCTTGATATGTACAAAAGATTATATTTCTAGAATATAATTTATATTGGGAATATATCAATTATATCTAGAAGAACTGCAAGTGAAGTAGTCATAACTATCATATTGTAATTTGAAAAGTACAAATGATATGTACCTAGTATGTGGAGAAGAACTATACTATTTATGGTGGGACACAAACTAGTCTTCAATTAGATCAATTTGATCTAGTATCACAGTTCGGCTAAGGTGTTGAGAGATAGAAGATCATATAATCCAATGGTAGAAAAAACTATAACTACCAACTATGTTGTAGCTTATAAGATATATAAGAAGGAATTATTAAATGAAACAATTTGTTCCAGTTCTTGGAATCAGACATAATAAGTAAATTATTATCATAATGTAAATTATTCTAGTCATACTAGCCAAGATGTCATTTTATGACAGTGGATTAAAGGTATATACTGAGGTATTCCATCTCTTGAGACGTTTTACTCAAGGAGATGAATTCACATATAGTAGAATAGTCATGCAGCAGAAACATGTTAGACCCAGTAGCTAAATCCGTTACTCAGCAGAAACATGATCTTTATCTTGTGAGTAACTAAAAAGTATTGTTAGAAAGATAGATCAAGTGTAAGTGGGAGTGTTAAAATAATGGGTACCCTAGACCCAACAATACAGTACTTCTGATTAACATATCGTGTATATAGTTAGCTGTACATGATGTTTACTTACTATTATAGTGTAGATATTTCTGCATCCACTATTTAATGGTACTTTACAAAGATTAATTTTCTTATCAAAATGTTATAATAGTTCCCATGCTATAATGAGAACCTCAATATACCATGACATTAATCTTAAAAATGGTCATATGGTCTAGATACATCTTACTAACTAGACATAGTAGATGTTTGACTATCATGTTCTGGAGTCTCTTAAGCACTTAGACTTATTATCATGAAGTTCAAACTAAATGATCTTTAGTAGTAAGATCATGAGTATAGGCCTACCAATAGGAACGCCACATGTTTTGGGTGTCATTGGTTGTTCCGATCTATGGACTTGTGAATTGGTCTCTTGAATTGAGATCATTTATAGTGTGTGTCATTTGATTGTGTATTTTGATGCAAGGAAAAAACCATGATAATGGAATCATGTCTAGGTAGATTATATTGGGAGCGTCATTGGTGGTATGACATTGGTTGAATGGTCATGAAAGGATTTGTAACTTCCAAGTTAAATAAGTTATATATATTAGGTCTAGTTGATTAAGATGGTTCCACTTTCATTAGTCTTTGACCAATGAAATCAAAAGGTAAATCCATTCGAATAGATTAATAAATAATAAAGCCTGAAAAGGGCGATGAAACAAGTGTGCATCCTACTTTATGAGGTATTTAAAGACAAAGATATTATATTAAACAGTATGTGTTCATAGGTTGTTTTTGCTTGCTATGATAATCCTTATCTATTTATGGGCCTAGATGGGTTTCTAGACTCCTATCTTGGTCAATGGATTTTATTCACTTTTATTGAGATAAGGTCATATAGGGTTACACACAATAGCATATTCAAGAATCATCCCTATTCAGTTGAATATGTATATTGGACATGGTGGGTCCCACCATGGGGTCAATGTGTTGTCCAAGTTATTGATCACCAAAGGAATAAATAAATTCATTATTATTCAAGTTATGAATAATTAGATTGAATTTATTTAATATATTGAGATTTTAAGTCAATATGAGAAAATATTAATCGAGGAATATTATTTTAATATTACATATTCATTTAATATTAAGTGGGGTTATGATTCGAGTTAAATGACTCAGTTTTATCACGTAATATATATTATATATATATATTACAGGTATGTGATAAAATCATAAATGTCATTGACGTAATTTAGTTCATCATAATTATTTATTTAGTGGAAGTTAAATAAATGGGGGTATGGGAACCCTACTGGGTATTTAGAACCTCCACTATAAATAGAGAGAGAAACTTGATCCTAATGTACAATTCATTCATTCTTGAATTAGAGTCTCTCTCTCCTCCCAATTTCTAGAGAGAGAGTCTCTCTCTTGAGTGATGATCCAAGAATTCCTTGAAGAATCGAATGAAGAGGTTCACGTTGATCATCGAGATGTCGAAGATATCATTATATTGTCGTGCTAGCACCCAGAATTTGATGATCGGTGCTTCTAGGAATTTATGAAATACTTTTGGATGATCCACAGGGATCATTCTATGGACCCTTCAAGCAATGATCACTGACGATAAGTTTCTTTTGATAGTGCCATCATAATTTTAAAGGTATGTTTACAGTTTTATTTTTGTGATATTTTGAATTACATGAGATCATCATACAGTACTAGGGCTCGGATCATCAGTGATGATAGGTTCCGTCATCCCGATGAAGAAAATTTTAAAATCCCTTACCCATTGGCTTCCGCTACATGCCCCTATACCTTCAAACTTGTTACCTCACGATCAACACAGGATTCCTTGGGTTTTTAACCTAGGATGCCTCATATGAGATTCCCTCCCATAAGGAATATTCACAGATGACCAATGTGCCCAATGTCAAAGCATGATTAGAGATTCCAAATGTGACTACTCCCCTAACTAAAGGATGTTGTCCTACCAGACCAGAGAAATGTAATTATCCAAAATCCACAAAGATATGGCATTGGTAATGAGCTTCACAAACACAACATAATATATTAGGGGGAAACAGACTTGACAATGATCTATAAGGATGAATCCATGGAAGGAGGAACCAACATACCATAATTATGTTTCGATCAAGGAATAGACATCACCGATGAAAGTGAAAAAAGTTGTCCGCTTTGGAAGGTGGGAATGTGGTGTACCAGAAAGCTAGCCTAGAAAATATATGTTGATAAGTAGTCAAAACTCATTGAAGTCATCAAAAAAAATGTAGAGGCATTTAATCTATTCTTTTCAGCATGGGTAATAGTAGTTTTGCGTCATCAGCAGATTATAATATCACTATATTCAAATATTCAGTGCCAAGTCTCATTGATAAAATAGTGTTCCAAACACAGAACACATAAAAAAATTGTGGCATTTAAAAATTGAGAACCATTAGTCTAATACATTTTCATCTTATATACCACTTTATATTCATAAGATCATAAGACATTGGTAAATTGGTTATTTCATTAATTGACCTATATTAATGGATGGATCCACATTTCTTATAGGAATTATATAGAATGGAATCAGCAACCCAACACCCATAGGCATTAGGTAAGGGGAAATATTAATATAGAATTCCCATAAAACTCCACATCTATCACAAATTCTACCAAGACTTCAACTGTCAAGTTCCCATGCCCCCTCTCACCCTTAAAAGTTCATCCAACAAAAGGTGATAAATGCCCTCATGCTTCGGTATGAAGTGGAGGGGGTAATTACCACAATGGCCATTACCTGCTAGGACCTGGAGGAATCAGCCTCATGCCAACACTTCCAACCCTAAGGGTTGTTCTAGGGGACACCACCCCCATTCCAAATTAATAACGCTTTTCAAGCCTCTCCCAAAAGATATCCAAGGGCTTGATCACATACATTGAGAAGGTGTTTGATTATCAAGTCACCCCATCCGAGAATACTGCCCAGAAGCAACTATGTATGTCTCCCACTAGGTCACGTAAATTAAATCAGCATCCAATCCCTAAAGCTAAAGAATAGGTGTACATTACAACTTCTCTTCCACCCTCAGTCCGAAGCACCTGACACTAACATCGGGGGTAAGTTCCGGAGAATTACCGACAAGGGGAATCATCTTCTATAGATCCTGTGGCCCCTTCCACTATCTGCACATCCCAACAGGTCCCTGTAATAGGAAAATAGGAATCTACCTTCAAATAATTAGAATCAAGGTCCCAGCTAATTCATAGGAAGTTCAAGTTGTCCCTTTCATTCTTTGGCACCACCAGCAACCATTACGGGCTAACGTGTAATGATGAGACTCAATGTAGAGGTGCATCTTGCAATATCTCCAATATAATTGGACGTCCTTAACACTATTTTAAAAACCAATATCAAAGTCAAAATTTTACTCCTAATTACCAACAAATAGGTCCTCCTTATGCTAATGTATTTCAACAAGGAGGTCCTCCACATGTTCATAGGAGTCAGAGTGGGGGTCCTCCCCACTTCTTCACAAACTATAGTGGAGGTCCTCCCCATGCTTCCAACCACAAGTATGGAGGTCCTATCTATTACAAATAGGTACCCTTACCTAAGGAAATTTCCTAGGGAATAATGTAAAACACCATCCATTGTCAGTGAAATATCATTAAATGAAAATTTGACATCTTCCTTGTTGATATTTCATATTATGAGGACATAAAAGACTTAATAATGTCACCCCAACCCCTCCTGTAAAATTCTAGGGAATAAGAATGAAAATTGATATTATCCATCTCAAAATATGGGATTTTTAGGATATGATAATCCCTTTTTAGGTACATATAGGTGGAGGATGATATGGACCCTTTCAAGGACCCATGGTGCGAATATACCCGTCACGGCTAGTTTTCCCCCTTTCTACCTCTACATATGATGTTGGAGAGTTGTTATAGTATTGGTTGAATCATTCAGAGGGATGATAATTCTTCATAACCATATATGAGTTCCACCGCACTTTCACATGAAGTAGTGGTGAACACCTCATCCTATAAGGATGTGATGATGTGGTTGGTACCAGCCCAAAGAGACATACCAGCATGCAGTGAACAGTTGAATCCTATAGTGGATCCTCTACTGGACAAACAACTATCGAACCAAACCATATATGGTCTTCCAACCATCTCTTAGCTAGTACCAATAAAATATTGGGATGACCAAGTGAAAGGCCCTCCCTCTGAACAAGCTATCTTATAAGAAGATTTGGCTGCAGATCATCTTTTAGTGGTATTCTGGCTAGTAAAAACACTCTACTTCGACATACTAGAGATTATTAACAAGTTAAAGGTCATGAATTACCACTATATTATCTGGTAAACCTTTCAAAACCTCCATAATCATCATTTATCCTATCTATGAAGCTAGGGGAAGCTTGAGGACATTGATTAGCAGCGCCAAATGGTTGATTTGGTAGCGCTCCCGGTAGCTCTGCGCCCCACTTAATATGGATACAAATGGACCATCCAACAAAAACACATCAAGAGACTCATATTTCTCTATAGTATTATGTAATATATGTATCCTCATATGCATATCAAGGTCTAGGGGGTTTACATTGCTCTCAACTTCAACCCTATATTCTGGAAGCCTGAAAAACACCTTGACGAAGAGGGTTCTACTCCAAGTACCATTATGGTAAACAAGGTCATCCCCAACCTTCCAGAGGATGATAGGGACGTGGATGATCCACTACAGGAGGTATGAAAGTATCATATATACCCTTGTAGAGGTTTCCTCACATCCAAACAATGTTAGTTTCTTGGACATAGGGATCCATCCCTTATGGCATCATTCCATTCCCATTGAAACCCTGACAAGGTTAAGGCCTATGTTGGGCCCTCTAATCCATCTGTGGTCATGCAAAAAATATAGGAAAATCCCAAGGTATCCTTATTTATTAAGTAGGTTGATGAAGATAGAATAATAATCAATGATCTCATTATTGATCAGCATCTAGATTATGATGTAGCTTGGTGAGATCTCATTTCTCTTATAGAAGGAAATAAATTTATACTTTTTGAGATGCCCCTAATGGATCATGGAAACCCCATTTATTCACATATATAATAGATGATAATATATGGAACACAACCAATGTATGAATCACCAAACCCACCCGAGCAGCGTAATTACCTTCCTCGAGACCCAAACTGTGAAACTCCTCAAACCATTCATCCTCCTCGCTTAGTTAACTAGAATATCAATGTATTGTTGTCCTAGGAATCACATAATTATAGAATCCTTTTCCATGATGACTTGAATCCTCTATCACCTCCCTCCTTGTGGCCTTAAATACATGGAAGGTTTTGATCCCACCTGATGGATATCCATACCCAGCATGGGTTGACAACATATGAGAACACATGGAGTCTGGGAACCCTAGCTTCACCCCTTTCAATGGGATGAGTGACCCACTGTAGCATTTGGATCAAATCATTTCAAGATATAGACCCATGTTGGGAACCCCAGAGAAAGAGGAAGATTCTATGATTTGATGTTTCATGCATACATTGGAGGTACCTGTGTTTTTTTGGTACCTCTACCTACCTATAGTATCCACCACTGGATGGGAAGACCTTACAAATTAGTTACATTTCCAGTTCATGTCCTCAATACATATGACAAGAATTTCTAACCTCATCAAGTGAAATAAAATTTCTGATTGGAAAGTCACAAAAAAAATATCATTGCAAATGCCTCAATTAATCATTTGACATGATGGTAACTCAATAGAAGCCGCTAAAGATATGTGCAGAGAATGTCAAGATTGATCTAGTCCCAACCTCATTACTCAGAACATTCTAGGAGGGTTCTGATAGTTTTCTGATAATGAACAAGAATCCCAAGGAAGTCTTGAAAAGGATAAACCATAGTTTATATTCCCTATTCTAGCTCCTATATGAAGGTCTACCAAAGTATAGACTGTTTTTGTCATACACGTTTAGGCCTCCAAGCCATTTTAATTATTGGCCCTTTTTTTAGAGGAGGCTCTTCGAGCACATCCTTATCAAGCATAGCCTCACCCAACACAAAACTATCATGCACCAATTCTCGAGGAACAAAAACATATATTATAGAATATTGTTCTAGGCCATCATTAGACTCCATCCGATCACCAAGGATAGTCTCCCATAGTTCCCTTCTCAGATAGAAGAAACAAGAACTATTCTTTCAAGGATGCACAGGTCTCATGCTATTTCATCTACATCCTGGAAAAATAAATTCTAAAGCTACCCGAGTACAGGAGGCCCCAGGATACTAGATAACATGACCACCCTAACTTTTATTCTTACCATAGTATCCTTTTAAATATAATCATTGAATTATATGTGTTCATGGATTGGATCCAAGACCAAGTGGATAATGGTTTGGTCATGTTGGGAGACATACCTGTGCAAGTGACACATATCTATACTGATCTCGATAGTAATAGTGAGGGTTAATATGAAAGGAAGCAATATCCAAGACATAGAAACTAGAAGTATAATGATTGGATGGATCACATAGTACTCACTCAAGCCCATGATATCATTTGTTTTAGCTTCATAAAACTAGAGCCTCCTATAGTCAATATGCTTTATCTGGTCATCCCTTCTACATCTCTATTGCAGACTTCCAAATTCCACAGGTGCAGGCACTGATGTCATAAAGGAAATAAATGTCCCTCCCCAATTTTGGATCCATCCCACAATCTTTGGGATTTCATGCCTATAGATTTGGGAATCGAACCTATTGTCTACCCACTATTGTAGAAACCATCTGATAATTAACATTAGTATCGTCTATGAATGACATCAATATGGTGGATGGATTTAAAGATCTTGATGATGAGGAATACGAGGTAAAAACCCCTTCTTCCTTTATCTAATATCGTAAAAGGAAATTTCATGTACATGCGAACCACCATATTTCTCTATCCATCACCTCAAACTGAGTCATCCATGCCACCGATACTAGGTAGTAGGTTCTATGCAGAGCGTATTTGGAATAGTCCTCCTTGATTGTTATATCAGATATGCCTTTGAATACTACCATGTTAACTGACTGAGAAGATCATCCATGAATGTATCATGATCGGACATGCCTATCCAGATATAAGCCTCAACCAGTCGATAGTTATCCAAGAGTGATTCTATTTGGGTTAGCTGGTTAGTAGTAGGATATCACCTATACCATCTAGAACCCAATGGTATAGCCAATAAAACTTATTTTTCCTCCAGTCATGGAGCGACCATCTATGGGAAAACACGTGCCTTTGGTGTAAAATTACACCTGGATAAATCCCCTTATAATAATTCTTTCAAGACTCTCGATCCTCAAGTCCCTCTAGTTATCAAAAGAAAGGTGTGATTTCCTCATAGAATCATTGAAAATCACCATCCAGTTTGAAGCAAAATTATTGTCCACAGAGAGACACTATGTAGGGGAGGCTAAGAAATCATAATTTAAAGGAATCATCTCATTCTTCGGGTAATACAAAATATCCCTTGTGAAGGGGAACATGCACCCACAATACATTATAGGCTAGATCAATGGCATGGGTATCCACCACTGCCTGGTAGACATAGTTTTCAAGATCAACCCCATCTTGATCAAAACAGTCAACAAGATAGGATTTACTGAAACAAACCTCAATCCCTATGACCAAGAAATTCATAGTTATAGAAGGACTGAGTGAAGATAGTGTTGAAGGATTCAGTTGAATACCCAGGTTGGTGGATTAATAGTAAAAACAAAGTTTATGGTAGTCTCATAGGATACCACAAAAAATGCGCTACTAGGTTTTCCCTAGCTTCATCTCCATGTGGTAGTCACCTGATCATATAACCAATGCCTTATGTACTCCCTCAATAATCTATTAGGGGTACTCTAAGGTAATGGTTCCCCCTTCAACTCATGTGAAGCTAGATATTTGGGCACTAGATATTACCATAGAGAGGGGAAGAAAGTTAAAACCAATGAGGTTGATCACACAAACACTATGGATAATCCATGGGTAGATTTGGACAATGGTTTCATTCTACAGATTCTTATTTTAGAGGCTACAACCCCATACATGGGATGTTTTTTTGTTGTTTCAAAGGGAAAAGAGTTTTTCATTCCTAAAAGGGATAAAAGATCGAATATTACCCTATAATCCTACATAGAAAAGGCTTGAGTGGTACTAGAGTCCCCAACACCTATGAAGTACCATGACATTCACCACATTGCCACTATTTCTTGGAATTCTCATTTATTACTTAGAGAAGGGTTAAATTGAAATCTGAATCACCACTATTTCTTTGACATCAAGCATGAGCCACATGATCAAAGGCTTGATGGAATTGGTTCAATAGATTATGTCATCACCGTGTCAGCAGGTCATGAATCTCTCAGCGAAGATTTTCTTTCCACTCATGCGGGAACTAGTTCTCCCCCGAAATCAGCTATCCTAGATAAACTACATACTCACACTGATTCTCCTCCCTAAGATAATGAATAGGATTTAGAATATTCTCCTCCAACATTTGAAGAGGGTGTCTCCACCACCATCGATCAGCTGATTTAAGTGATCCTGGGAACTGAGGATGATCTGAGGTTGACATTGATAAGTACAAACATGCCTATAGAAGATAAGAAAATAGTATGTGTATTTATTGAATTAGCAACATGGTGGAAGCACTTAGACTTATGATGAGATGATAGGACTATAACCTGAAGATGTTTTCCACCATATTGGTCTCTCGGGAAGTCATCATGGGTTTGATAAGCCTCCTGAAAAGATAAACCCCTCTCAGGGTGTTATTTTTGATGTTGGGTTTGATAATATTATCAATTGAAACCATGTTAGATAAGTCCAATACCCTATTTGGATATCTAATATAGTCACAGTTAAGAAGAAGAATGGGAATATCAGAGTCTGTATCTAATTCTAGGGTCTCAACTGCCATGTCTTGAAAGGTGATTTTCTCCTTCCAGTGAAAGATCTTTATATTTATACTATAATCAGGTTCCAATCCCTCTCTTATATGGAATAATATCATTGTTACAACTATATCCAGATGTACCCTAAAGAATATTCCCTTGAACCTAATGAATGATAGATCCACTTATCAGTGGTCCATGAACCACATATTCAAACCAATCCTTGGGATTTTGGTTGAATGCTACATGGTTTACTTAGTGGTAAAATCCCACCAAATTTAGGATCATCTATGAGACCTTGAGAAAGTATACATCTTCCTTTTCTCCCAGAACATGATGATTAACCCCATGAAATTTGAATTCGAGATTACCTATTGAATGTTTCTTAGCTTCATCCTTATATATAGAGGCATTGATATCTACCTAGTAATAATAAAACATTTTATCCATATTCTACCCCTGATCAACCTTCGGGAACATCATGTCCTCCAAGGACACGTAGACTACATACATCGGCTCATCTGAAATTTGCTGGGAAAGTGTAATATTTTGTTGAGGATGATGAAGATAGGCACTATAATCCAGTGGTATGAGGAGTGGTAGACCATTTTTGGGGAAATCATGAAGTATCTTCCATATCCTTAGGTTTTGATGCCCCATGTCTCTAGGAATCCTCTGGAATAATACATGACCTATTTAAAAAGGTCCCTTGGTTCCCTTCCCACCCGTAAGAACAATGAGGGTGGATAAAAAATTTTATATTATCTAAGTAGTATGGTCCTTGACATGGAGACCACAAGCTCCCCTATCTATAATATCTACCTCACATTGGTTTTTTTATTACATATGTTGTGGAATTATCTACATCATCACAACATACATCTATTATCACATGTGGATCTAATGATGTATATCCTAAATCACCCCATGTCGATAGGATGGTTAGAAAATTGGGTAGAAATCCTTTAGTAGTTCAACATAAATTTCATTCCAGAAAATTCCATCATGGATCAGGCTTTGGTAGACTTTCTTTCTACCCATCCAACACCTAAATAAATTCTCCTAGAAGTCAAATTCCCAAATAAGGCTAAACTCTAAGTGTATTAGACTATTCTGTGTTGTAAGATGAATTTTGATGGTGCCTCTCAGAGCCCTACCAGTATAAGGATCAATAATACCAATATCAACAGAGTAGGCATGGGTTTTTTCTTCATCACCCCAACATAATCCACCCTAACATACTAGTTTCTTCTATCAGAATATTACACAAAAAACAAGGTAGAGTATCATTCTCTCATTAACGGTCTTAATCTGGTCCTCCATATGGATGTACCTTACTTTAATGTAAAGGGAATCTCTAAATTATTCATTAAATAGATTAATGGTGATTACATCATTCGAAATCCATAGATCATTCCATTGAGGGAGCATACTCATCAGTTGATAGCCCAATTTCCTTCTCAGCTTGTAGTGACTCATATCCCTTGATCACATAATGGTTGAAATAACAACCTATCTAGTTTATCCACATCTATTGTTGATCTTGACCATTAAAACCTTTTCATTGTGGAACATCATATGTTCATCACTCCCATATTTTCAGATGATGTTGACAGGATGCACGTAAACCAGCTAACTATGGGTGCTTCGACATTAGGACTATTGGGTTCCCCCAATGTAGTGGAATCACATGAATTTACAACTACTTTCATTGATTACCTCCAGTGTGGAATTATCCCACTATAAAAATTAGATCATGAGTGAATCCATCAGTGTGTAGTTCATTTCACCCTTCATAGTAGGCCAAACCTTGAGAAAAAACTCTACAGACATGTGTTTGAGGAAATTATCCTCCATTTCATCTAACGAGGTGAGATTCCCCGAGTTTTGAAGAAATTTCATGTCAGTTCATGTGGTTCCCACTAGTAGGGTTGAATCTATCCCACCAGATTCAGAGGGTAGGCTAATTCTTGCCCACCATGATCTATGGCCTCATTGAATTTTCCAAGAGGTATTATGAGTGTCAGATCCATGAATTTTTTTTATCGAATACCAGAGATCCTCTAAACCACCATTTATTCTTATCCAATTTTAGTATGGGGACTTGAATTTGTCGGTTCAAATCTTCCAAAAATAGCTCTCTAGTATAGGTTTATTCATACCACAACAGATTTCTTCTCCAAGTGGGTAGAAGTGATTCCGCCCAAGGAATTCAACGCCTAATCTATAGTCAATTTCATGAGATCCCACATCATCTACATATTTGGAGTTCATAATTCCATTATCACATATAATGGAACCAACATTTGATATATTGAGATGAAAAAGTTGTACGCCAAGCACAAGATCTGGTCATACCATACTTCTTGCTACCATATGAAAAAAATAAATAGATTTAAGTGTTCAAAAAACCATCTCTAATATTTTGAAAAATATGGTGTGTTATAACATTAAATATTAGATTCAAAAGCTCCTAAATTCCCTCTATTACTATTAGAAAACAACTCATAATTCCATCTAGGTGACCCCATACTATCTGGTTTATTGAACAGAGGAAGTTCTCCCAATCCAGGTTTAGTTTTCAATGCTCCGAATTGCTTTATTTGATTAGATAACACCATAAAAATTATAAGAAGTCTATATAGCTAATATGGAATCCCTCAAATGGAAATATTTTATAGAACTCGAATAATAAAGTGAGGGAACAACAAAATATATAAAGGATGTTCAATAATAAGGTTCACTTCCACTTCATTCTCTAGGGTGAGACAGTGCTAGATCTCATAATGCCAATGACAACTAGAATGAAGATACCATAGTTAGAATGGATGTGGTAAGGACCATACCTCATTCATAAGATATATTCCAATGGTGGATACTCTTTGATCACCATGTATAGAGAGCATATCAAACCTCCCACTAACACTAAGTTTCTCAAGAAATATTCTGCATGATGATCCTGGTCTGGCCCTCATGACCTTGAACTAGGATTTCAAGTCTAAGTATCATGACATAAAACTATATGCATGTCATCTCTATGATTTTTATATGGATTTTGGATTCGTTGAACCTCCGTTAATGTTGGGGTTTTCACTCCTTCACATGACACATATCCATTTGAGTTACTCATCCATGGTCCAAACTCATTGATCGTAAATTAGGATTTCATGTCCAATCATTTTTACTATTAACTACATGTGGGTTTTCCCTGTGAATGTGTTGTGTGATTCAATCATTCTTGGTACTAATTAACATTGGTTTATTTCCATGGCTATATGCATATCCCTTTTGGAATACTCTCCCCATGGTATTAACTCTATGAACTTAAACTAGGATTACAAATTTCAATAATCATGACTTTGAACTCTATGAAAGTCATATTAGGAATATGTTTTTTGGACCACGACCTCCTATAGCCTCATTGAAATCTAGTTTTTACTCTTTGGTGCTACATATATCCTCTTGAGAATCCCCTCTCCATTATCCATGCATTATGACCTTAAACTATTTTTGGCCCCTATATCCCGATTTTCACAACTTTAAAATACATAGCTTAATTTCCTCAGCAGATGAAATTAAACTACTATTATGCCCCGAACATGTTTAGGATGCCTTTTAATAAGATATGGTTTTACCCAATATCAAACTAGGAGGCCCCATATGAAAAATACGGGATGAAGAAATATTCTCAATCCAAGACATTAATCTGTGTTATTATCCCATCTAAAACTGGGTTGCCTCTTAAATTTTAAATAAGGGACGATGTTTACCCCATCTGGAATTGAGATTCCACATATGATAAGTATGGGATGGTCAATAAATCTTTCCGCATGCCCCAAACATGAGATTCCCCATGATAACCATGGGATGCCTCCAATACCCTCACCAGATAGGATCACCCCTACCAGCATCGGTCTCCTCCCACACCGTGTTTCAGAAATAAGTGTGGATTGATTCCCATCACAATGGTATACGCAATGACTTATGGAATTCCCACCTCTTATAATAGCTGCAAATACATCAATCCTTTGGACCTATGACCCCAGTTATTGTCCATGTATTACAAACTTAATCTATGTGTTGTGTGTCTTGTGATACTTGTGTGGTATGCAAGCTTCCTTTGTCGCATTCACATCAAGTCTTTTCTCTTTCATCCCACACAATAACCATTGAAACAAAAACATCTAAATCCACACTTCAAGACTTCATACTGATTTCTCATAGTTCAAGTGACATGACTCTAAAATTTCATCTTGTGTCCAAACTATATGACCATAAACTACGTGAAACCAACTTTAGGATTGCTTCACATAGTTTATGGCCTTCTTGACTCATTCATGTTGGGTTTTAACTCTTGCACAGAACAAACATCCTTGAACACCTTCCATCACATGGTCTAGACCACATACTGTTAAACTATGTATATCATCACTAGAACTATGTGTGGTATGATTCTAATCATTTTGGGATAAATAGTGGCACTTGTACCTTCTGTATATAGGTTTATCTATAGATTCACCATAAAACAAGATTCTATATGTGGTGTAATCACCCTAAAATTTCACACGACCCCCTTCCAAGTATAATACCAATTCAATTTACTTGACCCATTAATAGGACATGATTCTATCATTTCGTGATATTAGGAATGTAAAAATGAGAATCCCATGTGAAATATTTCCAATGTATTTAGTTGAGGATGTAAAACTGTAATCTTCTCCAATCTGAAATCAGGATGCCTCTGAATATAAAATGATTTTACCCTATATCAAACTAGGATACCTCATATGATAAATAAGTTATTAAGGAATTGTAACATCCTCACCATAGGATGATAAAATATTGTATTAAACCATATAAAATATGTATACTTCATATTCAAGTATGAGAAGATTCAATTACCTCATTCGAGATGGTATCCCCATTCAACATCGATCTTCTCCTACACAGTGTTTCAGATCTACATATTGATTGATTCAAATACTAATGGTATAGGAAGTGATTCTCAAAAATTTTATCATGGGTCTATCCCTACCATCCATTCATTAAAATCCTTTTCCATTCCCTAGTTTCATGGCCCTAACTTTATGGTCTTCAACTAAAATCCATGGTCTAAGTAGTACGACCTTAAACTATTTTCAACCATCCTCATACATATTGAATGACATGTGGTCCTTCTCATACCTCCATTCACATCAGATAAATACTATTTCATAACACACCAAACACTTTTAGGGATCCCTATTTTCCAAAACCATATGACCTTAAACTATGAGTATATCCAAATACAACATGTCCAAGCCTTATGACCTTAAATTGTGTGTGGTTTTTCTTAGGGGTGTTTTTATAGGGCATTAGGTGGCCTCCTACACCCACCCCCATTCACATCATCTAACATTACTGTTATGTGACATACATCCCGTTGAGGCACAAACCCCCTTGTCTAATCATCACAACCTTAAAATGTGTACATAAATGTGATTTCGGGAAATCCCATTTGGTAGGTCTTCTTAGGCTTCTCATTCACTTTAGTTCTCTCTGTCAATTATTTTAGGATTCTAAATTGAAACAATACCCCATAAAATGAACATGGGATTCCTTCTTAACATGAAATGAGGAAAAAATGTTGGACCACTTCATATAAAATCCCCACAAACTCTACATATTGTCCACATGAAATTAAAATGCAATAAGTATCCTATTGACATAATGCTAAAATATAAAACGAATCATCCTTTCCATAGGATGTTAAAATTTATGCCCAATAGCCTCACTATACAACATTAATATAAGTTTTTATCTTCCTCATTACATGATGTAAAACTGCATGGAATCTTTTTTCCTCACCTGATACGGCCTTTCCTCCTTTGCTAATCACCTTCCGTATCATTCGAATTATTTGATTATCACTCAACATCTAAGACTATTATCCATTAAAAGATTAGTTTGACATTGTTCTAACCAATATACCCACACCAATTTTCTCTATTCCACAGTGGTGTAATTATAGGAGTGCTGGAATCTATTCTAATATTCCACCACTTCATTTCCACACTTCATGTACCGCCTATTTGGATTCTCATCCTCATACATAGTAGAAGGGATACCCCTAATGATAATAGGTCCCTGAAACAATAGCTCACCAACTATCCCGGTCCAATTCCCCAAAGGAAATTTTATGAAATTTTGAGTTAGCTTCCCTATATTGAACATGTTCAGCAGTAGTCCATCACTTTTATATCCTCTTTCCTAGATATGAATTTTTAATGATATTTGTTGAACATGTTCAGTAGTTATCTTGTATCTTCATGAATATCCATTTATGTTCCAAATTTTTTACATCCTAAGTCACACTATCCTACCCCCTTGTTCTGGTATAATTAAATGACCCTAGAGTTAATTAATTTTTGCACTAGTTCACGATGGAAAATCATGTTGGATACTCAGAGATCCATATTCTCTAGCCACAACCTATCCAAACCATAATACCCTCGGTGGTCGATCAACAATACAAAAACATCGAGTGTATGATTATCATCTAAAACTCTCATATAAATGAGAAATCATTTTATTGTCCCTTCTTTCCCACACCAAGAATGACTTGTGTGAGCTTGGCGATTAGCTGTTGGTTGTTTATGAAATAAGATCGAAGCACGATACTGGTGTAATATAAGAAATATATCCATGCATTAAAAATGTTTAAAATAAGAAATATTCATCAATAAGTGAGGGTCATCCATATATTGGAGCCCCTCATAATTCCTTGAAAATTTACCCCTATGTCTCCACCATAGAAATTGAGAATCTTAGCTCCACCAGCCTCCGACATGTAGCCACAAGAACTTGTCTTTTCCTCATTATCTTTTCTTCCACCTCATCAACTGTTGGACAAAAATCATCATCCATAATATATTCCCAATCCATATCATCATGGTGATAGTATGTCAAATAAATCACATTCTTTTCCTGATTCTTGGCCTCCTCTAGCTGATCTATCTGTTGCTAATAAACCCTAATTGGAATTTGAGGAAAACAATATGCACATATGTTTTCTCATATAATGGTCGGATTTACTGGTTAACTTATTAGAGTTTTCTATTTATTTAATACTTCTTAATATTCAATTAAATGACCATATATTGGATTCCTTTATGCACCCTCTCAATAAGAAATTCATGTACCAATGTATAGAGACTGTAATTGTCTCACACTCTAGCTACCATATTGCACAGCCAGTGGTATATGGAACCCATCCGGATCACCAGATATGGTTCTAGAGTCTAGTTGATGAAACATTCTAGTTTCTTCATTCATTTCCTCATCAATTTTTATTCTCATCAAGGACCATAGACCTAGAGTCTTCTATTTATTTAGGGTTGTAGGATCTTACTAATGGAAATATTGAAGAACGATAACACCAGGGTCATATTCGAGGAACTTCTCAGTTAGTTCAGGCTTTAGGTTGTGTGTTCGGTCATATTCTTCTGACCCTTCCTTAGCAGTAATAGCTTTAGCATCCTCATGCCTCTCCACACTAGTTGAATCACCCTTTATTGTAATAGACTATTCCCCCAATACCAAGGCCAAATCTTCTTGAATGAATGTATCTTCAAGGACCAATACAACTATCAAGAAAGGGGCCCCAGATACTCAAGTTGTAAAAAATTTCTATTCTAATATTTTTCAAAAAATTCTTTTAATAATATAACATCTTCCAATTTGATAACCAAAGAATAGTTGAGATCATATGAAGTTGAAAAAAATTTTAGAGGATGAGAATATATAGATTTTTTCCCTAAGTCTTGGTAGGTAGTTCCACTACAAGATATCCCTCGACTATAGTCAGGACCTCATCACCTGGTACCTAACCTCCCAACATTGGTCAAGATAGAGCTATACGAGGGCCTTCATGAGAAAAAAACAAATATGATGACGAAAAATCTTTATAAAATGTATGAATAATCCAATTGAATTAAAATTCATCGTTTCCTTGGGGAAGATGGATTTTTAAGATGAGTATCCTTTGGTGCACTGCTTCCCCAAAAGAGGATGTATCTATCAAAATTTTGGGGCATAGCCCCCATAAATGATAGAGAGTACCTGAGGCTCTGAGATCACCAATATGACCTCCTAGACCGAACCTAAATCTATTTAAACCTCTAGCATAGGCCCCAGAGCATGCTCTAAATCAAATGGAGGTGAAAATTCATCCCCTCCATCAGGAGCCTCTTTCCAATTTCTGAGTTTCTCATACACAAGAAAAAATCAGTCGGAGCCACGAAAAACTGAAGGGGGGGGATTTAGGCGGAATGTTGTTGGACACCTCCTAAAATGGTGCCCACACAGTTTCTAATTAAATGACCTTAATACACCATGAATTAATACACGTGGAGACACTATTTTATTGTGGGTCAAAGAAGTTCTTTCTGGAGTTAAAAATGTTTACAATGATAGATTTTTTATAAAATGGAGTCAGTAGATTCTTTGGAAGATACACCAGAAAGGTGTGAAAAAATGATGTAATTGATAAGAGAGAATTGGGAAGGGGTTTTTGTGTTTTTAGTGAACCATGGATTGAGACATGTAGCAATATCTCCATCCCATAAGTGTGGTTATCCTCACAATCTTCAGCACAGTGCAGTTATGCATTTACCCAAAGGTTATTATATATACAACTGAAAAAATATAGTGGTCTTATCATTGTTTATCTATTGTGGTCTTTGATATGATCTTGATGTCTTTTCATCTATGCCTTTTATTCAGAAAGTGAACACCTACTTTACCTGGTCAAATCTATTTGAGTTTTTTATTATGCTACATTCTTTATTTTATGATAGCTTCATACTACATCTTCTTTCTGACTATGATCCTCTATTTTATTTGAGTATTACTTATGGGATCCTGCTCATCTTTGGGAGTCTCTACCATGTACTCGTTGATTTTGAGTGGATCCCTCTTTCTGGACTAGTTCCCATGGTTTTTCCCTTTTTAGGGTTTTCCATGTTAATATTTATGGTGTAAAATTTTATATTATATACATTTATTTTTGGATGTCTAAGAATATACTTTGGTTTGGAGGGAAATATTTAATTTTCACTGTGGGTTCACTTTTCTATTGTTTTCACATTCTTCACTTTTCCGTCTTTCCCAACATCTGGTATCAAATTGATTTGTTGAATTGCTCAATTCAATAATGTGGGGGTTGGTATCTGGTGGAATAGTTTTTCAAGGTCTCGAAGGATGTTATTGGACGATAGTGGTGGTACCAGAGGTGTTTATAAGATATCAAAAGTCTGATTGACTAGTAAGAGTCATGAGGCATGTTCTATTATTGATTACACTCATAGTTTGATTTTGTATTTATTTTTGCGAAGGAAACTGATATTTTTTATTATAAGTGAAAATGTCTTGGAGCGGATCCCCACTTGAGTCGGGGGGGGGGGGGTTTGTTGGAAGCCTCCTCAAATGGTGCCCATGAAGTTTCTAATTAAATGAGGTCAATACCGTGTGAATTAATTCACGTGGAGACATGATTTTAATGGGGTTCAAAGAAGTGTTTTTGTGGAGTTACAAATTTTCTTGCTGATTATTTTGTTATAAAAGGGAGGAAGTTGATGCTTTGGAAGATACACCAGAATGGTGTTCCAGGATAATGTAGCCGACAAGAGAGAATTGGGAAGGGGTTTTCGCATTTGTGGTAACCCGTGGTTTGAGATATACGATAGTATATCCATCCTATAAGTGCAGATCTCCTCGAAATCATCCGCACAGTGAAATTATGCTTTACCCAATGGTTTTTAGATCTACAACCGCTGGAACTCTTCTAGTCAGATTAGCTTTCATCTATAGTGTTCTTTGATATGATCCTGGTGCCTTTTCATCTACAACTTTTATTTGTACAACGAACACCATCTTTACCTATCCAAATCTATTTTAGTTTCTTTATCAGGTTACATTCTTCTTTTTAGGATGGCTTCAGAATACATCTTCTTTGTGACTTTGATCCACTATTTTATTTGAGTATTAATTTTGAGATCTCGCTCATCTTTGGGAGTCTCTACCATGTAATCATTGATTTTTAGTGGATCCCTCTTTACTAACAATGTCCCATGGTTTTTTACTTTTTTGGGTTTTCCACATTAAAATTTCTGATGTCATATTTTATATTTTATTCATTTATTTTTAGGTCTTAGTGCATCTGATTGTTTTTTTAGGGAAAGAATTTATTTCGGATGTGTGTTTTATTTTCTATTGTTTGTAGTTTCGTCACTTTATTATCTTTCCCAACACATGTATGTTAGTAGGATTTACTCGAGTAATATTACTAGGTTATCCTCTAAGGCTTCAATTTCTCCAATATCTCATGGAATCTCCTACTTGGTAGCTGACGATGAGGGATCTTCATCACTGAATCCCTACATGTCCTTATTCACTAATTCCTCCTTAAATGAGTCATCAATATGTGGGGTTTCCTCTCATCACAGATCTCTTCCAAACATCACCCACAATATTCTATAAGGGTGATATGGTTCCCCTCACTAGCAAGAGAAGTCATCCATGGGCATTAGATATATGAGATAGTCATGGAAGGTCACCTTGGTTGTGATCAGAGTAGGTCAAACCTTTGGCTTATTGACCCCATCCTAGATATTCATCCACCACAGGTCCTTCATTAAAATTTAAACTCACATCTTCCTCCAAGTAATATATATGGTGGGGTGTAAATCATCAGAAACTAGTTGTAGCATATACTTAAGATTATTCCCCACAGATTCCCTAAATCTCCTCATCCTGAACTAGGAGCCCCCGACTTTCTACCAAGACTTGTTATAGGACCTCTTTCATCCCTAGGGAGGGGGTGAAACAGTTCCTTGTGCTTCCCCTACTATAGCTCTATCCAAAGACAATCTATAAATTTATTATACTCCTCAAATATTATCCTTCCATCCACCTTGTTTCCCTGATGCCTCTCTCGATTTCTCAATCACCCATATGTTTTGACACAACATTGACTTCGGGTACACCGACACCAAGTTTTTAGAATAATATATCGATAGGATAGCATTAAAATTGGTCGGTGGTGGTGTGATTGTATCTCATAATCTAATTCCCACAATAATATAAAACATTTGATGAAGGATATAGGGATTTCATTCCCCATTAACCCATGTGTAGTCCATTATTTTTAGATACTCAAGGATCCTGGACTATTGTGTGAATTAGGACAATATATATGGTTCACAATAGAAAATTTATTTAATCCAGGCCACTAACATTCAAACTATGAAGCTCTATGTGTACTTTTTTTTATTCCCATTTACCCTACATTTTTCAAATATTAGGATGACTTGGGTCGAGAATGGGTGGAAGTTAACGTTAAAGTTATTTTCAATTCCAATCGTGACCCTGGTCTCATTGAACATCACTGGTCAGACCCTAGAAATTTTGATTAGAGATGGATGAAAATCATCATTCAACGGGCTGAAGACCTTCAAAAACATGTAACCCCATAATTTTTACATGATAAATCCATGAAAGAACTAGAAAAATCCATAGATCCTCCTTGGCGCGTCTCCCCTCACTACATGGATTAGAAGGATTTAAAGATGGACTAGCACAGGTACCCCTAGGTTTATCTTGTTTTGAGCCACCAAGATTTCTTCCATCACCAGCATCCCCAATAAAAATACCATATGGGTGTCCCTAACTGGAAGAAACCAAACTCTAATTAATGTTAAAATGTACATAGTATTGAAAACAAGTGAATCCTAGCCTTTCAGCATGTTGTATTCCCACCACTCAAATTTTCTGTCCTCTATGATCAACCAAATCAATCTAGTTCTCCTCCTTTATGGTGCTATCGATCACTACATTCCCTTCCTAGATATATTCAATAATGGATACTTATTTAAGAACATGTTAAGACACAACTTATATAAAATTTCCATATGAAATAAGGGATCATGACCCAAATTATTCTTTAATACCTCCATAAGGTGTTGCGCATGAAGAGGAGTCTACTTTCAATCATCCCATATGTTTTGAGATTGAAGAATCTCATCATATTAGAACCCTTACAGTGGGTTGAAACCACTATACTGAAAATTAAAAAAGCTAATTAGAACCTATATATTGTGGATATAGAAGGTGTTGGTATCTAGGGACCACTGGATAAGGCGTTATAGAACCATATACTATTGAGGGTATGTGTGGAACTTAGATGTCCGCACTGCCCCATTCAGTCCATTATGGCATAGATCGTCCCCATACTCCAAGTGGGTATAGAATCCCTATTATACCCAATTCCATTAAATGGTGAAATTTTTTCCACACTTCAAATTCCAATCCTTGGGCCAACCCTTTCCGTTTTGCAGCATGCTTCTCTGAAAGATGTCAGTGTTGTTGGAGGAGAATTATTCAGCCTCTGGTTCCCTCACATGGAAATCTTGGTCTACCAATTCACCACGTATATGTACATAAACTCATTCTATATTGATGGATGTAAATGAACATTTTTTTTAGTGGTTGATCTTATCCTTCCACATGAACTCAAATCATTGTGTGTTGACCTCGAAGCCTAGGATGTTCACCATGTACACTAGCCCAAAGTTCCATAGTGGAAAATGGATTCTCAATGGGTATTTCTTCTGAGCCTCAGTTAGAATATCAACAAGAAATTATTTTCCTAAATTGACCATCCCATCTCAAGGTATCCGAGGGTTTTCTTCCATGTCCTCTCTCTGTGTGGTAGAGGAAGCATCTATCTCATCTTGGTTCACATTCCTGTCCATTTCAGATGGATTTGAAAATTTCAAGGTATGTGAACGAAATAGCGGGGTTTTAGATCACTAAAGGAGATTTGGAATCCATGTTTGGTAGAGTTTCCACCAAAATATTTCATGTATATGGAAATATATGTTTGAAAGGACAGTTGTGTGAAAGTTGTGATAGAAGCTCAGTTTTTCACGCAAGAGGCTTACTTAAGCACATAAGATAAAAAAATATTATCATGAAATAAGTCTAGGTACCATAAAGAGGTCCCACTCCACCTATTTATAGGTGTGAACAATCTGGTTCCACATGTGTGCAACCATATTTCATGGCAATCCACAAATATTGAATTCACCTGTGGGAATAAAAGACTCCCTTCAGTATTTCCATCATAACATGACCTTCTAGTCCCCCATCAGGTTAGATTCTGGGGGGGGTATTTTTTCTAGATAATATTTAATCTAAATCCTCATAAGACCAATTTTTAATGAATTGAGTATACATTCTACCCTGAAGGACAATTCCAGGGTCGATGATAATGGTGAGAGCATGTTTCAGGGGTTGCATGCCAGAATCACATTTCGCATGCAAATGACTTTCCCACTAAAGGTGACAATATTTTATATGGATTCCACCAAGGTTGATGGGATTACCAAGTACATCACCCATATTATGAAATAATGTTATGAAATAAACTAACATAATATGCAACAGATCCCTTTATGCACTGAAGGCGACGCCAAGGTGGCCTTCTTGAGTGACCAAACTACATGGGTGAAAGAAGAAGCCACCCAAAAATCCCATAATTCACCCAAGGACATATGCACCCACCACCTATGACTTCATCTATAAATATAATATCAACCTCCTCCCTCTTTTAGGAGTGTCTTTGGAAGATGAAATTCTTTTCTGACGGTTGCAAGTACTCCTCTTCCACGACATCACACAATATGGACCACCCAAGATAGGGAATCTTATGTGAATGACCTCATATGGGACCAAACATGAAATGGCTCACTACTAAGTGATCCTCACATAATTTCTCATAACATAGTTCATGTGAAATAAATATAATCTTCTTTTGTGAAACCCTGATCTGCATGATGCCCAAATATTTTGTGCACATACTCTTTAAGAATCCGCGGAATTTACTTATGGCGGAGACCTATGCTCATGAAATTATTGAAAAAAACACTCCAAAAATTTTCAAAACAACTTATAGGTCCATGGACTACCTCTTTCTATGGTCATATTTTATCCATCACTCTACCTATTTATCCTATGAATGCATTTTTGGATGTCATTTTATCTTAAGAACATGTATTCTGACGCTAGATTCAGGTATCCCTCCATATTCCCCCCATAATTGACCACTCCACTACACTAGTTCCAATTCCATGGACCTTCCCAAGATACATGATAAGTGGTCACATAATCCCTAGCTATGAGGGTTAATTCCCCCAATGTCCAAGATACATTCCATAAAACTGCCAAGCAACACATCCTAGTCATATGATGTTAAACTAAAAGACAACATCCTCATCACATGATGTAAAATTGTAGTCCTACCCTATGTGATAAAAATATGACTCACCATATATGAGTGGCATGTAATATCCCATACAAACCATACATATTATATCATGTTTAATAAACATAGTATTCCCATTTAATAACTCTCATGGTAAGAGATCCTCCAGAAATCTCCCATGTGTAAGCCCAAATATCACCATCATTGCTCTAAACAACAACTTATGTAGATCATAATGTAAGCCCAAAACTATTCCAAAAAAGATAAATCCTCTTGATAATGGAAGTTTTTATGCGTAAGACTCACACCATCACTTGTTTATTCTCCTTTCGCAACGTGATCATCCTTAATTCATGACATTAAAATGCATGGATCAGTATTGTCACATGACCTTAAGATGTAGCAATGAACTACATGGGTTTTGGACATTGTATTCTAAATAGTGTATGTATAACACCTCTCTGAGGTTCAATCCTGATAATGGTAAACTGGAGGTGTTTCCTTCCAGGGAAAGGCTTCCTGGATCCAACTCTAGAGGGTGTTCTGATCCGTTGGTAAATTGTCAACTGTAACATCTTTCCTCCTAAGGATGGACCTCCAAAATTCACCTCAACAGGTGTTCTAATCCACAACTCCAGATCCAAATCCATGTGGAATTCTGATCCATTGGTAAACCATCTAGGTGTCACATATTCCCTCATAGGGATGCACCTCCTAGATCCGCCTCCATATGGTGTTCCGATCCAAACCTCAAAATCCACCTCCATAGGGTGTCCAAATCAACCAAACCCCATCCCCCAAAGTAAGTAAAATCATGACCTAGATGAAAATCTATTTTATGTTATGATCCAATTGATAAACCCAGGCGTGATATATTTCCTCCTTGTGATGTACCTCCTAGATCTTCCTTCTTTGGGCCTTTAGATCCACACCACCTGATCCACCTCTATGGGGTGTCCTACTCAACCTCACCGCATCTTCTCAAAATTTCAAACTTGTGCCCTAGATCCACCTCTATAAGGTGTTTCGTTCCATTATTAAACCCAAGTGTGACATTTTCCTTTTAGGGGATGCACTATCCAAATTTTCCTCTATGGGGCATTATGTTCCGCACCTAATTATCTACCTCCACTAGAAATTCTAATCCATGTTATACCCGACTCTAAAATTAATTAAACTCATGCCCCAATTCTCATCAAGCAGGTGCCCTGATCCATCACCACAAGACATATAACTTGTGACCCATCCCATTACAGCTATCATATTCATAAGTATGGGATGTATGAGGAAAAAAGACTTGTATGATTTATGCCCCAATCATTTTTACCTCGTGATTGACATTAAATACCTTTTGTTCCATTCTTATGATGCCTCATATGATATTCCCTCCCATGGGGAAGATTCATAGGTGAACAATACACCTAATGTCTATACATGATCACATATTACAAATGTGACTACTCTTGGGACCAAAGGTTGTTTTCCTTCTAGACATGAGTGGTGTAATTAATCTATATCCACAAAGAGATGGAACTGAGAATGAGTTCAATAAACATTAATTAATCAATGAGAGAGACCTAGACTAAAAAACATGCTCCATGGATAAATACATGGAAGGATTAACCAACATCTCATCATACTCTTTAGATCAAGGAGAATAAATCACTGATGAATGTGATGAAAACCACCCACCTTTGAAAAGTGTGAATGTTGGGAAATAGAAAGGGAGTGTGCTCATCATATGCTGACACATAAGAGATCTCCGATCAAAGAATTTAAAACAATAATTATATAGGGATAGTTCTTATAATATCCACAAACATGATTTTAATGGTTCAACTATATCTTTTAGTTTATACTGTTTTGTGGTTTTTCTTTGTAAGGTTTCTCACTTTTTCCTTAAAAGTGTGAAAATA
Organism: Viscum album; assembly: GCA_963277665.1. Lineage (NCBI taxonomy): Eukaryota > Viridiplantae > Streptophyta > Magnoliopsida > Santalales > Viscaceae > Viscum > Viscum album. The sequence continues at coordinate 1,512,897,200 of OY728134.1, read as the reverse complement.
ATGAAAAGTAAATTTTTATTCATTTATACGTGTGATATAAAAAATAATGTCCCATGTTATGTACATGACCTTTATATGTTTGATAATGAGTTTTTAGTTAATTAATTTGATTTCAAAAATGTAATATGGTGTTCTTTTTGAAATTATGACTCCTTTTTCAAAGTAAAAATGTTATGTTTCTAGGAAAATGTATTTATGGGCTTTCACTAGAGTGAACATTTATTTTATTATATATCCCTTACTGAGTTTTCTATGCTCTTAACTAGTTTTACTTTTTCCATAGTGTTTAAGGGATAATAGGGACAACAATGATATCATGGATAAAACTTTAAAGATTTCTCATAATGAGAAACCATGTTTTATTTTAAAGACTTTTGTTTGGTGGTAAAGTGGATACCGAGTATAAGTGTCCTTTTGTAATATATAGGATTATTAGGTAATATTTAGTAATAATTATCTAAAACTATAAAACTAAAAGATCTTAAGGCATATAATACTGTGAATTATACTTTACAATCACTATAATATGAATTTTTTAAGAGAGGTTCCTTATAATTAGTATCAAATTATGTTTTAGATTACATTTGGGGTTAAGATAATGGTAATAGAATACCCATAAATAATTTATGTATTATGTTTATGTAATAGAATTTGAATATTACCGTTCTCATTTATCAAATATATGTCTGCTCATAATGGTTTTAAATAATAAAAACATGGAAGCTATGGTGGGAAGGCGTCAAGAAGAAAACATTCTTCCAAAACAGTTTCTTGAGATGGTTGTATTAGGGGGAAAATAGTTTTTTATAGTGAAGGATCAATTGAAACAAGATACAAATGATAGTGATATCCATTCTAGGGAGCATCAGGATCAACAACAATGGAATATATCGGCAATAGAGAATTTTTTAATGAAATATCCTCCATATTTTAATGTATCATTGGATCCAATGGTAGTTGAAGGATGGATCAACACTCTAGAAAAGATATGGGAAGTAATGGGATGTTCATAATGAAAATAGTTAACCCTATCCATTTATCATTTTGAATATGAAGCTGATCAATGGTGTCCTCTAGTTATAAATACATGAGAGAAGGATTATCATGATGTTATGGAATGAGATTATTTTAATATTATTTTTCTAGAAAAATATTTTCCTAAGACCTTTCGACTTAGTATTGAGAAACAATTCTAGGAACTAAGGTATGAGCAAGAATATTTTTAAGCATCATTTGATGTAAAAATCACAATATTTTCTAGGAACGTACCAAATTTTGTTCAGGACATTGATAGTAAAATTAATATATTTTACTTTAGTTTGAAACCAATTTGACAAATATAAATTGATTCATGAGATTTTAAAAGCTATGAGAAACTTTTTCATTGATTTGAAAAAGTTGATATAGATTTTGATGACATGTATGTTCCTTGTGATGAAAAAAATAAGAAGCACTCAGGTTGGTATGAATTTGGGAAGAATTAATCAATGAAATTTGGAAGAAACAAAATAAAAATTTCCTTCTTTTGATAAGTGCGGTCATAAGAACCCTGGGGAATGTCTCATAAAATCTTGTAAATTATTTCAATGTAGAATTTTTGGTTTCATGGCTTACTAATGAAAGGAAAAGTAGTATACAAATAACTAAAATTTAACAGTATGATTCTTTAGATGAAATGAGTATTGTGATTATTATAACATGTTACCAAAGTTATTAACTAAAGCTAGAAATAATCACAAATAAAAATAAAAATGTGTGGAAAAATATATTTCTACCACTATGGTTGATGTTGGGAAGTCAAATGATTTGGTGATAGGTATGTTACTCATGTATTCAAATTATACCAATACCATTTTTGATTATGGATCTTTTCATTCTTTCATTTCTACACAATTTTAATAAATATTTGGAATATCACATCATTAATGTATGATATAATTTTTTGTGGAAACTCTAGGTGGAGTTTTTAAAGAAACCCAGATTTATAGGAATATTTATATTCTGATCAGTGAAATGGCCTTTATTTAAAATCATGTTTTACTACCAATAGTTGAGTTTGGTATTATTTTGGTTATGTATTAGAAATAAATTTATCATTATATGATATATTTTATAGATAATAATGTTTCATTCATTGACTTTAAACATTTAATAACCTACAAAAAGGTAGATAAATTGTTTAGAAATGGTTTTGAAAGTTACGTATCCCATGTTTTTTAAAGAATGAAACTATTCTAATTAATGCAGTGCCTATAGTGAATGAATACATGGATTTTTTTCCTAATGATTTTCTTGGTGTCATTCCCAAATGGGAGGTTCATTTTACTATTGAGTTAGTCATTTACGATAATCCTATTTCTAAACCATATTATTACATACATCGTGTATAACTTTTGGAATTAAAAAAATAATTAAAGAATTTCTAGATAAAGGGTTTATTGGACCTAGAACTTCACCATGGGGTGCTCTTATTTTGGTTCTTAAAATGAAAGATGGTTCCATGAGTCTTTGTATTGATTATACAGATTTTTATAACATCACTATTAAGAATAATTACAATTTTACTTATATCAATGATAGGTTTGATCAGATCTAAGGAGAATAGTACTTTTTGAAGCTTTGTCTCTGGACATGGCACCATCGGTCGAATGTGAAGGAAGAATACATTATGAAGACTTCATTTCAAACTAATTATGGTAATTATGAGTTTTTATTTATTCTATTTGGGATGATAAATTTCCCTTAAAAATTTATGGATTTTATGAAAGGAGTATTATATGAATATTTGGATATGTTCCTGGTTGTTTTTATTGATGATATTTTATTTTTTTTAAATTTTTCTGAGGATAATGAAAAAAAATATTTTTATTTTTCTGTAATTCATCAAATAAAATAAGTTATATATAAATTATTTGAAAAATTAATTTTTGGTTAAAATAGATTTCTTTTCTTCAGTATAATGTAAATAAATATAGAATAATAGTTGCTCCCATCAGAAACTTGGTTGATGAATAGCCAAGACCTGCAAATGCTACTATGATTCGATGTTTTCTAGGATTAATAGGTTATTAACAATGGTTTTTTGAAAACATTTCATATATATCTATACTACAAACTATGTTAACACAAAAAGGAGTTAAATTTATCTAGAATAAGTATTGTGATGTTTTTTTTGTAAAATTAAAATAATATTGGTGAATGCTTTAGTTTTGGCCTTACCCTCAAGAAATGTTTTTTTTCATCTACAATGATGATTCATTAAAGTGATTTGGTTTCATTTTAATGAATAATGATTAGTTAATTGTAATGATTTAAAGAAACTACAAGCTCATTAGTTAAATTATCCTACCCATGCATGGAATTAGCTTTTTTTTTGATTTGAAAATTTAGAGTAAACATTTATATAGAGGAAAGTGTGAAATATGTACTAATAATAAAATTTTAATGTATATATTTACTCATAATGAGTTAATCATGATTAAGAGAAGATAGATCGAACTTATTAAGGATTATGATTTCAATATTAATTACCATCCTGGAAAATAAAATAAAGTACCCAATGATTTGAGTTAGATTTGTAATGCTACAATAACCATGTCATGTTTGGAACATAACCATTTAGTTAATGATTTAATTATTTTTTCTTGGATGTTATGGGTGCAATAAAGTCCTCAGTTTTTCTTCATTTTTAGTTCAATCATCTCTTCCAGATAGAATTAATCTGGCCCAGAAAGAAGATTTTGAGTTACTATTATCACTCATAATTTCTCATCTTACACTTTTTCAATTATGATTTTAGATGATTGAAAACCATGTGGAAATAAAATTATATCTTTCATGAAATCTTTGAATATTTGACTTGGGATTGCATATAAGGGAATGCAGTTTTTCATCTATTAACATGGAAATTTTTCCATAAAAAATTAAGCCGATGATTTCAGTTAGAAATATAATGCTACATTAAAAATGTTATGTTTGGAACATGACCTCTGGGTTAATGATATAATGAATTTTTTATTCTATGTTATGGGTGCAATAAATTCATAGATTTTGCTTCATGTTTCTGTGAAATCTTCTATGTCAGATAGAATTAATCGTGCTCAGAAGGAAGATTTTGAGTTACTGTTGGAACCCATAATTTTTAATCTTACTATATTTCACAAATGATTTTATATGATTAATGACTATATGGAAATAAAATTATATCTTTAATTTAATCCTTGAATAATGGACTTGGGCTTTCATATAAGGGAATACACTTTGTCATCTATTCACTTGGATATTTTCCCGCCAAAAATTCAGCCGATGATTTGAGTCAGAAATGCAATGATACATTAACCATGTTATGTTTGGAACATGACATATTGGTTACTGATTTAATGAATTTTTTCTTGGATGTTATGGGTGAAAGAAATTCCTCATTTTTTCTTTATGTTTTAGTGCAATTGTCTCTATCAGATAGAATTAAACATGTTGAAAAGGAAGATTTTGAGTTACTGTTGGAACCCATAATTTCTCGTCTTACACCTTTTGATTGATGATTTTAAATGGTTGAAGACCATGGGGAAATAAAATTATATTTTTCGTGTACTCCTTGAAGAATGTACTTGGGCTTTCATATAAGGGAATACACTTTGTCATCTATTCACATGGAAAATTTCCCACAAAAAATTAGCTGATGATTTGAGTCAAAAATTTAATGCTACATTAACCATGCTATGTTGGAAACACAACCTATTGGTTAATGATTTAATGATTTTTTTCATGGATTTCATGGGTGAAATAAATTCCCAAGTTTTCTTCATGTTTCAGTGTAATTATCTCTATTAGGTAGAATTAACCATGTTAGAAGGAAAATTTTGAGTAACTATTGGCACCCATAATTTATCATATTACACATTTCCATTGATGATTTTAGATGTTTGAAGTCCATTTAGAAATAAAATTATATATTTTAGGGAATCCTTGATGAATGGACTTAGGATTGAACATAAGGGAATACACTTTGTCATTTATTCGCATGGAAATGTTCTTGCCAAAAGCTAATGATTTGAGTCAAAAATTTATTGCTACATTAACCATGCTGTGTTTGGAACATGAACTCTTGGTTAATTGTTTAATGTTTTTTTCCTGGATGTCATGGGTGTAAGAAATTATTTTATTTTGCTTTATGTTTCAGTGTAATCGTCTCTGTCAGATAGAATTAATCATGCTCAGAAAGAATATTTTGAGTTACTGTTGTCACCCATAATTTCTCATATTAAACTTTTTCATTGATAATTTTATATGTTTTAAGACCATGTGGAAAAAAATTATATCTTTCATGGAATCCTTTAATAATGGACTTGGGATTGCATATAAGGGAATGCACTTTTTCATTTATCCACATGGAAATTTTCCCGCCAAAAAATTAGCTGATGATTTGAGTCAGATATGTAATGCTACACTTAGCATGTTATATTTGGAACAAACCATATTTGTAGTGTGGGTGGGTGGTACATGTGTCAAAACCCATTGAGGGTTCGATGGGGAAACTAACATAAGATTTCTTATAAACTGGAGAAATTTTGATTCCGAAATTCAATGTTGGAGGGGATTTTAACTGTAATGTTCATGCGATTGAATCCAAGCCACTCGATTTCTCCATCGACTAATCTATTTCATCTATTTTAGATCTTTAATGGTGAATTTTAAGCTTACAATCCCACAATTTTCATATTTAAAATAATTTGAATTATGTGTAGCACTAAAATTCAACATCACCCTCCGGAAAAGATGGTTTAACATCGCAAGACATGCCCAAAACACGCTCGACATAACCTCAATCTCCAATATTTTGATTAATATCCTAGAAATCATGAATCTATCCAATATAATATATGAAACATTTCTTTTCATGACTTTTAAGAACATATTTCATCATGTGAAACTGCCACAAGAGCTTCCACTCTTGCATGAAGTCATCACACGACCATATTTTGACCACATGATCGAGCAAACAAAATAACTAGAATTATTACAAGATGTTTAAAACTATGAGACCATTCTGTCTTCATCCATATTTTTATCTGAATTAATTCGAAATTGTCAGAGGAAGTCACTTGGCACCGCAGAATAAAAACAAAGGAATAAAGATCACGTGAGGCCTTCATCCATGTGATATCCTTCCGAAAAAGGCTCCACCGCCGCAACTGGTGTATGCAGCGTCTTCCCCATTCAATGCAGAACCATCCTCATCCATCCTTATCCTATAAATACCCTACTCCCCATAGAAAACATAGATTCAAGCGGAATATAGAAAGTAGTGGAAAAACAGGAGAGTCCACCGCTACTCTCGAAGATCACCTCCTGGTAATCATGAGGTCCCTCTCTTAAAAATATTCCATGGGATTTCAAAGCAAGAACCCATTGCATGATCATCATAAGATCATGTGATCACATGATATGACAATACCATGTGAGACCCCTATGAGACACCATCTCCTAGTGGCCATGACCTCCAGTCGATGCACATTCCTATTATGAAAACCACACTACTTGAAATGCAATTGTGATACTCATAAGACCTATTGAACATTCATGAGAATTAGTAAAAACTCCATCGATGCATATGAAAACAACGCTCACCCCCAGTGCAGGATCACATAACCACTCACATGGTCCATTTTTTATCATGCGACCAGATCACATTACAAATCAAATACCATGCTAACCTTGTAGTTTGAAATCAAGATAGAGAGTCTCCAATTCCCACCTCCTACACATGTGATGTACTCATGTGGCCTTGAATGGGAGATCATGTAAACCCTTGGTCTCATGATTCCATGAGACTTCATGTCATGCAATGCCTACATGCGACCTTGAAAGTATCTTCTTATACATGTAGTATCTCTGAAGACACCTTTATGTGAAAGGGAAACAATGAGGATGTGAGAAACATATTTCATGCGCCCTCTTCATACAGAATGTAATTTCAACACTCGGATGTCAACAAGATCATGGACATGTCTGCAAGACCCTTCCATGTGAATTTCTTAAGTTCATGTGATTTCATGATTCTATACTGATCTCTTGATGTATTTAGTTGACTTTAGACAAGTCATGTTGATCAAGAAATTTCCCATTGACATATCTTCATTTTCATGTGATTGTTTGAATACAAGTCATGTTGATCATGCAAAGGAACATCGTCATGTCTACCTCTATCACGCGTAAGATCCTATACATGTCTTATTTGATTATGTGGAGAATCTTGGACATGTAATCTTAAATCATGATAAGAAATCTGAGACAAGTCAATTGATCTTTTGAAAGACCCATGTCATGTCCTCTTTTATCATGTGGATGATCATAAGTATGTAAACTTAGGTCATGAGAAGAATCATGGACATGTGATAAAACACCCTTGTATGTGGCCTTCATATAATATATAAACTCCAAACATGGAGGGTGTAAATCACGAAATATCCATCATAAAACCAAAAAATATCTACCATATCCTTTATGGTATGTCAAAGTTTTCTAGAATACCGACTTGGAATCGTTCTATGTGGACCCCGGCCAGGAAAATTCAGATGCATACCCCTTTAATAAGGGAAATGTCACTAATGGGATAGGGGTACACACTCATGTGACACTATATTTTTCATTTTATTAGGTGGGCCTTCCATGTCATTCCAATCATATCCAGTAGACCTTTAATGGTCCTCATCATCTCTATTTAATCAGTTAGAAGATAAATAGCGATTATACAATAGGTAAGCCTCGATGTGTAAGCCCCGATCAATAGAGAATCCAACATGGTATAAGCCCCTAAAATTCCTAAGTCCATAGGGATAATAATAATGTCTCTAAGCATGATCATACACGTTATTGATTCCATAAAACATCTATCAACAGTGTATCAATATCCTTTTAATATATTAAAGAAATAAGGTAGTGGTAGTAGCAGTTGTGAATGTCCTACTTGTAACATTTTTACCTATAGTTCTGGAGGTCCTCCATAGGGCACATACCACAAAGGCTTCCTTCATGTATACTGACTAATCGATCATGATATCTTATCTCTTAATGAGTGTCAATATATCCCTCATTGTCGTTAGAAGATCAAACACCATTAAGGTTATCCCCTTTATATTTCCCCCCTAAAGTTCATCCCCATGTAAAATATACAACCAAATTTATCCATGTATTCATACATGGAGATATGATGGTAGTCCTTGATGTGATGGTGTTTTCTATAATGGGATTCCATGGATTGATACCCTATTTCAGTAATAGGGTCATACCCTTACTATGGTTCATTAAAGGTCCTCCTAAGGGTATACACTATAAAAATTATCCCTTCAATTGGAGATCAAGCTATAATGATAGTTCTCTTAATGATAGCACTAATTGTGAAGGTCCTCCCCACAGTAACATTTCATGATAGTAGGAAGGTCCTCCTTTTATTGAGTCAAATATAATAAATCCATCACACTATCAGGCACTTGGAATGATGGGGACATACAATATAGAAACCATTTCTCTAAAAATTGAAATTATTTATAAATCAGAAGATGTCCTGGGGAAACCCTCATCCTCTGACATTCCCCCAAACCATTCCCATACTATGGAGGCAGTTACTTGGCCCACTAAATGTGAAAACATAGGCAAGAAATGACCATGTTGGGAAGATCTTGTAGAGGATTATGTTGAAGAAAAAATTGATATATTTCTCATGAGAATAGAATTGGGCAAGGATGACATACCCATCATGTTTGGCCATCATCCGCTGTTTAGTTCAACAATCTAAATACATTGTCAGAAGAATCATACACAACATCTATTTGAATCTCTGGAAAACCCTCCACCACCTTACAGAAAACTTCATTCCATGAGATGGGTATGATGAATATGTAAAATAGTGTGAGATATACATTAGAAAATCTATCAATATTTCCTTTTGTTCATGTGAGTACCAAGAACTGATAAGCACCAGAATGATATTCAATCAGCATGCCTCAATTCATTACATAGGTTGAATCTTCTAATTGTTGATTCCCTGCATGGTGTTTATATATAAGGATGATCAGAAAAGGATCATTACATTTCACCTCACACCAAAATCAATTAAATTCATAACAAATGACCTCTTGTAATGTTGTTATTCCAATACAGAAGTTAAGAAAACCCCTTGCTCAAGAAACATGAATCACTCAACAAAAATCATCGTTGAGTAAGTCTCAAAATCGTTAGGACCTGATGAGAGAAAGCCATCGGAAAACTCCTAAAGGATGAATTTGAGAACATTTAGAAAGATTCTATCTTAAGTGAAGACAATCATCATGCACTTAAAATTTCCTCAGAAACAAACTATTCACATGTATTATTGGTATTATATCTAGATCATGCTCGAACCAGGATGTGTGTGATCAAGTGGCCAGTGACAGCAGCAGCAATAGCCATAGTATGAGACCATCCCCAACCCACATAAAATGAGAATTGTTAAAACAAAATTCTCCCATAAGTTTGAAAAATCCATATTTAAGAAAAAACAACAAGAGAATGGGAACAACCCCTTCCCATAGGGATGGGGGAATTTTTACCTCAACCACCGCCCTTAATGGAAATCAGTCTTCTCCCATTTGGGGAGGGGGAAAATTCATATGGTCTCCCATTATATCTCATCTAATTACACATTTCCCACAATAAAGGAGGTATAAAAATAGTATCTATAGAGGGTCCCTCCAAGTTACTCTTCAAAATTAATCCCAAAGATGATCCCATAATACAATGTAGAGGTCCAGTAAAGCATGCAAATGAGCCTCGTATCATTAAATATCCAGTATGATGCCCACAATTCACTATGAATCTATGAACATTATAGTCATGAATCCTACAGATTACACAAAAAATCTTGCACATATAGAAGAATAAGGAGAGGATGGTTCCATATGGAATCTGATCCACAATGATAATGAAGGTGTTATTTCCCAGGACTAGAGAATCACTATAAATTTTAGTGCTCCATCGATCAATCATACATAGACCACCCATAAAATATCTTACAAGAATAAAGGAAAAGTCTTATATGTCTCACCTATTCATCTCAATGAGGAAGATATCCCTATTATCAAAGATATATTTTATCAACATGAGGAAGAAATGAAGGAGTTTAGGTGACTCAATGTTGAGTTTCTTCAAGTTAGCATTTCTAATTAATATTCCCCCCAAGAGGAGCCTCAACATACACTTCTAGTAGGTGTACATCAATCACATGTATTCTTCCTAGTAACAAAATCAAGGCCCGAATATCCTTTAAACTCAATGGTTGGGAAATCTGCTTAACAAGGCTTGGTTATGGATGGATATTATGATTTCCATCCATTATGGTGGAAATAAGAGTGGGTTCAATAAAATACTCAAAAGATGACCTCGACCAGATATCCACATCAAATAATGATAGATCCAGTGCATGATACCCTACCAATTTCCACACCTATCCAATATCATATTCAATTGAACACTCCTCAAGGGATTATTGACACCATCGAGTCATTAGTAGATCTATTAGAAGCCAAAAAGGAGTACCTTGCACCAGTGCATCCAAAATAGAAATCTTACGTCGATTGGGTGAGTGACACCCCACAACCACCAAACATTGAGTGTCCAATGTTTTTATTATTCAATTGATCAGGTGACTTGGAACAACATCAGATGCACTATAAATCCTTTTGGGAACCCAATATGGGATCCATAGAGTATTAAGAATTAGGGATACTTAGATGCATCATGAAAACATTTCAAGGGCCTATCTTTGTATGGTATACCTATTTTCCAGCTCAGGTAATAATGGGATGCAAGGATCTCTGTCATAAATTCCTCTTTTAGTTCATCTTAGTGTTGTAGAAGACAAAAATTTGTTACCTCTCAAATTTCAAATAGCTATAAAAAAATATAGATTCTAATATTTCATTTCCAAATGGAAAGGGTTGACATAATCCCTAAATTTGCCACTTCCCTAGGGGGATATCTCCACTCTCTACATTGATAACCTTCATGAAGATCTTAAAACACAACTCATCTCAAGGAAATACAAAACATGGTTTCATGATTTCTTTTACAATTCAGAAATAATGGAATAATCCACAAAACGGACTATGTTCAAGACCTGAGTAACTCCACATGTACCGGTTAAAAGGGAAGGAAATGCAAAGGTGGAATTATTTACACTTAAGCTGACCTCTATGACTGATCTAGTTATGAAGCCTACACTGTATCATGCAGAACACCATTAGGGTCAACATCAACCCCCATATATCTAAGATAAGTGGAGGGGACCCAAGTAAAAAAAATTTGAGGAGTGAATAAATAAAGTATACTCGTACCAAGATTATCAAGTCTATAACTATTGTATAACTACTAAAGAAAATGACTTAATTATCCTAACAGACCCTAAAAGGGCTAACAAGGTTGGTCTTGAGGACCATCCTGATTATTGACCCTTTTAATGGATATTGGGAAATGATATTCAGGAATGCTTCATATTTAGATATCTCTTGTATAAAATGATTGATTCCAGTCAAGTTAAATTGGGAAATCCACTAGTATAAGTGGCATATTTTTCACCACTTCCCTTGAGGAAGGTGGTGAGTGAAAAAAATTCATTAGTTGAAGGAGATATAATTTTTATATTTTTATGAATCATAAGAAAATCAACTGAACACATGGTATTCTCAAATAACAATTCCAAAAACCAACTATGATCCCAACCACTTTCACTACTACACAACCGACATCAACAGACCCATGAACGACCAACTACCTACCTTTCAAATGTTTTTCTCACTAGAAATTCAAGGAGGAAGTGGAGAATGATGAAAATACATCAAGGACAAAGTTGGAATTGAACATCTCTGATTTTATTCTCCCAGATATGAAATAATGGGAATATATCCACCTAATTGGACCACCAGAAATGGTCTTCCAAGAAATGACTTCTTCATATGAGGAGTTAACATTTGGGTACATTAATTTCATCCATTTAATGGATCCATTATCTGATGATGAGTATGATTATGAACCCACGTTCCCTATATTTGATTATGGAATCAGTGGAAGATGCCACAGGATCCTATGATGCCGAGGAAGGCGCTTATGCGGTAGAATCTAGACTTCTAGATGCACCCCTAGTTAGATTGTCAATGTTACTTAAACTCTTGAAAGATCCCTTAAGTGAGTTCTCCATGAATAGGAAGATCCTAAAATGTTGGGAAAATCCACTCTAAACCTATCACTCCGGAAACATCATTCTGAAGAACTGGTGTCAGATCACCATTTTTGGGAAAACATACCTAGCTGACCCAACCCATAGAGGACATGAGTGACTGCAAATCTTTTCTAGAGGGCTGAACCATCTACATCAAATAATCAATCCCATAAAGTGAATCTATAAGAGAATCACCACCCTAGTAAATTCACGCCTTTAGACTATAAGTATGACATCCTGAAATATTTATCCATGGTACCATCTAATATTTCAATCCTTGATTCCATGATCTTGTCAATAGGCCTCATAGAAGAGCTCATAGAGTATTTTCTCATCCATCATGAGTTTGAAGTTTAGGTTATAATTTCTTATGTCTATCAGAATGATACTAATGATGTATAATGTCATGTGGTTATCTCCTTCATAGATCAATATAAATATTCCATTATACAGGGACACAACATGATCTTGTATGTGTACGGTGGGATAAATGGTGTCAATGTTCAAAAAGCCTTCATTGAAAATGACTCTGGAGTTAATCTCATTCCAATATGAACACTTTTTCAGTTGGGTTGTGATGAGGATAACCAAGAGCCTTCCGCTATAACACTACATGGCTATGAAAAAAGTGAATAGAAGGCATTAATCCAAATGAAGCTCAAGGCCCAATTTGGATACCTCATATTTGACTTAGAATCTGTATTGGTTCTGCAGAACAAGGCCTTCAACATCTTTATAGGAAGGCATAGGATGCATCAACATGTGGAAATATCCTCATCAAACTGTCAAGGCATCAAATATTTAATTAATGGAAAAATTAGGATGTTTTCATGCCGATAAGTCCCTATTAGAATCCTATGAGACACATTATATAGATGCATGATTCTATCAAGGTACATGGAAACAACCCCTGGTTGACGGTGTTGCTTTGGTCACTGCCTTTAATAGTTTGGAAATGATCCTAGATAACCCATTTAAATAGATCAATGAATAATATGTGTTACCCATCAATCATAATAATCATATGAGTCTATGTGTAGACACATATTTAGTGGTCTCCATGATTTCAACCATTACCATGGAGTCTAGTAACTGTGTAATTTTTTGAGTCCCTAGGAAGTGGTGAAATCTCAGATGAAAATGCCTTCATTTCATCCAATGTTCTCTAATAAATTTCTACCTCACCATTTGAGGCTGAAGAGGTAGTATTTTTACTCAAAAAGGATGAAGGAACTCTTTCTCTATCTCTTAATCCATCCTCTATAGGGTTTCATTGAAATATTGTGTTTTTAGCTGGGTCAAAGGAAGATTCTTCATCTTTGGAATTTTAAGATATCAGCTCCTTCCCCAACTATGGATAACTCAACCCATCATTTTATTCCCAACATACACTACTACAAATACGGCTTTTATCAGTGCTAAAAATGGCCTTTAACATTGCTAGAAAAGCACTGTTAATGACGGAGAAGATAGGGGGGGGGTCCCCTTTATCAGCCCTCCAAAAAGCGCTGATACAGACCCCTTTTATCAGTTCAAAAAAAAGCACTGATAAAAGGGGACTTTTATCAGCGCTAAAACGAAGTGAAAATAAAAGGGTCTTTTATCAGCTCTTTCTTTTTAGGGCTGATAAAAGACATAATTTATCAGCACTTTTTTTAGCGCTGATAAAACTGAAAAAAATTAAAAAAAAATACTACCAATCTAGGGGGGATTTTTACAGCACTTGAACCCCCCCTTGATCAGCGATTTTCCGCTCCTCCAGCACCCACATGCACCGCCTACACCCTTTATCAGCGCTAGCCCCTTTAAATCACCCCTACGCGCGTGCCCCTACCTCCACCCGAATTTGATCTCGAGACCTCCCCCCTGCGCACCTAAAGCCTTTGCCACTCCCCTATATTGATTTGTTCTCTTAGTTATGATATATCTATTTATATATATATATATAATTATTTATTTGTATAGTGATATATATTTATATTAATATATATAGTTATATTAATATATATATAATTATATTAATATATATATTTATAGTTATATTAATATCTATATTTATAGTAATATTTATATATATATATTTGTAGTTATATTAATATATACATATATAGTTATATTAATATATATATAGTTATATAAATATTCATATATATTGGTATTTTAAATAAAATGGATATTAGTTATTATTTATATAAAGCTAATATATTTTATATGTAAATATGTTTAATTATTTATTTAAAAAATTAAATTTTTAGGTGTGAATATATAATAACTATGTACATATAGTTATATATTTGATTATAAATAGCAGTTCAATATAAAAATGATAAAATTTCAAATACATAATATCAATATGAATGTAATACCTTGGAATAAATTCAGTCCCCGTCAAAAAAATCCAATAATACCCCCTTAAACGAGGCTGAAAATCCACAAAATGTTAAAAAATCCGGGTACCCCGACTAAAACCTCAGTTTTGGAGGCCTTTTGGGAATTTTTTGGCCTTGAAAAAACCTTGATTGGGGCTCCCCCAATCAACACGATGTAGATCTCATCGCAGGCTTCGATTTGATATGTGGTAGAGCTCAAACGGACACCCAGATCAAAAGTTATTGCCGTTTAAAGTTCGGGTTGCATTTTCAACATATTTTGGATTTTTTTAATTTTTTTAGTCTTAAATTTTTTATTAAATGACTATTACTTCATAATAATTAGAAAATTATTAATTAATTTTTTTTGTCATTTTTCTATAAGCCATTTTCACTAATTATTTTATATATTAAGTATATTAAGTGTAAATATATATTCATACTTATCTAAAATATATTTAAAAATTATATTATATATATATCAATATAACTACATTGATATATTAATATATTAATATATTATTTTTAATTAATTTTTTTAATTCAATACCTTTATCAGCGATACTAAAAAAAGCGCTGATAAAGGGGGTCCCTTTATGAGCGCTAAAAAAGCGCTGATAAAGGTACCCCCTTTTATCAGCACTTTTTCGTTAGCGCTGATAAAGGGGTGGCACTGGCCATGCCCAGTTTTGCGGTAGTGAGAACAATTAGAAGGAGAAAAAGAAGAGGAGGAAGAAGAGAAGGAACAAAGGGATTCCCCTACAACATTTGAGGAGGGAGTCTCTACCAACATTGATGAGCTCAGAGAAATAAATCTGGGCAAAGAAGAAGACTTTTAGACCACCTTAATTAGTTACGCCATATATTATAAGGAGTATGATGTATATACCTCCTTACCGAAGAAACAATGGTATGTATTCACCAGTAGCTACAAATAAATGTCATGTATATATCACGAGGTAGACACTCACCACCTGGGTCTTCTAGAGGACCACTAGGGCTATAAATAAGTACCCAGAAGGATACACCTAAAACTTGATGCCAAAATTGATTCTTATGTTGATAGGTTCATCATGGAACACATCATTTGGGTGGTCCAACAACCAAAATGTATGGCCAAATATAGTTCCCATTAAGAATAAGATTGGGAAAATCCGAGTCTTCATTAATTTGATGGAGCTCATCCGGAACTACCCAAAGGACGATTTTCCAGTCCCGATCACAAAACTATTGATTTATGAAACAACCAGATATCAATCTTTCTACTTCATGGATGGATATTAAAGATATAAGGAAATCTAAATGACCTAATAAGATGAAAAATCCATTTCCTTCAGGGCCCCAAAAGAGTATTTTTATATCGGGTAATTCCCTTTGGTTTCAAGAAGATCTGCACTACATACCAATGTTCCATGCATCACATATTCAAACCCTTCGTAGGAAAGTTCATCCAATGTTCTGTTAATGACATGATTATTAAATCCTGATAGTTCTATGATTAGTTGTCCAATCTAAAAAACATATTCAATAAATTTCGGCAACACAACCTGAAAATAAACCCTATGAAATTTGATTTAGGCATTACCTCTAGTAAAGTTCTGAGCATTATCATATTCTATATTGGAATTGAGGTCAAAACCAAGAATACAAAGGATATTGTTGAAATTTATCCTCCTTAAAACCCCACAAAGTTGAGAGTACTTCAAGGAATCATAACATACACCCAATTATTCAAAGAGAACCTTGTGAGAAAATGTCTACCTTTCCCTAGGTTTATGAAAACAATGGGTTACATATCATCAGACAAACAATCTTCAAGAATAATTCAATAGTATCAGGAAATATCCCTTGGGACCCCAAGTCATGATGCCTCCCGTTGAGGGAAGGATCCTTATTTTTCATGTGATAGCAATAGAGTGATCATTTTGTTCCTTCCTCATACAAAATAATGATTCCAGAAATGAAACTAGCCTCTATTACCTTAACAAAACCATGATAGATACTTACAATCATTATTCATATATTAGGAACAACTATCTATCACTAATAATTTCCTTATAAAAGCTGATGAACTATATCCAACATCATGAGGACCATTTGGTCTCTCATTGTATCCCACTCAAACACCTTCTCATCCATCATATATCGACCAGACATATGTCATCTTCAAGTATTTTAACATTTAGTTCATTCCTCATAAAGTGGTCGAAGGCCATGCATTAGAGTCTTTCCATGTAGGACACAAATCAATAGAAATGACTTCATTGGACATTAAACCACTCAATGAAAAGGTTTTATATGATTAAGAGGGTACCCAAATATGGGAAACATATTTTGACCATGCATCTTGAAACCCAATAGGAAAGAGGATGGAAGACCCCATGCTCAAAAAATTGGGGTTAGGAATCATGCTCATATCCCCAGCTAAGGTATTCATGCCTTACACCTTTCTATTATTAGATTGGTGCATGACTAATGAAGCAGAATATCAACCTTTCATTTTAGGGAAAGAGCTGGCACTTGATGTACAAATCCATCACTTCAAGGTAAAATGTAATTCAAAATTGGTCATTAAGAAGGATAATGGAGATTATTCTATAAAAAATTAAGATTTAGTCCCCGTACTAAACCATGATTGTGGAATAATTGAGGAATTCTCTTTGGAACTGGAATTGACTCACATCCTATTGACATAGAATTGCCAAGACAATGAATTGGAAAATCTGGCCACAACTCTAGCTGATTTAGATCAAGATGAAATAGTAATAATAATTACAGTCTACCAGATGGTCTCACGATTCATTCAAGACAATAAGGAACATATCAATGAGATTGGCCCCATACCAGAACTGTACAGTCCTACCATTAGTTGGATGATACTCAGTGTGTAATACCTTCTAAATGGAACTACCCCACAACATAGATCCTAGAGAGATAACATTTGAAGATAGAAAATTGTCTTTTTTCTATATAATGACATGAGTCCCTAAAAGGTACTCTATAAAATAATCCATGATGGCATCCTTCTCAGGTGAATTGATGTAGAAGAGACCATTACTCTAATAAAAGAAGTATACATTGGATCTTGTGAAACTCACCAGTTAGTAATGAATATTTCCCACAAAATTTGAAGGCTCGAATATTTATTTCCCACTCTAATGCATGACTCCAATAATTCACCAAAAATTTCCATTTTTTCTTGGTTTATGCCATCTTGATTCACCAAAACCTAGAGTTTCTTAATAGAGACAAGTAATCTTGGTGATTTTCCATATGGGGAATATACATCGTGGGAATATTTCCTCCCTCTACAGCCAAAGACTTCAAGTAAATCCTTATGGAAACTGACTTCTTCTCCACATGTTCTGAATATTATACCTCTCAAAGAGGTTGAGGGTAGGAACATTACCGTCTTCCTAAAAAACATTTCATCACCAATGATGGTTTCCCTCATAAAATAATGATGAAAAATGACACCAATTTATGTTTTGTTGAATTGGATATGTTTTATTAGGATTGTGACTATAAGTCCAACCATTCATCCCACTAACATGCATCAGCTAATAGACAGATATATGACTTCAATAAGTCCTTATCAAATATACTTTAGAATATTTTAGATAAGGATAAAAAATTACTGTCTATAAAATATTCTACATGCACTGTTGGATTATCAGACCGTGACCCACACTTCCATATAGGTGACCCCATACTCCTTAGTATACATAATAGAGGTGGTCGAGCACATAAAAAGTTTAATTTCCCTCACTCTATATTTCCATATGAAATCAATTATCCATAGATGAGAAATTTCATAAATTGATAGATGAATTGGAGAGACTTGATGAGAAAATATTCCACACCTTACATAATTTAGAATTCCACCAAAACCAGATCATGTGATCTGTAAATAAAAAGTTGTTTTATGATATTTCCTTGAAGGAGAGGTGGTGTTGGTCCTTAGGACTCTAATGATACATGGGAAGAAACTATGGAAATTGGAACCAATATGTCAGTGACCTTAAATCATATATAATTTCTAGTTCAATAAATATTATTCATTAATTTCGATGGATGGAAAACTTACCACAACTCCTACCAACAAAATGTTCTAAAAGAAGTATTTCATGTAATCACATGGTAGAACATCCTGATCACATGTCGTTAAATTATAGGGCACATAGTCCTAATATAATAATGTTAAAATTCATTATAAACCATCCTTATCACATGATGTTAAATTCCAGGGTACATCATCCTGATTCCATGGCCTTAAACTGCATGGTTGACTTCCCTGATCGCATGATGTTAAAATGTATCGTACATCATTCTAGTTTCAGTATGATAAACTACATGGCACTATCGACTTTGTTTCATGCTGTTATATTGAACACCCATAATTGTATCCATCATATGACATTAAAATATTTTTCCATGTTATGGGAATATAAAAATAGAACAATGTGTGATCCTTTTTGGGAATGTTTTGGTATGAAATTGGGCCTCCTAGACCCACATTCACATCAAGTTTGTTATTTTTCCAGGACATTTATACATGTTATGGGAATGATACCTTTCTCGGCCTAAAATAAATGAAATTAAACTAGAAACCCAAGTCAAATAATCACAAATTAAAACTATATACAAGACAACATATGTATGAATATGTGGTGTGAGGGCCTTAATAATTCTGAATCATGTCAGGTTTGTTCTAACACATCATTACACATATCCCTTTTTGGATTTCTCACCCATTAGTACTCACTATATGACCTTAAACTAGGAATTAACATCCTCAATGCACGATGTTGAATGAAAATCCTATCCCGAATATGTTTGGGATTCCTCTTAAACATATAAGATATGATTATTACCCCATGATATGAATATGGGATGCCCTCGATGATCGTGGGATGCTTCAGTTACCTAACTAGATAGGATTTCCACCACCAGTGTCAATCTCTCACAATGCTGTGTTAAACAAAATGAGAATCATAATTTCAAGTGATTATTTACCAAACATGAGCTAGATCTGGGCGGGAGGAATAGAAAATGATCCCGTCCCCATGTGAGAGTCAGATCCACATAGGGAGTCTCTTTCTAAATAACTATATACAAATTATTCCTACCATAATTGGATACATAGAGACACCTAAACCACTTGTGTTAGGCCTAGGCACAAATCTCTTTCTATTCATAAGATGATTTTCTTACCAGCATTTGGTCTCAAGGATACTTTTCATGCCGGGATTATGTTTCTCACTAGACAAATAAATCATCATTTCCATAACTACAAGATACAATCATTCTAACTACATGATGTTAAACTACATGGTAAATAATCCATGTCATAATAAAATAAACTGCATGACACCGATATCCTTGTAAATTGACAATAAACTATGAAACACCATAATTTTCTCATTTGAGAAGATGTTTACCCTAGTATTGGATATCAACCATTCCATATTCAATATCTGCGTATGACTTAATTCATCTCATCAAATGATACACAGAGATTCTTGTTTTTTACATCTAGATACCACCATTCAAAAAAATGGAAACGATACCCCCTCCATGTGTCTAGTTCATACCTACATAGAGATATTTCCATCAAGGACTATGTGTGGATTGATTCCAAATCATGTGGGATATATATTGATGGCCAGATCTATATTCCTGGGACCATATAAGATGATACTTATCCAATGTCAAGTGACCCCCATCCCTAGCATAATTTTTTAAACAACAAGGTTCTTCAAGAACCATGGGAAACCTAGTGATGGCCAAACCTCATGTTCTGGGACCAACCACGAAATAATATAAATGTATCCTCCCCACTAGATAAACTATTTTATTGTAGGTTACTCCAATATATGTCCAATTTATAGTTCAATTTAGATCAAAGTTCCCTCTCCATGCACATTATTCATATCAATATAGGGAAGTTAATGAAGAACTACATATTGATTGATTATTCTTTCGACAAGATATATAGTGATGTCTGGACACAATGTGCTCAAAAAAATAATGAAATATGGGAAACTTAACCCCTCTAAATATAGGTCATACTTCTGTAGAGATTTTCCTTTCATAAATATGTTTGGTTATAATCCTACCCATACATGTTACGTAGTGATGTCCTGATATCTGATTCTTGGTCCAAACGCAACATTCCCCCTCTTTCACATTGGGTAACCTTCATCCTTACCACATGATGTTAAATAACATGGGTTCCTATAACTATGTGTGGCATGATTCCTCCCACCATATTATATATAGTGACACCCAAGTCTCCAATCCGTGTTCCAACTGTAACAATCAAAACAATAAAAGGTAGAAAATGACAACCTCTCATTGTATAGGTTAGACCTGCACATGGATCTAGTTGAAGAACTATGTAAGGATTTATTCCCACTATAATGTGATATATAGTGACTCCAAATCACTAATATTGGTCCAACCACCACAAATTCAAATTCCAATATCCTTCATTTTATCACCTCTATGTGGCAGAACAAATCTTTATCGACCCTTGTTTCTCAAATTGAGCACAACTCACATAGGATTAGAAGTTCTTTCATGGGATTAATCTAATGGTAAAGGTGTATCATTAAAAATAATATTACCATGGTCCTAGTAAAATAACATTAAAATTCACACTAGATATTTCCTTTTCACTTTGGGGAACCTACGCCCTTACCGTATAACATTAAACCGCATGGGAAATGTCCTCGCCACATGACATTAAACTGTGTGGTTCCTCAATAACTATGTTTGGATTTATTCTCATCTTAAAGGGATATATAGTGATTCCTAGACATAATTTAATAGTCCCAACCATGTCTTAAATAAAAAATCCCCATCTCATGTATACAATAAAGGTTAAAAATGACATTTCCCTATTCACGGTATAGACCCGCATAGGGAACCCTATAATAAATTTATTTGGATTGATTCTTAGTTTAATGGGATACATAACAAAACTTAGATCTTATATCCTAGTCTGTATACAACAACAAAATCCCCAAATCTCCTATACATGAGCTTGATCTTCATAGTAGGGAGTCCAATATGCACCTTACCCCATTCTTGAGCTCATATATAGGGGAAAATACCCCTTCCACTCGCAAGAGTTAGATCGATACATGGGAAAACCTTCCAAAAACTTCATATGTATTGATTATTATTTTTATCAGATTTTTAGTGACACCCATACTTGGCCTCATCCATAATAAAAAATATCCTTTCTACGTATAGGTTATACCTCAATAAGGGAAATGTTTTACCCCTTCCCAGAAATTTTCAACGTAGAATGATCCTTTAATGTTCAGGCACATTACAATCATAAACCAAACTCTATGTTTAGGGAAGTTTGATTCCCCATAAAACTCTTTGGCCATCATAAATGGAGGTTTAGTGTCCTGAGGGAAATTTTGTTTGACTATACAGAATATTCCCCAGTTGGAGCTATATAGGTTTCCTACAAAAAAGGCATGACAACCGAAGGAATATTCATCTTTAAGAGATGATATTTCTATATTTTTATTCTCCATTGATGTTTTCATCCCATATCACCCCTTGTATTTGGAAACCCCATATTACATATTACAAACTTTCCCCTTCATGTATATGGATGATGGACCATTTGTGGAAAGATTACCATGAGAAGTGAAAATCATTTATCACTCAATCAAAGTTAAACTACATTAAAAAATAGACCAAAAAAATAGTTTCTGTAAGGTATTAAATGGAAGGTTCTATGTCCTATTTTTACGACATTAAACTGCACCATGCTCCATCCCTCCTTTATAGAATCCAAATTTCAATGGGATTAGTTTATCATTCATGGGAAGTGTCGATATAGATGTCGTCAATATTTTTTATACATCATTTCCTTTGTAGTAGAATCTTCATGGTCCAGAGAAATCCAAATTTAAAATAATTACGTAGCCATAAAAAATGGAGGGTTAGTGTTATAGGGAAACCTTTATTTGTCTATGAACAAAATTCTTCAGCCGGCTCTATATAAGCATCCCATATAAAAGTCCTATCAACCAAAAGAAAATTGACCCTAATTAGATGATTTTCCTACCTTTTTATGCCTCAGAAACATCATTTTGGAAACCATTTTTATGGTTAATACTCATTTACATTCCCCAGATCAGGTCTTGGATTCAGAAATCACAAAATCTGTTTCAAAAAAAATTTCTAATTCATGTATGAAAAATAACGGGACATTTGTATGAAATAATCCCTATTTGGGTCCTCACCCCATAATTCAGGGTCAAATCTATTTGACCTCAAAACTAAATGGAATTATCCTACATTCAAATAATCTAAACTACCCTTGGATAGAGAGAGAAAAATTTCATGGTGGAAACCCTCAAAGGGAACCTTGGTAAAATTTGTGTACTAGATCACTAAACCTAGTCTTTGTATGGTTTAGCTAGAAATCATGAAATTTAAATTTAAATAAGAGATAAAAATTGTTTGGTCCATAACCCATAAAGGTAATCCTAATAAAAATCCATGTTATGCCCATGAATCCCACACTATAGTGCACTTAGGAAAAAAATTAGGTAAATAATAAAGAATACCAAATGTTTGTAGGATTTTTCTTGTAACCCAATAAATAGTCAAAACTATGATCATAGATTCCATTATATCTGAAATAATTAGACCATTAAATTATGATGTTAATTTGGTTATCCTAGTTGAAACTTGAAATTGATATCCAATGGAAATTATATTTTAATATACCACCAGTTATGATTGATTGGAACTACAGTAAAAGATAAATCCTAAGGATTGGAAGTTAATGAAGTCCCATATTATTAAATGAGAATAGAGGATAATCCACATTCTAGAGTCTATCCATGATTCTACTAAAAAATAAAGAAAAAATGGAAAAATTAAAGTGTATACTGTATGTCTCAACTCTTTTTATTAAAAAAATAGACTACCCCCTAGCACAGGCCATCAATGGTCCATTCCAAAATTGGTTCTTTTACCAGCTTCATTTTCATATATTGAGCACAAATGTTTAACGAAGGACCTGAGATCTAGACCCTACTTCTTAATGTATTAAAAAATTCTAGTTGTTGATAGAATTTGTGCTTTTATAATATCTACACAATACTCACATTCCTTTTTCTCTACAGTTTGTGATATATTGATTCATCAGCAACCAAGTGGTGTAGCTTAGTGGTAAGATCGTGTAGGAATTCCATTTTATGTTGGGAATCATTGAGATGAGTAAGGTCACCTTCTAAAGTAGCTAATACTTCTCATGAAATGAAGATCGTGTAAATATGTATATGCAGGTGTCCATAATCAAACCCAAATTATCCTAGGCCATGGAAATGTCAGTATAGGATATCTGCATGGTCATCCATTTCCTTTAAGAGGTCTATGTGATGACTGTATAAATTTGGTTCTAGGACCATCTTTTAATATCCTGGTGTTCAATTTTAATGATGGGGTCCGGATGTTGGTCCCTCTCTACCACATGTATGTAATCATGAAGTGAAACCAAAATAGATAGTTTCTTATTGAAAAATTATTCCAAAGTGGGGAAATCTTCCATCTCCTCCTCCTACCCAGCTTTGGGAACTAGAAAAACAGGCTCAAGTTCAGTTGGTGGGGATAAAATGGCTCTTCCACGAGGACCAACATCAGTAGGGTTGATGGTGGCATGAGTTTAAAACATTTTATATGCACCACCTTCATTATGGGGGAAGTTAAGGGTAAGGCTCCCCTGATACTCTTACAGAATCAGGATGCAATGTGTTCTCCCCTTGAAACAAATGAGGAGGGTGTTCCAAGCACCAAATTGGGATAGGGAAAGGGATTATTCATCTTTCATATTACCTTCCCTAGTATCCCATCGAGATAATATTCCATACAAATTTTGGCATAATCCCATGATATTGTAATGGGATATTCCATAGAAGGAAATGATATGTTCACGATAGAATATTCACACATCATTATCTTACATAGTTGGAAAAGGATGATTGTGTGACACTCTTGAATGTAGGGAAAGGGAAAAGTGGCATCCTATTGTATACATCTGAATTTATGTGAAAATATATAAGGGGTATATAATTCACTAATGGTTACCTCATCCACCCATGCATCCAGAATTCTAACATTTAGGGATATGATGTAAGAGTGTTCCTATGAAGTACAATCACCATTATAAAAAAATATTCCCCATGTTTTGGGGTCATGGATGAATTTATAATGAGAAAAATCTATCAATAGTTCGATATCACCATCAGTGCCTAGGGGTTTAAAGTGAAAACAAAAATATTAAGAAATTCAGGGTGAAAGGAGGAATGAGGAATCATCATGGTATGCAGATATTCATAGCACCAGTAGTGATCCTCCACACATCCATACAATAATTTTGATGGATCATAGAGACAATATGGAGACCTATCTTCTTAGATATGGCCCAAAAATATGTAAATACAATCAGAGGTGGGTGCATATAAGTTGATGGGTTTTCCCTCTGCTAGTTTGGAATCCATCATCATGGTATAAACTCTAATGCCAGTATAGGTTTCACAGGATGGGAAGATCCATCCACTCAGGAACATGACAATAAATCCCACCTACCTTATTTCAGGAGATTGGTTTAGAAAGATTCTATAGCCTTGAATGGTATATTGGCCTTCTTCAAGAGTAGCTGAGTACAGACCCTGAATTCCTTTTGATTATAGAGTTGGACAAGTCCTTCTATGGAAAAAGTTCGGCATTTGACCAATAACATGTAGAAAAAACATTATACAATTATTTAATGGGATGACTGAGTGGGTGTGGAGGGGATAACCAAGAAATTCCTCTACAACAGTTAGTAGGTCCCTTGCCAATGTAGATAATTTCTTAGTGTTTTCCCAATAATTGGCTACATATTGGAATTCATCATACATATTTCTGATAATATTGATTCCCCCTAACAAGTATACATCCCGTAAACTAACCCCGACTTCACCATGTGAGAGGTGGAAGGAATTGGTACTCAAGAACTAGGGACTGATCAATTATGAAAATATCTCAATTAGTGAGTAATGGGAAAATTGAGAAACACATACGACCCAATATAGGCGAACAACCTCCCTTAGTCCATAAAATTCTCTAAAATTCTAGTGCACCCTGAATTTCCATGAACATTAATCTAGGAAACTCCCTCTAGATGTCAAGTCAAACAAGGATATCTAACCTCCATTAGGTTTTCCTCATGAAAGGTTGAAGATTGATCGGTTGTATCAAATAGAATATTGCAAGCATGCGTCATGACTATGTTTATTGTTTTGATTCCACATAGAACCATTCAAAATGATGAATTTATATTTACCTAACATGGAAATGATCTTCCATTTAGTAGATATGTTCACCTATGTACGATCCCAGGATATCCTGAATAAATCAGATGGGAAATTATGGTTAACTGGTTTAAGGGAAGAATCAACATGATATATGAAGTTATAAAGAATAAAGAGATTTTTTAGAGTACCCTCTTGAGGGGTGATTTTATTTCTAAGATTCCCTTGAACATATACATCCATGGAACTTCTCCTAGTCACATTCTTCGACGTGGATTCCAAATCCATTTTTCCATACAATAGGTCTCCAAAAATATTTGAAATTAATTAGGAGAAGTATTAAAAAAATAAGTCAATCATACACCCATTGGAGGCCCATGAACAATTAGTTTGCAGAGTACTGGCCTTCGAAGTGATTTCCCACAAAGCATTAGTGCATGAGGCATTGGCTCGTGTAGTGTTGGCTGTGGAAGTTTTAGCCCATGAGGATTTCAGTACATGGGATGGAAGGATTTATTTATGAAGATTTAATTTACAATATGTAAATAAAAAAGTTATCATTCATGGGTGAGTATATCAATTCATAGAAAGGTAATCCTCAAAGGAAGCGCTAGGAAAAAGAAAGTGGAAATCCGATAATCTGTAGAGCACTTAGTTCATCGAGAAATTTGGTAGAAGGAAAATGAGCTAGGCTCCCTATTTTTAGGCATGGTCCCCACACAGAGATCCAATTGCATATAGAAAATTGGTTCAAAACAAGAAAACTTTTTACATAATAATATCATCATATTCGTTCTGATTTGAACCCATTCTAATGGGAGGAAGTTGTTGGGTCTTGAAATTTCTACATATAAAAAGGGAATCCTATCAGAATCATAAATGGGTAGAAATAAACCTAAAATAATATTGATGAAAAATGTTTAGATGGGAATCCATGAAGGATGGATTGATCCCAAAATGAACAAATCACTTCATAAACAGCGACTCCACATGTCATTCTTCTAACTACCCCATGAATTAAATAGTTTATGGGATGACATGGTGACATCGATGATCCTGAACAAAAAATAAGTTGTTTGTAGTGTCGGGTAGTGATTTCTGCCCCTGTGAATGATACCACCCCCCTTGAATGAAATTGTTTTTCGTATGAGGTAGTAATTTTGATTCTTGTAGATGAAAAAAACTTAGTAGTCGGGCTGGGTGGTGATATCTTCCCCCGTAAACAATTTTCCACATGGATTAAATCGTTTATGGGTTGAGGTGTCCCTCATGATTCAAAAAAAGGAAGGTTCGCAACCCACTGTGGATTTCCACCCATGCCAGTATCTGTTCCCTCCATTCTTTTATAAATAACCCTAATAGGGAAAAAAGTGAGATGAAACAAGGAAGAAATTAGGAGGTAAAGGCAGATATAGTAGAAGGAAGGCATAGATGAGTGCAAAAGAAAAGTCCATTCATTTCTCAACTAGTAAAAACCCACTGTACAACATTAAGGGTTAAATAAAAGAACATCCAAACATCCTTGAACTCAAAACCCTTTATGAACACCATTCCACATGGCATAACAATTGGCCCCATTGTGTACCAGCACGCCACTTAGAAAAATGTTACATAGAAGGAACCCTACACTAGATAGAAAAACAACTACATAAGAGGAACGTTGACCCAAATAGAAAAATGGTACGTGGTCGTAAACTAACCCCTATAGAAACACTCTATGTGTAAAGGCCCAAGATCATCATAGAACCACACTATGCATACAGTTCCCTCACCTTCATTGAAACATGCTACATGGAGGTAACCCCATCTGAAAAAATAACATGATACATGGAATGGTGCCTCCTAGTGTGTTCTATGATCTAGCTCCCATTGCTTCCTTACGTCATCTCATCAGACCCCATATTGGCCCCTTCATGAACCAGTCTAATAGAATCAGGCCAAAAACACTTCCAAATACACCTATCATATAAGATTAGATCATCAGTAACATCAGTATGTCCTCTCGAGACTATATACTCATGGTAAACGGGGTCACGAATGTAACCTCTATAATAAATTGGAACCTAAAAATGTATTAATGTCCTTATTTACATGGTAATGAGGGTTCCAAAATTGGGGTGACCATGTGAAACTCACCCTTCTAGGGATTTTTGGGAACCACTGCATTTACCTTTGATGAGGGCTAGTGTCGAACATTCCTTTATTCCCAAAGGACTAGTAGGAAATCTCTCCTAGTGTAAGACCCCATCCTTTCTTGCAGGAGGAGACACTCTTTCTCCTCTTCACCTCAGACCTGGTACATATCTTCATAGATCCCCAAATGTGACAATCCTGGTTACCAAAAAAAGGATAATGACACACTCAAATCCCTATCCCTGTCCCTTTTGGATCCATGAATATTATCCCCTAGTAGTTAGAGCGGATCATGTGATATTAAGATCTACAACCTTCTCTTGTTTCTGACACCAAGAATAAATCATTTGAAATTATAGTTTAGAAGAAATCACGACATACACATGATCTCAAGCCTTTCAATGGTCAACTTCCATATATAATCCCCAATCACATTATCAAAGGGACTTCTATAAAGATATAACCTCCACACTCTATTTAAATGGAAATCTTCCCATGCGTAATCCCTAACCACATAGGAATCCCCTGAGTGTAAGACCATAACATTTCCACTCAATTATCCCCCAAGAAGTTATAATCCTAGACCCATACATCAACCATTATGGAAAAAATATTTCTAATTAAGAGGCACCTCATGGGAATCATTTAGAGTGTAAGCCTCAATCTAGTCATGTTTGCTTATATGGGCCTCCTCCATAGACTTAATCCCAAAACTTACCAAACTATGATGAATTTGATTCCCAAATAAATGAGATATATAGGAATCCTCAGTGAGGTATAAAACCAGAACCCAAATTCAGCCCTAATGTTCTCTAGAAAAAATTCATAGAAGGTTATTTTTTCTCCTTGGATACAAAATCTCATTCAAGTACCTCAGGCCTCCAAAATGGAATCCCCACACCAAAATTTGACTAGGCACCTTCCGCCTAGACTTACCTTCCACGTGATGATAAACTACATGGTTTAGTCCTTATCACATGATATTAAAAGGAAATGTGCCCTATTAAGTGGCACCATGCTACGTGGGTTCTGATTCCTCTCCTAAGGATACATGGGAAACACATTTTATGGGTTTTATCCCAGGATAAAAGAAACATCAATCTCCCATGATGACAAAAAACATCAGAGTGCCTCACAAAATGGATTAAAATCAGGCTCATCCTATTGAATGACCATACAATCTATAATCCATATGTAAAAGGGTACCATTTATGGATAACCTAGAATACGTATAGATCCCTCCATTGATGGAGAACATTAGATACAGATAGATGATTCCAGACCCATTCTTATTCATAATGGATCATTAACTTAGGTTTATCTGCATATGAATACTTGGGAATAAACTATGGATTCATGAAGATATCTTAAATCTATAAGAGTTTCCCAGAATAAGGAATAGTTCTCCCCAAAATGGTGTGATGATCCCAACATCCCATCCTATTGATCAATGTGAGTTCTTAAGTGTCGTTGGCCAAGTTACCTAGTGAACACTTGCCTTTTGAAAGTCAGTCCATGATTATTCATTGATATTAGAGCCATTGGTTGTTTCTAGATCCAATAACAAAACCCATTGGATACTGTTCAAATATTTTCTACCCGACATCAATGATTTCACACAATTCAACCCCTACAATCAATTGTTGGGTGCTATGAATAATTCATCATAAAAAGTCTCCCACAATGATAATTCTCATTTGAGAACTATGTAGAATTTGATTTATATTTGAAACATGATATGCAAGAAGCCTCATTGAGGTAAAATCCCTATATTCATGTCCTTACCACATGATTTTAAATTTCATGGATCGGTCCAGAAACACGATGTTAAAATATGAAAAATGTACTATGTGGGTTTTGATTCTTGTTTTCCTAGGATATGTAGGATGCCTCATAGTTGTCCAATCCAATCTATAGTACACCAACATCCTACCTGGATAGAAATAAACTCAATAGTTCTTGAACATGGCCACAAACATAAGCATAATAAGTAAATAAGAAATTGATAGGGAACTGATGGTATTCACACATTTGTTCTTACTGATGCATGTTTGTAATCAAGTAATTGATATAGAGGCAACCAATTCCATATCAGGGTCTGGGATTGATTTCATGAACATATCTTAAATCTATAAGGGAGTCCTAGAGTAGGAAAAAATCACCCCCACCCTTAATGGGTGAGATGATCCCAACCTTTCATCCTCTCGACCAATACAAGTACCTAAGAATTGTTAGGTCTGAAACCCCAGATAACCACCCACTATTGGAAAATAGGCTTATACCCAGTTATGGATGAGAGAAACACTAGTAATTTCTATTAAGAATGAAAATTCTGACCTGAAATTTATAATTATTCATGAAATGAACCCCTCACAATCAACCATTAGGCCAAACCGAATCCACCTTGACAAGTGTTCAAGGTCATCTCTTTCCCATCACAACAAAAATGGTGAACCCAATATGAAATTATTTAATTATGCCATCCCTTTTATAGGTTAAAAATGAAATATTATTCAATTCCCTTCAAGCATGTATGTTCTGTACTTATTGCACCAAACAATTATGAACCTGACATGTTTCTTTTAACTACGATGAACCGTGAATAAAATGAAGGGACCAACTATTTATCCTTTAACTATTAAAGTTATTAATAAAAAATGTCATATTATATATGATTCTTCTCTAATAAAGTTTCTTATTTCTTCTTCCCAGATGTTTTAGATTTCTTTAAATTTAAATGAAATCATAAAATTCTTCATTTGACTCTGAGATCACTAAACAAGATGTTTTGTCCATGAGGCCTCAACATACACTACTTCCCACACAACGCATCTAGTACCAATTGGTGAAAATATTTTTTTGGGAGTACCATATCCCATCACTAGAAATGGATCATGAAATCCTTTAGATGATGAATTCCCACTATCCATCATTCCCACGATAGGCCATAGGAGTGTATGTCTCCATTGTTTCCAAGTTTATCTTCTTTGGGATACTATCCCTATAGTGCATCGATGTATACCTTTCCTACCTTGAGGAGGGGGATGAGTATAATAATCATATCAACTTAATCTTTCAGTAGCTCATTAGGAGGACTCCCATCCATTCTATTAATTATCACTGATATATGACCATTATTCCATAAGGAGATACAGATGATGTCGTGTCTACACCATCTTTCCATGTTATGGAACCCAATAGAAGATCCTTCTAGGGGAATACAAACAATAAAGCTCCATATAAGGCTTATATCACTAGTACCAACAATCTTTATAAGTCCCACTATTGTATACTGATAGTGTCCTAGAATAAATCCCATATCATCACAATCTAGGAGCTTCTGAATTTTTCACATCTACCCTTGGTGACTATTGAAGCCCAGGATCACCCAATCTCATAGGGATGGGAGCATTTTTATCATAATTTACCTTTGTATCATATTCAATAAGGGAACTGACCCCTCAAATTATACAATGGGCATTGAACCCTAAAAAACATCATGGGAACCTACCCCTATAATGGTACAATGGGAAACAACCCCAAAAATGGTATAATGTCCACTGAACCCTCAAATGGTATATTGGGAACCAACCCCTCAAACGACATCACAGGCTCCAACACGTCAAATTTTGAAATGGGAATCAAACCCTTAAATGGTATCATGGGCATCAACCCTTCAAATGGTAGAATGGGAACTGATACCTAAAATGGTACAATTGGAACCAAACCCTCAAACAGTACAGTGGGAAATGAACCTCCAAATGGTACATAGTGAACCAACCCACCTAATGAGAGACTCCATCGAGGATGATAACCAACCCACTTATGTCTCATTCAATATGATATCAATCATATATGATGACTCTTTATCAAATCCTAATGATCACACTCTTAAAGAGTATAATTATGCACTCCTACAGTCATCTGAGTTATAAGGGGTTGTCCCACCTTCTTCAATGTAATGGGAAAAGAAAGACTCAAAGTTATCATTTCAAAACCTACAAAAGGTGATACCGACCATGTTGGCATTTCAGATGGTAATGATAATGGAGCATATTTCTAGTGGCATTATTAGATTAAATATATGGGATCCACATAATAACTCCCATCATTATCCAATCTTCCTAACACTGAAAGAGGAGAGGGTGTTTTCATGGATCTGTCCGTTCAAACCCTTGAGGGTGACAAGGTAATTTCTACAAAATAAAAAAAACACTCAACACCAATGATCAAATAAGGATCTATAATAAATAAGTGTTTGAATACTCATAAGATCTCTAAATCATAATTATGTACTATTACCTTCATATGGAATCCCAACTTGCAGTGAAGCTCCCCAACCCACAAGGATGGGGGAATTTTTATATTTTGTATCCCATCATCAGGTGAAATCCTTAAATTGTTCCACCTCTCCCCATCCAAGAGGGTTAGGTGAATTTTAATATTTTCCACCTCCTCATCATTTATATCATGGAGAGCATATAACCTTAAATAATTCCACAAAAACTCTAGGAGAATTGTGATATTTTAATCAGTTAGAAGTGATTGTGTCGTCCAAGACTCCCAATGCTTCATCACCTACCCCTAGACCAATAAATAATGTTACTCTATACTTTGGGATACAGACTCAGCCATACACATACATCAATGAAGGTATATATACCATGTGGGATAAGTAGCATGCTCACCCATCTTTTGAATATAGATAATGAAAAGTATATTCCTTCCAATGAAGACATGTTCCCAGAAATTTCATCTAGTCTATATAAAATGGTTTGATAGAGATCCTGACATTTAGAAAGACAAGTGAGGAAAAGATATTAGGTCATGACAATCATTTCCCCTAACATCGATGTCTCACAAACACAATAAAAGGTTATTTTCCTTTAAAGACTAGATTCAAGTCTAGATTCACATGGGGATATTGGAAGCACTTACACCTGAATCCCCTCTCTAGTCATCTGATCACTCTGAATAGGATGAAAAAGTTGTGCAGTAGAACATGAGCCAAATAACTCCTAGGGATAATTGATCATCATTAAATACAATACTGAACAAATCATATTCATTATAAAAATGTATTATCCCCAGGTATATCGACTATACCATGGAAAATGGTTTGATGGAACTGCAAAAAATAAGGAATATGAATGAGGTAGGGTTGACAGACCATGATAACATTTTCCCCTACCATCGACATCTCAGGCACACAATAGGGATCTTATTTGTATTTAAGGATTGGTTAAAGATACCAAAAATTGTAGGCCTAGTGGATTTAAAGGATCCCAAAACTCTGTCAATATTCTTAAGAGTTATCCATGCTCATCTGGAGGATCCACTCCCCTAATAGGTTACTCACACTCATCCTTACCGAAATACATTAAACTACAGAGAGTTCATCCTTACCGAAAGCTATTAAATTGCATAAATTTCATCCTTACTACAAGATGTTAAAGGAAATTTCTATCATCCTTACTACAAGATGTTAAACTTCATGGCCATTTTCCTTACCACAATATGTTATAATGAATGGCCACCATCCATACCACAATACATTAAATTGCATAACTATCTTCCTTATCGCGAGATGTTAAAATTCATGACCATCATCCTTACCTAAAAATGTTAAACCTTATGATTTTCTTCCTTACTAGAAGACGTTAAACCTCATGTATCACATTCTTACCAAAATTCATTACACTAAATGGTTGTATTCATTACTGAAAGATTTTAAAATGCATAGCCATCATCCTTACAAGAATATGATAAACTACATGGCTATTATCCTTAACAAAATATGTTAAAATACATGATCATCATCCTTATTTAAATACATTAAAAAACATGGCTATCATCCTTACTGCAAGATGTTAAATTGATGGATCATGTCCTTACCATGAGGCGTCAAACTATACGGATGATGTACCTTCTATAATAAATTAAAACTAAATGGGTTTTCTAGAATAATTTATGGATTTATTATCACATTAATGAGATATGTAAGGATTATTTGTTCTTATATCCTAGCCTATCCACCAATATTCACATCCTTACCAAATGATGATAAACTGCATGGAACTTGTCTCGGTCACAAGATGAGAAACTGTGTGGCATTTCAATCTCTAGGATAAATCGTCAGTGTCAAGTTGAAATTTTAGTTCCAAAAAGCACCACTGATATAGTACAATATCATTCCTAGCTATATCAAAAAAATTCCTATCCTCATAAGACACCTACTAAGGGGGTTATCCGTCATGTTACATCCCCAAACATTCATATTTCATCATCATGGATACCTTGTCAAATGAAGAAAGATGCAGACCATAGAAAGAAGGATTATATCCATACTAGTTCAAACAAATTCCACTACCATATCTGGGCGGCAAGAATGGGGCATGTATTAATCTACATGTCATTCATAGTTTCCATAAACATATTCTAATGGTGAAAGGAGGATTTGAGCGAGTGTATATCCCCACTTCACTCAAAATCATCAACCAACATATCCTGGAAGTTGAGAGCATAAATGAATAAATTCTTGTACATACCCTATTGAAGGGATAGTGCTCTGTGACAACAGTAGAGGACCTCCTATAGTATATTCTGGTGAGGCATCGGAGATAGTCATATATTCCTATCACTGTAACTATAGGATAAAAACACTCTGATCAGTATAATCAAGTGGCCACTCTAAAGCAAGAGAATATCCTTACTCCTATCTAGGAGAATTTTTAATATATTCTGGTAAAGGATGCAACATAAGGAACATGATCATATCCCCATTACAAATTGAGGCTCAACAAGTGAGAGTTGAACATGCCTCAGGACATGTACATATTACTATTAGAAAAGACAGGTGACATATTAAAACGGTCTAGAATCGATCACAAATCCCTATTTTGGCCAGGGCTAACTGAGTGAGAGTGTCACATGCCTCATGATAGGATTATATAATTATCACAATAAACGATTGGAATTTTCTAAAGGTTTGGAATAATGATCATATCCACGTTCTCTCTAGGGATATCTGAGTGAGAGTGGAACATGCCTAGAGATAGGCTCATAACCCTGTTTAAAAAGACTAGTGAAATACTGAAAGGCCCAAGATCGGTCATATCACCATTCTAGACTAGGATCAACATGAAATAGGGGTACATGTCATGGGTCAGGCTCATATTCTTATCAACAAAGATACTCAAAATATCCCAACATCTTACAGGAGGAGTCTTATATCCCTTTTACCATTCTAGAGGTCTGTTGACATAATCCGACAAGAATTGTATATTTAGAAAGGGCTCAAAATCCCATTCCAATCAGGGCTCACTAAGTAAGAGTGGAACATGCCCCATGATGGGATCATACTAATTTCAAGTAATACCATCGACATATTCCAAAGGACCAGGATCAGAATCATATCCCTATTTTAGATGAGGCCCACCATATGAGTGCAACACATGCCTCAATACATGCTCATATCCCAATCATAGAAGTTCACTGGATTAATCCGGTATCTTCTTATTAGTGGGATTATATTCCCATAGACCCAAAAGGTTATCAATAGTTTCTGAAAGACATCGAAGAGCATGCTTATATCTCTTCTCAACCCAAAAAGTCTGGAAAACATATTTTATCCATGATGTAGAGTGAGGATTATACCCCTAACCTTCTCAACAAAAGGTATCTGTGAGTTTTTTGAGACATATTATTAACACCCCATGGGTCTGTAAACTCTTAAAATGAAGAATAAGGTTATGATTTCTACAATAGTCCTCCTCATTGTAGTGTGGAGATGGGTCATGGGGACTCTTATCTACACATCATTCATGGTCAACCTCCCCATGGTGATATCTCCCACATATAAGGAAATCCTTCCCTTTCCTAGACACCTTCATATAGAGAGGTGCTCAAAAATATCAAACACCTTCATATAGAATGGTGATTTAAAATTTTAGGAACCATTATATATAAAGATCCTCACAATAATGGGGTTAACCATATATAGTGCCCCATAAACCATCACAGGAACTTCACCCAAGTCAGCAGGTGACCCAGCGAGGCAACCTATATAGTATAACCCAGGTAAATAAATATATCTCTAATGAAGAAGAGGGTGAAATGAAGATATGAAGAGTGTTATCCAGAAGCAGCCTCCCAAACATGACCAAACCCATTTCCACTTCCAATTAAGAGATCCCAAACAGGTAAAAAAGGGTGTTCCAATGTTCATTATAACCACAAGATGTTAACATATATGGATTTTATCTTAACCACATGATGTTAAATTGTACAGAGTACATCTTAACCACATGATGTTAGACTGTATGGAGTGCATTCTAACCACAAGATGTTAAAATCTACAGATTTCATCTTAACCACATGGTGCTTAACTGTATGAAGTTCATCTTATCAATATGATGCTAAAAAGTACAGATCCTGTCCTAACCACATGACATTAAACTGTATGGAGTTCATATTATCCTCATGACATTAAAATTTGTGCAGTTCGTGCTAACCAAATGTCGTTATATTATATGGAGTATGTCCTAACCACATGATGTTATAATGTATGGTGTTAGTGCTAACCAAATGATGTTAAAATGTATGTATATCTTACTAAAAACATGATGTTAATATTTATATTGTTTTTCCTAACCACACAATGTTAAAATATATAGATCTTGTCCTAACCACATGAAAATAAACTGAATAGAACACATACTAATTGTATGACATTAAACTGCATAATCATGTCTTGACCCCATGGCAATAAACTATACAAATTCATCTTGATTACATGAAATTAAACTATAGAAGATCATCCAAGTTTCAAGGTGTTAAACTAAACATGATCTTCTTGGAAGTAAGATAATAAACTACACATCATTTCAAGTCCTCATAGAAATACTTTAAACTTCACAATATCTTATGTCCTAACCACATGACACTAAAATATATGGAGAACATCCTCACAAAATGACATTAAACTGAACAAGAATAATGATCTCACTAACGACTCACCAAACATGAGATAGATATGTGCAAAGGAAAGATAAAATACCCACATCCCCATGTGATTGTTAGCTTTACATAGGGAATCCTTCACCCAAGAACTACATGAGGTTTTATTCCTACCATCACATGATACATAGTGATGTCAAAATCTCAACCTTTGGCACATCCTAAATATTTTTTTTCTTTCATATATAGTGATTCTCATCATTTCTTCATGATGTTAAACTGTACAACAAATTTTGTTACCACATGACACAAATATGAACAGATCCATAGTGTTACTTCCCGTTCATTTTAGCTGGCCACATCTTTACCCAAAGACTTTAAAATACATGGATGATTCCGTTTTGGTAAGACATTAAACTGCACTAGTTTTCAAGAACTATGTACATCTGGATTCCCATCTCAATGAGTTATGTAGGGATTCCTTGATCCAATATCATAGTTCATGCACCACATGATGAGAAATTCCTTTTTCTTGTCATTAATATACTCTTTATGGTGAGGATAACCCATTCCATTCCTTATTTATCAAACCGAGAATATCTCACATGATCTTAGGAATTTCATTAAGGTGTTCCCCACAAAAACAAGTAATAAAAACTCATGACAAGTTCATCTTGTCTCTAAACTAATGACCATAAAAGGAACACCAAGAGTACTCGATGTGTGATGTTAAACATAACGGTTGTTGTCCTTTGACTGACATAAAAACAATTCATGTGGCCCTCTCCTGAGAGGACCACAATTTTTGGTTATTGGTCTCTTAAAACCCCAAAATTCTTCAAGAACAACATATGAATTGATTCCCGGTGACACGAGATATGTAGTGACGCCCAGACACTCAACCCTAGGTCCGATCACAAAAATAAGCATAAGGATCCACCCTCTCTACATATAGGCTAGACATACGTAGAAGTCTCCTTACTCAAGAAATATATGTGGATTGATTCCAATTATTGTCATATATGTAGTGACACACATATTTCCAACATTGGGTCTATCCACAATACCCATTTTCAAATCTAAAATCAAATTTTCTTATAGTATGATGTTAAACTACATGGTTCATCAAGAAATACATGTGGTTTGATTCCTATAATCACAGGATACATAGTGACACCTATGTCTCCAATCCTGTGACCAGCTACATAAATCAATAGAAACATGATTCACGCTCAAATTTACCCAAGAGAAGAAGGTGGAACGGTCCTTGTAGTCTAGCTTGGGTTGTCAAATCCTCAGAGACCTAAGAAGTAACCTATAGAAACACACATTCTAAGGACATTTTTTGGATATGAAGTGGCCAACTTGGGTTGATTTTAGATAGATTTAATGGATCACTAATAGATTTATATTAATTCGGATTAAGTTAATGAGTTGATCCTAGGTTATCGCTCAGGGTGGATTGGATGAATTCCTTTTTTAATAAATTTAATTTATTATATTTGAGATGGGTTTACTTAAGAAGATCAAATAACTTCATCACTTACTGATTTAATGCCTACACAACCTAATACTATTTACCTATACACTTTAAGGATCAAAGTTTTGAGCACTCCAAGGTTAAGGCTCGTATTAACACTCTAAATGTGTGACCTTAAATTCAATAAGGATGAAGAGGTTTTAAAATCATCAAAAAAAAATCTCATTTAAAAGAAGTGATTATCCATTAATGGAGTGAGAAATAACATAAAATCCAGACCCTTTATACTCCCTTGGATCAACCCATAAAATAGTTATCCCTATATCGATGACATGTCTTCAACAGAAGCGGGAAGTGGACTTACGAGGGTGGATTTGAAAAAGTAAAAACAACAAGAAAAATTGATCACTCGATCGTTGTGTGATAAATATCACAAAGTATGGTGGGAATAAATTCACACCTTGAACCAACGGTATCAATTTGATATTTAGAATAACATAATAAGAGTAAAGGAAGAACTTTTATTAAGAAACTAAGGTGAATTAAACAACTTACATGAGAAAGAAATGCGATTACAAACACAGAGCGACAACATAACACTACAATGAAACCAAGCACCAAAGATGATCAAATACTCTACCACCACTACCTTAAATATGAATTTAATAAGCCTTGGGCCAATCCTCCAATATTCCAAGTCTTCTCAATTAATTGTGGTAGGCCATAGATTGGTGGAAAGTTGAGGGAGAGTTGATTTTTCCAACCTTGACACGAGGTGGAAGCTAGCTTGCTTTCACCTAATAGATGCGCCTGGAAGACCTTCTAGATGGAAGAATTAGAGTAGGGAATAGAAGAAAACAATGCGGCTCCGGATGTCCCCTAACCGTCTGTAAATTTTCAGCCGAACATAATTTATGGATAACTAGATATGTGTAAAATGGTGGGATGTGTTTCTGGGCCGCAGAATCTGGCCCAGAATTTTATCTTCAACTTCGGCCACCTGAATAAACATCAAAGGAAGCTGCATTATCACCATCTCATGAAGAATAATTTGTTCATATATATGTATTCTATCATCCACCGAAATTTGGGCTTCATTGGGCCTGTATGTTGGGCCCCACATTCTCATCAGTGGGCTGGTGTCCAATCTGCCTTCTCCATAATTGTTTGCATTAAATCCCATTTTGGTGGTCTTCCAATGTGAATCTTCCAACACTCCACAAATATGAATTATTCCCAATATAATTAGAAACCTTAATATTAAAAATTAAAATAATATAGATATCATTGGGTACTTTAAATGATGTTATAAAATGTACCACATAATAGTGCATTTTAAGAAGGAATTACAAACATAATGGGAAATGATGTTCAAAATATAAAACACACTAAAATAGTGTTTAAGAATAATAAAGAACATGAATATTATATATATTAACAATGAATATTATCCTTATTTAGTGTCTAATCACACCCCCTAACTTGAGATTTGCTATTCCCGAGAAAAATGTATCTCAACAATATGAAATTCGAATTCCCTTTTCCAAAAACATTTTAATACACAATGATCACCAAAACCCTTATACAAAACAATCATGAAACCCATAAAAGTATTTTAATACATGATAGTTTCATAAGAATATCTCATTCCTAATCCCATTCCATTGTTCATATTCATTTCCATATTTCATCAAATATCAATTAAGTGTGAGGATGTGTTGTGTATCACAATAGAAATGAGGGATCATCTTTATTCAAGAGGGAAATGATATAAGTGCTAGGTTGAAACATATTTCAATATTAATATGAGTATTAAATTTTTTTGTTGTATTTTTTTTATTTTTTTATTTTTTTTGCAATTTTTCCATGGTAATTGAAATTGCACTCAAAAGAGTTAACCCCTGTAGCGAGACTTTTCCGATGACTCTCAGGCTTAAAGAAATTAGGGAACCAAGTGAATCCCACATACTCAGGCATCATATCATGTTAACTCAATAAAAAAAATGCAATTACCAAAAATAGAGATAAAATGAAAAACTCTGGGCCAGAAAACTATGGAGTCACGATCCCCAAGTGCCGAAATCCATGCATTAGGTCATTTAATTGCTCTACGTGAAAATTTATTGTTTTTTATTTAATTTTTTTATTG
The DNA here is from genome assembly GCA_963277665.1 of Viscum album. Classification (NCBI taxonomy): domain Eukaryota; kingdom Viridiplantae; phylum Streptophyta; class Magnoliopsida; order Santalales; family Viscaceae; genus Viscum; species Viscum album. The sequence goes on along the minus strand of OY728134.1, from coordinate 1,512,856,528 downwards.
AATACTCATACTAAAACTAAAATGATCACCAAACCAATTCTATTTATTTGGGGGACCCCATTAACTCAAACTAATACCCCACTATCCAAAGGACGTGCATTGTGATTTTCTTTTATTTTGATGAGAATATAAACCATGAAATATCAAATTAGATAGCCACATTTTCCAAAATCTTTGCTTATGAAATTATAAATGGATTAAAATAAAAATCATGTAATGCTGAATTATTTGATATTCAGTTTCAAAGTTTTTAATGTGTATTATCATGTTCAAAGTTAAAGGAATTTTTCCTTCCATTTACACACATTTTTTTCAAATGATTTTTTTTCACAAAAGCATTTTTTTTTTATTTCATCTCCCCCCCAACATAGAATAACACTTTCCCTAGTGTTTTAGGAAATGAAAATTTAGAAAGAGTAGAGGCAGATAAGGGAAGTTCAAAAAGGAAATTGAAATATGAGGATCATGGAATGAAGTCACCTGGTGGTTGAAGTTGAAGTTCTTACAGCTCCAATTTAATCCCTTGATCTCGATGTCACTCTGAGAATTCCCTAGTGGAGATAAAAAAAACAAAAAAAACTATATATATATATATATAATAAAGAAGTAAAATATAAGTATATATAATAAAATTATAGAATAAGGAAGCACAAAAAATCCATAGGTTAGTGGTAAGCGCGCGCCCCTGTATCCCCTCCGTCCCAGATTTGATTCCCCATGGCTTCGCCGGTTGTGACGGGGTTTGACCCACGACCAACGACGTGTCCCTTATTATTATTATTATATTTTTATTTATTTATTTATTTATTTTTATTTTAAACTACAAACACATAAAATAAAATAAACTGATAATACATTGTATTCTTTTTAAATTTCTGGGTAAGGTATTATTCAAGGATCACACCATGCGACACAGATGAATATGGTGCTCCCCTATCATACCCATCCATACTCATAATAGAAGAACAGGTTAACAATCAATATTTTTTAATTTTTAAATATGAAAATGATTCATTAATCCCATTTAAAATATAAAGTTGATTAAATCAACAAAATGATTGGAAACATCTAAACCATGGGTTACCTCCCATGCAGTGATTTGTTTAACATCGATAGCTCAACTTGGACCCCTAATTGATTAATTATTTTCATCATCTAAGGTAGGTTCACACAATTCTTTATCAACTTCGTGTTTTTGGAATGTTTTTATGAATGTTTTGACTCTATGATCATTAACTTTAAAGGTTTGACCATTGGTGGGATCTTGAATTTCTACAGCCCCATGGGGGTACACCTTATGCACTATGTATGGACTTGAACATCTAGACGTCAACTTTACTGGGTGTAAATGAAGTTTAGAACTATACAAAAGAATAGGTTTACTCAGTACAATGTGTTTGATTTTAAGATTTCGAGATTGGTAGGCTTGTATTTTAGCTTTATTGATCCTTGAATTTTCATAGGCCTCCATCCAAAGTTCTTTAAGTTCATTAAGATCTAATTTCCTTTTTTGTTTCAGCCAATGAGAGGTCATAATTCAATTTCATAATTTCCCAAAAATCCTTATGTTCAATCTCCACTAGCAAATGGTATGCTTTACCATAAACCAACCTATATAGGGACATTCCTAAAATGGTTTTATATGCGGTTCGATAGGCCCAAAGAGAATCTAAGAGTTTCCTTGACCAATATTCCTAGATGGTTTAACATTTTTCTCAAGAATTTGTTTGATTTCTCGATTGGCTAACTCAGCTTGACCATTGGTCTTTGGGTGGTAAGAAGTGGACACTTTGTGAGAAATTCCATACTTGTCCATTGGTGATGAGAATGGACTATTGCAAAAATGAGTTCCGTGATCACTAATGATAGCTCTAGGAATTACAAATCTAGAGAATATGTTTTCTTTTTGGAATCTAATCACAGTTTGATGATCATTGGATTTTGTGGGAATGGCCTCAACCCATTTTAAGACATAATCAATATCTAAGAGAATGTAAAGATATCCCCTAGAGTTTGGGAAGGGACCCACGAAATCAATTCCCCAACAATCAAATATTTCAACCACTAAGATTGGAGTGAGTGACATTTGATTCCTTTTTGTGATGGACCCTACTTGTTGACACCTCGGAAAACTATGAAAAAATGTGTAGGAGTCCCGTGAGAGGGTGGGCAAGAAGAGGCCACATTGAAGAATCTTAGCAGATGTTTTCTTAGAGGAAAAGTGACCTCCACATGCCTCATTATGACTAAATTTAAGGATGGAATCTTTTTCTGATTCTGGGACACACCTCCTAATGACTTGGTCAGGGAAGAACTTATAGAGGTATGGATCATCAAACACATAGTGTCTAACATCATAAAGGTATTTCCTTCGAGCTTGAGATCCTAAAATGTTTGGGATGATTTCTGTAACAAAGAAGTTGTCTACGTTGGCATACCATGGGCAGTCACCCATAGAGTATAGGTGTTCATCAGGGAATGATTGAGACACAAAAAGGTGATTTGAGTTGTCTTTTAATTCCATCCTAGAGATATGATCAGCTACAACATTTTCAACACCCTTTTTATCTTTGATTTTGAGGTAAAATTCTTGTAAGATAAGAACCCACCTAATCAGTCTAGCCTTGGAATCTTGTTTTTTGGAAGAGGTATTTTAGTGCAGAATAGTTAGTGAACACGGTGATGGGGGATCCTAAGAGGTAGGACCTAAAATCCTCTAAGGAAAACACAATATCAAGTAACTCCTTTTCAGTGGTGGTGTAGTTGATTTGGGAATCATTTAAGGATTTTCATGCATAAGAAATGACATAAAGAGTTTTATCACAACATCTTCCTAACATAGCTCCTACAAAAAAGTGAATGGAATCACACATAAGTTCGAAAAAAAGGTTCCAATTTGGAGATTTCATAATTGGTGGAGAGGTGAGAGAGGATTTCAGGGTTGAGAATGAACCCTCACATCTTTCTGTCCAAACAAATGGAGCATCCTTTACATGGAGAGCACAAAGGGGAAATGAGATTGAACTAATGTACTTGATGAATCTTCTATAGAAACAAGCATGTCATAATAAAGACCTCACTTCCTTTACAATTTTGGGTGATGGAAGGTGACAAATGATGCCAACCTTGGCTTTATCAACTTCAATCCCCCTACCTGAGACTAGATGGCCTAGAACTACCCCTCTTTAACCATGAAATGGAATTTTTACCAGTTTAGGACCAGATTCTTTTCTTCACATCTTGAAAAGACTCTCTCCACATTCCTTAGACATTTCTCAAATGTATCCCCAAACACAGAGAAGTCATCCATAAAGACCTCAAGAAAATCCCCTACCATGTCTGAGAATATTCGCATCATGCACCACTGGAAGGATCCAGGGGCATTGCATAACCCTAAGGGAATGCGTTTGAAAGCAAAGGTGCCGAATGGCCATGTAAATGTAGTCTTCCCTTGATCCTATAGGGAGAACTCAATTTTATTATACCCTGAGTACCCATCTAAGAAACATTAGAAGGCATAACCTACCACTCTCTCAAGGACTTGGTCAATGAATGGTAAGGGGAAATAGTCTTTCTTTGTGAATGAGTTTATCTTCCTATATTCAATGTAGACCCTCCATCCATTGCTCACCCTAGTTGGAAGAATCTCTCTATCCTCATTGGTTACCACTGTGATTCCATCATCTTTTGGAACCACTTGGATTGGGCTCACCCATTCACTCTCAGATGTGGGATATATGATACCATATTTTAACAATTTTAGAAGATCTTTTCTTACTACCTACATGAGATTAGGACTGAGTCATCATTGAGATTGACGACATGGCTTTGAATCAGATTCCAGAACAATCCTATGAGTCCCGATAAGTGGGCTAATCCCAGGAATATCAGACAGGGTCCAACCAATGGATTTCTTATGTTTCCTAAGGACATATAGAAGCATCCTATCATCATTGGATTCAAGAGAAGAATAAATGACAATAGGATGTGTTTGATTTCTTCCTAGGAAGGCATACTTGAGTGAAGCAGGAATTTCCTTCAATTCAAGATCAGGTTGGTTCAGAATTTCATCAGAAGATTGGGACATTATATCAAGTTCAATTTTATTTCCTAGAGTTTTAGATAAGATTGATTCCCCACATGTAGAAGTTTCAGCTACTATATTGGCTTGATCAGATTTAGGGAAGGAATTTGGAGTGGTCTCCATGAAAGTGGTTTCCTGAAAGGTTTCACTGATTGTTGGACCTAATACTTCATCATAAGAGAAATTTGAAAATGATTCAAGCCAAGGAGATAAACTTCCTTCATGTGAACAAAGGAAATCAATCTCCTCCTGACTTAAACATCCATTAAATATTCCTTGATGTTCTATGGATTCATTATCAATGATTCCTATCATGTTTACTTCACGAATGTCCTTATAATCCCCTATTTGTGAACTTACATTATAGATGTTTAAGTCTAGACTTATGTTTCCAAAGGTGATGGTCATGTTCCCATTTTGGACTTGGATAATAGAGTTGATTGTTTCATGTAAAGGACTACCATGGATGATTGGGGTTTGTTCCTTATTTTCTAATCTTGGATGGTTGTCAAGGAAAATGAAATCAGTAGGGTAGATGATGTTTTAAACCTTTACCAGAATGTCTTTTAAAATCCCCTTTGGAACCCTAATTCTACGATGAACAAGTTAAAGTGTGACATATGTGGGTTGGAGAACTTCTAGGCCTAACTAGCAGTACATAGAATAGAGGATGAGATTGAAACTAGCACCTAGGTCACAAAATACCTTGACAAATTTTCTATCTCATAGTTCAACATTGATGTAAGGGAAACCTGGGTCTCTCAACTTATGAGTAATGGTCCCTTGAGTGGTGGTACTCAAATTATCTACCAAAAGGACATGGTTTTTATGTGAAAATATTATTTTTAAATTTCACAAGTCCTTAAGGTACTTTGAGTAGGCAGGTATGGTTTGGATTGCATCGAGAAGGGGAATGTTCAACTTAACTTGTGAGAAGATTTCACTCAATGTTTAACTCAATTCAGGCTTCATTTTCCCCCCTCATGCATTGAGGAAATAGTGCGGGTTGTGGGGTTGTTTGTTGAAGAGTTGTTTCTTGGAAAATTTTATCGTGTTTTTCAATTTGATCATTTGGTTAATTTGAATTTTCATCCAAGATTGAATCTTCAGATGGGTTCTGTATTAGTTTTTCATGTTTCTCAATCGATTTCCCACTTCTTAAAATAGTCATAGCCTTTAATTGTTCATGAGTTGTTTGAGTACAACTTGACTATCCCCTTAATTTTGAGGATGGTACTTCCTGAGTAGGCAAGGGTGACTTTCTAGTTTTGATGGTTTGAAGTTCTAGTTTTAGGGAAGAGACTTATGAGTTCATTATTTCCATTTGTTTGCACATTTGTTCTAGTAGGCTTTGTGGAACAGTTTGGGTTGGTGCTTGAGAAGATTGGTTTATCCCAGGGAGATATTTTGGAGGTGGGATGGTTTGTTAAAAATGGACCGGTGGTTGTTGGTATTTTATAGGTTGGGTTTGGAACTGGTTATGGGTTTGGTAGTTCTGATGGGGGTAAGTATTTTGTCCCTGTGGTTGTCTAGGTTGTTGGTTATCTTTCCAGTGGAAGCCTGGGTGGTAATTATACCTTGGGTTGAAGTTGTTTTGGTATTGAGGATTTTGAAAGTTCAAAGAATTTACTTCCTCTTGGGGTCCTCCTAAAATAACTTCCTTGATGGATGGAATGGTTGGGAAATTTTCTGTCTTATGGTCATGTTTTTCACAAATTGTGAAAACATGGTGTACAGTTTGGATTTCATGGACTTTCCTGAGGTCCATCTCTTTGACCTTCCTAGAGAGTGATGTGATTTTAGCCCTAAGTCTTTCCTATTTTCCAAGTGAATGAATTCTAGTAGTTATTTGTGGATTTTCAGAATAAGGTGAAGTTCCCCATGTCTGGTTTTGTTCAGCCAGGCTTTCCAGATACTCGTAAGCATCATTTGGGGCTTTGTTTTAAAGGTTCCATTACACATCATGTCAATGAATTGTTTGTTCCCCGGAGACAACCCTTCATAAAAAATTCCCACTTGTTCAGGTATAGAAAAACCATGGTGTGGAAACATGTTTATATTGTCCGTGAACCTCTCCCATGTTTCATAGAATGACTCTCCCTCTTTTTCAAAAAATCTTTGGATGATCTATTTAAGTGCAATTATTTTGTGGTTGGGAAAGTATTTTTTGTATAATTATCATTGTAATTGGTCCCAAGAGTTTATGAATGATGGTATCAAATGTTTTAGACAATTTTTAGCTTGATCCTTTAAAGAAAAAGTAAATATCCTCATCTTATCTGATTCTAGTTGATGTGGGGGACACATGGTTTCAACAATGTCATTGAACTCTTTAATGTAAACGTAGGGCATCTCGGAATCCTTTCCATCGAATATGGGAAGGTGGTTTAAGACATGGGGTTTAAATATGTAGTTAGAATATCTTAGATAATTGTGTCTAATTCAAGAGGGGGCATTGGTCTAGGCAGGTGTGAGGTAGTCATTCATGGTTTGATCAACTACATTCTCCAAGTTTGGGGCTGCCTCATTTGGGTTTCCATTTTGGTTCCCACATGGGTTTATGAGTTGGTTTTTTTGAAGACCTTACATTGAAATAGGTTCAATTTTTGACTCTAGAGTATTATGGAGATTAGGATCTAATGGAAATAGTTCCCTTGGTGTACTTGACTCCCCAACCCCAGGACTATCCACCCTAACTAGATGTTTTGATTGATCGTGGGTGTAGGCGGACATGCGCCAAAAGAATAAAAATGAGAAAGGGACAAGATAAGAGAATTTGGATGAGAAAAGAAGAAATGGGGGAGAATAGAATGGGTGTTTATATGACTTACTTGGGTCCATTGAAATGATGCCAAAATTTTATTCACTCTCAAATTTACTCAAGAGAAGAAGGTAGAACGGTCCTTGTAGTCTCTCTTGGGTTGTCGAATCCTCAGAGACCTCAGAAATAACCTATAGACACGCACATTCTAAGGACTATTTTTGGATATGAAGTGGCCAAATTGGATTTATTTTAGATTTTTTTAATGGATCACTAACAGATTTATGTTAATTCAAATTAAATTAATGATCTGGTCCTAGGTTATCGCTCGGGGTGTATTGGATGAATTCCTTTTTTAATGATTTCAATTTATTATATTTGAGATGGGTTCATTTAGAAAGATCAAACAACTTCATCACTTACTGATTTAATGCCTACACAACCTAATACTATTTACCTATACACTTTATGTTTCAAAATTTTGAGAACTCCAATGTAACGGTTCGTATTAGCACTTGAAATGTGTGACCATAAATTCAATAAGGATAAAGCGGTTTTAAAATCATCAAATAAAAATCTCATTTAAAAGAAGTGATTAGCCATTAACGGAGTGAGAAATAACATCAAATCCAGACCATTTCTACTCCCTTGTATCAACCCATAAAATAGTTAGCCCTCCATTGATTACATGTCTTCAATGGAAGCGGGAAGTGGACTTATGAGGGTGGATTTGAAGAAGTAAAAACAACAACAAAAATTGATCACTCAACCGTTGTGTGATAAATATCACAAAGTATGGTGTGAATAAATTCAAACCTTGAACCAATGGTATAAAAGTGATATTTATAAGAACATAATAAGAGTAAAGTAAGAACTTTTATTAAGAAAATAAGGTGAATTAAACAACTTACATGAGAAAGAAATGCGATTACAAACACAAAGCGACATCATAACACTACAATGAAACCAAGCACAAAAGATGATCAAATACTCCACCAAAACTACCTTAAATAGGAATTGTTTTAATCATTGAGTATATCATACAATATTAAAAGTCTCAGAAATTAATTTTTGTAGGCCATAGGAGGGTGGAAAGTTGAGGGAGAGTTGATTTTTCCACCCATGACCCAAGGTGGCCTCCAGCTTGCTTCCACCGAACATATTCACCTGGAAGACATTATAGATGACCGAATTTGAGTAGGACATAGAAGACAAAAATAAATATCCAGATGTCCCCTAACTTTATGTAACGTTTAAGCCAAAAATAGTTTATGGTTAAAGAGATATGTGTAAAACGATGGGCTGTTTTTCTGAGCTGCAGAATCTGGCACATAATATTTTCTTTAACTTGGGCTGCCTGCATACCCACAATGGAAGCCAAATTATCACTGGATCTTGAAGAATAATTTGTTCATATATATTTATTCTAGAAGCCCACGAAATTTGGGTTTCATTGGGCCAGTATGTTGGGCCCTACATTCTCATCAGTGGGATGCTGTCCAATATGCCTTCTCCAGAATTGTTTGCATGAAATCCCATTTTGGTGGTCTTCCAATGTGGATATTCCAACACTCCACAAATATGAATTGTTAGAAATATAATTAGAAACTTGAAAATTAAATATGAAAATAAAATCAAGATCATTGGGTACTTTAAATTATGTTAAAAAATGTACAACATAATAGTGCATTTTAAGAAGGAATTACAAACATAATGTGAAATGATGTTCAAAGTATAAAATGAACTAAAATAGTGTTTATGAATAATAAAGAACATGAATATTATATATATTAACAATTAATATTAGCCTTATTTAGTGGCCAATCAAAATAATTACCACATCGTTTTATGGGTCAGACCTACGTAGTTTGTTTTCCATTCATAAACAACGAATGGCTTGATTCCTTTCCTCACAGGATACAAAGTGATGCTTGGATCCCCAATCCTGGACCTAGATACAAAAAATGATAAAACGATTCACCCCTTGGAAATAGGGTTTGAGGCATACAATACGAATATTTCTATATATGAGTCATATAGATGAATGGATTGTTTATAAGGGTAATATATCTTTCACATTTTTTCACACTAGTCCCCACAACCTTATTGCACGACGTTAAACTACAAGAAAAATGTCATGGTCACATGAAATTAACACTGCACAATAAAAAAATCCTAAACACATGTCGTTAAACTATAAGGAATATTTTCTTACAGTAATATGTTATACTTCAAAGTAAAATACATCCCCAACACATGAAATTAAAATGTGTAGGCCATCACCCATTATCATTCATATTTAATGTATTGTAAGATCCTTACCCCAATCAACCAGAGTATGGGGTGTTTCCTTTATATTTTGAAGCACCTAAATCCATATAAAATACTTTATGTCATGACTGCCTTAGGTTTCCTCAAACCATCCATGACCCTTTTAAAGGAAATGATATCTCTTGGTTTGGAAATGATATTGATGTAGAGGGGCTTAAATCCACCAACCAGAGGCATCTTAGGCCAATATAAAGGGATTTATAATTTTTCTGATCCTGATGTCACCATGATAGAACATAGCACCGAATGGTGTTCTAGGTCACCCCCAACATGATTTTACCATATCATTACTCATGACATGAGAACCTCAAGCTATGATTTACATTATTTTCATCTCTTGCTCAAAAGGATGTTGGAGTGCTCTTTACCCTAGTAATCCTAATTAGGTTCTTGTGAAACATAACCTATATGAGGTCAATGTGCATAATGACCATAAACTACATACACATTTCTCTAAGATGTATGACCATAAACTCTAGCCTTTAATGGTCTAAATCGCTAGACCTTAAAATACCATTGATAGAGACAAAAAACTTTTCAGGCTAAAATACCATGAAGGGAAACTTGAAAAAAATCAAGTTTTCTCTCTCTAAACTATTCACCTCCAAAGTTTTGTAAAAAATAGGGCACAAATAAAAAAGGCATAAATCTCATAGGGTCCACTTTATGTCCCTAGTAAAAGAAAATTTATGCTCGTTGGAACCCTAGTCCTGGAAAAAGTTAAAGTAATGGGTTTTCACATATTTTTATCGTGATAACTTGTTCACTAGGTGGTGAAGTTTTTTTAGGGTACTCAAAACCATCTTGAATAATACATTTTACATAAATCAAACATTATGGTTTGAGAACCTTGGGACATCAAAAACCTTTCATGGTCCGTTAAAAGAAAATGAGATATCTTAGTTTTTTCATTCTATTGATGTAGAAGGGATTAGATCCACCAACCAAAGACACCATGGTCCATTATAATGGGATTTCTGATTCTAGTGATCCTAACAACGTCGTGGAATCACCCAGCTTTGGAGGGTGTTTTGGGTCATTCTCAACATGATTTTCACATTCCTTCCATGTGACTTGAGCACTTTGGTCCATGATTTACAATTCTCTTAACAAGAATATTCATGAAGATTTGATATCCTTTATGTTACGTCACCGTGTTTTGTAACCTTTCTAAATATAGGATTGAGGCACTCCATTACCAAGCCTTTGATGGCCCATATCTCATGAATTGAAATCACAAGGCGTAGGGATCGATCTTCAAATAATTAGCTAAATTTTGAAAGGGTTCTAGAGCCCTTATTGGATAGCTTTTATTCCATACCCAACTTCATTATTCTAACTCTCAAGTCTTCACAAATATTCCATGGACCTCGAGGAAGAGTTTGGATCACAACAAATTGACCATATATGTAATCCATATGGAATCATGAATAAGGGCTTTGACATACCAATTAAAGGTATCTCCTCCTTGAATGAAAGGAACTACAATCCTCACGAGGCCCGATTACACCCCAACAGAACCTAAAACCTTAGGTTTTCTTGGGTCATCCTTGGTTTGTATTCCCTATTCTATTACCTATCTATTCAAGCTCCTTGAAATATGATTTGAATTCCTCATATTTAAATTATCTAGGTTCGCCTAGTTTCTATATATTTACTCAACCATATTACCCCTATAATTCATCTATAACCCTTGGAAAAGTGTGGAGACCCCTTTTTTTGTCCATGATAGTGATACATAAGGGATTTGAACTTCATAACATAAGTATCTAATCATTGCAAGAAAGGAAATAAAATCCTCGTGAGCCCTAAAAATACCATGGAGGAACCCATAACCATAGGGATTTTTGGGTCATCCTTGGAATGTATACCCCATTTCATAATCAACAATTATGTCCTGGAAGAAAGCCTATAAACTGCATAGTATCTCAAGGTCTAAGCTAAAAAACTTAAAACTATTTCACATCAATGGTCCAAACTAGAATACCTTAAAATATGGAACAAAAGAGGTCCAAGCTATAAGACCTTATATTACAACATATCAAAGTTCTGAGATAGAATTCCATAAATTACATTACAACAATGATATGAGATAAAAGAGTCTAAACTACAGTGTAGTGATGGTTCAACTTGGAAGACCTTAAAGAATCCAACTAAAAGAGACATAATTCTTGCGAGGATGAAAACCCTATATAGTAATGTTGAGAAAAAGTCAAGTATCTTCTCACTGGATGTGTACTTTGTGTGATACTGGCAATATTGAGATTTTATAAAACTGAATAGGAACAAAAAATAGGCGAGGTCGAAAAATTGTAATACGGTGACCTAAGTGAAGGAAATGTCCATTCTTGCTAAGTCTTCCACCATATGAAGCTTAGGAAGATATTAGGGGAAAATAGATAATGTGATAAAAAATATTAGGGGGAAAACCATATGGATTTAGTAAAAATTATGCTATGCTTACTAAGTCCCTTGAAATAGGATGAAGTTATATCATTCTCCCTCTCAGATGGAAATTGTACCCAAATTATCCTTACAAATTAGACGATCTCAATAGGACTAGAGTAGGTAAATCAATGAGGAATCTCATGTCGGTGGGAATTCATGATCATTTCTCTAGAGAAACCTACTGAAATTTAATCACTCAAATCTAGTTGATTGGATCTATTTTCTATTACACACAATGGATGTGTATTATGTATAATCTAAGAAACGTCTCCACTAGAACATGGATCTCTACCTAGGATTTCTTCATAAGACAGTGAAATCCCCCTTCCTACTTGTGAGATATTTTTACATAAGGAAATTCATTATAGAGGTCTTTGTATATGAACCTATGTTCTCTATGCATGAGTTCGATCTAAGCAGTTGTATATTTCAGAACTATATATGTCATGATTCTCATTCTCATGGGATACATAGTGACATCCAATCACCTTAATTTGTATCTGACCAAAAGTTCATTTTTACCCAATCTATGTTCTATTTTCAAATTTATACACATTAATGTTTTTGGGTTTCAATTCCCCAAGCCAAAGCCACCTCATATCTTGGATTTATCCAAGCACTCATGGTCAGAATCCCCCCTCTCGGGGGAACTATGAATTCCTTTTTCATCATACTCAGGACATATCATCTCTAGAAGCTCAATATCATAACCCTTCAAGTGTTTAGATATGCAGAAAAGTTATCTATGTTTACCTTATAATCATATTATTTCATTCTGAAAGAATATCATTCTAAGGGGGCATTTTGTTGGCACCCATAATTTTGCATCTTACACTTTGTCATTCAATAATTCAAATGTTTAAATAATATGTGGAAATAAAAATATATCTTGTATGTAATAAATAAAGAATTGTCTAGGGCTTGGATATAAGGGCATACATTTTGGCCTTTATTCATATATGGAAATCGTTCCTTCGTTGGCCATAAATTTTGCCAATCTACTATCCTGCTAGACCATTGATTGACCACAAGACTATGTGGGACTAGATTCAACCATTTCCAGTGAGAGACTGCCCGAGCTAGCCATAGGATTGCAGCATAGTGCCCGTAAGCTGTGAGCCGGCCCATGGTGTGCATTCCCAAAGGCACACATAGCGTGGGCTGAGTGTTGGTAAAGAAGGGAAAGTGAAAAATGCAAAAACAATTGAAAAGAGAATGCATAGTGGAAATAAAATTGTTCCCCCCAAATAAAATGGATACAGAATGACCCGAAATTAAATGTGCAGAAAAAAATCTGGCATCAGAAATTTTTACATGGAGAACTCGAAAGGGAAAAACAACGAGACCTAGTCCAGAAAGAGGAATCCACTAAAATGAAGATGTACATGGTAGAGGCTCCCAAAAAATAGAAGGAATCTCAAATGTAATACTCTCCGATGCAGAATAAAAATGATCATCAATGAAAGGAGATCACCAAATTGGCTATTCTATTGACATTGTGGATGTCCTGTAAAAGCCTTATCATTTCCTCCTTTTATAGCAAAACAATCAGCATAAAGATGTGTCACCCCGTCAAAAACGCGTCTTCTCATGAATTAATTCACGCAGTCTTGAACAGCATTAATAACATCTCATTAATAGAGAAATTGTGTGGTGATCTAATTGAGGAGGCGTTACGCAGTGCACCAACCAGAAAGGCACCCAACACTGAGTACCCGTAGGGCCGAATACTAGGTGCTGGTATGTGTGGGTGCTACGGGTGATGAACCTCATTTTCAACTTAATGGAGCATCATCCTCTAAATGACTTATAAACTGGAGGAAAGAGGAAGCGACATTTGGATGAGGTATGGGATTTTTTTGGTACTATTCACACGATTGAATCCCAGCCACTCGATCACCCGATCGACCGATATCATCCTTCCATTTTAAATTCTATGTGGTGAATTTGAATCTCGTGATCCCACGCTTCACATAATTGAAATACTTTCAATCCTGTGAAGCTCGAAAATCCATATTCAACCTTCCAACACACTGTTTTGATGTCGCAATACACTCCCACCACTCCCTCGACATCACAGCCATCTCCAGTCCTTCGATTGATATCCGAACAAGCCTGAATCAAACAAAATTACATCATGAAATTCAGTTTTCATTTCATTGAGAAAAAAATGTCCTTGTGAGACCCAGTCGTGAGAGCTTCCACCCATTCATGAAGCTATAGAACGACGATATTTTATTCATGCGAACGAGCGAACCTCACTCCTTGACATGCGACTGTGATACCCATGTTTCCTATACAAGCTGAGAAGTTTTAGAGGAATAGAATTGGAACAAAACATAAAGAAGATTTCAAGCTTTGTATTTCAAAATAATTTTAGACCACAATTACATCAATTTATAGACCCACAACATTAAATGCAGAGCATTTATTTTGGTACAAAGAAAGACCAAATCATTAAATGCAGAACCATTATGATGGTACAAGGAATGACCTAACATTAAATGCAGAGAATTTATGATGATAAAAATAACAAAATATTAAATAAGAAACATTATATACATTCAAAGAAAATAAATGGAGGTGGACCCATGGAAGGAAAAAATGTGCATGTAATAAATGATGCCAGAGGAAACAATGCAGGAAGCTTTGACTCGGGGTTTTTGTTTTCAATTCCAACAGTCTCCCCATCAAACCAAAACTGGCTTCATTCTGAGCATCATTCTGAGTTTTTTTAATTCATATGTCAGTAATTCCTTTGTGAAAATATCATCCACCTATTCTATATAATGACAATATTCCAATTTTATCATTTCCCGCTTCACATGATCTCTCAGAAAATGGAACCGGGTATAAATATGTTTTCTTCTTCCATGCTGCACCAAATTTTTGGCAAGTTCAATCGCTGACTTGTTATCTACATATATCACTGTGTATCTATCCTACGAATGCTTAATCTCATTTAGAATATTTCTCAACCAGATTCCTTCACAAAAAGTGGATGATCCCGCCACGTACTCTGCTTCACATGTAGACAAGGCGACCACACTTTGCTTCCTTGAATTCCATGTGGAAGTAGTCGATCCAAGAAAAAATACATACCCAGTGGTGCTTTTTATTTCATCTAGGTCACCTCCCCAGTCACTACTTGAGTATCCATGAATATTTTCTTCTTCATTGTATGGATAAAAAAGACCCAAATCCATCATTCCTTTAACTTACCTGAGGATACGTTTTTCCTCTAGACAATGCGACTCTTTTGGTGCTTCCATGTACCTACTTATAACCCCAACACTATAGATAATATCAGGCCTTGTGATTGTGAGATACCTCAGGTTTTCAATCAGACTCTTGAACAGAGTTGATTCAACACTTATTCCTTATCCATTTTTTTCAGTTTTAAGCTCACTGCCACAGGTGTGTTTACAACATTGCAATTGGACATCTTGAGTTTTTCAAGAAACTCCTTAGCATACCTCTTCTGAGAAATATAGATGCCTCCATGTTGTTGCTTTACTTAAATGCCCAGAA
The DNA here is from genome assembly GCA_963277665.1 of Viscum album. Taxonomy (NCBI): domain Eukaryota; kingdom Viridiplantae; phylum Streptophyta; class Magnoliopsida; order Santalales; family Viscaceae; genus Viscum; species Viscum album. The sequence continues at coordinate 1,512,841,373 of OY728134.1, read as the reverse complement.
AGAAGGACATGAGACCTCTATCAGTCATCTAGAACTCCTTGAACATATCCTCCTTGAAATCATCGAACATCTGTCAACTATTACCTGTAAATAGAAAATCATCATCATACAAGAATACAATGATTATATCTCCACAATCATTCTTCTTGATGTAAACTACATGCTCATATGGATATTTGGTGAATCCATTCTCTCAAAGATGGCTGTCAATGCATGCATTCTATGGATGAGGAGCCTTCTTCAACCCATAAAGATATTTCCTTAGTTGATACACTTTTCCTTCCTCCCCTTTCATAACAAAGCCTTTAGGCTGGTCTACATAGACCTCTTCCTCTAGAATTCCATTCAGGAATGCAGACTTCACATCCAATTGGTAGATCATCCAAATGTGATGAACATAAAGGGAGATAATAATTCTCACAGTGTCAAGTCAAGAAAAAGGAGCAAATACATCTTCACAGTTCGCCCCATACTTCTGTTTATACCCCTTTTCTATGAGCCTTGCCTTGTACGATCAATTTCACCATCAACATTTTGCATGATCTTGTACAGCCATTTAACACCAATGGTTTTCTAGATATAAGGAAGTGTGGTCAGCTCCCATGTGTCATTTTTCTCTATGGAACAAATTTCTTCTCCCATAGCCATTCTCCAACATTCTTCCCTCATAGATTCCTGAAATGTCAGAGGCTCATGATCTGCATACAGGCAAAAAAGATTTACCTTTTCGTTTTTCTCATAAATGTTTCTTAAGATTTTCATTTTTATGGGCACCATGGGTGAGGATGACCTCACCAAATTTTTAGTTGATGGAGTCCTTTCAGGAGTGAGGGAATGTCCTCATGGACTTCTGTGTACTGAAGATACTCCTGGGGAAGGTGTTTCTGGCGTTTGCAACTGAGGATCATTCCTTTCTTCAAGATCTTCTGTTTCTACTGGAATATCCTTTTTTTTTATTCCTCATTCCATTTCCAAGCTTATTCCTCACTAATTACCACATCTCTACTCACCACTAATTTGTTGGTTAGTGTATTTTAGAGAGTATAAGATTTAGACTCTTTGTCGTAGCCAATGAAGATGCACTTTTCACCATGATCATTAAGCTTCCTTCTTATCGCTTCTAGAAGATGATCGCAGGCAACACACCTGAAGATTCTTAGGTGTGCTATGGTCGGTTTGTAACCACTCCAAGCCTCTTGTGGTGTCAAGTTTCTAACACTATTGGTTGGGCACCGATTGAGTAGATAGGCAGTGCATGACACTGCTTCCACCCAGAAGTTCTTTGGAAAGACTTTCTCCTTTAGCATGGTCCTCGTCATCTTGAGGATGGTGCAATTTTTCTTTTATGAAATTCCATTCTACTGTGGCATGTAGGTAGTAGTATATTGTTGCTTGATGCCTTGTTCCCTGCAAAAATCCTGTAATGCATTTGAAGTGTATTCTCCACCTCTGTCAGATCTGAGAACTTTGATTCTATAACCACTTTTAGCTTCAACAAAACTTTTAACATTTAAAAGATTGCAAATGAAAAGGATTTCTTTGAGGAAATACACCGAGAGTTTCCTGCTAAAATCATCAATGAATGTAATAAAATACCTATTACCTCTAAGTGAGGGTGTTTCAAGTGGCCCGCAGATATCAGTGTGAACTAACTGAATTGGTTCATTTTCTCTTCTATAAACTCCACTTGGGAAGTAGTTTCTTTGTTTCTTACCGAGTGTACATTCCTCACACACATGATTTGGAACTTCAATCACCGGAAATCCCTGTACCATGCTTGATAAAGATAGAATTTTAGGACCAGTAAAATGCAGATGTACAAATCGCACATGTGATTCTTCACCATTTGGACTTGAGAAACAAGTCTCCTGTGAGCATCCCTTATAGACAAAGAAGAATTCTCGATGTGTATAACATACCCATTCTTAAGGAGTTGGCCAAGACTAATGATATTGTTTTTCATGTTTGGTACATAATACACATTAGCGATGTAATTTTTCTCACCATTCTTCTGATAGAATTTGATTTTACCTTTTCCAATCATGGGTAACATTGATGAGTCTCCAAAGCTCACATCACCATGAAATTATTCTATGAGTTCCTCGAATAGTTTTTTGTTACCACTCATGTGGTTTCTTGCACCCATGTCGAGATACCACACATCGGGGCGTCCACATTCCTTTTCTTGTGTGAGGAGGAGTGTGGTACCTTCTTTTTCATGATGAGATGTTTCAACATAGTTGGATCATTCATCGTGATCCACTTTGCTCCAACAATCAGAAGAATAATGGCCAAATTTCTCACATTTGTGGCATTGAATTTTCTTTACATTTCTACAACCACCCATGAAACGACCTCCACCATTCCCTCTTCCATGAAAGATGGTAGGATTTTGTTACTTTTGTTGATGGCTTGTATAATATCCACACTCTCTTCCTCTTTCATGATAACTGTCTCGTTGCATGTGGACATTATTTTGTTCTTTTAGAGTTAACTTGGACTCCAAGGAATGCTCTACTGTTGAACCGGTATTCTTTTGCATCCGTTGCTCATGCACTTGCAACGACCACATCAATTCTTCAAAGGATAGTTTCTCCGAATCCTTTGATTCTTAGATTTCCACAACTACATGCTCAAACTTGGTTGTGAGAGATCGAAGTGATTTTTCGAAAACTTGAATGTCCTCCACTTTTTCACCATTCCTTTTCAAATTGTTAACAATAACAATTAATCTTGAGAAATAATAGGAGATACTCCCACCTTATTTCATGTGCGTCGCTTAAAACTTCACTCTTAATGTTTGCAGATGCACCCGCTTCACTCGATCAACACCTTTGAAGATGGTGGAAAGGGTATCCCAAGATTTCTTACTTGATGTTGCTTCAACAATATTTTCGAACGTTGATTCATCCAACCCTTGATAAAGGAGGAACAATGCCTTGTTGTCTTTCTTTCTTTGATTTTTGAGGCCTGTATTTTATTCATTTGTGGAGGAATCTTCTTCCTCCATAGATGGAATAATGTACCCATTAGTGATGATCTCCCATAATTATTGTGACCCAAATAACGCCTTCATTTGGATGCACCACCTTTCGTAGTTGTCCTTACACAACATTGCAACTTGCGGCTGAATTGAGGCCCTCTTAAAAACAATTAGAGGATCTTGGTAACCTGGACTCTGATACCAGTTTGTTAGCTATACAAGCCAAGAAATTTTAGAGGAATATAATTGGCACACAACACAATGGATATTTCAAGCTTTGTATTTCACAATTATTTCAGACCACAAATATATCAATTTATAGACCCACATTATTAAATGCAGAGCATTTATGTTGGCACAAAGAAAGACCAAACCATTAAATGGAAAGAATTTATGACGGTAAAAGGAAAGACCAAAACATTAAATGCAGAGAATTTATGATGATAAAAATACCAAAATATTAAATACAAAACATTAACTTCATTCAAAGAAAATAAATGGAGGTGGACCCATGGAAGAGAAAAAAATGTGCATGTAATAAAAGACACCCGAGGAAACAATCCAGGTAGCTTTGAATCATGGTTTTTGTTTTCAATTCCAACAACCCATATAAACCAGTGAACATTATCGAAAATCAGTAAAACCTTCATCCATGAATGTGACACCAACACGCACCCCCAGTGCACGTTCACAAAACATTCCACGTGATCCATTTTTGATCATGCGATCGCATTTCATGAAAAATAAAATACCATACCACCCCTATCATTGGAAACCAATACAGAAAGTCTCCAATGGATTCCCCCTGCACATATGATGTCCTCATATGGCCTCGAATGGTAGATCACATAAACCCTCGGTATCATGATGCCAGGAGCCTTCATGTCTCACGATGCCAGCTCGTGGCCTTGAAAGTGGCCATGTCAACACGTAACACCCACATAGACACCTTCTCCATGCATTAAAAAAATGAGGATGTGTGTTCGATATGTCATGAACCCTATTCATATATATTTAACCCTCTCCCATGCTTTTGGAATAAACAAACAGACCCACAAGTGGTATAAGAATCCACGACATGACATCTTTCAGGTTATGCGACGCACAAACCATCACATTGAGCCATCATGAAATGTGTATATGTCACCTTGATTACCATGAGAACTCATGTATAGACCCTTACATTTCCATGAAAACCCCATGAGGTGCAGTTTAAGGAAAACCCTTGGATGTGCATCCCTCTGACTAGGAAAATGGTTTTCCAGACAGCTGTGAGAGATCATCTCATATGGAAACAAACGTTAACACATGTATGTGCACAATATCATGGATAATTCTCCAAGACCATGCCATGTGAATAGTTTAAGGTCATGTGATGGAATTATTATCCACTGATCTCATGATGTTCCTAGGTAACTTTAGAGAAGTCATGTTGATCATGCAATTTCCTATTGACATGTCATCATATCTATGCAATGGTTCGAAGACAAATCCGGTTGATCATGCGACTACTCATGGTCATGTCTACTTTGATGATATGCAAGACCTCAGACATGTCCTCATTGAGTATGCAAATAATCTTGGATATTTCCACTTCAATCATGAGAAATAATCCGAGACAAGTCAGTTGATCCCGAAAAACACCTTGTCAATGTCTATTTTGGTCATGTGAGAGATCTTAGGCATGCCAACTCAGATCATGCGATGCGCCATGGACATGTTGTACATACACCCCTGGATGTAGCTTTCATAACATATTGACACTCTAAAAACGGCAGGTGTGAAATCAATACATGTCTCGATGATAACCAAGACACGTGAAGAAAATCCTTTATGGCATGTCAACTTTATCTACCAGACCCAATTGGACTCATTCGATGTTGACCACATCCAGAAACCTTCGGTCAAAAACCTATTTTATAAGTGACGTGTACCTAATGGGTTGGTATTACACACTCATGCGACCATATTTGTGTCATTATCTTAGGTGGGCCTTCCATGTTATTCCTCATATATCTAGCAGACCTTTCATTGGAATCATCATATCTATTTAATCTATCAGAAGATAAAGAATGAGTATACAATTGGGTAGCCTCAATGTGTAAGCCCCGATCAATAGTGAATATATCTTGGTATAAGACCCTAGAATTCCAAAAACCTTGGGGATAATAATAAATTCACTGACCATGATCATTCAACTTAGTCGATCATCAGGTTAATGGATCAATAAACTATAAGAACTCTAATTCCCATTCAAACAAGATACGTAGAATGCCTTCCTAAGGCACGAGCTCCAATGAGAACCCACTTTGGTGTAAGTCCCCTCATGTCTTCATCATTAAGATCCAATCCATTCCATGGGATGGTCATTCTACATCATCCATCAGCTAATGAGAAAAAATCTTATACACATGCATAATTTTATGTATCAGTCACTACCGTGCCCTCAAGTACCTCAAACCCCTCAGTGGGTTAGAGATGAAATGAACTATGATGACTCTAATTCCTTCTATAAAACATAATATATAGGATTTATTCCTAAGTCCCGATCTCGAAACCATATTCTCCATGAGACGGGTAATCAAACCTCTCAATGGGAATCATTAATTTGTAATCCATGCATAGATATGCTCTTATTCAATGTGTCTACTCTTTTTCCATCTCTCGTTCTCACAACCTGTATGACCCACCTAGGCTTAAATTCAAGAAATGATTGTACCAATATCATGATGAGAATTCCTCATCATGGGATCACTAATGAGGTGAAATTCAGATTACATCCCATATCTCCTTAAAGGGATATAATCCTAATAAAGAAATCCAATGTATTTTTGTATACATATGTCCCATATAAGGCCTCTATAGTTGTAGCTATCACAATGCAGATGCCCTTATGAGAACTGTATAAACTCTGATTCTTGTTTGAAACAGGATACGTAGAATTCATCATAGAGGTATGATCCCAATATTCATATCCTCACCATGTTGCATTAAATTGTGAAGATTGGTCTAGACACAAGACATTGAAAACAAACTACATGAGTTTTGATTATTATTTTCATAGGATATGTAGGATGCCTCATAGAGGTCTAATTTCATCTCCATGATAGCAACCAAATCTTTGGATCTAGATAAACTCCAATGTGCCTAAACATGGCCACAAACATAAGCATCATAAACATGTAAGAGAGTGATATAGAAACTAATATATGCACACAATTATTCATATTGATGCAGGTACATAATGAAGTCATTGACTTAGGGGTAATCAATTTACTATTAGGGAATGGTAAGGATTTAATGATCATATCATAAATCTATACAAGTTTAATGGAATAAGAATCAATCCAAATCAAAGGGTGGGATGGGTTTGACCTCCCATCCTCTAAAAAAATGTGATTCCCTAAGCATCATTGGTTTTGAAACCCCAACTGAGCACATTCCTTTGGAAAGTAGGACTATACCCAATTATGGATGAGGGAACCATTGGGATTTTCCATTAATAATGAAAATATCTAACCAAAATAAATTATTTTGCAAGAAATGAATCCCTCATAATCAACCATTTGGCCAAACCAAATCAACCTTGAAAAGGGTTCCCAATTATCTCTTTCCCTTCAAAACAGTTATATGAAAAAATAGTATGGGTGAAGAAGGGTAATTTATCTAAAATTAATTTGGACAAAGAAAGTTTTTTTTAGATTTGGGAAGATATTATGCGTGCCTAATGATTCTCAGTTGATGAAAGTTTTTTAAGGGGAATCTCATAGTTCTCTATTTTATGTTCATCATGGAAGCACTAATATGTAATGAGACTATCAGGAGTGTTACCGATGGGATATAATTAAAAAAGGTATTGTTAATTTTACCATGAAATGCTTGAAATTTCAATAGGTTAAAGAGGAACACCAATTAGAAAAGGGGATTCTTCTTCCTTCTCCAGTTATAGAGTATAAATGGGAAAACATATCTGCAGATTTCATGGTGGGATGAACAATGACTTCTTGAGGTAATAATCTAATTTTTGTTATTATTGATCAACTGACTAAATCTTCACATTTCCTTCCCATTCAAGATAATGTTTCTTTATATCAAAATTATCAAAATTATCTTATATAATCAGGTTATATAGAGCCCATATCTCTATTGTATCTGACTATGATCCTAGGTTCACTTGTAAATTTTATAAATTCCATCAAAAGATTTTGGGAACTGAATTAAATTTCAGCACATCATTTTATCCTTAGTTTGATGGATAGTCAGAATGAACAATTCAAACCTTGAGAGATATGCTAAATAATATTTAAATGAATTAACTAGGATTTTTAAATTATCAACTCTCTTTATATGAGTTTTCTTATAATAATTGTTTTCATTCTAGTATACCGTCGACACCTCTTGAGACATTACTTGGAAATTGATTTTAAACTCCATAATTTTGGGATGATTTAGGTGAAAGGAAGTTAATGATAATAGAATTTGTAGAGGAAGAGGGTGGGAAGGTGAAAATGATTCATCAACATATGAGGATAGCTCAGAGTAGGAAAAATATTTATACAAATAACAAGAGGAAAGACCTGTCATTCAAGGTAAGTGATCATGTTTTTATTAAAATTTATCCATTTAAAAGTTTTATGCACATTATAAATAAGGGAAAGTAAACTCCATGATTCATAAGACCATATGAGACACTAGAGAAAGTTGGACATGTTTACTACCATGTAGCCTTGACTTTGAGTTTATCCCAGGTACACAATGTTTTTCATGGTTTGATGTTAATAAATTATGAGCCAAATTCATTTTATGTTTTGATCCCTAAGGGAGTATAGTTAGAAGGTAACCTTTAATGTGAGGAAACTCCTATTCAGATTCTTGATTGTATAGAGAAAGTATTATGGAACAAGGTAATTGTAACAACCCGGACCTGGCTAGCCACCCGAATAGTGCCGAACGGGTCGGGTGTTACTACCTTAGGCACACCTCCCCTGAACGCCAAAGGCTACCAACTAGCAGCGAGGGTCTGAATAGGTATAGTGGGGAGACTATACCCTCTCGGAGGAATTAAATGTGACGGTCCAAGTAATAAAATAAAATATGCAGTGAAAAAAATGACTCAGAAGACTCGAACCAGACCCACAGAGCGGAAGCACATTCAATAACAATAAACAGTGGAAGCAATATAGAAACAACATCAGCGGAGAGTAACAAAACATCACGCTAGGAATCAACTATAATAACTGCTAAATCAACCAAACATGCATCCAGACAAGTCATACAAATCAATACATATATAATGGCGCCAATGGCTAACCAGTAGTAGCTACAATATAAATTAAACATGCTGATGCAAGAAAAAGAATACTGACAAGTAACTCCAGCATGACACGAGCTCAAGGTCCATGCCAGTCTCCAAGTCAACAGCACTAAAGTCCATCTCCTGAGGCTGACCCTCTACCTGCATGCAATTTCATAAAGTGTACACGCGTCTCGAAGGGCCCATGTAGGGTGGGAGACAAGTCTCAGTAGGATACCACCTAGAGGTGCGTACCTAATATAAGTGTTTAGGAAGACATGCTTATATAAGAAAAACAGTAAATAGAGCAATGCCCAAAAGTAAACAAGGACTTCATTGGTGCTCAGCAGCCACCAGGAAGTGTCACCTGCTTCAGCCAACGCCGAAAAGTATGATCTGCAACCCGGCACCTCGTGCCACCTGACACCATGTGTCTCAAGTACCGACGTCCCTAAGGCACGCCCAACCATCGTAACCCAGCTCGAAAGCTCAACCTGCCCATGGAACAACATCCGAAGGAACAAAAATACCTGACCTCAAAGGATAACCGAAGGGACAACGATGTCTTCCCTCAAATCACGGTAAGCCTCTGCCCCCAACCTGACCGCCTCAAAGCTGTATTCCGAAGGCTCCTCACCTTCCATGTGGCTTCCTATGGAAAGCACCCCCAAACCAATTCTACCTAACCGCATCTACCGGGGGTCTCTACCCAGCAAGTGGCCGTACCACCTCATCTCAGAGTCTATCTGTCTGCACACTACTCAAAAGTACTCAGTGAGTAGTAATCACCTCAGTATGTCCCAAGCCACAACACCTATGACACCTCGTGTCCCTGCGAACCTGTCGCTCATGTCAGATAGCCTCACCACCCATGTAACCTGGCCAAAGCCCAACCTGACAGTCCAACTGCCTCAACCGACATCCATGACTCCCAATCCAGTGGTAGAAACCATCCAAAGTATCCCGAGCCAAAGCCCCAACCTGTGATCCCCATCACTCAATAATATATCCGGGCCACACCCAACACAACAAGAAGTTCAACACAGGAAATATCACACATTTCATATTCATACTTGGAAGCATCACTTTAAAATAGTAAATTACTAAACAGTCAAATTGCACTTACATGTGATATCCCATACCAGCACCTAACTCATTCAAGATTTAAAAATTAAACTAAACAATTTAACTCGAGACATTAAATAAGAAGTATAACATAACAGTTTAAACAATGGTCCAATTCACACACATTTTGGCACCCCCAGCCGAATTGCCCCAAACGAGCAATGACGTCTAACCTGGTCTCGCTCGATCACAACAGGGTTAGGGAATACCCAGAGGTATTCCAGAATGCAGATAATTAAATAAAACAAATAAACAGGGTCCCTCTCAACACCCGACATCGCGCCCGAAGGTCGCAACCCCAAATTGTCTACGAAAACACGAAAGAAGGTATGAACCACCTACCTCGTACTCGTATGATGACACTCCTTTGATTTCAGCCTCTAAATCGGACTGAGTCGCGGTAGATCTGTGTTTCCGTCAAATCTGGAAATTTTGTTTGGATGGAATCTGTGGAGGAACAGGTGAGGAATCACGGACGAAGAAGGGTGCGGGTTTTGACCCGTTTCTAAAAACTCGGGTTCTTACAAACACCCCACCTTAACGTAGCTCGTCCTCGAGCTACCAAACGAAACCAGGATATGGAACCGAACACACCCATACCAGTTAAACAACCCAGACTACCCCGGTCTCAAGGTTCTGGCTAATTTCATAAAAAGGGCTCCCCACCTTAGGAATCGCCTACTCGGTCTCAACCTGAACAAAGCTCAAAGCAAACAAATAAACAAACAAGGCCAAACGACCTATTTCCCGGACCCATGGTCCTCCCGTGAAACATCGTCACCCATGTACCTCATCGGTGCTCACGTTTCACTTCCGACACCCAACGTAAATCTCACTTTATTGGCGTCTACCTCCCTGAGGTCTTGCATCTAATAGATGCTCAATTTAAACCTGGTGCCATGCACCTCAAGTAACCTGCATCCACAATGCCCTGATTCTCATGACACCTCAACTAACCTGCATCCTTGATGCTCCTGATGCCACGCATCTCCAATATATAAATAAAACATAAAACGCATATGATATGATGCCAATCCCACTGAATAGCATCTAGTCAGTACACAAGTATCCTGTGTAGCCTGTGCACTCAACCAGACATGCCTCAAGTGGCCATGCCAAAAGAAAGTAAAGAAACTCACAACCACACCCGCGGTGTACCTGCCACCATCATCGGCTCTCCAGCCTGCTCAATCCCTGGTAGCTCCACAGCGTGCACCTGGCCTGAAGCCCAACTGCCTGATGCCTAACCTCCCTACGGTGCTGCTCCAGTCACCGGCCACTGGCCCCTTAGCTGAATCCTGCTATCCCAATCACTCCCTCCGCGTGAAGCTGAACCTCGATTACCCTCTCCTTGTACTGAACCTGAACCAGCTCCTGACACCACAGTCTGTCCTGGTCCCTGCCTACCGACTCTCTGAGAGGGCTGCCTGCGAAACCTCTCCAGATGACCGACCTATCCACAAGCCCAACACTCCCTCGGGGGTCTATCGCACTAAGCCCAAACCTATCCCAACTATCCTCACTAAAAGCAAACCACCGCTGAACTTCCACAAGGTGGTCTAGCTGAGTCCTTGGCCTGCCCTCCCTACTGGAACTCATCTATACCTCACTTCCTGTTGTCCAAACCATCACCTGGGGTTTTCCCCTTTGCAAAATGATATTTCTCTCTCTCATTTCCCTCATCTATGAGTGCATGATTCACCGCCTAGGAGAAATAACCCAAACTGAAGATGTTCACCTGGACCCGAATGGCATGTCGTAAGCCGTCATCGAAGCGCCTCACCCTAGCTGCATCATCGCTCACCATACGAGGTGCAAAGAGAGACAACTCTGTGAAAGTAGTTGTGTAGTCCATGACGGACATATCTCCCCGATGAAGACTCAAGAACTCCTGAGCTCTCTCTGCCCTCAGCAACTCCGGATAAAAGTGCTCGAAGAACCTATCCTCGAAGTCCTTCCACGCCAGTCCCTCATGCCTATAATCTTGTACCTGCACATCCCACAAACGTTTCGCCGGTCCTCTCAGAATGTACGTCGCCAGTTTGACCCTCCGCCCTGGAGGTGTATCGAGCTGATCGAAGATCATGTGCATACTCTCTACCTAGTTTTCTGCCACTTGTAGACCACCCTCACCCTGAAAAAGCGGCGGGTTCTGCGACTGGAACTCCCGTGTCAGATATGCCATATAGGCTCTGTACACTGCGCGCCTCTGTCAATCCCCTGCAAGACACGTACTAGGCTTGCTTGAAGCTTCTCATCAAGCCATGGTCCGAACGCTGCCAAACCCAGCTGCTGCCCTGCCCGCACTGGATCCTGAACCTGATCATGTCCCTGAGCCTGTACCTGCAGCTCATGCTCTACCTGCACCGGATTCTGAACCTGATCCTGCGGTACCATATCCTCTCCTTCCTGTTTCTCCATCGTGTCATGAAGAAGTAACCCACTGAATACCATAAATGGCCAGACAACCCACATAAATGTATATAACAATATATTCTACACAGATAAGGAAAAAAGTAAAAGGCAGTGCATAACAACTCCCTTACTCCCCCTCACCGCAACCCATGCCCTACGACATCCCGACCTCATGGCCTCCTTACCCGCCCTCAACAGAGAAAAGTATCATTAGTACCTCGGTCTATGTCCATCCTGAAAACCAACGTTGCCTCAATTACGATGACCGAGTCACCCAATCCTGACAGTTACACTGCCTTAACCATAGTACTTGTCTGCTCTCATATGATCCAGACCCAAATATCCTGCAACATGCAATTCTTCAAAAATACAAAGCATGACATATACATTTCCATAAATCAACAATTCTATCAGGAGTTTTACCTATCCACATTTCAGAGCATATATAGCATGAAAATTGATTTTATTCACATGGTATTATCACTTCACAAAGCATATGTGCAGTTATGAAATTGAAATACCCAAAAATGTTCCTATCAAAAGCCAAGCAAGAAACCCTTGCCATACTGGCCAAGGTTTACATATCATAATCAATAACATCACACAAAAAGTGAGCCACCGAGGTGGAAATCATATCAGCTGTAATCTGAGAAAAATGAAAACAGCAATTCCCACCCCCAACAACTCAATCCATCCCTCGTACATGGGGCTGCAGGCACCCAAGCACAAGTTGAAAAATCTAATTCCAACAACAAACTACATCCAGTCTACCATATCCCAAATAGTAAAACCGGAAGAAAAAGAAAAGAGAATTCTCAAACTCATTAGTAGCCAACAAAGCAACCCTACTAAATCCTTGTAATGAAAACCTCCTCTGATACGACTTTGAAATGACGCGGACCCGGCCATCCACCCGAACAGTGCCGAACGGGTCGGGTGTAACTACCTTAGGCGCACTTCCCTTGAACACCAAAGGCTGTCGACTAGAAGCGATGGTCTGAATAGGTATAGTGGGGAGGATATACCCTCTCGGAGGAATTAAAGGTGCTGGTAGAAGTAATAAACCAAAATATGCAGTGAAAATAAATGACTCAGCAGACTCAAACCAGACCCGCAGAGCAGAAGCACATTCAATAACAATAAACAGTGGAAGAAATATAGAAACAACATCAACGGAGAGTAAAAAAACATCACGCCAGGAATCAACTACAATAATTGCTAAATCATCCAAACATGCATCCAAGCAATTCATACAAATCATTACATATATAATGGCGCCAATGGCTAACCAGTAGCAGCTACAACATAAAGTAAACATGCTGATACAAGAAAAAGAATACTGACAAGTAACTCCAGCACGGAACGACCTCAATGTCCATTCTAGTCTCCAAGTCAACAACACTAATGTCCAACTCCTGAGGCTGACCCTCTACCTGCACACAATTTCATAAAGTCTACACGTGTCCCGAAGGGCCCGTGTAGGGTGTGAGACAAGTCTTAGTAGGATACCACCGAGTGGTGTGTACCTAATATAAGTGTTTAGGCAGACATGCTTATATAAGAAAAACAGTAAACAGTGCAAATGCCCAACAGTAAACAAGGACTTCACTGGTGCTCAGTAGCTACCAGGAAGTGTCACCTGCTTTGGCCAACACCGAAAAGTCTGATATGCAGCCCGACACCTCATGCCACCTGACACCATGTGTCTCAAGTACCGATGTCCCGAAGGCATGCCGAACCGTCGTAACCTAGCTCGAAAGCTCAACCTGCCCATGGCACAACATATGGAGGAACAACAATACCTGACCTCCAAGGATAACTGGAGGGAAAGTGATGTCTGCCCTCAAATCACGAAGATTCTCTGCCCCCAACTTGACCACCTAAAAGCTATCTTCCGAAGGTTTCTCACCTTCCACTTGGATTCCTATGGAAAGAACCCCCAAACCAATTATACCTAACCGCATCTACAGGGGTTCTCTACCCAGCGAGTGTCTGTACCACCTCATCTCAGAGTCTATCTGTGTGTACACTACTCAAAAGTACCCGGTGAGCGGTAATCACCTCAGTATGTCCCAAGCCACAACACCTCTGACACCACGTGTCCCTACGAACCTGTCTCTCAAGTTAGATAGCCTCGCCACCCATGTAACCTGGCCAAAGCATAACCTAATAGTCCAACTGCCTCAATCGATGTCCATGACGCCCAATCCCGTGGTAGCAACCACCCAAAGTATCCCGAGCCAAAGCACCAACCTGTGATCCCCATCAATCAATAATATATCCAGGCCACGCCTAACACAACAAGCAATTCAACACAAGAAATATCACACATTGCATATTCATACTTGGAAGCATCACTTTAAAATAGAAAATTACTAAACAGTCAAATTGCACTAACCTGTGCTATCCCATACCAACACCTAACTCATTCACGATTTAACAATTAAACTAAACAATTTAACTCGAAACATTCAATAAGCAGTATAACACAACAGTTTAAACAATGGTCTAATTGACACGCATTTCGGCACCCCCGGCCGAATTGCCCCAAATGAGCAATGACCTCTAACCCGGTCTCGCTCGATCGCAACAGGGTTAGGGAATACCCAGAGGTATTCCAGAATGTAGATAATTAAATAAAACAAATAAACAGGGTCCCGCTCAACACCCGACGTCGCACCCAAAGGTCGCAACCCCAAATTGTCTAAAAAACGAAAGAAGGTATACACCACATACCTCGTACTCGTACGATGAAACTACATTGATTTCAGCCTCTGAATCAGACTGAGTCGCGGTAAATCTAAATTTACGTCAAATCCGGCAATTGCGTTCGGATGGAATCTACGGAGAAACAGGTGAGTATTCAAGGACGAAGAAGGGTGCGCGAGGTTAGCCTTTCCAATGTGGTCCTGCTGCCACTGAAGGATCGAAGAACAGAGGTCATACAGTGATTCTAGAAGGGTTTGAGTTTTTCGGGAGTTCTCGGACGAACTGGTCGTCCAAAGGGAAAGAAGAAGAAAAATCTAGGAATGAGGTGTGATGACTCCTCGATCGGTCAAATAAAAAAAATTACACGATGTGTATTTACAAAGTACATGTCGTGTATATGTGTTCCCGTACTCCGACTTAAGCAGAGTCTGGCACACGGCCTGGACTGTGTACACGGTCAACACATGACCAGGGTCTCGACTGCTACACAGCAAGGGTACATGGTGTGTCAAGGAAGGCTACATGCCGTGTAGATGGAAATTTACACTTGGGCACCACACGACATGTACCTAGCCTCGCACGGATAGGGGATACACAATGTGTCTATAAATACACGCTGTGTAGTAGGAAGGTTTTACACAGTCTTCACACGGCATGTACTCGGCGAGTACACGGCCGGTCACTCGGGTAACTCATACACGATGTGTACATAAATTACATGGTGTGTAGTCTTGAAATTTCTCGAAAACTGCCCAGATTTTCCAGACTTCTCAAAAACTTGTCAAAAGTTTAAACAGTGCCGGGTTTTGGCCTGTTTCTAAAAACTCGGGTTCTTACAGTAAATCTCCAGGTTGAGGTTTTCATGGAGAAACCATATGGTTGAAGAAGCAACATGGGAAAATGAAAATGATTTGAGGGAAAGGTATCCCCATTTTTTCATAAGATTATAAAATTACAAGGACAAAAATTCAAAAATGTGGGGATAATATAAAAAATCACGTAGTAATAGAATAATATATTTTTATATGTATTAGTATTCATGAATTAAGTAGTAAAATTTATTATAAATATGTTGAGTCATTATTAAAATCAAAAAGGAAATATTATTATTAAAATAATTTCTTATATGGTTATATTTATAATATTTTAGGGATTCCTAAAGTTCCCCTAACGTCAATTATAAAAGGGAACCCCTTCATCCACTACATTTCCCCACATTGAGACATATTTCTCATCCATCATCTTCCTTATTCACTTCTACAATTACCTATTGAAATTATAGAGGTTCTCAACTCATAAAAAGTTCAATTCCATGTTACTTAAGATATCCTTCAAGTAGGTGATATTTAGGATCTAATATTATAGAACCCATCTCTCTTAATTTATTTTATTCTTCTACGTTCTATTAACCTCATTCATCCATCAAATAATAATAAATCTAGTAACATATATAATATAGAATGTAATATTTTTAATTTAATATATTCTATCCTCCAATTGTATCATATCCTCTTATTCAATGAAACAAAACCATTCTCCAAAGTATGGAGATTAACCATATCTAAGGATAATGAGTCATCATTTTCCAATTCTACCATCAAGAATGGTAATAAAAATATTATTATTATTATTAAATTGTATTTTAATAAGTATATTATTATTTATTTCATGTTATGTAACTAATATATAGACATGATATTGAATAAAATTAAATGAATTCATGATGGCCATAAAAACGTCAAAAATAAACTAAATAATTATCATTAATGATTTATAAAATTAATCATCCATGTGTAAGAGAGAAAAATGATATATGGGGATATTTCAATTTTCTGAGTAGAATTAATACAATATAGTTTCACTTATATAGTACTATTACCAGTTTACAACAACAACCATAAATATAAATGAGTTAACCGATCACAAAACCATGAAACGAATGCTCTCATAATGACGATTTTAATCATTATAACTCATAGAACTGGACATAAATGAACATAATAAAATCATAATAAATAAAATATATGAGTAATATGTTCTTAATTAATTATTTAATTTATACGTTGATTATCCGTGACATTAAGTGCATGTTCATAACACATACGAACATAAGGTAAAATAATTCTTAACTCAATTTCCATCCTTTTGGTTAAACTTATACTTCATTGACTATATCATGAAAATATTATGTGTGAAATAACATTTTATTATCAAATATTAAATTTTAAAAAAATTATTTGTATTTATAGTTGATAAATATAATCAATTTGTTCGAATAACATTCACTTTAATAGTATTATATTTTTATGTAATTTTCGTTTAAAAATCATTTTTAATGTTTCTTTTTACAAAAAGTTAAAAAGAAATGTTTTTCAAAAGTTATACTACTTGTGATTATTTTTCCAATTTCATACCACTTTAATGTTTTTAGATTTCTTTACAATATTACATAGTTATTTTCTATGAATTTTTTTACTTTTTTATGTCAATAATATTCTTTTAAAATAAATGATTTACCTTAAGGAATGGGTTTTTATGAAAGAATTATTATTTTATGATGATATTTTAATTACTATTAGTTTTTTATGAATAAGGATTCTTTAATGATAAACATTGTATGAGTGGTTATGTTATTAACCAATTATAGGTGGTTCCATGATAAACTAAGGATGAGTGGTTTAGTTGTAACTTCAAATACATTAGGTATTACAGAGGTGAAAGTTGACCATATTGGTTATTCAACTTGTATGTGTGAAATAGAAAAAATTATGTCCCAAGATACAAACATGAATTTTGTTTGTATTATAATGATTTTTCATTGAAATAATTTCATTTCCAAAAGTTATGATAATGATCATTTTGAAAATATGTTTCCTTTTTTAGTTTAAAAAGGTTTTTTAATAAAATTTATTTTATGGTTTTTTACTATAATAGTACTTATTTTGTTTAATTTGGATTACTAATATTTTTTATCATAAAATGAATTAAAATGTTGTTATGTGTTTTAAGGGAGTTTAGTGAAAATGATGATATCACGGAGAAAACTTTGACGAGTTTCCATAAATAAAAACCATGTTTTATTTAAAATACTTTTTCTTGGTAGGAAAAAATGGATACTATGTATAAGTGTCAATTTTTAAATTATGTTATTATTCTGTATGAGTTATTATTAATTATTTAAAAATAAAATACTAAATTATCCTTAGGATTTTAATAATTTGAATTCTTGATTAAAATCCCCAGAATATGTAATTTTTAACGAGGCGTCCTTACCATCTGCGGGTAATGAATAAGAAAGAATTCATGTTATATTTATAATTATAGAAACAATTCTTGAAATTATCATGTTTTAATATTTTATACATCAACATTTTATTCACATAATAATGAAACAATTATGAATGAATCTACTCAACCTTTGTAAAAATGAAATTCTCTTGAATTCTCAGAGGAAATGAAATAATTAAATATAGAAATTTTTTTAATATTATTATCAACAAGTGAATGTGAGTGAGTTGGGCTATAATGGTGAATGATAATAGTGTAAGAGATAATAGTTTAGAAAGGTAAAAGAAATATAAAAGGTGATTGTTTGAAATGATTGATATTGAATCATTAAAAGAACATTTTGATAGGGAAATAAAAATTTTTAAGTGTGAAAAATAAAGATAAATTTTTAGGATTAATAGTAAATGGTAATAATGATATTGATAATATAATCCTTTGGGTAGAGGGTTATTATAACCATAAATTTTAATATGCTAGATTTGTTTCTCTATATATGTTCATTATAAAAAAATATTATGGTTCTTGAATACAAAGTGTAGCTATGATAAGATAGTGAGAATATTGGGGAAGAAAATATTAACCACACCATGGTGATTATGGGTATATCATTGTTGATCAAAAAAGAATGGTTGACTGAAGATCAAGCACAAATTTTGATTTTCATTACAAACATGATGTGTTTTAGTTTGAATTGGTCTCATTTTCAATGGCATGGTTGATGATGATATAATTAAAAAAATCAAATATAGAACATAAAGGTAGTTTAGATTCATAATGGTGATTTAAATATTGATTAATTGAAATTTTGTGGTGTGTAAGAGTAAACTCCATATAAAAATGTGACATGCATGGGTCACTCAACCCATTCATAAGTGAAAGGGAATGGTAAAATGGGAATATTAAGATGGAAACTATAAAAACCCACATCTTTTTATACATGATTTTAAACATAATTACATATAAAAGTATTTCATTGAAAAATTCTATATTACCTTTTATGGGTTTTTGTCTTGTAAAATAAGTACAAAATACAAAATTAAAAAATATCACATAAATAAGTAAACATTATTTAATCCTTTTTATGGAATCCAATTTATTTAAATCATTTTTCACCTCACAAAAATATATTTTATAGGTATACACATCAAAATTAAAGGGTAAGAAAAAATCATAATAATGGGATAAATAATGGAAATGGAAATTCAATGATGAACAAGGATAATTCATAGGGTATAAAATAATATAACAATAATAAATATTTTGGGATATCATGGAAATATATATAGAAAATTATAGTTAAAAATTCATAATCCAATCACCATGTTTCATAAACAAGGTTTTCTAAAACTATTACCATGGTCTTTTAAATTTTTATGATGAACATCTATCGAGGTGTACAACCAAGATATCAGAAAAACCTCATCACTACAGATTAATTACATTACCAATGAATTGATGAAATATTTGGGTTAACCCATAATTTTCCTATATTTAATTATTTACATAGATAATATATCATAATAGATACTTTTACATGTAACTAGGTGAGAGTGATTAAAATGTTTCATATAAAATCATTGATTTCATAAGAGTTTAATGACCTAAACATTTTATCTTTTTAAGCTCAATAGTTTATAATTTTGATTTTGTAGAAGTAAATCACTAATAAAAAATTTATAAGTATGTATATACGAATATAACTAAATGAAAATAGGGTTGTGTGTTTAAAACATAAAACTTTGGAATAGAAAATCAAATAAAATTTTCGAGAACATAATGGGTAAAAACATCGATTATGGAATGATATTATTGTGGTGGAATGGTATGGTCTCAATAATATAACGTAATTTTGATAGTAATTGAATTATTATAAATATATGGAAACATAATTCATTTAAAATAAATATACATAATATAAATGAATTACTTGTCTAAAAAAGAAAGAAAGAAGGCCATATTTATGTATTGATTCTAATACTTAGATGGGGGATTCCTTAAGGGATTTGGGGCTTCTCCAAAATAATTAATATGAGACTAAGGGAGGGAGGCACCTTATAATTATATTGGTAGTTAATGAAATTAGGTTTTTTGGTGGGTCATTGAGTGTCCTAGTTGAACTGTGTAGACACAACTTGGATGTGGGGAATAAGATGTTGTCCAATTTTACCGAATTCCAACTTCTTCATTAAAATGTTTACATCCCTTTTAAATTTACATCTCGGGTGGTAACATTGGATGTTTTTGAATTTTTACTAGTAAATTACCCTCGACTTGAAAATACACATGTAGAATCTTTCACCGAAGTGGATAGATAATAGGTGGATGTTTCTGAAATATTTCCATAGAATTCCATTCCACTAGAGACTCCACAATTTGTTTCTCTCATGTAGGAGGATTCGGGTGAGGATACAAATAATAAAATGTTTATTTATATCACTACCTATCATATAAAGAATACTATTATTGGAGGTAGTTCATCGGGGTTTATTACCAGAAATAAGGAATAGATCCTGATAGAGGAAAGAAAATATGAAGCAGAAGAGGATATATAGGAAGGAACTTGGAAGCAGGCTAGATCATGGAAATGGGGTAGGCATCCAAAATTTCATGGTTGAGGGTGTGGCTGTGATGATTGGGATGTTGCACAAGGGCACAACCAATATATGTCTACCATGTCTTCTAAGGAATCTAAGATCTATCTCACTTCGATGCAGGAAAATATCAGGGGGAAGTACATTGCGATCTTCGATTAAAGGAATTCACAATCCCAGTGGGAAACTACTACGACTGATGATGACTTTGACCATGATTTTAGGAATGATCCTTATTTTCTTTATGTTTATTAATGAGGGAATGCCTCTTTATTTGACCGCTTCCATACACTTTTATTCTCTTTTCCAACATTGTTTTTCAAATAAATTTCTTAAGATAATGATTGCATGTCTCCTAAACCTTTTGTGTATACATTATCTTCTTTTTTACATTTTATAATCACATGAGAAACAATATATAGTATTTTCAAAACCGTATGGCTTCTTGAGATAATCATAAATTCACTCCTCAGTTTTCAATCAATCTACTCTTGAATAAGGTTCTCATCTAGTTCATTCTTCTCAATACCCACTACTGGTTGAGGTGTGTGGGAGAGCATCAAGTGGTCCTACCTAGCATTAGAATGCTTACCTAAAGAAGTACCAATATCCTGTGCATTATCCTAATCACCAATATGTATTACCATGTTTTCTTCAAAACTTTAAGAGTTTTATTGACTTCCAATTCATAACCAATGCCATGCTATTTTCTAGGAGAATAATTTACCAACGGTGTGCATTCCTGTTTAGGAGAAGCAACTACTTGAGATGTATCATTATGAGCACTAGTTCAGTTAGAGAAATATACAATTTTCCCATGATATCGGATCAGTTTAGGATATCATCCTTTTAGAGGACTTGTTGAAATCCCATTATAGTCATTTTTTTATTCTTTAGACCACCAAAATGAGGATTTTCCAAGGTAGCTTTATCAAATAAAGAATTTGTATTCTTATACATCTTCTGGAATTCCCGGGATTCATTCCACGCATAGAGAAAAAGCCACAACTAACATATTTTCGACAAATTAACTGTTTCATGACAAATAAACTCTCATTCCAAAAAAAATTTGGGCATTTTTTCATACACAATTCATAAGTCAAGATCATCAGTATCAATGTATAGAAGAACATGATCCACTAAGGTGGAGCACATATCAACTTCAACCAAAATAGGGAAAAATGAAAAAATCTTCCCATCTCTATTTCTATGTCAATATTTATTGCAACTCCAATTTACATGGAAATATTATATATAATTTTAGGGTGCCAAATGATCCAATAATACCTTAAAAACATAAACAAATTCAGACATAAGATTTTACAACTTCTAACGGGTTAATTTTTCTATCCCACTCACGAATATGAATAATACCTAGTTTGAGCGAGATCGATCTAAATAATCATGCCCACATCTTCAAATACTTAGAGGGGAATAACATATGGAATAATATTTGAGCCAATGAAACTCACTTCCATGTTGAGAACCCCCATATTTCTGAAATTCAATTTGTTATTTCCTCAAATTTCAGTGCATTGGAACCCCTATGTAGAACAAGATGAGCTATTATGGAGTGCTAAACTAATTTGAAACGTTTTTAAACTACAATCAGATCTTCCTTGATATGAAATACATTTCCTTTTTCCTGAATGGGAAGAATAATTGAACCTTTTAGAGTGATAGAGAGAGCTTGTCTGTGTCATTATCAATAGTGGTTCCTTCACCACAAACACGCTTTTGTGACTCCAATGAAAAAAAAGATGGCCTATTTGAGTCAAATCTCCCTCATGCAAGGAAACAATCATCCATTATACAATCTATAGGAGGAGTCAGAGATAAGAAACCATATCACTTGGGAAAACTAGAGCGAGAAGCTCCCACCGCCTTCCCATTCTCTTTCCTTAAGAATTTTCAAATATATATATATATACACATATAATTATAAATATTTATATAAGTACATGAAAATTTATTAATATATATATAATTATAAATTTAAAAAATATTGTACTTATTTAAATATATTTATTATAATTTTATAATTATTATAATTTATATTTTATTTAATTATAATTATAAATATAAATAAATATATTTATAAAAAAATTTATATTTTTATAAATATATTCAGATATATATATA
This sequence comes from Viscum album, assembly GCA_963277665.1. Lineage (NCBI taxonomy): Eukaryota > Viridiplantae > Streptophyta > Magnoliopsida > Santalales > Viscaceae > Viscum > Viscum album. The sequence goes on along the minus strand of OY728134.1, from coordinate 1,512,818,827 downwards.
TATTTATATTTATGTAATAATATTTAAAATTTTAATATATATATATATTATAAATATAGTAATTATAATTTTCTAAATATTTATAATTTTATAAATCCTTTTTAAGACATTATATATATATGAATTATTAAAACATATATATTAATATATCATATTTATATTAATTTTATAGATTCATTTTTTATTAATGTATATAAATAAAAATATTTTTTGAATATAAATATGATAATTATATTTATGTTAATAATATTTTTATTAAAAGTTTTTAGGAGCACTTAGAATAACACTGATCACGATCCACCTTTATCAGTGCCAAAAACAGGTTGATAAAGTGTATAAATGTAAGAACCAGAATTGTCTTTTCATATACATTTTTCTTCTTTAGCTGTGTTTGAGAAAAAAATGAGTTTCTAGAAATTTCAGGAGTACACGTTGTGTACTTTAAGTACATGTCATGTAACCGGTTGCCGCAGGTGACCGTGTACTGGCCATGTAATGGACGAGTACATGGATGTGTGTGTTGAAATGGAAACCACCTAAAGAAGAGGACGAAAAAGGAAAGTACATGCCAGGTAATTTTAAAATACATGCCGTTTACTTTTTTTCATTAAATGGACCGAGGTTTTGTCTAATCGACAGAACCCTTTTTCTCTTCATCTGTCTCGTCCTAGAGCGACTGTAAGGCCACAGATCTTCACCAAGACCCCAACTCACTGTCGTTATCCAAATCGACCACCGTCGATTGTGTTGGAATCACCACCATGAGTTATTCATTCTTCTAGAAGTTTATCTCCTGATTTATCATCTCTCATGAGTTATCCTCGGTTGAAAGTTTTAAGTGTTTTTGTAGATCTACGGTGTTCTAGGGTGATTCAAGGGTTGAGGTTCATGTAATCGATCTAATGATGCTGAGGTAGGTGGTTTGTGCCTTTCTATAGTTATTCTTTGAGTTATATGTGGAAAAGCTCCCAATACCCTCATACAGGGTATTGTGTGTTTATGGTTTTAGCCATTTTTTTTTCTTTCTATGAATTTTTTGATTGGATAGAGGTTAATTTTCTAAGAATAGAGTTATATTTTACATGATATGGATGTTTTCCCCATGTTTTCTTGTTATTGACCATTTGGTCTAGCCTTTCCAGTTAGGATGCTTCTTTCTTTCTATGCGTAGTATTGTTAGGATGGTGTGATTATTATTTGACATGCTATAATATGATGTAGTTGTTTATCCAAGTAGTTCTTGAGGATCACATTGGCTTCTGATTATCAATTATGCACTATTTCATTACACGAGGCTACGAGAACCTGGTGTAGTGAGACCATAGGGGAAATTGACGTTAAGGGGTTTCCCAGAGTGTCTATTATAATTATCACACTACGAGACCATAGGGGGGATTGACGTTGAGTGATCCCTTAGAGTTTCTATAGTTATGTTATGAGTCCATAGAAGGAATTGACATTGATTGCTTACTTAGAGTGCATGTAGGTTACCATTAAAAGACTATAGGGGGAATTGGCGGTGACTGCTTTCTCAGAGAGTCTTTGATCACACATTACTAAAAGGAGAATTGACGGTGACTTCTTCCTCTGAGATTATTTTCTATATCTTCTCTTGTATTGTGAAATTTAGGGGTTAGGATATGGGAAATACCCATAGGGTTTCTTGTATTTGTTCTTGGTCGATTAAATACTTAAAAGTAAATGTTTGTAAATGAAACTATAGGACTGTTTACTTCCAAGTACTTCCTTGTTTACTGCTTCTTTTTGCATATTTCCTGCCATATATATTCAATGACTGTTAGGCCCAGATCATTGGGTGGTTTCATAATGGGATTAGTCTTAGACCCTGTTTGGGTCCTGATTTTGGGCCCAAACAGATTATATTGTTGCGATATAGATAAGGGAAGGCACCCTTCCACTTTAGGCACTTGATTGTTGTGGAGCTGGAGAGCATGAGACCAAGCTGAGGCTAGCGATGCTATTGGATTTTATCTGTTTTCATTTGTACTTTGTTTTACTACTTTATTCCATAATTTTGAATTGTTTGGATACTTTACTAGACATATATATCATGGATCATTATATATATGTGCTCCAATTTTTTATTTCCTTAGTCTTCCATTGTTTACTTATTGCATGCTTTTACTAATTCCTCTATTGTATATCTATTATTTCCACTACGTTACTCTGCCAATGAGGGAATTGTTTCTCTACTATAACACTAAAGGCCCTCTCTACTAGTCAGCAACATCTGGTGTTTGGGGAAATGCGCTTGAGGCCATGTGACCAACAGGGTATGGGGAACCTCTAGGAGGCTTCTAGAACTGAGACATTAAAAAGTGGTATCAGAGGAGGTTCTTTTCTTCTTGAATTACTATTTGGAGCCTATATCCAGGGATAATAATGAAATAGGTACTTTGTAATAAGATTTTTCTAGGAGTTTCTAACCCATGTATAGGGAAAATCCAATTTACCTCTTTATTACAATTTTTCTGATTTTTCAATTTTTACAGTTGATTTGATTTCACCATTGGGTAATTCACATGTTTTTTTCTGTTAATATTGATATTTTTGAGGTTCTATTTCTATTTCAATCCAATGATATGAGGGTATTCCATCTCATGCATCATAGAGGCACTTGCTGGAGATCACATGTCATGCATTATTTCCATGCCATTTAGGGTAAATAAGAAATTGCATGTTGTTGTGATAAAAGTTGTGTTAGATATGCATGTTGTTGTGCTATATTACTTGATAGAATCCTGATATTTGATAAGGTATTGGATTGTTAATTTTGTTTTTGAATGGACACCAAACTTTGGTTCTTGAGGTGTTATGGCCCTTCAAAGATCGGAAATTGGTGGATTATTGTATTGTTATTCCCTATCTATGACATGTATAACATTCCAAGCATTGATTCGTAGGGAGTTTGGGCCCTCACAGATCATAATTTGGCACTTTAGTGTTCTTTTCAGTGTTTTCTGGGTTCCAGAGTAGTTTCTGAGGCTTAATGTCCAGAACAACCCAGAATACACAGCGTTTAATGATAAATACATGCCACGTGTCCTTCTATTCAGGAAGGAACTATTTTTCTTAAGTAGACACCATGTACTGTATGTACATTCCGTGTAGTCTCTAACCGTGTCACTGGTTGTTTGGGCAGAGACATGGGGTTGGGAAATATTTGGTGGAACACACCGTGTTCCTGATGTACACCCCATGTTGTGAAGACCATGTGTCCACCTGTGTGACTAATGACATAGATGGATAAAAACTTAAGTTATAAACACCATTTCAAGATTGAACACACCGTGCAGTGTAACCCATGTATTTGGTTGTGTAGTGAACTACTCAGGTTGGTGAAATATTTCTTGTACACGCTGTGTCTGGAACAAACACTTCGTGTAGAGTCATTCGTGTAACCGACCTTGTTACTAAAAACATGGGTCAGTGAAGTTCATCTAGTACACGCCGTGTCTGGCATTAACACACTGTGTATTCTAGTTATAGGAGAAACATGTGTCTAATTGGTGTAGAAGAACTCGGGAATGGGAAGCAGACTCATGTACATGTCGTGTGTTAGGACAACACGTCGTGTGTATGAGGTGTTACACGACCGGAGTTGGAAGAATTACACGCCCATGTGAAGTCTTAAGGGAACATGCCTTGTAGGAATTTTAAATGCTATGTATCCATGCTTTGAAAAACTTGAATGCTTTATTTATATTATTCCCTTCTTACTCTTCCACGTTCCAGTCCCTATTATTCTTGATCTAAGGTGTGTGCTTGAACTTGCAGAGTCATGCCGCCGAGATATCCTCCTATTGTTCGCCAGTGATAGGGCAGTGATCAGACACCAGACATGGCAGATTAGGGACCACCAATAGATCCTCTAGTTGTGCCAGTCTTGGCACTAGCTGTCATCCCGGATGTAGGTACTAAGGAACAGTTCCAAGAGGGTTTTTTTGAAGTTTATGCATACCTTCTACGGATTACTACATCCTGCCCCGTTGATTGAAGAATTGACGTAGGTCTTTTAGCATCAACATCCTACCACTTTCTCAGGGGATGGAGGACCCTAGGCTGCAAATTCATGGCTAGAATCCATGCTGACAATCTTCGAGCATCTGGAGACCCCTCAGGAGAGGAGGGTCAAGCTCGCTGCGTATATGCTTTGGGATTATTCCAAGAGATGGTGGGATGCGATCTCACAGGCAGGACACCAGTAGGTTATGGCATGATCTGAGTTTCAGTATACCTTCAATGAATAATTCTAACTGGAGACTTTGAGGACCAATTGAGCCCGAGAGTTCATGGTTCTAAATCATGGTACTATTTCAGTTATGAATCATTCTTCTCGCTTCATATATTTGCAGCGCTTTACAGCCTTTCTAGGGGGAGATGAGTTATTCCTTGCACGGAAGATTGTGTATGGTCTCAGGAAGGACATTCAGGCTTAGGTTAACATCTTAAGGTTGACTTCCATGACTTTTATAGTCAATCAGGCACTGATCACGGAGCGCAAATTGAGAGATTCTGGAGCTGTGAGCTCGGGTGGTTCTACATCTAGAGTTAGTGCTTCTCTGAATGATAGCAGAAAGCACCACAAGAAGTCTACACATGGATATCTGAGTAGGTTATATGCACCTTTAGGTAGCCAAGTGGTATGCTACTAGTGTGGAAATGTTAGGTATACAAGGCCACATTGCTCTAGATACCTAGTGGAGTGCCGATCTTGTGGTAAGATGGGACATCTTCAGCGCTTCTATCTGACTTCTCACCAGCTGCTGGTGACAAGAGTTCTTCTATGACTCCTCATTCCGGAGTAGCACCACGATTTTCTCATCAGTTTGGGAACTAGAGTTATTATGGTCATTTAGACCGAGTTGGAGGTTGTGGTCGTGGTAGCCAGTTGCCAAGATTTCAATGACAATAGGGTGGATCAACATAGAGTGGTCAGACAGGGTCACATGGTCGTGGGGTAGGTCAGACATTTGTAGTGGAGAAGACCAAGTAAGAGGAGGATCCTGAACCCTCTACAATTCAAGGTACGATCCTAGATTCCTTAGTTTTAGTTTCTGTACTTTTCGATACAGGGGCTTACCCTAACATTATATCTGTTGCTGTTTTGGAGAGCCTTGGGATCTGTATCTTTTCTTCTGCTAATGTCTTGATGCTAGGCACTCTGTTGGGAACAATAATGGCTAGTGTATGTCAGTGTAAGGAGTTACCAATTGAGGTTGGTGGGTGTCACTTCTTCTGAGACCTCTATGTCTTGGAGATGACGAGCTATGATGTTACTCTCTGAATGGACTGGTTTGTTCCCTTCTAGGTTTTTGTCAACTGCTATCATCGTAGGGTGAGTTTCACATCTTCAGAGGACAGATTGTTTCTTCATAAGGGTGAATAGTATGTTCAGGCGAGCAGAGTAGGACCCAAGCATCATGGATTGGGAAGAGTTACAACCCAGTTTTCTAGTCTGTATCTGTATGACCAGGGGACTTCATAGATGGACTTTCCTCTAGTGGTGGATTATTTCAGGGATGTCTGTCTAGAGGAATTTTCATGTTAACCTCTGAAGTGAGATGTGGAATTTTCTATTGATATTGTTCCAGGAGTGGAAACTGTGTCCATTCCTCCTTATAAGATGGATACAATAGAGTTATAGGAACTCAAGAAGTAGTTGGAGGATTTGCAGGCATAGGGTTTCACCTGACCCATCACTTCTCTTTGGGGTTCTCTTGTCCTGTTTGCAAAAAAGGTGGATGGTACCCTCAAAATTTATGTTAATTATCAGAAGTTGAACCAGTTGAGGGTCAAGAACCGATTTCCCTTATAGAGGATTGATGATCTATTTGATTAGCTTCGAGGATCCCAGGTGTTATAGAAGATTGAATTGATACATAGTTATCATGATTTGGGCGTTAGAAAAACACATATACCTATTACATCCTTTCGGAGAAGGTATAATCTATAGGAGTATGTGGTTATGCCGTTTGGGCTCATGAACGTGCCTGCAGATTTCATGGCACTGATGAACTGAGTGTTCCATCCATATTTGGATTCTTTCATGGTGGTCTTCGTGGAAGATATCTTGGAGTACTATCACACTCAACACAACCATGCCACACATATCGAGATCATTTTGAGTACACTGAGATAAAATCTGTTATATGCTAAGCTCTCAAAATTCCACTTTTGGATGAAGCAGATTCAATTATTGGGTCATGTTACCTCAGAGGTAGGAGTATCAGTAGATCCATAGAAAGTGAGAGTAGTAGTTTCTTGGGAGCAAGAGAATAATGTCTTTGAGGTACAGAGTTTTCTAGTGCTGGATGGTTACTACATGCATTTTATACAGCACTTTTCATGATTATCAGCTCCACTGATGGGCCTGCCTAAGAAGGGTGTGAAGTACTTGTGGTCAAATTCTTGCAATTCAGCCTTTGAAGAGATGAAAGGGAGGTTGACTTTAGTGCTGATACTAGTTTTTATAGAGCTGAGAAAGAGCTATATTGTTTACTGTGATGCATCAGGTATCGATCTAGGAGTAGTGCTTTTGTAGGGAGAAGGAGTTGTTGCATACGGGTCTCGACAGTTGAGTCCACATGAGAGGAACTACCTGACACATGATCTTGAGCTGGCTACAGTTGGTGATGCTTTACGCTGTTGGAGACATTATCTTATGGGAGAGAATTTTGTGGTTTTCACTAACCATAAGAGTCTCATGTATATCATCACTTAGCGCGATTTGAATTTGAGATAGTTAAGGTGGGTTCAGTACATTTAGTCTTTTGACTTTGATCTTGCCTACATGCCTAGGAATGTCAATGTTGTGTCTGATGCATTGAGTAAGATGAATTAGATACATGTAGTTCAGGAGGCCAACAATTAGTGGCAGTTTATGAATCTATTCTATGAGATGCATTTGAAGGTGCACGACAGTCAGGGGAAGGCGTTTCTTTATTCTGTGGTAGTTACCGCTACTCTACTTTATCGAGTGCGAACGAGGCATCTATCAGATTCTGAAGGCCTAGTCCTATAAGAGAGTGCGTCAGGAGAGGACCCTATTCCTAGATTGATAGTTGTAGAGGATGAGATCTTTTGTTTTCATGGACACTTGTGGGTTCCATCAGATATACACGAGGAGATGATGCAAGACTTTCATTCCTCAGTATGGGAAGTTCATCTTGGTGTCCCCAAGATGTATCAAGATCTACACTATCAGTATTGGTGTCCAGGTATGAAGAGAGATGTTGTTAGTTTTTTAATGAGGTGTTCGACCTGTCAGCAGGTGAAGGAAGAGCATCAACAACCAGGATGGATTTTACAGCAGTTACCCATTCCCGAGTACAATTGGTATGATGTCACGATGGATTTTGTGACAGGTTTGCTGAGGTCACCTTGAGGGAATGATGTATTATGGGTTGTCATTGACAGACTCCTGAAAGTTTCTTACTTTTTTCTAATAAAGGAGACCTTAAGTGTTGATGAACTAAGAAGGATTTACATCCGAAAGATTTTATGTGTACATGGTGTTCCACAATCCATTATTTGAGATAGGGATGCTCGTTTTACTTCTCGGGTTTGGAAGGGAATTTAGAGGGCTTTGGGTACACAGGTACATCTGATTATAGCTTACCATTCCAAAACAGATGGTCAGTTTGAGTGTATGATTCAGGTGCTTGAGGACATGCTTTGAGCATGGATCATAGATTTTGGAGGTTTGTGGGAGAATCACTTACCTCTTGTGGAGTTTTCCCACAATAATAGTTTTCAAACAACTATTCATATGGCACCTTATGAGGCTAAGTATGGTAGGCCATGACAGTCACCCTTATGTTGGTTGGAGGCTGGAAAGGCATCTATGATGGGACATCGTCTTGTCTAGGAGACCATGGAGCAGATACATTTGATTTAAAAAAGGATGGCTACTGCAAAATCACGATTGAAGTCTTATGCTAATCGACAAAGATAACCTCTGGAGCTCGAGGTCAGAGATCAGGTTTTTCTACGTGTCACATCAAGGTTGGGACATAGAAGGATTAGGAGGCAGGGTAATCTTTCACTGACGTATGTCTAACCGTTTGAGGTGTTAGAGAGAGTTGGGCTGGTTACTGATCTGTTGCAGTTACCTCAGAGGTACTGGGCTATGCATAATGTCTTCCATGTTTCCCAGCTGTTATGTTACTTCTTAGACGCATCTCATATCTTCCAACCTAAGGAGGTTTAGTTAGAGGTGGAAAGATCCTTCAAGGAGCATCCTATCCAGATTGTTGATAGAAGTGTGAAGGTTCTCTATGGCCAGTCTGTTCCTCTGGTACCTATGCTATGACAGCACAGGAAAGTGCATGATGAGACTTGGGAGAGGGAGGCCGATGTACAATCATAGTGGCTAGAGCTGTTCGATGTTTCTTCTTCTATTCCTCCTTTCTAGGGAAATTCTGGGATGCATTTCCATAAGGAGTGAAGTTTGTATGAACCCAGATATTATTTTCAGGTACGTTTTTTATCTCTGGTTGTTTTTGAGAAAAAGAGGAGTTTCTGGAAATTTTAGGATTACACAACATGTACTTTAAGTACATTCCATGTACCATGTTGACGTGGGTTACCGTGTACTGGACATGTAATGACTGAGTACATGGCCATGTGTGGTGACCTGGAGACCGCCTAAATCAGAGGCTGGAAAAGGAAAGTACATGTCGTGTACTTTTAAAATACACACTGTGTAATTTTTTTTCATTAAAAAGATCGGGGTCACATCTAATCGAAAAAACTCCTTTTCTCTTCGTCCATCTCATCCAGGAGTGACCGTACAACCATGGATCTTTACCGATCCCCTGACTCGCTGTCTGTTTTCTAAATATACCGCCGTCAATTGCACTGGAATCACCACAACGAGTTCTTATTTCTTCTAGAACTTCATCTCATGATTTTTCCTCTCTCACAAGTTATCCTTGGTTGAATGTTTTATGAATATTTTAGATATACGACATTCTAGGGTAATTCAAGGCTTGAGGTTCATGTATATCGATCTAACGATGCCGAGGTAGGTGTTTTGTGGATTAATGTACTTAGTCTTTGAGTTATATGTTCAAAAGTTCCCAATAACCTCATTTGGGGTATTGTGTGTTTATGGTTTTAGCCCTTTGTTTGTCTTCTATGCCTTGTTTGATTGGATAGAGGTTAATCGTTTGAGAATAGGGTTATATTTGTCATGATATGGATTTTTTCCAATGTTTTCTTGTTATTGACCGTTCGGTCTATCCTTTCCTATAGGTTGCTGCTTTCTTTCCATGCCTAGTATTTTTAGGATGGAGTGATTATTATTTGACATGCTATGATATGATGTAGTTATTTAGCGAAGTAGTTCTTGAGGTTTACTTTGGATGCTGGTTATCATTTGTGCATGATTTCTTTACACAGGGCTATGAGAACATGGTGTAGTGAAACCATAGAGGAAATTAGCATTGAGGGATTTCCCAGAGTGTCTATTATAATTATTATGATGTGAGACCATAGGGGGGATTGATGTTGAGTGATGTCTCTAAGTGTCTATAGTGACATTACAAGGCCACATGAGGAATTGACGGTGAGTGCTTCTTTAGAGTTCCTATTGGTTACTGTTAAAAGACTATAGAGGGGAATTGACGGTGATTGCTTCCTTAGAGAGTCTTTGATCACACATGGCTAAAAGGGGAATTGACGGTGAGTGCTTCCTCAGAGAGTCTTTGATATATCGTATCTTGTATTGTGAACCATAGGGGTTAGGCTGTGATAACTACCAAGAGGGTTTCCTGTATTTGGTTTTGGTTGATTAAATACTTAAAAATTAAATGTTAGTAAATGAAACTGTAGAAATGTTTACTTTTGGGTACATCCTTATTTACTGCTTCTTTTTTCTTATTATCTTTCATATATATTCACTGACAATTAGGCACAGATCTTTTGGTGGTTTCCTATTGGGATTAGTCTCAAAATCTGTTTGGGTCTTTCTTTTGGGCCTAAACAGATTATATTGTTGCAGGTATAGATAAGGGCAAACACCCTTCCAATTCAGGTAATTGATTGTTGTGGAGATGGTGAGAATGATACCAAGATGAGGCTTGCGATGGTACCAGAGTTTAGCTATTTTCTTTTGTACTTTGGTTTACTACCATATTCCATCATTGTGACTTGTTTGGCTACTTTCCAAGACATATGTATCATAAATCATTATATAAATGTGCTCTAGTTGTTTATTTCTTCAGTTTTCCACTCCTTATTTACTGCATCATTTTACTACTTCTACTATTGTATATATGTTATTTATACTGTGTTACTCTTCCAATGAGGTCATAGTTTCCTCACTATCACACCCAAGTCCCTAGCTTCTAGTCAGTAGCCTCTGGTGTTCAGGGAAATGCGCTTGAGGCTATGTGACCAACCGGGTACAGGGCACCTCTAGGAGGCTTCCAGAACTGGGATGTTACAAAGTGGTATTAGAGGAGGTTCTCTTCTTCTTGAATTACAATTTTGATCCTATATCCAGCGATAGGAAGGATATAGGTACTTGTTAATAAGCTGTGCCTAGGAGTTGCTAACCCATGTATAGGGAAAATCCAATTTACCTTGTTATTGCAATTTTTCTGATTTTGCAATTTTTACAGTTGATTTAATTTCACAATTGGTTGATTCACATGTTTTGTTCTATTACATTGGGTATTATTGAGGTCTTATTTCTGTTTCAACCCAATGATATGAGGGTATTCCATCTCATGAATCATATAGGAACATTCTAGAGATCACATGTCATGCATTCTTGTCATCCCATTTAGGGTGTATTAGCAATTGCATGTTGTTGTGATGGAAGTTTTGTTAGATATGCATGTTGTTGTGATAGATTCCATGATAGAATACCTTCTATTTGATAAGGTATTGGATTGTTTAAGGTTTTATCTGAATGGAAACCAAAATTTGGTTCTTGAGGTGTTATGGGCTCTCATAGATCAGAAATTGGTGGATCATTGTATTGTTATTTCTTGTGTATGACATGTATAAGATGCCAAGATTTTATTCGCAGGGAGTATGGACCCTCAAGGATCGTAATTTGGTACCTTAATGTTCATTATAGTGTTGTTCTGGGTTCCAGAGTAGTTTATGAGGCTTACTGTGTGGAAAAAACTAGAATACACGACGTGTAATGATAAATACCGGCCATGTGTCCTTTTATTCGGGAAGGAACTGATTTTCTTCAGTACACGCCATGTACTGTATGTACATGTCGTGTAGTCTCTAACCATGTCACTGGCTATGTGGACAGAGACACGAGGTTGGGAAATCTTTGGTGGAACACGCTGTGTTCCTGATGTACACGTCGTGATGTGAAGACCATGTGTCCACCAGTGTTTCTAATGACACAGATGGATAAAAACTTAAGTTATACCCACCATGTCAAACTTGAACACACTATGTATTGTAACCCATGTATCCGGATGTGTAGCGAACATCACGGGTTCGTTAAATCTTTCTATTACACACCGTGTTTGGAAAAAACACACTGTGTAGAGTCAGCCGTATAACCGGCTGTGTAACTAACAACACGGGTTGGTGAAATTATTATAGTACACACCGTGTCCAGCACTAACACGCTATGTAGTCTAGTTATAGGAAAACTATGTGGCTTAGCCGTGTAGAAGAACTCAGGTGTGGTAAGAGGATTCAAGTATATGTCGTGTGTTAGGACAACACGCCATGTGTATGGGGTGTTACACAACCTGAGTTGGCTGAAGTACACGCCCATGTGAAGACTTAAGGGAACACGCCGTGTAGGCATTATACATGCCGTGTATCCATGCTTTGAAAAACTTGAATTTTTTTTTTCTCCTGTTCCCTTCTTACTCTTCCCTGTTTCAGTGCCTCTTAATCTTGATCTATGGTGTGTGCTTGACCTTGCAGAGTCATGCCACCGAGATGTCCTCCGCTTGTCCGCCACTTACAGGGCAATGATTAGACACCGAACATGGAAGATCATAGACCACCAACAGATCCTCAAGTTGTTCAAATCTTAGAACCACCTGTCATCCTAGATATTGGTGCTGAGGCATATTTCCGAGAGGGCTTTTTGAGGTCTATGAAGACGTTTCAGGGAGTACCGCATCCTGCCCCGTCGATTGAAGAATTGACGTAGGTCTTTTAGTAGCATCATCCTCCCACTTTATCAAGGGATGGAGGACCCTAGGATGAAAAGTCAGGGCTATAATCCATGTTGACGATATTCGAGCATCTGGAGATGCCTCCAGAGAAGAGGGTCAAGCTCGCTACATATATGCTTCGAGATTCCACCAAGAGATGGTGTAATGTGATTTCATAGTCTGGAAGTAAGTAGGTTATGTCATGGGATGAGTTTCAAAATACCTTATAGGACTACTTGTACCTAGAGACTTTAAGGCACAATCAAGCCTAAGAGTTCACGTGTCTAGAGCAGGTTACTCTTTCAGTTATAGAGTATTATTCTTTCTTCAAAGAGCTGAAATGATTTACACCCTATCTAGGGGGAGATGAGTTATTCCTTACAGGAATGTTTTAGGATGGTATTAGGTAAGACATTGGGGATCAGGTGAACAACTTCCGGTTGACTTACATCACTTTTATAGTCAACCAAGAGCCGATCTTGGAGTAAAACTTTAGAGATTCTGGAGCTGTGATCTAGGGAAGTTCTGCACCCAGTGTTAGTGTTTCTCTATATGATAGCAGAAAGCGCCGCAGGGAGTCTACAGGTGGGGATCCAAATAGGCGAGATGTACCAGAATGTATCCAAATGGTATGCTACTAGTTTGGAAGGGTTAGTCATACAAGGCCACATTTTCTGAGAGACCCAGTGGGGTGCTAGTCTTGCGGAAAGATGGGCCATCTTCAAAACTCATGTCTGATTTTCTCACCTGCAGCTGGTGACAGGGGTTCTTCTATGAAAACTCATTCGAGATCAGCACCACCTATTTCTCACTAGTCTGGGATCTAGAGTTCTTCTGGCCGTTCAGGCCGAGGTGGAGGTCGTGGTTGTGGTATCAAGTTGCTCGTATTTCAGTGACAATAGGTTGGATCATCTCATAGTGGTTAGACAGGGTCACAGGGCCGCAGTGCAGGTTATACTTTTGCAGTGGAGTAGACCCAGCAGGAGAAAGATCCCGAACCCTCTACAGTTTGAGGTACGATCCTAGTTTCCTCAATTTTGGTTTCTTCACTTTTCGATATAGGGGATTCCCATAGCTTTATATCTATTACTATTGTGGAGATCCTTGGGATCTGTATCTTTCCTTCAATTGATGTCTTGACACTAGAAACTCATTTGGGAACTAGAGTAGCTAGTGTACATCACTGCAAGGAGTTCCCTCTTGAGGTTAGTGGGTGTCACTTCTACTAGGACCTCTATGTCTTGGAGATGATGAGCTATGATGTCATTATCAGAGTGAACCAGTTAACTCCCTTCTAGGAAATTTTTTACTTCTATCGCCATAGGGTGAGTTTCACATCACCAGAGGAAAGATCGTTTCTTCATAAGGAAAAATGGGATGTTTAGGCGAGCGGAGCGTGACCCGAGCATCATGGGTTTGGAAGAGTTACATCCCAATTTTCTAGTCTGTATCTGGATGACTAGGGGACTTCACAGATGGACTTTCCTCCAGTGGTGGATCGTTTCAAGGATGTATTCAGGTTTTACTCCAAAGTGAGTGGTGGAATTTTCTATTGATCTTGTGATAGAAACAACATCGGTGTCCATTCATCCTTATATGATGGATACACTAGAGTTTCTGGAACTCAAGAAGCAGTTGGAAGAGTTGTATGAAAATTGTTTCATCTGACCTATTACTTCTCCTTAGGGTTCACTTGTATTGTTTGAGAAAAAGGCCTATGGTACCCTCAGACTTTGTGTGCATTATCGGAAGTTGAACCAATGGAAGATCAAGAATCGATATCCCTTACTGAGGATTGATGATCTCTTTGATCATATTTGAGGATCCCAAGTGTTCTCGAAGATTAACTTGAGACTTGGTTATCATCAGTTTCACGTTAAACCATCAGATATACCTATTAAAGTCGTCCATATAAGGTATGGTCTATACGAGTTTGTGGTTATGTCGTCCAGTCTCATGAACACGCTTGTAATTTTCAAGGCACCGCTGAACCGAGTGTTCCATTAATATTTGGATTCATTCATGGTGGTCTTCATGGATGATATCTTGGAGTAATCTCACACTCGACACAACCATGACACACATCTTGAGATCATTTTGAGTACACTGAGAGATCATCAATTATATGCTAAGCTCCCAAAATGCCACTTTTGGATGGACCAGATTCACTTCTTGGGTAATGTTATGTCAGAGAATGGAGTATCAATAGATCCAGAAGAAGTGAGAGCTGTAGTTTATTGGGAGCATCTAAAGAATGTCTTTGAGGAAAAAAGTTTTCTAGGGATGTCTGGTTACTACAATAATTTTATACCGGACTTTTCATGCTTAGCAGCTCCACTAACAGGCTTGACTAAGAAGGGTGAGAAGTACTTGTGGTCAGATTCTTGTGAGTCATCCTTTCAGTAGATGAAAGGGATATTGACTTTAGGGAAGATAATAGTTTTTCCAGATACAGGAAAGAGCTATAATGTTTACTGTAATTCATCAGGTATTAGGCTGGGAGGAGTGCTTATGCAGGGAGAAGGGGTTGTTGAAGGTCTCAATAGTTGAGGCCACATGAGAGAAACTACCCGACACACAATCTCAAGCTGGCTGTAGTTTTTTATGCTTTACACTATTGGAGACATTATCTTTTGGTAGATCATTTTGTGGTTTTCACTAAACACAAGAGTCTAATTTATATCTTCACTCAGTGTGATCTAAATTTGAGACAACGAAGGTGGGTTGAGTACCTTCAGTATTTTGACTTTGATATTTCTTACACGCCTGGGAAGGGAAACATTATGGCTGATGAATTGAGTAGGAGGACTTAGAAACATTCAGTTCAGGAGGCCAGAAATGAGTGGAAGCTTATGGATCTATTCTCTAGGATGCATTTGGAGGTGTATGATAGTCAGGGGCAGACATTTATTTTTTCTATGGTTGTTACCTCTACTCGACTAGATCAAGTTTGAATGAGGCATCTATTAGATTATGAAGGAATAGTCTTATGGGAGAGTTTGTTAAGAGAGGGCCCTATTCCTAGATGGACATAAGGAGAAGATGAGATCTTTCGTTTTCATGGATGTGTGTGGGTGAAAACAGACATACATGAGGAGGTGATGTGAGACTTTCATTCCTTAGTTTGGGAAGTTCATCCTGGTGTCACCAAGATATATCAGGATCTACACCGTCAATATTGGGGGATAGGTATGAAGAGAGATGTTTCTGGTTTTTTCATGAAGTGTCCCACCTGTTAGTAGGTGAAGGCGGAGCATCGACGACTGAGAGGGATTTTATATCAATTACCCATTCCTAAGTGGAAGTGGAATGATGTCGCGATGGATTTCGTGACAGGTTTTCCGAGGTCACCTCAAGTGAATGATTCAATATGGGTTGTCATTGATAGACTCATGAAGGTTTCTCACTTCTTTCCGAACAAGGATACCTTCAATGTTGATGAGCTAGGGCGGTTTTACATCTGAGAGATTGTATGTATTCATGGGTTTTTACACTCCATTGTTTTATATAGGGATGCATGTTTTACTTCTTGGGTATGTAAAGGACTTCAGAGGGCTTTGGGTGCACAAGTACATCTGAGTACAGCTTACCATCCCCAAATGGATGGACAATCTAAGCATATGATTCAGGTGATTGAGGACATGCTTCAAGCATGCTTCCAAGATTTTGGAGGTTTCTGGGAGAATCACTTACCTCTTGTGGAGTTTTCCTACAATAATATTTTTCAAGAAACTATTCATATGGAACTTTATAAGGCTTTGTACGATAGACCTTGCTGATCATCCATATGTTAGATGGAGTTAGGAGAGGAAGATATGCTAGGACCTTGTCTTGTACAGGAGACCATGGAGCAGATAGAGTTGATTTAGAAGAGGATGGATATTGCACAGTCACAACAGAAGTCTTATGCTGATCGACAGAGAAGACCTCTGGAGTTCGAGGTCAAAGATCAGGTTTTTCTACATGTCACTCCAAGGTTGTGACACATAAGGATTAGGAGGTAGGGTAAGATGTCAATGAGGTACATCAGACCATTTGTAGTGTTGGAGAGAGTCAGGACGGTTTCCTATTAGTTGTAGTTACCTCAGATGTACCTGGATATGCATGATGTATTCCATGTTTCTCAGCATCGACATTACTTCTCAGACCAGTCTCACGTTTTCCAACCCAATGTGGTTGATTTAGAGGTGGACGCATCCTTATATTAATATCCTATCTGGATTTTTGATTGAAGTGCAATGGTTCTCTGCGGCCATTCTGTTACTCTGGTAGGAGTGTTATGGCAGCACGAGCGATTATAGGACGATACTTGGGAGAGGGAGGCCGATATACGACCACAATGGCCAGAGATGTTCGAGGCTTTTTCTTCTACGACGCCTAGCTAGGGAAACTCGGGGAAGAATTTCCTTAAGGTGGGAAGTTTTTAAGAACCCATATCTTCTTTTCAAGTACATTCTTCTTCTCTATTTTTTTAGAAAGAGAGGAGTTTTTGGAAATCTTAGGAGTACACATTGTGTACTTTAAGTACCCACCGTGTACCTTATTGCCACATGTGATCATGTACTGGCCATGTAACGACCGAGTACATGGCTGTGTGTGGTGACCTGGAGACTGCCTAAAGTAGATTCTGGAAAAGGCATGTACACACCGTGTACTTTTAAAATACACTTCATGTACTTTTTTTCATTAAACAGTCTGGGGTCACATCTAGTCAATATAACCCTTTTTCTCTTCATATGCCTCATCTAGGAGCGACCGTATGATCGCAGATCTTCGCCGAGCCCCCAACTTTCTATTTGTTCTCCAAATCAACCATCATCAATTGCGTTTGAATCCTTTTGGTAAGGATTGAATCACACATGATTCCATTTCCACCAGAATCATCCCTTGAAAACCTATTGTCAATCACATTTTGTTGTTTCATTTATTTAAAACATTTTCAAAACAATTTAAAAAATTATATATCCCCAAAAAATATAATTATATAGAATCAATGGAATAAAACCCCAAAAATTCTAGAACATGAATTATTCAAAGAAAAAATAAAAAATGGATGGTACCCAAGAAACAAGAATAAAATTTTATAAATATTCTATTAGTTATTATTTAATGTTATATAAAAATATATAATTATAAAATTTCTCCATGCCTAGTCATTTATATTCCTTAAGCATTCAATTACATGCCCAAAAATAGCACACAACATAAACAAGAATTATTTTTCATTCAATAGTAATTTAAGAAAATGGATTTCCCCTCCATGAATTCCAACCAATAGGGAAAAGGTTATCACTTTTTAATGAATGATTTTTGGAAAGGACATAGTCTTCCTTTTAAATTGACAATTAAAATAATATTTTTTGAAATTAATAAACATATTCATTAAATTCTTGATCTTTTCTTTCAAATATCCCCTTTATACTCCACTATTTAAACCACACTCCAAAAATTACTTCATCAATAAATTATATAAATAATTTAGAATAATTAAATTAACCCATTTCAATTAAATAAAAGAGATTTATCACAGTAATAAATGATGTTTAATAAATAAAAATATCCATTACACATTTAAATAATGAAATTCACATACACTTTTTATAATATATTTATGATTCTATTCTAAAACCAAGATCCATAAAAAATCTAACGATAAATTCACTTTAAAATATTAAAATATTAAATAAAAATGTAAAATAAAAACCATTTCATACATAATGAAGGATTTTAAAGAGATTTATTTGAATATATTTTATAAAAAGAAACATGGATTGAATGAAAAAAAATTCCACTCAAAATCAAGAACAACAACCCTAAATTAAAATGTTTTCAGTTTTTATAAGTATGTAATAAATATTTTTGAACAAGATATTTTTCCAAGTATTTAATTTGTTAAAAATTAATGTACTCAATCATTTAATGTATAGAATAATGAATTTTGTTCACATAACGGACCCAAAATCTTAGGAAAAAATATACAATAAAAAAATCAAAAAAAAATACATAACCATATAAAAAAGCATAGAATATTTCACCCATATAAAAAACAATGAAATTTATCCAATACATGGTGTGTATGATATCTGAAATAAATGAAATGAAAGGGAATGAAAATTTAAATGTATTGAGATAAAAAGTGGAAACTTGACAAGATTTAATTTTTCAAAATCTTATATTTGAGTTTTACACTACTCCCCACAAATGGACCTATAAAGAAATAAGATAATAAAAAAAAATAAAAAATAAAATAGTATAAAAATGGGAAAAAATCTTAAGGGGTGTTGTATTTCATAAATATTCCAATATCAAGATAATATTTTTATTAACACCTATCACAAGGTGGATGAAATTTTAGAAAATAAAATAACCACATATTCTTTTCTCTAGGGGTATAAAAACCATAATAGTAATGTTTATGTTGAATTTAATTATGCTTATATTTTTGAGATTCTTATTTTAAAAATTAAAACTTAAATACTTTACAAATTAAAATAATTATAATAAATTAAAATAGTGGTAAATTGAGAATGAAAATTAGTATATTTGGATACTCTCTCTTTAAGAACTCTAAAAAATAAATTCTCAATAAAATCTAGGAGTTAAATATAAACCCGAGTATATTAATTTTGAATATCTTATTTACTATTTAGTCTCAAAATGTAATGTATAAAAAACTCATTTCATAAAAAATAAAAAATAATGTTATGTTTGAATTTAATAACCTCATAATAATAATAATATTCAAAGTCATGGGAAATATAATCACACCTCCAAGAATATTTGACATTATCTTATCTATAAAGAAATAATACTCCTAGGAGTATTTATAGGATTTTTTAGAGGCATTGATCCTATTTAACAACTCTTAAAATTTCATCACTGTAGAAGTGGAGTGTTCAATGCCAAGATATTGGGTATCTTAAATTGAATTAACATATTCCTAAATGGATAAATCATTAGAAAAATGAGTGAAAATAAAATCATTCAAATCATCAATAAAATACAAGTGATATTCTAAAAAATAAACTTCTTACAATTCATCAAGGTACTACTACATCCATCACTCAAAAAACTATTGAAATGTTGATCTTGAGATTCAATCTCAGCATTAATGGAAATATCATGTTGATAATATAGAAACAATATATCTTCCTCTTTTAAATAATGTTACTGAAGTACTTTCATCCTTCTTGGATCATCTTAAATTAAATTGGTATCTTGTGAAACAAATTACTCCATGAAATAATTAAAAAAATATTTCATATTCCAATTACATAACAGGTTGGCCCTGATTTAATTGTAAAAAATATACAATTATTCCTATAACTTCAAGAAACTATGAGTAATCTACCATTGAATCTGCTCTAAATCCATGTTATTGGGCCACTAGTACTAGTTATAATTAAATTAAAAAATATGAGTCATTGAGAAAATATAGAATCTGTAAAAATAATTCTAGTTTTGATGCATCTATGTCATGACCAGTCAAACATTCATTAATAATGTCTATATATATAACATAGTAGATGACTTTGGGGTCATATCAATGTGGCCTATGCTCCTCACATTAAATATTTAAAACCCTTTTTATAATATTCATTTTTTAATACAATAGAATAAATTATTAACCTTTTTAAATGATTAAATCATCAAGAACACAACATCAATCCATTATTTACTTGATGTCTTGACTCAAATAAACTCAATCTCTATAGAAAAGTGAGCACTCACACATGGATTCTACACATCACTTGAAATTTTATCACACTTGTGAGGATAGAAACTCAAAAAATAACTTCAATACTTATGAATCAAATGTAAAAATTATCCTATTTAGATAATCAATATATATTTCAACACTCACCACACCAAGTCAACTAAAAAAAATGAAAACGGGGGTAATAATTATAGTGGAAGAGAAACAAAATTAATTCTAATAGTGAAAGATATTTCACATTCCACCACATCACTATGAGTGTGATCATAGAGTGAAAATGGAAAAATATTATCAAAATGTTGTTCAAGTCCCTTGGAAACATCATGCTTTATTCCCTTGAAATACATAGTAGAGTATTCATCTATTTTTAAAGGTAAAAGAAATACCATGAGAGAAAATAACAATATTTCTATTTAAATTCCTTACCTTAATAGAAAATAAGTTTAGAATTAAAAAAAATTCCACAATTATAGTTTATAACTACATAAAAATAGAGAAATATATTTTTTATAATTCAAACACATTATTGTCAGACACTCCACATCTGGTAATATTCATCAACAACCCCAATCAATATTCATAATCCATGGGTTCTTAAATTAGACCAGGAACCATTTGATAAATATTTCAATGATGGTTTCTTTTATTTAAATATATAATGTTCATAGAAAACTCATAGTTCATCACATGGATAAGTAACAAATAAATTACTAGAAATTAATGGACTAGATGTAGTGATATTAATACTATATTTTGAGATACCACATGTATGACATGAGGATTCATAATTAATCCCTAACACAATTTGGATCTCTAAATCCATCTAAGTTATTTTTTCTAATTTTATTCAGACCTTTGAACTCATGATATAGGGTTATTTCTTCTATTTCGAGCTATGGATACAACATATCTCGGCATTTAATTACTTGTTAGTTTCTTAGTTCAAAAGAATAATCTTTTATGCTTAATGTTATGAATTTTATGTATATTTAATATTTAATTCTATGTTGTGTTTCTCGACATCAATTTAAAATATCATACATGTAGAAATATATTACAAATATTTAGCTTCATATGTGAATAGATAAATAATCATTACTCGCAAAGAGTGTATTTCACATAGAAATTTTGATTCATGAACTAATTCTATGTTAAAAATTTCTCTATGAATTATTATTATCCGAGAAAAGAATTAATCACTCATGAGATAGTTAGTTAATCCATTTAAATGATCAATTTATCACATTTCCCATACCATATAACCTTAAGTAATATCATTCATAATTTAATCGCAAATTTTTAATACAACATGATTACTAGACATTGAATTTAATTATAAACTGGATAATAATGTACTTGACTATTAACACTCCATTTTGTAACATGGGTGAGAATATATTAACGAAAAATACCTATAATAAAAAAATGGAAGGACATTATGGATGAAAATCTCATTGGAATCCACCTCACATAGGCCCCCAAAATAATGTCATTGGGAATGCCCTACCTACACACCAAACTGAATTATGCACGCCTAGGAAGGCGCACCCACTAGACCTAAGTGCTAAACACATGTGACCTGTCTATGTTAAAATCTTATGAAATAAATCTCATTACCTATGGTACCATGATTTCCTATAAATAAGACCCTGGGGATCCACATTTAAATGACAAAAAAACCTGGAGGAGCCTCAAATCTCTGGTCTCCCTAGTCCTTTGACCAGGGCCTCAAAACCACTCATGTACCTCTATAAGACACAACATAAGGGGGGTAGTTAGAGGGAGATAGTGGGATAAAATTATAGCCAATTTGTGGAATACAAAACACTAACATGAGGATATACACCCTCCCTAATCAAGAGATGCTGTTGTGAAGTTACCATCCAAAATGTAGGACCTATGTGAGACCCGTTTGGGGACAATTGAGGAGACCATTAAAGAATAAGGAATGGAACTTCCCATGTGTTTTTTCACAGGTTGTATGCCATCCATAAATCACCTCCACCTATAAGATTCCTACCATGTATGATGCACTTCTGGTCTACATAAGACCTACCTTTCATGAGATACCTTTTACTCACACAAACTTCCCCTATGAAAGCATCCTATGAGACCTTTTTAATGACTCCAATGGAATAGATACTCCTCCCTTGGGACCTCCATATGAGTAAGAACAAATAAAATCTTCCACTGAAGCATCTAGTCTTTCACAACCATGGAGTGAGAAAACCCAATTTTTTGTCCTTTCAGTTATGCATTCCCTCTGTTAGAGGTGTCCCACACTTTTCATACGTGATGGGTAGAGTCCCCATGGTTCATTTAGTAAGAAAACCCCTCAATAATAAGGAATGAAAACTTAGGGGTAGTTACAAATACATTTTAGTCTTAGATATAGGGGTTATGACCTTGTCATTCCCATTTCATCGATAATAACAAATACCTACAGTTCCAGACTAAAATAACGGGGATCAAGCTTGATTTTCCCTTTGACAAGGATTGGTTTTTTATCCTCAAATCTTCTATGGAATAAGGAATAGGTAATCACTCATGGATTAACCCCATATAATTTGTTATTGGCTATATTGATATGGGTATTCTGATGTGACTATCCTTTTTAGGAATCCTAACAGGACATGGGTACATCAAATCCATTTCTTCTTTTCCCATCACCCCTATCTCATCCACCATAGGACAAAGGAGATTGATTATTTTTATGGTGTTTTAATTATTTTTATTTTTAAAATTTTGGCATAATTCTTGTGGTCGTATAGGCTAGATAGGATAATGACCTCCATCAGGTCAGATGTATGTATTAGTAGTGAATATTCTTCTGGATCTTCCTCTTTCCTTCCTTAAAAAGTCTACCATAGGCGATGGTCCTCAAATACTTGTACCTAAACACAAGTGATCCTCTATGCTGTATTCCCCAAAATCATTCCATGATTTAAAAGGTAATATATCACATATGAGAAAAAACATAATAGTAACTCTATAGGCATGGGTCTTCAACCCAAATTTTAACTACGTGGTCTCTCATTCATGTCCAAGTGGGATACGTAGGAAACCTCATTGAGGTCAAAATACAACATCCAAAAATCAACTCTATTACCTCTTAGACATATTTCCATAAGGTTCATATCTAATATAGGATCCCAAATACGTATTAGGATTGTTGTTATGACTCAACATAAGTCCCAAACAAATATTTTACTAGAAACCTTCCTCATAGATGTCCTTGCTTCATGAAAATAAGATGAACAGTTTGACCATTTTATCATGACCTTAAAAGGTAGGATGTGTCCCATTAGGTGGCACCAAACTATGTGAGTTATGATGTATTTCATGAGGATATAAAGTAATCCCATCTCTTGGGTCAAATTCCAACATCCAGTCAACTTCTTTCTCCTTATACAATGAAATGTTCTGTAGCACCCCACTACATGGCTTAAAACGAGAATCGTCAAAATAAACAATGAAATAGTCTCTAATATATTTATAAAAGGGTACCATTGATGGGGAACCTAGGATATATAAAAATATATCCATATATGAATAACTTGATATATATAGATGATTCTAAATTCCATGCGTGCTAAGAAATTATTGTTTTCCCATGGTTGTCCCATGTTAATCTTGGAAATGAAGAAATGATTGACGAATATTTCATAAATCATTAAGAGAGTCCAGGAGTAAGAAACAATTACCTCCCCAAAAGGGTGTGATGAGCCTAACCTACAATCCTATTTACCAAAATTATTCCCTATGTGGTTTTGAACCATTTATCAACAAATTCCTACCTTTAGAAAGAAGGTTTGTAAATCATCTCAAATAAGTGGACTATTGGGTATCTCTAGATCTACATAAAAAAGCATGGGAATCCATTGAAAATTTGAATATCCAAAAAGAATGATTGTGAAACCATTAAAACCCCCAAAATAAATTCATTAATGTGAAAAAATAAAAAATTTCATCAAACAAATGTTGAACCCAATGTTAATCCTTTACCAAGATGATGGTGTCTCCTACATGCTAGACCCCTTTTGTGTTCATACTATGGGAGGGATAAAAAATATGACAATTTATCCTTGTGTTTTTTATTGATATGATTAGATAACATGGTTTTATTGTTTATATCCATCACCCACATTTAATGTTCCTTAAACTAGATCTCCCTTCAATCCAAGTGGGTTCATACATGTTCTCATAGACATGTGCAGATGCCACTACATAATCTGGGTCCTCACCCAAAAATATGACATCATCGACCACCTAGAATCTTCAATGTTGGGTTTCAAAATAATTGGTTTTGGGGTTTAACCAAAATAGTACCCTCCCAAACCTAGAGGAAGCTCAATTGGCCCTCTAGCCTATGAAGTACCACCAAATATCCACTGAACGACAATTGGATACCCAGAAGCAGATAGAACCAATATCCATCTTGAACTATTTTGGTATCCAATCACCAGAAAATAGTAATAATATCCTCAATTATCTTAGGGGTAGATCTAGAGGCCACCAATGGAATAACCTAGAAAACATAAGGGTCCCTTCAAATGTCTCTTCTTAGAAGCTTCCACTTCCAATCATGTGTGATGAAAAACCCTCAACATTATGGGGGTGTTATCCTCATAAGATCATCACAAATCACTCAAACCTAGACTCACAAGATGTCCCGCCAAGGGTATCAATTAAATTGAAATGATCAGGGCTGCACCTCTATTCCCTATCAAGAAGTCTGCCTATCAAATTTTATGGCAAACCAAGAGTAGGAAAAAACAGTTTCCCATATGAAAAATTTCCTCTAATCAATTTTGGAGGGAAAACATAAGATATAAAAATACTTATTTACACTATCCAAGATTTTCGAGATATTTTGGATGCATATAGAGAATCCCATCAGTTAAATTTATCGGTGAATTTTGAGTAGGCACAAACACCTATCCACATTAAAAAATCCCACCAGTAAAATTCAGTATTTAGCTATGATGAAGAAGGCATGCCTTTTAGAATTAATCATGCATATCAGCCTAGCCTAGCATTATTTTGGTGAAATCAGAAAGAAAATACCTATAATAAGAATGGAAAAAACCTATATCTATACCCCCAAACCTGATTACTATTATAACCTACTAAAAATAATTGGAGGACCAAAGCAATAAGAAACCCCTTCTCCTACCATTGAATGAGAATATATTCATGTTCAGGCCACTAATGTAACTAAACACATTCCAGTGACGATGAAAGGGTCAATGAAAATTCCAAACCACATACTATAAACCTTCCAATATATAATAATGTAAGTGATAGTGGTTGGGGGGAAGAAACAGAACTCAGTATCCCTGATTGGGGTGACTCAACAACAATTCACTCTCGAGTAAACAAAAACCTATGCTCCCATATAGTAGGGTCATGGAAAAAATTACATTTTGATATTCAGACAAATAGATCAGGTCCATAACCCCATTCCAACTAGAGGTAATAAACATATTCTAATGGACACTCTTAGGTAGCCATAAAACCCTTCCAAAAATCCTTAAATTTACAAGATATTTATTTATGAAACATGAGAGATGACAAAATTATCACTATAATATGAAAAAAACTTTATCTAAAAAGTGGTCCTATCCTCTCACAAGAAGGAATCCAAAAATAATCTTTACCAAGTACCACTGGGAAATGAAGATCCAATCTATTATCTCACTATGTATAACTTTTTAGTTCTCCAAGACCTTATAATATAATCTATGTTATCTCAAGATCAAAATATTCCATTAAAAACTATAGGAAACGTAGAATATATTCCATAAGTCCTCCCCCGAAACCTCACTGTGAATGCATGATTCATGTATAGAATCAGATTGATCATGAGATCTCATCTCCTGATGAGATACATTATACCCCTCTGTGTGGCCAAAATATTAACGAGTGATAAGGTCCTCCTCTAATATCATATACCATAATGTTCCACCCCACATTACACAATACGGTATATATCCTCACAATTGAATGATAAGTAAAGATGGTATTCCTTTCCATAACAACATTTGACATCTTGAAGCATGTCCTTCCCATTGATATTTAATTATTAGAAATCCTTCCTACTACAAGACACATGGGGAAATGTGGCTAGTTATTCCTGATGACTTGTTATTTACTAGTGAAGTACTTTCTCATCTGGAAGACATCCCAAAGTGATGGTTATTCTCTGAACCACCCTTCAATTTCCTGTCTTCCAATATTATAGAGGTTTTCCCAACTAATCTTATTTTTTAGAATAAAGTAGTAGAGAAGAATCCACTTTTTTCAGACCGAGTTGAGGAGACTCTAGAAAAAGTGGCAGAAAATATGTTAAAAATGTGGAGATAGAGGAAAACATATGTCATACCAGTCATGTTATAGCCTTTATCCACTCCCAAAAACCACATTACTTTGGTGGGTATAATGATTTTGGGCATGATATATGCCTCAATATATGGAACACTCTACCCCACTCAAGATAAAAATTATTACCTTAATAGAAATATCTTATCCAAGTCAAGTTAATACAAGGGATACACTTCCAAATCGACTTGGTGGATCTTTAGACTACATGAAATCCAAAATTGGGAGAACAGAAAGTATCCCTTTAGCATGAATGTATCACGCATTAAAAGAGTTGAATCAACTGTTCATAGATTCCTCATCTACTTTTAATATCATAGGATGGTGAAAACATAGAGCATTTATTTTCTCTATTTTCCATAATGACTAAATCCCACAAAAACTGGAATATTTAATATTATATTCGTAGACCGACTTGAAAATAATACTCTATTCATGAAAGAAAGTATGATTATCACAAATAGGCCTTAACTGGCTCTCACCGACATTGGTCCCTAAGAGAGAGATCGATCAAAAGACATTTTCATCAAGAATCATAAAATATAAAGTTCTCCTCACCCTTAAGAGAATTCAATAATTAGATAGTACAATATTCTAAATTATGAAAAGGTTTTCAAAAGAAAGTATCTCTAGTGAGGATCGCACCACACACCTATCCCATATTCAGACACATATCAATAAAATCAATAAAGTACCTAGGGAATTATCATCCATGTAAATGAATGAGAAACCCTGGATCATAGTGTTGGGGTATTTTCTACCACAACCTTTGAGGTCAGTAATCCTAACTCAAAAGGCTGAGTAAGTAGAGTAGGAACATCCACATCCCACAAGGATCATGGATTTTTTACCTCCACAAACTCCTCCTTAAGGGAATAATTTTTTCCCTTTAATAGGGTTAACATCATAGAACAAATCATACCATTTCATCACATCCCTTGTATTAGTGTCATCTCTTGAAACACATATGAATAAAAATTCTGGATATTCCCTCTAGATTTTTATTCATTGAACAATTCCAAAAGGACTAGTGGTAGAGAGGAGGGGACCTCATGGAGGGAACAAACAATGAAGGTATCAGAAAGAGACTAATGAAATATATGAAATACATTACACATCTATGAATGTCAACTACACCAGCCCTACATCCCATACATAACACATGACATATACATAGTAGAAATATGAAGAATTATTGGTTCACAATAAAATCAGGATCTAAATAATTGATGTAGGTGTGAGTACCTAGAACTATAGTGTTGCTATAAATTTGGAGATTCCCTCAAAATATCCTTTACTAACTCCTCAGAGACAATCCTCCAAAGAAAAGGGTAAAGGTAATGTTGGGAGTCACCCACCTCCCAAGGTGGTTGAACCACTCACACATGGGGAAAGATTCACTTAGTAGGAGGAGGAGGTAAAATAGTTGAAAAGGCTCAACATAGAATTTCTTTGATGAAAATTCCCTACCAATTATGTTTTACCAATAAAGCCTCAACTTGTACTCATAACCAGTGTACACCAGCAATGAGGGTTCACCCTAGCAACTATATTGGAAGAAGAACATCTTCTCAACATGTGGGACTGATGAAAAATATATTTAGACCCCACGAAAGATATGTATCATCAGTTTTCTACTTTTTGTAAACATCTAGGATTGAGTAAAGTACACTGTCATGGGCCATCCCCTCTAGGTTACCCACCACATGTACAAGTGCAGACTCCATAGATGGCTCTACCAGTTTTTTCTCCTACCCAAGCCCATTTTCGACAAAACATCCATCATGTTCTCCCCCATACTATTGCATCACTGACAGATTTTTTAGAAGCTATGGAATATCTACATGAACCATTGAATCTTGAAAAGTGTTCTTACCTAGAATATGTGGATCAAATCCTTCACCCTCCAAATTTTTGGAAACATATATTTTAAAATTTTATGGATTTGGAGGATCTAGAGAATCATTTGACATATTTTATGTCCCTATTTGATCCCATGATGGGGACCCCTTCACAAAATGAAGCAATGAAAATTATATTATTTGTAATAACATTGATAGCACCATCCTTTATATGGTATACCATTTTTCTAGCTCGATCAATTGTAGGATGGGAATATCTATATTGACTATTTTTCTTTCAATTCAGTTTAACTCCATATAAGAAAACAATGCACAACCTATTTAACTAAATATAATGGGAGAACAATGGGGTATTATATTTTATTTCCTGAATAAAAGGTTTGACCTACTCTCTATCAATATAGATTCCCTATGAGGATTTACTATCTAGAAACATAGAGAACTACTGTGATGGGTTTCATACACGACTCATCCCTTTAAAATACATATGATGTTTTTAGGATCCTATTGAAGTGTCTCAAAAATGGAAGACTCCATTTTATGCACAAAGACTAGTTCCAAATTAATTCCATCATCATAGGGGAAGAAAATAGGAAAAGCAAAGTTTTTCACCATTGTGCTTAATCCAGCCCCTAAAATAGCTTTATCTAAAAAATCCATGCCATATCACAAGAAAACCCGTCTAATCATTAGAAAAAATTCCCAACTAATCAAGATGAGAAAATGAATCATAGAAGAAACCAATTTTAGGAGATAATGAAAATGGTTTATTCATCTGGAGAAGGATAAGTCACTAAATACATCATCATGGAATTGGAAAACAACTCTATATAGTTTCCAGATCCCAAGAGGATTGATCAATCTAGTATTGGAGATAACCCACACTATTTTACCTTCTACCAAATGATGGGGAACAACATTTTGGAATGAAATTTTTTCAATGAAATTCTACCGAAAAACGAAAGCTCTGGACATGTAAAGAAAGGCAATTTACCAAAATAGGTTTCATGTGTTGCTACTACCAATCCATAGGTATAGGGTGAATTATATGAGGTTAAAAAAGGTAAAAATAAGTTTAGTTATTGTATAATTAGAAAGAGAATCAAACAGGATCATGCTATCCTATGGGTATAGTTGAAATATCCAACAATGCACTCGACTGATTTCTTTATAATTCCACTAACTCCATCGGTGCCATAGTTCTCCAAAATCACATCTTCAATGAAATTTCATCGCCATAGGAGTGGTAATAACAAAAATAATGATGAACCTATAGGAAGAATAAAGTTATAATTAGCTCAAGAAGACTTCATGTCTTCCATCCCATAAGCATCATAACTACCCCCTCTAAATTCTTCAAAAATGGTCAAGCAACCTGATGAATTCCTCATCAAACATTGAATTGATATTTGGTTTTATTAATGTAATTACCTTAATGGATTATTTCTCTAATGATGAGTATGAAAATGAACCCATGTTCTCGACATCAAATTAGAGAACATGGGGAATATTCCACAAGGGACAGTGGATATAGGAGAATATATGGTCATGAGAGGAATCAATACTCCTGTTACATCCCCATTTAGATCGTATACACAGATGAATCTTGTGGGAGATCCCTCTAGTTATTTCAGAAGGATAATGGAATTTCACCTACACATGATAGGTTTTTCCATGAATCCATCATCCTGGATGTATGACTATAGGGGACACTGTTAGAGTTGGTGTCCTGATAAACAACTATTTTTACTTTGATTACATGAATATACACTTATTATATGTTGTTCATTGTTCTGCATGACTATAATATAATAATGTCCTATAATATTTGTTGCATTAATAAGTTCATGGAAGATCCCCGCTATGATGAGAACCTTAAAATACTATAAAAATATTCTTAAACAAAGTTCTACAGTTAGATGAAATACTATGATAGGACACATAGTATACAAACCATCATGTGCGAGTAATCGTAAGAAGACGAGACTCTCTCTCATGGAGTTCTCACTTGGTAATCTCTAAGATGGGAGATTATGATAACAAACCCGCCAGTAGTAATTCTTCATGTCTTGGTGTCATCAGATATTTCTATCTACAAGCATGTGTAATGGTCCTTAGACTAGAATATTATCATCAACTCATGTCATGACTCGCACACTTAGATTTGCTGACGAAAACTGTCACGTAGACAGTTGGCGGGAAGTAGGGTATGTTGGGTGTGTCACAAATGACATGTCGTTAATGGATAAGTCGAGGAAGAATCTGTCCCTTCCATATTTATGGAAGTAGATATCTCGTGCCCTTTGATTGAAATATAAATGTCGCCAAAATTCATTGGCCATGGTGTAACGATGAGTTTATTTCTAGAAGTCAAAGAATGACATATCAAGCATATAGGTTTATGAAACAGCCATGAAAACTACTTGATGAGATATTGAGACAAAGGGATTAAATTACACAGTAAGCATTCGTATGAGGTGACACGTCAATGCGACATCAACTTCTTTCTCTTGTGTGCCTTGACCCATTGGTAGACAGTAATCTTGGACTTTAGGAAATCCCACCTAATACCAATGAGAAAGAGGCATAGAGGGTCACACACTAAGTGTATCCATGTATTTCAATTAAAATAAAGATTATTTACATACATTGTTTAATAATTATTCAAGTAATCCTAAATCATTTTAATGTTGGAGGAAGAATAAAATGAAAACAAGTACATGCCGTGTGTTAATGATTACACGCCGTGTAGTTTTTATTTTGAAAACAAGTACATGCCATGTATTAATGATTACACGCAGTGTAGTTTTTAATGAAAAACAAGTACACACTATGTATTTATGATTACATGTGGTGTATTTCTTCCAGTCGGGATTTTGAGGAAATATCGTTTTATTAAATGATATTTATTATAATTTGCATGAGCGCATGTCAAGGAATTAATGATTCAACATGGGGGTTTCAAAAGAGTTAATGAAATAAAT
Source organism: Viscum album (assembly GCA_963277665.1). Lineage (NCBI taxonomy): Eukaryota > Viridiplantae > Streptophyta > Magnoliopsida > Santalales > Viscaceae > Viscum > Viscum album. The sequence goes on along the minus strand of OY728134.1, from coordinate 1,512,787,710 downwards.
AAAACATGTAACACATTTATTTATTTTCATAACTCTACAACCTCAAACCCGTTTATAAATATCCTCACAACCCCAACTCTTTTCCTAAGAATCATTGTGCACAAAAATCCTGGAGAATTCTTTCAAGGCCGAAAGAACCTCTTCCTCCAAGAACACTCTCAAGACCAAGAGAGATCCTCTTCCATCAGATCAAGACGATCAAAGGCGGACAACAAAAGAAAAGGTTTCTCCTTGCTAGCACCTAGAGACTCCTTTGGTGATGTCTAGAGATACGAGGTGCATGTGTGGATCACCACTAGAGGAAGTCTACACTTGGATTCTGCGACGCAATGATGAATCACATCGGAACGTGATCAAGAATATCAACGAAGAAATAACACCCAAAAGGTATTTCTTATCAATTAATTAAATTAATTATAATCAACCTGTGACAATCCACTTTTGTGGTTTTAGGACCTTTCTTATTCTTTTTTTATTTCTGTGAATCGATCCATGGAGACTGGCGATTATCATCATATTGATCCCGGATTGATTATTCCTAATGATAATAAGCCAAGCCGTCAAATCCACCCACGCACTTACACTATTCCCAGAACCTCCAATTAATATTAGAGCTTGGTTACAACGTTGATTATAGTTATTTAATTTTCATTGATAATTTATGCATTTATATTTTGATTCAATTCGTGATAAATCGTTCTATTAAACTTAATGAACGAGATCTGTTCTTCCTCCTTCGTTTCTTGAATCACATCGCAGAAAAAACCTTTTAATTTTAATATTGATTAAAAAAAATGAGAAACTCATCCAGAGGAGCCGATATTTCTGTCTTTACAACACGGGAATACACAACATGTATTGAAAACAACATGTCGTGTACTTAGGTTCAACGAACTGGAACTGGTCCACCAAACCACGCTGTGTGAATTGATTATACCTGAGTTTTATTACACCATGATGACCATAAATGAAAGGCATGTGGCACCGGAATACACGGTGTGTATGTTGAATCAACACGCCATGTAGTCTGATCTGGCCCAAGTGAAACCGTGTACAAGGAGAAGCCATGTTCTGCATACACGGGATTTCCAGGCCAGTAACTGCGTAACAAGGAAGTACATGTCGTGTTATATTAATCTATATGGCGTGTACTCCAAAATTTCCAAATTAGAGAAATACTCCAAATCCCCCGGCGTGTACTTTGGATAAAGGGTGAAAAGAAATACACGCTGTGTAAATATAAACTACAGGTTGTATACTTTACAAAAGTGGAATTTCACTAGGTTTCCTCCAAAAGTACACAGACCTATACAAGGGATATGGATGAGAATAATCTCAAAGAAATTCAGAAAGTAATTTAAGATAAAAGAATTGATTAATTATAAGATCATAATTAATTAATTTCAAGCACGACTTATCATAAATAATAGAATGATTAAAAGAATTTGAATTGTAAATATGCCTAAATGTTGTTGCATGCTATGGATGATAATGAGATAGAACAAAGAACCTTTTGTATGCGTGTTTGGTTTCATTTAAATTTTTTTAATTTAAATTTATTGGCCTGCGATCCTTTTTCTAATAAAATGTAGGGCCTGCGTGCCCATGGTTTCTTTAATGTAAACCCCATGTAATGGAGGATCTCCCAAGCCAGAAAAGATGGTTCAAAACCCGAAGCTGAGGTGAAACCAACCCAAGAAGATACAATGTTGGACAAATGTGAGATGAAAAACACAAACCATCTATTCAAGGTGTTTTCCCTACGTTAGGGTTAGCTTATCAAACTGCTTGATAATATAACCAATAAAAGCTCCTAATCATTCCATATTATCTTATTTCTGTCTGATTGCATGGTTTATTTTTTATGTATGTGTTTTCGTGATCAAATATTTAATAAAATGAATAATCATGCAAAGATGGAATAAAATAAAAACTAGAATATGCATAAACATTATCGGAACATGTTTAATCACTTATGAAAGCATCTATTAATATAAACAAGCATATGATAATGTGAAACTACTCATAAAGGATCAAACTCCCTCAATACCACATTAAGTCAAACCAAGACTTTCGTTACTTGATTAAGGACAAGACTCAATAAAACTATGTGTTTGACCAACCCTTGTTGGGACACTTACTTTTATAAAGGAAGCACTTATGAAAGGTTTCAGGTTGACTTAAACATATTACATCAAGAGGAGTATCCCTTGCTAGACTTGATGTAATATTGGAAGGAAGAGTTGAGGAAATCCAAGTCAAGATTTCAGGATTGGGGAGTCCACTCAACAGATCAAGGAACTGTATGCTCACAGTTGGAAAAGACCTGCCTACCTAAATACCTTCAAATAGCTTGACCAACCCATGTTGGGGCTATGCGAAGGGGAATATGTATCCTTGCCACTAGAATGTCAAAGCAACTAGACATTCTGGGTTCAATGGTGCGAGACATTGGGACATGATAAAATAGTGGGATAATTAATAAATTCATTTATTATTTTTCATAAAATGTAATCAAAAGGTAATTATAAATCTTCTCTTTTAATTTGTAGAATCAATATGAAAAACACATCAACCAATTTTTCTCTGTGATCAATTCTGGACAAAGACAATATCCTCACCAGTAGTAGTATTTAGGAATGGTTTAGGTGCCTTCAGGTTATCATATTCCATGAATGAAAGTTTTACGTGATGGAGTCCTCACTTCATGATTCGCCTGCCCAAGGGGCGAGTGATAAAGATTTCCTGGTCTATGATCAAAATTTTAACGACGCACTCGACGTTCAATGTTTGATGCTATCATAAATGTCTAGTGAGATCATGAAATATCATGAATACATGGATGCCTATTGCATGCTCGAGCACCTCCGTAGTCTATACCATGAGAGAGAAAGACAAGAAATGTTTGAGATATCCAAGGCTCTATTTCAAAGAAAGATTAGAGAGGGTGCCCTAGCCGGGCCACATGTAGTCAAGCTCATTGGATACATTGAGCGCTTGGAGGTTCTAGGGTTTAAACTCCCTAAAGAACTGGGTATCGTTCTCATTCTTGCATCACTCTCCCAGAGCTTCTAAAACTTTGTTGTGAACATCAACATGAATAACATTGAGATGTGTCTTTCTGATCTTCTTATCCACATTCGCCAAGTGGAAAATGACATGAAGCATGAAAAGCCTTCTATCCTCATGGTGAATAAAAGGAAAGAGAATGCGAAGAGCTTTAAGCCCAAATATTCTTCAAGGCCTTCCAATAAAAGTAAGATCAAAGGGGAGGAAAGAGAACATGGGGCTATTTGTTTTGCATGTGGAAAGAAGGTCCACTAAAAGAAAAACCACACCCAGCCAAGGAAGCAACGGGAAGCTTCAGGTGCGTTTGTTATCGAATGAAATCTATCTGTTTCTACCAATTGGGTATTAGATACTGATTGTGGTGCTCACATATGTATCCAAATACCGGAACCAAGTAGATTCAGAAAGATTGACTGAGGTGAGGTTGATCTACGAGCAGCCAAGGGAGCCAGACTCGCTGTTGTAGCTGTCGGAGTCTACCACCTCACATTGCCTACTAGGATGGTCTTGGTTTTGAAAGGCTTTTATTATGTACCCTTTGTAACCAAAAACATTATTTTACTATCAATATTAGATATTGATGGATTCATCTTCAAGTTTTCATGTGGATGTTGCTACTTTTATAAAGATAGAATTTGTTTTGGTAGGGCACATTTATATAATGACCTTAATGTATTAGACTACACAAACCAAGTAATGGAAATCGATGACAAAGTTAATTAACATGACTCATACCACACCCAACTTTGGTATCACCGGCTTGGTCATGTCAATGAGAAACGATTGAAAGAATTACATCAAGATGGGTATTTAGATTCTTTCGAACTAAAACCACTTGGTCTATGTCATGCGTGTCTACAAGGAAAAATGACCAAAGTCCCATTTAGTGGGAAAGGTGAAAGGGATAAAGAGATTCTAGAATTAGTTCACACAGATGTGTGTGGAAAATTTTCAGTTGAAGTAAGGGGTGGTTTCTCTTACTTCATAACTTTTACTGATGATTTTAGTAGATATGGATATATTTACATAATGAGGTATAAGTCAGATTCTTTTGACCGGTTCAAAGAATACAAGAATGAAGTTGAGAACCATCTTGGTAAGAAGATTAAGAAACTCCGCTCAGAAAGAGGATGAGAATATCTTAATTAGGTCTTTATTGATTTCTTATGGGAGTTTGGGATTCTATCTCAACTGAATCCTCCTTACACACCTCAATGGAATGGTGTAAGTGAAAGGAGGAACCACACACTATTGGACATGGTGAGATCAATGATGAGTCATGCGAGTCTTCCATTATCCTTTTGGGGATATGCATTACAAACAACGTCACATATACTAAAAAAAGTACCAACTAAATTGATAAATGGTATTCTATATGAGTTATGGAGTGGACGCAATGCCATGTTATCGAATTTACATGTGTGGGGTAGCGAAGCATTTTTTAAGGCCTCTTCAGGTAACAAACATGCATCCCGAGGCACAATGTGTATCTTTATAGGATATCCCAAGGAAAAAAGGGAATATTACCTATACAACCCCTCAGAAAAAAAGGTTACAGTGGAATGACACGCCATATTCCTTGAGATGGAGCCCATATCCAAAACAGATAGTGGGAGCGAGATAGACTTTGATGAATTTGAGGCTCAAGATACACATGAGTTGGTACAAGAACAGATTCCACAAATCCCTGTTGAAAAACAATATGTTCCAGAAACACAAGAACTACGTAGGATCATGAGAGAGGTGAGAGAACCAGAACGATATGGTTTTCTTGTCACTGAGGATGGTGACTCATTATTGGTTGACAATGATGATACTCTTACCTAAAAGGAAGTAGTTGAAGGGATAGATGTTTCCAAGTGGCAAGAAGCCATGAATTCTAAAATGGATTCCATGTACCAAAAATGAGTCTTGATTTTGGTAGATTCTCCAGTTGATGTAAAGCCTATTGGTAATAAATGGGTATTCAAGAAGAAAATGGACATGGAGGGGCAAGTGAGCACCTATAAGGCACAACTGGTTGCCAAAGGTTTTATACAGCTTCAAGGAATTGACTATGATGAAACCTTTTCACCAGTTGCGATGCTAAAATCCATCATAATCCTTTTGTCCATTGCCGATTTCCATGACTATGAAATTTGGAAAATGGATGTCAAAAAAAAATTCCTTAATGGGAACCTCTAGGAATATGTCTACTTGACACAACCTTGTTGTACCTCTCGAACCCCTCAAGGTTTTATTTTCATGATCACAATCACCCTCATATTTTTCTAATCCTCTTTCAAGTGTTTTTGGATGATAGGAATCAATTCAGGTGGCCAAGGAATTGGGCCAAGAAAGAAAGGAGGCAAAGTGGACTGAAATTCAGTCCACCGGCCAACTGATGGAAGTGCACCGGCCAACCGATAGGATCCTGGACAGAAGGCATCCTTCTGTCCAGACCACCGGCCAACCGGTGGCACACCAGCGGCCAGCCGGTGGAACCTGCACTCAAAGGGAAGCTACTGCCTCCCCACCGGCCAACCGGTGGCCTCAGCACCGGCCAGCCGGTGGTACCCTCTCCAAACAGTGCCAGCTACTGTCTTGCCATCGGCCAGCCGGTGGCTCTGGCACCGGTCAGCCGGTGTCCCCTGGACAAGAATCCTATGCCTTTTTGCACACACCGGCCAGCCGGTGGGACTGTACCGGCCAGCCGGTGGATCCAGTCAAACTAGCCGTTGGCTTTGACCAGTCAACTCTCTTTTGGCCTCCAACGGCTCCGAAGACCTCTCCAACGGCTCCGAAGCCTCCCCAAGGGTTCCATGCCTATATATAAAGGCCAAGGAAGCCCCGGAACCTAATCGGATCATATACAAAGCGCCCGGACACATTGTTGCACTTTTGGCGAACCTCCGGCGCTCCACCTTCAAGGATCCTCAAGTGCTCCAACCAACTTCCAATCCAAGGAGCACCTCAAGAAGCTTGGGAGAGCACGCTACATCAACTCCATCATCCAATTGGCGCCCAAGTCTTCCTCCAATACGGTTTTTCTTGTTTATTTATTTTGAGCTTAAAATTGGGTTTGTGCCTACAAACCCCAACACCTTTTCTCATCCCCCCTTTCTCTTGGGTTTCACATCACCATTAAGGTGTGAAGAGGTTTCTTCAAGCCTTTCCTTTTAAAAGGCTTGTGTCACCGGTGAGCTAGCCTTCACCCGTTAAAAAGGCTAGTGGGTTCTTGCTATTCCATTGAAAGAAAGTGGGTTCTTGCTAAACCACAAAAAGCAAGCTGTAATAGGTCCTAGTGCTACCTCAAAGCCTAGTGGGTTTCTTGCTAAAACCATTGAAAAGCAAGCGGTAGGAATCTCTCAACGGTTGAGTTGGGAGCGGAGACGTAGGCCGGGTTTTTGGCCGAACTCCGTTATCAAGTTTTGTGTTTTGCCTTCTTTATTTCCGCTGCACCTTTAACTTTGATTTTAATTTGTCAATCATTTTTTAAAAGGCAATTCACCCCCCCTCTTGCCATCATTCCCCGTTTTTTTCCGACCCAACAATTGGTATCAAAGGGGTAATTTGAGTAATACCTTAAAAGGTTTCAAATTCAAAGATCCATTAAGATGGCATCAACCTCTTTCGCCCCCGAGGGCTACTCTTTGGGTCGGGCTCCATTTTTTGATGGGTCCGACTATAATTATTGGAAAACCCGCATGACCACTTTTTTAAGAAGCATAGGATATCCCATATATAAAATTGTCATGCAAGGTTATACTTTGTCTACCCCCGACGAATCCAAATGGACCCCCGCCGATATTAGAAACTTTGAGCTTGATGGCAAAGCCATGAATGCTCTACATTGCGGCCTTGACCGAAATGAGTTCAACCGAGTTTCCACTTGCACCTCATCTCATGAAATTTGGAAACTATTGGAAGTGACCCATGAGGGCACTAACAAAGTTAAGGATACTCGGTTAGACATGTATAGGCAAGATTTTGAAAGCTTTTCCATACATTCTTCCGAATCTATTACCGATATGTTTACACGCTTCACTGACATTTGCAATGGAAGGAAATCTCTTGGTGATGATGTTTCAGCCGAGAAGATGGTCAAGAAGATCTTATGGGTCCTTCCGAGCTCATGGGCACCAAAGGTGACGGCGATCCAAGAAGCTAAGGACGTCAAAAATATGCCGGTAGAGGAGCTCATCGGATCCCTTATGACGTACGAGATCACGATGAGGAGGCAAGCTCAAAAGGAGGGCACACCAATCAATACACCAAAGAACATCGCCCTCAGGGTACAAAAAGAAGTAAGCTCCTCCTCCTCCTCATCATCTTCATCTTCTTCATCATCAAGCAGCGACTCGGAAATGGAGAATCTCACCCGCCAAATGCACAAGTTTATGAAGAAACACAAGAAGAAGAAATCCCGCAAGCACCGAAAGCAAGAACCCACCGAAAAATCCGAGCCCAAGGTAAAATGCTACGGGTGCGGTGAAAAGGGCCATTACAAGCCCGATTGCCCACTCAACAAGAAACGGGCCACACAAAAGGAAAAGGGAAAGAAAAAGGTCCTCAAGGCGACATGGAGTGACACCTCATCATCCTCCTCCTCCTCGAGCAACCAAGGTACAAAATGCCTAATGGCATTCCATGAGGTAACTTCTTCCGATTCCTCTTCCTCATGTTCTTCAAATTCAAATTCTTTAAATCATTTGTCTTATGAGGATCTCCAATTTGCTAGAGATCAATTAGAAAATGGTTTTCATAAACTTTCTTCGAAATTTGTCTCTTTAAAAAAGAATTTCAAAAAGCTTTCCTCCGAAAAAGACCAACTTCTCAAAGAGAAGGAGGAGATGTCTCTTAAAATCCAAAATTTTCCAAATGTTGATTCCATGGAATCAACCATCAAAGACCTAAGGGAGACCCTAGCAAAGTTCACCCAAGGGGAACAAAATTTGAACAATCTCCTAGGTTCCCAACGTATATCTAGAACCACCCAAGGGCTAGGATATACCAATGTAGCTTCCTCCTCCCATGCACCCACTATTTTTGTAAGGGGGAGCTCCGATTTTAAATTTTGCAATTATTGTAAGAAAACCGGGCACCTTATTTATGAATGTAATTGTAAAAACGCCCGGTATGGTCAACCCAATTGTTTTTTCTTTTCAGACGAGTTTTATAGGAGAAGACCCGCCATGAGACAAGTATGGATTGAAAAATCCCTTCTAGCGAGTCTCTCCGGGCCTAAAATTGTTTCGGTTTCAAACACCTCTCCCTGGTGATTTATTGTTTTTATTTAGGGGGAGTTAAGATCTTTTAAGCTTTTTGTGTATTCAAAATTTTTCATTTCAATTTCAACACTTGGTTTCAATTTTCACTCAACACTTTCAATTCAAATTTCAAATTTCAATTGGTTTTTGATTCAAAACTTTCAATTCAAACTGTTATTCAATTTTCATTTCAAATTCTCAAATCTTGTTTTTCAAATATCTTTCCCTCAATCAAGTTTTATGCCCCATTCTATTTTGATAATCACAAAGGGGGAGAAATTTCTTGATTGATTGGGGGAGAATCCTTTTCATCATGCTTAGCATTTCCTTTCAATTTCAGTATTTTACTTTGATTGTTTTGGTGATTGTGATCATCAAAATAGGGGGAGATTGTTGTACCTCTCGAACCCCTCAAGGTTTTATTTTCATGATCACAATCACCCTCATATTTTTCTAATCCTCTTTCAAGTGTTTTTGGATGATAGGAATCAATTCAGGTGGCCAAGGAATTGGGCCAAGAAAGAAAGGAGGCAAAGTGGACTGAAATTCAGTCCACCGGCCAACCAATGGAAGTGCACCGGCCAACCGATAGGAGCCTGGACAGAAGGCATCCTTCTGTCCAGACCACCGGCCAACCGGTGGCACACCAGCGGCCAGCCGGTGGAACCTGCACTCAAAGGGAAGCTACTGCCTCCCCACCGGCCAACCGGTGGCCTCAGCACCGGCCAGTCGGTGGTACCCTCTCCAAACAGTGCCAGCTACTGTCTTGCCACCTGCCAGCCGGTGGCTCTGGCACCGGTCAGCCGGTGGCCCCTGGACAAGAATCCTATGCCTTTTTGCACACACCGGCCAGCTGGTGGGACTGTACCGGCCAGCCGGTGGATCCAGTCAAACTAGCCGTTGGCTTTGACCAGTCAACTCTCTTTTGGCCTCCAACGGCTCCGAAGACCTCTCCAACGGCTCCGAAGCCTCCCCAAGGGTTCCATGCCTATATATAAAGGCCAAGGAAGCCCCGGAATCTAATCGGATCATATACAAAGCGCCCGGACACATTGTTGCACTTTTGGCGAACCTCCGGCGCTCCACCTTCAAGGATCCTCAAGTGCTCCAACCAACTTCCAATCCAAGGAGCACCTCAAGAAGCTTGGGAGAGCACGCTACATCAACTCCATCATCCAATTGGCGCCCAAGTCTTCCTCCAATACGGTTTTTCTTGTTTATTTATTTTGATCTTAAAATTGGGTTTGTGCCTACAAACCCCAACACCTTTTCTCATCCCCCCTTTCTTTTGGGTTTCACATCACCATTAAGGTGTGAAGAGGTTTCTTCAAGCCTTTCCTTTTAAAAGGCTTGTGTCACCGGTGAGCTAGCCTTCACCCGTTAAAAAGGCTAGTGGGTTCTTGCTATTCCATTGAAATCAAGTGGGTTCTTGCTAAACCACAAAAAGAAAGCTGTAATAGGTCCTAGTGCTACCTCAAAGCCTAGTGGGTTTCTTGCTAAAACCATTGAAAAGCAAGCGGTAGGAATCTCTCAACGGTTGAGTTGGGAGCGGAGACGTTGGCCGGGTTTTTGGCCGAACTCCGTTATCAAGTTTTGTGTTTTGCCTTCTTTATTTCCGCTGCACCTTTAACTTTGATTTTAATTTGTCAATCATTTTTTAAAAGGCAATTCACCCCCCTCTTGCCATCATTCCCCGTTTTTTTCCGACCCAACAAACCTAAGGGGGTTTGTGATTCCAAAGGATGCCAACAGGGTATGTAAGTTGCAGAAATCCATTTATGGATTAAAGAAAGTATCAAGGTCACGGAACATTCGTTTTGATGAAGCTATAACGAAATTTTGAGTTTTTAAGTATGAATATGAGCCTTGTGTCTGCAAGAGGTTTAGTGGAAGTGCAGTCATTTTCATAATAGTATATGATGATGACATATTAGTAATTGGAAATGAAGTACCTATCTTACAGTCAGTTAAGGAATGGTTAGATAATTGTTTCTCCATGAAATACTTGGAGAGAAAGCATATATTATTGAGATCAAGATCCATCGTGATAGATCCAAGAGAATGATGGGCCTGATTCAAAGTACATACATTGAAAATATACTGAAGAGATTCAGTATGGAACAATCCAAGCGGGGATTGTTGCCAGTGTCACATGGCATTCATCTTTCCAAGAAAATGTGTCCTCAGGCACATGAGGAAAAAATGAAAATGGCAAGGATCTATTATGCATCCACGGTTGGGTCAGTCATGTATGTTATGATATGTACAAGGATTGATATTTCTTACGCATTAAGTACGGTAGGAAGATATCAATCTGATCTAGGAGACCGCTATTGGATGGCAGTCAAGACCATCCTTATGTATCTGAGGCATACTAAGGATATGTTCCTAGTTTATGGAGGAGATGAGGAACTAGTCATCAGAGGACATGTAGATGCTAGTTTCCAGACTGATCAAGATGACATGAAGTCGCAGATTTGATACATCTTTAGTTTGAATGGTGTTTTAGTGAGCTGAAAGAGCTCAAAGCAAAGTGTGGTGGCGGAATCTACAACAGAGTCCGAGTATATCGCAACTTCTGAGGCAGCTAAAGAAGCAGTATAGATGCGAAGCTTCATCCAAGAGTTAAATGTAGTACCTAATAGTAAAGATCCTATCACACTCTATTATGATAATATTGTAGAAGTGGCACTTGCAAAAGATCCAAGGTCACATCAGCGGAAAAAGAACATACTTCAGAAGTATCATCTCTTGAGGGATTTTTCTCAGAGAGGTGAAGTTGCAGTGAGCAGCATTTCCATGGAAGACAACATGGAGGACCCCTTGACTAAATCCTTGATGCAGTAGAAACATGATCATCATGTGAGGTGTAGCGGACTAAAAGTCGTAGGAAGTTGGCTCTAGTCTACGTGGGTGTTTGTTAGAGTTAGTGTCCTGAGAACCAAATATTTGTACAATGATTACATGAATATACACTTATTATATATTGTTCATTGTTCTGCATGACTATAATATAATAATGGCATGGAAATATTTTTGCATTAATAAGGTCATGGAAGATCCCGACTATTATGAGAACCTTAAAATTCTATAAAAATATTTTTAAATAAATTTATATAATTTGATGACATACTATTATAGGACACATAGTATACAGACTGTCATGTGTGAGTACTCATAAGAAGACGAGACTCTCTCCCATAGAGTTCGCACTTGGTAATCTCCATGATGGGAGATTATGAGAACAGACTGGCCCGTAGTAATTCCACATGTCTTGGTGTCATCAGATATTGCTATCTGCGAGTGTGTGTAATGGTCCTTAGATTGGAATATTATCATTAACTCATGTCATGAATTGCACACTTATATTTGCTGACGAAAACCGTTACATAGACAGTTGGCGGGAAGTAGGGTACCTTGGGTGCGTCACGAATGACATGTTGTTAATGGATAAGTCGAGGAAGGATTTGTCCCTTCCATATTTATGGAAGTAGATATCTCGGGCCCTTTTATTGAAATATAACTATTGCCCAAATTCCATGGCTATGGTGTAACGACGAGTTTATTTCTAGAAGTCAAAGAATGAAAGATCAATCATATAGGTTTATGAAACTTCCATGAAACCTGCTTGGCAAGATATTAAGACAAAGGGATTAAATTACACAGTATGTGTTTGTATGAGGTGACAAGTCAATGCGGCATCAACTACTTTCTCTTGGGTGCCTTGACCCATTGCTAGACACTAATCATGGACTTTAGGAAAGCCTGCCTAATTCCAACGAGAAAGATTCCTAGAGGGTCACAAGCTATGTGTATCCAAGTATCTCAAGTAGGATAAAGATTATTCCCATACATGGTTTAATAATTATTCAAGGAATCCTAAATCGTTTTAATATTGGAGGAAGAATAAAATGAAAACAAGTGCATGTCTTGTATTAATGATTACACGATGTGTAGTTTTTATTTTGAAAATATGTACACGTCGTGTGTTAATGATTACACACCGTGTAGTTTTTAATGAAAAACAAGTACACGCTGTGTATTTATGATTACACGCCAAGTAGTTTTTCCAGTCAGGATTTTTAGGAAATATCATTTTATTAAATGATATTTATTATAATCAGTGTGGGCGCATGTCAAGGAATTAATGATTCGACCTTGAGTTTTCAAAAGAGTTAATGAAATAAATAAAATGCAAAATGTGTTTATTTATTGTCATAAATCTACAACCTCAAATCTGATTATAAATATCCTCACAACCCCAACTCTTTTCCTAAGAATCATTGTGCACAACAATTCTTGAAAATTCTTTCAAGGCCAAAAGAACCTCTTCCTCTAAGAACTCTCTCAAGACCGAGAGAGGTCCTCTTCTATCGGATCAAGATGATCTAAGGTGGACAATGAAAGCAAAGGTTTCTCCACGCTAGCACCCAGATACTCCTTTGGCGACGTCCAGAGATACGAGGTCCACGTGTGGATCACCACTAGAGGAAGTCTACACTTTGCTTCAATGACGTAATGAAGAATCACATCATAACATGATCAAGAATATCAATGAAGAAATAACACCCAAACGGTACTTCTTCTCTATTTATTAAATTAATTGTAATCAACCTATGATGATCCACTTTCGTGGTTCTGGGACCTTTCTTCTTCTTTGTCTATTTCTGTGAATCGATCCATGGAGACTGGCATTTATCGCCGTATTGATCTTGTATTGATCATTTCTAATGACAAAAAGCCAAGTTGGCACATCCACCCATGTGCTTCCGCTGTGCCTGGAACCTCCAGACACCCTCTCCAAGTTATCATGGGGATGTATGCAGACATAGTGGACCATACCCACTAAGGATAAGGGTGCTTAAACTTTAGTCATGATTATCAATCTTCCTACTTTAAGTGATTAAGTTCCTAAATCACTTATTAGAGAAAAACATCATATTGGGAAGTGTAGACCATTAACAGAGATTTATGACACTCTAATATAGTTATCCCTAGTGTTGACAAAGCTATAGATCATGGATTAATTCATTCTATCAAAATATCTGTAGGAATAACTCATATAAGCTTTGTCAAGACATCAAGAATTTGAAGGAGATGTTTCTACTGCAGAAGTATAACATGCAGAGAGAGATCCTTCCAGATTCCACATAATCATCTCTTTCATAGTGCAGGAAAAAGATACCATTATAAAAGGACATATTGACCATTTCATATATTTTTCAGGATAAATAACATTGATATCCAATGACTTTTCATTAACAACAGCTTAGGAGTCAACCTCATTATGGTTTGAAAACATCATCAACTAGGTTAAAACGGGGTCCACTTATCCCATTCCTATATGAAATTATTGAGTTATGAAAAGTGAAATCTAAATCCTCTTGAAAGGATAAATATCAAGAACTAATATGGGGTACTTATAAACAAATCAAAATATTTGGTTTTTCGGTAGTCCGATACTTTCAACATTGTACTGAGAAGAGCGTGGTTTCTCGACATGTGGAAATCCCCTATCTTACAAACACTTTTAAAATGGTGCATTAATAACGAAATTGGGAAATTTTATAGTGATAATGACCCATTTTAATCATATAAAATTCATTAAATTGTTGCACAATTCTACTAGAGGGAAGTAAAACAACCCCTGAATGAAAATATTACTATGGTCATGGCCATGATTAGTATTATAATGATCTTGAAAAATCCATTCAAACACCTCAGTGAAGAATATGTGCTGCCTATACACAAAATCTATTGCATGGGCCCAAGTTCAAGAACCTATTGAAAAACCATCGTGATATCAATTATGACAATTGAGCCTAGAATCACTAAAAAGGTCATGAATTTTCTATAAAATGGTATAATAATGGAATAAAATTCCCTCATTCCATCCATAGAGTCCCAAAAGATCCATACTTCATTAGTTGATCCAAATGGTTGGAAAGATACTCATTCTTTATCCCTCACTCCAACCCCTCTTGAGCTTCAAAAAGACCCCAAATTATTAGCAGGGTCAGAGGGTAGGGAAGAGGAAGAGGAATATAAGTATGACCTCATGGATTCCCATAATTTATTTGGAGAATGTGTTTCTACCACCATTGATGAACTGAGAGAAATAAATTTAGGTAAAGGACATGACCCATGGACCACTATGATCATCGTGACCTTGTATTTTAAAGAATAAGAGGTATCGACCTCATTTTTGAAGAAATTTTGGGATGTACAACATGAGGATGGACCCCTTTAAATGTTCTTTCTGGTCACCTTATAGAAATTTCATGGATTAATTATATTCCATCATGACATTTATGTAGACCCTTAGAGGAAAAAGGCTATCCCTAGCATGTAAAATCCAAGTACATCAAATAGTTGAGGGGTTTACAAGGAAAAAATTCCTACATTTGGTGATTTATATCCAACCACATAGGAATGTAATTAACCTTCACCATGTTGATGAATAATGGGGTGACATATAAGTGGTCCCATGACTATCCGGAAGCATTTGATAGCCTTAAGAAATATCTATTGAGTCCACTTGTTTTTAAGACACCTGTTGAGGGGAATCTACTAATTATATATATAACCTACCATAAATGACCACTAATGCTTTCCTCAAATAAAATAATGACTCCAACAATGGAGAATATCTTTATTAACTTAGTTGAACCAATCTTGAAATGGAGGCTCATTGTTCAGATATTGAGGTGTGCTTCCTGATGTTATATTTCACGTTTTAGAAACTGAGTCACTACCTACAAATCACTAAGGTACGATTTTTATCTTGAAATAACCTACTGAAATATATCCTCAAACTTACAAATTTTATTTTACATTTGGAATGGTTTAAAATTATCCTATAGTAGTTTCAAAATTAATTCATCCAATAAAATGTGGTGAAACCCCATTCATTGATAGGAATCTTTGTAGATAATTCATCTGTAAAAGATATGTTGTTAAATTCTTGATTTATGGATGAAGAAATATTTTCTATTAAATATAGAACCCATACATGGGAGCTGTATTTTAACAGTGCATCCAAAGTACCAATTGGGAAGAGAATGGAAGACCCCATTCTCAATAATGTTATATTGGGAGTCATGCTCATCTCCCTAGAAAAGGTAGACTTGAAATTATCTTTCCTATTGTTAGAAGGCTATAAAAATGAATAGGTATAATATCATGACTTCATTTCAAGAATAGAACTAGATATTCAAATGTTAGTGGAAATCATATAGGTGAAATGATATCTAGGCTTTGTAATTAAATAGACCATCACTGATAATTATATTAGAAAATAAGATCTTACCCCCCTTCATGACCATGTCTAAGGAATAATGGTATAATTTCTCTTGGAGACAACATTGACTTGTATCCCATGGTCATAAAATTCCCACACAGATGCATTTTAAATTAAATTCATGGATCTTGAAGATCCAGTGTGGGATGAAAAAATCATCAACATTGCACATCATCAAATGATCTTTCCATTTGTTCATGTCAGCAAGGAAGAAGACATTTAAGTTAGCCGAATCTATGAACCTGATAGTCCTACCACCAGTTTGATGATACAAATTTTAAACTACCTTCAAAATTGACTTATCTTTTCAGAAAGTCTATAAAAGATAAAATGTGATGAAAATAAACCAACTTTACTCTTTATGACGACCCAAATCACCAAAAAGTACACTATAAATGAGGATTTTATAGATAACTTCTACGATGAATTAATAGAGAAGAGACCATTTACATCATGAAATAATTTCATACCAGAGCATGTGGTTCCCTCCAATCAAGGCTCCAACTTTACAATAAAATCAAAATATTGGGATATTTATGGCCTCCAATGACACAAAATTGAAAAAAATACATCATAAGTTTCATTCCTTTCATGTGCATCCAAACATTAACTATCAAACATGGGAGTTTCTATATAAATTTAAGTTAGCCTTTCCATTTCTGTAAGAGGAATGAAAGTTTTAGGGCCATATTCTTCAACTACAACCAAACAATTCAAATTCATTCTAAGTACTACAAACTTATTCTCCAAATGGGTTGAGGTAATACCATTCAATGAAGTAAGTGAAAAAATCATATTCATCTGTGTGAAATCCAAAATCATTACCATATTTTGGGTCCCTCATACAATACTGATAGAAAAAGACACGAATTTTGGTTCTGATATGTTGTAGAAGCTATATTAGTGGTATAATATCTAAACTAACCACTCGTCCCTCTATCACGTAGCAACTAATGGATATATATAAGCCTCTAATAAGAAGTTATTAAACACACTTCAGAAGAAGTTGGATAAGGATAAAAATTCTTGGTGTATAAATATCATTCATCCATTATGGGAATTCTAGACTGCCTCCCATACCACCAGACAAGAACCCGTATATTATATCGTATATGGAATAGAGGCAGTCCTTCCCATTGCTACATAATTTCCCATTCACCGTGTTTCCATAATTGATCATTTATAAATAGATAAGAAAACTCATAAACTGATGGATGATTAGTAATTAATCGATGTTAAATGATTGACTACCTTGCATCACATTGAGGTCCATCAAAATCTGATAAAATGGTCTTTAAAAAAGAAGGTCTATCTCTGTTCATTCCTCTATGGAAAATTTGTACTAGTCCTCAAGAGTTTGATGATACCAGGGAATAAGCCTCCAAAGTTGGAGAAAAAGTGGGAGGGAACTTATTCCATACACATGTTGACTCCAATGAATATTATTCCATGATCATTAGGGATAGATAGCTCATTATGTCCCCTACCAACATGATATTTATCAAGAAATACTCCTTGTGACAAAAGTGATGATCATCTCTATTTTACAGTGTTAAATTACATAGTTGGTCTCTATTACATTCCCTTAAATAGAATTACATATCATAGAAATCATCAGAGAGTAAATTTCATGAAAAAATAATTTTCTCATGAATTTAGTACTCATAGAATCATGGTACTGTATGAATGACCTTAAAAGTTGAATCATATAATCCGAGTCACATGACCCAAAAATAAATTACATCATAGTCTAAGGTGTGAGAATTTAAAATCATATCCTAATATATTATTCACTAGATGATACACTATATGATAAGTCTATTTTTCATGAGATAAAACTACATGGTTCACATCCTTTTTGTATGACATAAAACTATAAAATATTTCTATTTAGTCATGATTTGATAATAATATTTGATGCTTGTATCCCAACTCAACTTTACTCAAGAACTAAATGTGGTTTGATTCCTATCATAAAAGGATACTTAGTGATTCTCAAATCACTAATCTTGGGTCCATAAATAATAAAAATGTTCTCCCCTCCCTATATATGGGTCATATGTGCATATGGATCCTTATAATAAATACATGTGGCTTGATTCTGTAATCAAATAGGATAAAAAATATTACCTAAACCTAATGTCCTTAAACTAGCCATGAAGAAAAAGAAAACATTCCCCCTCCCTAGAAGAAAAGAATAGATCAATGCATGATACCTTAAATTAGGATCCCTCATTCAGGTTCCCATCATGGAAATAAAGATATCCCTCTCCCATATATAAAAAATACATGAAGTTAACTCCACACTCCATATCCAATGTGGGTCCAAATGCTCTCATTTTTCCTCAAAAACCTTCTTTCCACACATCATACTCCTAATTCATGGAAATATCATATTTCAACACTATTTTCTAATCCATCAGTAGTGGGATTATATATGTCTAAAGACAACATTTTCTGACTATGTAGTATTATGCCCTAGTTGATTTTTTTTATTTTAAAAACAAAAATAGCCATTCAGTCTAAGGATTCCTTTTTTTGGATATGCATGAAAATTCCCCCATTTTATTTTCATATGTCCCCCAAAAATAAGGCCTATACACCAATAGAACATTGTTATTTAGGAGACACCCATCCTATCATTGTAATTCTTAACCAAATCATTTAATAAACCACCCTCTAATTATGATTCATGGTCTTTTTTTTTCATTTTTTCCTATTTCACTTCTCTTAATCCAAGAACCCCCAAGATCATGGTTTATAATATCCTAGTTCATATATGTAGAATAATGGAATGTCCTTTAACCAATAAGACATACATAAATCCTTATTTCCATGATAGATGGTCCTGTCAATCTGGCCCAGTATTGCAAGACACCAAATTTCCTCACCAAAAGATGTTAATCTTCATGGATGAGGTTCTACCCACATAGTACTAAACTATATTCTTTTTGAGAACTACATATAGATTGATTATTATTCCCACAAGGTATGTATTAACGTAACAACCCAATATTTTCTAAAAATAAATAGAAATTCGTGGAACTTTGTTTTAAGTAGATATTTTTAATTATCCTTAAAACACAACTTTTTTACTTCTATGTTCTGAATTTCAAGAAAGTCTCATCTACATCGGTGTTTAGTATGTTATTTGGAGTTTATTGGAACCAACTAATTTTTTTGGTGAATAGTAACATACCGTTATGAATAGTAATATGAATAGTGATATGAAACTAATTAATAGTATATTTTATTATTATTTTATTTTATTAAGGATTTAAGATAATAGCATATAGGTTAGTTTTTCATTGTGATATAGAAGTAGTAACATAATTAGAATTGTTAATTTTTGAATTAAGTATGATTTTATTTCAATATTAAATTAATAATATTTAGAAAATTATTTAAAAAAATGGACTTCATTTTTTAAATCTACACGTCGATAAATGGTTAGCGTGAATTTTTGGAATTTTTCTGAAATAGTTGATTTTTCGATGAATAGTAAAAAATACAGTTTTTAGTTTCGGTGTATTAATGAAATTATTAATGATATAAAAATGATGTCATAAATATGGTCTACTTTTCTATAGTTAAATAATATGTGAGGTGTCCCAAGTGGCTTATACCATGGGAAAATTTCATGGTCAAGCCCATGGTTTTTCCAATACCACTAATGAGGTGTCCCTTGAAAATTATTAAAATAATCCCTTACTTTTCCTATAAATACCAACTATTACCTTCATTTAATTCATTCCCAAATCTCCCTCAACGAAGCTAAAACCTCATTACCTTCATAGTAGTCCTCATAAGGTTTCATCAAGACCCCAAGGTCCCAACATTCAAGTTCTATGGTTTACTCTACAAGGTAAGAAAATTCTCAATTTCTTTCTCTTTCCTTTCAAGTTCTTTTTTATGTGGTATAACTTTCAAGTTTCCATACCATGTTCTTATTTTATTCTTATTATTGATGTAATATATATTATTATTAATTTCTGGATGGTTGAACCTTGTCCCCTTTATTTTTAATATTTTCTAAAATCATGTTGTGTAGCCATTAGGCTGCCGAATTTTTGTAAGCGATTTCACAATTATTCTGTTATTTTGCGTTCTTTCCTTATTATTTATTCATATATCCTTACCCAAGAGTCATGAAGTCTCTATAAATCATGTATATTATATATTTTATCATGTTTATGGAAAATTAATCATCATTATTCTTCTCCTCTCCCTATCCTCTCTTACTTATTTAACGAATAAAAACATTGTCCGTTTGTGTCAAATTATCGACATCATGGACGATGTGATTTCAATTTCAATTAATTCAATCAAGTCTGGTAATGAAACCATTTATATGGTTGAACCAAGTTATAATATATTTTTTATGACTCACCCATGGTTCTGGAATTCGTTTTTACTCATGGTTATAATTTATAAAACAAAACGAGGTTGTTATTATCAAATAACCACTTAAAGGATCTAAAGAAACATCATTAATTTTCTAACATATAAATCATCCTCATGTAAGAATTAAAAATGATAAATGGAATAATTTATGTTACTGGTTATTTGCGAATACTACTCCATTCTAATTATGGAGTTTCACTTCCAATCCACAAGAATGTCCACCATGAACGAATCATAGAAATCATGTAAAGAATTCAACCAAAAATAGTGCAAGGGGAAAAATACTAACAATTAAGGGTGAAAATATGTTATTAAATGATGATATAAGATTTTATAAACATGAAAATTTTTCTTTAAAATATTAATAAAACTATTTTAACCATTTTACATGAGGTTTAAACAATTTGGAAGTAAGACAAACCCGAGGTAAGGGAATTCTTAACAAGATTTCCATTCTTTGGGTTAACCTTCTAATTAATTATTTATGTGATATTTAAATTGTTTGTGTGATGGGTTATATTTATATCATCATTAGTTATGTGTATTTACATTATATATACATACTCCATCCACTCTATTATGTCTCTCTTCAATTGCATGATATTTAAGAGGGGATTTTCTTTAAAAATACTCTTTTTAAAATTGGTTTTTCGAAATTCCAATGCAATGTTTTTATGAAATTATTCATGTTGTATGATTATGTTTGGGTTTTTTGGAATTATTTATGATTAAGGGTGGGAACTATATTTCCATCCAATGTATTGGGTATCAGTATGTTTTAGGTTGGCCATATGGTTACTCCAAGTGTAACTATGATGGTTACACAAAGTAAGGTAGCTGTGAGGGTTACAAATTATAAGGTATCCAAGAATGGTTACAAGATTATATATGTAATGCCACAAGATACCTTTATTATTATATTTATGTTCTCATGTTTTGTGTGGATCTTATTTAAACCTCATGTTATGCAAGTTAAGTATGTATTGGTGACAAGAATGTATTTTAAAATGCTTTCATACGTTATGAGTATTCATGGACTAATGTGATTTTTTCCTTATTTTCCATCCCTTACTATGTTTTTGTGCTCATACCAAATTTTTAAATGATTTTTCACAGGTTAATGGATGTTTAATACAAGGTAGAAAGATACATAAAATTTTGAAGAATTGTCAAGGAGTCTTTTTTTAAGTTTTAACATTTTATATTTTGAAAAACATGGAAACTGTTTTTATGGTATCCACTCTGTAATAATGTGTAATTTCATGAATGTATTGTCCTAATTCTCTAAATCTCTAAACTTGAAAAGATATTCAATGTAAAAGTAAGTGTTTTCTTTATTAAATTCAAGATTATTTATGTAAAAGGGCCTGGTCCTTATAGTTGTTATCAGAGGATGGTTTAGATAACTTTAGGGGTTATGGTGATGTTAATAGAATAACATAAATAATTTTCATTCTATGTTTAATTTGAAATGCTATAGAATTTAAAGATTACCATATTGATTTATGTAAGACATGTTTGTATAGAATGGTTTTCCGCAGAATGAACAGGGATGCTGAAGAGGAGAGGCACCGACAGAATGACATCCTTCCAGAAGTACAGCTCAGAATCATAGGGATTGGAACATAGCAGTTTGTGACAGTAATTGATCAGCTAACGCATGAAATAAATGGTGGTGGAATCTATGCAAGAGGACCAATAGAGGTACCCCAACAGAACATGATAGTAGTAGAACATTTTATGAGACAACATCCACCTTCATTCAATGGATATTCTGACCCAATAGCAGCTGAAGGATGGATCAAAGCCCTTGAAAAGAAATTAGATGTTATGGGATGTTCAGACAATCAAAAGGAAAGTCTTGACATTTATCATTTTGAAGGGGAGCTGGTCAGTGGTGGTCAATGGTAAGGAATATCAGGGGTATAGAGGATTTTGATTCCTTAGAGTGGGATGAATTTAAAATTCTTTTCCCTGAAAAATATTTTCCAAAGGTGGTGCGACTAACAATGGAGAACCAATTCCTTGAATTGAAACAGAAGGAGGAAGATTCAGTGGTTGTGTATGAATCAAACTTCACCCTATTGGTGAGGTATGCTCCAAATTTTATTCTGGATCTAGATAGAAAAATAAACCATTTTACTCAGGATTGAAGCCAAGGTATCAAAGAGCATTGGCCTCTTGTGAATTAAAAAGTTATGAGAATTTTTTTTTGATGTGCGGAGAGGGTAGATATGGATTTTGCTGATGATCACATGAAATTTGGAATGAAGAGAAGAAGAGGTCCAGTTGGCAAGAAATGGGTAATAATCCACCAAAGAAATCTGATGGTATGAAAATCCAATTTCCAGTTTGTGAAACGTGTGGCAAGAAGCACCCTGGGGAATGTCTTAGCAGAACTGGAAAGTGTTTTAAATGTGGTAAGACTGGACATATGGCCAGATATTGTAATGAAAACTACCAAAAGACTAGTCCTAATAAGAAGACTGTAAAGTGTTTTAAATGTGGTGAAATGGGTCATTATGCAAATGCCTTCCCAAAGAGAGATCCGAATGATGCAAAGAAGCCAGACTACAAGAAGAAAGGTGTAGTGAGATCCTTCGTGACTACATCAACAGACGTTGGGCCATCCAATGAAGTTGTATCATGTACTTTGTTTGTTCACTCAGATTTTGTTATAGTTTTGTTTGATATGGGGTCTACATATTCCTTCGTCTCTGAGAAATTTTCTGGTAAATTGAAAATATCACCTCAACAAATGAGACCCAAACATTTTGTTAAATCACCAGGGGGAAATGTTATTACAAATAGGAATTATAAGAATCTTTCTATTGAGGTCTATGGAAAGACATTACCTTAAAAACTTATTGTTTTACCCGTAGTCGAGTATGATGTTATTTTGGGTATGGACTGACTTTCTGATTATCATGCTAAGATTGACTATAGAGCTAAATAAGTTGTTTTTTCGAAAGAGTTTTAGTTTGTATACAAGAATGAGCCTATAAAATTGATAACATATCAGGAAGATGAGAAACAATTCAAATATGGAAATGAATGGTATCTTGCTCATATTGTTGAAAACTAGGGAACTATTCAAATTAATGATGTGCCAGTGGTAAATGAATACCTTGATGTTTTTTCTGATGAGTTACCCGGTGTCATACCTGATCGAGAAGTCGAAATCACAATTTACTTAGTTCAAAATGGTAATCCAATTTCAAAACCCCCCATATCATATAGATCCAATAGAACTTCTTGAATTGAAAAATCAGTTTCAGGATTTTCTTGACAAAGGCTTCATTCGCCCAAGCACTTCACCATGGGGAGCCCCTATTTTGTTTGTTAAAAAGAAAGATGGTTCCATGATGCTTTTCATTGATTATAGAGATTTGAATAATATCACTATTAAAAACAACAATCCTTTGCCTCATATTGATGACTTGTTAGATTAGATCCAAGGAGCTCAGTACTTTTCCAAGATTGAATTGAGATATGGGTACCATCAGCTGACGGTGAAGGAGGATGACATCCCAAAAACTGCCTTTCATACTAGATATGGGAATTTTTTTTTTTTTGTTATGTCGTTTTGATTAACTAATTCACCTTCTGTATTTATGAATATTATGAATAGAGTATTTCATGAGTTCTTGGATAAGTTTGAGGTTGTATTTATTGATGACATTCTGGTATTTTTTAAAATTAAAGAGGATCATGAAAAACATCTAAGGGTTGTTTTACAAACATTAAAATAAAAGAAACTATATCGAAAATTCATCAAGTGTAATTTTTGGTGGCAACACATTTCGTTTCTTGGGCACACTGTAAATAAATATGGAATAACAGTTGATCCTTTCAAAACAAAAGTAGTTGATGAATGGCCAAGACCCAAAAATGTTACAGAGATTTGTAGTTTTCTGGTCTTAGCAATTTATTACTGGCAGTTTGTTAAGAACATTGCACGGTTATCTAGAACGGTAACTAAGTTAACAAGGAAAGGGGTTAGATTTGTTTGGATAGAGGAATATGATGTTTGTTTTCAAGAATTGAAGAAGAGATTGGTGAATGCTTCAGTTTTGGCCTTACCATCCCAAAATGGTGAGTTTGTCATCTACAATGATGCTTCTTTGAAGGGACTTGGTTATGTTTTGATGCAGAATGATCAGGTAATTGCGTATACTTCGAGACAACTTAAACCTCATGAGATAAATTATCCCACACATGATATGGAATTGGAAACTACGGTTTATGCTTTGAAAATATGAAGGCATCATCTATACGGAACCAAATGCCAAATATATACTAACCCTAAAAGTCTAAAGTATATATTCACTCAGAATAAATTAAACATGACTGCATGATCAATTAAAATCCTGGAAAAGAAAACAAAGTAGCAGATTCCTTAAGTCAGAAACATCATGCATCATTAACCATGCTACATTTGGAACTTGATCCCTTGATTAATGATTTGATGAATGTAGATAGGGTTTGTCTTAGTGGTAAGCACCCATAATTCTACATGGAAAATGGGGGTTCAAAACACATTGGGCGTAGGTCACTGTAGCAGACTGTAGCGCCACTGTAGCAGCAGAGATATTGTTGCAACAATGGCACTGTAATGGCAGCAGGGGGTACTGTAGCGGTAGCAGGGGCACTGTAGCAGTGGTGGGTACTGTAGCAGTGCGAGTACTGTAGCAGTACTATTCATAGAATGGGATTTGGGCCAAAAAATTGGGCCTACGGGCTATGTAATGGGATAAATGCCCATTGGGCCTTCGAGCTATGTAATGGGTCTCCCTCTACCCAGTTAAAGAGGTCGTTTCTTTGTTTCAATAATAAAAATGAGACTTCGGCCCCAACCTTTTGAAAAAGAATGATTTGATGAATTTTGGCTTAGAAGTTGTTGGTGCAGGGAATACATTTGTTTTTTTTTAGGTTTTAGTGCAGTCTTTGTTGTCATATAGAATTAAGCTAGCACAGAAGGAAGACCGTGAGCTACAGAAAAAGGTAGAATTGGTTAAAATGGGTAAGTTTCTAGAATGTAATCTTGATAAAGATTATGTTTTAAGATTTGTAAAAAGGTTGTGTGTGCCTTGTGATTCCCATTTGAAGAAATAATGGTTGTGTGAAGCTCATAGTTCTCCTTATTTTGTTCATCCTAGAAGTACTAAGATGTACAGAGACCTTTAGGAGTATTATTGGTGGGATATAATGAAAAGAGATATTGTTGATTTTACCATGAGATGTTTGAAATGACAAAAGGTTGAAGTAGAGCGACAATTACCGAAGGGGATGCTTCATCCTTTTCCAGTGATAGAGCGGAAATGGGAGAATGTATCCATAGACTTCGTGGTGGGACTACAAGAGAATTCTCAATGTAACAATAAGATTCGGGTTATTGTTGATAGGCTGACAAAATCTGCACATTTTTTCTCTATTCGAGATACAATGTCTTTGGATCAACTTTCTCGATTGTACCTCAAGGAGATTTTCAGGTTACATGGAGTTACTCTTTCCATTGTATCTGATCGAGATCCCAGGTTCACTTCTAACTTTTTGAACGGACTTCAAAATTCGTTGGGCACAGAGTTAAATTTTAGTTCAACTTTTCATCCTCAGTTAGATGGGAAGTCAGAAAGAACGATTCAAACGTTGGAGGATATGCTTCGAGCTTGTTCAATGAACTATCAGGGAAGTTGGGATCAACATCTTTCTTTAGTTGAGTTTTCTTATAATAATAGTTTCCATTCCAGTATTCAGATGAACTCTTTTAAGTCCTTGTATGGAAAGCGGTGTCAGACTCTAGCATTTTGGGATGAAGTCGGTGAAATAAAGATGATGGGGCCAGAATTAGTTGATGAAGTGGCTGAGAAAGTGAGGATGATCCCGCAGCACATGAGGAAAAATCAGAGAAGGCAGAAAAGTTATGCATATAACAGAAGGAAATACTTTTCTTTTAAGGTAGGTGACCATGTTTTCTTTAGAGTCTCTTAGAAAAATGTGATGCATTTCGGTAATAAAGGAAAGATAAGTCCACGGATCATCGGTCATTTTGAAATATTGGAGAAAGTTGGAACAGTTTCATACCGCATAGCTTTGCCTCCGAGTTTGTTTTAGGTACACAATGTTTTTCATGTTTCAATGTTGATAAAGTATCTGCCAGATTCATCACACGTCTTGAGCCCAAAATCAGTTCAGCTGTAAGAGAACCTTTCTTATGAAGAGAAACTAGTTCAAATTCTTGATCGAAGGGAACAAGTATTGTGGAATAAGGTAATCCACCATGTAAAGGTTTTGTGGAAAAAAATGGTTGAAGAAGCAACATGGGAGTCTGAAAATGCTCTGAGGGAAAAATACCCTCAGTTGTTTAATAAGTAAATAAAATTTCAAGGACACAATTTCAAGAAGGTGGGGATAATGTAACACCCTAAGTTTTTCTAAAAATAAATAAAAATGAATGTATCTTTGTTTTATGTAGTACTTTTTAATTTCCTTTAAAATAAAACTTTTTTACTTCTATGTTCTGAATTTCAAGAAATTGTCATCTACATATGTGTTCAGTATGTTATTTGTAGTCTATTAGAACCAACTTGTTTTTTGGTGAATAGTAACATACCCTTATGAATAGTAATATGAATAGTGATATGACCCTAATGAATATTAAATTTTATTATTATTTTATTTTATTAAGTCTTTACGATAATAGCATCTTGGTTAGTTTTTCATTGTGATATAGAAGTAGTTACATAATTAGAATTGTTAATTTTTGAATAAAGTATGCTTTTATTTTAATATTAAATTAATAATATTTAGAAAATTATTTTCAAAAAATGGACTTCAATTTTGAAATCTACACGTCGATAAATGGTTAGAGTGATTTTTGGGAATTTTTCTGAAACAATTGATTTTTCAGTGAATAGTAAAAAATACAGTTTTTAGTTTCGGTGTATTAATGACATCATTAGTGATATAATAATGATGTCATAAATATGGTCGACTTGTGTATAGTTAAATAATATGTGAGGTGTCCCATGTAGCTTATACCATGGGCAAATACCATGGGCAAGACCATAGTTTTTCCAAAACCACTCATGAGGTGTCCCTTGAAAATTATTAAAATAGTCCCTCACTTTTCCTATAAATACCAACTCTTTCCTTCATTGAATTCAATTAAAATTATCCCTCAACGAAGCTCTGTCCTCCTTACCTTCATAGTAGTCCTCCCAAGGTTTCCTCAAGCCGCCAAGGTCCCAACCTTCATGTTCTATGGGTTACTCTACAAGGTAAGAAAATTCTCAATTTCCTTCTTTTTTCCATTCAATTTCTCTTTTATGGGGTATAACATTCATGTTTCCATACCACATTCTTATTTTCTTCTTATTCATGATCTATTATATATTATAATTAATTTATTGATGGGAGAACCTTTTACCCTATCTTTTTAATATTTTCTAAAATCATGTTGTGTAGCCGTTATGCTGCAGAATTTTTGTAAGCGATTTCACAATTATTCTTTTATTTTGACTTCTTTGCTTATTCTTTCTCCATATCTCCTTACCCAAGGGGCATTAAATATCCAGAAATAATTTATATTATAAATTTTATCATGTTTATGGAAAATTACTCATCATTATTTTTCTTCTCTCCCTTTCCTCTCCTACTTATTTAAAGAATAAAAACATTATTCATTTCTGTCGAATTATCAACATCGTGGACGTTGTGATTTCAATTTCTATTAATTCTTTCAAGTATGGTCATGAAACCATTTATATGGTAGGAACAGTTTATAATATATGTTTTATGACTCACCCATGGTTCTGGAATTATTTTGTACTCAAGGATCTAATTTATAAGACAAAACGAGGTCGTTATTATCAAAGAACCACTAAAAGGATCTAAACGAACATCATCAATGTTCTAACTTATAAATCATACTCATTTATGAATTAAAAATGGTAAATGGAATAATTTATGTTACTATTTATTTGAAAATACTACTGCATTCCAATTCTGGAGTTTCACTTCCAATCGACAAGAATGTCCACCATGAACCAATCATAGAAATCATGTAAAGAATTTAACCAAAAACAGTGCAAGGGGAAAAATACTAACAATTAAGGGTGAAAATATGTTATTAAATGATCGTATAAGATGATATAAACATGAAAATGTTTCTGTAAAATATTAATAACAATCTTTTAACCATTATAAATGATGTTTAAACAAGTTGTAAGTAAGACAAACCCGAGGTAAGGGAATTCTTAACCCGATTTCCATTCGTTGGGTTGACCTTCTAATTCATTATTTATGTGATATTTAAATTGTTTGTGTGATAGGCTCTATTTATATTATGTTTAATTATGTTTATTTACAGTATAGATACATAATCCATCCACTATAGAGACCCGTATCTTGATGTACATAGACATTACATTATTTTTGCGGAATACTTAGTACATAACAAAAACACACACACAAGGATCGTAATAATTTAGTGTCTTTGGAAACTCGGAATAAAATCTTCTAATCGTGGTGAAAGATCTTCAACATCTCCCATAAAGATCTTCTTTTTTTTACCTAAAACCTTTCTTTATATCCTGTGGAAAAGAAAACATAAAAGGGTGAGCTCAAATGCTCAGTAAAGGTAAACAAAAGAAATATCAATCACATCGTATTCATAAGAACATAACATTTTGGAAATCATAACCTGCAAAAGAGAGCATAATTTCATAACATGGGATAAATCATGGTATTGAAATGTAATCACAATAATCATAACTTAAAACATGAAACTTTGTGGCATTCACACATAATCATAGAGAATCATTTCTTGTTAGTCAAGACTCATTGCCAAGACTATCTTAGTGGACAAAGTCCTTTTCTGAATCGAGTAACCCTCGTTTCAGTCCTGTTTCACTGAACCGGTATAACCTACCATTCCAGCCATGTCTATCTCATGAGATATAAAATCTTTACCCAATGCATTGGAGGGAGATATAGGTCCCACCCATCTCATAATGATACCATTCTTATGTGTGCCACAAAATCATAAATCATACATCATTGCATAACCCATGTAATAAAAATGGGATTCTTAAACAACATGACATCATAAAACAATTCATATAAGATAAAGGAATTCATAAAAATAATTCCATCACAACATAATCAAGTCAATGTAATAATAGGGATAGAAACAGAACCCTATATTATCTTAGATGGAAAATAATTTTGATAAAACACTTGAACTCCATTCTTGAGGAAATATCCTTTCTACTTCAAAAACAATTTCTTTTCACAAAACGTCATGCAATTTTAAAAGAAAGATATTTTATTGAAAATAATCATGAAATCTTTTGGAGGAAGCTTCATGAAAATAAGGCTTTATAAAACCGTAAAAATCCGTTTGTGCCGTATAAGTTAAAAAAAACATTCTTCGTACTTTTATCGAAAAAGTCAAAAAGTACCTCGTCTGAAAAACGACAAAAGATTCCTTTCATATCTTTTACTAAAAACTCACCAAAGGGTAAAATTTGATTTAAAAAACTTGTGGGTGGATGGAAATAACATTAAATATTGAGGAAACATAGATGTGGACGATAAAATACACCCCAGTAAATACCAACGTATAAACAATCTCGGATAAAAATGAGATTGTGATATTTCCCTTACCTTAGGTCTGACTTGCTTTGTAAGTGTCCCAACCTCCTGTATAATGATTTAAATCATGTTATTGACTTATTACAGAATCATATTCATTGTTGTTATATCATATATGTTCCACTTATGACTTTATATTACCCGTTCTTCTGTAAATTCATGTTAAAGTAGCGTTTTGGGTAAAATCGTCTCATTTGTCGTTCGTGTTTTTAACATGTAATTATTCATATGATTACTTAGATCAAGATTACATAATTACAAAATATAAAACATTATTTATATATATATATATTCAGAATATTCATATATACTAAATCATTAAATGGAACGAAATACACCGTTCATGGAGACGGTAATCCATACGTACGCATGAACGCTGTTTTCGTTTCCTTATTGAATTGAATGGAATTAAGTAGATGACATACATATAAATATAAATAATTCAGTATAATTATTATGTCATATATTTCATTAGTACTTATTTTATATACTTTATAATCATTCATGAATGGTTAATCATTGAGAATGAATCTCATCGCGTCGTGGAGACGGTAGTCCGTACGTACGCACGAGCGATGATATCGTTCCCATGGTCATGGAATTGTGTTGAAGTGTATGTATACTATTTCAGTATCAATATCACTTTATAATAATCATATATAGTTTCTCATTAAACCATTATACCCATCCAATTAAGGTGGTGGCGGAAAATAGATTACACCACGGCGTGGAGACGGTATTCCGTACGTACGCACGCGCAGTGATTTCATTTTTCCGTAGGATGGATAGAAGGTTAATTAGAGTTGTTTCATATTTATAATAACATATATGTATATAAGAAATACTGATGTTATTAATTTATCATGAAACAACTAAAGAAAAAGAAGTTGAAGAAGAAAGAAATTGAAAAAGATCGGTAATGGATATTACCTCTTCTTTGGAACGCCTCTTTGAATCCTCCACTTAGGGAACTAAGATTGGTCTTTGAAGAAGACCAGGGCCTCTAGGATGATAATAGGGAAGTGGAAAAGATATTTTGTCAGGGGTTGGCCGAGCTTGAAGGCTCAAAGTTGTGTGAAGAGGAGGGGGAGGAGGTGCCCTTTTATAAGGGAGGAGAGGGGCACCTTAGGAATATCTCAAAATATTATTTTATATTAAAGTCAAAATCGGTTTATAATGGTTCCAAAGGGTCTTATTTCGAAGCTAAAGTGGGTATGGGTCGAACTCCTATCAACCAATAGGATTTAGACAAGTTTAGGTTATTATGTTAACCTTATCAATTAGATTTAACTCTAAGTTAAATAATTTAACTTTTACCGTGTCTTTTTGTTTTCTTACACTATATGGTTAATACACTTACTATAACATGCCAAAAGAACCCCAAATTGTTTATTATTAATATATATATCCTTATCTAAGTCATTTGGCCGAACCTTATATTTTTAGGAATAAAATAACAATTAATAATATAATATTTTATTTAAAAACTATTTTGTGTTAATTTTGACACTATTTGATATATGATTTTTGTGAAAGTCATAACAGAATCATATGTTCGAACCAAGTTGATTAAATCAACACTAATATATCATAGTAACCTAGAAAATTATTGGAATTCATAAAAAGTCTCAAATTACATTCATTTGAGAATTTATAACATCAATTATGTTAATATTTCCTTAAAAGGGTAATTACTACATCATCGTTGTGTCATAAATAAATTAATTTATTTAAAGTATAAAAATTATAAATAAAATACAATTATGTAGGAAATCGTTTTATCTTTATAATGAATATTTATAGTCGAATTTATCTTATGTATAACCCCATATTAAAAATGTTTTAGTTATTAAACATTGATTTTAACTATTTTAACTAATCATTAAATAAAATAATATTAAATGTCATAATCTAATCCAAGTGGACCTAAATGGTCATATTATATTCCTAAGGTTGTTTTTGGTCGAATTAAACTTATCCAATAGAATTAGGACATGTGTTAGGGTAATAGTAATATCATATTTACCCTTAGTTACCTTATTTACTATTAACCGTGGTAAAAAAAGTAAAAAGTTACTATTCACAAAAAATTATTTTCATCTCATTGAACCACATTTTAGTCCTTGATATTAACCGTTTCTGTCCGATTTTCGAAATTCCATTCACAGAAGCGGTAAAATTAAGTTTTATGCAAAATTCAGTTTTTAACTACCACTTAGTAGTTTCACTATTCAACAAAAATTGATGTTTTTCAGAACAATGCCAAAATTTCATCCTAAGCTATATTTCATATTCAGAATTAAAAAATGAAGTCTATTTTACCAAATTCATAACATAGAAGTTGCATTAATTAATTTTATAATTAAATCCCGCGGTTAAAACAAATAGCGTGTTTTAAGAAACAATATCTATCAAAAGATTGACACTTGTTTATGTCTGGTTTAAATGTGAAATTACATCCAATGACCAAAATTGTATTAAATTGTAAAAATATATTATAAATATACTTTAAAACCACTAAAATTAATAATTTATCACTATTAATTATTTTGATTAAAAAATTTGTTTTTAATTATAATTTAGTAATTTTCACTATTCATCAGAATATGAAAGTTATCCGAAAATTACCAAAATTTCACCCTAAGCTAATTTCGATATTACGAATCCAAAAATGAATTCCATATTGAAAAATAAAATTTACAAAATTTCAAAAAGTGGTTATTAGTATTCATAACGGCTAGTTTTAATAATATTTTAATAGCATATCGTTGTTTCGTGAAACACAGTATTGCGTACTACACACGCTATCGAGGAAGGTTGCGATTGCGTGTAATGCAAGGCAAGTCAAAGATGCGTGTTGTGCAAGATCCTTTTGGTGTAGCTTACAACACCATACATTAGTGAAATTAAAAATAATATTTTTCATAAAATCTTGGGCTGTTACATTCTACACCCCTTAAAATGAATTTCGCCCTCGAAATTCGTCGGGGTTATAAATGGTTTACTATTCGAAATTTTCTTTAATAGAAACCCACATCGTAAAAAGGTATATAAAAACCAATCTTTAAAAACAAAAGTATGAAACGTAATGGTTATCCAAATAAACTAATCACTGGGTTTCCACATAGGTGAAAATATGGATATGGAAGAAAAATATAACCATCATGTTCTGATGGAGAGTGGTAGAGAACATGGCTATGGAAAAGCCAGCATTCACAAAGCCATAAATTTGTGATGATCTAAGGTACCATCTAATTCATCAGATATAAGATCACTAGGACAACATTTTTGGTTTTCAAGATCGTTTCCCTAAAGTTAAAAAATTTGAATTAGAATAAATACTTACTTTATTTTGGTACAATCTCACTGTTGTTCGTGCCTTTAACAATTTCCACTTCATCTCATAAATAAATGAAGTTGAATTTATTATTCGTGACGTGTTAGCAGATCATGTGATAGAATGACGGGTCATTCCATCTGTCTCAAACAAAAGGTTAGCAAAAATTATATACATAAGTCGATCTATAGTGAGATTAATCATATATGGTTCCTAAAATGGACTTTATACTTCATATATCATACTGCTTAATATAATAAAACTAGTTTCTAATAAACAGGGACTTCCTGTAGGCCAGTGGTAGGCGATAAAGGCCAGTCGCACTTCGGTTGTGGGTTTGATTCCCACATCCTTGTCTGACGCGATGGGCTATCGCCCGTCCTGCAGGTTGTCCTTTTTCTAAAACTATATGACTATAACATCCCATCAATAATACCGAGAAAACTTCTATCCTTAAACAATACTAACTTATGTCCAACATAATCCATTCCAATCTTTAGGCTTATCCATAATACTACAGTCCACTCTCATAACATAGTGAAAATGATTACCAGAGATTTAACACCATCGTCGATCCCCATATATCATAAGATATGTTTTGTTGGTCACATTCCAAACATTCAAAGTCCTTAATCATGTATTCTCTTGAATACCTTAGTGAAAACATGAATGCAGTTAAAATTTAACACTTTCCACATACCAAAATCCTCAAAATTCTATATACTCAAACCATGATATCACTTAGTCCTTATATATATCATGAGCTCATGAATACTGTCAAATATTTCATCTTCTCATTTTCCCTTCATTATGCGCATATCATCTTTTTTTTTCAAAAATATCTCAATCACTTCGAATACCACATTAGACCCATACATAAATATTCCAATACACCATAAAAGTACCTCAACAACATTATTCTTGAATTCCAATACATAAACACTTCAGTCCATCCACTTCAATGACTGTCCTGGAATAAGTTCTTCCTTGATTTAGAAGTATCTTTTTAGGTCAGGGCATTGAGTTGGTTAATTCCCATGTTCTCCACAAATAAGACATTGAACTCCATAACAATCTGTCACTCTATGACCCTTTTCTCCACACAGATAACATCGGTCCCTCCATTTGAGGTATTCCTCAAGGTTCTTCTTCCCTTCTTTAGAAATCTCAATCTTCCTTTGTTTATGCTCCTCAACATGCGAACATGCATAATAGTATATCTTCCTCTTCTATGATGAATTAGTCATACCACTAAATTTCACCTTGTTAATCATATATCACGATGACTAATTCGGCATAATCACAATATCTTTATCTCTAGGCATTACACAATTTTGTTGCTCATAGTCACCAATTTGTCCATTGGATTCAATGTTAACCGAATTCCTTCTGGTTCCCTCCATTAACTAAAACACAAAAAGAATTTTGTGAGAGGAGAAATCATGCTAGGGAAGACAACATAGTAAAGGGGGGGCACCCTCAATATCTAACATCTTAGGTTAAATTCTAAGATCGTTACCGTAGTTCTAGGACTATATCCTATACGTATACTTATCCTTAGGGACATCCTTAGACATACCTTAGAAATATCTCTAGGGATCTCACTAACGTTTTCGAATCCTAGTTTCCAAAGGTTGACTAAACCTTTCCTCTGATACCAACTGTAGAGACCCGTATCTTGATGTACATAGACATTACATTAATTTTGCGGAATACTTAGTACATAAAAAAAACACACACACAAGGATCGTAATAGTTTAGTGTCTTTGGAAACTCGGAATAAAATCTTCTAATCATGGTGAAATATCTTCAACATCTCCCATAAAGATCTTCTTTTTTTACCTAAAACCTTTCTTTATATCCTGGGGAAAAGAAAACATAAAAGGGTGAGCTCAAATGCTCAGTAAGGGTAAACAAAAGAAATATCAATCACATCGTATTCATAAGAACATAACATTTTGGAAATCATAACCTGCAAAAGAGAGCATAATTTCATAACATGGGATAAATCATGGTAGTGAAATGTAATCACAATAATCATAACTTAAAACATGAAACTTTGTGGCATTAACACATAATCATATAGAATCATTTCTTGTTAGTCAAGACTCATTGCCAAGACTAACTTAGTGGACAAAGTCCCTTTCTGAATCGAGTAACCCTCGTTTCAGTCCGGTTTCACTGAACCGGTATAACCTACCATTCCAGCCATGTCTATCTCATGAGATATAAAATCTTTACCCAATGCATTTGAGGGAGATATAGGTCCCACCCATCTCATAATGATACCATTCTTAAGTGTGCCACAAAATCATAAATCATACATCATTGCATAACCCATGTAATAAAAATGGGATTCTTAAACAACATGACATCATAAAACAATTCATATAAGATAAAGTAATTCATAAAAATAGTTCCATCACAACATAATCAAGTCAATTTAATAATAGGGATAGAAACATAACCCTATATTATCTTAGATGGAAAATAATTTTGATAAAACACTTGAACTCCATTCTTGAGGAAAATATCCTTTATACTTCAAAAACAATTTCTTATCACAAAACGTCATGCAATTTTAAAAGAAAGATATTTTATTGAAAATACTCATGAAATCTTTTGGAGGAAGCTTCATAAAAATAAGGCTTTACAAAACCGTAAAAATCCGTTTGTGCCGTATATGTTAAAAAAAACATTCTTCGTACTTTTATCGAAAAAGTCAAAAAGTACCTCGTATGAAAAACGACAAAAGATTCCTTTCATATCTTTTAATAAAAACTCACCAAAGGGTAAAATTGGATTTAAACAATTTTAGGTGGATGGAAATAACATTACATATTGAGGAAACATAGATGTGGATGATAAAATACACCCCAGTAAATACCAACGTATAAACAATCTCGGATAAAAATGAGATTGTGATATTTCCCTTACATTAGGTCTGACTTGCTTTGTAAGTGTCCCAAAATCCTGTATAATGATTTAAATCATGTTATTGACTTACTAAAGAATCATATTCATTGTTATTATATCATATATGGTCCACTTATGAATTTATATTACCCGTTCTTTTGTAAATTCATGTTAAAGTAGCGTTTTGGGTAAAATCGTCTCATTTGTCGTTCGTGTTTTTAACTTGTAATTATTCATATGATTACTTAGATCATGATTACATAATTCCAGAATATAAAACATGATTTATATATATATATTCAGAATATACATATATAATAAATCATTAAATGGAATGAAATACACCGTTCATGGAGACGGTAGTCCGTACGTACGCATGAACGCTGTTTTCGTTTCCTTATTGAATTGAATGGAATTAAGTAGATGACATACATATAAATATAAATAATTCCAGTATAATTATTATGTCATATATTTCATTAGTACTTATTATATATACTTTATAATCATTCATTAATGGTTAATCATTGAGAATGAATCTCATCGCGTCGTGGAGACGGTAGTCCGTACGTACGCACGAGCGATGATATCGTTCCCATGGTCATGGAATTGTGTTGAAGTGTATGTATACTATTTCAGTATCAATATCACTTTATAATAATCATATATAGTTACTCATTAAACCATTATACCCATCCAATTAAGGTGGTGGCGGAAAATAGATTACACAACGGCGTGGAGACGGTATTCCGTACGTACGCACGCGCGGTGATTTCCTTTTTCCGTAGGATGGATAGAAGGTTAATTAGAGTTGTTTCATATTTATAATAACATATCAGTATATAAGAAATACTGATGTTATTACTTTATCATGAAACAACTAATGAAGAAGAAGTTGAAGAAGAATGAAATTGAAAAAGATCGGTAATGGATATTACCTCTTCTTTGGAACGCCTCTTTGAATCCTCCACTTAGGGAACTAAGATTGGTCTTGGAAGAAGACCAGGACCTCTAGGATGATACTAGGGAAGTGGATAGGATATTTTGGCAGGGTTTGGCCTAGCTTGAAGGCTCAAAGTTGTGTGAAGAGGAGGGGGAGGAGGTGCCCTTTTATAAGGGAGGAGAGGGGCACCTTAGGAATATCTCAAAATATTATTTTATATTAAAGTCAAAATCGGTTTATAATGGTTCCAAAGGGTATTATTTCGAAGCTAAAGTGGGTATGGGTCGAAATACTATCAACCAATAGGATTTAGACAAGTTTAGGGTATTATTTTAACCTTATCAATTAGATTTAACTCTAAGTTAAATAATTTAACTTTTATCGTGTCTTTTTGTTTTCTTACACTATATGGTTAATACACTAACTATAACATGCCAAACGAACCCCATATTGTTTATTATTAATATATATATCCTTATCTAAGTCATTTGGCCGATCCGTAGATTTTCAGGAATAAAATAACAATTAATAATATAATATTTTATTTGAAAACTATTTTGTGTCAATTTTGAAACTATTTGATATATGATTTTTGTGAATGTCATAACAGAATCATATGTTCAAACAAAGTTGATTAAATCAACACTAATATATCATAGTAACCTAGAAAATTATTGTAATTCATAAAAAGTCTCAAATTACATTCATTTGAGAATTTATAACATCAATTATGTTAATATTTCTTTAAAAGGGTAATTACTGCATCATCGTTGTGTCATAAATTAATTAATTAATTTAAAGTCTAAAAATTATAAATAAAATATAATTATGTAGGAAATCGTTTTAGCTTTCTAATGAATATTTATAGTCTAACTTATCTTATGTATAACCCCATATTAAAAATGTTTTAGTTATTAAACTTTGATTTTAACTATTTTAACTATTCATTAAATAAAATAATATTAAATGCCATAATCTAATCCAAGTGGACCTAAATGGTTATATTATATTCATAAGGTTGTTTTTGGTCGAATTACACTTATCCAATAGAATTAGGACATGTGTTAGGGTAATAGTAATATCATATTTACCCTTACTACCTTATTTACTATTAACCGTGGTAAAAAAAGTAAAAAGTTACTATTCACCAAAAATTATTTTCATCTCATTGAACCAAATTTTAGTCCTTGATATTAACTGTGTCTGTCGGATTTTCGAAATTCCATTCACAGAAGCGGTAAAATTATGTTTTATGCAAAATTCAGTTTTTAACTACCACTTAGTAGTTTCACTATTCATCAAAAATTGATGTTTTTCAGAACAATGCCAAAATTTCATCCTAAGCTATATTTCATATTCCGAATTCAAAAATGAAGTCTATTTTACCAAATTCATAACATAGAAGTTTCATTAATTAATTTTATAATTAAATCCCGCGGTTAAAACAAATAGCGTGTTTTAAGAAACAATATCTATCAAAAGATTGACACTTGTTTATGTCTGGTTTAAATGTGAAATTACATCCAATGACCAACATTGTATTAAATTGTAAAAATGTATTCTAAATATACTTTAAAACCACTCAAATTAATAATTTATCACTATTAATTATTTTGATTAAAAAATTTGTTTTTAATTATAATTTAGTAATTTTCACTATTCATCAGAATATGAAAGTTATCCGAAAATTACAAAAATTTCACCCTAAGCTAATTTCGATATTACGAATCCAAAAATGAATTCCATTTTGAAAAATAAAATTTACAAAATTTCAAAAAGTGGTTATTACTATTCCTAATGGATAGTTTTAATAATATTTTTATAGCATATCGTTGTTTCGTGAAACACAGTATTGCGTACTACACACGCTATCGAGGAAGGTTGCGATTGCGTGTAATGCAAGGAAAGTCAAAGATGCGTGTTGTGCAAGCTCCTTTTGTTGTAGCTTACAACACAAGACATTAGTGAAATTAAAAAGAATATTTTTCATAAAATCTTGGGCTGTTACATCCACTCTATTAATTTTCTCTTCAATTGTATGATATTTATGAGGGGCTTTTCTTTAAAAATACTTTTTTTAAAACTGGTTTTACGAAATTCCAATGAAATGTTTTTATGAAATTATTAATGTTGTATGATTATGTTTTGGTTCATGGGAATTATTTATTATGAAGGGTGAGACCTATATTTCTCTCTAATTCATTGGGTATGAGTATGTTGGAGGTCGGCCATATGGTTACTCCAAGTGTAACTATGATGGTTATACTAAGTAAGGTAGCTGTGAGGGTTACAAATTATAAGGTAGACAAGAATGGTTACACGATTATGTAAGTAATTCCACAAGATACCTTTATGATTATATTTATGTTCTCATGTTTTGTGTGGATCTTTTGTAAACCTCATGTTACACAAGGTAAGTATATATGGGTGACAATAATGTCTTTTGAAATTCTTTCATAAGTTATGAGTATTTAGGGACTAATGTGATTTTTCATTATTTTCCATCCCTTACTGAGATTTTGTGCTCATACCATGTTTTTAAATTATTTTTCACTGGTTAATGGATGTGTAATACAATTAAGGAACACACATTAAATGTTGAAGAATTGTCAAGGAGTCTTGTTTTAAGTTTTAATGTTTTATATTTTGAAAAAAATGGAAACTATTTTTATGGTATCCACTCTATAATAATGTGTAATGTCATGAATTTATTGTCCAAATTATCTAAAGTTATAAACTTGAAATGATATTCATTGTAAAAGGAAGTTTTTTCTTGATTAAATTCAAGATTATGTATGTAATATGGTTGAGTCCTTATAGTTGGTATGAGAGGATGGTTTAGATAACTTTAGGGGTTAGGGTGATGTTAATAGAATACCATAAATGATTTTCACTATATGATTAATTCGAAATGTTATAGCATTTAAAGATTACCATGTTGCTTTATCTAAGACATGTTTGTTCAGAATGGTTGTCCACAGAAGGAACAGGGATGCTGAAGAGGAGAGGCACTGATAGAATGACATCCTTCTAGAACTACAGCCTAGAATGGTAGGGATTGGAACAGATCATTTTTTGACAGTAATGGCTCAGATAATGCAGACAGTAAATGCTGGTGGCATCCATGCAAGAGGAACAATAGAGGTACCACAATGGAACATGACAGTAGTAGAACATTTAATGAGACAAAATCCTCCTGCATTTAATGGATCTTCTGACCCAGTAGAAGCTGAAGAATGGATCAAATCCCTTGAAAAGATATTCAATGTTATGGGATGTTAAAACAATCAAAAGTTAAGTCTTTCCATTTATCGTTTTGAAGGGGAAGATGATCAGTGGTGGTCAATGGTAAGGAATATCAGGGGAAGAGAGGATTTTTATGCTTTAGAGTGGGATGAATTTAAAAGTCTATTCCTTGAAAAATATTTTCCAAAGGTGGTGCGACTAAGAATGGAGAAGTAATTCCTTGAATTGAAACAGGAGGAAGATTCAGTGGCTGTGTATGAAGCGAACTTCACCTGACAGGTGAAGTATGCTCCAAATCTTATTCTGGATCTAGATAGAAAAATAAACTAATTTTACTTAGGATTGAAGCCGAGGTATCAAAGGGCATTGGCATCCCATGAATTCAAAAGTTGTGAGAAACTTTTCCGATGTGCTGAGAGGGTAGAGATAGAGTTTGCTGATGATCACGTGCAATTTGGAAACAAAGAGAAGAAGTGGTCCAGTTGGCAAGCAATGGGTAAGAATCCACCAATGAAATCTGATGGTAAGAAAATCCAATTTCCAGTGTGTGAAAAGTGTGGAAAGAAGCACCCTGGGGAATGTCTTAGAAGAACTAGGAAGTGTTTTAAATATGGTAAGTTTGGACATATGGCCTGAGATTGTAACAAAAATGATCCAAAGAGTAATCCTGATAAGCAGACTATAAAGTGTTTTAAATGTGGTGAAATGGGTCATTATGAAAATGCCTACCCAAAGGGAGATCCGAATGATGAAAAGAAGCCAGAATACAAGTAGAAAGGTATAGTGAGATCCTTTGTGACTACATCAGCAGAAGTCGGGCCATCCAATGAAGTTGTATCATGTACTTTATTTGTTCACTCAGATTTTTCTACAGTTTTTTTAATATGGGGTCTACACATTCCCTCATCTCTGAGAAATTTTCTGGGAAATCGGAAATATCACCTCAACAAATGATACCCAAACTTTTTGTTAAAACATAAGGGGTAAATGTTATTGAAAATATTAATTATAAGAATCTTTTTATTGTGGTCTATAGAAAGACGTTACCTTCAAACCTTGTTGTTTTACCCTTAGTTGATTTGATGTTATTCTGGGGATGGGCTGGTTTTCTGATTATCATGCTAAGATTGAATGTAGAGATAAAGAAGTTGTTTTTTAGAAAGAGTTTTAGTTTGTATTCAATAATTAACCCATACAAAAGATAAAATATCTGGAAGCGGAGAGACTATTGAAATATATAAATGAAGGTTATCTTGATCATATTGTTGAAAACAAGGGAACTAATCAAATTAATGATGTGCCAGTGGTAAATGAATACCTTGATGTTTTTTCTGGCGAGTTACCCGGTGTCATACCTAATCAAGAAGTAGAATTCACAATTGACTTAGTTACTAATGATAAGGCAATTTTAAAACCCCTATATGATATGGCTCCAATAGAAGTTCTTGAATTGAAAAATCAGTTGCAGGATTTGATTGAAAAAGGCTTCATTCGTCCAAACACTTCACCATGGGGAGCCCTATTTTGTTTGTTAAAAAGAATGATGGTTCCATGAGACTTTTCATTGATTATAGAGCTTTGAAAAACATCACTGTTAAAAATAAGTATCCTTTTCCTCATATTGATGACTTGTTTGATCAACTTTATGGAGCTCAGTACTTTTCCAAGTTTAACTTGAGATCTGGGTACCATCATCCGAAGGTGAAGGAGGATGACATCCCAAAAAAGACTTTCATACTAGATATGGGCGTTATGAATTTGTTGTTATGCCATTTGAAATAACTAATGCACCTGCTGTATTAATGAATCTTATGAATTCAGAATTTCGTGAGTTCTTGGATACCTTTGTGGTTGTATTTATTTATGA
The DNA here is from genome assembly GCA_963277665.1 of Viscum album. Lineage (NCBI taxonomy): Eukaryota > Viridiplantae > Streptophyta > Magnoliopsida > Santalales > Viscaceae > Viscum > Viscum album. The sequence goes on along the minus strand of OY728134.1, from coordinate 1,512,745,722 downwards.
AATTCTGGTATTTTCAAAAAATAAAGAGGAGCATGAAAAACATCTAAGGTTTGTTTTACAGACATTAAAAGCAAAGATACTATATGAAAAATTCATTAAGTGTGATTTTTGGTTGCAACAAGTTTCTTTTCTTGGGAACATTGTAAATAAAGATGGAATAACAGTTGATCCTTCCAAAACAAAAGTCGTTGATAAATGGAAAAGACCCACAAATGTTACAGTGATTTGTAGTTTTCGGGGCTTAGCAAGTTATTACTGGCGATTTGTTAATAACGTTTCACGGTTATCTGGACCAATAACTAAGTTAACATGGAAAGGGGTTAAATTTTTTTGGACAGAGAAATGCAATGTTTGTTTTCAGGAACTGAAGAAGAGATTGGTGAATGCTCCAGTTTTGGACTTACCTTCCCGAAATGGTGAGTTTGTCATCTATATTGATGCTTCTTTGAAGGGTCTTGGTTATGTTTTGATGCAGAATGATCAGGTAATTTCCTATTCTTCGAGACAACTTAAACCTCAAGAGCTAAATTATCCCACACATGATTTGGAATTGGCAGCTATGGTTGTTTGCTTTGAAAATATGGAGGCATCATCTATACGGAACCAAATTCCAAATATATACTGACCATAAAAGTCTAAAGTATATATTCACTCAGAAGGAATTAAAAATCAGGTAGAGAATATGGCTAGAACTAATAAAGGATTATAACAGCACAATCAATTACCATCCTGGAAAAGAAAACAAAGTAGAGGATGCCTTAAATCAGAAATATCATGCATCATTAACCATGCTACATTTGGAACATGATCCCCTGATTAATGATTTGATGAATTTTAGCTTAGAAGTTGTTGGTGCAGGGAATACATCTATTTTGTTTCAAGTATTAGTGCAGTCTCCATTGTCAGATAGAATTAAGCTAGCATAGAAGGAAGACCCTGAGCTATAGAAAAAGGTAGAATTGGTTAAAATGGGTAAGTTTCCAGAATGTAATCTCAATAAAGATTATATTTTATTATTTGGAAACAGGTTGTGTGTGCCTTGTGATTCCCAGTTGAAGAGAGAATTATTTTTTGAATCTCATAGTTCTCCTTTTTCTGTTCATCCTGGTAGCACTAAGATATACAGAGACCTTCAGGAGTATTATTGGTGGGATGGAATGAAAAGATATATTGTTTATTTTATCACGATATATTTGACATGTCAATAGGTTAAAGCAGAGCGACAATTACTGAAGGGGATGCTTCAGTCTTTGCCAATGCCAGAGTGGAAATGGTAGAATGTATCCATGGACTTTGTGGTGGGACTACCAAATACTTATCGAGGTAACAATGCGATTTGGGTTATTGTTGATCGGCTGAAAAAATATGCACATTTTCTCTCTATTTGAGATACAATGTATTTGGATCATCTTTCTCGATTGTACCTCAAGGATATTGTCAGGTTACATGGAGTTCCTCTTCCCATTGTGTCTGATCGAGATCCCAGGTTCACTTCTATCTTTTGGAAGGGACTTCGGAAGTTGTTGGGAAAAGAGTTAAATTTCTGTATAGCTTTTCATCCTCAATCAGATGGGCAGTCAGAACGAACGATTCAAACATTGGAGGATATGATTCGATCTTTTTCAATGGACTATCTAGGAAGTTGGGATCATCATCATTATTTAGTTGAGTTTTCTTATAATAACAGTTTTCATTCCAGTATTCAGATGGAACCTTTTGAGTCCTTGTATGGAAAGCGGTGTCGGACTCCAGCGTTTTGGGATGAAGTCAGTGAAAGAAATTTGATGGGGCTAGAATTAGTTGAATAAGTGGATGATAAAGTGAGGATAATCCAGTAGCAGATGAGGATAGCTCAAAGCAGGCAGAAAGGTTATACAGATCACAGAAGGAAAGACTTCTCTTTTGATGTAGGTGACCATGTTTTCCATAAAGTCTCTCTTTGGAAAAGTGTGATGCATTTCGGTAAGAAAGGAAAGCTAAGTCCATGGTTCATCGGTCCTTTTGAAATATTAGAGAAAGTTGGAATAGTTGCATACCACATAGCTTTCCCTCCGAGTTTTTTTAGGTACACAATGTTTTTCATGTTTCGATGTTGATAGGGTATGTTCCAGATTCATCACATATCTTGAGCCTAGAAGCTGTTCAGTTGGAAGAGAACCTTTATTATGAAGAGAAAATAGTTCAGATTCTTGATCAAAGGGAAGAAGTATTGTGGAAAAAGATAATCCACCAGGTAAAGGTTTTTTTGGAGAAACCACATGGTTGAAGAAGCAAAATGGGAGTCTGAAAATGCTATGACAGAAAAATACACTTAGTTGTTTAATAATTAAAAAACATTGCGAGGACGCAATTTCAATAAGGTGGGGATAATGTAACACCCCAAGTATATCTAAAAATAAATAGAAATTCATGGAACTTTGTTTTAAGTAGATATTTTTAATTAGCCTATAAAACATAACTTTTTTACTTTTATGTTCTGAATTTCAGAAACTGTCATCTACATCTGTGTTCAGTATTTTATTTGGAGTCTATTGGAACCAAATTGTTTTTTAGTGAGTAGTAACATACCCATATGAATAGTAATATGAATTGTGATATGTCCCTAATGAATAGTAAATTTTATTATTATTTTATTTTATTAAGTATTTAAGATAATAGAATCTAGGTTAGTTTTTCATTTTAATATAGAAGTAGTTACATAATTAGAATTGTTAATTTTTGAATTAGGTATGTTTTTTTTAAATATTAAATTAATAATATTTATAAAATTATTTTCAATAAATGGACTTCATTTTTGAAATCTAAAAATCAATAAATGGTTAGGGTGAATTTTGGGAATTTTTCTGAAACAGTTGATTTTTTGGTGAATTGTAAAAAATACAGTTTTTAGTTTCAGTGTATTAATGACATCATTAATGATATCATAAGGATGTCATAAATATGGTCAAATTTTTTATAGTTAAATAATATGGGAGGTGTTACAAGTGTCTTATACCATGGGCAAATACCATGGGCAAGCCCATGGTTTTTCCAATACCACTCATGAGGTGTCCCTTGAAAATTATTAAAATAATCCCTCACTTTTCCTATAAATATCAACTCTTCCCTTAACTTAATTCATTCCAAATTCTCCCTCAACAAAGATATGGCCTTTTTACCTTAATATTAGTCCTACCATGGTTTCCTCAATCCCCGAAGGTCCCAAACTTCACGTTCTAAGGGTTACTCTACAAGGTAAGAAAATTCTCAATTTCTTTCTTTTTTCCTTTCAAGTTCTCTTTTATGTGTTATAACTTTCAAGCTTCCATACCATGTTATTATTTTATTCTTATTCTTGATATAATCTATATTATGATTCATTTCGGGATGGGTGACCCTTGTCCCCTATCTATTTAATATTTTCTAAAATCATGTTTCGTAGCCGTTATCCTCTCGAATTTTTGTAAGCGATTTCACAATTATTCTTTTATTTTTGAGTTCTTTCCTTATTATTTATTTATATATCCTTACCCAAGAGGAATTAAATCTCCATAAATCATGTATATTCTATATGTCATCATGATTATGGAAAATTTCCCATCATTATTATTATCCTCTCCCTCTCCTCTCCTACTTATTTAAAGAATAAAAACATTGTCCGTTTGTGTCGAATTATCGACATCATGGAAGATGTGATTTCAATTTCCATTAATTATTTCATGTATGGTCATGAAACCATTTATAAGGTTGAACCAAGTTATAATATATGTTTTATGACTCACCCATGGTTCTGGAATTCTTTTGTACTCATGGTTCTAATTTATAAGAAAAAATGAGGTTGCTATTATCAAAGAACCACTAAAAGGATCTAAACTAACATCATTAATGTTATAACTTATGAATCGTCCTAATGTAATAATTCAAAATGATAAATTGAATAATTTATGTTAATTGTTATTTGAAAATACTAAACCATTCCAATTCTGGAGTTTCACTTCCAATCGACAAGAATTTCCACCATGAACCAATCATAGAAATCATGTAAATAATTCATCCAAAAACAGTGTAAGGGGAAAAATACTAACAATTAAGGGTGAGAAGATGTTATTAAATGATCATATAAGACGTTATAAACATGAAACTGTTTCTATAAAATATTAATAACGCACTTTTAACAATTATAAAGGAGGTTTAAACAAGTTGGAAGTAAGAAAAACCCGAGGTAAAGGAATTCTTAACCCGATTTCCATTCTTTGGGCTAACCTTCTAATTCATTATTTATGTGCTATATAAATTTTTTGTGTGATGGGTTATGTTTATATTGTGTTTCATTATGTTTATTTATAGTATATATAAATAATCCATCCACTCTATTAATTCTCTCTTCAATTTTATGATATTTATGAGGGGCTTTTCTTTAAAAATCCTCTTTTAAAATTGGTTTTACGAAATTCCAAAGCAATGTTTTTATGAAATTATTCATGTTGTATGATTATTTTTTGGTTCTTGGGAATTATTTATGATGAAGGGTGGGACCTATATTTCCCTACAATGCATTGGGTATGAGTATGTTGGAGGTCGGTCATATGGTTACTCCAAGTGTAACTACAATGGTTATACAAAGTAAGGTAGCCGTGAGGGTTACAAATTATAAGGTAGCCAAGAATGGTTACAAGATTATGTAAGTAATGCCCCAATATACCTTTATTATTATATTTATGTTCTCATGTTTTGTTTGGATCTTTTTTAAACCTCATGTTAAACAAGTTAGGTATATATGTGTGAGAATAATGTCTTTTGAAATGCTTTCATACGTTATGAGTATTCATAGACTAATGTGATTTTTTACTTCTTTTCCATACCTTACTGAGCTTTTGTGCGCATCCCAAGTTTTTAAATGATTTTTCATAGGTTAATGGATGTCTAATAAAAGTAAGGAATACATTTTAAATGTTTAATAATTTCCAAGGAGTCTTGTTTTAAGTTTTAACGTTTTATATTTTGAAAAAAATGGAAACTGTTTTTATTGTATCCACTCTGTAATAATGTGTAATGTCATGAATGTATTGTCCTAATTCTATAAATATCTAAAATTGAAAATATATTCAATGTAAAATGAATTGTTTACTTGATTAAATTCAAGAGTATGTATGTAATAGGGTCAGTTCCATAAAATTAATTCTCTGCTCCTATATCCTGGTCCAACCATCAAAAAATAAAAAATTCCATTTCCTTACTTATTATCTCCTTTTTATGGTGGAATAAACCTTTTGAAACTCCGTATTTACCACAACTATCATATATCACTTAGGATTAGGAGTTTGGGTAAATTATTCCATGCATGATCAAGAAATATTAGTTCTGGTCAGGGTTATTGTGGTCTTGGATAAAGGACCTTAAAAGTCACACCAAGTGTCCTTACCGCATGATGTCAAAATTCATGGCAGGAAAAAAATCTAGAAATATATTTTTATTGATTCTCATTTTAATAGGATACATAAAGATGCTTGGGTCTTATTACTTGGTCTAATAACAATATAAAATGAATATCCCATATTCATATGTATGGGTTATTCCTACAGAGGGAGAAAATTTCTTCCTATTTTTGATAATAATGAAATTATACTCCCCTATTAATGTACATTCCTCCCACAAACCAAAATTTGTGTCCAAGACTATCTGAATATCAATAAGCTTTCCTAGACCATCGGTATTTAAATTTTATATTCCTATAGATAACTATATCTAGCTATATAGTAATACAACCCAACTTTTTTTCATAGGTCTCCCAACAAAAGGGCTCATCAAAAAGATGATTCCACAGTTTAGCCATGCATTAATAAACCATAGTTTCCTTTACATAAGTCTCTCATTAAAAGGTCCTTTTAACTAGAGGTAAATTTTTTCCATGAGGTACATATTCTATATCCATAATCCAAAACAGCAGTTTCTTCCCACATCACTCTTTAGATTTATAGACACTGATATTACATCTTATAACTCTCCCCCCTTTAGACCTATAAATGATGGTGCATTCTTGGACAGAATTCCATGAATGGAGAAAATTTCTAATATGTTGTTCAGAGCTAAATGATCTTAAATTGTATCCCCATATATCTTTTATGTATAAAATTAAACTAAATAGCATTATGGTCCTAAATGTATGACCATAAAGGCACACCATATGGTTATATTCATACAACCCAAAACTACAAAACATCATAGTTCGGGCTATAAGAATTTAAACTAAAGAGCCTCCTAGTAATGAGAAGTTAAACTGTATTAAAAAAATCCTTATTGTAAGATATTAAACTGTGTGGGGGAAGCCCTGTTCACATGAAATTAAACATCATTATTATTTTACCCTTTTCATGGTGGAGCCTTCCCCCAGACATTGGTCATCAAATAGAATACACCCTCCTTTACATAGAAAAATCTGTGTTAGATCGGTTTCCCCATTCAAGACCTATTCCAATAAATATGGTCACTTAATTATCAGAAACCTTCCCTTCACAAACCACTTTTCATGTTCTTGAGAAATCCTACTAATCAAAAACCACCAAACAATCAGAAATGTAATATAAGATTCATGAAGATACCATTTTTTGACTACGTAATAATTATACCTAGTTGGCTTTCCATAAATCACTCAAATTAAGGGGATTTCATTCATTGGATGTCATTTTTCAGCTATTAATTAACATTCCCTATTTGGGTTTTCAAAATTCACCCATCAAAAGGGCTGTTCAACCAAAGGTACATTCATTCCAAGGAAATACCTCTTCTTTCTCCATAAACCCCAATGATAACATCATGTTAGATACTGCTTTTCAAAAATTTTATGTAGTCCTTCCTTGTATGTTTGTTTGACATCATGTTTCATATTCAAAAATCCCAAAACCAAGACTCAAAATTCCAACATTCAGGTATCTAAAAATTGATTGAGCATTCCTGTATAGCAATCCTTGACCAGATTAACATTCCATAACACATGGTCAAATATGTTTGTCCTAATACTCCCATCACATTCGTCTAGATTGCATGACATTAAACATCCTAGAAAAAGAGACACAATACTTACCTTATTAATAACCCATGAAAGGGACCCTTGAGTAAATGTCATGTCATAGGTATCTAAACTAACACTCCACTTGGTTTATGAAAACACTATGAAATGAATATAAATCGGCACAATACTTGTCCAAAAGAAAACCCTCAAAAGGAGGCTTGATACAAATATATGTATTTCTTTATAATTTTTTTTCATCATTTCTGAAGATAAAAATTATGGTGATAAAAACATGACACAAAATTTATAAGGCCTATCATATAACCCTAGAAGTAGTTGAACTATGCATGCTAGGTGAAAATGCATTAGGAAAAAATTATAGAATTTTCATCATTTTTTTATAATTTTAACAAAGTGGAATGATAAAATTGAATAAAATGAGTCATTTTAAAAGTTATGATTTTGACCAGGAAAGAAACATAGAAACAAATAATCATGGACCCAAAAAATCCTTACATACTCATGCTTGATAAATAAGAGGAACTTCTAGAAAATGGAATATATCTTCCATGTTTTATAGGTTATCCTTGATATATGACTTGATAAATTAACTATATATTTAGAATTATTCAAATATTGATGATAACTAGATTTTTATAGGGTGGAAATACCTTTAGCATGAAAAAGTGTCTCATTCTCTACAACCATAAAATTGTTTCCTTATACCAAGTCACTCATCAAATACAGGTGCATTTAGAAAATCAATTCATTTAAGGAATCTAGTTATTCTTGAAGGTGTACTATTCAGAGAGATTTATCGTGAAGATTGGAATGATGTTCCTCCTTATCCTTATCATGACATAGAATTTATTGGGAAATAATATAATATATATCCTATCATAATTATGTGTGTGGATGTTATGTGTGGCCCCCAATAGATTTTTTATCCCATTACATTAGGATCAGGAATAGTTCTTCTAATCAGATCAAATCCTTGGGGGGGGGGGGGGTACTATCCACACTCTATTTTTTCATGTTGATGAATATATATAAAAGTGAAATACTAGGAAGAATATCTGGGAAAGATACCTCATATCATATATTTTTTAGTATCCACCTTATATAGGTCCCCAAAACAACATTATCATGTAGATCCCACCTACATCCCCAACCATGCCATGTAGTCCTAGGTAGTCATGCCTAGTGCCCTAGAAAAAAATAATTGTGTGACCATTCTACATGCCACACCTATCAGATACAACCCCTTCACCTAGATCCATACATTTTCCTATAAATAAGACCGGGGGATCCTCAACTAAATTTTTCAAAAAAACCCAAAGAAGTCTCAGAGTTCTGATTTTCTTTATCCTTTACCCAAGCCTTAAGAACCACTCACATAGCTCACAATGAATGATGATAAGAAGGAATAAAAGGGGATAATCGGTTAAAATATCCTCCATGGTCTGAAACAAAAAATCCTTACATGATGAGACACACCCCCTAATCATGAGAGACTTCCACAAAGGTTACTTCATAGTTTCAGTCCCTTTACAATACCCATCCAGGGACACCTAAGGATACCCTATAACCTAAGACAAGGATTCACAAAAGTGTTATTTCCTAGGATATCTATCATCCAATAGTCACATCCACCTCATTCAGTTCTACCCTATTAAAATCACTTCTGATCTATCCACAACTTATCCTATGTGAGATACCTTTGGCTTTTCCAACCTTCACCTATGTCATCATCCTTTGATCCCTTTTTTCTACCACAAATAGTATTCCACCTCCTTCTATGTAAATCCCATATGATGGAGACAAAATCAAATACTCCACCAAACCCTCCATATAATAATAACCATGGTGAGAGACACAACTACCTATATCCCATTGGATTATGCATTCATTCTGTAATAGGGGTCTCACACTTTTCATATCATATGAGTTTGGTCCTTAGGGTGCATGTAGTTATTCATCCCCTTACCCACGAGGACCCTAAACCTCAGTGATGTTTTTGGGACATTCTATTCTTAGACATGAGGGTTAAGACCATGTCCTCATAATAAAGTGTCTTAGACTAGGGATCACCGATTCTAGATGGTAAGGGAGGGGATCACTCTTTCTTTTCCCTTTGATGGGGATTTGTTTATTATCCTACTCTCTTATTTGGAACCAGGAATAAGTAATACTTCCTAGAGTAAGACCCTATCCATTCTTATGCATTGTATCTATATGGGTAGTCCAATGTGACTGTGTCAGTTATAATGCTGGAAGGGATACAAGCACATCAAATCCCTTTCTTCTTCTCCCATATTCCCTCCCTCTTACACTAGTAGGAGAAGGAGACTGTTTGGTTTTCTTTGTCTTTTGATTCATATTGTCTCTCAAATTCATGCATGACTCATATGGGCTTAGAGGTTTTTTTATGATTACGAAATCTATATTTTTATATACATTTATCGGTAGAAAATATTCTTCTAAATCTTCTTCTCACCTTCCTTCAAAGGGTCTCCATAGGTGTGGTTCCCCAAATCCATTTATCTAACCAAAAGGTCATCCTCCAATGTAGTGTAAGCCCAGAAATCATTATTTGATCTCAAAGGGGCACATATACCCTTTGATAAAAGACCTCATATGATCTCCATAGGTATGGGTAGTCATCTAAAATTAGAACTGTGAGGTCTTTGATTCCCATATAACTCGAATATATATGAATCCCCCTTGATGTCCAAATCCAACACTCTAAAATTAACCATATTATCTCTAGGTCACATTCCCTATAGGCTCATTTAAAATCATGGAGCCTAAATCTATGTCAGGTTCTTTGGTCCTCCACGATATAAGTCCCTCACTAATATTTAGCTAGGCATCTTTCACCTAGACTTCTTCATCCCATGATATTAAACTACATAGTTTGTTCCATGTCACATAACCTTAAAAGGTATGATGCGTCCCATTATGTGTCACTAAACTATATCTTCTATGATTCTTGTCATGAGGATACATATGCAGCTCATATCATTGTCCCAATTTTGACATCAGAACAACTTTTGTCCCCCCATACAATTACATATTCCGGAACACCCTACGGCATGTCTTAAAACCATAATCCTAATAATAAACAACAAAAAAATCTATAATTTGTTCATAAAAGATTATCATTGATAGTGAACAATATATACATAGAGATATATTCATCGGTGAAGAACCTAAGATACATACCATTGATTTTAAATTCCATGCAGGCTAATAATTGATTATTATCCATAGGGTGACCAATGTTATAATTGGGAATGAATGAAGGATTCATGAATTTATGTTAAATATTTAAGAGAGTCTTAGAGTAAAAAATAATTCCCCAAAAAAGAGTGTGATGATCCTAACCTACCATCCTATAATCCAATAATATTTCATTTGAATTTTGGACCATTTATTAACAATTTCATGCCTTTGGAAAGATGGTTCGTAAAACATCTCAAAAAAGGGGACTGTTAGGTGTTTTCGGCTCCATGAGAAAAGCGTATTTTAATCCATTTGAAAATAGTAGATTTGAAAAAATGGTTTTGAAACCATTCAAACTCCCCCAATCTTATCATTAAACAAAAAACAAAAAACATTTTAATTAGAAAAAATGACTTTCCCAAACCTGATGTGGTAGTTATTGCACCTAAATTTATAGTATTACTAATATTTTTCTCATTACATTGTTAGTTATTTATCTATTTTCACCTCTAAATAATCCATCTATGAGTTATTAAATCACAAATGAAGCCCATTTTACCTATTCCAACCCTTGAAATATTATTGTTAATCACCCCTATTAATTCATTCATTTTAAAAACCTTCAAAACAATGAATAGAAATGGAAAATACAAATAAAAAATATTACATAGAATAAATGAAATAAAATCATCATAATATACATAAATAAATTTATTCCTTGAAAAAATAAAAATAAAAATAAAAAAATGACAATTCCATAGAATTAAAGATCAAAAGTGGATAATATTCAATGAATTTCAATGTAAATATATATAAAAATATGGAATTATCAAAGGACCCCAATCCTATTCATTGTATATCATCAATAAATCAAATACAGAATCACTAAAAACAAAATTAAATCCTAGATAGAAATATTTTTTATGCATGGGGTAATCTTAGAAATGGATTTCACATTCATTAATTCCAACCATCATGGAAAAGATTTTCACCCTTCCAATGAATTAATTTTTTGGAAATATTTTTAATTATAAATTGAAAATAAATCCTAATTATATTGAAATTAATATAAATATTAATTGTATTCTTTAATTTTTACTTATGAATTGGATTTTATAAAATAATTTTTAACACACACCAGTAATAATTTAATATATAAATTATAAAAAGAATTTAAATTAATTTATTAACCCATTCAAGAATCAATTTCCAAAAAAATATCTATAATCTAAATTATAAAATTTTGGTTCCCTTAAAATATTCTAGATAAATAAAAATAAAAAACTTTATCACTAAATGATGGATTTTCAAGAGATTTTTTGAAACATAATTTTAAAAAAGCACCATAGATACAAAAAAGTAACCACTCAAAATCCTACACAATAGTCCTACTATTAGAATGATTTCACTTTTGATGTGTATGAAGTTTTTTTTGAGAATATGGAATTTATCTATGTTTTTCTTTATAGAGACCCATAATTTATATATATAGAAATTATATATTATTAGATGATTTTTCATTACATAGTATAACGATCCATGCTAGAATCATATTGGCCATGTATTCATGAAAACCTGCATACATAAACAACTAGTTCATAAGTGAACTACATTATCCCCCATGAAATTATTTATAAATAGAATTGTTCCTAGACATATCATACATAATATATGTCTTCATAACCCAAGGAAAGGAAACATATGATTGAGTGAGCTTTGATCATCATTAATGGTAAATAAGGGAGTTATCAATGACCACTTAAATGTATCCTGAGCATAGGGGTATGAGAATATGATCATATAATTTGAAAACTATATCCTACATATTAGAGATCATATTCTTGGGTCATGGAATAACTAATGATAATTTAAAAGACATGAATCATAAATAAATGAAATAATAAAATCCATGAGATCATAACATTGAAATAATACTTAGATGTATAGAATATGTATAAGTATAGAAAATCATTTCTTTATTACTCAATGATAATTGGAATGACCATCATAGATGATTGGGTTCACTACCAGATCCATCATTGTTTTTATGGTTCACTCCCAAGACTATAATAATGGAAAGAGTCTCTTACTAAATTAGGTTCATTCCCCATTATTTCCATATTTATCTCATAAGATATTTATCATTAGTCAATTCATTTGAGGGATATATAATTTTGGACCACCCATGATATAATGAAAATTATATAAATGTGTACCAAAAAATCATAAAGAATTAATCATATCAAAACTAGTGAAAATAAATAGGTTTCATAAAAATTCCATCATTTCCAAACCATTGAATGAAAAATGGGTTTCATAATCATTTTATTAATTCATTGTATCATAACCTATAGAAAATGAATGAGTTTAAAAAATATATTGTTCCCCTAATGTGGAACTATATATATAATGAATAAGGATGGAATCACATGATCAAGTCCCCATATTAGTTAAATTTGATTCAAGGGTTTTTTTAATTTATGAATATAAGTTTTATTAAAATAATACTATAACATTATTGAAGGAAAAATATTCCACTTTAAAAACATCTTTTTAAAATATAAAAAACAAAAAATATTTTCAAAATACATTTATATGATAATAAACTTAGAAACATGAACATTTTAATGACCAATCATTCATGAAAGAGGAAAATTCAGTTAATTCTATATAAATTAAAAAATATATTCATATGCCAACTTTTGAAAAACATTAAAAAAAGATCCTTGTTCAAAAAATGATAATAGAATTCCTCTGAATTTTTTTTTTCAAAAGTTAAAAAATGATTAAAAATAAATTAAAACCATCATAGAAGAATATTAAAAAACACTGTTCAATGAATGTTTTAATAGATGAATATTTAAGACAAATGATTTTTGATTGACATGATATAGAAATCAGGTTTTTCATTAAAAGTTTCTTTCCGTATCTTGAGTACTTGAAGATAAAAAACAAAAGTGAAATAATGTATTATATAGAAATAATATATGGAGAATAAAATTCATGGAATTATTTAGAAATATATCATAACATTTCATCAACATAACTTCACCATAAATAACCCTGATAAACAATGATATTGTAACATAAAACCCTTACCTTTGGTTTGATTTAATTCTTACATTTTAGAAATAGTAGTATAATGAATAAAAATTGATTAAAAATATATCACAATCCCATATTTATTCATATAATAAATTATATGATTAATTATGACCTTTTATCATCTTATTATTAATAATTATTTTTTAAAATTTATATTATTGGTGATAAATACTTCTTTTTCATGAATATTTTAGATTGGTAGTTTTAGTACTTGTAATTTGATCATGGTACTATATTATTAAAAATGTAAATAATGAAATAGATATCATATATATTCATTATATATGTGTTTTTAATAATCAATAAGTGTAATTTATAGAGAAATTAATTATACTGTTCATAGAGATGTTAGGCCATACGTACACATGAAAATAATTTTAAATTTTCAATATATAGAAAAAAATAAATGTAAATAGTAATTAAAATTAATATATTAATAAATATATAATACATATATATTTTTTATCATTAGATATATCCTTATTACCATTCATGTAAAGTATAAATTATAAATGAATCACATCACTTCATGGAGGCGGTAGTCCACACATATGCATGGGAGATGTTATCATTTTCCAATGGATTGGGAGGTAATAAGGTTGATTCTATTAAATAATTATTGATGTATAATTTATTCATAAATATAGTATATATAAATTAAATACATAATTATATCTATCCATGGTATGTGGTGATAAAAGACCAATTACAGTGATTTGCGAGCCTGTATTCCGTCATACACGAAATTTACAGTTTTGATTCCTATTTAATGGAAAAAGAGATGGATGTAGGTTATTATATTACAATAATACCATATAATTATAAGGAGAATACCATCATTAATTTCAAAATACATTAATAATATTTTAAGGAGGTAAAATAAGAAATAAAAATAAAATACATGGTTTAGAACAACACATCTTAATTGAGAAAACTCTTTAGGTTTTCACTGGAAGCCTTCCTAGGAGGTTTTTATAAACACAAAATGACTATAGGACACTTTAAGGTATGTAAAAATTATATTAGTTCATTTATTTTCTGAAAAATAAATTTTAATCATGATGAAAAGATAAGAGAAGGTTCCCTTTTCAAGTGAGGTGAGGGACACTTTTATAATTTCTTAAAAGATTTAAATATAAAAAGGTAATTTTCTAGAAAAATTATTCAAAATTTAAAAATATTAAAATATAAGGAAGGATGTTTTTGAAATACAATAAAAAATAAAATTTTAATAATTTTATGTGGTGTTTGAAACCTTATCTTTTGTTTTATCCCCTTAGTGAACCCATTTTAACATTAACCACATAGTAACATTTTTAACATTAAAGGGTTAAAAATCTTATACTAAATGAAAAAATGAATCACAAATAAACTATGGATAATATTTTCAACCATATTCTATTCACGTGTCCAATAAAATGTTTTTATGAATTTTTAATAATTTAATAATATAATATTTATTATAGGATATGATTAATATAAATTTTGGAACAATTCATCTAATTTGAATATAAGAACAACATGAATGAAATGGAATTCAAATATATTCCTTTAACACAATAGTAACATGTTATATTTGAATACAAAATTATTGTAACATAATAATTCATTAAATTTATGTTACATTATATGTTTTTAATTTTTTTATTATTTCGATAAATATTATGTTATCATTGAATAATAATTTATGGTAATTATTTAATTACTAGAAACTAAATGAGAATTACGATAATGAAAATAATTACATTATTCCTATAATAACCATTAATATTCATTCAAAATATGAACTTGTCCCTATGTGATCACATAATTGAAATTTAAAAGCGTGAGAGTGACATTTTTGTATTTTTCATTAAATATAATATTATATATGTCACTATTAGGGATATTTTTCTCATAAAAAAATATTATGGTGGTAAATATTAAAATACCTTCATCCAATAATATGTAAAATGAAAAATGGCTTCCTTATCACTTAGTTTTAACCTAATTTATCTTAATTTCCCCTTTTACCGTGGTGATGAATTTTCCCTATTCATTTTGAACAAAAATTAAGTTAACCTTATTAAATAATAATAATAACGCTAATTAAAAATATTGAATCCATTTTACCAAAATAAATTTCTATAACTAGAATAAGTTGACTTTATTAGTATCCCTTAATGAGTGATGAAAAATAATTTTCTAAAGTAAATATCTTTTGAAGACTTAATGTATGTTTACACCAAGATCATGTATACAATTGATTCAAATATAATTAATTTGATGATTTTTCAACAAATAATACTTTTGATAAATTAGGATAAAAGTAAAAATATTATGGGGATTTTTCAATGAAATGAAATGACACTTTTACAGAAATGGTACGTTTCACTAATCATCAAAAAATCAATTTTCTTTAAAAATTATTAAAATTTCAAACTAAAATATTTTTGACATCATGATTACAAAAATGAAGTTCATTTTATAAAACCAAATTCAAAAAATGGTAAAATTAATAATAAAATTTCTAAAAAAATATATAAAATCATTTTAATGTAAAATCATATTTGTGAAGCATATAAAAACATCAGTAAAAAAATTTATTTATCTAAGAAAAGTATATATATTTTTAAAAAATCATTATTCTTATTCATACTACCAATTTTGTAGTCTTTTATAACAAAAATATTTAAATAATTATATTTTTATAGTATATTTTTGTTCATTAACACTTGGTGGTGTGTGAAACTAAATCTATCAGAGAAATTAAAATTACTTGAAAAAAAATATTTTTAAAAATCATGGTATAATAAATTAACTTCCCTTAAAATGAACGTTTACCTAGAAATTTCAATGCATTGATGAGAAGAAATTATAATATATCTATTTCATTATATCCATATATTCAAAAGTGGATTTATTGAGTTTTTGAATGGCTAAAATATCTTTAACCATGTGACCAGTCTTGTTCATTATCACATTATCTCGAAAATCCTTTATTTTATACTGGTTATTATTCATAGTAAAATAATTATTTAGTGGTATTCCATTGAGTTTATTTCATGTGATGGCTTAGGTATGTACTTCATCAGGAGACATACATGGAATACACGTTGAAATTGAGATAGGTTCTGTGGAATTGAAAATTGATATGATACTATACCTACTTGATCAAGAATCTATATGGGGATAATATAACCCAGGATCAATTTTTTTTCTTCCCAAAGCTCATAACCTTCTTCCATGTAGAAATTTATAGAAAGACCTTCTCACCAACTTCAAACTCTAGATCAAGTTCATGATTATATTTATAACTTTTCTATCAACTCTGATCTTCCATGACATGTTATTGAATTGATATTACTTTATCTTCCATTTAATTATCCATATGAGACCCCAATATATTTATTTATCAAACTTCATCCTAACACAGTGGAGTTATATAAATCATTTTTTTTTCAAGTATATCAATCTATATGTTTTTTGTTTGTGTTGCGTTGTCCAAGTCTTTGTTAGATATGAAGATCCTTTGTTGTTTAAAATGACTTAATTTCTATGAATTAATGCATGTTTAAATTAATATATTCTAGATTCAAATATGTTAAATGGTTTTATGGGAATTTTCAATGCATAAGAAGGATTTAGAGGTGGCCTGGGTACTTTTGTAGAATTTAGGCTTAAAATTATCTAGTGTTCGATTACATGCCATGTACATGTTACATGATGTGTAACTGATATAAGACATATCATGAACCATTGAAGCTCAAGAATTAGTTACACATCATGTAACCCAATCACATTAGGTCAATGTTGATTAGGGTAAAAATAAATATGAGGTGACTAGATTTTAGGCATATACCATTAAAAAACATGATGTGTTAATAGATTACACACCATGTATTTATCAGGAGATGTAGTTTTTAGTGTGTTGTGAATTCCATATTTCCGTATTACCTTGTTTTTTCCCTTTCCTCCCTTGACCCAGTATGGATTATAGGATATTTTTAAGCAATTCCTCCCATTTTGCATGTCTCGTTTGAGAAACCAATCCCTGGTCAGTCATTTTGTTTAGGTTTTTCCTTCTCTCACTTTATTCTTTGGTCGCTGTAGTTTAAACTCTTGATCATGGACGTTGTAGGTTATTATCTTAATATATTTTTATCTATGATACTTCTTATAGTCATCTTTACATTCATCTGTTTTGGATTTTTCCATTGGACTCTTTGAGTTAATCACCAGTTAAAGGTAGGGGGTCTAAATCTTGGAACTATGGTTTTTTGAAATTGTAAAGTACGTGATGCATTATGATTTCCATGATGTGGATTGTTCCCAAATTTATTAAACAATGAATTTTATTTTCTCATTAGAATCTGTTTGGATCCAATTGTTTTTCCCTCGCTTATGGATACCTTTCGGGTGAGAGAACCCCTGATTATAAGTAAATTGATTAATGGATTGAAGTGTGTTTAACTGGACTTGATACCTTTAGTGATTTTTTTATATAGAATCCCTCTGTGATTGATTATTTATTATTCATATAAATGCTGATCATTTTGGATATAAATTAAGTAAAATTTAAATATGAGTGGTAATAATCATAATTAACCATTGAGATGTATGATGTGATATTGTTATATCAATATCATTATGACTTGTTATATTCATATGTCGTAAATCTTATATTTAGCGGGATAGGATGAGTCACTTGATATAATGATTATATTGAGTGGGTTCTGCCAAACTCTATACTGTAATGCTTATATTGAGCGGGTTATACCCATTACAATATTGTAATAATTTTATTCAGCAGGCTTAGACCATTCCTATTTGTAATTCCTATATTTAATTTGATATTCCCAATCCCATCCTGAAATTATTATACTGAGTGGGTTCTTCATAGTCCCATGCTGAAATGCTTATGTAGTGGGTTTTGACCCATATTTGTTTGACTTTATCATGGTTGTATTATTTTTGGTTGGAATGGATGCGAGAAAGTATCAAATTCATTTTTTTGCATTGTGCCAAAGTAGGTTATTCATTACCATGGATATATGGTTGTGGTTGGAATTTTTGTGCTACATGCTTAAAGATATTCTTGTAGGGTGCCGAAGAAGGTTGTTTTATAAATTTCTATACCTCGTTTAATTAATACACTAAATTATAACATTATTATATAAAATTATTATTAGAATGGTTATGTTTAGAGATAATGGTGGTGAACTAATGAGTTATACTGACACCCTACATGGGACCCCATTTTGTACCCAAGAAGATTATATGTATTCTGTTTAGAACAAGGTAAAGGAACCTTGCAATTGATTATTGCCTACTGGATGGGGTAATGCATGGAGATGAGACTGACATGGGGCATAGGACGTGGAAATTTTCAGTATTTATTTGAGTATCAAATACTTTTATTGGTATTAATTCTATATTGGTATTTAGATTCATTTCATCCTTCCATTTAATTATTTAATACTATTGGTTTATTTGTTTCTCCATTTATTTCCCATGGATTTGAGATATTGTTTCTGCTTGTCTATTATTATGATTATGTAATTTATAATGTTTATTTGATATTTTTTGTAACTCTATAATAGTGGGTATAGTATCCAAAATATACCAATCACACTCACATTAGAATTTATTATCCATTGGTGTATATGGAAGTTCTCCTCAGGTCTCATAACCAACCCTTTATGGCCACATGAGGGAGTTCTAGATTGGGGAATTTTAAGAAGTGGTATAAATAGTGTAGGTTTTTCTTTTATATTTTTTAATATTTGGGAATGGTTTAAAGGAGACTAGGATGTGTCGGTACATTGTAATGTGCTAGTTCTTTGGAGTATCAAACCCATGTATGGGGAGAAATAAGATTTTTTATGGATGTGATTGATTTTATTGTTGTTCTATTGTTAAAATTGATGTTATTTCAGTTTAGAGATTCACATGTTTCTTGGTATTATTATTTTATGAAGTTATTAGTTCTTGATATTTATACTCACGACCCTATATGACATGAAATCACGATTCATGCATCATAATAAGAACATATTGATATATATTGACATGCATTGTTCATGATAGAGAAATACTTATTTCATGAGGTATATACTTTCCTATATGAGTTGTGTTAAGTGATACCTATTAAATCTACTAAATGGAATGATATGAAAATATATTTCATGGTAAAACACTTTTAATCCCTGTATATAGAGACCTCGAGTAGTGGTTTGCTGTTATTGTCACCTATTGATGTTGACCTTTTTGTTATAGCCAGTGTTCTAAAGAGTGTGTTTGTCTTGTAGATAAAATGCTTCCTAATCATATTTGTGTTGAGAGTCTGGAGAGTGGAAAGAAACACGCTTTTAATGTAGCAGAACCAAATATTCTTGTATCTCCTATGGATCATGTGGATGTAAATCTTCATGAAATCCTCCTTACGACCATGTAATCCATGGAAAGGGACATTGTTTGTACCATTCCTTTAATGTATGAGCTGATGAGATAGTTCCAGTAGCAACTTCTACCTATTTTTACTATGTATTTAGGCCACTAGATATATTATTTTTGATCCGGTCAGTCTAGAAAATCATTATGCATCTTGAAACGCCCACAAATGGGATGGAAATTCTTACTGCATGTATGACAAGTGGACCAAAAAATCATTGGTGGGAAATTTGAAGAAATATGGATAAAAAGGGAAATTATATTGGAAGGTATTCAATATGAAGTTCCTAAAAATTTCTATCTTGAGAAGTTGATGGATGAGAAGTTTCATGAGGTCATGCACCAGATACAGGAGTTCATGTGAGTGTTTTACTACACTAAATATTTCACTGAACTGCAATATTTTGTTCTATCATTTGGTACTAATGAGATCTCAAGGGTGAGATGTTTTTAGAAATTAAACCACCATGATATTAGGTGGTAGGTGGATGTTTTATATCATAGCATTTTTTAGATGTGTTGAATTAGGCAGTTATTACATTATGGAATCTAATAGAGGTCTTGAGAAGTGGCCAGATTGTGTCAGCATAGTGAACTGGGATCTCTTCCTCTGGTGGAAAGAAACACCACTATGATTTTTTTATTAAAGGAAATAATGGTTAGACTAGTAAGGTAAGTGAGATTCTATAGTAGGATCGCATTCTATTATAGTGTTATTAGTGGGGAAATATGGACCACACACATCCTCAGTGTTTATACCCCACATTGGAGTCTCATGATTATGGTATAGTGGGCCACCTATAGATGTTTTGTAGGGTCATGAAACAGAAGAGCAGTCGAAGAGGATCATGGTAGGATCTAGAGTGAGGGAAGGACTCAGCTACTCCTCAACAGTTATTTATTTGGAGTTAAAAATGTTGTTCTTTTCAAGTTAGGGGATATGGTTCCCTAGTGCAAGAACGAAAATACCCAGAAAATGGAATTACTCAAGGGAGTCTGAATGGAGCCCCTGGCATAGGGGTTAGTCAGGTGGACATCCGGAAAACTACTATGATTAGTGATGATTAATCATCATCTACTATCAAATGTACTATTATTGTTTCATGTACACTTTAATATTTTTTTAATACATAATAATTTCCGTCCTTTTTATTTACTATTTTTGAAACTGTTTGGGGCTAGGAAGTGGAATTCTTAGATGGTGAATTTTTTATCAACACGTCATTGGTAATGATATCCATGAATACTTTAAATTTTTAATTGTTTTCTCTATATATTGGAGTTTGACATATCTTTTGAGAACCATTTGTCTTTGAAATGATATGATTTTATTTTTTATGGGTATAGATATTCAAGTTCTATACTTTCCTCACACAAACAATTATAGGAGGAGAGTTACATATCTATTTCCAGGAGGATTTTTTTATTCTCACCATGGTCAGTGGGATCTTTAGGCTAGTCATTCAAGACTAATTTACTGCATATTAGATGTTATCATAGCATAGATAGTTGGACATGCTCTAGATAATTGTGTAATTTAGTAGTATTACATTCCTACAGTTAAAGAATTGTTTTAGGATGTATTTAAAGACATGTTTTATGACTTACCACCTGATTAATATATCAATTTTATGATCGAGATAGTGATGGGAGTTGAGATAGTTTCTATACCACCATTCAATATTGCACTGTCAGATCATCGAGAGTTGAATGTATAGTTGGATGATCTAGAAAATAATTGTTTTATATAGCCTATAATGTCTCCTTGGGGTCCTCGAATTTTCATCACCAAGAAAGCTTAAGGGGCTTTGCGCTTTTGTGTTTATTATCATAGCTTGAATTATTTGATGTTATTGAACAATTATCATATTCCGCGCATTGAAGATATCTTCAATCAAATAATATGTGATAATATATTATCCAAAATTAATTTGAAATTACTATACTATCAATTATGTTTGAGTGATAGACATACCAAAAACTACTTTAAAGAGATGGCATGTCTTGTTTGAGTTCGTAATAATGTTGTTTGGTTTGTGAAATTCAAAAATGATATTCATAGATTTGATTAATTGAATCTTTCATATTTTTATAAAACTAAATTGAACTCTGATAGTTTGTCTTAGCAAGTGTTTATAATAGAGGTTGTAGTGTTTAAAGACCCCAAAAGAGTTTTTTTGGTTTGATTAGTGTACTTAACATGGGGGTGAATTGAGTATCTATCAAAATATTAGTTAAATAATATTATTTGTAGTTCCCCCAAATTTAAAATTTAATTGACTAGTTAGCCAGTAGTGAATTTATAAGAGCTTTATAGTTTGAATAATTTCTCAAAAGTGTTATTAGTTGTAAGTTATAACAATTTGATAATTAATAAAACTTTTGAAACTAAACTAATAAGTCAATACTATTATAAACACTTGCTAAGACTAACTATCAGAGTTCAATTTAGTTTTATAAAAAATATGGTAAAATAGAGTAATATTAAAAGTAAAAGAATAGAAGAAATGAAACAAGAGGATCAGTCTCAAGAATAGACCTAATCATATCCACTTGGTGATCACCTGCCACCAAGTAGTTTAAATTAATAAATAGTTTGATCCAAACCTTGGAACAAGGTTCATAAAAGCACACAGGTTGTCCAAGTCACAAGGCCTCTAGCACAGTTCTTCAGGGGTACAAACTATCAAGTCACACAAGGACCTCGTCCACACTTATTCATGGGATTAAAATGTGTAAGAAGGTATTAGTGGAAGGATATCTTGTATCTATCAGTTTGATAGAGGAGATAGTGTGTGCTTTACATACATATAGACACACTACTCATAAGTATGTAAAATGCATACAAGCAAGAAAATAAATATGAGAAATGATTTAGTGGGATCTGTGTGTCCTAAGATGTAGCCTTGGACTCTTCAGATGTAGCTGAGATGAGTTTTGAGTCTTCTTCTAGAAGTTGACACTAAAAAAGATTATCTTATTATGGATTCCAGGTAGAAGTTTGGTTCTTTTGGTATATTCATCTCCTTCTTTGATATGCTTATTTAGTTGGTCCATTCTATGTATAGATTGATTAAGAATGCCCCGTAAATTCTTATTTTGAGCTTGAGTTCACAATGGGTGCATGAGAATCATGGATTTTATTTTGTGTGTCTTACATATGGGCACGCCACACCACTATATTACATCCCTTTTTAAAATAATTTTTTTTCTTGGGGTACTATAGAGATCATGATATTTTCACATGCATAGATTCATTATACCTTGCAATGTCTGCTAAAATTCCTACAAAAGATTATAAAATATGTTATTATAATTAAATGACTCATATATGATCGTTAGAAATAATATTAATAATTGAAAATTTTAACAGTCTATCAGTGACTCCTATGTCGGTGAGTCAGTATATCGATGAGTTGTCTTGTAAGCAAGACATCAGTTAGTGAGTCGTCTATTGGTATCTCCTTATATCGGTGACTCAACCCATTAGTATTCCATTATGTCAGTCTTTCCATATGTCAGTGACTCATTACATTGGTGATTCGTATTAACTGTCGGTGATTCCTTGTGTCGGTAGCACCATGCAGTGGTAGGAAATCTGTGTCGGTGAGTCATATGGATCAACAGGTCATCTACGTAAGTAAGTCATATGCGTTAGTAGGTTGTTTTTATTTTTAATTAATATTCATTAGTAGGTCATCTAACATAGTATGTCATATGAATCGGTATATTTTATGAGTCAGTACGTCATATGCATCAGTATGTCATCTGCGTTGGTGAGTCATCTCTTCCTTTGGTGTGAGTTTGTTACACTTGGAATATATATTTTTCCATACTATCTTACAATATAAATGTAAATATAATGTACCAAATCTATGTGATATCATAGATAGACATAAGTTAACATATTGAAACATAAATAATTATAATTGAAAAGTTCATACACGTTTAATATGAATTGAAAAGATCCATGATTATTAAAACTACTAATATTAGAGAGGAGTACCAACAGTCCCCTATGGGCCAACAATATCCCCCTTTTAGATGATCACAAATTATGGAATAATGTAGTATAAAAAGGTAAATTATAGAAGGAGAATTCTCACTTGTTCTCCCCATTTTGGGATTATCAAAAATATAACATGTAGAACAAAAAGAAAAGGTAGCATAAATTAATAGAAAAAATAGAAATTGATGAAATTCAAGTGCACAAAAATTCGATTAATCAAGAAATTATAATAGATGACAGTCTCCAAACAAAAAGAGCAACAAGTAAACCAGTAGCCCCATCAGAGAATGATCCACACTACGATTAAGGGTTAAAATATTCCATTCCTTTTTCAGAAGGATTAATAGAGGGTCCAGGAGGTGATAGTTGATAAGATGAATGATCTGAAGAAACTCTCAGAGGAGGTAGGATCACCCCTTCTGGAACCTTAGGTAAAATTCTGGGTTGGTGTAGGAACAACACCTAATGTTGAACCTCTTCTTAGATTACTGGGTGAATCTGAGTCAAGGCATGAGCAATTGGCAGTCGAGGTGTAAGCCCTAATACAGGACATCGAAGAGGTGTAGTAGTAGGGACTAAAATTTCTTCACTTTGTACATGGAGGTATTAATTTAACAGTTTTATTAAATCCTCAATAATCTCCCCACCATACTTCACTTCTTTCTCAAAGTCATCCTTATTCTCTATGAATTTTTCCAACATAGGAGTGAAGTCCCTTAATTTCTTGACTTGTTCATTGAATTCTTTTTTAACTGGGGGTAAAGTCAAATTTTCAACCAAATACTTAAAATGACATGTCAAATGGTGGTTGGAGTAAATATTAGAGAAATATGAATTAACCCTCTTTGTAAGCTCTTCGTGGGTGGAAGATTCTTCCTTGGTATATAATCTGACCATAACATGCACACGATCACGATTCTTCTCAATATTTTCTAGGATGTGCAATCCAGAGGTATCAAATAGATCATTAATATACTAATTTACAAAAGTCATGATTGCATCAATATCTAAAGACTGATAGGTTTGACTATATGTGGAAGGAATAGAAATTGGAGTTGAGTTTGAAGAAGATTGCCCAAGTTCCTTTACATCCTTTATCAGTTTGGAAAATTCTGAAAAATTAAGATGAGAAACAATATATTCAATTTTTTTTCATGACACTCTCCATTGTAGTATTATACTCAGTGCTTAAATCATTGATGCTAGTAGTTAAAATCTTCATCTCATTACCAATATTGGTGTTATTTTCCACTTTGGTTTCTGTATTTGAAATCAAATTTGGATGAATTTCCTTTATCACCATATGTGAGACTGAGCCAACATCAGTTTGAGATGCATTTGTTGAGTCAGGAGTAGAACTAGAAGTCCCTGTGTGCCTTACACCTTCAACCATAGACTGGATAACATTCAAGTTATCATTCATCTTGGTGTTTTCACTTCTAGATTCATCAATCTCATATCTCATCTGAGATTGTGTAGAATGTATTACTGCTAAACATATGTCTTCCTTGAATTTATCCAAGTCTTCCTTAGTGACATAAGGGTCCTAGCCACTGGTTCCCTCAAAATAGGTACAATAACTTCATCTTATAAATCTTCATAATCTAATTCCAATGCCACATACCGTGGATTCCTCACCCTTCATCCATTACATCATAATCTAAAGGAGTGAGAGTATCAATAATTACTCTTCCAAGTTGATGCTCTTCACCATTTTGATATTATATTTCTTGAGGATCCCACTCAATATGAGATTTACTTACTGGTTTCTCATCTTTATCATGATGTATACTTCTTTCATAAACCAAATGAGGTACATGAATTTCATGATCTTCCACTTTAGCAGCAACATCAACATTTTCTTTTACTTTAACAATAACTTCATGAGGTTCTTCCAATCAACCCTGACCCCAGCTTTAATGATTTAATCATATTCAACATGATCATACTTATTATGGTCATTATCACTTCCATCTCTTTGATCATCATTATTTCTAGATACATTTTATTCATTTGTATTTTTATCACAATCTTCTTCACCTTCATCCTCTTCACTACCACTTTCACTTTTACCATCTTTACTTTCTTATTCTTCTTCTTCATCAGAGACACTGGATCTACTTACATATTCAACACGACCTAAGAGTTATAACTCCTTATCCCTATTATCTTCATGAGTGGTCTCATTAGAGGGTAATGTAAGTGGAGGACTATGATATCCAAAGGAAAAACATTTGTGAGGTTCAGTGGTGTAAGGATCACCCCTATCATCAATAAGTGATCCCTTATCTATAAATGGAGTAACAGGATATTATTCTTCTTCTAAAGAGTAAACAACTTCCTCATTTGGTCCCAGACCAAAATCACCCATATTCTTAGGTCTAGTTGGATAATTCACTATATTGAACTTTTCATAGATCTTATCTTCATCTCCAACCCATTCTCTCTTCCATGAGTTCCGGTTCATTTTTATCCTCTTACTCAAATATTTACAGAGGCAGATCCCACTGTAATTAGAAATATATTCTTCACCTTCAAATCCAAAAACTTTTTTAGCATATTTGAGTTAATCCTTGGATAAAATAGGGAATTAGTTTTGTAGTAAGGTTTTATCATCTCATTCATGTGAACAAAAAGATATCAATACAAATTTTCCACGATCCCTTTTCTATGAAAATACAGTAAGTATACTTCTTGATATTTCAGAGAAGTAAAGTCCCCTTTCCTAGGAAAGATTTGATGCTACATAAACATAAACAAGATTCTAGATTCTCCATTTATCTATTTAGAAATGAGTCTTCAATGCTCATCATTATTATTAATTTCATTTAACGCTGTCTCAAAGGATAACATATCACCCTCAGGTTGAGAGGTTCCTTGATAATAATCAAATACACCTTAATTAAGAAATTTAAGACATTAATCCCAATGTCTTGAAGGGAAAGAGAGTATATTCCCTTTTACTATGGATTTTATCCTGGGAACATCACTTCCTTCCAACAAAAAATCTATTTTCATATAAAATTCATGAACTATCTTCAGGTAAAAGTGTCTTTAATTATTTGAGAAACAATCAATACATTCATGATCATGTAATACCTTGAGTAGAATAGACTTTATTTCTAATAACCATTCTTCAATAACTTCATTTTTCGGAGTTACGAAATGATTTTCTTGATTAGGATTTACAGGTGATGAATATTTTCTCGATTCACCTTTCTATTTTTTAGAAGCATGAGACTCCCCATCATCAAGAGCTCGCTTCACATGCACTATTCCAATTCGTTCATTTTGAAGGTTAGAAGGTGAAAGGTTGGGGGTAGAGAGAGAGAGAAACTCCCAAGAGAGTTTAGAGGTAAAGTATTAGAGTGGAGAGATTGAAATTTATGTCATTTAGGGCTTTTGAAATTTCATAATCGTGAAATCATAAACCAGGTTTACCAAAATTAATGAAATAATGTTTTTTTGATAAAAACCTAAAACATATAGAAGTAGTGAGTCATTGGTGTCATCATGATAGGTTTTTCATAACACTAATGGTATTGGTATGGCAAGTCATCAATGTTGACATGACATTGAATCATTTTCAGCATGACAACATCACATAAAAAGATTAGAGAAATAGAAACACAAGGTATTATAAATTGATCATTCCTAACTCATGTATCATTAAATTAATTCATTCAGAGTTCAATGCCTTGTTGAATATGTTTGTAAGTTGATATTCAGTGACAATAAATTATAATGTGATATAACCTTTTGATAATTATCTCCCAAAAAGTGATTTCTTACAACATGTTTTGTTCTAGAATGAGAAACTAGATTTTTAGAAATTTTAATAACACTTGTGTTGTCACAATTTATAGGTACATGTCTAAATTCATATACATAGTCAATAAGATCATGTTTCATCCACAAAATAATAGAATAAAAACTACCAGTATCTATGTATTCAGCTTTGATAGTATATAATGAAACCGAATTATGTTCCTTACTACACAATGAAACAAAATACTTTCCCAAAAATTGAAATTTTCAAAATTTTATATTTCAATCTAAATTTAATCCACAAAAAAATCATTATAATAACTCACTATTTCAAATAATAGTCCATTAGGTTAAAACAAATCTGAATTGATAATATGTTTGAGGTATTTGAAAATTATTGTAATTAAATTTAAGTGATATTCTTTGGGATTTTCTTGAAAACAAGCACATATACACACTCAACTCTATATCTGGCCTACTAGAAGTCATGTAGGTATAAATTACAATCATTCCACTATAAGTGGTTTGATCAATAGATTTACCATCTTCATCATGGTCTAACTTACATGTTTTACTCATTGGAATGTAACTACATTTAATTCAATCAAAGGCAAAAAAAATTTAAAAGATCTTTTTTTATTTACATTGAATTAAAATGATACCTTCCTTATTTTGAAAAATCTACTATCCAAGAAAGAATTTGATTTAACCCATGAAACTCATTTCAAAGTCACATTGTATCATTTTAGAAAAATATATACATAATGAATTTCTTGAAGATCCAAAAAATAATATCATCTACATAAATTTTATCTAGTAAAAAAAATTTAGAAATTATTTTTATAAAAAGAGTAGGATCATAAATTACATTTTTAAAAACTTTTGTAATGAGAAAATTACTTATTCTATCATACCAAGATATTTGCGCTTTTATAAACCATATAAATATTTTTTTAATTTGAAAACATGATTTTGAAAATGAGGGTTTGTAAAACTAGGGGGTTGTTCAACAAAAACATCCTCAATTATATAACCATTTAGGAATGATCTTTTAACACCCATTTGAAGATTTTTGAAATTAATATTGGCAACAAAATAAAGTAGGATCTTGATGGACTCATGTCTAGAAACAGGTGAAAAATTTTCTTCACATTCACTGCCTTCATCTTGAATATAACCTTTTACAACCAATATGGATTTATTTCTAACAATATTACTAGATTCATCGACATTGTTCCTAAACACGGATTTAGTACATATGGTCAAGGTGTCTTTGGGTCTATCCATATATTTCCAAAAATTATTTCATTCATATATATTAAGTTCTTATTTCATATCCAACACCCAAAATTCATCTTTAATTTCATCATTAATGTGTTTTAGGTTCACAATGAGACAAAAAGGTTTGATGTTCAACCTGGTTTCTAAGAGAAGATCTAATTTGTGTCCATTTATTTAAGTCTCCAAAAATATCATATAAAGGATGGTTCTTGAGGGTTCTAGTTGGTTTAAAAAATGAGGGTCTAGTAATTTTAGGTTCATCTACATGTTCAGGTTTATCATGTATATAGTCTGAAGAATTTTTAGAACTATTTGATTTAACAGATTTATTGACAATAGGATTAGATGATTTTTTATTTATGTTTAGATTTGACATATCTTCTTAAAGGTTGTATGGATAGGTCTTAGGTTCATGTGGATTTGTTTCATCAAGTTTGATATGCACAGATTCTTACACACACTTGGTTCTTTTATTAAAGACTCTGTTGGCTTTACTAGAGGATGAGTAACCTTGGAAGATTCCTTCATCACTCTGGGATGAAAATTTGTCAATATTGTTCTTTGTATTAAGGATATAGACATTGTAACCAAAAACTTTTAAGAAACTGACTTTGGGTATTATATTGTTCCACAACTCATAAAGTTTCTATTTAATAATTGGTATGATTATGACTCTGTTAACAATATATAATGTTGTATTGACAGCTTCATCCCAAAAGTAAATAGGTAGATCATATACATTAAGCATTTTTGGGATATCTGTTGTAAAGTTCTATTTCTTCATTCCATAAATCCATTTTGTTGAGGTGTCCTATGGGAAGAGAAGTTATGAATATTTCCATTGTTTGAAAAAAATTATTCAATGTCGGGGTTTTCAAACTCAGAGCCATGATCATTTCTTAATGATTTTATCCTAAGGCCACTATGATTTTCCACTTTTTTAGAATACTTGGTTAAGTAAGTACATGATTTTCTTTTGTGAGAAAAGAAATAAGTCCATGTATATCTAGAAAAGGAATCTACAAAAAAATATACATAGTGTTTCCCATTAAGACTAGAAACTCGAGAGGGTCCAAACATGTCCATGAGAACCAACTCTAAAGGTTGATAAGTTGAAACTTCTCTCTTTGATTGGAAAGATATATTTTGTTGTTTACCCTTTTGACAAAGATTATAGAGTTTTTCATTTGAAAACTCAGGTTTGGGTAGATACTTGACTAGTACTTTTCTTGTAAGCATCCTAAGAGAGTTTACATTATAGTTTCCTAATATAATATTCGAGAGAAAATACTCTTTGTGAAATACCCTTATGAATGAGACATTTTGAGAAACTAAAGTATCTAAGTTGTCTGTATATACATATTCATTTCTAAGAGAAGAAAATATTATTCCATTTTTAGAGTTAACAACATTAAAAGGATCATTTTAAAATATAACATGAAATCAATCATCATATAACTATGAAATATTAAGAAAAATATATTTCAATCAATAAAAAAACATACATTAGAAATTAAAACCGAGATAGAGTTACCAATATAGCCTAAGGAAATTATTTTTCCTTTAACATTGTCACAAAAAGTTACATATCCACCATCAATATTTATTAGGTTCTTAAATATTTTCTAGTATCCCATCATATGTCTTGAACATCCACTATCTAAGTGCCACTAGATCTTGCAAGATCTCTTTAAACAGATTTTCTACAGAATAATCTATCATAAATAGATTTTGATACCCATACATGTTTGTGTCTAGTGACATTAGTAATCAATGCTTTACATACCCACATTTTCTTCATTGGTTTCCTATAATAATTATATAAAATATTTTAAAAATAGACTATATTTGGTTCTAAGAAAATTAGAGGTTGTAAAATATTTTCTAGAACTAGAACTAGCAGTAGATTTTTTATTTTTATGTAGAAGAATAGATTTTCCAGATTTAGTTACAAAATGTTATTTAGATTGGTTTCTCTATCCAGGATGATATCCAATACTAGAAGTGTACTTAGGAGTAATCTTTTTACCAATAATTTGAGTAAATTTTTTTCCTATTCGTAATCTTTTCTAGGACTTTTTTTCGGTAGATCATTCGGAATTTCTAGTTCATTATTTTCTTTGATAAGTTGAAAAAATTTTCCTTTTATATAGTATGTTCAGACTTAATATTTACAATGAGATCATGTTGTTTCTTTACTTATTAATATTTATCATTAAATTCATCGCATGTCTCTTCCAGCATGTTATAGTATTCAAATAGTTCTCCACTTTCCATATTTTCAGATTCACATTTATTTATAGAAAAGTAAGAATCATGTATATGAGAATCTAAGTTTACCTTAGATGTGATTTTCATAAAATAAATATTTTCCATGTCATCTCTCTCATCATGAGATGATGTTGTGTCACTAGAGATATCCTCAAAGGAACTCTAGGTGACCTTTATATCTTTCTTATACTTCTTGTCTTTGTTTTCATACTTTTGTATTTTAATTTTCGATAGTACTCTTTGACATGTCATCTCCTCTTATATTCATACCAGAAAATCTCCTCTGATTTGTCATTTCTCTTTTAGTCGTTTTTATAGTATCCCTTATCAACATATATTCTATTATAATTGGGCTTCAAGAAGAACTTCTTATTTATATATAATTTCTTGAATCTTCTATCTAGCTGATCCATATCTACATCACTATTTGATGTTGAGTCATCATTACTAGAGAATTCAATAGAGGCTATAACCATCTCTTTTTTTCTTATTCTAATAGGTAATAGTCTTAAACAATATAGGTTTTCTCTTAGGTTCATCCTCTTCTTCCATGTTGACTTTCAACTCTTCTTCATACATCATTAGTTTTACAATGAGTTCTTTGAAAATTAGTTTTATGATATCACATGATTCTATAATTGAGATATAATTTCCTCTCCATCCATTAGGTAAGCATATGAGTATTCTCATAATTTTTTCTTTGGCAGTAATCACCTTTCCTATATAAATCATGGTGTTAAATATCTCATTGAACTTGAGAAACATGTCTGAAATAGGTTCATCAGGATTCATCGTAAAGTTATCATCTTTATTAGTATGGGTATTAGGTCTCATTTTATTAATAGTAGTTGTTTCTTCATGTAAAAAAACTAAGGTGTCCCAAATTTCAATGTTAGTTTTACTAGAATAAATTCTGTTGAATTTATCATTTCTTAGTGCACAATATAAATCATTCATGGATTTACAGTTATTACTATAGGTAGCTTTAGTAGTGTCATCCCAAATATTTCTAGTAGTACCAGAGATCTCATACTCAATCTCTATATCAGACTAAATCTCAAATCCTATACTCTATAAATAAATTTTCATCTTTATTTTCCATTTATTATAGTTGGCTACATTCAAAAATGGAGGTCTGTTAGTAGAAGCACCTTCTGACCAATTTTACATAATAAAATATCAAAAAAAATATTATAAATAGAAAAACATTAGTATTAAAATTAATGTTATGATCCTTGAAACAAAAATAAAATATTAGTTGAAAATGTTTGAAAATGATTTAAAAACTGAATATTCCAAATTCCCTCTAATACCAAATGTTGGTTGGATTAGTGTACTTAAGAGGGGGTGAATTGAGTATCTATAAAAATTTCTGTTAAAGGGTATTATTTGAAGTTCCCCCAAATTTTAAATTCAATTGACTAGTTATCCAGTAGTGAATTTATAAGAGATTTATTTTTTTATTATTTTCTCAAAAGAGTGATTATTTCTTGGTTATATCAATTTGATAATTAATACAACTTTTGAAACAAAACTAATATGTCAATATTGATATAAAAACATTCTAATAATTACAATCAATGTTAAATTTAGTTTTATGAAATATGTGATAAAACAGAGTAAAACTAAAATTAATAGCCCAGAAGAAATGAAACAAGATGTTCAATCTCAAGAAGAGACCCAATCCTCTCCACTTAGTGATCACCTGGCACAAAGTAGTTTAAATTAATAAATAGCTTGATCCACACACTGGAACAGGGTTCACAACAACACACAGGCTTTCAATGTCTTAATACCTCTTCCATAGTTCTTCACAGGTTCAAACTACTAGGTCACAGAAGGACCTCTTTTACAGTTATTTGTGGGAGTAAAAGGTGTAAGAATATATGAGTGGAAGGATATCTTGTATCCCTCAGTTTGATACTGGAGATAGTGTTTTCTTTATAGACAGATACACACACTGCTCAAAATTATTTAAAAAATGCACACAATACAGAAAATAAATATGAAAATGGATTTAAAAGGCTTTGTGTGTCTTGAGATGCAGCTTTAGAATATCCAGATGTAGTTGAGATGAGGTTTGAATCCTCTTCTAGGAGTTGACACTAAAACAGATTGTCGTATTCTAGCTTCTAGGTAAAAGTATGGGTTTATAGGTATATTCTTCTCTTTATTTGATATACTGAGGTTGTTGGTTAATTTGATGTACAACTTGATTGAAATTTCCCAATATGTTCTTGGTTTGTGATTGAGTTCATAGTGGGTGCATGAGAGTCGTAGATGTTCTTCTGTGTGTCTTACACATGGGCACACCACACAATTATATTACATACCTTTTCAAAATACTTTTTATTCTTGACGGATGAAAGAGAGTATTATCCTTCCATGTGAATAGGTTCATCGTACATGATACTGTCTGCTATATGGCCTAAAAAATATTATTAAATATGTCAGTATCATTAAATGACTCAAATATGACCATTAGAAATAATTTTAATAATTGAAAATTCAGAGAGTCTGTCGGTTACTCTTCTATTGATGAGTCAGTCTATCAATGAGTTTTCTTATCAGTGAGATATCAGCCAATGACTCTTCTGTCAGTATCTCCTTCTAGAGGTGACTGAACCCATCATTATGTCATTATATAGTCTTTTCATATGTCGGTGACTCATTAAATTGGTGTGTTGTTTTAACTATCAGTGAGTCCTTCCATTGGTTGAACTATTCATCAGTCGGACGTCTACATTGGTGAGTCATATGCATCTATGGATCGTCTTTATATATCAATCATATGCATTGGTAGATCTTTTTCATTGGTAAGTCATATACATCAGTAGGTCGTCTACGTCGGTAAGTCATATGCATCGGTAAGTTATATCCTTTGTTAGTGTCATTCTGTTATACTTGGAATATATTTCTATCAAGACTATCTTACAATATAAATGTAAACATAATGTACAAAATCTACGTGAGATCATAAATAGTCATAATTTCACATATTGAAACTTAAATAATTAGGATTGAAAAGATTAGTCCTGATTAATAAGAATTGATATGATTAATATGGATGTACATGATTATTGAATTGGGAAGATTTGTGATTATTAAAACTACCAATATTAGAGAGGATGACCAACATACCCATATGGGCCAACAAGATTCATCCATTGTATCTTTGAATAACCACAACAATGTATTTGAGATTCATATCTTTCTAGGTCTTTCATGTTGTTATTAGCACTTGATCAGCAATTTATCCCATCTAGAAGATTCGATGTTAGGAATGGCCAAGAAGGGGGTGGATTTTTTTGGTCATACTATTATGAGATAAAGTATTTGTAGATGAATGGAATGTGGACCTCATCACTTTTCCTCACTTTTCATGTTCTAGGTAAAGCATATACCACATATTGTGATTCATCCAGAGTTGGACTCAGATTAGTTTTGATGTGGGAGGATTGAGTGGTTGCTTATGGATCCAAATAGCTGATACTGTGTAATAGAAATTATCCTAATCATGATTTGGTGTTAGATGTAGTAGAACATGCCCTAAGATATAGGAGGCATTATCTGATTGGTGACAGGTTTTTGGTATATAAAAACCTCAAGAGCCTTAGGTACATATTTCCTCAATAGTACCCAAACCTTCGATGGAAGAGGAGAGTCGAGTAACTTTATTATTTCAACTTCGAGTTAGATCATACTACTGCAAAAAGAAACATTGTTGTTGAATCTATGAGCTGGAATACATGGGAAGTACAAGTTCAGGAGTCTCACAATGAGTGTTGAATGATGAGACTCTTTTCATATATTAATCTTGATGTTTAGGAGTCTCAGGGAGGAGTAGATCTAACTTTGACATCTTTTATACTCATTTTTTTAGAACATATTAAGGCAGGGTAGTCATCAGATTTTGAGGGGTTAGGTTTATGGGATAAAATATATGGTGGGGAGACACCATCGGGATGATCTCCAGGAAGTGATAATTATAATATTTTCTATGACCAAGTATGAGTTCATATGGTATTGTGTAAGGAGTGGATGAGAGAGTTTCATGCTTCTATATGGTTGATTCATCCTAATTTGACAATGATGAATAATGATCACCATATGAATTACTAGTGGTCATGTATGAAAGAGGAAGAAGGAATTGTGCTGAGATATTTCACTTTAAATTAAGTGAAAGTCGAGCATCATAAGCCATATATGTAACGCCCTGACCCTAGATTCCCCGATTCGGTGAATTATTTTAATACATTAGCATGATTACAAGGAATCATGTCTTGAAAGTCCAATCAGTTGATCAGTCTTGGAAAATAGATTACATACGTTAATGTTACATTAAACTTTATAACATACAAAAAATAATAATCCTTTGAGAATTAAATTGTTCCCTTAGCTTAACCCCGCATCTCAAACATAAAACACTTCTTGGGGTCATAGGAAAATAAAACATAAGAAAGGGGTGAGATCAGATGCTTAGTAAGGGTAAATAATTTAAAAAAAGATAATATAAACAATAGGCACGGTGAATAATTGAAAACTCATACCTTTACATATAATAAACATGAACACTTTATGACAGAAATATGAGTTGAGTAAATAATTCCATAATAAATCATTGTCATTGATATTCTACTAGTCGAATAACCACATGAACCATCAATATTATTTTCATATCGAGGGAATGTATAATGCCATAAATTCTGAAACGTTTTATCAAGGCTTCGTCCAAGAATTCTAAAAATGATTAAGGCATCATCGAAAACCATATATAAAATTGGGAAAGGACTTGTCCAATTCCGTGTCTAATTGTCTCAAGATACCTAATGATGCATCGAGGAGCTATAGTGGGCTCCACCCATCACATACTAAGTCCACTACATTCCACATACGAAATGGTTGAAACAAAACATAAACATTCATATTAAAAATTGCATACGAAATGTCAATAGTTTAACCATAAACCATGAATGGTATAAAAATAACACATCCACAATCAATAATATCACAAAACCTTAAATATAATATGGAATATTTGTATCATAACAAATCAACTTCAAACAAGTTTAAAATCCATCAAAGGATATTGACATTGATGAAAATGATTTGTAAAAATCTTTGAGAGAAATATCCCTTTTTTATGTAAACATTTAAAATTCACACAATTTATAAAGGATGAAATTTAAAGACATTTTTGAATCAAAGTGTTTGATACCACTTTGTAACTTTTGAAAGGAATTAACATTTTTAAAACATTCTTGTCCATATAAATAAATACTTAAAAACCATTTTGAAAACATGGAAATTAATGAGAATGATTTTGAATATTAAATATTTGAAAAATTTAAAATGATGTTTTAGTAAAATTTCCCTTCAAAATAATCTCTTTTAAATTTTTTATCAAACATGGACATAGAGAATAAATATGTCCTTGTAGATACTTACGTAAAAACAACCTCGGATAATAATGAGATTGTGAAATTAAACATTAAATTTTACTTTTCCTTGGTCGAGGGTAGGTTAACCTCTTGTATAATGTTGAAATAATTGTTATTAAATTATACAAGAATCATATACATTAATATGATATCATATATGATATTTTAATATTTCTTTGTTATTAATATTTTATTATTATCGTCGTTTCAGGTGTTAAATGATATGTTTTCTTTTATATGATTTGTTATGTAAGTAATTTTTGATATGGATAGGATGTATTTTATTAATATTCAGAATGATATTAAGTCTTTAAACATTATTTTTAATTATCTAATGAAAAGTATTCTTGAATGGATATGATGGGGAATGAATCTCATGGCGTTCGTGGAGACGGTAATCTGTACGTACGCACGAGAGAAAATATCATTATTTTGATATTAATGTAATATCTAATTGGATGGTATATCATATATATAGAAATATTATCTTGTTATATTTATTATTTACATCAATTACACATCATTATTATACCCATCCAAATAATAACGTATTGAATAACAATTACACCACGACGTGGAGACGGTAAGCCGTACGTACGCATGTATGGTGACATGTCATTCAAAGGATGGATAAAATAATGAATATGGTCATACCATATTTATAATAACATCACAGTATATAGAATATATTTGAGTTAGTATTTTAGAATGGAAACAACAAATAAAGAGGAAGTGGAAGAAGAAAGGAACTTGAAAGAGGTGGTGAAATATTTACCTCTTCTTTGGGTTCTTCCATTTGATTTTATCAAAAGGGATACTTAGGATGGATTTTTAACTAAAGGAAGGCCTCTAGGATTAAGGTAGGACAGTTGAGAGGGTATTTGGGTTGGTTTTGTCCAAGCCAAATGGATTTTAAGGTGTGAATTTGATAGAAGGGGGAGTGCCCTTTTATAAGAGGGGTGAGGGGCACCATAGGAAAAGATTGAAATATTATTTTATAATAAAATTATTTTCGGTTTCTAATGGCTAAAAAATGAATTATTTAAAGGATAATGTGGGGATGGGTCAAAAAAAACTCACCAAACAGGTTTTATATAGGTTTCTGTCACTATATTAACATTATATTCTAGATTTAAGTCTTTGTAAAATAGTTTGACATTTACCATGTCTCTTTGTATTTTTATATTATATTGTTAATAAATATACTATAAACTTCTAAGAGAACACAAAGTGGTTAATTAATGACATATATAATATTATTTAATTCCTTTGGTCGATCCTTAAATTTTTAGGGATAGAATATCAATTAATAATATAATATTTGTTTTAAAAAACTCTTTTATGTTAATTTTGACAGTAGTTGCTATTTTGTTTTTGTTAAATTAATAATAGCATTATTACTTCAAAAAAATTCATTTAATAAACCCAGACATGTCATATTAACCTATAAAATTAGTTTTATTCATAAAATGTCTCAAATTTATTTTATTTTGATATTTATAATATCAATTATTTTAATATTTCATTAATAAGGTAATTACTCCATCATCATTGTGTCATAAATAAATTAAGTTATTTAATATCTAAAAAATATAAATAATATAAAATTATTTAATAAATATTTTTTTCATTCTAATGAATATTTATAGTAAAAAATATGACTTATATAACCCCACATAAAAATTGATTTACTAAAAGATATTTGTTTATGTCATTTTTGTCTTTACATTATGTTATTTAAAATAAAGTGTCATTATCATTCACAAGTGGATTCATGGGGTCCCAAAATAGACCCAAAGATTCCCATGGTCGTCCAATACTCATACAATATGACTAGGACAAGTGTTAATATAATTTTCTATTATTATAATATTCTTTTTACATTGAATTACCATATTTACCTTTAACTGCGGTAAATAAAAGTAAGAAGTTACTATTCACCAAAAATTATTTTCATCTTATTGAAAAACATTTTACTTACTCAGGATAACTGTGTTTCATAGATTTTTTTAAATCCAACTCACAGAAATGGTAAAATTATATTTTATTCAAATTTGCAAATTCTCCTAGGAGGTGGGTAAAAGACGGTAAAAAGTTCAATAAAAGTTTTATATATATAAAATTATTATAAAATGACTCCAATAAATCATATTCTACTTTTATAGGTATTATGTATCTATTTTGACCAAAAATAAATTTAAATAAAATAAATAATTATTTAAATAAAAAGTCGGTTTTATCCAATAACTTAGTGTTTTTAACTATTCATCAAAAACTGAAAGTTTTCCCAAAAATACCAAAATTTCACCCTAAGCTAATTTTTATATTCTGAATTAAAAAATTAAGCCTATTTTAAAAAATTTAAAACAAATAAGTTGAATTTATTAATTTAAAATTAATTCCCGTTGTGAAAACCAAAAAGCGTGTCTTTAAGAAATAATAACTAACAAAAGATTGATACTTGTTTATGTTTAATTTCAAAGTGAAATTATTTCCAATTAATAAAATTCTATTAAATTGTAAAAATAAAATCTATTTATACTTCAAAACCATTAAAATGTATAATTTAACACTATATGTTATTCTTATTAAAATAGTTGTTTTCAGTTAAAATATAGTATTTTTCACTATTCACCAAAAAATGAAAGTTATCAGAAAAACACCAAATATTTTTTGAAACTAAATTATTATGTCCTTATTCTATTAAAAAAATAATTCTTTTATCTGAAAAAATGAATTTTTTCTTAAATTATATCTAAGAAACTCATAATATTGATTCAAAAATTATAAGGATTGTATAAAATTAAAAATTCAGTTAATACTATTAATAACTGCTTTTGAACGGATAGTTTGGTAAGTCATGGTGTTCTTGAACTCGGTGTTGCATGTAGAGAAAGTTATTGAATTACTTTAAAGAAATACATATTATGAAATATTGGGGTGTTACATTATTCCCTCCTTCAATAAATTACATCCTCAAAATTTAAAAATTTTCTTCGAAAATAAAACGTTGAAAATAGAAAATACCTTTGTGGGAAAACCCACATCAGAAATTGGGTTAATAAAATTGAGTCTTAATAGGAGGAAAAGGGGAATGAAAAAGTCACCACCAAATTATGATCTCGATTAGGAGAACATTGTTAAAAATTAGAGACACATAATTGAAGCAAAAACGTAAATATTTATAGGGAGTGATTGAGGTCATCAGTCACAATCTATTGTAGAATTGAGGGCCTCAAAGCCATCAATTTATGATGATTTGAAATATTATCAGTTCAAAAAAATATAAGGTATTAGGATAACACATTTTTAGTATTAATATCCCTTATATAAAGTCTAATAATTAATTTCTTTATAGAATAAAAGAATAAAAAAAATATACTTGACATGTAGAGTTCCATCCTTTAACTGATTTCTACCACAAACTCATCTTTCACTCTAAAAGATAACAAAACTTAAAAAAATATTTTATTTATCCAATTCGTATAGGGTTAAAAAAATGAATTTATATTTCATCTACAAGGACTTTTAAAAAAACTAAATTATTCAATCCAAGACATCACATGTGCCAATGGTAGGTGATACACCCTTGTCGCCCTTCGGTTGCGGGTTCAAGTCTCGCGGCCTTGCCGAACACGATAGGTTGCCGCCCGACCTCAGGGTTGTCCTTTTTATGGAAATCCAAAAATAATCTCAAACTAGGATTATTCAAAATACTTCTGTCCAAACTCAAAGTCCAAAATTTATAAGGAAGGTAAACACAATGACGATACCTTTTTCCATGTAATAACATGTTAACACCTTCATCATGTATTCTTTTAAAACACTGAAACATCCTAAATTACCATAAAACCTTATTGATTACATTAATGCCCCCTTATTTCTTATAGAATACTGGATATACTCCTTCTATCCAAAAATGTTGTAAACTCAAAAAATTATGGAATATACAAATAATTAATCAGTTTCAAGGTAGTTAATAATATCCAATATAATTTATCCAAATTAATCATGTATTATTCCAAAAATCACTACCTCAGTATCAGAACCATATTATGGTTTATCTTTCTCTCAACCATATATTTTCCAAAGCGTTAACCTGCTATTGAGACACATTTCTTGGTTCCACACAATCTCAAGTCCTTAATGAAACAGTACTGCAGTACAATCCTTATATATTATATAATTCTTATAACATGTGTATCGTTAATACAATACTCAAATGACAAAATAATTTAATAACAATGTAAGAAATATAATCATTCCTCTTCATCTTCAGTAGTATCACAACTTTATTATTATCCAATAAAAGCATTTGGGGTATACTTTGATGATTTTTATATTGATTCACGTAGTGTCCCAGCTCACTGTAGATGAAGCATTGTACATTTGAAACTTTTTTCATACCCTTTTAATCACGTACTTGGTGTCCTTTTTCTCTACACTTATAACAAAACCCCATTCTCTTCAATCATTTACCAAGGTGATTCCTTACACAGTTATCAAATATGGGAAAATCCTTCTTTTCCCTCTTCCATTTATCCATCTTTCTCTCTTGCATCGTTTTCTTCTCTTGATTCCCTTCAAAGCCATAGGACTCAGAGAATTGTTTACTTATCTTATTAACACATGATACTATTTTTTTCATATGTTGAGAATACATGGGAGACTATTTAACTTCTAAATGCTGTCTTAATACCATGAAATATATAATACTTCTTATTATTTGGATAATACATATTGCTGGAGTTCACATTCATTCTACTGGGCTCCATTTCTATACAATGTCATACACTAAGTCTGCTTATGAATTGCAATGAATAATTCCAAAATAGTATAATACCAAATATAAATTGAACAGATTATGGATATAATCCATAATCATAAAAATATTTTCTTTAAGGAGATATATACTCATAAATCCTTCGTAATTATTTGTAAATAAAATGAGAATTATCCTATGCATATCCCCCAGGAGTGTCCTAACCAAGAGTGCATCAAGTCCCATTGTCGTGCACCAGTTCCCATTCGAGTATAGCTAGAAGCGATGTTTTTGAGTTTTACCCCTAGGTACATCTATTCCAGAGCCACCTCTACCTGCTCATATCCAGACAGAGATGTATTTTCTTAGAAAACTCACAAAATCTCTACATTACCAAAAGTCTAGGAAGTTATTTTATACTAATCCTCAAAGTCTATCTTAGGGCTATGTGCTCTAATCAGAGTTTATCTAAAATTAGTTTCTAAGGTTTGTACTAAACTTCCTCTGATACCAACTGTAATTCCCTGACCCTATATTCCCAAATTCGGTGGATTATTTTAATACATTGGAATGATTACAATGAATCATGTCCCGAAAGACTGATCAGTTTAACAGTCTTGGAAAATATATTACAAACATGAACATTACATTATACATACTAACATACAAAAAATAATAATCCTTTGATAATTCCATTGTTCCATTAGCTTAACCCTGCATCTCAAACATAAAAAACTTCTTGGGATCCTGGGAAAATAAAACATAAGAAATTGGTGAGCTCAGATGCTTAGTAAGGGTAAATAATTTAGTAGAAGATAACATAAACAATATGCATCGTGAATAATTGAAAACACATTCCTTTAAAAATAATAAACATGAACACTTTATGGAAGAAATATGAGATGATTAAATAATACCATAATAAATCATAGTAATTGGTATTCTACTAGTCGAATAACCACACAAACCATCAATATTATTTCCATAATGATGGAATGTATAATGCTATATATTCTGAAACATTTTGTCAAGGCCTCGACCAAGACATCTAAAAATGATTAAGGCCTCGACCAAAACCATATATGAAATTGTGAAAGGCCTTAGCCAATTCCACATCTAATTGTCTCATGAGGCCTACCAATGCATCGAGGAGCTACAACAGGCTCTACCTGTCACATACTAAGTCCAATACATTCCTCATACAAAAAATTTGAAACATAACATAAACATTCAAATTAAAACTAGCATATGAAATGTCAATACATTAACTATAAACCACGAATGGTATAAAAATAACACATCCACAGTCAAACATATCACAAAACCTTCAATACAATATGGAGGATTTGTATCAAAATAAATCAACTTCAAACAAGTTTAAAATACATCAAAGGATATTGATATGGATGAAAATGATTTGTAAAAATCTTTGAGAGAAATATCCCTTTTTCATGAAAACATTTAAATGTCACACAATTTATAAAGGAAGACATGTAAATACATTTTTTAATCAAATTTTACCATACCACTTTGAAACCTTTGAAAGGAATTAACATTTTTAAAACATTCATGTTCATATAAATTAATCCTGAAAAACCATTTTGAAAACATGAAAATTAATGAGAATGATTTAGAATAATAAATAT
Organism: Viscum album; assembly: GCA_963277665.1. Classification (NCBI taxonomy): domain Eukaryota; kingdom Viridiplantae; phylum Streptophyta; class Magnoliopsida; order Santalales; family Viscaceae; genus Viscum; species Viscum album. The sequence continues at coordinate 1,512,702,794 of OY728134.1, read as the reverse complement.
TTAAAACCTTTAAAATGATGTTTTGGTAAAATTTAACTTAAGAATAATCCCTTTGAAAACTATTTTATGAAACATGGACATAGATAATAAATATGTCCCAATAGATACTTACGTAAAAACAACCTCCGATAATAATGAGATTGTGAAATTAACCCTTACCTTGTACTTTTTCGTGGTCGAGGGTAGGTTAACCTCTTGTATAATGGTAAAATAATAATTATTAAATTATACAAGAATAATATACATTAATATGATATCATATATGATATTTTAATATTTCTTTGTTAATAATATTTTAGTATTATCGTCGTTTCTGGTGTTAACTGATTCGTTTTCCTTTAAATGCTTTGTTATGTAAGTAATGTTTGTTGTTGATAGGATGTATCTTATTAAAATTTATAATGATATTAAGTATTTAAACATTATTTTTAATCATCTAATGAATATTAGTCTTGAATGGATACGACGAGGAATGAATCTCATCGCGTTCGTGGAGACGGCAATCCGTACGTATGCACGAGCGAAAATATCATTTTTTTGATATTATAGTAATATATAATTGGATAGTATATCATATATAAAGAATAAATATCATGTTATATTTAATTTTTACATCAATTACACATCATTATTATACCCATCCAAATAATAATGTATTGAATAACAATTACACCACGATGAGGAGACGGTAAGTCGTACGTACACACGTATGGTGAAGTGTCATTCAAAGGATGGATAGAATATTGAATATGGTTTTACCATATTTATAATAACATCAAAATATATATAAGATACTGGAGTTATTATTTTATAATGGAATCAACAAATAAAGAGGAAGTGGAAGATGAAAGGAACATGAAAGAGGTGATGAAATATTTACCTCTTTTTCGAGATCTTCCTTTTCATTTGATCAAAAGAGATCTTTAGGATGGCTTTATGACTAAAGGAAGGACTCTAGGATGATTTTAGGATAGTTGAGAGGGTATTTGGGCCGGGGTTGGCTGAGCCAAATGGCTTTTAAGGTGTGAATTTGAGATAAGGGGCAGTGACCTTTTATAAGAGGGGTGAGGGGCACCTTAGGAAAAAATTGAAATATTATTTTATAATAAAATCATTTTCTATTTATAATGGCTCTAAAATGAATTATTTAAAGGATAAGGTTGGTATGGGTCAAAAAGAAGTCAACAAATATGTTTTAGAGTAGTTTGGGTCACTATATTAACCTTATCTTCTAGATTTAACTCTTAGTTATGTAGTTTGACATTTACGATGTCGCTTTGTATTTTTATATTATATGGTTAATAAACATACTATAAACTTCCAAAAAAACTCAAGTGGTTCATTAATGACATATATAAAATTATTTAAGACCTTTTTCCGAACCTTATATTTTTAATAATATAATATAAATTAATAATATAATATTTATTTTTAAAAACTCTTTTATGTCCATTTTGACACTATTTTCTATTTTGTTTTTGTTAAATTCATAAAAGAATTATTACTTCGAAAAAAATTAATTTAATCAACTCTAATATTTCATATTAACCTATAGAATTATTGGATTTCATAAAAATTCTCAAATTACATATATTTGTATATTTATAATATCAATTATTTTAATATTTCATTAATAAGGTAATTACTGCATCATCATTGTGTCATAAATAAATAAAATTATTTAATGTCTAAAAAATATTAATAAAATACCATATGATAGGAAATAGTTTTATCTTTCCAATTAATATTTATATTAAAAAATATGACTTATATAACCCCATGTAAAAATTGATTTACTAAAAGATATTTGTTTTAATCATTTTTTCCTTTACTTTACGTTTATTAAAATAAAATGTCATTATCATTCATAAGTGGCTCCATGGGGTCCCAAAATCAACCAAATGATGCCAATGGTTGGTCATGACTCATCCAATAAGGTTAGGATAAGTTTTATGGTAATTTGTTTTTATTATAGTATTCTTTTTACCTTGAATTACCTTTTTTACCTTTAACCGCGGTAAATAAAACTCAAAAGTTACTATTCACCAAAAATTATTTTCATCTTATTGAACCAAATTTTACTTACCAAGGTTAACTGTTTTTCTCTGATTTTTGAAATTCAACTCACAAAAATGGTAAAATTATGTTTTATGCAAATTTTCAAATTCACTTACGAGGTGGGTAAAAGACAATAAAAAGATAAATAAAATTTCTATATATCTAAACTTATTATAAAATGACTCTAATGAATTATATTTAACATAGATAGGTATTCTGTATCTTTTTTGACCTAAAATAAATTTAAATAAATAAATAATTATTTAAACTAAAAGTCGGTTTTAACCAATAACTCGGTGTTTTTCACTATTCATCAAAAATTGAATGTTTTCAGGAAAATACCAAAATTTCACCCTAATATAATTTTGATATTCTGAATTCAAAAATTAAGACTATTTTACCAAATTCAAAACCTATAATTTTCATTTATTAATTTAAAATTAATTCATGTTGTCAAAACCAAAAAGCGTGTTTTTAAGAAATAATAAGTAACAGAAGATTGATACTTGTTTGTGTTCAATTTCAAAGTGAAATTATTTCAATGAATAACATTTGATTAAATGGTGAAAATATAATATATTTATACTTCCAAACCATTAAAATGTATAATTTAACATTCAAAACTATTTTGATTAATAAATTTGTTTTCAGTTAAAATATAGCAATTTTCACTATTCACCCAAATATGAATGTTATCAGAAAAACAACAAGTATTTATTGAAACTTAATTCTTATGTCCTGATTCTAAAGAAGAATTTTATTTTTTTTTAAATTGAATATATAAAAATTTCAAATATTTGATTAAAAGGGGTTCGCCATTAAAAGGTTGTAAAATTGCATTTTTTTTAAAAGTACTTCTTATATCTGAACAAAATGAATTTTTTCATACATTATATCTGAGAAACACATAATATGGATTCTAAAATTATAAGTATTATATGAAATTTAAAATTAAGTTAATACTATTCATAACCACTTTTGAACGGATAGTTTAGTAAGTCATGGTGTTCTTGAACTCAGTGTTGTGTGTAGTGAATGTTATTGAATTACATTGAAGAAAAAACATATTATGAAATCATTGGGTGTTACAATCTAGGATTTTGCAGACATTTCCCATTCATGAGTTGAAATGTGTTGATGTCACTTTTGATATTATTACAGGTTTATATAGGAAAAACCATAAGAATGATGATGTACCATTGATTAATTGATGAAAGTATCTCACTTCATTATTATCAAGGAGACCTTTAATAATTATTTTATGGTTAGTCTTTATGTGTTTGAGGTAGTTCAGATGCACGATGTTTCAAGAAGTATCATTTCAGAAAGAGATCCTCATTTCACATCACAACTCTTGAAGGGTATTTATAAGGACTATGGATCATGAGTTTTTATTGCGTATGACCTATCATCGTTAGACAGAAAGTTAATATGGGAGGACTATTCATTTTCTTGAGAATACATTATGAGACTACATTTTTAAATTTTGGCGGTTCATTGGATTATCATAAGGAACTCATGGATTTTTTATATAATAATAACTTCAATAAATCTATTCGGATGTATCCATTTGAATATTTTTATGGAAGTTCATTCTATTCACCTCTTTTATATTTAGTGGTAGGTCAGTCATCACTTTTTGGGACTATAATCATGAAGGATACATAGTAACAAGTTTAGTTGATTTGAAGGTGGTTGGTGACTTTTCATAGCAGGAAAAAATCCTCTGTTAACTAGAAAATATGACCTCTAGAGTTTTTGGTTGTTCATTGTGTTTTCCTTCATGTGTCACATAAGTGTGGGAAACACCTTATCAGGAAACATGGAGTGATAGTACCCAGGATTGTTATTATATTTAATATAGTGTAAATGATCGGTGATAAATAATACCAATTATACCTTCCATATTCCAACATTCCTATACACGTTGTCTATTAAGTTTCACATATTTGGATATATTATCTAGACCCTTCTCATTTGAATAAACATGGAGTACATTGAGGGAAATTCTTTTGTGTCCTTTTAGGCTCATCCATTATGGATTGCAGACTACAATGAGAAGTATCTATAGGGTAGGACTATACCACGACTCGAGTATAGTGGTTGCATTGGCGTTTTCAAGGGGAGACCTAAGAGAGGGAGTATGATATGAAAGCACATTTGAAGGAATTGTTCACCAAGACCACACAATGATACTTTGAGCATCTTGGGGATGATCTATTATACTGTAGAGATGTTGTATGATATTTACTTTTTATAGGTATGTCCTGCTATGTGTTTTTCATTTGAACTGTGGTTTCCAGGTCTTGTTCAAATATAGAGAGGCATTTTGGGTAAAATAACTTATATTCTAGGCATTTATGTTTGTTTCAATTATTATAGTCTTGATATAGTCATGTTAAATGGGTTTAAGAGGGTTTTCCTTACATAAGAAGGATTTGGAGGTGTTTAAGGTCCTTTTATGGGATTTGGTCTTAAAAATGTATACTGGGAGATTACATTCCATGTACATGCTATACTATGAGTAACTTCAACAAGAATTGTTGTGAATTATTATAGGGAGGAAGCCATTAAAAATCGAGTAAAAAATTCACTTCTTGTAAAAGTTGTGTCGGGTTAAAATTAAAAAGAGGTAATGTGTTTTCAGTGTATCCTTTTAAAAATAAATACCTGAACTTTAAATAGATTACATTCCATGTATTTATTACTATAATTTTTATAATAGTTATATATGTTTGATATTTCCACATTCCTTCTGTGCAGCCTTTCCTCTGTCAACAAAGAATAGATTCTAGGTGACGTTACTGCCTATCCACCCCATCTGGATGTCCGATTTGGGAAATCACTCCATTGTAAATATTTTGGTTTTACCATCTCTCCATTTGTTCTCCTGCCAATGTAGTGTAATCAATTTATTATGGCAATTTTTGGTTTTGATCTTGATCGATTTTGATCGAGTATTCTTCTTAAGACCATCAACACCTTTTTATGTTTTGGCGTTTTCCATTGGATGATTATCTTTAATCACCATTTAAAGGCTGGGGTCTAAATATTTACACTATGGTCTGTTTAAATGTATAATTTATATGCAGTATTTCAATTTTTCAAACATGGATTTCACCTAAATTTATTAAATGATGAATTTGATTTCTTCCATGGAATACATTTGGATATAATTGTTTCGACCTGGCTAATAGATATAGTTTGGGTGAGAAAACCCCTAATTATAAATGACTTTATTAATGGCTTGAACTATTTTTATCGTGATATGATACCATATGTGATTATTTGACATAGAATCCATGGGTGATAGGTTATTTAATATTGATATTATTTTTTATCATTTTGTATATAAATGACATTAAATACAAATATGGATGATAATTTTTATATTTAACCATTAAGATGATTGATGTGATATTGTGATATCTGTTTCATTTTGACTGGTTAAATTCCCATTCCATAATACTTATTTTGAGTGGTCTAGGACCATTCTCATTTTTAATGGTTATATTGGGTTGGCACAACCCAGTCCCATGAAATAATTATTATATTGAGCGGGCTATGGCTAGTGCTATGCTAGAATGCTTATATTCAGTGGGATATATGGTGTCACATGTTGTAATTCTTATATCGAGTGGGATCAACCTAGTAACATGATTCCATACTTACATTGAGAGGGATATTCCCAGTCCAATGCTAAAATTCATATGTTGTTCAAGCTGTACCCTGTCATATGTATACATTTTTATATAGTAGGTTTGAACCCATATTTGTGAAAATTGACCATGATTACATGGTTGTTGGTTATAATAGTTGTGAGACTTGCGCAGAGACATTCTGGAACGATTCCAAATAAGGTTATGATTTACCATGGATATATGGTTGTGGTTTTCATGTTTTTTCTATATGCTCATAAATATTCCAGTACGGTGTCAAAGACAGTTGTTTTATATATTGTATTAATTTTTAAATTAATACCTTTATTTATCACTTTACTGAATAGACTTATTATCATACTAGTTATATTTTTACATAGTGGTTTTCAACTAATGTGTTATAATAACATGCGACTTTGTCCATCGTTTGGTATCCAATTAGATTACATAGATGCATTATCTGAAAAGAACAAGGGACAATGTTTTTAATTATTTATTGTTGCATGGGTGGGATTTTGGATATGGGATTGACATGGGGATTAAGAAAGGATAATTATGATTCATTATTTATGTGTCTCATTCATTCATTTTTTACTAATCCTATCATGAAATTCAGTTACAGTTCATCCTTTAATTACATGATTCATTACTATTGATTTATATTTTCTTCTTTTTATTTTCCAATGATATGAGATATTAGTTTTTCTTTTCCATAAATATGATTATGTTTTCTACATTTTTTATTTATGATACTAAGAAAATCCATAATATGGTCTATTGTGTCCCCACTATACTGATAACAACCCCTCTTCTTGTTGGTACCCTTTGACATTCAGGTAGGAGCACTGGAGGTCTTGTAACCAACCATTTCTATCCATGTGAGAGAGTGCCAGATCATGGGATGTTACATGTTCTAAACTTATTTATATTGATCGATTCATTGGGAGATATAACTTCCCAAGACTTTTTTAAAATATCTCTCCTTAAATAATTCTATTTTTTAAACATCTTGTATTACAGACACCATCGACTTTAAGATAACTACTTAATACAATTAAAATATTAAGTTTCTATAATCACATAGCTGTTATATTATAGTAAATGATAAGAAATTACTAAATTATAAAAAATATATGGTTTATCAATTTATAAGAAAATTTCAATAGTTATCAAATGATTATACTTAAAACCAAATCTTATATTAAATTTTAAGTGACATTTTTCTAAAAAAATATGTTTTATTCATACAATGAATTTCTTATAAAGATATTAAATTAATTTCCATGGGTGACTGATTTTAATGAAATGGTAATACTATTTTCTACATAATTTTTTTATAAATTCAGTATTTATTTATTTAAGCATATGATAAGTATAAATACTATTATATATCTAACCATGTAATTTTCTTAAAAATGTGTTTTTGGAAAATTTTGTGTCAGTACATTAAAATTAATTTTAGAAATTCATAAGTATTTAATTTGATTAAATTAACTGAATATTAATAATCTGGAGGATCAAATCTCATTATTAGACACCTATTATTTTTAGTCGATATGAATACTAATCACAGTAAAATTTATCACCTCTGTAAATGTTAAATAGTGTCAATCTTGATTAAAAATAAGTGATAAGGCAATATTTTTTCAACCAAATTATTATTGGATGAATTTAATTTGACCCATAACACCAAAGGTTATAAATTAAGTTATTTAGTGGGAACATATCCTTGAAAATGACTTATATATTATTTAGAACAATGGATGTAACAAAATGTCACTTTTATAGTTTTAAATATCCACTATGTGTTTAAATAGAGAAAAAATAGTTATAATATTGTATTAATAGTAATTCTGTGCCAAATAAAATTATATAACTGATGGTAATTTATTTATAATTTTTAATAATAAAAAATTTCCTTAAATATTTACACAATGAAAATACATTAATTATTCAATCAATCAGAAAATCCAAATGTGATATTAAAAATATTAAAAGTATTATAATATGAGAAATTTAAAGAAATCCAATAATTTTAGAGATGACTAATAGATTTTTTTGATGTGTTAACTTTTTTTTCTAATTTAAGGTTTTTTATTTATTTTGTTATATTAAAAGTAATATTAGTGTAAAATTTATAATAATGATATTTTATCAAAATATTAATTTATTAAATTATTTTAAAGTCATAAATTATTTAAATAATACAAAGGGATAATTATATTGTCGAAAATGACACAAATTATCCATTTATGGTCTATTTTTTGACATTATATATAAAAATTACAATCTTTTAATATTGAAAAATCTATTAATGTAGTTAAATTTAAAATCGGGTAATTAAGGGATAATCAAAATGGTAGGGTTGAGAATTATAAAAAAAGTATGAAATGTATTTTTAGGTTGTATTAAATCCATATAACACCATATCATATATTTAAATACTATTTGGAGGTATTTTCCTTGGGAATTTGTTTATAAAAATTTTATATTTTGAGAGATTCCAAAAGCTTACATCACCTTAATTACAAATGAGAACTTTATACTTCACTTAATTGCACTACAATGATCCTTCTAAATCAACCATACTCTTTAAAATTCTCTTATCCTATTCCCAAGAAATATTCTAGGGGTTATATAATTCTCATAATACAAACTATAGAGTCCATAAGAGGATATTTAATGGAGTTATTTTCATGAATAAAAAATAACCATAAAACTATTACTTTCTATTATATTTTTATTTAACATCATTAGATATATTATATTTCTTATAAAATAATATATAATGTATAAAAAATATTATTAAATATTATTATTATTGTTAATACACAATTATATAGACTTTTTTCACATAAAATAAGAAGTAAATGTATCACTTTTGTGTAAGTAGGACTTACCATATCAACAAAGTGATAAAATTTATTTTTCATAACCATCTTTTATTAATGGGAATATTTATTGGTTCAATGTTTGAATATGATATTTATAAAATTATCATAATTCAAGATTGATAATATCATGTCTACCTTTTTATCATTAAATCTTATTAGAAACAAAAATGTAGATTGTGTGTAAGAATGCACTACTATCTCCATGATGCGATGTGATTCGTTTTTCATTTATATTTCACATTGATTGTAATAAGTTTAATTTTTATTAATATATATGATATATATGATATAATGTTAATTCTATAAAGTTAATTTTTTTTACATTTCTTTCGTACCATTTGTTGAAAAATAGAAGCAACGTTCATGTGTTTGTATGGCCTGTCATTTGCATGAACGGTATAATTAATTTATCTATATATATTTTAAATTAATGATTATAAATCTTTATATAGTGAATATATATTATTTTTATACCACGAATAAATTTCTTTAAATTATGGTACCATGATCATATTTATATACTAAAGTTACCGAACCAAAATATGCTCAGAATATGAAGCCGTTATCACCCAGAACAGTGATTCTAATAATAAATTAATAAAATATGGGTGATAATATGTTATAGATTAATAATAAATGGTATGATAAATATGAATATATTTATGGATCATATTTATAATTAATACATATTTATTATATAGGTGGTTTTTAACATTAACAAATAAAATATATTTTAGGTAAGGGTTTATATCACAATCTCATCATTTTTCGGAATTGTTTATGTTTAAGTCTCCAGTAAGAAATTTTTTTCTTCCATTTTCATGTGTTCTATTTTTTTTTCAAAGTGGTTTTTACTATTATACATAGATTTATTTATATTAATTTTATAGATTTTTTTTATTTTTAAAAACAGTTTGAATGGAATATTGTTTTCATCTTCCAAATGAAGTACTTTTCTACATTCCTAAAAAAATATATAAGGAAGGTTTTTAGCTTATACATCATGAGTGGATTTACATTCTCTCATGATTCCAAAATTATTTTAATCTTCCTATATATGTTTAAATTTTTATTTTTAAATAATTTTTTTACCTTATTTGCGCGTGAATTGTTTTTCTTAAAAATAGTTATTTGAAAATGGGAAGGTTATTTTTATGATGAATTATTTACTATGATATTTCAAATTAATTTCACCATACAATATGAAATAATTTTTTTTAATTTTTATTTACATGGGATATTATCCATTGATACAACTTTTATTCATTCCAAGGATTGTATAATTTTTATGATGAAATGATTTTTATGAAACCTATTTCTTTTCTATAGGTTATTATAGGATGAAATGATTAGGAAACCCATTTTTGTCCATGGGTTTTGAAATGATGAATGATTTATTATCTTGTGGAAAACATATGTATGATTTTAAATATCTTACAGATGGTACCTATATATCCCTCAAATGAATTTGGTAATGATTGATATCTCATGAGATAAACAGGACTAGAATGGGGAGCCAACCCAGTTCAGTAGTGGAAATTGTGAGCTATGAAAATATATAGTGTGAAACCTGTTTACTATGATGGTTGGGGGGGAGTGAACCCATTCCACAGTTATAGTTTTGTAAAAAAACCATGAATATTAATAAAATTATTTTCTATGATTATATGTGTTCCAAATTCCATATCATATTCAAATGTAATTTTCTTATGGCTCATGATCCTTTATGATTCATTTATTATGAACTACAAATATTTATTTCATGACACTTGATTATGATCATTGATATAAAGGGTATAATTATGAAAGGTTATGTTCGTGTTCTTATTCCATTATGGTCTTGTTTATCTTATCTAATAATTGATATCTCCATTGCTTGCTATAGGGGACCTACTTTTTATTACACGATCAATAGATAATTTTAATGATAAAAAAAATAGAATTACAAAACTATGATAAAATGATTTAGTGTATTGGGATAAGTAGAACCATACATCAATTATTCCTAATAAAACATAAAAAATTATTTATAATCTTCATCTTTATCCTTCTAAATATCACATTATCCATAGTACATATAATCAATTTAGGATATACACCAAAGATGTGGTGAGCTAAAATCATAGTAATAGGATGAATAAGGACATGAATTAATAAAAACCATGTCAGAAAAAAACCACCATCATAAGATAATCATTTTATCATCCTCATAATTACTAAATTAATATTTAGATGAAATCAGGGAATGTGGAAATGAATAAAAAAGAAACAACATTTCTTAGTGGTCAAATACCATACATATTTGTGAAATAATCCAATATCATGTTCACATAGAAAATATACGCACAATCATAACACCATATTTTTGAACAAAGATAACAACAATTTCATGAATAATACACATTATATCATGAGATAAATCACATTACCTAATAAATTGGAAGGCTATATAAGTTCGGGACCACTTGTAACATAATAAAATCTACATAATCATGAATTAAACATATAACATATAACAATTGAAGTCGTAATAGAACCCATTTATAATAACGGGTTCTATAATACATTAATAAAGAATAAGTTCATGAATAAAATTTAGGGTTCATAAATTAATAACAGAAAAACATAATTGGTATAAGAATTTACAATAGTTAGTGATGAATGAAAATATATTAAGGGGATTCAATATGTGTTTTGAAAAGAGTATTTCTTTTGGAAAATATTTATATCAGTCATAAAATAAGTTGGAAATATTTATCCTATAAAATAATAGTTAACAACAATGCAATTATAATAAAAAAACATTAAAAGAATATAAAAAATGAAAATTTTCATTAAATATGTATAACCCAAAGAAATTGTAACATCCTGAGTATTAAGAAAGAAACTCTATGTTCAATATCGTACATGATACTCTACATCGAGCTTAAACAAAATACTAAATATTATTATTTTAATGTTACCATTATAACCTAGATGTTGAATTGGAGGGAATTAGTAATATCAATGGAATCATAAAAATATGGTTAAACATGTTTAAATATTGATTCATTGGTTACCAAATTGATTATAAATGGAAAAAAACCAATTGAATATAAATGATGTGTTTTTAGGAAAACCTATTTAAAAAGAGGATAATTATGTTTATAAAATCATATCATGCTTTATGGATTTTTATTTAATGAAAAATATATTTTATATAATAAATGTAATGTTTTACATTCATCTTAGATATTTTCTAGATATGATATATGCACAAATTCAATTTTTCAGATAAAATATTTATTTTTCGAAAAATGCAGTTTTACCAGCTTGTGTTAGAGAGCCCACTTTAAATTTAGTTTTTGAAACCATTATATGTTATGTTTGAAAAAAAAAATTTATATAGAATTTTGAAATTAAAATTTACTTCAGATGATTTATTTATATTTTTCTGATAACTGTCATGTTTTGATAAATAGTAAAAATATGCTAAATTTTAATTGAAAAAAATTTTTTCTACTGAGAAAATTCATATTGTTAAATCGTATTATTTTTAGTTTTAAAGTATTAATGGAATATAATTTTATCATTTAATAAAAAAAATTAGTTGAAGAATGTTCACCATTAATTTTTACACAATCACAAGTTAATCCTTTTGTAGTTTTTTCTTCTTAAAAATACTATTTATGGTTCTGATAGTGGGAATTAATTTTAAATTTATTACTACAATTTCTATGTTTTGAATTTGTAAAAAATAATATTTCTATAATATAAAACTACACTAAAACATTTCATAATCCCATTGGATGAGTTATTTCTGACCATTAGCATAATTAGGATGAACTGTTGGCATTTTTGATCTACTTGGGAGTGATAATGACGTGTTATAATAATTAATTTAAACTAAAGATAAAAATAACATAAACATGTATCTTCTAACTAAAATTTTTTCTATATGGGGTAATATAAGTGATATATTCGACTATAAATCTAAATTATAAATCTAAACAAATTTCCTATATCATGATATATTATTTATAATTTTTAGATATTAAAAAAATAAATTTAATTATGACACAATGATGATGGAGTCATTTCTTCATTAATAAGGGATTCAAACAAATGATATTATAAATATTAAAATAAATATTATTTGAAATAATTAATTTCATACACGAATTATCTCAATTAATATTACATATAAGGATTGATTCAATGTTTTTTCTAAGGAATCAAGTTGTTATTAATTTGTAAACAAGTCAAGTATGAATATTGAAAAAACTGACATAACTCATAATATAAAATATAAAATTGTTTATTAAATGATATTAAATTCTTAAAAACATAAGTTATGGCTAAATAGTTAGGATAAGTCCAAATATGTCATAAATGACTTTTTTTGGGATGCTTGACATGATATGGTAGTTTCATTAACCCACAATATGTAAATAACATGATATCACTGTAAGATTAAAAAGGGAAAAATAATGGTTAAAAAAAATATAACGATAAAAGAATATTCAAAACATGTCTACAATTATTGGATGATGGTTATTCGAACCAAAAATCATCTTATCTTATAATTTAATGTCTTTTGGACCATTTTTAGTTGAAATTTAATTTATAATAAATTAATATTTCACGACTTTCCTAAATTTCCCCTCCTCCCTCTTATAAAAGTCCTCCACCTCTACCCAATTACTCACACCTTTCAAGCCCTATATATCATCCAATATCTACTCCAATAATATCCTATAATTCCTCTATTACACCTAGTGTCCTTACCTTTTGTAGAAGGCAATTCAAGAAAGCCTTTTGTCTCAAATCAAAAGAAGTTACCCGATTTAAAGGTAATGTCTTCTGTCAAGATCATTTCCTTTATTTTCCTTCTCCAATAACTATTATGTTTTTATTATTTTATTGCATAATAAAAACATAATCCTAATTATACTAGGATTTTTTTGAGAAGTATTATAACTACTCTTACACAGACCTCCATCTAATGAATACAAACATATTGTTTCTATGTACGGTGAACTACTGCCTCACGAAATGATGATTGTTCAATTTTACTATACCACCTATTATGGTGGAAATTATGATGGAACTATATTTATATATGATATATATTATATTTATATTACCTCTATTCTTCAATAATTTTATATTTACAACATACGTTTATTCTTTCCATGATGTGTAAATATAATAATTTTATTTTTGGAAGTGTGGACTACCACCCCCTCAATGTGATATGACTTGTTCATTATATATATTGAGTGTATAAAATATGGTTTTATTAAACCTATGAGACATACATGAAATAAATATAATAATATTATTATAATATACATTAATACCATATGACTATTATTCTTTTAATATGACAATGAAATGAATGCAACGTTCATGCGTACGTACGACCTACCATCTCTATGAACGGTGCATTTCATTTATTATCTCCAAATATAATGGAAATTATAAATAAATATATAATAAATATATATTATATTTAAATCATTAATAATAATCTGGAGATGATTTACTTTTGACCACATGGACAATTTACATCAAACAAATTCATTTTCGACTTAAATATTGAATAACAACAAAAGAAATGACATGAAGATGAATAATTATGTGATTTTTATAATAAAGTAATAATTAATATAAAAGGAATTATAAACATAAAAATTGTTCTAAAAATTATAAATTAACAAAATATTATTATTCAGGAAGAACAAGGAACATACGTGATGATTTTGAGTCTAGGTATGGGACATTCTTAACACAATTTCCATTCTCTAGGTTAATCTTATGCATCTTGATTATGTCGTGATATGATTACGTGAGAAATGGATTTTGATATCCTATTTTGTATTTATAATTTATTTATTTGTATTTATATTGAATACACATAATAAATCTATTTTATTAACAAAATGATCTTTTTAATGGAATTTCTAAACTCAATTTCCACTCATTGGGTTTTTTGCATACTTAGTTGATTATATAATACCATGATTTTGTGTGGAATAATTTTTTATTTATTTATGTTGTAATTTTCACTTATCTTTATGTGGATATAGTTTTTATACACATAATCACCCCATTTATAAATTCATACAACATTTATATGAACTTTGAATGTGAAATCATCAATCGATCACATTTCATTGAGTTAAATGCCCATGTTATTGGTTTTGTGTTTCAAATAATATGTGTGAATGAAATATGAACCGTTTTACAGTGAATAACCACTTATATTGGGTGTATTTATATTTTCCACATGTTATTCTATCCTTGATTTATTATTAATCTAAGGATACAACCTTTGTAAGGGATTTTGTCACAATTAAAATTTAATTAAGACTTATTTTTTGATATGCACCAATTCACTTCTATATGGTGTATATACTAACCTTTGATATATGATATCATAAATCTCCTTATTCTCATGATATTATATGTTTTTTTAATGTTATTATTTAATTTTTTTTATTATTTTATTTTCTAAGTGGTAAGGGACTCTTTAACTAAAACATCATTTTAAAATTTTTAAATATTTATTACAATAAATATTTCTCATTAATGTCCGTGAATTAAAAATGGTTTTAAGGATTTATTTATTTGGTCATTAATGTTTTAAAATTTTAATTCCTTTAATAGTTTCAATGTTTTATGTGACACTTTGATTCAAAAAATGTCATTATAAATTGGTTTCAATGGTCATGGAAATGGATTGAATATTTAAATATCTTAAATTGATTACTTGTTATTGATGTGTAAAATGTTGATAATTTCCATCTTTTATGTGTTATGATTATGTAATGGTACTTATAAATTTGATAGGTGGTTACACGATAAACCAAATATGGGTGGTTCCATGCTAAAACTATGGTGTTTGAGCCCGTAATAGCTGTCCAATGCATTGGATAACGTGACAAAGCCAAACGTTAAGGTGTCTCTAAAGAGATTTAGGAAATATAATATGTTGGGTATTCCAAATGTAACCATGAAGGTTACTCCCTATATGGTTGTGAAAGATCCAATGTAAGTATATTATGGATTCCACAAGTTACCTTCATGATTTATTATTTATATGAGTATATTTCATCATATTATGATTTCATAAGGTATGTTAGAGAGTATATGTTTGATGGGAGAAAATTATGATTTTGTGAAAATGTTTTCATGGATGTTAAATATTCAGGAACTAAAAGTTTTATTCATTATTTTATATTGTTTACTGAGATTTTTATTCTCATACCATGTTTTTTAATTGTTTTTCATAGGGTATAATGAATGATATGAGAAAGGAAGAATTCAAGAATATTTTTAGCAAGAAAATAATTCTTGTTTTATTTAAGGAGTTTTATTATTGTGAAAAAATTGGATATAGTATAAGTGTCCACTTTGTAATTTCTGAGATGTAAATTAATAGTTACATCATAATTCTATAAAACTATAAACCTACAAAGATCTCCAATGTGAAAGAATGTAAATTCTCGATAGGAAATAATGATTATGTAAGGTTTAAGTCTACGGCTTTATATTTGGTATCCAAGGTCAGTTTAGAAAAATTATGGGATTATGAGTTTTAGATAACCACATGGAAAGTCTCTATGTCTATTATTTCAGTTAAATAATTGTTTTATAAGTTTTTTAGATCAGGTAATGTAATTTAAATTATAAGGAGGAGGATATCAAATAACAATCGTATCACTTCCTAATAACTTTCTTGGATTAATTATTGAAAAGTCATGCTTGGATGATTGAAAAACTTTTTCTAACATACAACTCACATTTAAGCAGATGTTTGAGATATCAAACACCACCAATATACCTCGATACCATCTTGTATCATGGGTTTTAATTAATCAAATCCTATTTCCTTAATATTTTCATATTTTCTGGAAAGGTAAATATTAACAAGGAATTTTCGAATATTTTACCTTATCACTAGATTTTGAAGAATATTATGATTTTGAAAAAGGTGTTAAAGGAGGATACCCTGGAACAAACTATTTATATTTTCTATTAAAATATATTCTTTTAACACATACTTATGTTATTTTAAAATGAACATTTATTGGACGTATTAACTAATACTCAGTCTGACTGTTTAAAAAAAATCAGGTTTTATAAGTTTTTTTGGATTTATATGTCACACATGATTATTTTCTAAAAATATTTTTATAAGAACACCCATATAACCCATTTTTTGCAAGGTATCATTGGATAAGGGAATAAAATGATTTTGAAGGATATGTAGATCATTTTTTCAATGCATGGACCATCTATCCACATGAACAAGACAACTATGTAACATAGTGGAAACCACGATCAAGGTACAATGTTATTTATTTTGGAATAGTGTTATTTTATCATATGTTCATGAAATAAAAAAATATCAACATATATAAGACTTCATGAATTAATATGTTGTGGTAATTGTGAGTTGGGATGAAAATGAGAGGTATAAGACAACCATTGAGGTTAATACATTTTAGGTTTGTTGTTTAGTTTTATAAAAAAGGACAACCCGCAAGATGGGTGACAACCCATCGAGTCAGGAAAGGTTGCAAGAATCAAAGTATTAATTATTAGTTAAATGATTTTATGGATCAAGAATAAGCTTATTTTGGTAACTTATGTCTTATCAAATTTATATCCTTAGTATAGAAAAATTACTTTTTGATTAAGTGATAAATGATATTTTGGAAGACATTCACCCATTTAGGAACACTATATACCTAAGGAAAATAGAATACTATGGGTTTACATTTAAGGTGTAATTTTTTAATCTTATTTAGGAATAATATATGTTTTTATTGTGGACATATGGAGATTTAGATTATTTATGTAAATGAGTAACATATCATGGAGAGTATGTGATTAGGTTAATTAATTTTAAATATTATAATTTAAGAGTAGTTGATGTTATTTGGAGGCAAATGATAAGATTTATTATGGAAGAAATTTTGATAAAATCCTAATGAATTATGGGTTTCAATTTTAATTTTGATTATTTTGAACAATTAAAATTTTTTATTGAATGGTCATTGTTAAACATTGGGTATTGTAAGTTGAATTTTAGAGATTAAGAGTAGTATTTTTGTTTGTAAAGGATTATTCTTTTTTAGGGATTATCTAATATTTTTATAACAATTTTTGTTTTTGGTTAATGTCTAACGATATGGGAAATATATAGGTCATCTTTTGAGGATTATGATATTCTTTCTAAGTTGATTAAAACACTTTAGGTGTGATTAAGTCATCTTGAATACTCATCGTTTGGAGATAATATGAGTTTGTCATGGATATTTATTTAAGGATGAAACTATACATGAAAAGTACGTATGTTTCCTTATGTTCTTATTCTAATTAGTAAAATAATTCCTCAACTTATATTAAAAGGATATTAAAATAAAAAAACATTTTTCGTTTAATCTTCCTTATATAAAATCAATGATAGTTTAACTGATAAAAATTTTATGGTTTTCTATATGTTAGCTTTCTCTTGATAATGTGTTCTATTTCTATCCATCAGAACATGACAATTTTTTTTTTCCATATCCATGTTTTTATATATGGACCCCGAGTATGTGTTATCTGGGGTGACCTTTGTAATTATATTTCTTTATTTTAAAGTGTCAGTTTTATTAACCCTTTTTATGATATGGGATTTTAATTGAAGAGACAGAGACAAATTTTAAAATTTCAAGGGTTTTAATTTCTAAAAGGGGGGAATGATGTATCATCCCAAGGTCTATGAAATAAACATTATGTTCAATTATATACATGACATGCTACATCGAGCTTAAACAAATAACTAAATGTTATTATTTAAATTTTAGCATTATTAATTGTCTATTGAAATATAGAGAATTAATAGTATCAACTGAATTATGATAATATAGCTTATTCATGTTTAAATAATGATTCATTGGTCACAAAATTTATTAGAAATAGAAATAAAAAATAATGGAATTTAAAGGATGTGCTTTTATGAAAACCTATTTAAGAAGAGGATAATTGTGTTTATAAAACTATACCAATCTTTATAAATTTTTTTTAATGAAAAATATATTTTATATATTCAATTTAATATTTTAAATTCATATTATATGATTTCAATATATCATATAATAAAAAATTCAATATTTCAAATAAAAGAAGTATTTTTCTAAAAATGAACTTTTACCACCTTTTGAGGGAAAATCCATTTATAAATTTAGTTTTTGACACATCTATATGTTATATTTGACAAAATAAACTTCTAGTTTAGAATTGGGACATCAAAATTTACTTTGGATGAATTTTTGATATTTTTCGGATAACTATCATGTTTTGATGAATAGTAAAAATATGCTAAATTTAAATTGAAAACAATTTTTTCCATATAGATAATTTTCATAGTTAAATCATATTATTTAATGTAATTAAAGTATAAATGGAATATGACTTAATCATTTAATCAAATTTTGTTCATTTGAATAAATATTACATTGAAATTAGACATATTTCAATGTCAATCTTTTGGTAGTTTTTACTTCTAAAAAACAAGTTTTTTGGTTTTCATAACGGGGATTTATATTAAATTAATTACTAATATTTATGTTTACTGAATTTCAAAAATGGATTCCATATTTTAAATCATAGTTTCAAATTATGAAATAGGTACCTTTTACTTTTAGAAATTATGAATAGTAACTTCCGTAATTATTTTTATTTACCATGGTTAAATGGTAAATATGATAAATAAGGATAAAATTTAATATTTTTATAATATAAAACTCCCCTAAAACATGTACTAATACTATTGGATGAGTTATTTATTACCATGATAGTCCATATACCGATCCTTTGTCATTTGGGATGTAACGCCCCGACCCTAGTTACCCAGAGTCGGTGCATTATTACATAACATTGGTATGATCACAAGAAAGATAAAATCTCGAAAGACCGATTAGTTTAGTAGTCTTGGAAACACTTGATATATTCATAAGTCTTACAATACATCATAAAATAAAAAACTACTACAAAAACATATTGTCTCCATAATCCACACTCATATCCCCATATAATATCCCTGCAGGTCATTCATAACTTACTTCTTCACTTCCTGGGAAAAATAAAACATAGAAAAGGGGTGAGCTCAATTTCCCAGTAAGGATAACAATATAGCGGAAACTTTCATAAATAAGAATAAACATTTAAGGCAATGTATAACTAAAACAAAAGCCTTTTAAACTTGAACATTTAACATAGTATGGCATAAATAAAATGAAATAATTCCATTTACTTACTCACATGATTATTCTACTAATCGAATAATCACACGCAAAATCAATAACCACTTTCATAATGCTGGAATGCATAATGCCAGACTATCATAACCACATAGCCAAGGCCTCGTGCCAAGACTACAAATACGATTTTGTCAAGGCCTTGTTCCAAGACACTAGTTTGTCTCATGAGACCTACCGATGCATCGAGGAGCTATAGCGGGCTCCACCTGTCACTTACTAAGTCCAATGCATTCCCATATGAAAAGGTTTAAACATAACATAAACATTCGTATTCAAACTAGCATACGAAATGTCAATAATTTCACCATAAACTATGAATGGTATAAAAATAGTACATCCACAGTCAAACATATCACAAAACCTTCAATACAATATAGAAGTTTTGAATCATAATAAATCAACATCAAATAATCTTAAAATCCATCAAAGGATGTTGACATAGATGAAATCAAAATTCTTTTTAAAGAAATATCTCCTTTTATTTTGAAATCATTTAAGATCCATATAAAATAAAACATTTTCTTTGTAAATATTCTTATAAGCTTGTAAGGGAAGCTTTGAAGATTTTATAACAGCGGAAAATAGCCGCACCCGCCGTATAAGTTAAAAAAACATTCTTACCTTAATTCTGTCGAAAAGGTTAAAAAGGACCTTGTTTTGATAACGACGAAAAGATTCCTTTATAAACCTCTTATAAAAAGTAAAAAAAGGGTATAAATGACTTTAACCCATATTCTTGTAAATAATAAATATGTTTTGAAATACATTTCGAAGAAACATGGATGTGGATGATAAAGAAATCCCAGTAGATTATTACGTATAAACAATCTCGGATAATGAAGAGATTGTGAAATAACCCTTACCTTGTACTTTTCCTTGGTTGGGGTAGGTTAACCTCCTGTATAATGGTGAAATAATTGTTATTAAATTATACAAGAATCATATACATTAATATGATATCATATATGATCTTTTAATATTGATTTGATAATAATATCTTAGTATTATCATTGTTTCGGGTGTTAACTTACTTGTTTTCTTTTATATGTTTTGTTATGTAAGACATGTTTGTAAAGGATAGGTCGTATATTATTCATATCCATAATGATATAAAGTCCTTAAAAATCATTTTTAAATCATCAAATGATAATTATACTTGAATGGATACGATGGAGAATGAATCTCATCGCGTTCGTGGAGACGGTAGTCCGTACGTACGCATGAGCGACAATATCATTATTTTGATATTAAAATAATATATAAATGGATGTTATATCATATATACAGAATCATTAAATGTTATATTTATTATTTACATGAGTTACACATCATTATTATACCCATCCAAATAATAATATATTAAATAACAATTACACCGCGACGTGGAGACGGTAAGCCGTACGTACGCACGTATGGTGACATGTTATTCAAAGGGTGGATATAATAATGAATATGGTTGTACCATATTTATAATAACATCACAGTATATGTGAGATACTGGAGTTATTATTTTAGAATGTTAAGAACAAAGGAAGAAGAAGTGGAAGAAGAAAGGAACTTAAAAAGGGGTGGTGAAAACATTACCTCTTCTTCGGGTTCTTCCTTTTGATTTGATCAAAAGGGCTCCTTAGGATGGCTTTATGATCAAACTAAAACCTCTAGGTTGTAGTGAGAGATGTTGGGAGAGTATTGGGGAAGAGTTTGGCCGAACCAAAATGCTTTGAAGGTGTGAAGAAATGGGAAGGAGGAGTGCCCTTTTATAAGAGGGGTGAGGGGCACCTTTGGAAAAGCTAGAAATATTAATTTATAATAAATTCATATTCGGTTTCTAATCGCTCCAAAGTTGATTATTAAAAGTTTACGGTGGGTATAGGTCTAAAAACACTCAAACAATAGAATTTAGACAGGTTTGGGTAATAATATTAACCTTATCTTTAAGTATTAACTCTAAGTTAATTAGTTTCACTTTTACAAAGTCTCTTTGTATTTTTAAATAATATGGTTAATAAACCTACTATATACATCCAAGCGACCCCCAAGTGGTCCCTTAATGATGAACCTATCATGTTATAAGTCTCTTGGGCGAACCTTAGATTTTTAGGAATTTAATATCAATTAATAATATAATATTTGTTTTAAGAACTCTTTAATGTCAATTTTGACACTATTCAATAGTTGATTTTTGTGAAACTCATAACAGATTGATTACTTCGAAAAAAGTCAATTAAATCAATACTAATATATCATATTATCCTATAAAATTATTTTAATTCATTAAAAGTTTCATATTATATTTATATGGGTATTTATAATATCAATTATTTTTATTTTTCACTATTATAGTAATTACTGTATCGTCATTGTGTCATCAATAAAATAAATTATTTAATGTCTAAAAATTATAAATAAACTATCATTATGTAGTACATATTTTTATCTTTCTAATGAATATTTATAATCTAAAATCCAACATATATAACCCTATGTAACAATTGTTTTGCTAAAAGATATATGCTTGTGTCATTTTTGTATTCATTTTAACTTAATTAAAATAAAGTGTCATTATCACTTACAAGTGGATCCATGGGGTCCCAAAATCGACCCAAAGATGCCCATGGTCGACCATGTATCAACAAATAGGTTTAAGACACGTTTTAGGGTAATTTAGTATTATTATAATATTATTTATTAACCCTTATTTACCGGATTTACCCTTAACCATGGTAAATAAAATATTTACCGCAATAATTATTCAAAATGTATAAAAATAAAAGTTACCTATTTACACAATTTTAACATAATGATTCCAAATATGGAATCCATTTTTCTAAATTCAAAACACAGAAGTGGTGGGAATTAATTTAAAATTAATTCCGCTGTCAAAACAAAAAGCGTGTTTTTAAGAGATAATAACTATCAAAAGATTGACACTTGTTTATGTTCGGTTTATTTGTAAAATTATGTCCAATGAACAAAATTATATTAAATGGTAAAAATATATTCTAAATATACTTTAAAACCACTCAAATTCACAATTTATCACTATTAATTATTTTGATTAAAAAAGTTGTTTTTAATTAAAATTTAGTAATTTTCACTATTCATCAAAATATGAAAGTTATCCGAAAAGTACCAAAATTTCACCTTAGGCTAAATTCGATATTCTGAATCCAAAAATGAAGTCCATTTTGAAATATAAAATATATATAATTTCAAAAAGTATGTATTACTATTGATAACGGCTAGTTTGATTGGTTACGGTGTGTTAGAACTCGGTGTTGCGTACAACACATGCTAGCGTAACGTGGAAGCTTGGGATGTTTCATTTTAAATTTTTGATGTCCCCATTTAGTCAAAAAGTTTAAAATATAGTATCTAAAAAGGGTTCACTATTAAAATTTTTTAAAAGTGCAATACTGAAAATGAATTTTTTCTTACATTATGTCTAAGAAACTCATAATATGGATTCTAAAATTATAAGGATTATATAAAGTTTAAAATTTAGTTAACACTATTCATAACCTCTTTTGAACAGCTTGTTTGTTAAGTCATGGTGAGATTGAACTTGGTGTTGCGTGTAGTGAAAGTTATTGAATTATTTTGAAGAAATAACACACTATAAAATCTTGGGGTGTTACATTCTCCCCTCCTTCAATAAATTGCGTCCTCGCAATTTGAAATTGTTCTTCGAAAATAAAAGGTTAAAAAATATAAAATATCTTTGTGGGAAAACACACATCGGAAATTGGGTTACTAAAATTTAGTCTTAATATGAGGAAAAGAGAAATGAAAGGATCACCACCAAATTATGATCTCTATTAGGAGAACATTGGTGGAAATTAGAGACATATAATTGGAGGAAAAACGTAAATATTTATAGGTAGTGATTGAGGTCATCAATAAAAAAAAGTATAAAATTGAGGTCCTTAAAATCATCAATCTATGATGATTTGAAATACCATCGGTTCAACAAAACATAGGGTATTGGGATAACACATTTTTGACGTATCAAAATATCTTAGTTGAAATCCCACATCGAAAAATGAATTAATGAGACCTCTATTTTAAATAAAGAGTGGAAAGTATGAAGATTACCGAAAATAACACATACTAGTGTTCCATGTAGGAAAATATGGATATGGAAGAAAAATCTAACCATCGATTATCTAATGGAGAGTGGTAGAGAACATGGCTATGAAAAGGCCAACAATCCCAAAGCCATAAATTAGTGATGATTTAAGGTACCATCTAGGACAACATTTTTGTTCTAAGTTCCTTTTCTTAATGATGAGGAATTTATTTATGAGATTGGCTAAGATCATAAGGAGATATACTTAATTTATAATTAGAGTTTTATCCATTAATAAATTTCTACCAAAAACTCATCATTCCCTCGTAAAAAAAATTCTATTTATACTATTCATAAAGGGTTCCAAAATAAACAAATTTATAATTCATCTACCAGATCTTTTAAAAAAAACTACTTTATTTAATCCAGTACATCTCGTGGGATAGTGGTAGGTGATACACCCTTGTCGCCCTTCGGTTGCGGGTTCAAGTCTTGCGGCCTTGCCGGTCGCGACGGGTTGCCGCCCGACCTCTGGGTTGTCCTTTTATGGTAATCAAAAATTAATCTCAAACTAGAATTTATCCAAAATACTTCTGTCCAAACTCACAGTCCAATATTTATAATGAAGGTAAACTTAATGTAGATCATTTTTACCCTGTAATAGCATTTGAATACCTTCATCATGTATTCTTTTAAAACACTGAAACATCCTAAATTACCATAATACTTATTGGTTACATTCATGCTCCCTTGTTCCATATAGAATGCTGGATATACTTCATCAATCCAAAAATGTTTTAAACCCCAATAATGATGGAATATACAAATCATTAATCAGCTTCAAGGTAGTCAAGAATATCCAATATAATTTATCCAAATCAATCATGTATTATTCTAAAATCACTACCTCGGTATCAGAACCATATTATGGTTTATCTTTCTCTCAACCATATATTTTCCAAAAATTTAACCTTCTATTGAGTCACTTTTCTTTGTTCCACACAATCTCAAGTCCTTAATAAAAAAGTACTGCAGTACAATCCTTATATACTCCATAATTACTATAACAAGTACATTGTTGATACAACACTCAAATGACATAATCAACATAAGAACTCTAATCACTCCTCTTCATCTGTGGTAGTATCATAACTTGATTATTATCCAATAGCATCATTTGAAGCATAGTCTGATGACTGGGACATAGGTTCGCGTAGTGTCCAAACTCCTTGCAAATGAAGCATTGTACATTTGAAACCATTTTCTTACCCTTGCAGTCACGTACTTTGTGCCCTTTTCCTCCACACTTATAACAAACTCCCATTCCTTTCAGACAAGTTCCAGGGTGTTTCTTCCCACAGTTATCACATATGGGAAAATTATTATTTTCCCTCTTCCCTTTATCCATCGTTCTCTCTTCCATCCTTTTCTTCTCTTGCTTCCCTTCAAAGCCATAAGACTTAGTAAAATCTTTATTTATCTTATCAACACATGATATTATTTCTTCATATGATGATAATACATGGGAGACTATTTCTCTTATAAATTATGGCTTAAGACCATGAAAGATATGATCCTTCTTTCTCTTTGGATCATGTGCATTGTTGGAGTTCTCATTCCTTCTATTGGGCGCCATTTCTAAACAATGGCATACACTAGATTAGTTTATGAATAACAATACCTAATCCCAAACTTGTAAAACACATAACATAAATTAAATAGTTTATGGATATAATCCATAATCATAAAAATGTTTTCTTTGAGGACGTATATACTCATAAACCCTTCATAATTATTTGTAAAGAAAATGAGAGTTATCCTAAGCATATCCCCCGGGAGTGTCGTAACCAAGAGTGCAGTAAGGCCCGTTGTCGTGCACCAGTTCCCGTTCGAGTCTAGCTCAAAGCGGTGTTTTCGGGTTTTACCCCTAGGTACATCTGTGCCAGAGCCACCTCTACCTGCTCGTATCCAGATAGGGATATATTTCTCGGAAAACTCACAAAATCTCTACAATACCAAAATTCTAGGAAGTTCTTCTATACTAATCCTCAAAGTTCATCTTAGGTCTACATGCTCTAATCAGAGTTTATCTAAATCTAGCTTCCAAGGTTTGTACTAAACTTCCTCTGATACCAACTGTAATGCCCCGACCCCAGTTACCCAGAGTCGGTGCATTATTACATAACATTGGTATGATCACAAGAAAGATCAAATCTCGAAAGACCGATTGGTTTAGTAGTCTTGGAAACACTAGATATATTCATAGGTCTTACATTACATCATAAAATGAAAAACTACTACAATAACATATTGTCTCCATAATCCACACTCATATCCCCACATAATAACCCTGCAGGTCATTCATAACTTACTTCTTCACTTCCTGGGAAAAATAAAACATAGAAAAGGGGTGAGCTCAAATGCCCAGTAAGGATAACAATATAGCGGAAACTTTCATAAATAAGAATAAACATTTAAGGCAATGTATAAGTAAAACAAAAGCCTTTTAAACTTGAACATTTAACATAGTATGACATAAATAAAATGAAATAATTCCATTTACTTACTCACATGATTATTCTACTAATCGAATAATCACATGCAAAATCAATAACCACTTTCATAATGATGGAATACATAATGCCAGACTATCATAACCACATAGCCAAGGCCTCGTGCCAAGACTACAAATAAGATTTTGTCAAGGCCTTGTGCCAAGACACTAGTTTGTCTCATGAGACCTACCGATGCATCGAGGAGCTATAGCGGGCTCCACCCGTCACTTACTAAGTCCAATGCATTCCCATATGAAAAGGTTTAAACATAACATAAACATTCGTATTAAAACTAGCATACGAAATTTCAATAATTTCACCATAAACTATGAATGGTATAAAAAAAGTACATCCACAGTCAAACATATCACAAAACCTTCAATACAATATAGAAGTTTTGTATCATAATAAATCAACTTCAAATAATCTTAAAATCCATCAAAGGATGTTGACATAGATGAAATCAAAATTCGTTTTAAAGAAATATCTCCTTTTATTTTGAAATCATTTAAGATCCATATAAAATAAAACATTTTCTTTGGAAATATTCTTATAAGCTTGTAAGGGAAGCTTTGAAGATTTTATAACAGCGGAAAATAGCCGCACCCGCCGTATAAGTTAAAAAAAACATTCTTACCTTAATTTTGTCGAAAAGGTTAAAAATGACCTTGTTTTGAAAACAACAGAAAGATTTCATTATAAACCTCTTATAAAAAGTCAAACAAGGTTATAAATGACTTTAACCCATATTCTTGTAAATAATAAATATGTTTTGAAATACATTTCGAAGAAACATGGATGTGGATG
Source organism: Viscum album (assembly GCA_963277665.1). NCBI lineage: Eukaryota > Viridiplantae > Streptophyta > Magnoliopsida > Santalales > Viscaceae > Viscum > Viscum album. Next base: position 1,512,675,455 of record OY728134.1, on the reverse strand, counting down.
ATAAAGAAATCCCAGTAGATTATTACGTATAAACAACCTCGGATAATGAAGAGATTGTGAAATAACCCTTACCTTGTACTTTTCCTTGGTTGGGGTAGGTTAACCTCCTGTATAATGGTGAAATAATTTTTATTAAATTATACAAGAATCATATACATTAATATGATATCATATATGATCTTTTAATATTGATTTGATAATAATATCTTAGTATTATCATTGTTTCGGGTGTTAACTTACTTGTTTTCTTTTATATGTTTTGTTACGTAAGACAAGTTTGTAAAGGATATGTTTTATATTATTCATATCCATAATGATATCAAGTCATTAAACATCATTTTTAAATCATTAAATGATAATTATACTTGAATGGATACGATAGAGAATGAATCTCATCGCGTTCGTGGAGACGGTAGTCCGTACGTACGCACGAGCGACAATATCATTCTTTTGATATTAAAATAATATATAAATGTATGTTCTATCATGTATACAGAATCATTAACATGTTATATTTATTATTTACATGATTTACACATCATTATTATACCCATCCAAATAATAATATATTGAATAACAATTACACCACGACGTGGAGACGGTAAGCCGTACGTACGCACGTATGGTGACATGTTATTCAAAGGGTGGATAGAATGCTGAATATGGTTGTACAATATTTATAATAACATCACATTATATGTGAGATACTGGATTTATTATTTTATAATGGTAAGAACAAAGGAAGAAGAAGTGGAAGAAGAAAGGAACTTAAAAAGGGGGGGTGAAAACATTACCTCTTCTTTGGGTTCTTCCTTTTGATTTGATCAAAAGGGCTCCTTAGGTTGGCTTTCTGATCAAACTAAGGCCTCTAGGTTGTAGTGAGAGATGTAGGGAGAGTATTTGGGCATAGTTTGGCCGAACCAAAAGGATTTGAAGGTGTGAAGAAATGGGAATGAGGAGTTCCCTTTTATAAGAGGGGTGAGGGGCACCTTTGGAAAAGCTAGAAATATTAATTTATAATAAATTCATATTCGGTTTCTAATAGCTCAAAAGTTGATTATTCAACGTTTAAGGTGGGGATAGGTCGAAAACCACTCAACCAATATAATTTAGACAGGTTTGGGTACTTATATTAACCTTATCTTTAAGTATTAACTCTAAGTTAATTAGTTTCACTTTTACAAAGTCTCTTTGTATTTTTATATAATATGGTTAATAAACTTACTATATACATCCAAGAGACCCCCAAGTGGTCCCTTAATGATGAAACTATCATAATATAAGTCTCTTGGACGAATCTTAGATTTTTAGGAATTTAATATCAATTAATAATATAATATTTGTTTTAAGAACTCTTTTATATCAATTTTGACACTATTCAATAGTTGATTTTTGTGAAACTCATAAAAGATTTATTACTTCGAACAAATTCAATTTAATCAATCCTAATATATAATATTATCCTAGAAGATTAGTTTAATTCATTAAAAGTTTCATATTATATTTATTTGGGTATTTATAATATCAATTATTTTAATTTTTCACTATTATAGTAATTACTGCATCATCATTGTGTCATAAATAAAATAAATTATGTAATGTATAAAAATTATAAATAAAATATAATTATGTAGGAAATCATTTTATCTTTCTAATGAATATTTATAATCTAAAATCCAACATATATAACCCTATGTAACAATTGTATTTCTAAAAGATATATGCTTGTGTCATTTTTGTATTCATTTTAACTTAATTAAAATAAAATGTCATTATCACTTACAAGTGGATCCATGGGGTCCCAAAATCGACCCAAAGATGCTCATGGTCGACCATGTATCAACAAATAGGGTTAAGACACGTTTTAGGGTAATTTATTATTATTATAATATTATTTTTTAACCCTTATTTACCGGATTTACCCTTAACCATGGTAAATAAAATATTTACCGCAGTAATTATTCAAAATATCTAAAAATAAAAGTTACCTATTTACACAATTTGAACATCCTGATTCCGAATATGGAATCCATTTTTCTAAATTCAAAACACCGAAGTGGAAGGAATTAATTTAAAATTAATTCCCGCTGTCAAAACAAAAAGCGTGTTTTTAAGAGATAATAACTATCAAAAGATTGACACTTGTTTATGTTCGGTTTATTTGTAAAATTATGTCCAATGACCAACATTATATTAAATGGTAAAAATATATTCTAAATATACATTAAAACCACTCAAATTCACAATTTATCACTATTAATTATTTTGAATAAAAATAGTTTTTTTAATTAAAATTTAGTAATTTTCACTATTTATCAAAATATGAAAGTTATCCGAAAAGTACCAAAATTTCACCTTAGGCTAAATTCGATATTCTGAATCCAAAAATGAAGTCCATTTTGAAATATAAAATATATATAATTTCAAAAAGTAGGTATTACTATTGATAACGGCTAGTTTGATTGGTTACAGTGTGTTAGAACTCAGTGTTGCGTACAACACACGCTAGCGTAACGTGGAAGCTTGGGATGTTTCATTTTAAATTTTTGATGTCCCCATTTAGTCAAAAAGTTTAAAATATAGTATCTAAAAAGGGTTCACTATTAAAATTTGGTAAAAGTGCAATAATGAAAATGAATTTGTTCTTACATTATGTCTAAGAAACTCATAATATGGATTCTAAAATTATAAGGATTATGTAAAGTTTAAAATTTAGTTAACACTATTCATAACCTCTTTTGAACAGCTTGTTTGGTAAGTCATGGTGTGATTGAACTTGGTGTTGCGTGTAGTGAAAGTTATTGAATTATTTTGAAGAAATAACACACTATAAAATCTTGGGGTGTTACATGGGATCCCCTTGGGAGTGATAATGAAATGTTATAATAATTAATTTAAAGTAATGAGAAAAATAACATAATCATGTATATTATTCCTAATTTTTTTAATATGAGGTTATATAATTGATACCTTTGACTATAAATAGTAATTAGAAATATAAAAGTTTTTACTACATCATGATATTTTATTTATAATTTTTAGACATTAAATAAAAAATAATATTTTTGACAAAATGATGATGTAATGATTGCTTCATTAATAAAGGATTCAACAAAATGATATTATAAATTTTAAAATATATATTATCTAACATAATTAATTTCATCCTCGAATTATCTAGATGAATATGAAACTATAGGATTTATTTCATGTTTTTTTCTACATAATCAAGTTTTTATGAATTTGTAAAAGAGTCAAGTATGAATAGTGTCCAAAATTGACATAATTCATAACATAAATTATAAAATAGTTTATTAAATGATATTAAATTCATAAAAATATAATATTCAAAAAATGGTTAATATAAGTCCAAATATGTCATAAATAAATTTCTTGTGGGTTATTTGACGTGATAGTGTAATTACATTAACCCGCAATGTGTAAATAACATGATATCACTGTATGATTAAAAAGAGTAAAATAATGGTTAAACCATAATGATAAGGATAATAAATTTTAAAAACTTGTATAAAAATTATTGGAATACATTTATTAGAACCAAAATCATATTAGATTATAATTAAATTGGGTTTTGACCATTCTTAATTGAAATTGAATTTATAATAAATTAATATTTGAAGGCTTTCCAAAAGTCACCCCTCTAATAAAAGGCCACCACCACTACCCACTTACCAAAACCTCTCAAGACACTTGGATCATTTATATTATGATCAAATAAGATCCCATCCTCCCTCATTTACTTTTATAATCCTTAACTTGGGAATAAGGAAATTCAACAAATCCTTTTGACTCAAATCAAAAGAAGTTACTCGATTTTGAGGTAATGTCTTATCTCAAGTTCCTTTCCTGTATTTTCCTTCTCCACTCCCTATTATCTTATTATTATTTTATTACATAACAAAAATATTATCCTCAATATACTATTATGTTTTTATGATATGTATTCAAATGACACTTACACCCACCTTCATCTAATGGATACAAACATATTGTTTCTGTGAATGGCGAAATACTGCCTCATGAAATGATCATTGTTCAATTTTCCCCTACCACCTATTATAGTAGGAATTATGATGGAGCATTATATAAATATGAAATATATTATATTTATATTATCTATATTCTTCATTAATTTTTATTTACAACATACCTTTATGCTTTCCATGATGTGGAAATACGATAATTTCATTTGAGGAAGTGTGGACTACCGCTCCCTCAATGTGTTATGACTCATTCACGCTATACATGGAACGTATAAAGGATTATTTTATTAAACCTATCAAATATATATGACATAAATATAATAATGGTAGTATTATATACATTTATATAATTTTATTATTATTCTTTTAATATGAAAAAGAAATGAAAGTAGCGTTCATGCGTACATAAAACATACCATCTCCATGAACGGTGCATTTCATTTCTTATCTACAAATATTATAGAAATTATAAATACATATAAAATGGATATATATGATATTTAAATCATTAATAATATTATTGATATTATTTACTCTTGAACACATGGACAATTTACATCAAATAATTTAATTTTTGACTCAAGTATTGAATATCGACACAAACTACCGATATGAACATAAATAATTATGTAATTTTTATAACACGGTAATAAGTAATATAAAAGGAACAATAAAGTTTAATAAGGTTATCAAGAAAGTATAAATTAACATAATTTTATAATTCAGTAAGAATAAGGAACATACAGGACGATTTGGAGATAATGTAATCGAACTTATTAACCCAATTTCCATTCATTGGGTAAATATTCTACTTATTTATTATGTCGTGCTATGATTATGTGAGAAATAAATTTTGATATCATATCTTGTTTTTATACTTGATTTATGTTTACTTTTAGTGAATACAAATAATCAATCTATTTTGTTTACAAAATGATCTTTGTAAGGGAATTTCTAAACTGAATTTCCACTCATTAGGTTTTGCACATAATTTATTGATTATATTATGACAAGATTTTGTGTGGAATAACTATTTATTTATTTATTATTTTTTAATTTACACTTCCTATTGTATGGATATACTGTTCCTACACATAATCACCCCATTGATAAATTATTACATCATTTAATGAAATTTTTAAGGGAGATCTTAACTCAATCTCATTTCATTGAGTTAAATATCCATGTCATTGGTCTTATTGTGAAAAGAATACGTGTGAATGACCTATGATTATTTTACCATGAATATCAACTTATATTGGGTGTATTTATATTTTTGTCACATAATTTTGTCATTTATTTATCCTTAATCTAAGGATATGATATTTGTAAGGGATTTCATCTCAATTTACTTTCCATTGTGACTTATTTGTTGTTATGCACCAATTCAAATCTATATGGTGTATATACTACCATTTGACATATTATATCATGAATATCCTTATTTTCATGATTTTATATTTCTGGTTTAATGTTATTATTTAATAATATTAATTCAAGTATTTTTTCCAAGTAGTTAGGGAATATTTAACTAATACATCATTTTAAATGTCTTAATGGCTTATTCTTCTAATTCATTCACATTAATTTCCACATTTCAAAAATGTTTTTATGTATTTATTTATTTGTACCTTAATATTATAAAATGTTAATTCCTTTAAAAGTTTCAAACTGGTATGGGACACTTTTATTAAAAACCCGCTTTATTAAATGTTCTAAATAGTTTGGATAATGGATTGAATATTTCAATATCTTGAATTGATTTATTGTGATTAGTGAGTGAAATGTTGATAATTTCAATCCTTAATTTTCTATGATTATGTAATGGTACTTGGAAATTTGTCTAGTGGTTATGTAATAAAACAAATATGGGTGTTTATGTGATAATCATAGGGTGGGTGAGTTTGTGATATCTATCCATTGCATTGGGTTACATTCTTTAGGTAAACGTTATGTTTTATCCTAAGAGATTTATGGAATATACTATGATGGGTATTCTAAGCAAAACCATGAAGGTTACTCTATATGTGGTTGTGAAATCTACAATGTAAGTATGTTATTAATGACACAAGTTACCTTTGAAATCGATGATTTCTATGTGTTTATTTAAGAATCTTATGATTTCATAAGGTATGTTAAAGAGTATATGTTTTAAGTGTGAAAAGTAATATTTTGTGAAAATGTTTTCATGGGTTTTAAATATTCATAGACTAAAAGTTTTATTCCTTATTTTATATTCATTAATAATATTTTTATGCTCATCCCATGCTTTTTAAATATTTTTCATAGGTTCTAAATAAGGATAAGTGAAATGAATAATTCGTGAACAGTTTCAGTAAGAAAATAATTCTTGTTTTATTTATGGAGTTTTATTGTTGTGAAAAAGCTGGATAGAGTAGAACAGTCTACTTTGTAATTTTTGAGATGTAATGTAATAAGTATGGAATAATTATCAAAAACACTAAACCTAAAAAGACCATTAACGTGATAGAAAGTAAATTCTTCATCAAAACTCAAGATTATGTACGGATTAAGGTTGGGGCCTTAAAAAAATGGAGTTTGGTTCGAGAATACCCTTACCATTTGTCTATATGTGTTTTTCACTTGAACTTAATTTCGTAGATAATCAAAATATATTCAATAATTAATTAATTAAGAAAATATTATAAATTTTTTTATTTATTATTATTTTATTATGTTCATTTATATCCATTTTTATTCATTATAGAGTTCTATTTCATCATTCTGGGAGCGTTCCTTTTCATAGTTTTCATGATCGGTTCACTAGTATAAAAGTCTGGAAGTTATTGTAAAATGAATATAATTCTCTAGATTTAACTTATATGTCATTTATTAACATCTATAATTTTAAATGTTTTTATATTTAATTTCTTATTCTGATATAGGGATTATTCATTACATAAAATGTTAATGAAAAGTGTTTAGTATATTTTTTTTTCAGTTTTTACGACCATCAGGAACTAGTTTTTTCTATTTAATATTATGTATATAAATTAGTTATAGAGAATAAAAAACAATATAATATACATATTAAAATATTATTTAACCATAAAAATGGTTTTATGACCATACATGGTGTTAGTAATGGAAAAAAAATATTATACATGAATGCGGTGAATCGAAACAACACGAACGATGTTTTCATTTTTAGAATAAAAGGAGAAGAGAAGAGATTTGTTGATGGATATTCGATTAACATAATAAAATTATATTAAATATTTAACTATGTAGTTATCATTATTATATGAATAGTATTTGGGAGGATAAGGTGGAATGAAGTGATAATTTAAATGAGAACAGAGGATTTTACCTCTTGAATGTTGTCTCCATGAGAACATCCTTAAAGAAATTGGGTTTGGTCTTTTTTTGAGACCAGAAAATCCTAGACTAGGGGAATAATATTATAAGGTAATTGAGTATAATTTATAAAATATACAAGGAATAAATGGTGTGAGGAGAATTGGTGGTGTGGAGTGGTATTTATTGGGTAGGAGAGTGGTATTTTTTATTATTATATTCATTAGTTTATTATTTGGACTCAAGACCATCAATAATGTTGATTAATATGACTAAATATAGTAAAGGTTTTGGTAGAGTTTGAACCAACAGGTTCATAAGTCATCCATATATCATCCATGGAATAAATATTCCGGTATTTACCTTTTTTTTTTGCAAATTACCTTATATCAATATTCACCAAAAATTCTATTATTTTAGAAAAATCCCCAAAATTAACCCCAAATATTTTTTGATGTGTAAATTTCTAAAATAAAAACTATTTTATGAAAATAATTTTCTTAATATGAGAATTTTAATTTTTAATTAAAATAATAATTTATTGGTAAAATTCTAATTTTAATATTATAACCGATTTTATGACACGTTAAAAAATTAATTAATGTATTTTAAATTAAATTATAAATATTGGACTAAAAAATTTTAGTTTCTGAACATATTTTATGAAGATTAATTTATTTTAAATTGTTTTATTAATTATAAAGTTGTAAATAGTCATTTGAACTTCAAAAGATCCAAATAATTAATTTATAATTTTAAAAAGAATTATTTTTTATACCATGATATAATTTTATCTAATTGTCATTTATAAAATAGCTAAATTTTAATTATAATTCCATTTGTTCGTTTACTATTCTAATAGATGGATTAATATATCTAATTTTATATAACTATTCCTACAACTAGGCTATAATTCCATTGGTATATGTTTCATAATTAATATTAAGACCTTTTATTTCATTCAGTCTTCATTCATGTATAATTATCTATCAAGGATATATATATAAATATTAATATTCAAAACTAAAAATTTATTATTAAAATTGTGTTTTATTTCCAAATCCTTGTTCATGAGTGAAATCTTTCCAATGGTTCGAGCATATCCAAAAACTCTTATTCATATTGTCTTATTTTATATATTTTTTCCCACTATAATATTTGGAATTTTTATTTGTTTGTTTAATAATGTATCATTTATTAATTTATTTTTTGTTTCTCTATGTGATGTGTCTATTTTACACTAAAAAATTATAAGAAGGGAAATACCATTAATAATATTTTGGGTCATTACATTCTTCCCCTCTTTTGAAATTTCATCGTCAAAATTTTGTTTTACAAACTATATTGAAAATAGGTAAGAGAATTTCACCTTATTTTCCTACTCTAGTTCCCATGTAATCTCTTTATATTTATGGTTTCTCCATAACAATTTGACAAGGTGTGTTTTCTTGTTTCGTAAAACATTGTATCTACTTTCCAAGATCATGGCCGACTTCTCCTCAAAAGAGGGACATTTATCTAGTAGAATGGCCTCTTAGTTCAGTTCATGTGAGGGATCTTTTTTATACTTCCTTAGGAGAGATACATGGAAAATTTCATGAACTTGATCCATATTTAGTGGAAGTTCAAGATGATAGGCCACAAATCGTATGAGATACAGGATCTCAAATGGGGCCATTGTTCCTTGGGTTAAGCATCCCATTCCTTCTAAACCACATGACTATCTTCCACGGTGATATTTGAAGGAAAAAATTGTCTCTAACAAGAAACTCAAAATACCTTTTATGTTTGTCCTCATAGATCTTTTTCTAACTCTGAGAAGATTTAATGTTCTTCTGGATTGATTGAACCTTCTCTGTTATCTCTTACACTAGATTAGGTGGAAGTAGATTTCGTTCGCCAAATTCTTCCAAACATGTTGGAGTTCTGCATCACTTCCAATATAGAAATTTAAAAGGAGAAATATGAATACTTGAGTAGAATCTATAGTTACACTAGAAGCTATCCAATGGCATATTTTGATCCCTTCCACTTTTAAATTCCACTGAGAATTCTTTAATAATTTCCTCAAGCATCTAAATAATCCCCTCTAATTGACCATCTGTTTGTGGATGATATGCCATGCTGAAATTTAATTCAATACTCAAAGAATTATAAATACTTCTCTAAAATTTATATATCAACCATGGGTCATGATTAAATATGATCAAAAGAGGAACCCCATGCAAACACGCCACATCCTTCAAATTTATATTGTAGAGTTATTAATGTAAGAAACCATCCTAAATCGAAATTAAGTGGGATGTATTAGTGAGTTAATCCACCACAAATAATATCATATTGTGTCCTTTATTTGTATTTTGGAGACTAATGATTATATCCATATTTACATTCTCCCATTTCAATGTTTTTATATGAAATTATTTCATTATCCCTTCAGACTTATATCACTCTACATTGACTTGTTGAAATACTAAACATCTGAAGATGTACTCCAAAATATCTGTCTTCATGTTTTCTAACCAGAAGTTCTCTTGAATTTTCCAGTACATTAGGGTAATTCCATGCTGGATTGATCAATACGAGTCATGTGTATTATCAAATATGTCATTAATCAGAACAGGTACCTTGGTAACCCAATAAGTGATCTCATCTTGACATTGACTGAAGGGCATTCCGAGTCCCCATGGGTTAGTGACTAGAACATGATATCAAACAATATGAAAGTGGGAACAAATTTTCCACTAAAACATTGGATGAAAGATAAATAATTCAATATGAATCCAATAAAACTCTATTATGAAAAAACTAGAATTTAAAACTGCATAAACAACCCAAATTACAAATACAAAGAATTAAAAATAAGATAACAACCCAATCCCCAATAGAAACAACTCTCTAAGCCCAGGGATCAATAGATACTACCTCTTAAAAGTGGCTCCTTAACCTTTCTCAGTCTTAAAATTAGATAATATAAAAACACCCAATCGAACAAGTAGTGTGTGATCTAAAATCCCAATAGTGTCTCACCAAGGATTTCATAATAAGATGAAAAAAATTAATAAACCAAATAAATCATTAAATTTTAAATAAAAATACATGGAATTACAAAATAATATTTTAAACAAACACCAAATTTCATTTAAAATGGATAGAAGTAATTTAAAAATAGAGTAATAAACACATATATAAAATACAGATTAAATAAATTTAGAAGGAATGCCTAAAAAAATTTACAACCAATGTAATATACTTTTCAAAATAAACAATTTAGTAATGTGTTTATGTTTCAAAAGGTATGATAGTTTATGGCTATGAGACTCCCTTAAACTCAAATAGTTTTCACAACAATATTTGTAGATATATCCCTTTAGCATGGTTCAAAGAGGACTCATCACCATCCCATCTAGGATGTGACATGGTGAATTAATGTATTTTTAGGGTTATAAATCATAGAGTGATTCCTTGAATAACTCACTAACTACGTATTCATTCATTTTTATAAAAAATTAAATGATGGGAAATTTATTTTAAAACTTCTTAAAATACAATTCATCCCATTCTCTAATTTCAAATATTCCAATTTCCATTAAAAAAGGGATTTTAATCAAATATTATCCTTTTCAAGATAAACCCATTGGGTATCTATGAAAACAATTTTAAGAAATTTTTACCGAATACTAATTTGAAATAAATTTTATCAAATAATTTTCATAATTTAAATTCAATAATTTAATTTCCACATTTTTCTATCAATTTCACAAACACCCCAATTCAATGGAATTGGGGGGTTTCCCCAATTTCTAACCAATTCCAATTTCATTTACCCAATATAATGGAATTTTATTTTTAATAATCCAACTAAAAAAAATTATTGAGATCATGAAATATAATTTATAGAAAAAATTTTAATTTAAATCATGAAATTTTGGGTTAATCAAAATTGGAAACCATAATGGAACCACCTACACCAGAATCATAGGTTCTTAAAATTTAAATCTATAATCGAGAAACTCCAATGAAGAATATTATAAAATAGTATCCAATAATCATAACTATATTAAAGATCTGAAACAGAGTGCATTAGATACTCCGGCAATATGGAGATCTACAAAACCCTAGGGAGGAAGGAATAAAGAATGGGATAAAGATAATGGGATGATAAATATTATCAGTAAGATCTCAAACATCATTCTACTAGATTTTATCTATTTCCATAGGGGTGGGGGTAGAGGGACCAAAATTGCTTCTCGTGATCCTATAAGTAATTAGAAATCACAGGACGTGGAGGTTGGTTAATTGGGAACCTTAAAAAAGGTTTTTGGTATTTTAAAATATAAATTTCAAATTAATTAAAAGGAACACACAACATCCTAGGAAGGACCACATGGTTAGTCAAACCATAAGCCTTGGATGTGTGCCCCTTTTTCCCCAGGTGTAGGGTTTATCCAAGTTCAGTGAATGGTTTCTCAAACTATGCACCCGCCATGAAATACTTCACTATCTCGATTTGCATGAAATTCACTATGAGAGAAAAAATTTGGGAAATCTATGCACCAACCATGCACAACATAAGAACATCCCAAATTTTATAAAATTTCTGCCAAAAAAACCTTAAATAAAACCCACCCAAGGAATTATCAGTATAGGGGTTTAGAAATACCGGAAAATAGTAATATGATGTTACAACCTCCCCACCATAGAAACATCATGTCCCTAGAATTATTATTAAGAAGATTCAATGTCAAAAAGAAATGGAAACTTTTCTCTCATCAGTGCCTCCCTCTCCCACATCTCATGATAGTCCAAACGGTGCTCCCATAACACTTAAACCAAGGTAATTTTACTCCTACAAATTACATTGGTTTCCAAATAAACTATCCTAACTGGATGCTCAATCATAGATAAATCATGTTTGACCTCGAGGTCACTCCATCTTTGAACATGAGAGGGATAAAAAATAAACTTGCATAGCTACGATAAATCGAACATTTTTTTCAATGTCTTCTATGGTGGAAGAGATAATTGGTAAGTCACTTTCCACACATGATCAACAAACTCAAAAAGTCCCACAATGTGAGGAGAAAGCTTCCCTTTTCTCCCACTCTTCTGATGACACAAACGAGGTGAAACATTCAAGAAACATGATCGCTAATAGAGAATTCCAACAGTAATCTATGATGATAAACATACGACTTATACTGAATCTATACAATCAACATTATCTAATGAATCCAGTAAATCATTTCTGTCATCTCATAAACCATGCTCAGTATAACCAAGGATCTTTCACTGATCTCAGACCAAAAAAATAAAGATGTGAAAGGATTACCTTAAAAGGCCTCAAAATGGTTCATTTGAATTGAATACAAGAAAATATTGTTATATATAAACTCCACCATCTATATTTGGTCATACCAAGCACCAAAAAAACAAAAACACTGGTGTGGGGTATATCATGAAGAATTTGTATAGATCTTTCAATCAGTCCATCTAACTACATATGGCATGTCATGCTAAAATAGACCTAAGATTATATTTCCTCATGAAGGCCTCTCCTAAAACAAGAAATAAACTAAGGATCCCTACCATAGACTATAGTAGAAGGAGGTCCATGAAAAATAACAACCTCTTTCACATATACATATCCAAACTCTTTAAATTTGGTTGTATCGTGAATGAGAAAAAAGTGAGAAGATTTATTCATCTATTCGATCACATCCAATATCACATTATTTTTCTTCTAGGTATTTGAAAATACAACCAAAATGTCCATTGAGAAATCATCCTATATCCATGTTGGTATTAAAAGTGAATGAAGCAAAACTAATAGTTTTTGGTGCTCAGTCTTGACCTATTGGCCTGTATAACCATAAATGAAAAATTTAGCAATGCCCTATCTCATACCTAACCACCAAAATCAATGACACATGTCATAGAATGTCTTTGTGGTTCCTGGGTGAATTACTGAAAAGAAATTATGGGAATTACACATCATATATTTCCTGACCGATAATGGTAAAACAAAATGATTTTGATAAAATTGAATGCCCTCTGTGGAGAATGTCCAAGAAGAAAAAATCTACCATGATTAAAAGAGTATATAATGATATGAAACTCATCATAAAGTTATTTTTCCTAGAGTATGAACTCAAGAAGAGTGGATTTAAACTGAACACTATATAAGGAAACCTTAGCACCTGGAACCTGAACTCCAATATGAAACTATGAAAAAAGATCCATCAAGTTTCAATGTTCATATGATTTTTTCATGGTATAGGTTTGATGTTTCTGGATAAAATAATCTTCAATGACATTCCCTTTCACCAAGGTATATGATATAATTAAATTTAAGCGTTTTACGTATTCCACCCGGTGCATCTAGTAGAGATTTAAATATTTTTGAGAGAAGTTACAACTCAATATATTGTGGGAAGAATACATGGAAACCATTTCTCCTAAAAGATTGTTCCACCAAACCTTAAATGCATGCATCACAACTACATGTTCAAGGTCATGTATCAGATAATTTTACATGTGTTCCCTAAACGATTAGATCCATAAGAAACTACATGATAACCCAATATAAGAATTCAATCTAAACCTAAACTCGATGAATCACAGAAGACCACATAGCCCATCCAAGCCTTTAAAAGCATCAACATGATTGTAGCAGTCAAAATACATTTGAACATAGAAAAAGATCTCTGAAATGTTTCATCCCAATCAATATTTACTATCTTCGGAGTTAGAGAAGTCATCATAGAATCTAAATTTGGTAAGTCCTTAACGAACCAGTGATAATACCCATTATAACCTAAGAAGATACGAATTTTAAAAAAATTCACATTTGTTCCCATGTCACACAAAATTTCACCTTTTCATGATCAACTATAATACCATGTTACAACACCAAATTTTCCAAGAACATCACTCCATTAATCCATAAATAAAATTTTAAAATCCTTGAATAAAGTAAGTGATTTATCAAAAAATAAATAACTTTTCTAAGGTGATGCCCATGATCATCTTTAGACATGGAGTGAAAAACTATGTCATCCAAAAATAAAATCAAAAAATTATCAAGATACATGTGGAATATCCTATTAATTAAATCCATAAAGAATATAGGAAAATTGGTTAAACCAAATGGAATGTGAAGGTTCTCTTAATGGTTGTACCTTCTCTGAAAGGTAGTTTTTTTAATGTCATATTTCTTTATTATTAACTTATAATCATTATATTCAAGATCAATCATGAAGAATCAAATTTCCAATTTCAAATGATCAACAATATCATCAATCCATGGTAACATATACTTTTTCTTTACTATAACTCAATTGAATTTTAATTAATCCACAGAAAATCACAGTAAACCATCAGCTTTGTTAGAAATGAGAATAGGTACCGCCCAAGGTGAAACACTTAGGTATATAAATCTTTTCTCTATTAGATCATCCAAATTATTCTTCATCTCTTTCATTTCAGTTGGTTCTATGTGGTATGGAGGAATAGATACATGTTGAGTATAACACATAGAATCAATAAAAAACACTACCTAACTTACCATTTTCAATGCAGAGAAGTCATTAGAAAAAACATCGAAAAGTCAATGATAATTTTAGGGATATCACTAACTAAAGATTATTCTTCATGGTCAAAATAAAACAAAAATATCACTGTCCCCAACCCCAGATAAGAAGGTCCGGCTCTACTCGACCTCAACTCTCATTCTCCTTCAATGATACAAAACACCCCATCAAGTGCAGTGAAGGAGACCCATTAAGGATAAACATAAATACATTATTTTTTGGAAAAGAACCAAACCATCCAAAAAATAAGGCCAAGTTGTTTCATGTCAAGAAACAAAAAACACCAAGAAAAATCAACATATGATAAAGATAAAGCATAGGATGGAAAACAGAGACCATATTTTCTTTTCCATCTAAGGGGTTTAATAATATTCGTCAAATAAAATAAAATCTCCACTGCAATATCTTGAAGATTCACAATACGGGTTTTGATTAATAGATGATATGAACCAATATCAATTAAGGTAATCAACAATGTCAAATATATAGTGATGTTACCTCTCATATTCACTAAAATCATATATTCTTCCTCTAGAGATTATTATAGTATCTGATGAAGCTTAGTTCTAGATTCATGTGGTCAGAACCCTTTTTTAAGAAGCATATTATTTCATAGTAGTTTTGGTAGGTATTGATGATCTCGTGCCATTACACGGAGTGGAATAAACATGGAACAATTTCTTCAAGTTACCTAAGAATCCATAAGATCCACATAACTTGGGTTCTTTAGTGAAAACCTACTTTGAATACCTGATATTGACATAGTGGTAACAGTTCAAAGGACCTATTATAGGAATTGTAGGAGGATTATAATAACACTACTCTCGATAAACACCATGAAACTCACCATGATTCTAATTTACTTTAAAGGAACATACACTAAAATAGGATTTAAAAAAAATCATAACAACCCTTACTTGCTTTAAAGGTAAATTTCAACCATGAACACTCTATCCAACACATCATTATAAGAATAAAACATAAACAAGAAAACCTAAGAATGAATATCAAATAAATTTTGCGACTTGAACCATCATGCTTTCATCATCTCATTCTACATAATCTCATTAAAAAACTAAAAAAGCTAAACAATGTGATTTTCATATTCTATAATAGTCATTATAGGTTTCTCATGTTGGAAACAAGGAGTAGTATTGGTCAACAACATCGAATCTGGATAGAACTAGTTAGTTAAAAGAGCTTTGAAGTCTTTCAAATCTAAGCCGTTATGACTATTTTCCTTTAAATTCACATCCCTATAACTCCTTATTTCTCCCTCTACCATTAATATGGTACACTTCACCTTGATATCCTCATGTGTCTTCAGGAATTCTCACAAATTCTCAACCCTTCTCTACCGTTCCTCAACCACATGAGGGTTGTTGGAGACATTGAACAGTTGTGGTTTTTGGTGAAGGAACTCTTTAGAACTATTTTGGAAAACATCCCTCTGAGGTTGTACAAATGGATGATGAATGAGGACTTGTGGTGGTGCCTATCCTAGATCATGGAAAGTAGGAAAAATCACCTCAACCATACTCAAGTCCAAGGGAGGATTTTCTTTTCAGGGTTCATCAGCAGCTTCCTCCTAGATATGATTCACACATCTTCTCGAAGGCATGATTCTACATAATATCAGAAGAAAAACAAGAAGGAATAAGAAAGGTTACATGAAAAAATATCAACAATAGAAACATTGAAAATTATTCCCGATAGATATAACAGAAGATTTGGATTTCAGTCCAATACATATAAACAAATAGTTAACATACTAGAACTAATCCTCAAGATGTCTTTCCCAAACCACCCCTGGTGACATAAGTGTTATTACGATTATAACTATCCAGACACTCATTCATAAATTCCTCATAAGTCCCAAAATTATTTCACAACTATAAATGACATTAAGGGAAGATGAAAAACATATACCTTTGATTCCACTTTGTTATGAACTAGTATGGGTAACATGGAAACCAACTAAACAAGAAAATCGTAACATAGTCCTAAGGTAATTCTTGATCGACAAGGGTTGAATACTAGCACCTACAATCATACAATATGAAATTTGGAATGAATTTTCCATAAACACAATATAATCAAGCTTAAAAAAGTTAGTATTCATATAAGAAAACTCCACAGGGAGAAGTGAACTTGATGTAAAACTGATATAAATATCCATATATATAACTAGAAATTAAGAAAATGGTATAAAACTTATATTACCTCTATGTGTCATCTTACCCTTGAATGTACATGGAAGAAGATAATCTACCGACACCTGACGGAACAAGCAGGGTGTGAGATAAAATCCCAGTGGGGTCTCACCAAGGATTCCATAATCGAATTCAAACCTTTAATTAATAAAATAAATCATTCAATTTTAAATAAAAAATCATGCAATTTTAAATTCATATTTAAATGAAATCATGATTTAAATTTGAAAAGGATAAAAAAAATTAATCAAATTTCATAATAATGACATTAATATAAAACATATTATATAAATTTAGAAGACACGTGTAGATCAATTTACAAATAATGGAATATATTTTTAAAATATAAAAAATGATCAGAATGGTCATATGAAAAAGGTATAACTATTCCTAGCTATGGGACTCCTCCACAGACAAATATTTTTCACAAAAATATGTGTATACAGGTCCTTTTGGCATTGGTCAATGATGCCTTGTCTCTATCCCATCAGGGATGTGACCTGCTGAATTTGAGTATCATTAGTGTTGCAAATCATTGAGTAAAGTCCCAAATAACTCATCATGTACCTAGGATTTCATGTTCTCTAATAAAAATAAGGGATGTTCAATTTATTTTCAGACCAGTTAAAATAAAAATCATCCCATCCTCTCATTTCAAAAATTCCAATTTCCATTTAAAAACCGAAATGGGTTTTCCAAAAAATCATTAATTTTTTAAGATAAAACCATTGAGATTATATCAAAACCATTTTAATTAATTTTCACAATATACCTATTTTAAATAAGTTTCATAAAAAAAAATTATATTTTAAATTCAACAATTTAATATTCACAACATCCCATCAATTTCACAATCACAATCCAATTCCATGTAAATGGGGGGTTTTCCCCAATTTCATGCCAAAACCAATTTCAAATTACTAATCATATAGAATAAGGTTTTTCACAAAACAATTGAAAATAATTCATTGAAATCGCTAAATTTATTTTAAATCATGAAATTGAATTTAAATAAAGAAATTTACGGTGAATCAAAATTTTCCATTTTAATGGAACCAATTACCTCGGAATCATGGGATCTCAAAATGTAAATCCCTAATTAGGATACCCCGTTGAATATCACTGGAAATGAGGAAATAGGAATAAATCCAATATCCAATATTAAAAATATTGGGGATTAGATCCTCCAACAACAGAGAGATATAAAAAACCCTAGGAAGGAATAAAGAGAGAGTGGGGGAAAGCCAACATGAGTTGGAATCTTATCAGGAAAAGATAAAACATAATTCTCCAAGATTTTGATCCACTTCTATAGGGGTTTATAGGGTCCAAAATTGCATCTCAAGAGTCTCCGAGGAAAAATAAATATTAAGAGTTTGATTTTTTTCAATAAGGAACCTAAAAAGTGGTTCTCTATATTTTAAAAAAATATTTTCATGTTAATTAAAAGTAACACATTTTTTCTATGGTAGAGACACATGGTTAGAAAAACCATGTGCCCTAGTCATGCGTCCCTTTTTCCTAGGTGAACAGTTTCTCCTTGGTGGTCACACATCTTGTCAAACCGTGCCCCAACAATGAAAAACCTCACTATCTCAGTTTTCATGGTTTACACTAGTAGGGAAAACAGTTTATGAAAACTATGCACCACCTATTCACACACTAATAACGTCTAATATTTTTAAAAATTTCACCTAAATAAACCTAAAAAAAATTTAACCAAGGTATGATAAAAAGTGGTTTTATGAGTATCTAAAAATCCTAACAAGATGTTACCCAATAACTCCTTCTTTTTCTCAGATGATGAAGGAACACAAATCCTAGTTCTAAATCAGAAACCACCATCCACATCGATGTAAAACTAATATATATTCCATTACTTTACCACATTCACTGTATTTTGAACATCTAAATCATCCATTTATATTTCCTTAATATTATCTTGGATAGGTGTTTGATAAATAATTTTTGCAAGGTATGATGTATTCCCTACCATTATAAATTAAAAATATTTTCTTTTCTTATCGATAGATATTGGGTCTTTCTCAATTCACATCAGGGATAAGGTAGCATGTTATTTTATTCTAAGAGTATCATCTATCATATTATCCTCTCCTGAGTGGTAAGTAATTGAGAAATCATAATCCTTTATTAAATCTAACAATATTTTTAGATGCATATTGAGATCCTTTTATGTGAATATATACATTAGAATATTGTGATTGGTATATATGCAACACTTACCACCATAGAGGGCGTGACACCTAATTTTCAAAGAAAAGCATCACATTATATTTCTCCATAGGAAGCATCATTTATTTATTCTCAAGGATCTTTAACTATATTGAGGCATAGGCTATCAAATTACCATTCTACATGAGTACAGAACCCAATATTTTCTTAGAATCATCACTTTATATAAAAACACTTCCTATAATTGTTTGTAGTGTGAGTATAGACTTAGTGACTAGCCTCTTATAGAGCACCTTAAAGAATTACTAATAATTTTCCATCCAAAAATACACTATCCATTATAGTGTTAACTTTGTTAGAGGCCTATAAAATCATGATAAATTGCTCCCAAAATTTTGGTAGTTCCCTTATAATTTAAGAAAACTATGCATTTATGTGACACTAGTGGGTATGGTCCATTCCTCGATTTCCATTTTTTAAGGTACCATAGAAATTATATTAGTTGTAATCACATCCCTCTAGAATGTGACATGTGACATAAAAAAGAAACACTTGGTGAACATGGAATAAATTTATCCGTCTTTAATGTATCATGAACAACCCATAGATGCTCTCCATATTCTACCATGATATTGGAGTAGATGATAATATCATCTATAAACAAAAAAAAATATTCAAGGTATACTCTAAATTATATATTCATGAAATACATGATGTTTTTTGGTGTATTAATAAGTCTGATGGAGATCCCTATGAACTCATAATTCCCATACCTTGTATAGAAATCTATCTTTTAAATATCTTCATACTTCACCTTTAGTTGATGATATCGAGAATAAAGATCCACCTTTGAGATGTACTTAGCTCGGCATAGTTGATTGAACAAGTAATCAATCATTGGACGAGGATACTTTTTCATTATGGTGATATTATTG
Source organism: Viscum album (assembly GCA_963277665.1). Classification (NCBI taxonomy): domain Eukaryota; kingdom Viridiplantae; phylum Streptophyta; class Magnoliopsida; order Santalales; family Viscaceae; genus Viscum; species Viscum album. Next base: position 1,512,655,200 of record OY728134.1, on the reverse strand, counting down.
ATCTCCCTACAATCGAAGCCCAAAATCATTGATCTATCCTTTTTCATTACGAAGAGAACTTGAGAAACCCAATGGTAATCACTATGGAATATTAAACCATTTTCCTAGTTCTCTTTCAAATACATCTTTAACTCTTCCAATTAGATAGGGGTTACCCTGTAGGGAAATTTTGAGATAGTGGTGGATCCAAGTATTTGTCTTGTTGAGAACTGTACCTCATGATTTGGTGGAATACATGGTAATTCCTTAAGAAAAACATCACTATATTCCATCACAATAAGAATTTACTCTAGATTGATAACTTCCATTGACATAACTATTTGAGCGAAGTATGATTCTTCATATTGAATGAAGTCCCAGAACATTGATGGATTTTACAATGTATATTCATGGTGTTCGTTTCATTTATAGGGTAGAATGAGATGGTTCAGAATATGAAAATTAATTCCCTTTTACCAATATTTTATGTGGGATCTATAAAATGAGAGCTAATCCATGCCCAATATACCATAAAATTCTACTAAGGAACATATTACAAGATTACATAGAAGATTCATGAAACATATATGAATAGGATAAGAGTCCAAAACTTGGGATGAAATGATCAAACCATTAAGTTTCTTAAAAATATATATATATATATATATACATAAATATATCGAGGATTTGATTCAACAATTCTATAAAAACTGTAGCTTATAAAGGAATGCGTATAACTAAAATAAAATAAGACTTATTTTATTAATGATTGAATATAAATTGAACCTTATAAACCCTCATTTTATTTATCCACATAATAACTAGTGATGTAATAATTCTTCCCTTTATCTTTTTGTTTTGGTGGATGGTGACACTGATTACCCTCAAGGACTCCAGGTTTAGTGCACTAGAGTTTACAGTTTTATTTTTCCCTATAAAAAAAGAATTAAACCATCTATGGTGCTCTCATTTCCTCAATCATATTGGACAAGTTATTCATGTCTCTTCAACATCAACGATCTTGGTGGAATTCTCTCACAAACATATTGTAGTTCCATGTACCTTTGAGGTAGTTCCAAGGATTCTTCTTCCTTTATTTTCACTATGTGGGTGGATGAGATTTATTTCAATATTTTTTATTAGATCCTACACTGCGAAACTCCATCTTTCATTTATTATCAACAAATACATGGGACCATTCTAAAAAGTACATATCCACTTTGAGGGAACATGAAACCATATCTTCATTACTTTGAGGCTTATGATATCTATAGAATTTCAAATTTTAGGTTTTAAACAAATATATAATCTATCTATTTTATATCATCTTTGATATAAAAAAATAGGTGTATATTTTTAGAATTTTGATGTTTTCTTCCTAGTCCTTGATATAGTCCCTTTTTTTTACGTTATCTCTATAAATTTTATCTCCATATTCTTACAATGATTTATATGGAAATAATTTTAAAAAATATTTTCTTAAATTCATTCTACTCAATCCCTTCAATTTCATCCTTCTTATTGTTGTTCTTTGTCAAGGGACACCATTTATTCTATTCACCATATAATCAACATATGGCTAGAGTCACATTTTTTTTCTTAGTACAATGAAGAACGAAAAATATCTATTCCATTGAGTTAACCAACTATTCCAAAAAAAATGTATCGGAAGATCCACTAAATATAGATTGTCATTTCTGTATAAAGGATTAAATATATAGCTATCTATTCATGGGAGAATTTTTACACTCAACATGGTTCATGTAACAGCCCAAGATTTTATAAAAAAAATATATTCTTTTTAATTTTATTAATGTCTTGTGTTGTACGCTACACCAAAAGGAGCTTGCACAACACACATCCTTGACTTGCCTTGCATTACACGCAATCGCGACCTTCCTCGATAGCGTGTGTAGTACGCAATACCGAGTTTCACTAAACAACGATATGCTATAAAAATATTATTAAAACTAGCCGTTATGAATAGTAATAACCACTTTTTGAAATCCAGTAAATCTTATTTTTCAAAATGAACTTTATTTTTGGATTCGGAGTATCGAATTTTGCCTAAGGTGAAATTTTGGTACTTTTCGGATAACTTTCATATTCTGATGAATAGTGAAAATTACTAAATTATAATTAAAAACAACTTTTTTAATCGAAATAATTAATAGTGATAAATCATTAATTTGAGTGGTTTTAAAGTGTATTTAGAATATATTTTTACAATTTAATACAAATTTGGTCATTGATTGTAATTTCACATTTAAACTTGACATAAACGAGTGTCAATCTTTTGATAGATATTGTTTCTTAAAAACACGCTATTTGTTTTAACAGCGGGATTTAATTATAAAATTAATTAATGCAACTTTTATGTTATGAATTTGGTAAAATAGACTTCATTTTTGAATTCGGAATATGAAATATAGCTTGGGATGAAATTTTGGCATTGTTCTGAAAAACATCAATTTTTGATGAATAGTGAAACTACTAAGTGGTAGGTTAAAAACTGAATTTTGTATAAAACTTAATTTTACCGCTTCTGTGAATGGAATTTCAAAAATCCGAGAGACACGGTTAATATCAAGGACAAAAATGTGGTTCAATGAGATGAAAATAATTTTTTGGTGAATAGTAACTTTTTACTTTTTTTACCACGGTTAATAGTAAATAGGGTAACTAAGGGTAAATATGATATTAATATTACCCTAACACATGTCCTAATTCTATTGGACAAGTTTAATTCGACCAAAAACAAACTTAGGAATAAAATATGACCATTTAGGCCCACTTGGATTAGATTAGGACATTTATTATTAATTTATTTAAAGAAAGGTTAAAATAGTTAAAATCAAAGTTTAATAAGTAAATAATTTTTAATATGGGGTTATACATAAGATAAATTCGATTGTAAATATTCATTAGAAAGATAAAAAGATTTCCTACATGATGAAATTTTATTTGTAATTTTTAGACATAAAATAATTTAATTTATTTATGACACAACGATGATGCAGTAATTATCTTATTAATGAAATATTGACATAATTGATGTTATAAACACCAAAATAAATGTAATTTGAGGTTTTTTATGAATTCCACTAATTTTATAGGTTACTATGATATATTACTGTTGATTTAATTAACTTGGTTCGAACATTTAATTCTGTTATGACTCTCACAAAAATCATATATCAAATAGTGTCAAAATTGACACAAAATAGTTTTTAAATCAAATATTATATTATTAATTGTTATTTTATTCCTAAAAATCTAAGGTTCGGACAAATGACTTAGATAAGGATATATATATTAATAATAAACAATTTGGGGTTCGTTTGGCATGTTATAGTAAGTGTATTAACCATATTGTGAAAGAAAAAAAAAGACATGGTAAAAGTTAAATTATTTAACTTATAGTTAAATCTAATTGATAAGGTTAAAATAATATCCTAAACTTGTCTAAATTTTATTGGTTGATAGGATTTCGACCCATCCCCACTTTAGCTTCGAAATAAGACCCTTTGGAACCATTATAAACCGATTTTGACTTTAATATAAAATAATATTTTGAGATATTCCTAAGGTGCCCCTCTCCTCCCTTATAAAAGGACACCTCCTCCCCCTCCTCCTCACACCAATTTGAGCACTCAAGCTCGGCCAAACCCTGCCAAAATCTCTTCTACACTTCCCTAGCAACATCCTAGAGGTTCTGGTCTTACTCAAAGACCAATTTTAGTTCCCTAAGAGGAGGTCTCCAAAAGGCGCTTCAAAGAAGAGGTAATTACCGTTACCAATTCTTTCATCTTTATTTCTTCTTCCACTTCTTCTTCTTAGGTTGTTTCATTATGAAGTAATAACATCAGTATCACTCATATACTGATATGTTATTATAAGTATGAAACAATCCTATTTCACCATCTATCCATCCTACGGAAAAAGAAATCACCGCGCGTGCGTACGTACGGAATACCGTCTCCACACCGTGGTGTAATCTATTTTCCACCACAACCTTACATGGATGGGTATAATGGTGTAAAGAATAACTATACATAGTTATTACAACATCATATTGATTCTGATATATTGTATAATCCACTCCACTCCAATTCATTATTTATAGAAATGATATCATCGCTCGTGCGTACGTACGGACTACCGTCTCCACGACGCGATGAGATTCATTCTCCATGTGAACCATTTAAGAATGATTATAAAGTATATATAAGAAATAATAATGAAATATATGACATTTTAAAGCTACTGGATTTATGTATAAATATATATGTATGTCATCTACTCACTTCCATTTCAAGACAATAAGGAAAGTAAAACATCGTTCATGCGTACGTACGGACTACCGTCTCCATGAACGGTGTTTTTCATTTTATTTATCTATCTATTATATATATATATACTGAATATATATGATATATAAATCATATTTTATATTCTGGAAGTATGTAAATCATGATATAAGTAATAATGATGTCAAGAACAACAAGTCAAAACACCTACGATAAATGAAACGATTTTACCCAAAACGCTTCTTTAACATGGAATTTACAAAAGAACGGGTAATATAATGTCATAAGTGAACCATATATGATATCATAACAATGAATATGATTCTGTAATAAGTCAATAACATGATTTAAATCATTATACAGGAGGTTCGGACACTTACAAAGCAAGTCGGACCTAAGGTAAGGGAAATATCACAATCTCATTTTTATCCGAGATTGTTTATTCGTAAGTATTTACTGGGGTGTATTTTATCATCCACATCCATGTTCCCTCAATATGTAATATTATTTCCATCCACCTACAATTGTTTAAATCCAATTTTACCCTTCTATGAGTTTTTAGTAAAGGATATGAAAGGAATCTTTTTTCGTTTTTCGTACGAGGTACTTTTTTGACTTTTCCGACAAAAGTACGAAGAATGTTTTTTTAACTTATACGGCACGAACGGATTTATACTGTTTTATAAAGCCTTATTTTCATGAAGCTTCCTCTAAAAGATTTCATGACTATTTTCAATAAAATCTCTTTCTTTTAAAATTTCATGATGTTTTGTGAAAAGAAATTGATTTTGAAGAAGAAAGGATATTTTCCTCAAGAATTCAATTCAAGTGTTTTATCAAAATTATTTTCCATATAAGATAATAAAGGGTTCTGTTTCTATCCATATTTTTACATTGATTTGACTATGTTGTGATGGAATTATGTTTATGAATTCCTTTATCTTATATGAATGGTTTTATGATGTCATGCTGTTTAAGAATCCCATTTTTATTACATGGGTTATGCGATGATGTATGATTTATGATTTTGTGGCACACATAAGAAAGGATTCATTAAGATATTGGTGGGACCTATATCTCCCTCCAATGCATTGGGTAAAGATTTTATATCTCATGAGATAGACATGGCTGGAATGGTAGGTTATACCGGTTCAGTGAAACAGGACTGAAACGAGGATTACTCGATTCAGAAAGGGACTTTGTCCACTAAGATAGTCTTGGCAATGAGTCTTGACTAACAAGAAATGATTCTCTATGATTATGTGTGTATGCCACAATGAGTAATGTTTTAAGTTCTGATTTCATTTCACCACTATGATTTATCCCATGTTATGAAATTATGCTCTCTTTTGCAGGTTAAGATTTCCAAAAAATGTTATGTTCTTATGAAAATTATGTGATTGATATTTCCTTTGTTTACCCTTACTGAGCATTTGAGCTCACCCTTTTATGTTTTCTTTTCCCCAGGATATAAAGAAAGGTTTTAGGTATAAAAAGGAAGATCTTTATGGGAGATGTTGAAGATCTTCCACCACAATTAGAAGTTTACGTTCCGAGTTTCCAAAGACACTAAACTATTACGATCCTTGTGTGTGTGTTTTTGTAATGTACTAAGTTTTCCGCAAAAGTAATGTAATGTCCATGTACGTCAAGCTTTGGGTCTCTACAGTTGGTATCAGAGGAAAGGTTTAGTCAACCTTTGGAAACTAGGATGCGAAAACGTTAGTGAGATCCCTAGAGATATTTATAAGGTATGTCTAGGGATGCCCCTAAGGATAAGTATACGTATAGGATATAGTCCTAGAACTATGGTAACGATATTAGATTAAACCAAAAATGTTAGATATTTAAGTTACTCCCCCTTTATTATGATTTTTTTCCTCTCACACTATTCTTTTTGGGTTTTAGAAAATGGCTGGAAACAAGGTGATTCACGATAATGGAGGAAATGATGGACAATGGAATGATATTATTCATGAGCAACCAAATGAAATGGGATTTGGAAGTACAAACATCATTATTATGCCGAATCAGCAATCTCATAATATGATCAATAAAGTAAAATTTGGTAAGTTTCCTTACTCGGCTAATAAGAGAAAGATGGAGTTTCATGATGATCATAGAGGAAAGAATGTTCAATTTCCCCTATGTAAATCATGTGGGAAGAGGCATCAAGGAGAATGTTTCAAAGGAACTGGAAGATGCTTTGGGTGTGGAAAAGAAGGACACAAAGCAAGTAAGTGCAAAGGAAAAGGTTCAGTTAACACCATGGATGAGGATAATGGTATTGCTACGACATCGACAATGGTAAAATGCTTTAAATGTGGAATATACGGGCATTATGCAAACCAATGCCCTAAGGGAAAGTCTCATGAAGAGAATCAGTATGGTCGTATGAGAAGTATTTATGTTGACGATGATGAAGAAACTACAAATGATATGTGAGATGAAAGAAATGTTGAAGCTCGGTCAATGGTCTAAGAATGTAGTGGAATGATTACATGTTTATCATGTGTAGTGTTGGAATAAGGAGACATCTAAGGATTGTTACACTGTTGTCTTTCCTTAAGTGTATTACCATGAAAGGTTATTCAGATACTTTTGGAAAGTAGATGATAAGTGCATAATGAAAGGATAAGAAGATAATGAGATGTTTGATTGTATTCATGAGCTCATGATTAATATAAGGACTAAGTGATATCATGGTTTGAGTATATAGAATTTTGGGGATTTTGGTATGTGGAAAGTGTTAACTTTTTTCACTAAGGTATTCAAGAGAATACACGATTAAGGACTTTGAGTGTTTGGAATGTGACCAACAAGACATATCTTATGATATGTGGGGATCAACGACAATATTAAATCTCTGGTAATCATTGTCACTATATTATGAGAGTGGACTGCAGTATTATGTATAAGCCTAAAGATTAGACTGGATTATGTTGGACATAAGTTAGTATTGTTTAAGGATAGAATATGGGATGTTATAGTAACGTAGTTTTAGAAAAAGGGACAACCTGCAGGACGGGCGACAACCCATCGCTTCGGACAAGGCTGTAGGAATCGAACCCACAACCGAAGTGCGACTGGCCTTTATCGCCTACCACTGGCCTACAGGAAGTCCCTATTTAGTAGAAACTAGTTTTATTATATTAAGCAGTATGATATATGAAGTATAAGTCCATTTTAGGAACCATATATGATTAATCTCACTATAGAATGACTTATGTATATTTAATAACTTTTGCTAACCTTTTGTTTCAGACAGATGGAATGACCAGTCATTCTATCACATGATCTGCTAACAATTCATGAATAACAAATTTAACTTCATTTATTTAATAGATGAAGTGGAAATTGTTCACGGCACGAACAACAGTGAGATTGTACCAAAATGAAGTAAGTATTTATTCTAATTCAAATTTTCAACTTTAGGGAAATGATCTTGAAAACCAAAAATGTTGTCCTAGTAATCTTATACCTGATGAATCGGATTGTACCTTATATCATCACAAATCTATGGATTTGTGATTACTGGTTTTTCCATAGCCATGTCCTCTACCACTCTCCATCAGAACATGATGGTTAGATTTCTCTTCCATATCCATATTTTCACCTATGTGGAAACCCAATGATTAGTTTATTTGGGTAACCGTTACGTTTCATACTTTTGTTTTTAAAGATTGGTTTTGACATTCCTTTTTACGATGTGGGTTTCTATTAAAGAAACTTTCGAATAGTAAACCATTTATAACCCCGAAGAATTTCGAGGGCGAAATTCATTTTAAGGGGGGTAGAATGTAAAAGCCCAAGATTTTATAAAAAAAATATATTCTTTTTAATTTTATTAATGTCTTGTGTTGTACGCTACACCAAAAGGAGCTTGCACAACACACATCCTTGACTTGCCTTGCATTACACGCAATCGCAACCTTCCTCGATAGCGTGTGTAGTACGCAATACCGAGTTTCACTAAACAACGATATGCTATAAAAATATTATTAAAACTAGCCGTTATGAATAGTAATAACCACTTTTTGAAATCCAGTAAATCTTATTTTTCAAAATGAACTTTATTTTTGGATTCGGAGTATCGAATTTAGCCTAAGGTGAAATTTTGGTACTTTTCGGATAACTTTCATATTCTGATGAATAGTGAAAATTACTAAATTATAATTAAAAACAACTTTTTTAATCGAAATAATTAATAGTGATAAATCATTAATTTGAGTGGTTTTAAAGTGTATTTAGAATATATTTTTACAATTTAATACAAATTTGGTCATTGGATGTAATTTCACATTTAAACTAGACATAAACGAGTGTCAATCTTTTGATAGATATTGTTTCTTAAAAACACGCTATTTTTTTTAACAGCGGGATTTAATTATAAAATTAATTAATGCAACTTTTATGTTATGAATTTGGTAAAATAGACTTCATTTTTGAATTCGGAATATGAAATATAGCTTGGGATGAAATTTTGGCATTGTTCTGAAAAACATCAATTTTTGATGAATAGTGAAACTACTAAGTGGTAGGTTAAAAACTGAATTTTGCATAAAACTTAATTTTACCGCTTCTGTGAATGGAATTTCAAAAATCCGAGAGACACGGTTAATATCAAGGACTAAAATGTGGTTCAATGAGATGAAAATAATTTTTTGGTGAATAGTAACTTTTTACTTTTTTTACCACGGTTAATAGTAAATAGGGTAACTAAGGGTAAATATGATATTAATATTACCCTAACACATGTCCTAATTCTATTGGACAAGTGTAATTCGACCAAAAACAAACTTAGGAATAAAATATGACCATTTAGGCCTACTTGGATTAGATTAGGACATTTATTATTAATTTATTTAAAGAAAGGTTAAAATAGTTAAAATAAAAGTTTAATAAGTAAATAATTTTTAATATGGGGTTATACATAAGATAAATTCGATTGTAAATATTCATTAGAAAGATAAAAAGCTTTCCTACATGATGAAATTTTATTTGTAATTTTTAGACGTAAAATAATTTAATTTATTTACGACACAACGATGATGCAGTAATTATCTTATTAATGAAATATTGACATAATTGATGTTATAAACACCAAAATAAATGTAATTTGAGATTTTTTATGAATTCAACTAATTTTATAGGTTACTATGATATATTACTGTTGATTTAATTAACTTGGTTCGAACATTTAATTCTTTTATGACTCTCACAAAAATCATATATCAAATAGTGTCAAAATTGACACAAAATAGTTTTTAAATAAAATATTATATTATTAATTGTTATTTTATTCCAAAAAATCTAAGGTTCTGCCAAATGACTTAGATAAGGATATATATATTAATAATAAACAATTTGGGGTTCGTTTGGCATGTTATAGTAAGTGTATTAACCATATTGTGAAAGAAAAAAAAAAGACATGGTAAAAGATAAATTATTTAACTTATAGTTAAATCTAATTGATAAGGTTAAACTAATATCCTAAACTTGTCTAAATTTTATTGGTTGATAGGATTTCGACCCATACCCACTTTAGCTTCGAAATAAGACCCTTTGGAACCATTATAAACCGATTTTGACTTTAATATAAAATAATATTTTGAGATATTCTTAAGGTGCCCCTCTCCTCCCTTATAAAAGGACACCTCCTCCCCCTCCTCCTCACACCAATTTGAGCACTCAAGCTCGGCCAACCCCTGCCAAAATCTCTTCTCCACTTCCCTAGCAACATCCTAGAGGTTCTGGTCTTACTCAAAGACCAATTTTAGTTCCCTAAGAGGAGGTCTCCAAAAGGCGCTTCAAAGAAGAGGTAATTACCGTTACCAATTCTTTCATCTTTATTTCTTCTTCCACTTCTTCTTCTTAGGTTGTTTCATTATGAAGTAATAACATCAGTATCACTCATATACTGATATGTTATTATAAGTATGAAACAATCCTATTTCACCATCTATCCATCCTACGGAAAAAGAAATCACCGCGCGTGCGTACGTACGGAATACCGTCTCCACGCCGTGGTGTAATCTATTTTCCACCACCACCTTACATGGATGGGTATAATGGTGTAAAGAATAACTATACATAGTTATTACAACATCATATTGATTCTGATATATTGTATAATCCACTCCACTCCAATTCAATATTTATAGAAATGATATCATCGCTCGTGCGTACGTACGGACTACCGTCTCCACGACGCGATGAGATTCATTCTCCATGTGAACCATTTAAGAATGATTATAAAGTATATATAAGAAATAATAATGAAATATATGACATTTTAAAGCTACTGGATTTATGTATAAATATATATGTATGTCATCTACTTACTTCCATTTCAAGACAATAAGGAAAGTAAAACATCGTTCATGCGTACGTACGGACTACCGTCTCCATGAACGGTGTTTTTCATTTTATTTATCTATCTATTATATATATATATATACTGAATATATATGATATATAAATCATATTTTATATTCTGGAAGTAAGTAAATCATGATATAAGTAATAATGATGTCAAGAACAACAAGTCAAAACACCTACGATAAATGAAACGATTTTACCCAAAACGCTTCTTTAACATGGAATTTACAAAAGAACGGGTAATATAATGTCATAAGTGAACCATATATGATATCATAACAATGAATATGATTCTGTAATAAGTCAATAACATGATTTAAATCATTATACAGGAGTTTCGGACACTTACAAAGCAAGTCGGACCTAAGGTAAGGGAAATATCACAATCTCATTTTTTATCCGAGATTGTTTATTCGTAAGTATTTACCGGGGTGTATTTTATCATCCACATCCATGTTCCCTCAATATGTAATATTATTTCCATCCACCTACAATTGTTTAAATCCAATTTTACCCTTCTATGAGTTTTTAGTAAAGGATATGAAAGGAATCTTTTTTCGTTTTTCGTACGAGGTACTTTTTTGACTTTTCCGACAAAAGTACGAAGAATGTTTTTTTTAACTTATACGGCACGAACGGATTTATACTGTTTTATAAAGCCTTATTTTCATGAAGCTTCCTCTAAAAGATTTCATGACTATTTTCAATAAAATCTATTTCTTTTAAAATTGCATGATGTTTTGTGAAAAGAAATTGATTTTGAAGAAGAAAAGATATTTTCCTCAAGAATTCAATTCAAGTGTTTTATCAAAATTATTTTCCATATAAGATAATAAAGGGTTCTGTTTCTATCCATATTTTTACATTGATTTGACTATGTTGTGATGGAATTATGTTTATGAATTCCTTTATCTTATATTAATGGTTTTATGATGTCATGCTGTTTAAGAATCCCATTTTTATTACATGGGTTATGCGATGATGTATGATTTATGATTTTGTGGCACACATAAGAAAGGATTCATTAAGAGATGGGTGGGACCTATATCTCCCTCCAATGCATTGGGTAAAGATTTTATATCTCATGAGATAGACATGGCTGGAATGGTAGGTTATACCGGTTCAGTGAAACAGGACTGAAACGAGGATTACTCGATTCAGAAAGGGACTTTGTCCACTAAGATAGTCTTGGCAATGAGTCTTGACTAACAAGAAATGATTCTCTATGATTATGTGTGTATGCCACAATGAGTAATGTTTTAAGTTCTGATTTCATTTCACCACTATGATTTATCCCATGTTATGAAATTATGCTCTCTTTGGCAGGTTAAGATTTCCAAAAAAATGTTATGTTCTTATGAAAATTATGTGATTGATATTTCCTTTGTTTACCCTTACTGAGCATTTGAGCTCACCCTTTTATGTTTTCTTTTCCCCAGGATATAAAGAAAGGTTTTAGGTATAAAAAGGAAGATCTTTATGGGAGATGTTGAAGATCTTCCACCACAATTAGAAGTTTACGTTCCGAGTTTCCAAAGACACTAAACTATTACGATCCTTGTGTGTGTGTTTTTGTAATGTACTAAGTTTTCCGCAAAAGTAATGTAATGTCCATGTATGTCAAGCTTCGGGTCTCTACAGTTCATGTTATTATTCATATCATGAGACAACTAAGTAAGAATTTCCATTATTTTTGAACTAAAACTTCCAAGAAATTGGGGATGCCATTAGGGAAATAGTTGTATTGTCCTTCATAAGGGGTTTTTACTAGTTTCTCCAAGTTCCCATAATTTTCTAAAATATAAATGTTTTGAACAAAAATTAATTCAAAAAAGAATGTATAATTCATTATTTTGGATATTAACACTAATGGAATATCTTCTGGTATCCCTATGTCAATACTATTTCTAAAATATAGATTCATGGATGTTAACATATACTCAGTCTTATCCTAAGTGTTTTCACTAATGTTATCAAATCATAATTCCCAAATTAAATAAACCATGACATGAAACTAAATATAGGGACCTTAATTTTTCTTAGTTTACTATTGCATCACATTAAATATAAAAAATTATTTTCATTTCAAAACTGTGATACAAAGGTTTAGTGTCATAGGAATATTACAGCCACACCTCAAATATGCATAATAAAACATAAAAAATTGTTTACTACATTATTCTTTATCATTATAAATTTAAAATTCTCCTTATTATATGTAGTCCCTTGAGAATATACATCAATGGAAGGGGTGAGCTAAAATCCCAGTAAGAGGTGCAATATGGATATGAATCAATAAAACATGGGTGAGCATAATCATCATCATCATAAAATAAATATAGCATCATCATCATAATCATTATAGGAAACATTATGTAAAGTCTTGGATTGTGGAAATTCATAAAAAATTAAACATTATGTCTTAGTAGTTAAAAACCACACATAGTTGCGTACTATGATAGAATCATATTCATGCAAAAAATATTTCTATAATAATAACATAATTTTTGTGAAAACAATTATATCATTATTTTCATGCATAATAAAAATTAACTTAGGAGACACATCACATTACCCATTTCATTAGAAGGATATAAAATTTCAGTCCCTCCCATCACATCACAACATTTACATAATCATGACGGCCAAATAGAATATTTAACATTCATAGTCCTAAAATAACCCCTAAAAAGGAATGGGTTTATAAATAATTTCATAATTCATACATTAATAAATAATATTTTGTGTTTACAAATGAATATAGGGAAAACATACATTCTTTAAGAGTGATCAATCTTGAGTGAAGAAGAAATAATCTCAAGAAAAGACAAGATGTATTTTGGAAAGAAAATTTATTTTAAAAAATATTTATATTAGTCATAAACCATGTTGGAAACATGTATATCAAATAAAATAAGAGATAATAACAATAAAATTATATTTATGTAACATTAAAGAAATATCCACACTAAAATTTGGCATGAAGTAAGTATAACCTAAAGAGTGTAATTCAGGTTCAAGAATCCCCTTACCTTATGTATGAATTCTTTTTTCACATTCCCTTAGTGTCCTAGGTAATCAAATTATATTCATTAATTACTTAATTAAGATATTTATCAACATTTATTTGATTTTCTTAATTTTATTAAGTTCATTTATATCCATTTTTGTGATTTACATAGTTCAATTTATTAATTTCAGGAGCTTTCGTTTTGATGGTTTTCATGATCAGTTCACCTATATTCATTTATGGAAGTTCATGTAAAATGAGAATTATTCTCCAGATTTGAAATAATGTGTTATTAATTATATTAAAAAAGTTTAAATGGTATTATATATAATTTTTTTTCTTATATGAGGATAATTCAGTAGATAAAATGGTAATGAAAAATGTTTAGTTTATTTTATTTTGTTTTTTATGACCATTATAATTTAGTTACATTTTATTTTATATTATGCATATAAATTAGTTCAAAAACATTAGAAAATTTATAATATAAATATTAAAATATGGTTTAATCATAATAATGGTTTTATGACTAGCCTTTATATTAGTAATCAAATATTAAAAATCGTCTTCCACGAAGGTGGTGAATCGACACAACACAAATGATGTTTTCATTTTTAGAATAAAATGAAAAGAAAAGAGATTTGATAATGGATATTACATTAACCCAATAATATTTAAATATATTTGTAATAAGGTATTTATAATTCCAATTTGGATAAGGAGTTTAGGATAAGGTGGAAGAAATAGATAATTTAAAAAAATGATGATTTTACCTCTTCATAGTTGTCTCTTTGAGATCCTTCTTATGGCATTTCTGTTTGGCCATTTATTGAGACCAGTATCTCCTAGATGTGGGGAAAAGGCTTGGTAAAGGCATTGAACAAAATTTATAAAAACGACATGTCCTATAAAATTTGAGGATAATAGGTGGTGAGTGGTGGTATTTATAACGAGAGGAGAGTGGTACTTTGTATTATCATATTTATTAGTTTATTATCTTGGATCATGAAAATCAATAGTATTTATTCACATGACTAAATAAATTAAATTTTTTATGAGAGTTATAACTAATGGGTTATTACATCATCCATACATAATCCATGACTCTATCATTCATGTATTTATCATATTTCATATATTACTATATTTCACAATTCACCAAACCATCAAATTTTAGAAAAAAAACCGAAAATTCAATATAACATTTTTTGACATGTATATTTTTAAAATAGACTAAATTTTATGAATTTTTTTTTTCTAAATATGAGATATTAAAATTTTAATTAAAATAATCACTTAGTTTGAAAATACCAATTTTTGTATTATAATCAATTTTATGAAACTTTTAAAAATTAATTAATGTTTCATAAAATTATCTTATAATTACAAGAAAAAATATATAAATTTAAGAATATATTTTAGGAAAATAATTATTTTTAAATTATTATGTTAATTATAATGTTTTAAATATACATTTACATTTCAAAATAATTACAATATATATTTTATAACTTATAAAACATTTTTTTATTCTATGATATAATTATTTCAAATTTTAATTAATAAAGTACATAAATTTTATTAATACTTTAATAGGTGAGTTTGTTATTCAAAAAGTTAGATTACTATTCTTGATAGTTATATTACTATTCAAACGGTTAGGTTACTATTCTATTAGTAGATGTTCCTTAATTCTTATTTATACCTCTTATTTAATTCATTATTAAATCACTTATAATTTTCTCTCAAGGTTATATGTACATTCTTCGTCAAAAATAAATTATATTAATCAAAATATGTTTTATTTCAAAATCATTATTCATGAGTTATATATTTACAGTGGTTCGAGAAGATCCAACACTTCTTTTTTTCATATTTTATATTTATTTCCCACTATAATATTTTGTGTTCTGATTATTTTGTTTTCTGAATAATGAATCATTTATGTTTTTATTGGTTTCTATATGTGATATATATGTTTTATACTACATAATTATATCAAAAGAAATTTCAACGACAAAATTTTGGGTGGAAACATTTACCCTTATTGAGAATGTTATATCACCATTTTATTATGTTTATGTTCTCTAGTTTATGAAGAATAGTATTAAGTATGATATTAAAAAAACTTTTATATTTATAATGTAATAAGTGGAAGATTAATTAGATATTTTATGAACCATTTGTTTATGATTCCGTTTTTCGAAATGTCTTATGCCTTTATGATCTGCGGACATGTGTTTGTGTTATGTAATGAAAATTGATAAAAAAAAATATATTTTTTATATATGAAAGTATTTGGTTGATATAGTTTTCAATAGACTACAAGTTTAGTTATACATTGGTAAATGTGATGAGAAAAATCTTAGGAATAAGTCTATGTTTTGGATAAAACCATAATGTTTTGATAATGATCATGAATGTCCTAGGTTAATCCAAAGGTTTCATAAAATAATGTGGAATGATTTAAAAATACATTAAATAAGTTTTCATGATTATATGGTTTTTCATTATTATTATGTTCTCTCACATTCCAATTTTTGGTATTATTAAGTTGATAGAACCTAAAAAAATTGTGTTAATTCGAAATGTGATGGTAAAAAAATTATTTTCCTCATGATAAAAGAAAATGTTTGGGGATTTGGTATGTATAATCATTATTCTATGCTCAAAATACATTATTAGGCTATAAATCATGTTGATATACCCAATGATCAATGGAGGGAACAATATAATTTTGAATCATTCATGAGTAAAATTCCAACATATTTTTTTGGGTATTTTGATCCACTATTGGATAAGTGATGGATCAACACCATTGAGAAAATATTTTTGGTTCTTCGATGAGAAGGACATGAAAAGGTTTTCCTAGCCTTTAATCATCTTAATGGATAAAAAGATCCATGGTGTAATCTTATCATGAATACGAAGAAAGAAGAATAAATTTAAGCAATGGAATGGGATAAATTTCAGGGGATATTCTTGAAAATGTAATTCCATCATATTATACATACAATGATTTTGAAATAATTTATTTTTATGAACACAAATGATGATTAATCCATTATTAATATGTGAAAATTCATACAAGTCCTGTAATTTATGCCTCTTGTTTAATTATTATCCCTAAAACTAAAATTAGCTGATTGTTTGGTTTCTTAAAACAAAGTATATGAATAGAATTATCTTTAAGAGACTTCAATATCTAGGAAAAATCTGCTTGATTTGATCCCAAGGTGGAGATGGAGATTATATTTACCCATTAATATCATGGTTTTGATAACAATGAAAGTGGAATTCAACAGAGATTCTAAAACCCAGGGAGGATAGAAGATGATATTTCTTTTATTCTTGAAGAGTGGAAGAAAAAATGGAATAAATTTTTGTAATGTGACTATTAAATGTTTCATGTGTTCATAGGGAGGTAATTAATAAATAAAATGCGAAAGTGATGGGAAGAAGTTACATAATTATGTGAATAAGTGAAAATCTTTACATAATGTACCACCAATGATTCAAATTAAAAGAGTAGGATCATTATTCATACTAGTTACTGAATCTCATGGTTTTTGATGATCAGGATCAAAAACCTCTTAATCCTAAATACAATGGAAAATTTTATATGATCATGACTACCGAAGTGGGTTATGATATTGACATGGGGAAAGGTTCACATATAATTATCTCAAGAATAGTTGTTATCTTATTTGATTATGGATATACCCACTAATTTATTTATAATGCATTTTATATGGGTATCTATATAACACCTAAATATTTAGATATTGTGTTAGATATGAAAAATCTTAATGAAAAAATTACCATAACTCCATTTTATAGTTCCTCTCCTAATGAAGTTTGTAGGAAAATGATTCCTATTAATCTTGTTATTCTACCTTTAGTTGATGTGATTCTTATTATGGTTCTTATTTCTATATATGGTTACAATATTAATTTCTAGGGTAGTAAAGTAAAAATTTATATTACAAATGAACCTATAATCATTTACTGATGCATGGATGAATATGAACATCCAATGGAAATGAATTACATTTTTGGGTTTTAATTACTATACAAAAAGGTTATCTATCATAGATGGTTTGGGAGAAAGCCAACATTAAGGAAAAATCTATTTGTATGTGAGTTTTTGGATGGATTTTTGTAATAATTTCTAGGTTTTTCACTAGATAAAGAAACTGAGTTGTCAATAGAACTCACATTTAGTGCTATTCCTATTTCATATAATCCTTATTGAATTTCCCTAATTGAGTTGCATGAATTGAATAAAAAATAGAGGACAATTATGATAAGATATTCATATTCCCTAGTGAAAAACCTTTGGTTGAATCTACTCTATTTATTATAAATAATGATGGTAAATTAATATTTTCATTATTTTGTGTTTCTTAAAAAAATTAAAATAAATAACAAGTATCCTCTCCCCATGTTGATGACTTATTTAATCAACTATGTGGAGTTAAATACATTAAAAAAATTTATATTCATTACGGATATTATAAATTGAGGCTAAAAATGGATTATATACCCAAGATGGAAATCTACATAAGATATAAACACTATAAATTTATAGTGACACCTTCTTGTCTTACTAAATCCCTTGTTATCTTAATGGACTTAATGAATAGAGTCTTTAGAGAATATCTTGATCAGTTTTTGGTATTCATTATAGATGATATAATTGCATATTCAAATATTAAGTATGAACATGAATATCATATGATAATTACTTTGAATAAATCAATAAAGGAAAAGATTTATTAAAAACTTACCAGGTGTGAATTTTGTATTTAGAATGTTTCATTTTTTGGCCATATAATCTCATGTGAGGGAATATCAATTGATCCTTCAATAAGTTATTTAAAAATGTTCTAGGATAAATATAATGAATGAAATATATAGTTTTCATGGGTTGGATAGATATTATCAACGTTTTAAGAAATGTTTCACATGATTATTTAATAATAACACAATGTTTACCTAGAAAGAATTTATGTTCATATAGGTTAAGTAATCTCAATAGAATTTCAAGGAGAGGAAATGAAGGATGTTCAGTACAACTGTTCTCACACTACACTATTGTGGAGAATTGTTTTTGATCTATAGGAATGAATTAAAGAATGGAATGTGGTGTTTTATCATGAAAAATGTCACGGTGATAGATTATTACTCACACAAATTTACGTTCATGAAAAAAATAACCCAACACATTTTTTGGATTTAAATATGGTAATATTTTAATTAAAATTATTAAGGAATAATTTCTATAGAAAAAGGTGTGACATATATATTGATCCCAAAATATAAAAGAATATTTTCATTCAATAAAGGTTGAATAAGTTCCCAAGAGGATAGTTTGATCGAATCAAAGATTATGAATTGTTAATACATAATCACCTGAGGAAAACGAACATAGGGGAGAAGATTTGAGATGAAATAATCCTGCAAAATTATATATGATGAGGATAAAAAACAAATATATATGGATTTAAATATTATGGAACTTGAAATATTAAGGTAATGGGATAAATATTTTTTTATTCAATTAAATTTTCAACCATCAATATAATTAAGGATTATAGAGGTGCATAAGGGGGATGTAGAGATGAAAAAAAATTGATAAATGTTCCAGCGTTTAACCTTGATGGTAATGGAATAATAAGGTTTAGGAACCATGTATGGGACCTTCCCATGCCAAATTTGAAAAATGGACAGTTGTATGAGGCTTGTAGTTCATCATTATCTATTCATCCTATAAGTAAAAAATGTATAGATACATGAATGATTATTTCTAATTTAAAGAAATTAAAAGAGATACTACACAAATTTTTTTCTCGGTTCTTGGTTTTTTATCTAGGTATGGTTGAGAGATAGAAGAATAAGGTATTTTATAAGCATTAACCATACATGAACATAAATGAAAAAACAATACCATGGATTAAGTTTTTGGACATACCAAAAAATGTAAAGGCCACAATCATTTATGGGTTATAGTCAATCACCTTACAAATTCAGAAATATTCATTTCAGTTTGAGAATATTTCTCTCTTGATTATATTTTCATAATATATATTAAGGAACTGGTAATATTTCAAGGAGTACCACATTATATTATGTATGATTAGGATATGAGGATTACCACGAAGTTCTACTGAAGTCTTTAGTAGGATCTAGATACAGAGTAAATTTTCATCAATAATTTTGTTCCTCATACATATGGTTAGTCTAAGAGGACCACTAAAAATATAGAAGGTATGTTGAGATCTATTGATATGTAATGTAAATGTGGTAGGGATTAATAACTTCCTTCAGTATAATGTTCATATAACCTTATATCAGAATCCAACACTCAGATGGATCCTTATAAGTGCCTCTATGGTAAGAAGAGTAGAACACCAACATGCTGGAATGGAGTTATAGAAAAAAATATATTGTTACATGATCTAGGTGAGGAAAATGAAAAAAGTTTAGCAAAATTCAAAAACACAAAAGAGAATCTAAAACTCGATGAAAAGTTTTAATGATAATAATTAGAAATAAATGGAATTTTAAGTGGGTGATAAGGATTTCCTATGAATATCTCTTTGTAAGAGAGTGATGAGATTTTGAAATAAGGGAAAGATAATCCTCAACTATATCCTTCCATTTTAAATTATTGATATTGTCGGGATAATAACTTATCTATTGGAACCTCCACTAAATCTCACATAAGTTTATGATGTGTTTTACATATATCTCTGGAGGATTTACATTTATGATCCATCCAATGTACTACGATTAGAGTTTATACTTCTAGAGAAATATATTTCTTATGAAGAATAACCTATAGGGATTCTGTATATTCAAGACAACGTTCTATGAAACAAGACTGCTTTCCTGGTTAATATTTTGTGGTGAAACCTCTAATTTGAGAAGCTACATGCAAACCTAATGATTTGATTATGTTGTTGTATTCAAATATGATTGTATATTAGTGAAGTATTTCAACGATTAAATTCATTTTGAGGAAGTTATAATGTAACATATCAATATTTTTATTAAGTACTTCTCTTTAAATAATTGTATTTCTTTAATTAATTATTTGGAATGAAAAATCAGTTTGAGTGAACAACATAAATTTATTAAAATTTTATGTGTCCATTACTGAATAAGTATTATATTAGATAATATGGAAAGTAAAAATAAAATATAAAAACTCTATGGTATATAATATTTGAAAATAAAGTCAATAATTATAAAATGATTCAGATTAAAAAAATATTTTCAAATTAAAGTGATGTTTTTTTCTGAAAAAATTGTCTGATGCATACAATATATTTTATATCAATATATTAAATTAATAAATTATAGTGGATGGTTTTAATTAAATTTATATATTATTTAATTTATCAAAATATTATACATTCAATTTTTTTAATCATAATATAATAATAATTCTAGTTCTATAATTTAAAATGTATTTTCCATAATTATTTTATCACATTTTGTGAATGTAATATCCCAACCCTAGTTAACCAGAGTCAGTGCATTATTATATTACATTTGCATGATCACAAAAGATCACATCTCGAAAGACCGATTATTTTAGTATCCTTGGAAATAATAGATACATTCATAAGTCTTATATTACATGATAAAGTAAAAAATACAACAACATAGTCTCCATAGTCCACACTCATATCCCCTCAGACTATCCCTATAGGTTATTGATAAAATAGTTCTTCACATCCTGGGAAAAATAAAACATAGAAAGGGGTGAGCTCAAATGCTCAGTAAGGATAACAATACAACAATAACATTCATAAATAGGCATAAACATTTAAAGCAATGTATAACTAAAACTAAAGCCTTTTAAACTTGAACTTCAACATAATATGGAAAAAATAAAATGTAATAATTCCATTTACTTATTCACATGGATATTCTACTAGTCGAATAATAACATGCAATATCAATAACCACCTTCATAATGATGGAATTCATAATGTCATACAATCATAACCACATTGTCAAGGACTTATGCCAAGACTACAAATAAGATTTTGTCAAGGCCTGGTGCCAAGACACTATTTTGTCTCACGAGACCTACTGATGCATCGAGGATCTATAGTGAGCTCCACCCATCACTTACTAATTCCAATGCATTCCTCATATGAACAGGTTTAAACATAACATAAACATTCGTATTATAAGTAGAATAAAAAATTTCAATACTTTATCCATAAACCATGAATGGTATAAAAATAACACATCCACAGTCAAACATATCAAAAAACCTTCAATACAATATGGATTTTTTGTATCATAATAAATCAACTTCAAATAATCTTAAAATCTATCGAAGGATGTTGATATAGATTAAATCAAAACTATTTGAGAGAAATAACTTTTTTTTAAATCATTTAAAAGTCCAATAATTTTAAAATAAAAAATTTACATTGAAAATATATTTATAATCTTGTAAGGGAAGTTTCGACGATTTTATATCGGTATAAAATAGTCACACCCACCTTATAAGTTAAAAAGAGACATTCTTACCATAATTTTGTCAAAAAGGTTAAAAAGGACCTTGTATGGAAAACGAAGGAAAGATTCCTTTATAAAAATCTTATAAAAAGTCAAAAAGGATATAAATGACTTTAACCCATATTCTATAAAATAGTAAGAATGTTTTGAAGTATATTTTTAAGAAACATGGATGTGGATGATAAAGAGGTCCTAATAGATAATTACGTACAAACAACCTCAGATAATGAAGAGATTGTGAAATAAACCCTTACCTTGTACTTTTCCTTGGTCGAGGGTAGGTTAAAATCATGTATAATGGTTAAATAACTATTATTAAATTATACAAGAATTATATAAATTAATATGATATCATATATGATCTTTTAATATTTCTATGTTAACAATATCTTAGTATTATCGTCGCTTCGGGTGTTAACGGATTCGTTTTCCTAGATATTCTTTGTTATGTGAGTCATAATTTTTATGGATGGGATGTATCTTATTCATATCCCAAATGATATCAAGTCTTTAAACATTATTTTTAATCATAAAATGAAAATTAGTCTTGAATGGATACAATTGGGAATGAAACTCATCGCTTTGTGGAGACAGTAATTCGTACGTACGCACTAGCGACAATATCATTCTTTTGATATTAAAATAATATATAATTGGATGGTACATAATTTATACAGAATAATTATAATGTTATATTTATTATATAAATCAATTACACATCATTTTTATACCCATCTAAATAATAATGTATTGAATAACAATTATAACACGACGTGGAGACGGTAAGCCGTACGTATGCATGTATGGTGACATGTCATTCAAATAATGGATAAAATAATTAATTTGGTTGTAACGTGTTTATAATAAAATCAAGGTATATAGAATATAATGAAGTTATTATTTTAGAATGTAAACAACAAATAAAATGTAAGTTGAAGTAGAAAGGAACTTGAAAGAGGGGATGAAATATTTACCTCTTCTTCAGGTTATTCCTTTAGATTTGATAAAAAGGGATCCTTAGGTTGTCTTTTTTACTAAAGAAAGGCCTCTAGGATTAATGGAGGACTGTTTAGAGGGGATTTGTGTAGTGTTTAGACGAGCCAAATGGCTTTTAATCTGTGAATTAGAGAGAAGGGGGAGTGCCCTCTTATAAGAGGGGTGATGGGCACCTTAGGAAAAGCTAGAAATATTATTTTATAATAAAATAATTTTCGGTTTATAATAGCTCCAAAATTGATTATTTAATTTCTAAGGCATGTATGGGTATAAAAACACTCAACCAATAGGTTTTAGATAGGTTGGGGTCACTATTTTACCCTTATCTTTTAGATTTAACACTTAGTTAAATAGTTTGACATTTACCATGTCTCTTTTTATTTTTATATTATATGGTGAATAAAATTACTATATACTTCCAAGAGAACCCCAAGTGGTTCATTAATGATCCAACTATCAGTATATAAGTTTTTTGGCTCAACCATTGATTTTTAGGAATTGACTATCAATTAATAATATAATATTTGTTTTAAAAACTCTTTTATGTCAATTTTGAAACTATTTGGTATTTGTTTTTTCTAAATTCATAACAGCATTATTACTTCAAAAACAATTCATTTACCCGAACCTAATATGTCATATTAACCTATAAAATTAGCGTACTTCATAAAAAGTCTCAAATTACATTTATTTGTATATTTATAATATCAATTATTTTAATATTTCATTAATTAGGAAATTACTGCATCATCATTGTGTCATTTATAAATTAAATTATTTAATGTATAAAAAATATAAATAAAATACCATTTTGTATGAAATCATTTTATATTTCTAATTAATATATACAGTTGAATTTATCTTTTGTATACCCCTATATTAAAAATGTTTTAGTTAATAAACTTTGATTTGAACTCTTTTAACTCTTCTTTAAATAAAATAATAATAAGTGTCCTAATCTGAACCAAGTGGAACAAAGAGGTTCATATTTAATTCCTAAGGTTGTTTTTGGCCTAATTATATTTATCCAATAGAATTAAGATATGTTTTAGGGTAATAATAATATCATTTTTACCCCTAATTACCCTATATACTTTTAACTATGGTAAATAAAATTAAAAAGTTATTATTCACCAAAAATCATTTCTATCATATTGAACCACATTTTAGTCCTTGATATTAACCGTTTCTCTCGGATTTTCAAAATTCCACTCATAGAAGCAGTAAAATTATGTTTTACGTGAATTTGAAAATTCTCCTACGAGGTGGGTAAAAGATGGTAAAAAGTTCAATAAAACTTTTATATATCTAAAATTATTATAAACTAACTCCAATAAATTAAATCGAACTTATATAGGTATTATGTATATATTTTGACCTAAAATAAATTTAAATAAAATAAATAATTATTTAAATAAAAATTCAATTTTAAACTATAACTTATTGTTTTTAACTATTCATCAAAAATTGAAAGTTTTCACAAAAATACCAAAAATTTACCCTAAGCTAATTTCGATATTCTGAATCCAAAAATGAAGTCCATTTTGAATGATAAAATTTATAAAATTTCAAAAAGTGGGTATTACTATTCATAACGACTAGTTTGATTGGTTGTGGTGTGTTAGAACTCGAAGTTGCATACAACACACGCTACTATATTATTCAAAGGGAAGAATAACGTGGAAGATAGGGTTTTTACATTCTCCCCTCCTTCAAATAATTTCATCCTCCAAATTTCTAGAATATTACAGCATTAAAAGACACAGGTGGTTATTCATCATATGTTCCTCGGGTTCCCACGTTGCCTCTTCCATCTTATAGTTTCTCCATAGAACTTTTTCCAGACGAATCATCCAGTTTCTCAGCACTTGTTCTCTTGGGGGTGGTAGGCAGTGCTCAAACGAAGATCTGTATCTAGGGATTTTTGAAGGCTTTTCTAGAATCATGTTGTAAAACTAGGATCATGGTCAGAAACAATTGATAGTGGTACTCCATGAAGTCTTACATCATCATTAATATATAGTCTTGTTAAATGTTCAAGTGGTGAATCTTCTCTTATAGCATGAAAATGTAATGACTTGGTAAGAAGATAAAAAATGACCCATATTGCATCGTTCCTTCTAAGAGTCTTTGTTAGTCCCATGAAAATTTCCATCATAATATTATCCCATTTCCACTCAAGTACGGGAAGAGGTTGCTTGACTCCTCCATGATGTTTCCTTCCAACATTCACATGTTGACAAACCATACATCTTGACATAAAATCAGCAATCTCCCTCTTCATGTTGTCCCATAAAAAATGTTCCTTCAAATCTCTATACATTTTGGTGCTCCGAGGGTGTATAGTGAAATTGGAACTATGAGAATTGTCCAACAATTCCCTTTTTAGATCAACTATATCGAGAACACAAGGTCTCTTCCCAAATTTCAAAATTCCATTTTCATAAACAAAGTCACTCAATATCCCATCATTCACAGCATTTATCTTCTTTTTAAATTCTTCATCATCAGTATGAGAACTCTTTATCTTTTATAGTAAATATGGTTTGAGAACCATTTGAAAATGTACCGATGTCTCACCTTCCATGGTAATTCCCATATCAATCTTCACTAGATCAATGAATATAGGATCCCTTTCAACTCTCATCATGTTCAAAAATCCATGATCCTTTCTACTCAAAGAATCTGCCTCCTTATTTTCCTTCCCTAGGTGGTAGTGTATCATTCAATCATAATCATTGAGTAGTTCAAGACATCTTTTTTTCCTCATGTTGAGTTCTTTGTGTGAGAAAATATACTTCAAACTCTTGTGATCAGTATAAATCTCACATTTTCACCATATAGATAGGGTCTCCATATCTTCAAAGAAAGGACTATAGATGATAACTCAAGATCATGAGTAGGATAGTTTTACTCATTAATTTTTAGTTTTCATGATGCATATACAATAACCCTATCATTCTGCATAAGGACACAACCAAGTCCTTTCTTTGAAGCATCACTATAAATAACAAACCCATCATTCCTCGATGGTAGAGTCAATATAGGAGCATTGAATAATATTATCTTCAGTTCATCAAAACATTTACACACTCTTTTGTCCAAACAAATTTAACCCCTTTACGTGTGAGCATTGTTAATGGGTTAGCCAACTGGGCAAAATTCTAGACAAAATGTCGATAATAACCTGTTAAACCAATAAAACTGCATACCCCTATTATACTCGTCTGTGCTGGCCATTCTTGGATTGCTCTTGTCATAGAAGGATCAATAGAGATTCCATCCATAGAGACAATATGAACAAGAAAAGAAATCTCCTGAATCCATAATTCACACTTGCATAACTTCCCATATAATTCATGTCTTCTAAGAGTCTTCCTGAAAATACGAAAGTGATTTTCATGAAATTCATAGCTTTTGGGGTATACCAAGATTTCATCAGTAAATACCACTACAAAATCATCGAGATAATAATTGAAAACTCTGTTCATTAGATCAACGAAGACAGAGGGTGCATTAGTCAATCCAAAAGGCATTACTGTAAACTCATAATGCCCGTACCTGGTTTGAAATGCTATCTTCAGAATGTCATCCTTCTTCACACACAACTGATGGTGTCCAGATCTAAGGTAAATCTTTGAAAAGTATTGAGCTCCATGCAGTTGGTCAAATAAATCATCAATGCATGGTAGGGGATAATTGTTCATTATTTTTATAGCATTTATCTCCATGTAGTCGATACATAACCTCATAGATCCATATTTCTTCTTAACAATGAGGACAGGGGATCCCCATGGATAAACACTAGGGCGAATAAATCCTTTTTTAATAAATTCCTATAGTTTTTTATTTAGTTCCTCTAATTCCACGGTTTCCATTCTATAAGGGGTCTTTGTTATGGGCCTTGATCTTGGAATTACATCAATGGAAAACCCAATTTCTCATTCAGAAGGATGTCCAGGTAAATCTTCTCGAAACACATCAACATATTCTTTCACCATAGGTACATCCTATTTTTGAACATTATTTTCCTCACCCACAGTTATTTCGTTCTCTTCCTCCCCAATAATTTAATTTAGTTGAGCTACTGGGGGTGGATCTAGATAAGAATTAGGTGGTGATGATTCTGCTCTAAATATAAGGTGTTGTTTATCATCGTCATCAATAATAGTAACCTCCTTCGTCTAACAATAAATTTTCACATCATGGTTAGAAATAAAATCCATACCGAGTATTATATCAAATTCAATCATGGGTATGATGATGAGATCAGCAGATAAAGAGCATTTATATGCCCTAGTAGGAACTGATTCACAAAACATTGTCGTGATGATACTTCCCTTAAGAGTTTTAACTGACAACTCCCTTGTTAAATAAAATTGTAAATATCTAACTTTCTTAGAAAACTGAGAAGATATGAAATAATGCGATGATCCAGAATCAAATAAAGAATTTTCTAAACATGAGGAAACCATTAAATTACCCGCCACCACATCTTTCCAAGCTTCTACCTCAGCTGTAGTGATCACATAATCTTGGCCTTTATCCCTTGGCCTTTTCTTAGGTAAGTTTCCATGATGATTAGGACATTAATTTGCATAATGTCCCATCTACCTAGAATTGTAGCATTGAACATCAGTATCTTATTTCTTCCCCTTGCAATCACGATCTTGGTGGCCATTTCACCACACTTGTAACAGACTCCCATTCCCTTAAAGCAAGTTCCGGGGTGTTTCTTCCCATATTTACTACTGGATGAATATTCAACTTTCCCCTTATTCCCCTTATTTACATTTTCATAGAGTTAAGTAGATCTCTTATTCTCTTGATTTTCTTTAAAGTTATAGGACTTAGAGAATTCAATTTCTATCTCCATAGAAAATGAGACAATGTCTTCGTATGATGAGAAGGATTGTGAGACTAATCCTCGACGGAGAAACGGTTTTAACCCATAAAAGAAATGATCAATATTACTTCTTGAGTTACATATATAATTTGTAGCATGACTTGCTAACATTGTAAATTTGGCCTCATACTTTGAGACATTCTCATCCTCAATTTGCCTCAGACTCTGAAATTGCCCTTCCATATCTACTCGATGGTCACGAGGAAAGTATTTTTCTATTAAAATTTCATTAAACTCCCTCCATTCTATATTTGATACTTCAACATCTTCTTTTGTGTTTTTAATCAATGAACACCATTGATCAGCATCTCCAGTGAGGCGGTAAACTGCCATGATAACTTTTTCCCTTTCACTAATCCCCAAGGTATGGAATATTTTCTCTAATGAATTTATCCATTGCTCAGATACTAATGTATTTTTACTCCCATTGAATTTTTGTGGTTTTTTCCTCATGAATCGGTCTAACATTGATCCTCCACGTTGTGAATCAGGGTGCTCCATATGGGTAAGGTTATTATTCATATCCTGTGTGAGTTGTCCCAGTCTAGTGATAAGCGGATCAGCACCAGTTTTATCACCAGATCCACTATAATTATCTTGAGCAGGAGGGAAATCCCTACATGGAATGCATGCATTGATACGGTTTCCATTCCTTCCACTAGGCCCCATTTCTAAACAATGGCATAAACTAGATTAGTTTTTGAATCAAAATAGATAATTCCAAACCTGTAAAACACTTAACATAAATTGAACACTTTATGGATATAATCCATAATCATAAAATTGTTTTCTTTGAGGAAGTATATACTCATAAACCCTTCATAATGGTTTTTAATGAAAATGACAATTATCCTAAGTATATCCCCCGGGAGTGTCGTAACTAGGAGTGAAGTAAGGCTCGTTGTCGTTTACTAATTCTCATTTGAGTCTAGCTCAAGGTGGTGTTTTCCAGTTTTACCCCTAGGTACATCTATTCCAGAGCTGCCTCTAGCTACTAATATCCAGACAGGGATGTATTTCTCAGAAAACTCACAAAATCTCTACAATAAAAAAAATCTAGGAAGTTATTGTATACTAATCCTCAAAGTCTATCTTAGGGCTATGTGCTCTAATCATAGTTTAACTAAATCTTTCTTACAAGGTTTGTACTAAACTTCCACTGATACCAACTGTAACACCGCAACCCCTGTTACCCAAAGTTGGTGCATTATTACATAACATTGGCATGATCAAAAAATATTAAGTCTCAAAAGACCGATTAGTTTAGTAGCCTTGGAAACACTAGATACATTCATAAGTCTTACATTACATGATAAAGTGAAAAACTACAACAACATAGCCTCCATAGTCCACACTCATATTCACTCAGAATATCCCTATAGGTCATTCATAAAATACTTCTTCACATCCTGGAAAAAATAAAACATAGAAATGGGTGAGCTCAAATTCTCATTAAGGATAACAATACAATATAAACTTTCATAAATAGGCATAAACATTTAAAGCAATGTATAACTAAAACAATCCTTTTAAACTTGAACTTAAACATAATATGGAAAAAATAAAATTAAATAATTACATTTACTTATTCACATGGATATTATACTATTTGAATAATCACATGAAATATCAATAACCACTTTCATAATGATGGAATGCATAATGCAAGACTATCATAACCACATAGTCCAGACCTTATTCCAAGAATACAAATAAGATTCTATGAAGGACTTGTTCCAAGACACTAGTTTGTCTCATGAGACCTAATGATGCATCGAGGAGCTATAGCGGGCTCCACCCGTCACTTACTATGTCCAATTCATTCCTCATATGAACATGTTTAAACATAACATAAACATTTGTATTAAAACTAGCATAAAAAATGTCAATAATTTATCCCTAAACTGTGAATGGTATAAAAATTACACATCCACATTAAAACATATCACAAAACCTTCAATACAATATGGAAGTTTTGTATTATAATAAATCAACTTCAAATAATCTTAAAATCCATCAAAGGATGTTGACACAGATGTAATCAAAACTATTTGAGAGAAATATCTCTATTTTTGATATCATTTAAAAGTCACATAATTATAAAATAAAATATTTTCTTTGAAAATATTATTAAAAGCTTTTAAGAAAATATTTGGTTATTTTTTAATGGAGGAAAATAGCCGCACCAGCCTTATAAGTTAAAAAGAGACATTCTTACCTTAATTTTGTCGAAAAGGTTAAAAAGGACCTTGTTTGGAAAATGATGGAAATATTACTTTATAAAAATATTATAAAAAGCCAAACAAGGGTATAAATGACATTAAGAAATATTCTACAAAGCAGTAAGAATTTTTTGAAATACATTTTTAAGAAACATGGATGTGGATGATAAAAAGGTCCTAGTAGATAATTACGTATAAAGAACCTCAGATAATGAAGATATTGTGAAATAAACCCTCAACTTGTACTTTTCCTTGGTAGAGGGTAGGTTAAACTTCTGTATAATGGTTAAATAGATGTTATTATATTATACAAGAATCATATACATTAATATGATATCATATATGATCTTTTTATATTTCTTTGTTAATAATATATTAGTATTATCGTCTTTTCGGGTGTTAACGGATTTGTTTTTATTTATATTATTTGTTATGTGAGTCATAATTGTTATGTATGGGATGTATCTTATTCATATCCTGAATGATATCAAGTCTTTAAAAATTATTTTTAATCATCAAATGAAAATTAGTCTTGAATGGATACGATTGGGAATGAATTTAATCGCCATGTGGAGACAGTAATTCGTACGTACGCACGAGCGACAATACCATTCTTTTGATATTAAAATAATATATAATTGGATGGTATATAATATATAAAGAATCATTATCATGTTATATTTATTATTTAAATAAATTACACATCATATTTATAACCATCTAAATAAAAATGTATTGAATAACAATTATACCACGACGTGGAGACGGTAAGCCGTACGTACACAAGTATGGTGACATGTCATTAAAAGGTTGGATAGAATAATTAATTTGTTTGTAACATGTTTATAATAACATCACAATATATAGAAGTTACTGAATTTATTATTTTAGAATGGAAACAACAAAGAAAAAGGAAGTTGAAGAAGAAAGGAACTTGAAAGAGGTGATGAAATATTTACCTCTTCTTTGGGTTCTTCCTTTTAATTTGATCAAAAGGGATACTTAGCTTGGCTTTTTGACTGAAGGAAGGCCTCGAGGATTTAGGGATTACTGTTTAAATGGTTTTTGAGTAGATTTTATCCGAGCCGAACGGCTTTGAAGGTGTGAATTAGAGAGAAGGGGGATTTCCCTTTTATAAGAGGGGTGAGGAGCATCTTAGGAAAGCTAGAAATATTATTTTATAATAAACTAATTTTCAGTTTATAATATCTTGAAAATGGATTATTTAATGTCTAAGGGTGGGATGGTTCTAGAACCACTCATCCAATAGGTTTTAGATTGGTTTGGGTCACTATTTTACCCTTATCTTTTAGATTTAACTCTTAGTTAAATTGTTTGACATTTACCATGTCTCTTTGTATTTTAATATTATATGGTTAATAAACATACTATATACATTCAAGAGAACCCCAAGTGGTTCATTAATTATAAAACTATCATAATATGAGTCCTTTGGACAAACCTTAGATTTTTAGGAATAGAATATCAATTAATAATATAATATTTTTTAAAAACTCTTTTATGTCAATTTTGACACTATTTGGTATTTTTTTTAAATTCATAACAGCATTATTACATCGAAGAACAATCATTTAACCAAACCTAATATGTCATATCAACCTATAAAATTATTTTAGTTCATAAAAAGTATCAAATTAAATTTATTTTTATGTTTATAATATCAATTATTTTAATATTTTATTAATTACCTAATTACTACATCATAATTGTGTGATATATAAATTAAATTATTTAATTTATAAAAAATATAAATAAAATACCATTATGTAGGAAATATTTTTATATTTATAATTAATATTTATAGTCGAATATATCTTATGTATAACCCTATATTAAAAATGTTTTAGTTATTAAACTATGATTTCAACTCTTTTAACTATTCTTTAAATAAAATAATTATAAGTGTCCTAATCTAAACCAAGTGGACTAAATAGGTTAATATATTATTCCTAATGTTCTTTTTGGTTGAATTATACTTATCCAATAGAATTAGGACATGTGTTAGGGTAATAATAATATCATTTTTACCCTTAATTACCCTATTTACTTTTAAACGTGGTAAATAAAAGTAAAATGTTACTATTCACCAAAAATTATTTTTATCTTATTGAACCAAATTTTAATCCTTGATATTAACCGTGTCTCTCAGATTTTTGAAATTCCACTCATAGAAGCAGAAAATTAAGTTTTATGTGAATTTGAAAATTCTCCTACGAGGTGGGTAAAAGACGGTAAAAAGTTCAATAAAATTTTTATATATCTAAAATTATTATAAACCAACCCCAATAAATTACATCGATCTTATATAGGTATTATGTATCTATTTTGACATAAAATAAATTTAAATAAAATAAATAATTATTTATATAAAAATTCAATTTTAAACTATAACTTAGTGTTTTTCACTATTCATCAAAAATTGAATGTTTTCAGAACAATACCAAAAATATACCCTATGCTAATTTCGATATTCCGAATCCAAAAATGAATTCTATTTTGAAAGATAAAATTTATCAAATTTCAAAAAGTTAGTATTAATATTCATAACGTCTAGTTTGATTGGTTGTGGTGTGTTAGAACTCAAAGTTGTGTACAACACACGCTACTATATTATTCAAAGAGAAGCATACCGCAGAAGTTTGGAGTGTTACATTCTCTCCTCCTTCAAATAATTTCATCCTCCAAATTTCTAGAATATTACAACATGAAAAGACTCCGGTGGTTTTTCATCATCTGTTCCTCGGGTTCCCACGTTTCCTTTTCCATCTTTTGGTTTCTACATAGAACTTTTACCAGACGAGTCATCCGATTTCTTTGCACTTTTTCTCTTGTATCAATAATATTGACAGGATCTTCGCAATAAGACAGATCGGGATCCAGTTATAATTCCTCATAAGTGAGTTCATGCATTGGGTCAGGCATGTATTTTGTCAATAGTGATACGTGGAACACATCGTGAACTTTGGAGATACTTGGCAGCATTTCCAAACTGTAAGCTACAACCCCAATTCATTCTAGAATTTCAAAAGGTCCTATGTACCTGGGACACAATTTACATTTCTTACCAAAACGTATAACTCCCTCCATGGAGATACCATCAAGAAAACATGATCTCCTACATGAAATTAGAAATCCTTCCTTCGGTTATCAACATAGCTCTTCAGCCTACTTTGACCTGCTTTGATGTGGTTTTGGATTACCTTCACCTTTTTCCATCGTTTCCTCCACCAATTCTGGGCCTACGAGTTTTCTTTCACCAACATCATCCCAATAGGTTGGTGTGCGACATCTCTTTCCGTATAATGCTTCAAATGGTGCCATCCAAATAATTTAATGTAAGATATTGTTATAGGAAAATTCTACCAGAGGTAAATATTGATCCTACATACCATGAAAGTCATGTGAGAATGATCTCAACATGTCTTCTATGGTTTTAATAGTCTGTTCTTATTGTCCATCAGTTTGGGGGTGGTAGGCAGTGCTCAACTGAAGATCTGTATCTAGGGATTTCTGAAGGCCTTTCTAGAATCTTGATGTAAAACAGGGATCATGGTTAGAAACAATTGATAGTGGTACTCCATTAAGTCTTACATATTCATTAATATACAGTCTTGCTAAACGTTCAAGTGGTAAATCTTCTCTTATAGCATATAAATGTTCTGACTTGGTAAGACGATCAACAATGACCCATATTGAATCGTTCCTTCTAGGAGTCTTTTGTAGTCCCATGACAGAGTCCATCGTAATATTATCCCATTTCCACTTAGGTACAAGAAGAGGTTTCATGACTCTTCCAGGCTGTTGCCTTCCATCTTTCACTTGTTGAAAAACCAAACATCTTGACATAAAATCAGAAATCTCCCTCTTGATGTTGCCCCATAAAAATGTTCCTTGAAATATCTATACATTTTGGTGCTCCCAGGATATATAGAGAAATTGGAACTATGAGCATTATCCAACAATTCCCTTTTTAGATCAAGTATATCTGGAACACAAAGTCTCTTCCCAAATTTCAAAATTCCATTTTCATACACAAATTTACTCAATCTCCCATCATTCACAGCTTTAATCATCATTTGAAATTATTCATCATCAGTATGAGAAATCTTTATTCTTTCTAGTAAAGATGGTTTGGAAACCATTTGAAAAAGTATCGATGTTTCACATTCCATGGTAATTCCCATATAAATCTTCACTAGATCCATGAAAATAGAAACCCTTTCAACTCTCATCTTGTTCAAAACTCCATGATCCTTTCAACGCAATGCATCTGCCACCTTATTTGCATTCCCCGAGTGGTAGTGTATCATGCAATAATAATCCTTGAGTAGTTCAAGCCATCTTTATTGCCTCATGTTGAGTTCTTTCTATGAGAAAATATACTTCAAACTCTTGTGATCAGTATAAATATCACATTTTTCACCATATAGATAGCGTATCCATATCTTCAAAGAAAATATTATAGCTTCTAACTCAAGATCATGGGTAGAATAGTTTTACTCATTAATTTTTAGCTATAATGATGCATAAGAAATAACCATATCAATCTTCATAAGGACACAACCAAGTCCTTTCTTTGAAGCATCACAATAAATAAAAAACCCATCATTCCTCGATGGTAGAGTTAATATAGGATCAATAACTAATCTTCTCTTCAGTTCTTCAAAACATTCTTCACACTCTTTTTTCCAAACAAATTTAACCCCTTTACGTGTGAGCTTTGTTAATGGGTTATCCAACCTAGCAAAATTCTGGAAGAAACGTTAATAATAACCTATTGAACCAATAAAACTATATACCTCAGTTATACTCATCAGTTCTGGCCATTCATGGATTTCTCTTGTCGTAGAAGGATATACAGAGGTTCCATCCTTAGAGACAATATGGCCAAGAAAATAAATCTCCTGAAGCCATAATTCACACTTGCTAAACTTCCCATATAATTCATATCTTCTAAGAGTCTTCAGGATAATACACAAGTGATTTTCATGATATTCGTAGCTTTTGTAGTATAACATGATATCATCAATAAATACCACTATAAAATCATCGATATAGTCATTGAAAACTCTGTTCATTAGATCCATGAAGACAGAGGGTGCATTAGTCAATTCAAAAGGCATTACTGTAAACTAGTAATGCCCGTACCTGGTTCGAAATGTTGTCATCAGAATGTCTTCCTTCTTCACAAACAACTGATGGTATCCATATCGAAGGTCAATATTTGAAAAGTATTGAGCTCCATACAGTTGGTCAAATAAATCATCAATGAGAGGTAGGGGATACTTGTTCTTTATTGTTATAGCATTGATCTCGCGGTAGTTGATACATAACCTCATAGATCCATATTTATTTTTAAAAATGAGGACAAGGGCTCCCAATGTAAAAACACTAGAGTGAATAAATCACTTTTTAATCAATTCCTCTATATTTATCTTTAGTTACACTAATTACACAGTTGCTATTATATAAAGTTTCTTCGATATGGGCCTTGATCCAGGAATTAAATCAATTGAAAACTCAATTTCTCATTCTGGAGGATGTCCAGGTAAATCTTCTGGAAACACATCAACATATTTTTTCTCAATAGTTACATCCTCTATTTGAACATTATTTTCCTCACCCACAGTTATTTCATTATCTTCCTCCCCAATAATTGAATTTAGTTGAGCTACTGGGGGTGGATTAAATAAGAATTAGTTGGGGACGATTCTGCTCTAAATATAAGTTGTTCTTTATCATCGTCATCAATAATAGTATCCTCCTTCTTCTTACAATAAAATTTTACATCATGTTCAGAAAGACAATCCATACCAAGGATTATATAAAATTCAATCATGGGTATGACGATGAGATCATCACATAAAGAGCAATTATATGCCCTAATGGGAACTGATTCACAAAAAATTGTTGCGACGATACTAGCCTTAAGTGTTTTAACTGAAAACTCCCTTATTAAATCAAATTGGAAATATATAATTTTCTTAGGAAAATGGGAAGATATGAAATAATGTGATGATCCAGAATCAAATAAAGCATTTTCTAAACTTGAGGAAACCATTAAATTACCTGCCACCACATCTTTCAGAACTTCTACCTCAGCATTGGTGATCACATAATGTTGTCCTTGACCCCTTGTCCTTTTCTAAGTTAAGTTTCCATGATGATTAGGACATTCATTTGCATAATGTCCCATCTACCTGCTATTTTAGCATTGAATATTGGTAGCTTCTTTCTTCCCCTTTCAATCATGATCTTGGTGGCCTTTTCACCACACTTGTAATAGACTCCCATTCACTTCAAGAAAGTTCTGGGGTTTTTCATACCATATTTAATAGAGGATGGGTATTCAACTTTACCCTTCTTCCCCTTATTTCCATTTCCAGAGTGTTTACTAGATCACTTCTTCTCTTTCTTTGCTTTAAATTTGTAAGACTTAGAGAATTAATTTTCTGTCTCGATAGTAAATGAGGCAATGTCTTCATATGACGAGAAGGATTGTGAGACTAATACTCGATGGAGAAGTGGTTTTAACCCATCCATGAAACGTTCAATATTACTTCTTGGGTTATACATATAATCTACAGTATGCCTCGCTAACCTTGTAAAGTTGGCCTCATACTTTGAGACATTCTCATCCTCCTTTTGCCTCAGACTCACAAATTTCCTTTCCATATCTGCTCGATGGTTATCAGGAAAGTATTTTTATATGAAAAGTTCTTTAAACTACCTCCATTCCATATTTGATACTTCATCACCTTCCTTTTTTTTGAATCAATGACCACCATTTATCAGCATCTCCAGTGAGGTGGTAAACTGCCATGATAACTTTTTCCCTTTCACTACTCTCCAAAGCATGGAATATTTTCTCTAAATAATTTATCCATTGCTGAGATACAAATGGATTTTTACTCCCATTGAATGTTGGTGTTTTTTTCCTAATGAAGCGGTCTAACATTGATCCTCCACATTGTGAATCAGGGTGCTTCATATGGGTAAGGTTATTATTCATAACCTGTGTGAGTTGTCCTAGTTTAGTGATAAGCAGACTTGTACCAGTTGTATCACCATCTCCACTATAATTATCTTGAGCAGGAGGGAAATCCCTACATGGAGTGTGTGAATTGATACGGTTTACATTCCTTCCAGTATGCCCCATTTCTAAACTATGGCATAAACTAGATTAGTTTATGAATCGAAATACATAATTCCAAACCTGTAAAACACTTAACATAAATTGAACAGTTTATGGATATAATCCATAATCATAAAAATGTTTTATTTGTGTAACTATATACTCATAAACCATTCATAATGGTTTGTAATAAAAATGAGAATTATCCTAACCATATCCCCCCAGAGTGTCGTAACCAAGAGTGCAGTAAGGCCCATTGTTGTGCACCAGTTCCCGTTCGAGTCTAGCTCAAGGCGGTGGTTTCGGATTTTACCCCTTGGTACATCTGTGCCAGAGCTGCCTCTACCTGGTCGTATCCAGACAGGGATATATTTCTCAGAAAACTCACAAAATCTCTACAATACCCAAATTCTAGGAAGTTCATATATGCTAATCCTCAAAGTCTCTTTTAGGGCTATGTGCTCTAATCAAAGTTTATGTAAATATAACTTCCAAGGTTTGTACTAAACTTTCTCTGATACCAACTATAACACTCCGACCCCAGTTACCCAGAGTCGGTGCATTATTACATAACATTGGCATGATAACAAAAGATCAATTCTTTAAAGACCGATTAGTTTAGTAGCCTTGGAATCACTAGATACATTCATAAGTCTTACATTACATGATAAAGTGAAAGACTACAACAACATAGTCTCCATATTCCACACTCATATCCCCTCAGAATATCCCTCTAGGTCATTCAAAAAATACTTCTTCACATCCTAGAAAAAACAAAACATTGAATGGAGTGAGCTCAGATGCTTAGTATGGATAACAATATAGCAGAAACTTTCATAAATAGGAATAAACATTTTAGGCAATGTATATCTAAAGAAAAAGCCTTTTAAACTTGAACTACAACATAATATGTAAAAAATAAAAATGAAATAATTCCATTTAATTATTCACATGGATATTCTACTAGTCAAATAATCACATGCAATATCAATAAGCACTTTCATAACGATGGAATGCATAATGACAGATCATCATAACTAGATAGTCAAGGCCTTATGCCAAGACTACAAGTAATATTTTGTCAAGGCCCTGTTCCAAGAGACTAGTTTGTCTCATGAGACCTACCGATGCATTGAGGAGCTATAATGGGCTCCACCCATCACTTACTAAGTCCAATGCATTCCATATATAAACAGGTTTAAACATTACATAAACATTCGTATTAAAACTAGCATAAAAAATGTCAATAATTTATCCATAGACCATGAATCGTGTAAAAATAACACATCCACAGTTAAATATATCAAAAAACCTTCAAAACAATATGGAAGTTTTGTATCATAATAAATCAACTTCAAATAATCTTAAAATCCATCAAAGGATGTTGACATAGATGAAATCAAAACTATTTGAGAGAAATGTATATTTTTTTGAAATCATGTAGAAGTAACATAATTTTAAAATAAAACATTTACATTGAAAATATTATTATAATATTTTAAGGTAATCTTTGATGATTTTATAAGGTGGAAAATAGCCTCACCTACCGTATAAGTTAAAAAGAGACATTTTGACCTTAATTTTTTTCGAAAAGGTTAAAGTGGACCTTGTTTTGAAATCGACGAAAGGATTCCTTTATAAACATCTTATAAAAAGTCAAACAGTGGTATCAATGACTTAACCCATATTCAATAAAATAGTAAGAATTTTTTGAAATACATTTTAAAAAAACATGGATGTAGATGATAAATATGTCCTAGTAGATAATTACGTGTAAACAACCTTGGATAATGAAGAGATTGTGAAATAAACCCTTACATTGTACTTTTCCTTGGTAGAGGGTAGGTTAGCCTCCTGTATAATAGTGAAATAACTATTATTAAATTACACATGAATCATATACATTAATATGATATCATATATGATCTTTTAATATTCCATTGTTAATAGTATCATAATATTATTGTCGTTTCAGGTGTTAACGAATTCGTTTTACATTATATTCTTTATTATGTGAGTCATAATTTTTATGGATGGGATGTATCTTATTCATATCCATAATTATATAAAGTCTTTAAAAATTATTTTTAATCATCAAATGAAATTTATTCTTGAATGGATATGACAGGGAATGAATCGCATCGCTATGTGGAGACGGTAATCCGTACGTACGCACGAGTGACAATATCATTCTTCTGATATTAAAATAATATATAATTGGATTATATATAATATATACTGAATAATTACCATGTTATGTTTATTATTTACATCAATTACACATCATTTTTATACCCATCTAAATAATAATTCATTGAATTACAATTATACCACGATGTGGAGATGGTAATCCGTACGTACGCACGTATGGTGACATGTCATTAAAAGAATGGATAGAAAAATTAATTTTGTTGTAAAATGTTTATAATAACATCATAGTATATAGAATATACTGTATTTATTATTTTATAATAGAAATAATGAAGAAAAAAGAAGTGCCAGAAGAAAGTAACTTGAAAGAGGTGATGAAATATTTACCTCTTCTTCGGGATCTTCCTTTTAATTTGATCAAATGGGGTCCACAGGTTGTCTTTATGACTAAAGGAAGGCCTCTAGGATGAAGGGAGGACAGTTTTGAGGGTAATTGGTTAGATGTTGGCAGATCCAAATGGCTTTGATGGTGTGAATTAGAGAGAAGGGGGACTGCCCTTTTATAAGATGGGTGAGGGGCACCTTAGGAAAAGCTAGAAATATTATTTTATAATAAACTCATTTTTGGTTTTTAATGGCTCAAAAATAGATTATTTAAAGTATAATGTGATGATGGGTCGAAAACAAATCAACCAATAGGTTTTAGAATGGTTTGGGTCACTATTTTACCCTTATTTTTTAGATTTAACTCTTAGTTAAATAGTTTGACATTTACCATGTCTCTTTTTATTTTTAAATTATATGGTTAGTAAACATACTATATACTTCCAAGAGAACCCCAAGTGATTAATTAATGATACACCTGTCATTATATAAGTCTTTTGGATGAAACTTATATTTTTAGGAATAGAATATCAATTAATAATAGAATATATTTTTTAAAAACTCTTTTATGTCAATTTTGACACTATTTGGTATTTTGCTTTTGCGAAATTCATAACAACATTATTACTTTTATCAAAATTCATTTAACTGACCATAATATGTCATATTAATCTAAAAAATTATCATAATTCATAAAAAGTCTCAAATTACATTTATTTGGATATTAATAATATAAAATATTTTAATATTTAATTAATTAGGTATTTACTAAATCACCATCATGTCATAAATAAGTTAAATTATTTAATGTCTAAAAATATAAATAAAATACAATTATGTACGAAATATTTTTACCTTTCAAATGAATATTTATAGTCGAATTTATCTTATTTATAACCCTATATTAAAAATGTTTTAGTTATTAAACTTTGATTTTAACTCTTTTAACCCTTCTTTAAATAAAATAATAATAAGTGTCCTAATCTAAACCAAGTGGACCAAAGAGGTTCATATTTTATTTCTAAGGTTTTTTGGTTGAATTATACTTATCCAATAGAATTAGGACATGTGTTAGGGTAATAATAAAATCAATGTTACCGTTAATTACCCTATTTACTTTTAACCGTTGTAAATAAAAGTAAAAAGTTACTATTCGCCAAAAAATTATTTTTATCTTATTGAACCACATTTTACTCCTAGATATTAACCGTGTCTCTCGGAGTTTCGAAATTCCCCTCACAGAAGAGGTAAAAGTAAGTTTTAAGTTAATTTTAAATTCTTCTAGGAGGTGCGTAAGAGACGGTGAAAAGTTCAATAAAAGTTTTATATAACTAAAATTATTATAAACTGACACAATGAATTACATTTAACTTATATCGGTATTGTGTATCTATTTTGACCTAAAATAAATTTAAATTAAATAAATAATTATTTAAATAAAAATTCAGTTTTAAACTATAACTTAGTGTTTTTCACTATTCATCAAAAATTGAATGTTTTCAGAAAAATACCAAAAATTAACCCTAAGCTAATTTTGATATTCTGAATACAAAAATGAAGTCAATTTTAAAAGGAAAAATTTATAAAATTTCAAAAAGTGGGTATTACTAGTCATAATTGCTAGTTTTATTGGTTGTGGTGTGTTAGAACTCAAAGTTGTGTACAACACACGCTACTGTATTATTCAAAGAGAAGCGTACCATGGAAGCTTGGGGTGTTACAGTGCACATACATTACAATTATGTAATTCCATTTATTGGAAATTAAATTAGATAAAACTAATTTTATAATTATAATAAGTAGGATCTAATTGGTAATTAGGAACCTTTTATTTTTAGACAATATGAAAATTATTTATGGGATAATTTATCAACACGGTAAATGGTAAATTGGGTTAATATGGATTCAAAATATGTGATCAGACCATAATTTTTCTTACTAATTCATATTGGTTGAATGAAATTATAACATTAATACCTGATGTTATAAATTGAGTTATTTAATAGAATACTTTCCCACAAAATGACTTATATATAATCTAAAATAATGGATATGAAAACATGTAAATCTCTTAGATTTAAATGTCACTTATGTGTTATAAAAAATAAAAAAATTACTTATGATGGAATATTAATAGTAATTTTATTTTTAATTAAATAATTTTCATGATGGTAATAAATTTTTACTTTTTTCAAATTAAATAATTACCTTAAATATTTAAACAATGGTAATTCAGAATTATTCAATTAATGGTAAAATAAAATAAATGATATTAAAAATATCAAAAGAATTATAATTTGAGATAATTAATGTAATATAAAAATTATATATATGAATATGAAATTATGGATATATTTTAATTTAATTTACTCTCATTATAGATCTTTTATTGATTTCATTAAAGGTAATGAAATGATTAGTGTCAAAATTGACAATAATGAAATTTTATCAAACAATTTTTTAAAATTCTCTAAAAATCATAAATATCTTGAAAGAATACAAAGTAACTAGGATGTGGTCTAAAATTTAAATAACATCACATTTAATGTCCAATTTTCCCATATATCTACAAATTACATCCTTCTTATATTGAAAAAGTTGTTCCCATAGTTAAAATTAAAACAGGTTAAGTAAGGTTTAATCGAAATGATAAAGTTGAACATTTCAAAAATAAATTTCTAAAATATATATTTTTTTGGAATTGAAACCCAATATCATATTATTTTATAATTACCTAAATTTGGTGGTATTTTTATTTATATTTAAATTATTAAAATTTAATATTTTAATAGATTCTAAAAGTTCCCCTCAACTAAATTAAAAAAGGAACTTCTTTCTTCCCTTCATTACACTACATTTAGAAATGCAGTTTTACCATCATATAAAAATTTATATTATAAAATTTCAGTAGTCACATTCTTGTGGCTTTTTTATTCTCAAAAGACAAACTATAAAGAGCTTAATAAGATATTGAATGGAGTTATTTATAAAAATAGGTAGTCTACTTAAAGCGATCACTTTCTTTTATAAAATTTTACCTCATATAAATTTTTGATAGTAATAATAACATAATTTTTTTAGTATCATAAATATTATTAAACTTTATTTTAATTATGAAAGAAATATTATACACCCTTACTCCTATAAATAAAAAGTGAAAGTATCCCTTTTGTGCATGTACGACTTACTGTCTAAATGTAATGATACAATTCAATTTCTATCACTGTATTTTATTTAAAGGAGTTATGATGGGTTAAATGTTCATATATGACACGTATATCATTATTATAATTACAAAGTATAATACTATTTATATTTACTTATTATCCGAACTTTTGAGAATCGATATTATCACCTGTACGTTTGTATGGACTACTATCTCCATGATGCGATGTGATTTAGTTTTAATTTATATGTCACATAAATGGTAATAAGAAATACTTTTATGAATATATATTATATATATTATATATTAATAATTTTTTAAAGGTTAATTATTATATACTTTTCTTTTATTTTATCATTCAAAAAATGGAAATAGTTTTCATGTGTACGTATGACCTACAGTCTCCATGAACTGTCTACATCATTTCTCTATATATATATTTTATGAATTATTATAGATATGAATATAATGAATATATATTATTATTATATCATTATTAACACTATGGAAATTATGGGACTATGATCAATGTATAAATATTGAAACTATCAAATAGAAACTATATTAGAAAATGAAGTTGTTATCACCCAGAACAATGATTTTAATAAAAAACCATTTAAAAATGGGTGATAATATTTTAGAAA
Source organism: Viscum album (assembly GCA_963277665.1). Lineage (NCBI taxonomy): Eukaryota > Viridiplantae > Streptophyta > Magnoliopsida > Santalales > Viscaceae > Viscum > Viscum album. Next base: position 1,512,611,351 of record OY728134.1, on the reverse strand, counting down.
TAAATAATTCATGTAATAATGAATATTAATACGGTTTTGGAATACAAGTATCATAAATACGTGTTTATTTTAAGTAATTATTTAAAATGAATGATGAAAAAAATGACATGAGGTAAGAGTTTGTTTCACAATCTCATCATTATTTAGAATTGTTTATGTTTATTTCTCCACTAGGTAATATATCTCTTCCATGTTCACATAATCTAAAAATACTTTCAAAAAGGTCATTACTACTCTATTATAATTTCTTAAAATCATTTTTACCCATCTTTTTACCTTTCAAAAATTAGATTAAAAGGAATCTTTTTGTTGTTTTCCAATTGAGGCACTTTCTGACTTTTCTAAACAAAAAATAATGAAGGATTGTTTTTTTAACTTATATGAAATGAGGTTATTTTACAACAATATTAAAACCTCAATTCATTTATTCTTCTATTATATGTTTACATGTTTATTTTAAAATAAATTTTTATATAACAAATGTTTGAACAGTTTTAAAAAAATAGTTATTTAAAAATGTAAAGGTTATTTTTATAAATAATTATTCCATCTGATATTTAAAAATTATTTTTCCATATATGAAGATATCCATTAATGTTAATTATTCTTTTCTGAAGATATGATCCAAGGATACCATTTTAATAATTTCACTCTATGGTTTATGTTTATGATGAAAATATGTTTATGAAACCCTATTCGTTTCTACAGGTTATGCTATGATGAAATGTTTATGAACCAAAATTCTTTTCACGTGTTTTGGTTTGATGAATTATTTATTATCTTGTGGAACACATATGTATTATTTTAATTAATTTTGGTGTGGTACATATATCTCTGTCTAATTCATTGGGTACATATTGATATCTCATGGGTTAAACAAGACCAGAATGGGGATGTAACCTAGTTTAGTATGGGACATTGTAAAAAAATGGTAGTTTTGGGAGTGAACCTTAACTATAATGATGGTTTGGGGAGTGGACCCATTCTATTGTTATAGTCTTGGAAAATATTCATGACTAATAAGGAAATAATTTTATATTATTATGTGTATTCCAATCTTCCATGTCTTAATGCTAATTTAATTCTATCATTGATCATGTTCCTTTATGATTGAAGCCTTATGACCAGTCAGGATTTATCTTATTATGAAATATTATGATCATTTATATGAATGGTATAATTTTCAAATGTGTTTTTCACGTTCTTATTCAACTATTCTCATTTTATTTTTATTTAATCAATTAAATCTACCTTTTTAACACTTACTAATCATCAAATCTCACCATTTTATTATGTTTCCTTTTCTTAAGATCGGAATAATGATATTAATTATGATATTCTAAAAGGGTTATTGTTATAAATATATTAGTTGGATAATACATTGATATTTTATGAAGAAATTTTTTATATATCAAATTTTCCCATGTCACTATACCTTTATGAACCTTAGGCATGTGTTTATGTATTTTAATGAATATATATATAAATATGTATTACCTGTGAATGAAAATATTTGGTTTTTATATGAGTCATCTGAATGATCAAGTGAAAGGTATTATTATAAGAAAACATGGTTATAGGAAGGTCGTGATTCCAAACACCTTTTCAATCCATAGAATAAGATATCAGAGTATCTTATAGGTTTTCAATGGTTATCTCAAACTAACCATCTTTCTGAGGAAGATATGTTGCACTAAAACTAAATTCTGTATGATGATCACACTTAAGACTTTTTTAGAATTTCAATGAAAACCTTATTTTCTGATTAGTTACAATAGAATGTAGTAGTCTATAAAAACTTACCACTTTTTTAATATATATTCCAGAAGGATGATAAAAAGTAAAATCTCTCTAATAGTAATAAATTGTGAGGAATGTTTTGGTTGATTGAATATAACCCACATATCATTATGAACTTTATATGTTTTGAGGAGTCCATCGACAAAGTACACTGTGATGTTTTCCCATTTCCATTCCATTATGGGTAATGGATGTAATATACCCTTATACATTTTTCACTTATCCTTAACTTGATAACATACTAAGAATCAAGATACATAATCTGAAATCTCTCTCTTCATACTATCCTATCATAAATACTCTATTAGATCAATATTCATCTTCTAACTTCTATGATTAATTGAGAATGATGAACTATGAACTTCATCCAATAGATTCTTATTAAACTACAGTATGGATGAAACATATGCACAATTCTTGAACCATATCACTCCATCATGATCAAGGTTTAATTCAGGATCTTTCATCACAGTCCTCTATAGATCTATATCATTATTTTGTGCCTATTTAACCTTAACATTTATAGATAGTTGAATAGCCATTTGATAAAGATAACATTTACCCCCTTCATTCAAGATTTCCATATCAATCATTTGAAAATAATAAAATATAGTATTTTTTTTGGACCTCCTAATGAATAATATATCAATATATATTTTACAAAAAGAATCGAACATCTTATTATAATTTATATTAGGGTAATGTAATGGGAATGGAAATTTAAATCGTCTTAGACCATCTTCTATGGCATATATTGAACACCTTCTGAGTGAATATATAAATTAAAATTTTATTATTAATATATATAAGTCAAAAAATTATCTATAAATATAATTAAACTATATATATGATGAAAAAATTACCAAATATAACTCCAAATCATGAATTAGGTAATTTATCTAATGAACTATCCATTTTCATGCATTATAATCTACCACCATATCATTTTTTCATGAGAATTAATTCTAATGACTCCGTTGATGCATCACCAAAGACCATAAGCCATTATCTTATATAGATGAATCTAAGAACAAGTGTAGTGACTAAAATACTCTTTATTTCTTGGAAAACCACACATTTATATGTCTAATGGAACTTGGATCCCTTCTGAGTTAACATGGTTATTAGATTATATAGGCATGAAAACTTCTCCTAAAAACATTGATAATATCCATACAAACAAAGAAAACTTTGGATCTTAGTCTTAGTGGTTTATCTATTCCATTGTTAAATAACTTTAATCATTTATAGATCCACTGACACACCCTTTTAGAAGATTATATAACACAAAAATAAAACTTTTTATATCGAAAACTCACATTTTTTAATTTTTCATACCATATTTACATTATTAGGGTATTTCTTATGATCCCCCTGTGGTATCATATTCATATTATCTCGTTGAATATAAAATAATATCATATATAAGGACTGTCATAACCTAATCAATGGAAACTCTAAATACTATATTAATCAAATCTATAAAGATGACGAGGGAATTAGTAATACCAAATAGAATCACTATATATTCATAGTCTTCACACCTTTTATGGAATGTTCTCTTAGGTATATCTTCCTTCTTGATCCTAAATTTATGATAACCATATTGAAGGGAAATATTTAAAAATTATTGAACTCTACACAGTTGCCCCAACCTGCCATCAATATGGTGTAGAGGATACTTGATCATGAATAAGATCTTGTTCAGTTTTCAAAAATCAATATAGAGAAGCAAGGATCCATATTTATTCATAATGAAAAGGATAGATACACCCCAAGGAGACACACTTGGATGAATAAATAAATTTTCAAGATTCTCATGGATTTTCTTCTTTAATTCCTAGAACTTAATCACGGCTATTCGATATGGAGTATTTGAAATAGGTGTATCACCTGGAATAAGTTAAACTGATAAATAAACTTCATGGTTCAATGGAAGACTAGGAAAAAATTACATAAATACAATAACAATATCTCCTAAAATAAGAAAATAATTTATATCAAGTTTCTCCCCAACTAAATCAGATAAATATCCCTTTTTAATAGGAATCATGAGCCATACAACGGATGTTATTTCCAATTCAATTTCATATTTATCATCTCAATAATAAATGATCATAGTTCAGGTAAAAATATCATATGTGACTCACCTTCCTCGGCATTGGATATGGGAATTATGTTGAGAAAGTAAATTCATTCCCACTATACAATCAAATTAAACCATACTGATAATAAAAATATTTTCATAAATCACCTTCATAAAACTATGAGTAAGATAATAATCATAAACTTGAGATGAAATCATTATACAATTAGGGTTTTTTATTTCTAATTAAACTTACAATCATTTAGTGTATTAATTATCATTAATTAATACATTTTATGATATACAATAATTCATATAACTAATCTCCAATAGGGTACATAAATATGTGAGAATACATATTACTAACACAACAACATCATTTGATTCAAATCAATAGAGATAGTTTATAATGAAAATTTTAATTAACCCATGAACAATCCCCACGACTCTCAAACCAGGTGAATAGAAAGTGAATACTCACCATTGGAAACAAACATGGATGATATTTACTCGACTAAATATATTCAAGGTGATTACCCCTAGATGCATATATTCAAAAACCATATCCACTTTTAGTAACCATGTAGGGATGTTTTTCTAGGAAATCACCCCCTTTGTTTATCATTAGATATGAAAATCTTTTATTATAAGGATTATCCTAAGGGTTCTTAATAAATTGTTCTCATAATAGTTTTTAATGGTAACCAAAAATTACTTTTATACCAACTAAATGAACCTATATTTTATATACATTGATATTAAATCTTATTAGGTAAATATCCATAATATAACATAACAAACCATTCTATAATTTTATAGGTCTCATGTTTTTAGAATCTTGGATAGTTCAAATACTATATAAAAAATTAACTATATCACCCCCTTATGTTTTTCAATACTAGAACCCTTATTATAAATATAATATATAATAATATTCTTTATAAAAAAGTTAAGGGAAACCTAATAAAGGCTCAGCTCATATTATTAGTAACAGTAATCAATGGAGATATCAAGGATCACTGAAATATAAAATGGTAATATAGGTATGAGAATATGAGCGTAACATTTTAAAAATAATCCCAACATAACAAAGATAATAATCTTGATTCATGTAATATTTAATGATATTTAATATGAGATGAATCATAAATAAATCAATGAATATTATCCATTTGAGAATACCATTAGAATAAGACTTAGTTGTGAAGGGTCATTGGAAATACTATCAGAGTTGATTGGGTTCACTCAATATTCATCATAATTGTAATTTTTTATGCCCAAGAATATCATTGTGGATAGATCCATTATGGAAAAAGGTTCACTCCTCTTTCTATTCCTATTTATCTAATGATATATTCATCATTACCCAATTTATTTTTGGGATATATAATTTTTTCCCATCCATCACACAAAGAAAATTATATAGATGTTTAAGACAAGATCTTAAAGCATTAAACATATCATAGTCTATGAAAATAAATGTACACCATAAACATTTGGAATAACCTATAAAAGGTAAAAAAAAGTTTTATAATCACTTCATAAATTCATCATATCATATCCCATGTAAAAGGAACGAGTTTCATAAACCTATTACCCCCATAATAATAAACACCTAGTGAACGAATAATGATAGCATCTGGGGATCATATCTAGTGTAAATAACAAATAGATTCAATGGTTGTTGTATTTAATGAATCTAAATTCTATTAAATTATCGTTATTATATTATTGATGAAAATAACCTTTCCACTATGAAAATTACTTTTTAAAAAGAAAACCTAATAAAATATTTTTTTGAAAATAATATTTGAAACAAATATTGTAGGATTAAAATATTTCAGTATTCATGACACTGGTAAATTCTATTCATACCATATAATTTATTATAATATGTTCCTATCACACCTTTTTATGAAATTAAATAAGTAACTCATTTAGAAAACAACAAGAAGATTCTGTTTAAATTTTTTAAATGTAAAACAATGTTAAAAATGACATTAAATTATCATAGTATAATATTAAAAACATTCCAAAAATATTTTTTAGAAAACATGTATATAGATGAAAAATTATTTCTGACTGAAGAGATATATAAATCGATTTCACTTAAAAATGTTCATTCGGTCTCCTCAGTACTTAATGATAACAAAATGAAAGGATTAGATATATTATCCATAAGTAAATGTATGATAATACAATTCATGGAATTATTGAGGTATAGAAAATAAAAGCTCATCATCAAAACATAACCTTAAGTAATCCCAATAAACAGTTAGATTATAACATAAAAATCTTTCCTCAGATTTGAATTCCATCATAAATGTCTGAGCCTACTGTATAATTAATATTTACTTAATTTAAATATATTATAGAACCATTATCCCATATATTATATCATATATTATTACTTATAACTATACTTCATATATTTGTTAACAATTCTTAATTACTGTTATGAGTTATAACTACATCATATTTCATGTATGTTTTAGAATGGCTGTTTCAGTCCTTGTACATTGATAATTGTTCTATCATCTATAGAATTTTTATCTTGATGTAAATATGATACATATTAAATATATATTTATTTTTTGTAATAAAAAATGTTATATATATATAAATGAATTACACTATTGTTGAATATGGTATACCATACGTACACATGAACATTGATTTCATTTTCAGAAGGATGGAATAAAAGAAAGGTAAATTGTAATCCAGAATTATAGAATCATTATTATATCATATATACAATATATATTAAACAAATAATTCTCTAATTCCATCTATATAAAATTTAAATTAAAATGAATCGCATTGCTTCGCAAAGGAGGTAATCCACACATCCACATGAGCGATGTTATCAGTTTCTAATAGATTAGATTGTAAGAATGTTGAAGTGATATTATAATTTAAAAAGTATAAATATTTAATAAATAACATAAATATATAATAAATACATCATTATATCTAGCCATGGGATGTGGTGATGGAAAATGAATTACATTGGTTCGTGAGGTGGTTGTCTTCAATACACATAATCAAAAATTCCATTTCTCATCTGATTGAAGAGGAGATGAATATAATATAAACTATAAACATAATAAAATATAAATATGTTTAATATATTCATTTTATTATTATTTTCAATGTTTAAGATTATTTTACAGAGGTAAAATAAGAAATCATATGAGAATGAAAGGTTAAGAACTCTACCACTTATTTGGAAAACCTATTCAGGTTTTCACAAAAAGCCTTCGCATGAGGGTTTGATAATCAATAAATGGAGTATCAAAATTGGGAAGTGAGGAAGATATTTTTTTAGGGAATTGATGAACGAGAAGTAATTTTAAGTGTGAATAAAAGATAAGTGGAGGTGACTTTTTATAATTGATGGGAGGATAACTTTTCGAATTTCCTAAAAAATTAAAATATAAAATGTTCTTTCTCATCAAAAATGATTTTTAAGGGATAGAGATGAAAATATATAGAAGTATTTGATTGAAATACATTTAAAAAAATTTGATCCGATTTATGTGGGGTTTTAACCCTATTTATTCGTTTAACACCGTAGTTAATATATTTTATCCTTCACTATAATAAAAACTATTTTAATATTAAATTTGTATGAATATTATCATAAATGTGAAAAAGGCTCATAAATGGACCATGGTTGATATGTTTAACCATATTCCCATTACAATATTTAATATAATATTTTTATGAATTTTAAATCTTCTAATAAAATATTATTTATCATAAAATATCATTAATTTCAATTTCAAAATAATTAATTTAATTTGACTTTAAAAAAAGGAAATAATGTAATTAGAAGAGAATCATTTATTAAATATCTAACCATTTATTTTTATCTAAAAAATCCGAGAACATAAAAATTCATTCACCTTATAATACGTTTAAAATCATTTATTTTATTTTCTTATTAATTGAATAAATAATTTTTCATCATTGCATAAGAATTTAAGTTAATTATTTCACTACTAAAAATTAAAAATATGTTACCACCATTAAAATAATTTCATTATGTAAAAAATAACCATTATTATTCTTTGAAAATTTTCATTTTTCCATTTTGAACACATAATTTAATTTCAAAATCAAGAGAGTGAAATTTTTTACTTTTTCATTAATTAAAATATTATGTTTCCCACCTTCATGGAAAGGTATATCATAAAAAAATAAATATAAATAACATGTATAAAAGGGACGAAATAGATTCCTTCAATAATATTAATGATAAAAAATGGTGGCCTTATCACTTATTTTTAACCTGAGTTAACCCCAAATGCCCTTGTTGCTGAGGTGATAAATTTTTAAACCTTTTACTATTTACTATGACAAAAAAATAAGTTGAACATTTTAAATATTATTATTTTTTATAATTAATAATATGGAGCACATTTTACACAATTTATTCTATATAAGTGGTAGAGATGTATTTTATATGTATCACAGAAATTGTGACGGAAAAAGTTATTTAAAAAATGAATTTTTAGGTGAAAAGGTTTTATATACCAAGATCACATATAATGTTTATTGATATGTAATTAATTTTATTTTTTATCTAAATGATTATTATATTATTTTTTAATCAAATTCAAAATATTATGAATAATATTTAATTAATGAAAATGAATTTTATGAAAACATTATTTCACACAATTAATAAAAAATCAATAGGTTTTATAAAACATTCAAAATATACCTCTAATATAATTTGGAAATGCTAATTCCAAAAATAATGTTTATTTTTTATAAAATACAACTAGTGGAATAATTTAACTATATTGTTTTAACACAAAATGCATTAAAAACCATTTTAAGGAAAATGAAAATTTTTTAATCATGTAAAGACTTTACAAATAATATATATATTCATTATCTAAAACCGTTATACATGTTTTTTGAATGGGGATATTCTTATTCACACCACAAATTTAACATCTAGTTATATCGATCAGTTTAGATAATAATATATATTTTGTATATGTTGGTTCATTTAAACTTGGGGTTGTGTGTAACTAAAGCTACCACTAAAATAAATTTTACTAAACTAATTTATAAAATATTAGGGTGTTACATTCCTCAGGTAATATGATATAAACTCAAGAATTTTATGGTTATCATAATTAAAATTATTTTCCTACAACTTAGCCATAATGTTGTTTAAAAATACATTCCAACAAAAATGACCAAAAAATATAACAAAAAACAACATAGATTCACCCCCTACACCTAAAACATGAATTGAACATAATGAATTCCATGTATGATATCTGAAGTAAGCACTAATATTATATATGAAGTTGTCAATGTAATGAGATTAAAAGAGATAACTATATGGAATTTATTTCAACAGATAATGTTTTTGAGATATCCTCTACTCATTAAAGGACCTATAATGAAAAAATGTAAACACAAACTATATATAGATAATCTTGTGAAAAACATCCAAGGGGTAAAATATTTATTTTACATGGATGGATGTATAATTGGTTTACCACTTATCATATAGTGGATGTGGTTTTCTGAGAGAAAACTGCCACATATTCTTTCCTCTAAGGGAATGAATAAACAATAGGTAAGGACACATGGGAGCTCTTAATTAATAAAATTTAAAAAACCTATTTTAAAAATAAAAACTAATTCAAAAATATAAGAATTAAATTTAATATAAATAATTAAATTCGTGGAAAAAATAGAGATTAATAAAATATAATTGACCACTACCTATTCAATAAATCTCAAACCATTATTGTTAATGAAATTCATGAGTCAAAAATATGACTCAACATGTGCCTATTCAATATCTTTTTTACCCGCTTTGATAAAAGAATCATATTATTATAAATAAATGTATAAAAATAGGTATTTTTGGATTTAATAAGCTCATAATAAAAGATTAATACAAACTTACCACATAATTAATCATCTATTTGAATATATTCAACTTACTCTTATCTATGAAAAAATAATTCTCATGGGTGTATTTTCAAGATAGGAGGAAGGTAGTCATCCTTTTATAACATCCCTTCATAGTTGAAAACCATAAAACTGGATTCATCTATGGAAAGAAAAAGAGTATATTTAGATAGATCAACCTATTAATTCATATATAAATAATTAGAAATATTATTGAAATAAAATAATCCTAATAATTATTCACAACTAATTGATCTTCAAAAAAAATATTTAACTTATTCAAATTAAACAAGACCCCTATCCTCCAAACAACTAATTTTTATTAATATATTGACATTGGAATTCAATCCTAGAATTAATGGGTGTATCGTAATGAAAATTGGGAAACTCTATAATTTCATCATATTCTTATTCATCTTCTAATTCTTAGAGATGACGTACTTCCATTCTCATTTGATACCCTTAAATTATAATTACAAATTGTTTATATAATTTCACTACATAATTAAAAAAAATTATATTTAGTAGAAATTACTTGTCACTACATTTGGGTTCCCTAGTCTATATGATTGCAGTAGCCATGAAATTATCTATAACTTCTTATATAATTTCATAGACCTATTAGGGATGATTCAAATAGTGATTAAGATCCATCATCGGAAGATCTTAGATAATTTTCAGGAAGTGGATGCAATCCTTTTCAACCTATTTAATATAAGTAATGTATGAAATCCATTATTCTATGGAGATACACTCAAAGTGGTGTGATATTGATATGGAATATTCATTCCACCTAGAGACTCATCTTCTTGGTCTTCTAATTCCTGAAATTTGTCCACCCAGATTATCACATGATATTTTCATGGGATGGACTATGTCATCATAGAGGTACTCCTACCCTAATCCATTCACCATCTGTTAGTTCATGTGATTTGTAGGTGATATACGATATTGTTTCCTCAAATATGAGATATTTATAGTAATGATACTCACATATGATTGAGGATTATCAACTGAAGATCAAGAAAACACCCTAAATTGTGTGATTCTCCCTATACATTATAATGTGTCTGAATCCTTACGCTAGGTTCATTGTAGTTGGAATTTGGATTATAATGGAGAACAAGAAACCCATCATCATGTTATCATATATTAAAATTCATGGAAATAAATTTTATTATTTATTTATCATGTCAGGTTCACCATTCAATTATTAATGCACCCCCATGCGAAAGATGTTTTGAGATTATTCAGAATTTTTTTCCAAAGAATAGAGATCACTAAAAATTCAAAAAAAAGGGATGTACATTGGATAAGATGATGGGATATTAATAAACCCACATTGGGCCTTGATTCATAATAAAGGGATATTTTGAAGATATATTTAATTTCATGAATCCTTTGATATAAAAATATTTGTTACCCTTAAGAAATTGATATACTTAAAACATGCATTTGAAAGAAATGTATTGGGAATTATGTTGTCTCTTATTTGATACAAGTAATTACGAACTCTATATTTTTTACCCTTATGGAGTCTAACAATATAATCCATCACTATATAGGGGCATTTGAGCTACAATAAAAAAATGATGTGTGGTATTTTATAGATTTAATTGAGAAAAAATGGGGCATCTTCTGTATTCATATAAAGGGAATCAGAACACAAATAGTTTAGTGCTACTTAACTTGAAACTTTGTTTCATTTAAGTCTATGTGACATGGGTCATAATGGTTCATTTTAGGGTCATGTATCCATGATAATTTCTAATAATTCTAAGGTCATGAACAATGGACTAATAGGTGAAAGGTACCTAGTAATGGTTAGAGTGGGTCTTATGTATAATATTCAAATTATTGTTCAAACACTTTGTTAGTAATTAGAATATATGGAATGCATCGGGATTAAACATGTAAATATGATACATTATCTTTATCACATTAGGAAAAGAAGAAATTTATTAATCTTCACATAATGAAAATAGATAAGGATTATCAAATGCTCATCACACAAGGAATGATGGGTGATATTATGCACCTCACATAAGTAATCTTATAATAAAAATGTAATATGATTGGTTTCTTATGATTGTAACATAATAAGTATATTCAAGGATGGGAGATACTACTTCTTTATGGGGATACGTAATATTAATTATTATAGGATGAAATCTTAGGGAGGTTTCCTACACATCCTACAAGAGAAAGAATAAAAACATATATAGTTAATGTTCCATAGAATAATGTCATGTGAAAGGACCGTTTGAAGTAGATTTACCTAATAAAATAAGAACTATATCTCATGTCAATAGTATTTATTTATGTAATAAATAGAAACAAAAATACGGAAAGAGAATGAAAATAAAAACAAATCAAGGAGGTCTAAAATAGTGTAAGCCGAGGGAATCCCCTCTCAGAAGTTCCTATCCCTCAGCCATGAGAGTATTCTTACCCTCAGGGCCCAAAAAGACTGAATTGTGGGATGTAATGAAGGATATATGATCATCCACTTTGTTACCCTCGCACTATGTGTGAACCACCATGATATTTCTACACATGAGGCCTTTGCATTTTCGGATAGTATATGATATAGACCAAGGAATATTATCAGTTCCATGAACGAGCCTTAAAGAGGACCATGAAGTATGTTTCCACTTCATCAATGAGGATATTTTGTTGGCAGCACAACCTAAGGCCAAAAAGCATGGCTGAAGCCTCTCCCTGGAGTGAATTATCACTTCCATAATGAGCAGTGAACAACAGGATGACCGAGCCACTGGAGTCTCAGGAAACACCTCCACCCCACAAGCTACCATATCTAGAAGAGCCATCAGTATTCAGTTTTAGGACCATGGAGGGAGGCCTCTAGCAGACCCAATGACCTGGTCTAGCATTGAGAGGACCAGTGGCACCCATATGTCTTGGCTGGAGAGGACTGAGAATGGGGGACTGTCTCAACCAATCATTAGTTCTGAGAAAATCCATGAGTAGGCATCGGGTTTTGATGATAATAAATATTCATAACATATAAGCTCCCTCATATGTGGCTCTGTTTTAAGCATTCCAAATGCCCAAAAAACCTGGCAGTTAACACCACAGCTCATGCTTTCCTCTCCAAGCTCTGTTCAGGCGATCCCTGGAACCAGTGGTCCATGAAATAATCCACATAATGTGATTAGACATTGTAGGAAGTAAAGCCACCGAAGAAAGTCGACACTGCATGATCCCAGACCCCTTTAAAGAAAAGATGGAAGACACTCTCCTCCTTATCATGGCAGCACAAACATCTGGAAATCGAGGGTATACCCAACTTTTTGATGTTATCATCAGTCAGCACCGCACCGTTCCTGATATGCTAAGAGAGAATGTTGAACTTGGAGGGAACTTTTTTACACCACATGGTTTCATGTCGTGGGTCATAGCTATCATGTGAAGCCAGAATTTCACGAAAAGCTTTGGTGGAGAAGATCCATAAAGCAGAGGGAGTAAGAAAACACTGATCACGCCCCATGTTCATATCAACATTCATATAGGTTTCCATATGTTCAATGTTAAACACTGCCTTGATAAATGAAGGGAACCTACTGGCCTACCTGAAGGTTATATGAGGGGCCAGATAGGTAGGAAATCCAAGGATGGAACCGGCCCAATTATGGTTCCAAAAGGAGAGGTCCCCATTACTAATAATCCAGCAAGATAGTTTTCAGAGGGGGGGAAGGAAGTCATCAATCATAGACCAAAGTGGGGAGTTGTGACTATGCCTAATAACAGTAAATTCACTGCATCTATAGTGCATCATCCTGCCCCACACGGACCGACCCTCAAGAGTATCCTAGGCCAGTTTGGCATGCATGCACTGGATTGTTTCATGCAGGTTACTGACATCAATACCTCCATTAGATATTGGTTGTTCCATTCTTTTCCAAGAGACCCAATGTCGTTTTCCTTCAGAGAGAGAATCCCAAAGAAAACCTGTAAGAATTCTATCAATAGAGGCAATGACTCCCTTTAGAACTCTGATGGAAGCCATCACATGAACATGAATGGATGACAACACACTGTTAATGAGAGTGATCATGCCTCCAAAGGATAAGAATATGTTTTTCCAATGAAGAATTCTGCTTGTGATCTTATGCACAATATAGTCAAAGTCGTGGATGTGAAGATGTTGGGGGAGAAATGGGTACACCAAGGTATTAAAGAGGAAAATTACCACTTTTCATGTCCAGACTAATGCCTAAAGAGGGCACACATCTTGATCCACATCTATTGGAGATGAAAAAGTTACTCTTGGAGCAGTTGATGAGTTGACCACTCCAATGGAAATACTCATTTATCACCTTATTGAAGCTACAAACAGACCTGCTGCTGCCATTCAGGAAAACCAATGTGTCAACAGCAAACATGAGGTGAGTCATGCTGGAGGGGATTGAACAACTCTAGTAAGGAATAATATGACAATGGTAATTAAAGAAAACCATCATGAGAATCCTGACATAAATAATCTGAGGAACCCATTAGAAGAATTTCATGACATAGAATTTAAGAAAACGAAGAGAAGAATCATGACACATGTAATTAAATGAAACAAAGAGGAGAATCTAAAATTAATGAATGTGTGGAGTCTAAGAGAAGCATCTCAACTAAATGAATTTATGTAATCCAATTGTAGTATCTTTATTCATGGAATTGATGTGGGTATTATTAATAAGGTTTCAAAATGAGAAATATTTCACAAAAAAGGGTAACCCAACACCCAATCTTATTTAATAGTGGGATTTTTCAAATAGTAAAACATGGCCCACAAGAATATAGAGTCCCATGAATGATTTGGTTCATGTGAAATGATGGGTTTCCCTAAAAGCATACATGATCACATATGGAATGAATCATTTTTTAATTGAGTCACTAAAGGTAATGTCTGATGTGTAGATGGAATATAGGAAATGGGGAAACATACACTTTAGGATAAACTAATTTCAAATAATATTCTTTTTTATTTGAGGGGTAAAATTATATAAATTCACGGGATTTAAAGGTGTTGTCATTGAAGAATTTTCCTAAATAACACTAACAATATCTTTCATGGGAGACCATTATGAATGATTTTTGGGAGTTCTCACTGAATTTATTTAAAAGGATTCCTTCATGGATGTATTTCTTTGGAGTCCCTAAAAAAGAAATTATTTGAGTGTACTTCATAAAGGATATTCATGGGAGTTTTTATCAAAATATTTTCAGTATATTACGTCAAAAAATACCTTATGTAGGAATCCCTATAGACTTTTTATATGATGGTAGAATTATAATTAATATATTTTTTGATGAACTCCTCCTCTTTCTAGCATAAACTCTGGTGTTATCTAAGAGGATTTGTGTAAATTAAAATCAATGAAAATTATGTCATTTTTTCCTTAAATTTGATTCGAAAAATGTAATTACTCTCATTAGAGTCTGTTTCTCATTAATTCCTTAAATTCCCTCCATCACTCTTAGTTTGTTCTAGCTATTCATTGGAAAAAATTCCAAATTTTCTTTAGATTTTATGTAACCAATTGGTATGTTTTCAGTTTCCAATAGTCATAAAACCATACAGGATCACCACCAAAAATCCTTAAATTGATTCTCAATTGAAAATATTTTTTTATGACGTATCATCTTAAAATTTTAAAAAATAGATTACCAACTACAAAGATCACATGATGTTTCCAAGGATTCTCTTTATCCTCCTGCAATGAAATGATTATCTATGAAATTTGTACATGGTTAAAAATGAGTCATGCTATATCTTCTAAAATTCATTCATGTTCATGCTGAAATGTTTTTTTCCATAAGGGTGATATATGATCATGAAGGAGATATATAGTTTTCAAGAAGTTATACACCAAAATTGAAAATTATTGGACTTACATGACTGATCATTATTTTTTCTTAGATAAACACCCTTTTACATTTTCACCCCTAATAGAATGAAGCCAAACATAAAATGAACACATGTTTTGATCTAAAAATCTATGTTGGTTCTACATGAAGATAAAACATTTTATAAAAATGAACTATTCCCTTAGATATGGGTTTCCCAAAAATCATGTGTTTTATGAGCAAAAATGTTTCTAGAAGACACTAAATATTGGTTTTACTATTTATATAATGTAACACAACAACCCTAGAATCCCAAATTCAGTGAATTATTCTAATAAATTGGTGTGATTATGACGAATCCAATCTTTAAGGACCAATCCGTTTTTCAATCATGGAAAAAGATTATATACACGAATCTTTTGTTACAATTAAAAATATAAAATACACCATAGATAATCCTTTAAGAATTCCATTATTCTCTTAAATTAACCCTGTATATCATTCATAATACACTTCTTGGAATCATGGGAAAATAAAACATGGGAAAGGGGTGAGATTAGATTCTCAGTAAGGGTAAATGTAAATTAGAAGATAATAGAAATAAATAATTATAAACCTTGATTGAAGTTTTATAACTGAAATACAAACATTTTAAACATAATTTTGAGCATAATATGGAATGAATAAATAATGCCACATAAAATTATCAAAACTATGGATATTATACAAGTAGAATAATCACATGGAATATATATAACTATTATCATAATGATAAAATTCATAATGTAGGACATCATAACTACATTATCATGGCCCTATGCCAAGACCATATATAAATAGGTAAAACCCCAAAATAGTTTGTCTCATAAGACCTACCGAAGCTTCGAGGGGATGTAGTGGGCCCTACCCATCAATTACTAAGTAATATAAATTCTTAGATGAAAATAATGAAATATAGAAAACAATTATTATCATTAAAAATTAGTATAAAATATGAATACTTTAAGAAAAAACCAAGAATAATATCGAAATAGAACATCCACAATCAAACTGATCATAAACCATTCAATAGAATATAGTAAATGATTTTAAAATATATTACCATTAATTAAAAATACGATCCCACAAAGGATGATGAAATAGATGAAAATAATCTATTTAAATCATTAAAATTATCTTGAGACAAATACCCATTTCTCTTTGAAATCATTTATTCAAAATTCACGCACTTATAAAACAATACATTTAAATAGGCAGTTTTGAATCAAATTGACCCATACCACTTTAAAAAATTGGAAAGGAATTATCATTTCAAATCATTCATGAGCATATAAATAAATTATTGAAAGGATTTTGAAAACATGGACATTGACAAGAAATAGTTTGAGGAATAAGTCATTAAAACGTTTAAAATTATGTTTTAGTTAGAGGGTCCTTCACATAAAATATATAAAATGTAATATACCATTCATGGATATGGAAGGTCGTACATATGTACGAACGTTGTTTCCATTTTGTTATAGTATTGAATAGAAGTTACTAAATAATATATATATATATTATTACGGTATCATTATAATGTCATATATTTCATAATAATTAATTATATAGGATTTTTTTATAATCATTCTTGAATTGGTAACATGGATAATGAATCTCATTGCGTCATGGAGATGGTAGGTCGTACAAATGGAAGAGTGACAATATCAGTTTATAATGGTAAATGGTAAGGAATTGAATATAATATATATTATATAGAAACAATATCATGTCATATTTATTATTTAAATCATTTATATTCTTAGATATACCCATTGAAATAAATTATAGATGTCAAATTGTTTACACCATGACATGGAGACAGTAAGCCATACGTACACACGCATGATGATATTTCTTTTTGTAAGATTAGTAAAAAGTTGAATTTGGTTGTTCCATAATCATAAAAAAAATCCCAAAATATATTATACACAATATTTATTACTATAGTATGTAAAAAACATTGGAAGAAAAAGTAGAAGAAGAAAATACATTGAATTTTGTTTGTAAAACAATTACCTCTTCTTTGAGTATCTCCTTCTGATTTTCACAAAAGGAACCCTTAGGATGGATTTATGACCAAATTATAAAATCTATGATGAAGTGAGTTAATTTGGTAGGATAAATGGGAGGGGTTGTCTATGATAATAGGCTTTATATATGTGAATAAAAGGGATGGATTGGTTCCCTTTTATAAGAGTGGGGATGGGAACTTCTGGAAACTCCAAAAATAGTATTATATTATAATTTGGTTTTTGATTTAAAATATCTCCAAGGTGAGTTATTGTGAAGATAAGTTGAATATTATTCTAAATCATATCAAATAATAAAATTTATACACATTTTTATTTTATTTTAAACCATATCATTTTGATTTATCCTTAGTTGATCTATTTAATTTTAATATTGTGAATAAAATTCAAAATAATAAATGGTTATAAATATTTTCTTACATGTTGTAAATTTTACACTAATTGACCATCTATGATATCTTATAACATATAATTATAACTTTTTAGTTTTTATTGTTTTAATAAATTATTATTTTTATAAAATATAAATAGTTTTAATTTTGACATTTTTCACTACATTAACATTAAATAAAATGAAAAAATAACAATAAATTAAAACCAAATAATTTAATACACACTAAATATGTAATATTCCCCTATAAAATTCATGGATCACCTCATGTAATTCCAATTATATTTATTTTAATATTTTATGTCATTTTTTTGATATTTCTATTAATAAAATAATTACTTCTTCACAATCATGTCATCATTATTATAATTATTTAATTTATGAAAATGATAAATAAATTACAATTACGTAAAAATATATATTTTATTTTCAAATACTATTTATTATCGATGTTATATCCTATTAATCCGCATTTTAAATTATAATATTTATAAGAAATGAGAGTGTCACATTTGGTCAAATTAATTGATTTTTAAAAAATCTATAACCTTTTTTTTGGACACATGTCTATTAAAAGAATCAAAATAGATCCTAATGTTATAATATTCAAATATTATATATCCTATATTTTTTATAGAAAATGATTTGTTATTTTTTAATGCTTATCTTTTTGTTTAAACCATTATTTAATCAATTTAACTCTTTTTGTGACAACTTGTATTTTTTACACTATAGGGTTAATATATTTACTATAAAATTCCAAGAAAACCCAATTGGAGAATTTATGTCATATTTTCCATTATCCTAATTATTTTTACAAAATCATTATTTTAATGAATTTTATATAATTTAATAAATTATTATTATTTTTTAAATCGCATATATGTCAATTTTGACGCACTTTATTACTTGACTTTTTAAAATATCATAACATCTTGATTCCATCAAAAAAATATACCTCAAATCATCCCTAATATGTGAAATCTATCCAAAAAAATCTTGGATGGAAAATAATATTTCAAATAATAATTATTTTAATATTATTAAAATCATGTAATTTATTCTCCTTTAATAATTAAATTACAGCATCATTATTATGTCGCTATTTAGTTTAATTATTTATTTTATAAAATTATAAATAAATTAAAATGATTTAGATAAACATTTTTTCTTTTTAATACTCTTTATAGTTACCATATCACTTATATAACCTCATATTAAAACCGACATAGTTATTAATTTTCGAATAAGACATTTTTAACTCTTCTTTAAATTATTTATAATAAATGAAAAAATATAACACAAGTGGATTAAAAATGATCATTAGTTTTTACTTAAGTTTTATTTATGTTGAAAAACACTTATCCTATGAAATTAGTATATGTGTTAGGGTAATTTTAAAATAATATTATAATTTTTTATATTTAATCAAACGATATAACCTTAACCATGATAAATAAATAAAAATTTACTAATGTTACTATACACTAAAAAATTAAGTTGATCCAATTAGATTAAAAATTTAATAATAATTAAAACTATGTAAATATGCATTTCAAAATTCCATTCATTGAAGAGGTAACATTAAATTTAACACTTATGTGGTGAGAAGGCAGGTAAAAGAGACGTTTAAATGATTAGTAAGTTTCTATATATAATTATTATATTAATTGTTTCCAATGATCTACATTGGATAAATATATGTATTATTTATCTACCATGACTTTAAAATATATTTAAATTATAATAATTTTTTAAATAAAAATTTAGTTTTGAAACAATAATTCAGTATTTTTCACTATTTATCAAAAAAATTGAAACTTTTCAGAACAATACCCAAAAACTCACACTAACCTAATTTTTATATTCCAAATTCAAAAGTGAAGCCTATTTTAAAACATAAAATTTATAAATTTCATAATTTGTTAAATACTATTCATACTATATTTTTAAAAGACTAGTTTGATATATTATGGTGCACATGAATTTGGTGTTGAATGAAACACAATACATTAAATTTATTTAAAAGGAAACCCAAGGTGGAAACTTAGGGTGTTACATTCTCCCCTCCTTCAATAAACTGCATCCATGAAATTTTTCAATTTGTGTACGGTAACTGGGGTTTTAATATTAGAAATTATTTTATTTAAATCCCATATCAGAATAAGGGTCGGTAAAAGCTCTAATTTAATATAATAAAAGGTAAGAAAGAAAGTTATCAAAGATAATACATACAAGGGTTCCATATAAGAAATCATGGACATTAAAGACAAGTATTACAATAATGTTTTGATGGATGGTGATAGAAATCATAATTAGGATAAATTTAACAATCCCAAATTTCGAAATATGTGATAATATAAGGGACCATTTGATTCATTTGAAGAAGTACTAGGGTTGCATTTTTGGTTTCATGATACTTTCCTATTGTAGAGGAATTATTTCCCTCTTTAGGAATATAACTATATATATGTTTCTATAAACACAATCATACCTTTTTATTACTCCTTGAACAATTTATATATCTTCTATTAGCATATATTTCATCATATGGTAATGTAATACATCAACCTATAAGACCACATAAAAAGTTCAACTTAAAAGATTTCAAAACTAAATAACTTTTCAAAAAAAATTATCCTTCTACTATGTCTCTTTTCTTGGTACTATAAAATATGATATCCATAATGAAATAATTCATGCATCCAAATACTTGATGAAGATGCACTAAAATAAAATAATTATATATCTAATTAATATTATTACCATAGAACCATTGATGTAATAATTATTTAATGGTTATACAAAACAACCTTAACGATTCCACTTCAGTCTTAAAAGATTTACTAAACTTCAAAATATTATTAATTAGTACCTCCTAAATCTAATTTTTCTTTTATATCCTCTTCATTATCAGTAATACTATCATTCCATGTATAACCTTTCTGTTTCTAACCATAGACCAAAAATCGAAGCATACTCTAACATATACAAATCATACTAATGTATTTATGAAGAATCATTTGTATGATCTCTAAATGGAGGAATCTTATTCTAAATCCATTTTTCTATAGGATTTACCTAGTATATCTATTAATAAATGTAAAGGATGATATCCTATACATAGAATTACCATCTGAGTCAATATTAGGGTCATATTCTCTAATATATTTTTTCTATATCTAACTTCCAAGGTTTTTTTTAATATCTCATTGAAAAAAAACTATAATGACACATCTTGAGAATCAAATATTTGGTGCATTATTTTAATATAATATCAAGATTTAAAGGATTAAAATCTCAAATGACTGATCAGTTTAGCAGTATTGGAAAATGGATTACATATATGAACCATTAATTACAATTCAAAACATAAAAAACATCATAGATAATACTTTTAGAACACCATTATTCTACTAGATTAACCATGAATATTAGTGATTGTACACTTCTTAGAAACCTGGGAAAATAAAACATAAGAAAGGGGTGAGCTTAGATAATCAGTAAGGGTATGTGTATAACCAAATATAATATCAATAAATAATCATAAAACTTATGGACTGTTGTATAACTGAAACACAACATATTTAAATGTATTATTGAACATAATATGTAAAGAACAAATAATACCTTGTAAAATAAGATTTTACATGGAAATTATACTAGTAGAATAATCACATGGAATATCTATAACTAATATCATAATGGGGGAATGTGAAATGCTACACATAAAAAGTACACTATCTAGGCCTCATGTCAAGGCTATATAAAAACAGGTAAAAACCCAAACTAGTTTGTCTCATGATACCGAATGATGAATAGAGGGTTTATAGTGGGACCTTACCATCACTAAGTCCAATAAATTACTTATATGAAATGGTGAAATATAAACAACTTAATCATTCATATTAAAAACTAGCATATGAAAAATGAACACTTTAACCATAAACCAATAATTTTGTCTAAATAGAACATCTATAGTCAAAATGATCATAAACCATTAAATAATATATGTTAAATGATTTCATAATATATCAACCTCTACTAGGAATTAGATCCAACAAATGATGTTGATATTGATGACAATACACTATTGAAATCAATAAAAATGTCTAAAAAATTACACTATTTTCTTTGAAATCATCAATTCAAAATTCGCACATTTATAAAAGAATACATTTAAAAATTTATTTTTAAATAATGTTGTTCCATAATAATTTGAAACTTTTTAAATTAATTAACATTTTAAAACAGTCATATCTATATGAATAAATCCTTAGAACCATTTTGAAAACATGGAAATTAATGAGAATGATTTTGAGTGATAAATCATTGAAATATTTAAAATTATGTTTTATTAAAAGAGACCCATACATATAGCCTTAAAAATATTCAATTTGAAAATATGTTTAATAATCATGGGCACCGATGATAAATATTCCCCATTAAATACTTACGTACAAAGAATCTCATATAATAAAGAGACTACGAAATTAACCCTTACAATGTAATTTCCTTTAGTTGTGGACGAACTGACCTATTGTATAATGGTTAATGTGTGTTATTAAATATTACCAAGACTATATACATATTTATGCGATCATATATGATGCATTTATGACTTTATATTACTTTTTTATTAATAATTTCCACGTTGAAGAAATGTTTTGTATAATAATTGTTGTGTTTATCATACGTGTTTTGAATTTTTATTCCTGATAATATTAAAAATATCATTATTTAATTACTTCCAGAATTTATAAAATGATTTATATATAATATATATTTATTATATAAATATTTACATATATAAAATATATATGTAATGGAATACACTATTTACGTAGATGGTAGGTCGTACGTATGAATGAACATTGTTTATGTTTTCGTATCATATTGAATGGAAGTAAGTAAATGTAATATATATATATATATATATATATATCTAGTATCATTATTATTTCATATTTTTAATACTTATTCATTATATATATATATTATAATCATTCTTGAACTTTTATCATGGAAAATGAATCTCATCGCATTGTGGACTCCGTAGGAAGTATGTACGCATGGGTGACGATATCATTTTGTAATGGTAAAGGGTAAGTAATTCAATGGAATATGAATTATTAAGAAATAATTTCATGTCATATTTATTATTTAAATTCTTTATATTCATATTTATACCCATCTAAATAAATTATAGACATAAAACAATTTACACCATGATGTGGAGATGGTAAGTCATACATATGCATGCATGATGATATTTCATTTTTTAGGATGGAAAAATGAAGGAATATAGTAATACCATAATATTAAAAAAACAACATATATTATGTTCTTGACTTATTACATTAGTATGGAAATGACATTGGATCAGTAGGTGTAAGAAGAAAATAAATTGAATTGAATTTGTAAGACAATTAACTCTTCTTAGAGTATCTTCTTTTTATTTTCCCAAAGGGACTCTTTAGTCTAGCTTTCTGCCCAAATTATGAACTCTATAATGATGTGAGGTAAGTTGGGAGGATTAATGGGAATTTATTTCTTAAGATAAATGTCTTTACAGTCGTGAATAAAAAAGAAGTAGATTGTCCCTTTTACAAGGGAGGGGAGGGACACTTTTGGAAACACAAAAACTATTAATTGATTATAAACTCATTTTTGCTTTCAAATAGCTCCAATGTATGATTTTTTGATCATAAGGTGATTAAAGGTAAAAAATAATCTCAACCAATAAAATTTATAAATTTTTTTATATTATTTTAAACCTTATCATTTTGATTTATCCTTAATTAATCTATATACTTTTAATTGGGACAATAATATTATAATATTAAACAGTTATAAATATTTACTTATATGGTGTCAATTTTCTATAAATAGGATTTTTATGAATTATTAGACCTTATAATTACTGATTTGTTGTTTTTATTGATTTTTATGATTTAAGAGTAATTTAATAAATTAATATTTTTTATAAAATATCATTGGTGTGAATTTTGATAGAATTAATTACATTAACATTAACTAAAATCCACACAGAAAGATAAATTCAAACCAAAAAATTGAATAAACTCTTAAAATTTATTATTAATCTAAAAAATTCATTAATAAACTCAATTAATTTAAAACTATATTTATTTTAATATTTTAAAATCTATTGATTGATATTTCAATTAGTAAAATAATTACTTCCTCACTATTATGTCATTATTTATGGTAATTATTTATTATTTATAAATAATAAATAAATTCCTATGATGTAGGAAATTATATTATATTTCCAAAAACTATTTATGATCAAGGTTAGATCCTATTTATACCCATATCAGAATTATTAAACTTATATGAAATGAGAGTGTGACATTTTGTCACATTCGTTGATTTTTATAATATCTATGTAATTTTCATGGAAATGTGTGTATTAAATGATTCAAAATAGATCATAATGTGATATTCCTCAAATATTATCCATATAATATTTTTTTTAAAAGCATTTAATTTTTTATAGTTATATTTTCGTTTAAACCCTTATGTAAACAATTTAAATCTTACTGTGACAACTTGCCTTTTTTACACTATAAGGTTAATATAGTTATTAGAATATTCCAAAAGAACCCAAATTGGATAATTTATGACATATTTATCATTATATTAGTTATTTTTTAAAAAATATATATATATTTATTAATTAATTAATTTTATATATTTTAATAAAATTTTATTTATTTCAGAATCTCATTTATGTCGATTTTGACACTATTTATTACAAGACTTTTTAAAATTTTATAAAAACATGATTTCTTTGAAAAAAACTACATGTACTCATCCCTAATATATAAAATTCATCCAAATATAATTTATGGAATACAATATTTGAAATTATATTTATTTTAATATTATTAATATCATTTAATTTATTCTTCCTTTAACAATTAAATTACTACATCATTATTATGACACGATTTAGTTTAAAAACTTATTTTATAAAATTATAAATAAATTTCTATGATGTAGATAAACATTTTATATTTTTATACAGTATTTATATTTTACCTTATCACTTGTATAACCTCATATGAAGAATGTTATAGTTATTTAAATTTTAATATGACATAATTAAACTCTTCTTCAAATAAAATATAATATATATCATAATCTAACCTGTGTGGCTTTAAAAGAATCATTTTTCCCCAAAGTGGGATATTGTTAAAAAAAACTTTTACAATGAAATTAGGATAAGTGTAAGTGTAATATTATAATAATATTATATTACGGTTTTTACCTTTAATCACCAAATTTACCCGTAACCATGGTAAATAAAATAATAGAAAAGTTACTATTCACCAAAAAATTATATTGATCATATTAGATCAAAACATCCATACCAATTACAACAATGGATTTCTGTTTTTCTAAATTAAAATTAAATTAGAGAAAAATTTAGGTTTTATGATAATGTGACGAGAAGGTGGGGTAAAAGAGATGTTAAAAAGTTTAGTAAGTTTCTATAACTAATTTTAATATAAACAATTTCCAGTGACCAACATTGAATTAATATATTAATTATTTATAAAATGTGACTTTAAAATAAATTTAAATTAATATAACTATTTAAATGAAAGAATATCTTTTTTAACAACAATGCATTATTTTTCACTATTCAACAAAAATAAATCCTTTCCAAAAAATACTAAAAAATTACCCTAAGATAATATTGATATTAAAAAAAATTGAAAAATGATTTCTATTTTGAAAAATAATATTTATAAATATAATAAAGTGGTTAATACTTTTCATAACCACTTTTTAAATGGCGAGTTTGATAGACTACGGTATGCTGAAACTCGGTGTTGTGTGCAACACATATCATTGAATTAATTTAAAAGGAAACATACCAGGAATATTGGGTTATTACATATAAAATATTCATCTATAATGGTTAAAATATATTGCATACAAATGGTGGGAGGTTAACCACACCATGTCACCAAAATGGGAAATGTTTTTTTGGAATCTTCATGTCTTGGTGAGTAGGAAATCATATACCACTCAGAGGCCAATTTTCACGTTCATTGTATATATAATTATTATTGTAACCACATATTAATGGTTTTGTTTGAATGTGTTATGTATCAAATTTTTTATAAAACAATGTGCCCTGAATTTTTCAATTACAATAGTGATATTGCATTATTTTTTATTTAAAATAAAAATTAATAGGCTGATATTTTATCTTGATTACTTATTTCTTGGACAATGTCAATTTATTAATTATGAATGTTTCGAATTATTTTTTAAAAAATACATGTGCCCCTCAATAACTAGAATCAGAATATTCATTCCCTTTAGTGTTCTTGTGGAAAATGTTGCTTTAAAATCTCTATGTATATTGATATTTGAAATCACCACAACTTTGAGAGTCTAAGGTATGATTTTGGAAATCCAACCACATTAAGTCATGGATTATTGAATTTTTTGGGTTGACTGAAATCTCATATAAACCCAGAGATTTGATTGTCTTAATAGTGGAATATGAAATAGAAACAAGCTATTTTTTTCAGTTATTTCACTATATGTTTAGTTATGTTAACCTATAACATTAATTATAAATCCTTGAAATATGAATACAACCTCAACAATTGTTGAAAAATACTCTAAACTGTGGAATTATCTTAACTTAACTGATGGAATAATTTTTCTACTAATATTTAATTTTGAGGGATTTTATGTTGTTTTGTTAACTAGGTTAATGAAATCTGATTTTGATTATATTTCTTGTTGCTATGTTATTTCACTCACAACATTTACCATATATAAATTGAAAAAAATCAGCACGTGTTTTTTCATTTTATTTGTGCATTCTATTTCAGTATTCTACATGATCATGTATAAACCACACATTCACTAAATAGTTTACCATGAATGAAAAAATAAATAAACATACATGAAATTCAGATTCTATCTAATTTTTGATCCATTATTTAGAAAACGGATCACCTAATATCCTATGGTATTTTCTTGAGTATTAAAATGACTTTAATTTAAGTTCCCTATATTGTTATATGTATTTATCATTTGTTTATTCATGCCATTTATTTTATCTAATTTTATCATCATTAATTCCTCAATTATTTTTAATATACTCATGATTAGTTATAGGGGATTTTGGATACATTAATTACATTATACCCCTCAAATAAAGACACACATTCCCTTATAAATTTAATGACAAGGGTATAATATACTGTTTATTACATAATAAATCAAATAAATTTATCATTACATTTTATAACATAAATGATATAAATAAATTAAATAAAACAACCCAAAAAATAAGTTTTGTCTCAACGCATGATTAGTCAATTTCTTTAAAAATGCATAAATTTTTTTCAAGATAAATATAAACATGATGTAATTTTTATGCCTTAATGGTGAATTAAAATACTTTCAAATAATAAACAATTCACCTCAAATACATGGTATTTTTTAAATAAATTATTGATTATTTGATCTATTGTATAGAATTTTTTCTAATAATATATAATTATCTAAGGCTTAAAAGGGGTATAGGGTTTTATTGTGCCCTGCATAGGCCTCATGGGTCGACAGGGTTGGGGGGACAATGTTCCCCCTATGGTGGATCATTATATAGAATAAGTGAAACCCATTAATGTCATTCAATAATTTGAAAATCTTTTTTTATTTTATATAAATATTGGAATATTCTACATTGTGGTATATTTAATGTAGCACCACTTCCCTATTGAAGTGGTTGAATGGGTTGGTGTAAGGGTGGATTTTGAGCCTATAGGTTTTTTTCACCTATTTTATAAACAAAATTGAAACTACATAACATGGATTTTGAGCTAATGATCATGTTCCCAAGTTGTAAATTCTACCACTTGTCATCCAAAAGACCCAGGATCAAATCTAGGAGGGGAAATTTTTTTGGGGGAACTATAGCAGTACTATAGTTGGGAACTGAAATAGTACTATAGTAGTGGCGAGATTGTAGCAGTAGCGACATTATAGGGGTGATGCACTATAGTAGGAACTGTTGTGCCGACGATACTACAGTAGGAATTTTAATAGCCCAGGTACTATATTAGTACTATTAATTAAAGGCCCATTTTTCAAAAAACAAAACTTTCATTCCATGTATTTTGGATTCCATACCCCCAAGCTTATGTGCTATGTAATGTTTACCCTACTACCTAGTCATAAAAAGAGATCTTTTATTTAATAATAAAAATAGATCTTCGACCCAAACAATTAATTTTTTTTTGATTTTTGATTCTCTCCCAAAAGTTTGAGAGAAGATGTGGGAGGAAAACATTCATTAAATTATTCCCAAACACACTTTTTGGTTAGGATTTCTATACTTAGGTTTTAGTTTATTCTACTTTTAATTTATACCATTAAGAAACAAAAACCATAAAAACAACCCATTTTCCCACTAACGTCTTAAATAACTCATCATACACTCAATACATATTCAATTTTTTTACTTGTAGAACTCAAATGATTCATGTTATAAAAAAATATTTAATATCACAAATCCTCAATTATTTTAATGAATTTCAGTAAATAATATTCATTCAAAAAACTATTTTTCTCAAATTTAACTCGATACTTTATAAAACATATGAATGACCAGAGAAATAAATTCAATTATATTTGTTTTGAATGTTAATAAAATTTAATTGAATTTATTTTTTTATTTACCTACAATAATTCACTATTGTACATTAATTATCACAGGAATTATGGGCCCATATCACCGTAAACACTAATTTATCGAAAATGGTGGAATTTATGAATATTATTTATATGAGACTATCAAGGAACTTATCTAAATAGTAGTTATTCAAACTCATAAAGCAATTGTTTTATGTTGAATAAAATCATGGATTTTAAAGAGATACATATGAGTAATAGCTGAGAAAACCTTCTTTGAACCCATACTATGAAAATAATTTACTTTCCCTAAAATATCTTATAATGAAAGATGCATACTTTGTGTCGTCATCCTATGATGAATTATTTATCAATTTTTTATTCCATAAGATAGAATCTCTATCACATACCATGTAAATTTATTTTTTTAAAGCAAAAAATATCCATATTAAGTGGTTAGAAATACATTTATCATACATTTATATGTTTAATATCTTGTCTTAATCATTCAATAAACTATGTATATCCAATGAAATTCATGTAACCACACCCTAAACCTAACATATCCTAGTTTTATTCATGTATAAATGTATACAATTAATTTATTTATAATTATTATTACATTAGGTCTATAGAATAATATATATATATATATATATATAACATCTAATAACCCCCAAAATATGCAGTGTTCCTATTAGGGGTGATCATCATAATCTCCACTAACTAATATCACTATGTTAAATCATGAGAAAACGTTTAAATGTTTAAGTGATCGCTAAAAAGAATTTCAAGTCATAATTAGTGTAATTTTATTATAATTTACCTAGTCTATAGTGCATATTTGTAATTTTACTTTCATAGTATATCTTGATTCCCATTATAGTATTGAACTATTATAACCTTTTGAAATGATAAATAATCAAAGGAAATTAACATTTAAATAGTATATAAAAATGTAATAACTCTACTATGATAATAATAAACCATGAATAACTCTATACAGTCTTGATATGTCTATTGAAATATTATTACTTATGTTGGATTTAGTTCACCCAGATAGATTTCATATTATCATTACTATTTATGTGTATTTAATGGAATAAATGGCCACCATTTTTTCATTATATGTTTAAATATATCATATTCAGGTTTTAAGAATGTTTTTTGAAATATTGATGAAATAGAATTATTCATGATTTCTAAGAGTTTTTAATCTTTCTCTAAAACAATTGTCTAATCCATGTTTTTGTTATAGTTTTAGTAAAATTTTCATTTGAATTTGAAATAGGATGAAATTTTACTATTTCTTAGATAATAAGATTTTTATTTTTTGATATGTATGACATTTTTACTATCTCATAAAACTTATTATAGACTCTCATAAAACTTTGTTTGAGCCAAATAAGTGTTTTGAATCATGTAAACATTTTTCATTTTAAAAAAATCAAATCACATAAGAATTTTATAGAGTCACATAGGTCTTTTATGAGTTCTTAAGACATTTTGGCCACCTCATAAGACATTATAACCCTATAAGATATTTTTTATCCTATAATAATATTAGAAACCTATATGAAATTATACACAATTATATATGAATTTTTTACTATGTGAAATTTAGGAACTTCTGGTGTAGAATATTCATATAATAGGGATTTTGGCCACCCCCCTAACGTGGTGGTGTGATTTAGTTTAAGAAGAAAAAAAGAGTCCATGATTATGAAAGATTTAAATGATAATAAAAACATGGTCTTCATGTGTATTTATTTATTATACCTGGAGAATACACATGAAAAATTAATGTACACACATGGAGGATCCTAAGGAGTGAATTAAATATTTTCACCACATTAAAATAATTTTCCATCATTGTGGATTTATAAAGAGGATATAAAAAAATGAAAAAAATAATGATTGTTGGATTACAAATCACTGCATAGGAGAGATACACATTCTATTCCTGGACAAAAGGAAGGAAGGAGAGTCAAAATAAGCTAGTGTGATCATGTTTAGATAAAACATTTAACCAGTTTTGAATAGATAAAACCAAAGGACTCCTCTTTGATATCAAGGATTTAATATCATATATCCTTAAATATTTTTGAAATTATTTTAATTCTTAAATAAATGTTCATATTTTTTAGGAAATCCATCTCAACTAATTTTAATTAAATGGTTTTCCAATCTATGATGTAATTTTTTTCATAATTTAATTTTCTAAAGTGGGTAATTTCTTTATATTATAATCATATAAATTATTTATATATTATTTGGGGAATTTATATATTTAATATGGTAAAATTATCATTTATTACATAAATAATATAATCTTTTAAATGTATATTCAATGCATCTCATAACAAGACATACCCCAAGACCATGAAGGTTTAGATTCTTTATATAATAGATACATATAAAACAAATTTTTAAGAAATATATTCAATATATCCCATAACATGATTCACATATATTACCCTTATGTTTGTAATTAACTTAATTTCCATATTTATAACATCATGAAATTAGAATCATAAGAAGGGGTGAGATGAAGTGCTTAGTAATGGTAAACCTGATATATATAAGTCAAAAATCCTGAGTGGGAAAATTATAAGCACATGGGTATGAGAACCAGATCATATATGAAGAAAATATTTGCCAATTAGTCAGGAACAAAAATAGAGTCATCGAATAAATATTTTTTCCTAACATAATACATGTGTATAATCACGAAGTAAAAAATCATGATCCAAGGAATTTTACATATTTATAAATCATAGGAACGTGGCATGACCATAAACTACGGAACTCATATCATTTTAAGCATGCATGAACATGTAAAATTCTACTCATAATATTATGTAGATGTAAACTAGTTCCCATATAAAATTTATGGACATGAGACTAAGGCCATACCTAAAATTTTTAATATGTTACAATATGAAAAGGTACACACTGAATGTTTTGAATATAAAATCATGTTTATTTATAACACAATTATATGATGTGATATAAAATTATACTCAATGCATTGTAAGGTTATATAATTTCTGTCTCACCAATCACATAATGAAAAAACACAAAAGTGCCCTACAATATTAGAAAACATATTCTTCATTTCACTATATTATAACCCATGAAAAATAAATGGATTTCATAAATATTTCTTTTTAACATTATTTATAATAGGGAAATAAATATTTTAGCATATAATAATCCATGAAAATCATCCTCATACTCCATATAGAGTAATGAAGTGACTAATCCATAAATTTTGTGTACACTAATGAAAAATAATTTTAAAATATCATTAGGAATTTTCTTTAAAATGTGAGAAAATATCAATTTATTTTAATAAAAATTTACATCAAAATTCATTGCATATTGAGTAAATTATTAATTTTTTAAATAAATATGTAAAACATTAATATATTCATTAAATAAAATAATATTAATCAAAATGGTAAAATTAATTTGAATGTTAAACATAAAAAATATTCATTTCTTACTTGTTTGGAAAAAGTAAAAAACAAATTATTAGGAATATATTATAGAAATTACATTTTAATCCTTTGAAAAATAAATTGAAATATTTTTTAAGATATATTTACATAATAATTGGATTATAGATTTTTTTTTGTAAAAATGTTAATGATGATAGACATAGAAGAAAAATTCTATCTAACAAGAAGGAAATAATGTTGTTGTTTTTAAACATTTTCCAAATTATTTTAACTACTAAAGATAGAAAATTGTAATAATAAATGAAAATTATAACACTAATCAAAGAATAGTAGAATTTACGTGGTTTAATGTATATAGATCGTGAAATTTATGTAAATGGGAATTTATCATATGAAAACCCAAAAATAAATAAATAAAATTGAAACAAAAACAATTACCTCATATCCTTTCATCCTTCAAATGCATTTAAACAAATTGTACAAAAAAATAAATTTTTTATTAATTTATTTTAGAACCATATTCTATAACCCTTATAATTAATTTTCCCACAAAATTACATCACTCTAATTTAAATAATGGATAAAATTTCTAACCCATCACATCCATGAGTTCTCACATAGCTTCCTCAACATTATGATTCCCCCAAAAAACATTTAACATTTGGGTATTATTATTTTGAATAAACTTAACTCAAGTATATGAGATCTCCCATAGTTTTTCCTTATAATATAGATCATTATATTATAGTAAAACCAATGAATTAAATACACTTGAAGAATCGTGTATGTATTTCCACAAAAAATATTCATGGAACACATCGTGAACTTGGGAGAGGTTAATAGAAAGTACTGAACAATAATTTCCCCCCACAATAGGATAAATAATATCATAGTTAATCAAGTAACATGGGACTAAATTTACCTGATTTTAAAATCTCATAACATTATTCCACATATATATCTATTGGAAATAATTATCACAGACTATGAACTCCAAAATTTCACCGAAGATTGTCATCACAACCCTAATATCGATTATAAGCTACCCTAATTATTTTCTTATTTTTTTTAACCAACACTAAAATATCCTTAGATGGATCATGTCCCAAGAGCTTTCACTCCCCAAATTTAACCCATAATGTCGGATACCTTGACTTCTTTCCATTATGGGATTCATGAGGAGACATTATAATTCTTGAGTAATATCTCTTAGTGTAAGAATACATTTCTAATGGAAGGTATCAAACCTATTAACCATTATAATCCATGTAACAAGATCTAAAAATATATTTTAGGCTTTGAATATTACCCATTGATTTACCATATATATAAATATGAAATTTAGTGTTATATCTCAACTTTATATTTAAATCCTTCTATTGAATTCCTAAGAATATGAATGTAAACCTTGAATCATGATTAAATATAATATATGGTAGTAATCAATACAGTCTAACGAATTACATAACTAATAAACTATAAAGTTGATAAAGAGTTAAATATTCTCTAAAATAAATAAAATGTTTCAACTTAGTATGGTGATCAAATAGAACCCAAATATAAATATTGAATTTAGATATTTTGGGGAATCTAGAGACGAAATATATGGTGATGTTTTCCATTTCCATTCTGGTATGAGTAATTCTTCTAGGATCCCATTATAATTATATCTATTAGACTCCACTATTTTACATACTATACATTAATATATATACCTTTTTATATCCATTTTCATGTTTTCCCACCAATACTTCTTTGCATTATTTATATAAATCTTTGTACTTGTAAGATGAATGGATAATGATGAACTATGAGAACCATCCAAAAGACAATCTTTCAAATATTGTAATGATGTGACACATACTTGGTTCATGAACCTTATAATTTTCATAGAATCATGTTTTACCCAAGGAACATTCCTCACCTTCTTTTATAGTTCCACAACATCCTTATATGTCTCTTTAAGCCTCAACTGGATTTATAGTTGACTAATAGTCTAAAAAATATATTTTATTTCACCTTTCCATATGATTACAATATATATCTTCTATAAAAATACAATTATTAGATATATGTTATTCATCATCATGGAAAAACTATCATGGAATTTTTGACTCATAGAATCAACTACCCTTTTTCCTTATCAGTTTTGTAATGTATGAAGAAATAATAATAATTAATTGGATATAACTACCACCTTTAGAAGGTATTAAATTAATTCTATTTGGATATGTAATTCATGAATTTATTTTTAGTATATATATACCACCTTTCACGATATAAATAATACATCCATTTCTTTTTTGGAATAATCACTGCTACCAACCACAAATCAGGTAGCTGGTAATTATTTAGAAAGAGAATCAATTATAATGTGGAATATGCTACCACTATGTCTTCAACATGAGAAAAAAATCCTAGTCCCTTCTTTTTTACAACACTATAGATTATAAACCATTATATAATTCATGGTAATATGATCATAGATTCCCTAACACACTTTATCTTCAATTCATTGAAATGTTTCTCACATTTCTCTATATAATGTAACTTTTATTACTTAGGAGTCAATTTTGTAAAAATATTTGATAGTAATGAGAAATTATACAAAACAATCATATTAGACAACCATTATAAGAAATTTGTGGATCTAAATCACTATGGTTGGTTTGGTCCGTTTCTCAAAAACATCCATTATTAAAGGATCCATTGATATATCATTTATTAAGGCTATATAACCTAATAATGAAAATTTTTGTTCCCAAAATTCAAAAATGTTAAATATTTAACATAGATTCACCTTCACGGGGGTCTTAAAAACAGTCCTCAAATGATCTTCATGAAATTCTTCTCTATTTCAATATAAAATAACATCATCTATTATTACTACCATAAACTGGACTTGTTAATCTCCACAAACTCTTTTCATTGGATCCATGAAGATAGTGGGGGAATGTGTATATAGGAATTTAATAACATTAAATTTATAATACATATACCTCATAAAGAAGTTTGTATTGGGTATATCTTCCTTTTTCCATTAATTAATGATATTCAAAAATGAAGGTCAATATAGGAAAAGTATTGATCTCAATGAAATTGATTGAAAAATTATTCAATATGGGGTAGAGGATTATTTTTCATGATAGTGATCTTATTAAATTCTCAATAATCAATGACAGGATGCATTAAACCATCATTATTTTTAGTAAAAATAATTGGTCCACCCTATGACGATGAACTCATGCATATAAATCCATTTTCATTATTATCCAAGGTATTATTATTAAATTCATTGAACTAAATTAGGTTAATTTTATACAATGTATTTTTAATTAGTGTAGGAATAGTTATATGATATTTTTAAAACCCAACTTCAGGAATCAGGGGAAGATTGGGAATGTCTTAAGGAAATACTTCAGAATACTTCAAAATGATAGGTATATCGTCAATGTTTAGTTTCTTCCTAGACATTTGAGATAAATACCCCTAATGAGTTGGTAATAAGAACCATATAATTGAATTAAATTCAAATGGAAGTTCATGTTCATACCTATACCTATAGATGATCATAGATTGATTTGGAATTTCAAATGTGACTTCCCATCCTTAAAAATTTATATGGGATCTTTTTAAAGAGAGATAATCTATTCACAATACAGTTTCCAATTAAATAATAGAGAGAATAATATGATTTATATAAAACCCATCCTAATAAACTTATATCAATGAATATCAATATATATAAGATACCAAAATAATAACATTTTGATATTTCACTATTAACTCAACTTCTAACCATATAGGTGGTGATGTGATGCTATTAGAAATTTTTTTGATATAAATGATTGGGTATAAACTAAATCTTATTAAAAATATATAGTTTTTGATTTTATGATAAGTATATCAATTTCTAAATTATTCTCATAAACCATAGTATAGTTTTTCTTTTGAATTTAGAGGTTGTGGCGGCTTATTATCCTAATTTACCCTTTTATTTGGGAATTGAATAAAATAATGAAAATTTCCTTGAATATGATGAAGTAAAGTGTGGGTGTTTTATTATTCTTAATTGTATTACCCTATATTTTATTAATTACACTCATATTCCCCACTAAAAAATAAATTTATAGATAATCTAACATCCCACAATTGAAACATTTTCTCATTACTTTTATGAAATTGCCTACATTCCTTTTCCCACAATTTTGTTATGTCATTGCCTAAAAAATCATCCTTATATGTGGTATACCATTGGATATCCCAAGAAACATAATATTAATTTTTTTTATTATAGGATCTATTAGAATGATATTATCAAGATCCCATTTCCACCTTGAGGAACATTAATTTTTTTTTCATATCTTCCAATGTATCTTAGAGTCAATTCCTTCAGAATTTTGTTTTCATCTACTAAACAATTAATCAATATTTCTTTCTAGATAAATTATAAAACCAGATGAATAACATTAATGTCTTTTAAATGTTATTAATACATACTAATGGATCCATCATACATCTAATTCAATTATAGAAAGACCCTCTATAATTTAGTACAATGATTCTGTGGAATTTTATTATTGAGAAATACCCTCTTAAACTCCCCTAATTCCATAGAATTTATTTCTATTTCTTTATTAATATTCTAGATTACATTCTATAATTGGTTATATTTAACTTGTAATTGATATACTGAAAAAAAATATTCTCATGGGCAAAGCACTAGATAATGGAAAATATTTATTCCTTCAATTTGGTCCATTGTTCCACAATTAGTGCATCAGAAGTCCTTTTTTTTATGTTTTTATAAAATATTCAATGATATGTTGTTCCTTAATTAGTGTGTTCTGAAGTTCAAAATGGGTCATATAATTATTAATTTCTCAAGGGAGTCTTGAACATATTTCCAAAAGGTTTAACATTCCACCTCCTAAGCCATTTGTTTCTTCGTGAGTAATATAATTACACTATCCTTCTTATTTATTAATATGAAAATTCAACCCATTAAATATAATTGAAATAATAACATAAATATTTATGAAAAATTAATTATAAAAACCATCTAAATAATATTAATATATATTATGAGATATCCTAAATTATGAAACCTTATAATAAACCCATAATACATAAGTTTCATCATTCATGTTCTAAAAATATTTTCTAATCCTATTCATTAACCGTTATTTAATACCAATTATAGAGACTCGATAATTTTTTATATAAATATAACATCATTTAATATGAATATTAAATACATATGATGATAATATATTCTTGGAGACTATATAGGTTTAGTTTCTTCAGAGACTTCATATTTATATAAGTTATTTTCAGGAAAGATCATAAATATATTATATATCATTCCTCATATATAATACCCTTCTAGGATTATCATACATAGAACCCTTATTTATAACCTAAGGAATGTGGAAACAAAATTTTTGGTGAGCTTAGATATTATGTAAGGTTAAAAGTGGGAGATATCAATAAATTATCTTAAGTGGGCATAAGATAATCATAATGGAATTAGAACATGATCATAATAGTCGAAGATCATGATAAATCTATGAATATCATATATAATGAGTCATGGATTAAGGCTTTTAACACATCAGAATAAATGAAAAATCATAAATCCTAATCAGGAGCTATGGAGTATAATTGGATCATTAGTCATAGGAATGTGGTACCATCATAAACATAAAAAGTCTGAGAATTTTCAACTTTTATAAACACCAATAGGTCAAATAACTATATTATGGACATGTAATTAAGACCACTTATAAAATTTATTAAGATGAAACTAGTACTCTATATAAAATTTGAGCATTCCATAATATGAATAGGTACAAAATTATTGTTCAAAACATGAAATTAGGTTCCTAAATAACATAGTTATCTCATGAGATAAAAATATTTACCAACTATATTAGTGGTATATATAATTTTATGACCTACCAAAATAATTAAAAACATATATAAGTGTGGATTGAGAACATAATTTTTTTTATCATTTAAAAATATCATAATCCATGCAAACAAAATATATTTCATAAATATTTCTTTATAACCTAATTAATAGATGAGAAGAAAATGGATTTTTTAGAATTAGCCTCAAATTATTATCCTCATAATCTATCTATGAGAGAAAGTTTAGGGTATTATTAGATCATATCCCAATTTAAATAGGAAAATATATAAAGGATACTGACATATATGGAAAATAATATAAAAGTGAATTTGAAAATTTATTTAAAACATGAGAAAAATATCATTTTCCATTGATCAAATTTTAAATACCAAGTCACATAATATTGTGAATCTTATTTTATTTAAAAATAACCATGGAAAATTAAAAATGACTCTTCAAGGAAAATATTTTTTATGGTGGTGTATAATTTCATTTTTTGGTAAAATTTTAAATCAATGATTCCTTTCACACTATTAGTAACAAATCATAAATAACCTATTAAAAAACATTATAAATATTTATTTTTAATACATTAAAAATTGATAAAATATGGTTACATATGGTGTTAAATATTTATTAAATCATAGAAACAATATTATTTACAAAATTTTAAATAAAATCGATAAGAAAAAAAATTTGACCAAAAAGAAAATAAGTTTTGTTTTTCTAAAATAAACATTTTTAATCATTTACTTTGAAAAGTGAGAAAATAAAAATAATACATGTAAAATATCAAGAGAAGCACAACATAATGAAATATATTTGGTTAAATTGGTAAGTCTCAAATAATTCCCCCTAATAGAAATTTAGTATAGATAATCCTAAAAATGATATTTTAACATAAACCCGTGCCTGCTGTATTTTCTAGCTTTATAAATGTTCAATACTCCTATATAATCAATATATATTTAATATTAATATATTATAGACACATATTTATATAAATATA
The DNA here is from genome assembly GCA_963277665.1 of Viscum album. Taxonomy (NCBI): domain Eukaryota; kingdom Viridiplantae; phylum Streptophyta; class Magnoliopsida; order Santalales; family Viscaceae; genus Viscum; species Viscum album. Next base: position 1,512,572,118 of record OY728134.1, on the reverse strand, counting down.
TATAAATATATGTATTTATATATTTATATTTATATCTATATTAAATTATAATCAAATTTAAAAATACCCTTGTATTAATAATTCATTATTCATATGAGCATTCAGATGAAAACTGATCTGATTACTGTGTAAGTTTTGTTTTGATGGTTCTTATACATGAACATTGTTCATGGTTTTATCATCTCTAAAATCATAATCACTCAAAATGTATTATATTTATTCATTGTATATAGTGTTATATCCATGCATATAATGTAGTCATTAAAAATGAATTACATAACTTTATGGAGATGATATACCATATGTATGCATAGGTGAGTTATCACTTTTCGTTGGATGGAAAGAATGAATTTACATAATAATTCACATTCCCAGAATAATAAAAATATCATAAATATAATATATATTAAGTAAATATTTAATTTTTTACCATCCTTATAAATAATATATGAAAAATGGATCACATTACTTCGTGGAGGTAGTAGTCCACACTTATGTATGAGCGATGTTATAATTTTTCAATAGATTGGAATGATATAGAAAATAGATATAATTGTAGAGACTATAGTTTTTATATATTCTAACTTCAAATATTTATATTTATGTATTTGGATTTATCATAGGATTCAGCGTAAAGTTTGGGTCTATGGGGAACCAAAAATGAATATATTAAAAATGTTTATATATTTCAATGCATACGTGCACATCAGTTTAGTGTTCTATATTTTGTCATCTTATAGGGAACTCACATGGTTATGAGAAGACCATATATAATTCCATAATGCTTGTTATACCACAGGTGTGACCTAAGGATATTCGGCATCAGAAATTCCAAGAGAGGTGACTGTTGGTAGGTTATTTTAAAAAAATAAATAATTTACTTTTATTTACTATTATGAAATGAAAAATCCTTTAAATCATTGAAAAATATAAAATTTTAGTAAATTACATGGTTTATCTACATAACCATTGTTGATTCTATAGAATGAAAATGGGTGTTATTCATTGTCCAACTTAGATCAGATGAGGAAGGACGATCAAATCAAGGTGAATCGATAAGTAATAAACTGAGATTATCTTATTCATCATTAGAGAATGAATTGTTCTCCATTGATCAATCCTAAATTGTGTTAGGGAATTTTATTTATTAATTTTGTCTGTATTTTTTCCATCATGTATTAAATTGGATTTTTTATATGAGATTTATTTACCCTTTCATGAGCCAAACCTTATGGTTTTTTAATTTATTTGATATGATAAATCCTTTGATAAGTTCATGTTAAACTTATTTATCACTATTTATAAGATGATATTACTTGTAAAATGATTTATTTATTTCTATTTTTTCATTTCATCCCAATATTCTTCTCTTTTTTTACTGTTTCCCCATGGGGTTGTGGTTTGACATTTTCGGGGTGGGTTCCAGTGTGATCATGCCCCCGTATTCATGGAGGTTGTTTGAAAAACTAATGAGATGGTGATTTATAGATGTATAATGATAGATAATGGGTTATTTGTTGTAGATATAGGATCCAAAATGGTGATGGGTGATGGGAGGAACACATGATGCATGACTTCACATTGTTGGATTGTTAGACTTTTTATATCCGGCCACTAGAGGCTGAGAATCTATGGAAAAAGGCATCAACCTCTGATTTTGGGTAGTCAAATGGTAGGATTTGAGGTGTTGTAAGTGGATCAAATTTCTATTTAAAGGCTTCATGTTCTCTAAAAAACTATACTACAAGTTGTGTAATTCTTAAATACTAATGTTGTTTTCTTCGGTTTCCATGAAATCTAGGTTTTTGACCAAGTTTTGGGTCAAACACCATGTGACCTAGACCAAATGCCGTGGGACCCTACCTAGGTATTCATGCATTAAACTAGTTGTAAAATCCCCAAGTCCCATGGTGGATAGAGACACTATTCAATCCATAGAAAGTCCATGTGGATATGCATAGCTAGATGATCTATGTTCCATGTGTACACAACCCAAACCTAGGGTGGTCATTAATGCTATGTTTATGTTAGACAAATCAGGTAACTGTAATTGGATGGGAAATCCTTATGTAATGTGTACACACTTGGGACCCTAGGTGGACACACATTTGTCCCATTGTGGATGCTTCATATATTCTTACATGGATTACATGTCATGTCTATTGGAGAACATGATTAGGGGGTTAGTTGAGGTCACATACCATGTAGACCTTCATACATACTTTTTATTTCTTCCAAAAACTTATTCATCTATGACTTAATTCTTTAGGACTCTTATTTGGGATTGGAGGTAGTCTATTTAATGATTCCATCCACGTAGAATCCAATATTGGTTTTTATTGTGGAATATGAGATAAGATGTGATGTTTTCCAATCCTTAATTGATTCTATATGATGGGTGGGATTTGGGTAGGATCATCTGTGTGATTTTATAGTTGGTAATTCCCTCTCACAATAGGGCGTGGGTAAACCATACTCTTTACATAGTTATAATCTATTCACCCACTTATTTGAGTGTGATTACTCTATCTACGCAGTAGAATTCCCCAACCATCATGCTCTACAGGGAATCTTGTAGTCAAAGGGATTCATGGATCCCTTGGCTATGATGAACAGTGGCGAGAGGAAAGCCCCACCACATAGATTCTCAAGAGAATGTGGTTGATACTGGGTATTAGAAAAGAAAATTTAGAGCTTCATGCAGTCCCATCAACATTTTTTAGTCTATGAGATGGACATAAAATATCTCTCTAAAATGTGATTATATATATATATATATATCTGTGTGTGTGTGTGTGTGTTGGTATTTTTTCCCTATTACTACCATTTGAGTTGATCTCTATTGTATCATTTTTTATCCCTATTTGGTTTTAGGGGCATCTTACTGGATATGAATATACTCAACCATGCGAGGGATTTACCCCCACATGTTGTCTCTTTTGAAGAAGAAATGAAGTTAACCTATAAAATCGTTGAAACATAGTGATTATTAGGTAAATTAACAACATATGGTGGTAATTCATAAATATAAGGAACAAGGATCTCTCTTAGTTTTCCTTTTTTCAATTTTTTTTAGTTTGAGACTTCATTTCTGGTTGGTCAGGCATTTTTTCAATTTATTCATTATCTTCATAAAAAAACTCTGATTTTTCCCTATAGGTTATTTCATGCATGGTTTTTCTCTAGATTAAAAAGAAATTATTTATATTCCTATATATGTTTCTATAGAGATGGTTGTCTGTGTATATATAGGTACATTACTAAAAGGAACCCAATTTTAGTTATACCATCTTGATGATTTTCTTTATACCCTAACCTAGTAGAGGTGGTTTTATGGTGGTTCCACCTAGCCTTTTATAGGACATTATCTCCTTGATGGGCTTGGTCAATAATGAGAGTTATCAAATAAGTTCATTCCTTCGGATTATTTTTTGAGTTTTATATTTTTTGTGTAATAGTTGGGATTTTGGAAAAACAATTTAGAATGTCTCAAGTGAATCTTTCAATCTGGGGAACCCAGTGTTGGTGCCGTGGCTGGCATATCCATTTTCCTATACCCAGACAACATACTTTTTGACATGGAATACTAAGACATGGTTGATATGAAAACTGTTACATGAATCATATAATATTAAGTCTTATAAATCTCTATATTTAGTTATATCCCTATATATATTTTTATCTAATCATTGTATGTCTTTATCACTTTTAGGGTGCCTATGTGAAGATGGATATATAGGAAACTATTACCTAATCATAACGAAGATCCATTGAATGATGATTCCACATTATATGGGACATATAATGAGTTGTTTCCACTAGGTTTTATGGGATCATATCACTTTTCTATCAACTAGTATGTAGTACCAATATGAAATGATGGTATCCATGTAATCTAAATGTGCTCTATTAGTTTAGGCATCTACGATTTTTGAGGTTTTGTAGTAATCCCAATCCCCAGGCTGTGGAGGACTAGATTGAGTTGGCGATCTAAGACTTCAAGATCATGTGTACCCCAAAAAATCAGATGGTTTGTAACGCCCCGACCCTAGTTACCCATAGTCGGTGCATTATTACATAACATTGGCATGATCATGAGAAAGATCAAGTCTCGAAAGACCGATTAGTTTAGTAGCCTTGGAATAACTAGATACATCCATAAATTTTTACATTACATCATAAAAAAAACATCTTGTCTTCATATCCCCTCATACTATCCCTGCAGGTCATTCATAAATTACTTCTTCATAATCCTGGGAAAAAAAAATAAAACATTGAAAGGGGTGAGCTCGGATGCTCAGTAAGGATAACATTATAGCAGAAGCTTTCATAAATAAGCATAAACACTTAAGGCAATTTATAACTAAAACAAAAGCCTTTTAAACTTGAACTTCAGCATAAAATGGCAAAGGTAAAATGAAATAATGCCATTTACTTACTCACATGGATATTCTACTAGTCGAATGATCACATGCAATATCAATAACCACTTTCATAATGATGGAATGCATAATGCCAGACTATCATAACCACATAGCCAAGGCCTTGTGCCAAGACTACAAATAAGATTTTGCCAAGGCCTTGTGCCAAGACACTAGTTTGTCTCATGAGACCTACCGATGCATCGAGGAGCTATAGCGGGCTCCACCCGTCACTTATTAAGTCCAATGCATTCCTTATATGAATAGGTTTAAGCATAAAATAAACATTCGTATTAAAACTAGCATACAAAATGTCAATACTTTAACCACAAACCATGAATGGTATAAAAATAGAACATCCACAGTCAAACATAACTCATTTGATACAATATGGAAGATTGTATTGTATCACATTAACCTCAATCATGAATAATGAAGGATGTTGACATAAATGAAAGTAATCATCAAAACTATTTGAGAGAAATATCCCCCTTTTCTTGAAAACATTTAAAAGTCACAGTATTTGTCAAGAATCCATTTAAAAGTAGATTTTTGGATCAAAGTGTCCCATACTGCTTTGAAACTTTTTAAAAGGAGTTTTAATTTGTAAACTTTAATGTCCATATAAATAAATCCTTAAAACCATTTTTTAAAACATGGACATTAATGAGAAAGATTTAGATGAATAAGTCTTTAAATCATTTTAAAAATGGTATTTTAGTTAGAGATTCCAACCAAAAGAGACACTTGAATACAAATAATTGTGGTAATCAAAACTTTGTAATATCATGAGAATAAAGGGATTCATGATATACTATGTCAATGTACGTTATATACACCACATAAAAGTGATTTGGTGTATATCAACAAAGAAGTCTCAATGGAATGTAAATTGAGATGAAAACTCTTGTAAAGGTTGTATCCTTAGGTTAAGGATAAATCAATGACATAATTATGTGTGACAAATATAAATACACTAAATATGATTGGATATTCAGTGTAAAACAATCAAAGGACATTCACACATATTCTTGTAAAAACAATACCAACGAACTGGATGTTTAACTCAACAAATGGAGAATGAGTTAAAATTACTCTTATCAAATTCATATCAATGACTTGAGAATTACCAATGGAGTGATTATGTGCATCAAACTTATATCCACAGGAAGGGGAGTGGAAATTATGACATAGTCAAATGAATAGTGATTCCACACATAATCTTGGGGTAATATAATCAATGAAATATGTGTAAAGCCAAATGAGTGGAAATTGAAATCTCAAATTCCATTATCGATTAGGTAACTTTCGAAACATACACCCATGAAAGAAGTATCATACCATGATGATGTAAATACCCATAAATTAAAGTATATTACACAATGAATACGATCATGGGCAGTACACATACACCACATGCAATAATTAAGTGGTGATCAATGGAATTCTCACGGAATTAAAAGTGAGATAAGAAAACCCTTACCACGTTAATCAACTGAGTCGCATGGACAAAAGTTAATAACCACCAAATTATTTACATAATAACATGAATATAAAGTGAATCATGATAATATATATCAAATGGAAGTACACAATACACCACTTTCAATAATTTAGTAGCGAACAATGGAAATCTCACGGAATTGAAAGTGAGATAAGAGAATCCCTTACCTTGTACTTTTCCTTGGTTGGGGTAGGTTAACCTCCTGTATAATAGTGAAATAATTGTTACTAAATTATACAAGAATCATATACATTAATATGATATCATATATGATCTTTTAATATTGATTTGATAATAATATTCTAGTATTATCGCCGTTTCGGGTGTTAACTTACTCATTTTCTTTATAAGTTTTGTTACATAAGTCATGTTTGTTGTATCTTATTCATATCCAGAATGATATCAAGTCCTTAAACATCATTTTTAAATCATTAAATGATAATTATACTTGAATGGATACGATGGAGAATGAATCTCATCGCGTTCGTGGAGACGGTAGTCCGTACGTACGCACGAACGCTACTTCCATTTAATTTTTTATTTTAAAAGAATCTAATACAAATGATACATAGGTATATTACTATTCCAGTATAATATAATATTTTATATATGTTACTTAAGATCATTAACACCATCCTTTATACGTTCCATGTGTGGTATGAACGAGTCATATCATTTTAAAGGGGCGGTAGTCCGCACTTCCTCAAATGAAATTATCGTATGTATATACAACATGAAACGAATAATGGTATGAAATAAAATGGAATTACAGAAGCTTATATATAAAATATATATCATTAATATCATATTTAATTACAGTGCCATCATAATGGACACCATGAGAGGCGGTAAGATGTATTTGAACAATCATCGTTTCGTGAGGCGTTAGTTTGCCATCCACAGAAACATTATGTTCATCATCCAGTAGATGGAGTTGTGTGTATGTGTAGTTTGAATCCTTCTTATAAACACATCCTAGTATATTGAGGATACTGGTGTTGTTACAAAAGAAAGGAAATAAAAAGAGTTTGGGGGTTGAAGAAGCAAAATAAACGAAAATAATTTAAGAGAAAACGTTACCTTTAATTTAGGTAACTCACTTTGGTTGGAACCAAAGGACTTCTTGAAATGCTTTCTGCCTAAGGGGAAGCTTCAAGGAGGAGGAGAGGGATGTGGGGAGATTAGTTGGACAGAGATTGGACGAGCCAAGTGGCTTGAGAGGTGTGAAGAAATGAGAAGGAGGAGTGCCCTTTTATAAGAGGGGTGAGGGGCACCTTTGGAAAAGCTAGAGATATTAGTTTATAATAAATTCATATTCGGTTTCCAATGGCTCCAAAGTTGACTATTCAAAGGTTAAGGTGGTGATGGGTCGAAAACAACTCAACCAATAGAATTTAGACAGGTTTGGGTACTTATATTAACCTTATCTTTAAGTATTAACTCTAAGTTAATTAGTTTCACTTCTACAATGTCTCTTTGTATTTTTATATTATATGTTTAATAAACTTACCATATACATACAAGAGACCCCCAAGTGGTCCTGTAATGATGAACCTATCATTATATAAGTTTCTTGGCCGAACCTTAGATTTTTAGGAATTTAATATCAATTAATAATATAATATTTGTTTTAAGAACTCTTTTATGTCAATTTTGACACTATTCAATAGTTGATTTTTGTGAAACTCATAACAGATTGATTACTTAGAAAAAATTCAATTAAATCAATCCTAATATATCATATTATCCTAGAAAATTAGTTTAATTCATTAAAAGTTTCATATTATATTTATTTGGGTATTTATAATATCAATTATTTTAATTGTTCACTATTATAGTAATTACTGCATCATCATTGTGTCATAAATAAAATAAATTATATAATGTCTAAAAATTATAAATAAAATATCATTATGTAGGAAATCTTTTTATATTTCTAATGAATATTTATAATCTAAAATCCAACATGTATAACCCTATGTAAAAATTGTGCTTCTAAAAGATGTAAGCTTATGCCATTTTTATTTTTATTTTAACTTTATTAATGTAAAGTGTCCCTACCACATACAAGTGGCTCCAAGGGGTCCCCAAATTGACCGAAGGATGCTCATGGTCGGGTATGTGTCCACCAATAAGGTTAGGACACGTTTTAGGGTAATTTTGTATTATTATAATATTATTTTTTTAACCCTTATTTACCGGATTTACCCTTTAACCATGGTAAATAAAATATTTACCACAGTAACTATTCAAAATGTCTAAAAATAAAAGTTACCTATTTACACAATTTGAACATCCTGATTCCAAATATGGAATCCATTTTCCTAAATTCAAAACACAGAAGTGGCAGAAATTAATTTAAAATTAATTCCCGCTGTCAAAACAAAAAGCGTGTTTTTAAGAGATAATAACTATCAAAAGATTGACACTTGTTTATGTTCGGTTTAATTGTAAAATTATGTCCAATGACCAACATTATATTAAATGGTAAAAATATATTCTAAATATACTTTAAAACCACTAAAATTCATAATTTATCAATATTAATTATTTTGATTAAAAACGTTGTTTTTAATTAAAATTTATTAATTTTCACTATTCATCAAAATATAAAAGTTATCCAAAAAGTACCAAAATTTCACCCTAGGATAATTTTGATATTCTGAATCCAAAAATGAAGTCCATTTTGAAATATAAAATATATATAATTTCAAAAAGTAGTTATTACTATTCATAACGGCTAGTTTAATTGGTTGTTAGAACTCGGTGTTGCGTACAACATACGCTATCACATTATTCAAAGAGAAGCGTACCGTAGAAGCTTGGGATGTTTCATTTTAAATTTTTGATGTCCCCATTTAGTCAAAAAGTTTAAAATATAGTATTTAAAAAGGGTTCACTATTATAGTTGATAGAAGTGCAATACTGAAAATGAATTTGTTCTTGCATTATATCTAAGAAACTCATAATATCAATTCTAAAATTATAAGGATTATATAAAGTTTAAAATTTAGTTAATACTATTCATAACCTTTTTTGAACGGCTTGTTTGGTGAGTCATGGTGCGCTTGAACTCGGTGTTGCGTGTAGTGCATGTTATTGAATTATTTTGAAGAAACAACACACTATGAAATCTTGGGGTGTTACATTCTCCCCTCCTTCAATAAATTGCGTCCTCGCAATTTGAAATTGTTCTTCGAAAATAAAAGGTTGAAAATAGAAAATATATTTGTGGGAAAACCCACATCGGAAATTGGTTTACTAAAATTTAGTCTTAATATGAGGAAAAGAGAAATGAAAGGGTCACCACCAAATTATGATCTCGATTAGGAGAACATTGGTGGCAATTAGAGACATATAATTGGAGGAAAAACGTAAATATTTATAGGTAGTGGTTGAGGTCATCAATCACAAACAAGTATAAAATTGAGGTCCTTAAACTCATCAATCTATGATGATTTGAAGTACCATCGGTTCAACAAAATATAGGGTATTGGGATCACACATTTTTGACATTTCAAAATATCTTAGTTGAAATCCCACATCGAAAAATGAATTAATGAGGCCTCTATTTAAAATAAAGAGTGGAAAGTATGAAGATTACCGAAAATAACACATACTAGGGTTCCATGTAGGAAAATATGGATATGGAGGAGAAATATAACCATCAATTATCTGATGGAGAGTGGTAGAGAACATGGCTATGAAAAGGCCAACAATCCCAAAGCCATAAATTAGTGATGATTTAAGGTACCATCTAGGACAACATTTTTTTTAAAGTTACATTACATAAGGAAGAGGAATTCATTTATGATATTGACTAAGAACATTATGAGATATACTTAAATTTTAAGTAGATTTTCATTCTTTAATAAATTTCCAACACTAACTCATTTTTTTTTAAACGATGAGTATTCAAGAAGACTTGGTCACACTGGAAGAGCTAGAATAAACTTCTATAGAATCACATGATCCATGCAGGATAAACCATATAGTAATCAAAACCAAAATGGTTAGTGAATGTTCTAATGATCCCCCAAAAGGATATTCATTGAGATAAATATGCACTAATTTTAATTTCTATAATTAAACCAACAATACCCCAAAGTTAAATAGATACCATTCAATAACCAATTGTCCTTAAAATCCTTTAATATAATCCAAACTAATATTGAAACCCAAAACATAGAAGAATTTGATTATGTAGTCTCCCATGTTACATTGTATCTCCAAATTACATCAAATACTCTTAAAGTCACATACTTAAAAGTAATCATCACATATTCTCTGTTATAGGTTAATCATTTCCATAAATAACCCAAATCACTATAAATCAACAATAAAAATGTAGATAAAAATCCACCATTTCTCTACAAATGAAACCTCATTGTATTATATTTTCCTTGGGTATATAGTGTTCCTAACAAAACGAACATCTTCCAAAATAACATTTATCACTTAATCACCAAATCATTTTCCTATACCAAGGGTATTCATTTGATAAGACATAAGAACCCAAATCATCTTATTATTGATCAATAAAATCATTTAACAAAAAAAAATAGTCACACTAACCAGGGACTTCACGTAGTCCAGTGGTAGGCGATAAATCCCAATCGCACTTTGGTTGTGGGTTCGATTCCCACAGCTTTGTCCGACGCGATGGGTTGTCACACGGTCTACGTGTTGTCCTTTTTCAAAAACTATATTTTATAATATTACCAAAATGAGATAAATTCCTCAAAATAACATAATTTAACCACAAATGTTATATCATACTTTGTATTTTCATCCCAAATTATAATAACTTATCATTTTCTCAAACCCCAATGATCATATAAACCAAATGGTTATTTATACCTATATCCACAAGAGAAGAGACAATTCTTCCTCAAATAGCATTCTCACATGGCAAACTGCGGGGTTACAAATACAAGAGAAAATTATTCCAAAGCAAACCCATCAACAAGGAGTGCTAATACTTTTTAAATTTTTCTCCAGCCATTTATTTCCACATAGCTTCTTCTTTGACCAAGAAAATATCCTATAAAATAGGACATTCACTCGGGTAATGGCCAGGTCCCCTACATTTATGACAAATGACTGTAAATGGACTCTTGGGACCATTTTTATCTTCTTCCATAGTACTCTTCATTTTTCTTCGGCAATTCTTCACTTTATGTCCTTCCTTCCCGCACGTAAAACATTTCGTTGTCCCATTGAGACACTTTCCTGGGTGTCTCTTTCCACAATTCCTGCATGATGAAAATTGAGGTTTCTTTTCTCCATGGTCTCCATTGCGGGAGATCTTATCATTTATCACCTTTCTCTTCCTTGTTGAGTCTGGGAGTTGGTTAATATATATGTTGTTGATCATATTTTTGGAAAACTGATTTGGCATAAAGTCGATATCTTTTACGCCTATCAACATTCCATTTGGTTGCTCATTGCCACCACTGTACCCAACTTGTACATCATTCTCAAAGTCATTATGACTTCCTTGGAATCTAGCCATTGACTAAAACCAGAAGGCATTGTGTGAGTAATAGTAGTTGTAAAATCATTTAGAGATTAAATTGTCACCATATTCTCAATTTGAAACATATTAGGATTAACCAAGGTCATTTTCTCTCATCTTATGTATATATTACTTAAATCGGTTTGTAAAGAAAATGTAAATTATCCTAAGCATATCCCCCGGGAGTGTCGTAACCAAGAGTGCAGCAAGGCCCGTTGTCGTGCACCAGTTCCCGTTCGAGTCTAGCTCAAAGCGGTGTTTTAGGGTTTTACCCCTGGGTACATCTGTGCCAGAGCCGCCTCTACCTGCTCGTATCCAGACATGGATGTATTGCTCGAAAAACTCACAAAATATTTACAATATCAAAATTCTAGGAAGTTTTTTTATACTAATCCTCAAAGTTCATCTTAGGTCTACGTGCTCTAATCAGAGTTTATCTAAATCTAGCTACCATGGTTTGTACTAAACTTCCTCTGATACCAACTGTAACGCCCCGACCCTAGTTACCCAGAGTCGGTGCATTATTACATACCATTGGCATGATCATGAGAAAGATCAAGTCTCGAAAGACCGATTAGTTTAGTAGCTTTGGAATAACTAGATACATCCATAAATTTTTACATTACATCATAAAAAAAACATCTTGTCTTCATATCCCCTCATACTATCCCTGCAGGTCATTCATAAATTACTTCTTCATAATCCTGGGAAAAAAAATAAAACATTGAAAGGGGTGAGCTCGGATGCTCAGTAAGGATAACATTATAGCAGAAGCTTTCATAAATAAGCATAAACACTTAAGGCAATTTATAACTAAAACAAAAGCCTTTTAAACTTGAACTTCAGCATAAAATGGCAAAGGTAAAATGAAATAATGCCATTTACTTACTCACATGGATATTCTACTAGTCGAATGATCACATGCAATATCAATAACCACTTTCATAATGATGGAATACATAATGCCAGACTATCATAACCTCATAGCCAAGGCCTCGTGCCAAGACTACAAATAAGATTTTGCCAAGGCCTTGTGCCAAGACACTAGTTTGTCTCATGAGACCTACCGATGCATCGAGGAGCTATAGCGGGCTCCACCCGTCACTTATTAAGTCCAATGCATTCCTCATATGAATAGGTTTAAGCATAAAATAAACATTCGTATTAAAACTAGCATACAAAATGTCAATACTTTAACCACAAACCATGAATGGTATAAAAATAGAACATCCACAGTCAAACATAACTCATTTGATACAATATGGAAGATTGTATTGTATCACATTAACCTCAATCATGAATAATGAAGGATGTTGACATAAATGAAAGTAATCATCAAAACTATTTGAGAGAAATATCCCCCTTTTCTTGAAAACATTTAAAAGTCACACTATTTGTCAAGAAGCCATTTAAAAGTAGATTTTTGAATCAAAGTGTCCCATACTACTTTGAAACTTTTTAAAAGGAGTTTTAATTTGTAAACTTTAATGTCCCTATAAATAAATCCTTAAAACCATTTTTTAAAACATGGACATTAATGAGAAAGATTTAGATGAATAAGTCTTTAAATCATTTTAAAAATGGTATTTTAGTTAGAGATTCCAACCAAAAGAGACACTTGAATACAAATAATTGTGGTAATAAAAACTTTGTAATATCATGAGAATAAAGGGATTCATGATATACTATGTCAAAGTACGTTATATACACCACATAAAAGTGATTTGGTGTATATCAACAAAGAAGTCTCAATGGAATGTAAATTGAGATGAAAACTCTTGTAAAGGTTGTATCCTTAGGTTAAGGATAAATCAATGACATAATTATGTGTGACAAATATAAATACACTAAATATGATTGGATATTCAGTGTAAAACAATCAAAGGACATTCACACATATTCTTGTAAAAACAATACCAACGAATTGGATGTTTAACTCAACAAATGGAGAATGAGTTAAAATTACTCTTATCAAATTCATATCATTGACTTGAGAATTACCAATGGAGTGATTATGTGCATCAAACTTATATCCACAGGAAGGGGAGTGGAAATTATGACATAATCAAATGAATAGTGATTCCACACATAATCTTGGGGTAATATAATCAATGAAATATGTGTAAAGCCAAATGAGTGGAAATTGAAATCTCAAATTCCCTTATCGATTAGGTAACTTTCGAAACATACACCCATGAAAGAAGTATCATACCATGATGATTTAAATACCCATAAATTAAAGTATATTACACAATGAATACGATCATGGGCAGTACACATACACCACATGCAATAATTAAGTGGTGATCAATGGAATTCTCACGGAATTAAAAGTGAGATAAGAAAACCCTTACCACGTTAATCAACTGAGTCGCATGGACAAAAGTTAATAACCACCAAATTATTTACAGAATAACATGAATATAAAGTGAATCATGATAATATATATCAAATGGAAGTACACAATACACCACTTTCAATAATTTAGTAGCGAACAATGGAAATCTCACGGAATTGAAAGTGAGATAAGAGAATCCCTTACCTTGTACTTTTCCTTGGTTGGGGTAGGTTAACCTCCTGTATAATAGTGAAATAATTGTTACTAAATTATACAAGAATCATATACATTAATATGATATCATATATGATCTTTTAATATTGATTTGATAATAATATCTTAGTATTATCGCCGTTTCGGGTGTTAACTTACTCGTTTTCTTTATATGTTTTGTTACATAAGTCATGTTTGTTGTATCTTATTCATATCCAGAATGATATCAAGTCCTTAAACATCATTTTTAAATCATTAAATGATAATTATACTTGAATGGATACGATGGAGAATGAATCTCATCGCGTTCGTGGAGACGGTAGTCCGTACGTACGCACGAACGCTACTTCCATTTAATTTTTTATTTTAAAAGAATCGAATCCAAATGATACATAGGTATATTACTATTCCAGTATAATATAATATTTTATATATGTTACTTATGTTCATTAACACCATCCTTTATACGTTCCATGTGTGGTATGAACGAGTCATATCATTTTAAGGGGGCGGTAGTCCGCACTTCCTCAAATGAAATTATCGTATGTATATACAACATGAAACGAATAATGGTATGAAATAAAATGGAATTACAGAAGCTTATATATAAAATATATATCATTAATATCATATTTAATTACAGTGCCATCATAATGGCCACCATGAGAGGCGGTAAGATGTATTTGAACAATCATCGTTTCGTGAGGCGTTAGTTTGCCATCCACAGAAACATTATGTTCATCATCCATTAGATAGAGTTGTGTGTATGTGTAGTTTGAATCCTTCTTATAACAACATCCTAGTATATTGAGGATACTGTTGTTGTTACAAAAGAAAGGAAATAAAAAGATTTTGGGGGTTGAAGAAGCAAAATAAATGAAAATAATTTAAGAGAAAACGTTACCTTTAATTTAGGTAACTCACTTTGGTTGGAACCAAAGGACTTCTTGAAATGCTTTCTGCCTAAGGGGAAGCTTCAAGGAGGAGGAGAGGGATGTGGGGAGCTTAGTTGGGCAGATTTTGGACGAGCCAAGTGGCTTGAGAGGTGTGAAGAAATGAGAAGGAGGAGTGCCCTTTTATAAGAGGGGTGAGGGGCACCTTTGGAAAAGCTAGAGATATTAGTTTATAATAAATTCATATTCGGTTTCCAATGGCTAAAAAGTTGACTATTAAAAGGTTAAGGTGGTTATGGGTCGAAAAAAACTCAACCAATAGAATTTAGACAGGTTTGGGTACTTATATTAACCTTATCTTTAAGTATTAACTCTAAGTTAATTAGTTTCACTTTTACAATGTCTCTTTGTATTTTTATATTATATGGTTAATAAACTTACCATATATACAGGCGACCCCCAAGTGGTCCTTTAATGATGAACCTATCATGATATAAGTTTCTTGGCCGAACCGTAGATTTTTAGGAATTTAATATCAATTAATAATATAATATTTGTTTTAAGAACTCTTTTATGTCAATTTTGACACTATTCAATAGTTGATTTTTGTGAAACTCATAACAGATTGATTACTTCGAAAAAAGTCCATTACATCAATCCTAATATATCATATTATCCTAGAAAATTAGTTTAATTCATTAAAAGTTTCATATTATATTTATTTGGGTATTTATAATATCAATTATTTTAATTGTTCACTATTATAGTAATTACTGCATCATCATTGTGTCATAAATAAAATAAATTATATAATGTCTAAAAATTATATATAAAATATCATTATGTAGGAAATCGTTTTATCTTTCTAATGAATATTTATAATCGAAAATCCAACATGTATAACCCTATGTAAAAATTTTTCTTCTAAAAGATGTAAGCTTATGCCATTTTTATTTTTATTTTAACTTTATTAATGTAAAGTGTGCCTACCACATACAAGTGGCTCCAAGGTGTCCCCAAATTGACCCAAGGATGCTCATGGTCGGGTATGTGTCCACCAATAAGGTTAGGACACGTTTTAGGGTAATTTTGTATTATTATAATATTATTTTTTAACCCTTATTTACCGGATTTACCCTTTAACCATGGTAAATAAAATATTTACCACAGTAACTATTCAAAATGTCTAAAAATAAAAGTTTCCTATTTACACAATTTGAACATCCTGATTCCAAATATGGAATCCATTTTCCTAAATTCAAAACACAGAAGTGGCAGAAATTAATTTAAAATTAATTCCCGCTGTCAAAACAAAAAGCGTGTTTTTAAGAGATAATAACTATCAAAAGATTGACACTTGTTTATGTTTGGTTTAATTGTAAAATTATGTCCAATGACCAACATTATATTAAATGGTAAAAATATATTCTAAATATACTTTAAAACCACTCAAATTCATAATTTATCAATATTAATTATTTTGATTAAAAAAGTTGTTTTTAATTAAAATTTAGTAATTTTCAGTATTCATCAAAATATAAAAGTTATCTGAAAAGTACCAAAATTTCACCCTAGGCTAATTTTGATATTCTGAATCCAAAAATGAAGTCCATTTTGAAATATAAAATATATATAATTTCAAAAAGTAGTTATTACTATTCATAACGGCTAGTTTAATTGGTTGTTAGAACTCGGTGTTGCGTACAACATACGATATCACATTATTCAAAGAGAAGCGTACCGTAGAAGCTTGGGATGTTTCATTTTAAATTTTTGATGTCCCCATTTAGTCAAAAAGATTAAAATATAGTATTTAAAAAGGGTTCACTATTATAGTTGATAAAAGTGCAATACTGAAAATGAATTTGTTCTTGCATTATATCTAAGAAACTCATAATATGGATTCTAAAATTATAAGGATTATATAAAGTTTAAAATTTAGTTAATACTATTCATAACCTTTTTTGAATGGCTTGTTTGGTGAGTCATGGTGCGCTTGAACTCGGTGTTGCGTGTAGTGCATGTTATTGAATTATTTTGAAGAAATAACACACTATGAAATCTTGGGGTGTTTCATGGTTGGGCTATCATATGGTCATTTCCATGAGAAATTGTGTGGGGGTAGAGTTTGATGATGCATAATCATGATCATGTAATCCTCTCATGGTCAGAATTCCACTATCTATTTTAGGATGAGTATTAAGCATCATGAAAATTTTCTCTATGGATTCAATATCTTAATGGGTTTTAGATAGTGACATCATAGTTTTAGAGTACACTCTAAGGTTTAATAACCTTACATATTAATCCCTAAAAAATGTGTTTGATGGTTTCTTATGGGTATGGATGTTGGAGCATGATTTACATATATAAATTCACTCAACCATGGTATCATTGTTCCTTCTAACCTATGATAGAGTTATAAAGCAGATTTTGGTGGATGATTTTTTCCTATTCAAGGGACACTAGGAAATTGAATCTAGTACTAGACATCATATGGTAGATTCCTCTATAATAGGTATTATGAACAAGAAAATGAGGTTATGGTAGAGGATACATTGTCATTATGGAATGTATACATGAGGATCTCTATATTATGGATTATATAGAGGATCCAACTATCTTAGTGAGGATAGATTATAAACAAGTGGTCAGAGGTTTCATTTGGAGCATGATTTCCTAACACGTTAGTCCATGCAGGATAGATAGAAAGCGAATAGACCACCATATATGTAGATGTTACAGGATCAGAGAACTTCCATGCATGTTCAGAGTATCCCTAATGTAGTAATTATAGTTAGAGGAGAAGATGAAGCTCCAGGATGAGGATTTTATTCAAGAGGGAGATGATATGAGATACTTACACCACAACCACTAGGTGTCCCACACCAAGATTATGGAGTCGGTGGTCTGGGGTGTTGGTAGTGCCATGTTGTGGAGGGATACAACTAGGCTACACATAAGCTCTCTCTCATCGGAAATATAGATTATCATCCCATCTATCATAAGGAATTTGACTCATTTATGATGAAATCCAATATGGTTCCAAACTAGGGATATCTTTTACATTCCCAAGATGTAACAATAAGTTTTCATCATTAAAAATAAGAGGTCCCATGATAAACTCTCTGCACAAAGAGAAGGATCTCATTACTGACAGAAAAAAGATATCAAAGAATCAATCATGTAGAAACCTCTACCATTATATGGGATGATAATCTATATTTCCGATGAGAGAGATCTCGTTGATGAGTGAGTTGGTATTATGGGAAGAAATATAGAACCCATAATCCATTAGTTCGTGAGTTAATCCCATGGAACAATGAGCTCCTTTGGTAACTAAATTCCTTCAATAGTGGTGGAATTTGTGGATGTATTACCCAAGTAAGTTTTGGGAATACCTCATAGGTTTTATAAGTGATTATATATTGAAATTCAACCTGGTAAAACAACAATTTAGTATTTTTAATATTGAATATACCCTAATGTGGTCCAAGAGGTAAGGGTATTGTTATAGGACTATTGAGAAAAGGGTCTCATCAGACCCTATGTGCCCCCCTTGGTTGATCTAGTGATTTTTGTGAAAATGGATGATGTGAAATTTAGGTAATGTTTGGATTATGATCTAAAAAACCTAGTAACAATAATTTTAAATTACCCCATCATGAGGAACGAAAAAATCTTCGACTATTTATGATCTGTGGTTTTGTTCATGAATATTAATCTTAGGTATGGATACCAATCATTAACATTTCATGATAATGATATTCCAAAGATGGAATTTTGATGCTTTTACCTTCACTGTGATTTCTCATATATTCATTTTTTTGTGAAAAATTTTCCCATTGTGTTTATGGATCATACATATCATATCTTCCAGACATACACCGACCGATTTGTGCTTCTCTTCATTGATAACATATTAATTTACTCCACATTATAGTAAGATCATGCAGAGAAATTGAGGATGGTCCTAGACTTATTCCAAGAGATCTAGATTTATTGTATTTTCTCACAGTTATCAGTTTAGATATATGAGGTTTAATCATAGAGGAATGAAATTTATGAGTTTTTTTTTCTATGGATGATGAAAAAATGAATGCAGTGCTTTCTTGGTTTCCATGATGATAATTTATGCGGTAAAAAAGTTTTCTTATCTTAGTGGGGTACTATAATAGGTTTTTGGAATAATTATGTGGTATTTAATCCCCTTTACAACCCTAACATGGAAAGTGACTTAATTTATTTGTACATAGTAGTGGGAGGGATCCATTGAGGAGTTGAGGAGGAGGCTGACGAATGATCTATCTAAGGAATACCTAAGGAGTGTGTTTTGGATGTAGTGTTTGATGATACCACTAGAGTTAGAATCATTTGTGAGATTATATAGAGGTTGGATGTGATCAAATACAAGTCATGGTAGTTGAGACCCCACTAGAAGAACTATTTGACTCTTGACCTGGAGTTGAAAGTAGTAGTCTTCATAATGATGATGTAGAGGCACTATATTCTATGAGAGAATTTTTATTGTATACTTAGATAGATTGATTATAATTTAAATCATTAATTAGAGAGACTTTAACTTGATATATTAGTATTGGTTGGACTTACTATTAGACTATAAATTCAAAAAGAGTCTAAACTATTGGGAAGTAAAACATGATGGAAAAATCCATTAGCAGTATGTCTTATTCTCACATGCTAGAGGAGGCATTTGAGTCGTTGGATTAGTAATATATAATCCTGATGGGGGAGAGGGGTACTATTTTTCTTCAGTCGATGGTGGTGAGTCATTTGATTATTCAGTATGTAAGAGAGGTATAGTTGGGAGACAAAGATTGTGAGGTTCTAAATGACCAGATATCCCCAGCAGATGAATTGGATGGATTTTCCTACAGAGGGGAGAACATTATCCTTTTCTAAGGATGTAAACTAGATCCGGACATGTTGCGTGAGGTGGTGATGATAGAGTTTCATACATACCCTTTCTATATTCATCCAGTTCTTTAATAGATATACAAGGACCTTCAGGTGTATTGTTTATTGGATAGAATGTGGTGGAGCATTGGCGATTCAATCTCTTGGTGTCTCACATATTAGTTGGTAAATGATAAGAAAAATGTCATCTTGTTTGACATCACCTATTGAGATCCCAGAGTGGAAATGGGTTGGCATATCCATGGAATTATTGATATAGAATCCCCAAACATAGAGAGTTCATGATTCAATTTTGGTTAATGTTGACCAAATGACCAAGTTAATAGACTTTTATTCCATTATAGTTAAAAGATTATTAGAGAATCTTGGGAAGTTGTTCCTAAAGTAGATCATCCAAAATCATGGGTTACCCACAATGATCCTCTATAACCATGATTTTCATTTAATTTAGTGGTTATGGAAAGGTATGTTAGAGGGTTTTGGGACCTAGTTGTGGAAGAATATAGTTTTTCACCCATATATTTATTTCTAAATAGAAAAATCTGTCCAATGTTCAGATGATATGATGAGTTCTCATGTGTAGGATTTCACTAGGGGAAGGGAGGATCAATTTACATTGGTAGAGTTTTCTAATAATTTCATCTATCACTATACTATTTGCACAAAAAAAATTTGATTTCATTTATGGGAGTCCTATAGGACTCCTTTATGTTGAACTGTAATTAGTGACACATCT
Source organism: Viscum album (assembly GCA_963277665.1). Taxonomy (NCBI): domain Eukaryota; kingdom Viridiplantae; phylum Streptophyta; class Magnoliopsida; order Santalales; family Viscaceae; genus Viscum; species Viscum album. The sequence continues at coordinate 1,512,551,557 of OY728134.1, read as the reverse complement.
CTTATTCGACTATAGATAGTGTCAGTGATAATATATAAGGTTCATGTGATCCATGGGAATGTGAGGAAAACCCAGAAAAGAAAAAAAATCTTATGCAGATTTATTTTTTAGTCCCTTGGAGTTCAAATAAGTGATACCATGATTTCTAGAGAGTCTCACCATGATGAGGATTATAGAGGTTTGGTCGAGGAGGAAATCTATAACTGAGTTTCATCAGGCCATTCAGGATCACATGGATGGTTGGAATGTTTTCTTACCAATGATCTTTTCCCTCACCATTGGATCAAGTTCTTGATGTATTCTGTGCCTCATAGTTGAGGAGATATAGGCATGATCAAATTATTGTTATTGACTAGGGTGAGTTAGACATTGAGGATTGATCCACCTTCACATAGTACCCTATGGTGATCTTGTATCGCTGGGAGATGATCATATGAGGAAGCACCATTCCATTTGATTGTGTATTGTGGTATTATAAGAGCATGATAGAAATTTCATAGGAGTGAGAGAGTCATATGAGTGATAATTACTACAAATTTTTGGATTATATTGTTCTCTTTAGGTAAATAATATCTGATTGAGGTTATAATATAGTGAATGTGGTTATCTTGTATTTTTCTTTCTAATATTTCTATATATTATTATATATGAATTTATCCTATGTGTCGGCATAATGTTTGGGTGCCTCGAGTGTAACACCAAGAGATTCTAAAGTATGTTTATTTTATATAAATTTAATATCTTTAATAAATTATGGTAGACATGAAACCTATATTTAAGGAGAATAAAATTATGGTCAACATCAATATAATCATAGGGTCAATTTTCATGATTTTTCAGAAAATATTTATTTTTCTCCAACCAGTGAAAAATTATAATCGGTGGTAATATTGTAATTTATTTTTAATAAATTAAAGATAATAAAATTCCCATTATTATTTTAATATGATAAGTATTCATTATTTATATTTTAAAAAATTAATTACAATTAAATAGTCATTATATTGGTTTTTAATATAAAATTCGTTTTAAAATTTAAAACAGTTTTTAAAGTTTTAAATTGTATAATGTGACTTCATATTAACTAATTAAAAACACATAATCGGGAAAATTTTAAATTAGTTTAATATATTATATATCAATAAATATTAATTTAAATTCATGTAATTATGGTTACTATTCATATATTTATTATGTGATCATATTAATTTTGAAAATTTTATTTTTTATAAAATAATTGTTTGGACACATCATAGGATTAATTTATAATTAAATTCGTCCACTTATGTGAGTTTAATTTGGTAAAATTTATTCCATGTTAGGAATAAAAATAATTTATATTATCTAATACGGTAAGACTAATTTTTAAGTATAATGAATTATGAAATCAGTAAAAATTAATTATCATAATTATGGTGAAAACAGGTTTACTATTGGTAAAACAAAGAAGATAATGATTACAAATGATATATGACATGTAAAAATCCAAAATTATAGTCATATTTCCACATTGTAAAGTATAAAATTCATGAATAACCCAATTTGGAGGCCTATTCATATATAAAAATTTAGGTATCACTTTTAATTTTAAAAACTTCTTAGTGTGTCCCCATCCACTTATAAAAGGTGACCCATCTCCACTCCACTTAACACTCCCTGTGCAATTTTTTTTGAAAATATATTTTTAAATATATTACTTAAATCCATAAAACATCATTCAAAGGGTTGTATTAGTCATAAATCCATCCTAGGAAAGCCTTTGGTACAACCCTAAAGACGTTATCTGATGTAGTGGTAACATTCTTAAACGAACATTTTTATTTTGTTTCATCTTCAAAAAAATTAAAATTCTATTAAAAAAATTTATATAATATAATAATGATCTTATATATAATGAGATTTTATTATTTAATGTTCATGACCTATATACTTCTTGTCTTCAATCAAATTGAAAATGAAACCATCAATCACATGTACATCGAACTACCACATCATAAACCAATATAATTCATTTTCTATCACCACCTATCATAGTTGGATATAATGATATATTTATTATATTTATATGATATTTATAAATTTTATATATTTAATTAATTATAATATCCTACCTATCATCTTACCTTCCAAACAGTTTGACACTAATAACATCATTCAAGTGTACAATGGACTATGGCCTCATAAACCAATGTGATGTGTTTTTTAGATTTCCATTTTACCTAGATGGTAATAAGGTTAGATTAAATATATATATATATATATATAATTTAAACTTTTGACAATATTATACCATATTAATTATTATATCACATATAAATTCTTACTTTCCCTTCTTTGGAGGATACAACAACATCACTTGTGTTTACGACATACTACAACCCCGCAAAGTAATGCGATGTGTTTTCCACCATTTCCTTACATGGAAGATAATAAGTATAAATTTAAATAATATGTGTGATATATAATACATCATAAAGACTCTATAAATGGGTATATATTATTTTCATTCCTTTCATTCCATCAATCGAGAAAATTTGAAACAACATTCATGCGTATATACAGTCTAGCATCTCTATTAACGATGTAATATATTTTCTATATAAAAATTTTATAGATTAATTTAAATAAATATTTAATGAATATATAAGATATTTATATCATTTATAAAATTATTTATATGATTTAACCTTGATCAAAGTAAAATGAAAAAAACTGATGAACCAAAACATACAGGAAAAATGAAGCAATTATAATCAGAAAAAGTTATTTTAAAAAAGATTAGTAAATAAATGGGGGATAAAATAATATAAGTTAATAATTCAATGTATGATATATATGTGTATTATTATATTAAATATTTATAATAAACCATTATTTATTATACAAGATGTTCAAATAGACATGATGGAAGTAAGACCTAAGAGAAGAGTTTCTCTTCCCCTTTTTACGTCCATGAGACATATGACATATTCACCACTTATTTATTTTATGGGTGTGTATTATAAACAATTTGATATGTTATATAAGAAATATATATATGCCATAATGGTATTTAAATTATATTTTTGAGTTATTTTTATCATGGGGATTATGATTCAAACTTTACCAATGTGGTAAGTGTTTATTTTACAATCTTATCATTTTTTTTATTCATAATGTTTAAGTCTCCCTTGGAAAAATTAATTTAATTGTCTATCTCAAAATAAATATATTTTGATATCTTATTTTTGTTAATTATTTTTTAAATTAATAGTAACATTTTTTCTTTTTGGTAATTAAAATTATTGAGAAAATGTTTTTAATAAAATCCGACTTTATTTCACTATTAGGTCAAAAATCCTTTTTCTTATAAATACCTGTATTCTAAAAATGTTTTTGACATTCTCCAAACTAATTATTGAATATATATTTACCCATGATTTACTTTTTATATAATATTTTGAAAGTAATCTTCTTGTATTTTCTAAATAAGGAACTTTTTACCCTTTTTACAACAGTTTGAAAGGAATGTTATTTAACTTATGTAGAATGTATAGATTTTTATATCATCCTGAGAAACCAAGGTTTGGAAGAAAAAATCATGTGTTTAAAAGGTTATTTTAAAATAATTTTTTATCAAAATATAATTTTATAATTTTAATTTTGAGAATACTGTCAAAGTTAAAATGTTATTTTCCAAAAAAATGTTTTTAATGACAATTTTGTGGTATTTTTATTTAGAAACTATGTCAAACCATTATTTTACTTATGATTTACCAGGGATATATTTTCTAGATACCATCCTTATTATATCTCAATATGTTTTATGATCATTTTTATTGGATATGTTCACTTTTATTAGCATTCACCATAATTTTTATGGTTTATGATTATGTTTATTGATCGGGATAAGTATTAACATTTCATATGTTATATTTTCAATATAAATATTTATTTTTATTATGTTTGACCACTTTTCTATGATGAATTCATTAGAATTATTAATTGAAATTTAGTTCATAGAAATAAACATCACTAAAATGCATTGATAGGTTTCATGAGATAAATTAGTTGGTCAAATTAAATGGTTTTTTATTCATAATTTTAGACTAACTTGTGAAAGGCCATTAATAGATATTGTTTCTATATGAAATTATTAATTCCTTGATAATTATATTATTTATCGATGTCTATTTTATTATTTTACAAGTTATAATATCCCTAGATAAGTTTCAATTTCTTTTGACTATTTATATGGATTTGTTTGATTATCATTTATTCATATTGTATTATTCTTAATTTAATGATTAAATACCATGTCATTGAGTTATTTCATTTTGAATAATGATGATTATTAATCATTCCCGATAGATTCCATTTGTATTAACACCCTTATAAAGAATTTAATATCTCACCTTTATTATGTTTCCTTTCCATATGAGTCGTGAAAATTCTTTATGATTGATATCCATAAAAATTATATAGGGAATGTGTATAATAGAAATGAAAATAATTTGTGGTATTTTATTTTTTAAAATGTATCTGAAATTCCATTACGTATCAAGTTTACCAAGGCTACTATACTATAGGGTCCATTTGGATTTTAAATCTTGTATCTAGTGCTAATAAAGTAACCACTGACTCTGAGATACTGGGATTGGGGACATTATAACTGGTATCAAAGCATATTTAATAGAAACCTTTGTAATTTTATTCATGTAAACTACATTATGGAATATATATTTATGAATTAATTTGAAGATAATTCATGTATAGGATATCATCATAGTATTTTTGTAAATTATTGATTATTCTGATTTCCTATAAATATATCACTCTTTTGATACCATAAGTGGGTGTGGTTTGGGAATACATTTTCCTAGATATAATAACTCCATAAAAGGTGAATTGGAATTGACTTAATAATTACCCTATATATGGCTATGTGACTTATTGGGAACCTTTTTTGACATCCTTAGAGATATAATTTGGTTAATTCATATTTTCTAAACAAGACACTATGAATTATTCAAAAATATTTTCGATTACTTGAAAAATTTCACAAATAATCCATGTTTGTGAAACTGAGGTTTTCTATAAATAAATTATTCAACTTATGTTAAATGTTTCAAAAAATTTGGGATTATAAATTATTTTTTATAATGTTATGATCTGATCTAGTGTATGAAATTATTTATAATTAGAATCTAGTATAAGGAATAGGAAACATTTCAATGCACACACTTCATTCGGAGTTTTCCCTTGAGGGGAAAGATAATGAATTTGGAGCTGGTGATGTAGCTAGAATAGAAAAAATTATTACTATATTATTTTATTTGAATCTAGTTATGAAATATAACCTTACCCGTATCGAGTATACTTCTTATCCACTACAATTTTTAACAATGTTATACTTATTAATGCATCATAAACCAACATTATTCAATGGTACTACTGATACAATTTTAGTTGACCAATGCATAAGATATTTAGAGAGTATATTTCTCACATTTGGATGTAATGAATGGGTAAAGGATTCTGTGGATTTTTATCATCTCTAAGGGTAACAAGATTAATTAAGTTCATTGATTCAAAACACTATGGATTTGAATGAAATAAAAATAATGGAGTGAAATAATTTTAATGTAATCTTCTCGAAAAAATATTTCCATTATTGAAAAAGAAAGGATATAGAGAGAAAATTTATATATCTAATAAAATTGAATTGGAAAATGTTTCTAAGAATTAATTTATCTTTATAAGGTTAAGAAGGTATGATGAAGACTATGTGTGTAATATAACAAAAATTATGGCCAATTTTGTTTCTTGAATCAAGCCAATTCTTTGAAGGGAACTACTCACCAAAAAATTAAATTCATATCAGGACCAAATATAAAGTTTTATGAAGTCAAAAAAAAGAATTATCCAAGTATTAAGGCTTCAAATTTAATATATAGAAAAAAAGTATGATGTGGAAAAAAATTTAATGAGGGAATAAGGAAAATAAGGATATTCTCACATGTGTTAATTGTGGAAATAAGTACCCTGGTACTTTATTTAATAGAATGGTGAATTTAAGAAATTTTAGAGATAAATTAAATCATTATCATGAATTAGTGGGTATGGGAGAAGACCTCTAATTATAGTTATCTAACTATAATGTGGTAGGGTACTATTCCAACCAATGCCCCAAATGTCAACGGAATATACCTTAGAATATTCAAAGGGATCAAGGTCAAGATTATTCTACTAATACAACCAATGTGGAATGATTACTATTCTTGTGTATATTTATTAAATAAATATATTTTAGAAGTATTTTATTAATGATATTATTATTATTATTATCATGAATCATATAAGTATTTAACTCCAGTAGTATTTTATTAAGGATATGTATTCATTTTTCGGATAGTGATAAGAAAATTGATTCCATAGAAATATTATCTTTTGAAAAAAAACATGATTAAAGGAATATAACACATAATGTTTTATCTATGTTTAGATAATAAATATAAAGATATGTTTATGGGATAATATTGGTAACCTTAAAATTGGTGAATTATTTAATTTTTTATTTACTATTTGGAGGAGTTTAGTGTTATTTTATTCATGGAATATGTTAAAAAAATATATGATTTTATTTACAAAAGCATGATTTTTTTTCATTATTTATTTATGGTTATGAAGGTAATCACATATTTGGTATGTGAAATTATGATCTAATTTATGGAATATAATGTTTAATTTATTCAGCAATCTTAGGGACCTACGTTCATTTTTCTTTTACTTTGAATTAAGCCAAATAAATTTTTTGATGTGTCTTAGGGTTAACCATTTATGAAATATATTAAGTTAAATTTTGGTAGTTAATATTTATTTTTTATATATCAATGTATTATATTTGATAACAAATATTAAGAATTTTAATTTTGGATAATATCATGAGATTGGATACATGTCTAGTCACTGATTTACGGATATTGATATCTATTAAAAAAGTTAGTTCTTAAGAAGTAAAAAATAATTTTTTTTGATATTCATTTCATAGAGTAATAGATGAATTTTAAAATTATTAAAGCACAGAAAATGGAAAAAAGTCTGATTATGAAATAAAAAGATATCTTGTAAATGTGTTTTCTTATATTCTCATATAGTTTAGTATTTTGTAAACTTTAGGAGAAGGATATTGAAATTTTTTACATTATTAAATTCACATAAAATGAATTAAATGACATTTTCAATCATCATAAATTTTGTGTTTTTTGGTCATTAACTTTATCTTGATCATTAACTTTCTTTAGATCATGTAGCTCTATCACACTCAACAATTATTTACCATTTTCTTCCATATCCATATTTTCACTTCTCACCAATGATATTCTATATGGAATCCTAGATATTTGGTAGTCCATTTGACCTTTGTAATATCCTTTACATCTTTTAAGAGGGACTTTTATTATCCCTTTTTACAATGTGGGGTTTTAATAAAGGAATTTCAAATTTTCAAACCCTTGATTTCAACGTGAAAGATCAAATTGTTAGGAAGAAAATTACTTTAAGTGGGGAGAATATAACACCATGAGATTTTAAATAATATTTCTTTTAAATAAACTTAATAAATTATATATATTTAGGTACACATAACACCAATATTTTAAAATAAGAACATTATGTTTGATAGCATATATGGCACGCAAAACCAAGCTTAAACATCTAAAGAACAATATTATTTAAAATGACTGTTATAACCTGGACATTAAATTAAAGGGTATTAATTAGATTAAATACATTATTAAGCATATATAATGGTCCTAAAAAATTTATATTTATTTATAAATCCTTAACAAATTAGTACATAACTTTCAATAAACATGTTTTATTCTAAAAATATATATTTCTTTCAAAAATGAATATTATTACATTTTAAGAGAAAAAATTATAATTAATTTAATGATATCTAGAAATTTTATCTTATAAAATGAAATTAATATTTTTTATTGGAATATTGATATTAAAATGTAGTGAATTTATGGAATTTTTTGAAAATAATTATTTTTTATTGAATAGTTAAAATTCTAATTTTTGGTAAACTTTTTGTGCTATTTATAATAAATTAAGTAATATATAAGTCCCACTATTAATTTAATAATAATATTATTTATTTATATTTCATTCATCTAATAAAAATTTATTAATATTTATATTGTATTTTAGTACAAGTTTATTTTTAGTATTTAAAAAAGTTTTTTAAAAACTATTTTAAAGAGTATAATGTTTCTACATTTTAACAGATTAAAAAACCTTAATGGGGAATTATTTCAAAAACATTTATATAATTAGTATTACTTTTGATATATTAATTATAATAAAATATTTTCCTTTAAAATTGAATATCCGAAAAACATAATTTTTTCAACATATCTCTGGGTTTAGTTTTAAATTTAATCATACCACTACAATGATTTTAATTTGGTAAAATAGATTCCACATTGGAATAATACCAATTTATATTTTATAATAACATAATCATAAATTTTGATCAAAATGAATTATGAAAAGAGTAAAAATTAATTATCATGGTTAAAATGAAGACAAGTTTACAAGGGATTAATATAAGAAGATAAGGATTAACAATGACCTAAAACTTGTCATAATTCCATTATATGGAAATATTTGGACCTTAAATACTATAAGGTTTGATAATGACCCATTTTTTAATGTTACAGAATGAGAAAAAAATGGATATCACTTTTTATTTTAAAACATTCTATTATTCCCTCTCTCCCAATTATAAATGGTCTCCCAATCTCCTATTATCTTCAAACTCACCCAAAAATTAGGTCCATCCAATAAATAACAAAATATATTTCTATACATCCCTACCAGCATCGTATAGTTCTTTTTTTTATAAAAATTCAAACCTAGTAAAGTTTTTAGTGCAACCACAAAGGATATATATGAAGAATAGGCAATGTTCTTGAATGAGTACTTTTTTCTTCGACCTCTTTAAAATATTATAAAACCATTATTATATAGTATACATAGGATAATTAATATTGATAGAAGTTATTATTTTAAAGAAATGACCTATATATATCTTCTCTTCTTTCAAATGGGAAACAAAACTATCGATCATATGTACGTAAGACTACCTTCGCACAGATTGATGTAATTCAATTACCATCACCTCCTATCATGTTTGGATATAATTATTGAATGAACATATTTATATTATATATATTACATTAGTATACTTATTTATTTTTATTATCACATCTTCATTCTTACCTTTTAACCCATTGGAAGAAAATAAAGTCTCTCATGTGTACAATGGACTACTTCCTCGTGAACCGATGTGATGTGTTTTTCTCATTTTAATTTTACATAGATAATATTTAGGATATATTAAATGAATATATATATTATTTTAATGCAATTTTAACTCTAAAATTATGATATGATATAACATTCGTACTTTCCATTCTATGAGGGATAAGATAACATCCCTAATTTATACGACAAACTACCGCATCTCGATGCAATGTGACTCGTTTTTCACCAACACATTACATGGAAACTATATAGATAATATTAAACTTTATGTCATATATAAGACACAATAATTACTATATAAACAGTAATATATTATTTACCTATTGGATATGGTTCCCAAGAAAGAACTACATTTTACTCTAGATTACTTTTATATTCAATGAGGGGAATAATAATTTAAATATCTTATCATAGATTGATTATTAGTCAAAATAACACTGATGTGATAATGTACTAGAGTATCTATTGATATGATAAGGTCATATAAGTTCCCTTATATGGTTATAAACATTTTATTCTATGATTATATCTATTAAATGTAGATATACATCCAGATAACATAATATTATTGGGAAAATAGAATATAGAATTTCATCGGTGAGAACTCATAAAGCAGATGAGATATCATGTATTTAAGTTAACACTTACTAATATCCATGATGGGATGTTATGAGAATATACCTTCCAATCATAATTCTACATGTTTTTGTGTTATAAGATATTTCTATATGCGATCATGTATAATGGTTGTTATACTTTTAGAATATTATTAATGTATTTCATGACTCATACACTTAGATTTGCTGATGAAATTTGCGAAGAGACATGTTCACAGTGAGGTAGGGTATGTTGGGTGCATAAAAATGACATGTTATTTATTGATAATTCATGGAAGGATTTATCCATTCCATATTTATGGGAGTTGATATCTTATCCCAATGATTGAAATATAACAACTGCATAAATTATGTGTCCATGGTGTAATGATGTTTATTTTAGATAGTCAATGAAATATGTATAAAGAAAATATGTTGATGACATAGATATGAAACAATATTTATGAGATATGTAGTTAAGGATATAATATCACACTATGAGCATTTTTATGTGGTTAGTGTCATTGTAGCATTATGTTTTTTTATCTTGGGTGCCTTGACCTTTTTTTAGATAGTTGTCTTGGTCTTTAGTTATACCCAAATAATTCAAATGAGATATAATATGAGAGATTCACACACTAAGTGTTTTCATTATTATAAATTAAATTATATTTGAATCAAATTAATATAAAAAATATTATTTTAAATATTGAGTAATAATTTTTTTCATGTTTTATTAATCACATAAATTAAAGAAATATTTATTCACCAGATTTTGAATGAAACATATTTATTCAATATTTAATAAATATTTATTTATGGGGTAATGAAAAAAATATTTATTTAAAAGAATAAAATAATGTTATTTAGATAATAAACTAATACTAAGTATTTTTAATGAACCAAGACTATTCTTGGTGAACAAATATTAACGAATATAATTGAAAAAAAATTAGGTATTTCAAAAGATAGTGCGAACAAAAAAATTAAATAATACTAATAATAATATTATTATATAGTATGGTGTTTATTGATGGATTAAATATTTTTTAATGACTAAAATGAAATTAAATAATTATTTTAACTTAAACCCTATCCCTATAAATAGATCGTTAGGTCTATGGTGTGTGTGGTGCAATAAAAATAGAGAATTATTGTGTGAAAAAAATCCTACCTCAATTCTTCCTTCTCTCTCCCTCTTCGGAATGAGATATTACTTCATGAAAAAAATACTAGAGATATAACACAATGTAAGAAAATAAATTCATCATGCTACCACCCTAATATTGATTTGAATATATTGGATATCAAAGGAGAAAATTTGGATCATTTATATTGTGATTTTATCCTTGCATCCTCACTGCACAATGAATGAAATCATAAAGTGTATTTTTAGACTATTATTATTCACTTTGAAGAAATATCCCAAGACCAAGTATTTATATATATAGATATTAAATTAATTATTCATAAATTTTACATTTAATATCCATTAATGGGGTTCCAAGAATAGAAAAATTAAAAGAATATTTAATATAACACACAACACCACATGCTTATGTTTTTCTTGGAACCTACAAGCGTTATTAGAGGGGTCATGTTTAAATTTAGAATTTTTTATTTGATTGTTGATCTATATGTAATCATGGATGAAAATTCATTTATTATTATTACTTCATTAATCTGATTTAAATTAATATTTTGTCGACATATTATTCATTCTCATCTAGTGTTTAATTTTTTATGGTTCTAATAATAAATTAAGAATTAATAGATATGCTATCAGGAAAATCATATATTTTTCCACTAAGACATGGATACATGGTATGTACAAGGAAGTACACACTGTGTAAATTAGTACACAACACTTGGACATACATCATTATACACTAAATTACACATAGTTAATTACACTTGGTGTCTACCGCATATTTGATGACCAACCTAGCACACAATTGTAAGATTACATAGTGTACCAATATAAACATTGTGTAGTTGACATGGATTAGTGGTGTGAATTTCACAGTCCTTGTGGTAATTATACATGGCCAAACCACATCTGAAATCATTAATCATTTATGATATAAAATATGTGTATGTGGTTTACATGGTTTGTAGTTACAAAATTCGCATTTCTGAGATACACAATTAGTTATATGGAAAGGTAAAATTAGAGATGCACAACTAGTAGCTAGAATGAACATGAAAAGTAGCCTCTTGTTAAAGAATATGCTAAATATTTTGGGGGGTTTCACAATCATGTGGAATTTAGATCACATGGAATGTAGTTTTCCTATACAGTCCATCTAATCATCTATGATAAACATCAAAGATCGATGATAGTATATCAGGTACACGGTATCAGATACACGGTGTGTAGATTGTAATTGCACACTGTGTAGTTTGAAAAATTCAACACGATCAAGACTTATCCATATGACCTATATACATAAAAATATATTTACATGGTGTATAGCATGATAATACACACTCTGTCACCATCCAATTATTAGAAGAATTAAATTACATTAAATTGAAAAGTAAATCGTTTAAGCTTATTTTTTTTGATCTAAAAATTATTTGTTTGATAGTTGAATAAATTATTTAATTAAATTTAAAGGATAAATTAATTTATAGTAATAAATATAAAAATATTAGTTCTTCAATATATTTTCCATTAATTTTCATTATGATGGTTTTCTCCAAGAGTAATCACCTTTTCATCATGTTTAAATGGAATTAATTATTTAGTTAAATAATAAATTAATTCATGTGTGTTTTCATTAATAATAATGGATAAATAATATATTAATTTTACTGATTTACTTTTGTGTATACATTTAATGTATGACCATTGATGATCATGACCATGAACTACGTATTTTATGTAATTTTTAATTTAATTTATTGTATGGGTAATAAATTATTTAATATTTCATTAAATTTTAGTGGCATGTGAGTCATCTATCCCTCCATTATTATTTAGGACCTAAATTTCCTAGGAATTTTATGTAATCCCCTTTGAACAATAATATAGTTAAACTCACCTAGATGTTAGTTATAGATATATGTAAAAAATAGTGTTTCCCAATGCATGTGGAGGAGGTTCAAGACAGAACCATACTGATGCCAACTCGGCTGATACACAGTTGGACAGGTGGAATACTCTAACTAATTCCAAGACCATCAATAAGAGTTATCTCCCCTATATCAATGGTTGATTTAATGTTTTCTCATTAAATAAACCATTAGATAATCACATGATGGGGTGATTAATTATTTAACTATTTTTGACTAATGAGTTATTCATTATATTGATACAAGACCACTATCACTTAAATAAATGAATAAATGTGAAAATATGGAATTTAAATAAAGGGATGATGAATAAATGGTTTATCTAATATTGTTAGTCAATTATTTAAAATCAAATTTATATTAACATGTTATGTAAATGATAAAATAGTTTAAAATTTACACATAATAAAATAATCCCTCGAATAATAATTATATCACACTTGGATTCAAATTAGTTGATTATGAATAAAATCCTATGAACTATGTATTTTATTGACCCCCATAGGGACATTAAATTTTAACATGGAGATCTTATGAATTTTTTGGGTTGACTTAACAATTATAAATTAAGAGAAGTAGTAATTTCTATACATTATTTAACCTGGAAGAAGGGTTTGAAAAAATCAAAGCCATGATTTTTGGAATGAGAAATCCACTCAACAGATAATTGATCTAAAATCCCATAGTTCACAAAGCCCTTCCTACCTAAATACCATAAAATAGTTTTACCAACCATATTTTAAGTAATGTAATGGGACCTATTAATCCTTTCCACTTGAATATACTAGATACTATAAATTCGTTTATTAATGGTGAGGGATATTAAGGAGTGATAAAATAGATGGATAATTAATAAAATAAAATTATTAATATTTCTCACATAACGTGTAATCTTGTAAAGTACTAATCATATATTTTAATTGTTTTTAAAAAATGGAAGAAAAAACTTGATAGTATTGACATCATTCTGTAACATAGGGTCTATCCATTCAAATATAAATTTTTAGATGTGGTACAATAATTTAGGCAATACACTATTATCAGAAATATTGAATTATGTGTTGGAATCCCTTATTCCTATTCTACCACCACAGTAGGTGAGAAAAAGTGAAAGGGAACTAGAGATTTGTTGAATATTCTTCTTATTTCTAATTTATTATATTCTTTATTATGACCAAATAATCGATCAATCATAATAAATAGATGGATTCTTACACCTTGATAACACATCTCTATTATCTAGAGAAATTGAATGAGAGGATTCCAATAAATAATATTTTTAATGCACTATATTAGTGTAAACTAGAAGAATGAAATCTATAAAATAATCATGAATTCAAAATGACATTTTATATAAATTTATATTTATTAGAGAAATTAGGAGTTGACATGTATAAGAAATTATCCATTAATCATATTTTCATATCCATAAGTTAAATATTGTATTTTTTCTAATACAGGATAAAAAATTGATAAGTAGACTAAGAGATATTTTTCAATACTTCATAAATAAGATAAGGACTTTTGATATGTGTTTTTCACCAATTATGGTTAAACGTATGAAATACAATCCAGGAGATCTTATGTGTAATATTCAACAAAAAATATCATCCACAACCTTCTTCAAATCGAAATATTAATATAGGGGAGAAGAATTAATTTGAGAAAATTTTCTTCTTATGTGGAATTAATGGACACTCAAAATCAAAGAAGAAAGATAATTCACCCAATTAAAGTATATTACTATTGTTTCTATTCCACCTATGTATTAAATATAATATTATCACAATATAACTATACTTAAATATATGAATTGATCAAGAAAAAATATTTTGTAGTGTGAACTAAAAAGGATAAAAGAACAAGTGATTCATATGTCAGCCTATGGGGATTCATTATTTTTTATTGGACGTTTGGATTGATTTAGCTTTCTAATTATTGTTACTAAAACATTTACCTCTTTGTCTAACTAGAAAAAATCAAACATTATTTATTTTTTTAATAAAAGTTATTATGTCACTTTAGTAGTAAACTAATGGATAATTAACACTTGATTCAAAAATATCAATTGTAATGAATGATGAATATAAAATACAAGCCTCTTAACCAATTATAGAAAGATAGTTATTTTTCCAATAAAATTGAGAGTAGTTTGCTTTTTTTCCATTAACATATTATTGTCTCATTTGTTCTATGAAAATAATACATAAACACACTACTTATCATGTATTATATAATATATCCTTTTTTTAAAAATGTACATCATATATTTTTTAGAGATATATTAATATAGCCATGTGAACTATTATAAATCTAATTGTAACTTAATATACTTCATGAGAATTTTTTAAAATTCTTAGTGATAAAAATGAGTGCACTAGGTAAAAGGAATATTAGATATGGCTTATAGATGTATATCTTATCCAATTAGTCATAAATCATATATGTGTGGAAAACTTTATCCCAAACTAAATTTTCCTTATATACATCAATATTATGATTCTCGTAAAATTATGGTAAATGATGAGTCCTATATATATTGTAAAAATTCGATTATGCCTTTAAAAAAATATTTTAAAAATCAATGTGAAACTACTAATCATTTGATAATTATTTGATCTAATGAATATAATATAAAACAATTATATGATAAGAATCAATTAAGAAACTACCACATGTATTAATTGATTTTTTTAAACTGCCCTTCGGTATAGAAAAAATAAAAAATAATAAGGTTCATCAGATTTAATCATCCTAAAGTCACTAATGATATTCACATATATTAAATATTGAATATATTTTCATAATGTAAAGTTATTTAATAATAATATACAGATAATACTTAACTTTTATGGGTTAAATCATTGGATTCACATTAGTTGGACTATTAATACAAGACTCCACTAAGCACAGTGGGAGTATTAGTTCCAGATACACATAATTTAGAGGAATTCATAACCAAATATGCGTTTTATATTCATAGTAGTGGATGATACCAGTATAATTATTTCAATGTAATGATTCCTATAAATTAATAACTGGAAATAATATATGAAAAAAATATATATAGAAATTCAATTAAATGGACCCTTGTATCAAGATTCTAGACTCCTTATTTTCAATGTTTCTAAGACATGATAATTACATTAAGTATTTAAGAGAAACTGTACATGGATAGTATAAGAAGGAAATAGTAAAGCGTGATTTATTTTTGGATGTTTAGTCAATGAAAAAAATTAATCAACACTCATAACTAATAACATATTTTTGTATTCTAGTTGTTAGATCCTACTTATATGATCAATATATTGGGTTATTGATTTTCAAAACCACCTCATTTAGAGTAATTATTATAGAGGATGTCTATATAAAGAAAATTAAAGCATACCCTATGGTATATTTCTTCTAGGAACAAATAAAAGGTTCAACGACACTAATAAATTCCAAGAATATATATAGATTATATACATTATTTTATGAATAAATCATGCACAATAATGATATAATATTTATTTTGAAATGAATTAGTGAGATGTGTTTCAATCTGATTAGTGGTAGTGCTAAATGTTTCAAATTTATATTTCTTATGGCACATAGAAAATGAATTTTTCATCTTACTAGTTTGAAAAGACTATGTAATGAAATTTATCAATGTATAAAATGAAGCTGTAACTCCATCATAGGTAAAAATATATTCAAGATAGATCCATGAATTATTTAAAATTATTCAAATTAAATATGTTTAATGATTATTGAAAAATATAATTTTAACCAATTCTATACTAAATTTTTATTAGTATAAATTCCTTCATGTAGAACATTCATGGAAATTGGAATATATTAAAAAGAATAAAATAATTTCACAAGATTATGTTCTTTGAATTCATCTCTCGTTCCATGATATATAATGACGTTCTATATTACTGATGTATAAAGAATAATAGTTGAATATAAAACAAATACAACAAAATTTCATAGACTCTAATTAGAACTTTCTAAAAGTACATTGAAAATTAAAAATGGATGAGTTCCTAGTGTATGGATAAGTCAAAATAATAGTTATTATGGGAATTGTACACTTATCTTTATTTAGTTAAATTTGTTATTGTATCGGTGATATGAAGAAACTAATATGCATGAAAAACTTATTATAGTGAGTAGATTCCATGTCAACAATATCTAAATAAATTTTTGATTTTGATGCAATATAATATGTGGTTTATAAATTTCATGATCCATTT
This sequence comes from Viscum album, assembly GCA_963277665.1. Lineage (NCBI taxonomy): Eukaryota > Viridiplantae > Streptophyta > Magnoliopsida > Santalales > Viscaceae > Viscum > Viscum album. Next base: position 1,512,534,327 of record OY728134.1, on the reverse strand, counting down.
TTGGGTTATACCAAAAGAAATAGATTTATCATTTTATGATAATATTAGACTATTTATTTAATTAGGATTCCAGGAGTTTGATATGATAACCAAAGGTGGATATTTTTATATATAACTAATTGATGGATTTTCTGAAGATAGTAGTAAATAGATTCACCGTATAGGAATATAGATTTTCCAATCTAACCCATTTAAATGTGGTAGTCCTAATAGCTATATCCATACTCTGGTGAACTATATTTACAATGTGAGGTCAAACTAGTCATTATTAGTTGACTCTATTGGAAGTTGGAGTTTTTGGGATTTCATTCCCCAAAACCAACTACTTTGTACTTTATATTACTTTTAAACATAAATCAGTGAATATTAATTTCAATATATTATCAAATGTTGGGTTTTATTCAATATAACATTGATGTGATAATGTCACATAGTATCTATCGCATTGATAACATCAAATAAGTTCCCCATTATGAAGATAACCTTAAGATCATAAATTTAGTTTTATAGTCAGATAACATATGATAATGGGGAAAAATGTATTTATATTTCCATGTATAAGTACTAATAAGTGTATGATACTTTTTATCATGAATTTCTAACTTTTTAATCTCTATGATGGGATGTTATGAGAATAGAACATCCATTATGAATTATTTTTGTTTTCGATTCAATAGATATTCCAATCTATGAGCATGTGTAATGGTCCTTATTCAATATTATTATGACTAATTCATGTCATGAATCTTTCACAAATCCTTTCTTATAAAAACCATGAAAACATATTTTTATAGAAAGGTGGGAATTTTGGGTTCCTCCGAAATTACATGTAATTAATGGATAATTTGAAAATTCATTTCCCCCTCTGATCTTTCTGGTTGTTGATATATTGGTCGTTGATTGAAATATAAATGTCACATAAATTACCTATCCATGCCACCATGTCCACTATTTCAAATATTAAAGGAAATAAATTTTAATAAAACATATTGATGAAATAGATATGAAACATTATTGATGATATATTGAGGAAAATGTATCATATTACACAATAAGTATTTTTGTGTATTTTTCATCATTGTGACATAATGTTCATTCTCATTGGTACCATGACCCATCACTTGACAGTAATCTTTAATTTTATGTATACCTTCTTAATTACAATGATAAGGAATCCTGGAGGTTCACACAATATGCGTTTACATTGATCTCAAGTAAATTTTACTTGAATTTAATTAATAGAATGAATATATTTCTCATGATCGAGGAATAATATTATTCATGTTTTATTGATCACATAGACTAAGGAAATATTTATTCACCAGATATTGACAAAATATATTTATTTAATATTTAATAAATATTATTTTATTGGTTTTTGAATAAAATATTTATTAATGAAAATAAAATAATTTTATTTCCGTATTCAATAAATACATTGGAGTTTAAACAAAACAAGATCGTGTTTGGTGAAAAATATGAATTAACAGTCTAGTAAAATATATTTATTATATAAATTTGAACACAATATAATGTAATAAAAATAATACTTTTATTATGTTTCATTGTGTTTATTATATTTATAACATTGTTTAATGGAAAATATGCAATAAAATAATTATTTTAACTGAAACCTATACTATATAAATAGTTGGTTATGTCTATTTTCTAAAGATAGAAATAAAAATAGAGAATTGTTTCATATAGTGAATTATTCCTTGAATCCCCCTTATCAACCCCTACCAATAATGATAAATTCATGAAAATTTACATCAAGACCGTAGGATGATTGATCAACACAAATAGTGAAATAAAATCAATTCGGCATGCTAGCACCTAGAGATCTATTTGAATTTGTTATAGATCAAAGGATCCCATGTGGATCACCAGTAGCAAGATTATATCATTGAATTATTACAAAAAAATGAATGAAATATTATAGGTTCTTTTAGGATCATAAAAATTTGCATCCAAGAAAGATCATAATCCCATGTATTTATCTCTATTAATATTAAATGAATTAATTATAAATTTTACATAGAATCGCTTCACGTGGGGTTCCATGAATAGAAATATTTAAAAAAATTACTTTATCACCCACAAAAGCATGATTCATCTGAACCTAGAACCAATATTACCTTCCTTTCATCAATATTTTTCGAAAAATTGAAACATCATTCATGCATATGTACAATCTACTGTCTCCGTGAACAATTTAATCCATTTTATATCTCAAACATTTATTAATTATCCTTAATACACATATAAAAAATATATCAGATATTTATATCATGGTTACCATTCTAGAGAGGATGTAACCGTGATCAATGTAAAAATATTGAAATTACCGTACAAGAATATAAATTAAAAAGGAAGTAAATAGCACACGAAATAGTGATTTTAACATAGAAATGTTATCAAAATTATGATATAGGACTACAAGTAAATCATATATAGTATGAGATATATGATCACGGTTTTACCATAGATATATAATAAACCTATATTTACTATTCATAATATTCTGACACATAATAAGGAAGTCGAACATTAGGTAAGGGTATCTCATCTCACTTTTAATTTTATGAGATATACTTGGAATTCATCACTTATTCCTTTTTGGTGTATTTAATACCCATTTTTATATTTTATATAATTAATAAATTTCCCTTCATGGTATTTAATGTTTCATTTTATTTTATTTAATTCATGTGTCTCATGATTCAAATGTTGTTAGAGGTAAGGGTTTATTTCACAATCTTATAATTACTCATGATTTTTTGTATAAGTATCCCTTGGTGGAGTTATCAAATATTTGTATCACAAACTATATACATTTTCTTCCCATATTATTATTCCCAAAATTTTCATCTAATAGTAACACTTTCCATTTTATTGGTAAAAAAAATTATTTTGAAAATGATTTTTAGAAAATTTGGATTTATTTCTCTCTTCAATCAAAAATCATTTTTCTTCAAAATCCTTGTTTTATAAAAATGATTCCAAGATTGTTTTTAAAACTGTTAAATTTATTAGTTATAGAATTTTTTTACCAATTTGTTTATTTCTAAATAAATCTTCAAATGATTCATCATGTCTTTTCCAAAACATGGAAGTTTTAAAAATTTTATAATAGTGTGGAAGGAATTTTTTTTAACTTATAAGACATTTATATAATTTCTCACTATCATGGGAACTACATGTTATAAGGAATAATTTATTTGTTAAAATTTTTATTTAAAAAATTTATTATGAATATATATTTTGAAAATTTAGTTTTCAAATTATTTTCAATGTCAAATTTTTTTTCCATTAAAATGTATTCAATAATATTTTTATGGTATTTATATTCATCATTGATATCATCACTTTATTATAATTATGATCCACTAGAGATATATTATATTGATACCATCCTATCATTTCAATGATTGTTCTATGAATTGTTTTACTGGGTACTATTCAAAAAATTACTATGGATGGTTTATGATTATGTTTGTTGATATGGGTTTGTATTAACATTTTGTATGTTAGTTTGTCCATAAGAATATTTAAATTGATTATTCTTACCAAATTCATATAAGGAATGAATTGGAATAATTAATTGATGTCTAGGGCTTGGAATTATATATACCCTTGATGGATCGATAGGTCTTATGAAAACATCAGTCGGCCAAATTAAATAGGTTGTTTACCCATAGTTTCAAACATTCTTGTGAAAGGTACCGATAGTATGTTTATAATGTATGGTATTATGAATTACCTTATTATGAGATAAATGATTTATTTCCATGTGATTATTCAATTAGATATAATATCCATGTATATGTTTCAACCTCATGTGATTATTTTATGGCTCTATTTGATCATCCTTTATTCCTAGCATATTAATTTCATGTTTTTCATTAAATGGAACATGTTTTAGTTATTAACATTACAAATTTTAATATGATTATTTATACATGATATATTATATTATACTTTTCCATTAATGATCATCTAAAATCAACCCATTATTATGTTTCCATTACATAGTATTATAGTAAATGTGTTATTATTAACATGCAAGGATGTGATAGATGGAATAAAGATGTTCTCAAATAAATAATTTATTGTATTTTATGGTTTCAATTTTTTGTAAAAATAAGCTATTTATCTATTTTATAAAGACTATTAATCTATTTAGACCTTATTGACGTAATCAATTGCATCTAGTGACAATATAATAAAGTAACCACCGATTTTGGGATATGTGGTTTAGGGTGTTTACATTAGGACCCCAAAATTAATATATTAAAAATATTAATATATTTAAATTTACATGCCCAAATATTTTTAGAATTTTTGGGTTTTCCATTATTTGAGACCCTAGACATGAATTCAAAGACCACGATTCATTTCGAAACATGTGGTTAACCTATGTGAGAGAAAATATTGGTCGAAATCAGACGTTTCATGGGATATGACCATTGGGGGGTTCCTTTAATAAAATAAATAGATTATTTTTTAATTGAACCGAACTATGAATCCTATATAAATTTCCATTATAGAAAATATATAGTGGGATCTACATATCCCGTAGAGTATTTGATAGAAGGAAAATAGGAATTCTTCATTGGTTTATTAGTTTTGGATGATGAACGGTGATTAGACGAAGGTTGATAGAGAGGCATAAAACAAAACAGATCTTCTTCATCACTGAAGATCATATTATTCACCAATGATTGATCATAAATTGAAATGGGGAATGTCATTTTTGGATTAAAAACCTATTTTATTTTTCAATCATGGATGTAATAATCTGGTTTTTTATATGTTTTTAATTAATATTATCATGAGAGAGACCCAAATTATTTTCATTTATTTGATCAGAGAAATCCTTTTTCCACCTTATCTCACTATTTATTATCCATTTTAAGTGATTTTTTGTTTTAAAGAATGGATATATAAATATTTACTTTATTCATATTCATTTCTCTTTATTTTTTTATTCTTATCCATTGAACCAAGGGGTCGATATTCATCTTTGTCGGGGAGGGGTCATGTAGTATTGAACCCCATGATTTATAGATATTTTAAATACAATGATTTGGATGGTGGTTTGAATATGTATCGGGATTGATAATCTGTAATGCATTATGGATAGGATCTTGAGTGGTGATGAAGGACTGTAGGATAATGGGATGTATGGCCAGTTATTGGTGGATGATTCAATTTTTGATGTTCAACCATCGGAGAATGGGAATCTATTTCTAGAGGAATGAACCTTTGATTTTGTGTGGTAAAATATTCAGATTCATGGGGGAGAAGGAAGATATGATTTCAATTTTATGGATATATGAAACTTTCAAAAACTAGACTTCAATCCATGTAGTGGAGAATAAGACATGTCATTTTCATCGCATTCCATGTTACTTAGGTTTTTTTATTAAGTTAACGATCACATCCCATGTGTCTGAGACCACATTCCATATTACCTTACCAAGGTAGCCATGAATTGTTCAAGATTAACATTCCCCCAAACTCTAAGTGGTCTAGTATTCCATTTACTCCATATACATTTCAAGCATTTGTACATAACCTTCTAAACCATGAGCTAGTTATACACTCCTGACACCCTGGGTGGGCATACACAGTGTTTCATTAGATAGAAATTATATATGGATATACATTTCCTTTTTATTTATATACGATGTGTACATACCCAGGACCACTTGTGAAAACACATTTCATGTCCCTATGTGGACGCACCATGTAGTATGACGAGGCTTCCATGCCGGGTCCATTGGAGAACATGGATAGGTAGCCAGGAGAGAACTATTCCATGTAGATCCCCATAAATCCCATGTATTTTTTCTAAGAACACAGTGATATTGTATCTATTTAAGGACTCAAATTTTGGACTTCATGTAGCCTTGGTATTTTTCATCCAACATAGAATCTGTTGTAATCCTTTTTTTGGCATCTGAGATATAATATAAGGTGTTATGAGAAATTTTTTTTTTTATGAAATTCATTATGATGAAAGTGGTCAAGGAATGATCATCAGAGTGATGCTGGGGTCGGTACTCACCTATTTCACCTGGGAATAGGTCCCCAATATCTTTACTTGGGTAGAGTTAGTACTCAACTATAATTCGGAACATTTTATCTATTTAGATATTGGTACTCCCCGTCTTCATGCTTCAGTGGGGAGAGGGTCATCCATGGGATTCATAGCTCCCTAACTTTTATATAATAATGGAAAGGACCAAACCCACAACACATAGTTTCTAACAAGGTTACAAGTGATGTTGGACATAAAAAATGGAATTTTGGAGCTACAGGAAAACTCATATACTTTGGTTAGGCCATGAGATGGAGATACCCTTTCTCTCTCTACTCGATATCTTTATGACAATATATATATAGATTGGGTTTCATTTACCTCTTATTATGGGTTGATCATACCTATATTGTATATTTATTTTTCTCCATGCGTGGTTGTCAAGTAATCTTACTGGTTATATACATACTCACCCCAAAATATGATTTTCCTACATGAATCATGTCTTATACAAACTGTTGGAAGTTCAATGGTGACATTGGTGGAGCATAGTGAATCTCGAGTTTGTTGAAAACATATGGTGGTCATACTTGGATATAAAGATCTAATCCACCTCTCAATTTTACTTTAATCTAGAATTATCTAGTCTTGATATCATTATTGATTTAGTGAGTATTTTTATCCTTTATTTTATGGTTTTATATTGTCATACATTGATATATTCCCTCAAGGTTATTGCAGGCATGGTTTAACTCAATATGTTATATTTATTTATTTATATTCCTAATATTGGATCATGAATATGATTTTCATAATGCATTCTACTAAAATAGGAAAATTCCTCCCATTTTATTTATTCTCTCTATTCCCTTATCTCCATCCCCTAGCCTATCGGAGGTGAGATTGGGGTGCTCACACCTGACCTTCGAGCTGCCAAAAGGCACTTGGTGGGTTGAATTGTGATGATATCATTAACATAAAAAGATATCTATTTCAAAATTAAAACTATTTACGCATGTTAATATGATTATAGAATGTATGTAAGATGTTTAAATGTAATGATACCAGAAAATGATTGGTTAGAATATATACATATTCTTTGGGTATCCTCCTTTGAAAAGAAACTGAAGCCTTCTAAGATGAATCTTTTGGGAATAAAAGAACATCAAGATCATGGATAATTATTATAGAATAGTATTTGGATATACATTAGTCAAGATAAATGGATCAAGTGGTGTGGATTTGGGAGGAGGGGAGGAAACCTTTTATAAGGGAGTGGAGTTACACATTAACAATTATAATGAATATTAAAATACAATAATGTCAATATCAAGGGAAATTTGAACCAAATTGGATCAATTTAGAATATGGGATGAGTTAATATATAAATCCACTCAAAAATAGTATTTAGTCATGTTTTAGATCATTTTAATCCTTATCACTTTAGTTTAACACTTCATTAAACATCTAAACCCTCACCTTAGTAATAGTTTTTACCTCGATCAATATTCATAATAACAAATGATGAAATTGACCTCATTAATAAATTTACATATAATGGTTAAAAATATACAAACTACTATAATAGATTCATTTTTTATAGGTTTATTAAATAAATTTAAAATAATCATGTGAAACACATCGAATATTGTTTTTAGAAAAATAATCCTCTAAGAATAAAAATATATATATTCTTATCCATGCATAGTAAAGTATTTTATATTAATGATAATATATAATATTGAATATATTACGAAATTTTTTTTATCAAAAATCATTCATCAATGCTAATTAATTAAAAATGTTAGTATAAAATAAATCATGCACAATAAAAACCATTTTCTATAGAAAAAATATCTCATTTTTACCTTTAATTTATTTTACCTTTATTTTTAACCAATTGAAAAAAAATGTAAAAATGATTATTTTGTAACATTGAATACCAATATATTTATTATAATCATAATTAATTTGTGATTAAGAAAAATTGTATAGAAAAATAAGAATACTTTCAAAAAATAATCTTTCGACGTAAAAGGATCTTATATTTAACATTTAATATTGTGTACTTGATTCCTATGTGTTAAACGCAAAATTTTCATTAAGTAAATATTTGATATTATTATTAATATAGTTATTGTTACACTCTCTTTACAATCCAATAATTATGTAGTAATAGTCAGATATAATAAAAATATTTTAATAGTATATCACGATTCATTTAAGCCTGATATTATATGTAATGAAAGCTATCAAACACATAAAATGTTTTAAATTTAGATATATCCTATAATGTTCAACTTTTACTTTTAAATCTCTTCTATTATAGGAATAATAATCATACCTAGGTATTTATTTGATATTTAATAAATATTATGTTTTTTCTCCAATGTAATTAAGTGAATATTTATAAATTAAATTGTGAGTTATTTTTAGACAAGAAAGAATGGTGTTTCAAGAGGGGTGAATATAGTTCTCAACCACTTCTTTTTGTGTCTAGATATAAATTAAATTATACTAAAATATTAATTTTTCTTTAAAACTTTAAATCTCTCAAATTTTTTTAACTAAAGGTTTTAGTTATCCATTAAATTTTATTTGAACTTATCAAATCCCTATTTTATCAATATTTTAATAAAAATAATAAAATTATTGTTTTCAACATACTATACAAAAACCATTAATAGAAAACTTGGGGATTAGTATAGTATATTCTTAGAGGATAAAATATTAAGAGGGACCCACAAAAAATTCCAACCATTATTTTTACTATTTCAAGGGAGGATTACTTAGTTTTTTAATATTATTATATCATGGTCAGATGTTAAAAACCTGATTTATTATCATTAGATCCTAAAATTGATATAAACTACCACTCTATATCTTGATTAGTTTCTATTACTAAAACTAAAACCTTATTTGTTGAGATTTTAAGTGAATTAACCTTAGAAGATCAACCTGAATCTTCAATTACAGCCACCAACACACTAATAAAATGCAGTTTTGAGATAAAAATATCGATGGTTTAAATGAAATTATTTAGAAACAATAGATTCATTTTATAAAGTGAACCCAAAAAATCATATATAATAACTTAATTAACAAACTATATTTGAAATAAAATCCGTTTTTTAAATCAAATTTCAAAATTTAATGGACTTCCAATATAGGATCCACAAAAATAAATTCATGAGTTTATTTATCTTTATGTTAAAATAAAAAATAGAGACTAAATAATGATAAAATGAAATATAGAGTTTATAATTTTTTAAATAATAAGGAGTTTAAAAAAATTATTTTTTCTATTCCCACTCTATATTAATTTGTTATTGGAATGAATTGTTTGATATTTTTCTTGAGAAATTATTCCCTAATTCTATGTTTTATACAATTAAGAAAGATAAATATTGAGTTATAGAAAATCAAGGTGAAAAATTACATGTATATTTAGAAAGATTCAATAATTATTTTTTTGTTCCCCAAAAATAAAATTAGTGAAAAATTGTTTTAATTATTTTTATGGGGGACATTTTCATACTAATTGGAACGTGATAGATGTTCTTATAGGAGTAAATTTCGATAAAAGGATCAGACTATATATTGGACACTTACATCAAACATGGACCTAATTACTCGATTGTTTAGAACTAGTGGCTTTATTCATGTAAAATATGATCAATAATTTTCCACTTCCACATTTATAATAATATTATTATGAACCAAAATAGTGATCTTACAACTATTGGGAGGTTAATTATTTTTTAGAAAAACCACAAACCTAAAAAAGGTTTCAAATGCAATTTTATTTTGTAGTTTTTTATTTTTATGATCATTTTAGTTATAAATTCCCCTAAATTTATGAACATTATTAATAATGTTATATTTTTTCTAGGAATACCATTTTAATCAATGAAATAATATTATTTTTTAGTATAACCAATACCTCAGCAGAAGTGGTAAAAACCATACTATTGATAGATTTAGACAACATGAACATTAAGAAATGCTTTCCAATTTTAGTCAACTAATTCTCAAACAAGTTTATTTTATAAGAAATCCAATACTCATCTTATATGTAATTTCTATCATGAAATAAGTACCCTGATATTTTTTAATTAATTTATGAAATTTAATACTATGTTAGAGTGAATTATCTATACACAACATTTAACTAAAATTATACAAGATATATTAGATCTAAAATGATAAGGAAATTAAATAATAGTAAAACCTACCAAAGATAAAAGTATTTTAATATACTTGAATTTCATAAAAATAGTTTAAGAAAAAAACATTTAATGAGGAATTGTTCAACAAAAAATAATTTATTTATATATTATATTATCATTTAAAATATATATTTATAAAAATTAGAATTTTTATTTTATAAAATGAATTTAATTTTTCAATTCAACATATAGAAATTATCCTAATATAAATTATTTTAAGAGAATAGTAAATAATATTTTTTTTACTAAAATCGTAAATTAATGGCAATATCAACACATGAAATAGAACTACAAGTTTATAAATGCCTATACTTTATTAGATTCTTATTTTATAATTAAATCAATATATTTTAAAATATAATTTTTATAAAACCCATGTTCAAAATTTTAGAACATAAGTTACATTATATTCAAATTTAAAAAACATTTTATGTCTTTCCATTTAGTTAAAAATTATAATGATAACATTCATTTTTGGAATCACATTGAAGAATATTATAATTATTTTTTTAATAAACTAACTTCAACCATGAATTTAAATTTCATTTAGAAACTCATACTACCTAAAACGTAAGGTTTAAAACACACTTTATCTAACACCCACTTTTATGTGTTATGTATGCTAATATTAAAATTATATTTCAAGAATGTATAAATATTATTTGATAAAGTATTTGTCATATAAAAAATTCCACTCTTTAGTAGGTTCAATTTCATTTTTATGAATAAAATTATGTTAGTGTAGAAAATATTTTGTAGTGTGATAGAAAATATTTTTTCCAAAAAAAATAAAACATTTCTAAATATTTTGTATTTTTAAATAAAATGGATTTATTTCTAATAAATAATCTCATTTAATGTTTTAATATATACAAAGATTACATAAATATATTTTTATTTTTAATCAATGTTAAATAATATTAAAAACACCTAAAAATTTAAATATATTCTTTTTATAAAAAATATTTTCCTACAAATTATATGTTTTTAATTTAAAGTTAATTTTCACTTTTTTAGAAATTTAATTTTGTTAAATGGATCCAAAATTTAAATTCATCACATGTATGTTATTTATAGAGTTTCATATTATATTTATTGTTACAAAGTAATTTCTATTATTATTTTTTAATAAATATTAATAAGGTTAAAATGGGTTAATGAGGTATCTCTTGTTTTTAATAATTAATATATCACTAATACATTCTAGAAATATTTTTTAGGTTTGATATTCGTACAAACATTTATCAACTAAAATTTCTACACCTATCTCACCTATCTCAATAATCCCACCTAAAACCAACATGATTCAATTCTCACCACTAATATAGTCCGCTTTTTTTCAATTTAAGAACATACTTTGTAATAATCCTTTTTACTTCCACATTATTGTTCTTCAACATAATTATTATCAGTATTTCTTTGTTCAATTGATTACCTATTTATAAGGAACTATATTCATCTCTAATTATTCCATTATATAATATATTTTCTATGTTCTTCATGAAGAAAAAATCATTGCTCGCTATCCAGGAACCATGTTGAGAATACTGAACTCTAATATCATTAAATGATATCCATATAAATATTGTTTTTAAAATATTATATATATGATGAAGTCTCTAAAATTAGTGACTAATATTTTAATTTTTTTATATTGTAAGATATAATTCGATCAAATAAAAAAGAAAACAAGGTATGAGGTCTTCAAGGCTCATATCTCTTCTTTTTTTCAAAAGATCTCTTCATTTTATATTATATTTCAAGATTTTTCTATTCTAGACAATAATATTTTTAAGATTAAATTTCACCTTATTCTATTTGGAAATCATTTTTCACCCCAAATTAACTTCCTTGATGATTTAATTATTTTTTAAAAATTCATTTTTTGGAATAATTATCACTTCTTTTAATGGATTTTCCCTCGATATCCATGTTTTCACTTCCCAATAAAACTATTCTCTCTTTTCTCAAAATATAATTTGGATAATTTTATATTATTCAGATTATTATCTTTAGAACCTTTAAAAATTATTATCTGTTACTACTTTTTACGATGTTAGTTTTTATACAAAATTATTTTAAAATATTTTTATAAGGTGTTTCCACCATTTAAGATAAAAAGTTTTTTCTCAAAATACTCATATTTAAAAAAAATAATTATTTAAATTATATTTCACATGGAAATATTTATCTTTGGGGTTTTAAATGTATTTTCTTTTCAATGTGAATTTTTTAAAGTAAATGTCACTTTCTATTTTATAAAAATAATTTGAGGTTTTGTGAAAACTTTTGTATTATCTCTTCTAATTATACTCCAAGGTTTACCTATCATTAAGCATTGTTTCTACCATCCACCAAAATTTATAATTAAATTATTCCTTTTGAAAAATATTTTTTTAATATCCTTTAGCCTTTTTTATATTATGTAATGTTTTTGGAATGTTTAAGAAACCCATTATCATTCAATTGGTTCATTAAGGTATGTTAATGAATGATTTTAAGTGGCACACATATGTATGGATGATGATGGTTGGGGTTCTATATATCTCTATAATTCATTGGTTTTGTCTTATATCTTATAAGATAATTAGGTATGAACATTATTAGCTTTTTACATAGGCATGGCCATGATTGGTATACTCACATTTTCAAGCATGAACATAATGAATTTGTTCACGTAGGTGTGTGAATAATAAATTTTATCGTATATTTTTTCCTTTTCTTATGGTTGTAAATCATTCCCATTTTTTATCAATTTATTCCAAAATTTCATAAAAAATGTCATTTTCTTGAAATTCAATGCTTTCATCATTATTATTTATTTTTAAAGTATTCAACACATTTATGTCGTGCTCACATGTTATATGATCATTTCGATGTATTTTTAACCATATCATATATATGTTTCACCCTTAAGGATTTTATTTATGATTTAATATTTTTATAACATGATATATGATTATCGTGTATGGTATTTTGATCTTTTATTAAGGAATTTATGTTATCCTCAAATTATCCTTCATGTTTATGACCTGCCACTTTATGATATGTTTTCCTTCATTAACCATATAAGGTCACCATTTTATTATTATTTTCCTCCCCCCAGTTTATGAAGAACATTATATTATGTGAGATGTATAGAAAAGGATACAAAGGAGAAAAAATATCAAAGAAGTTTTGCATATGATATAAAATATTATGTTTATATATCTAGTATTTAAGATAATAAACATTTAGGTCTTTGGATTATATATTTTTTACGATATATATTATTTGAAACACTTGATTAATGTAATGTTTTTGTTAATTTTATCTTGGGTATATATAGTGGTTATCAAATAAGGGTTTAGTTATTTTGGGAAATTGTATTAGTTTCAATTGTATTAGGGTTAGTGAACATTATGGAAAACCATAATGGTGATCCTAATTATAATATGAAATCCTGATGTTTTGTAATGTTGATATTGTGTGGTTTTCATAGAAATTAAATCAAACATATTGGTACTACATTTGGATTAAGGCTCTGGAAGAGTTTTACCTTGTGGAAATAACCATAAAGATGAAATGTTGGGTATCAAATCAATAATAAACTAGTACAAAAAAAGCACACATAACATCATGATTGGTTTCATACTCACTAAGGATATAATGTTGATAACATTATACACTTTTCCATCCACCATAAAGGATTAATTTTATAGTTACATTAAGGATATAGTTTGATGTTTATAAGAAAACCCAAACTAATGTTACCCAAGTTTAATTATGTGGGTATTATGATTAACCAAGTGTGATATAATTTTAAAAAGTAACATACACTAAAATAATGGTTTAATTAGAGAAGGAATATTAGGATTGAGATTTCATATTAATATGATCATTTTCTTTAATTCTATGATATATTACAAAAAAAAATTGTACTTTTTTTACTACAATTGGGATCATTTAAAAAATTTATGATTAGTATGTTTCTATGAAATTCAAATGAAGCATTTCGGAAAAACTAGATTCCATGTCTTAACCTAGTATTAGGGAGGTGGATATCTATGTAAATGATATATCATGAGATTATTATGGATACATTATCTAACGTATTTATGAAATTATAATTAAAATTATGATCATGAAATTTAGGTAATTGGGGGGAATGAAACACCTCTATATATTTGTAATCTATTTTTCTAAATTAATAATTTGATTGAAAACAAGATTTTCATGAAACACCAAACTAAAATGATCCGTGATAAATTATAGTTTTATTTTTAATAAAATTTTATAAAATTAAACACAATATTAGGTAAAAATTTTATAATCAATATTATTAAAAATAGGATTAAAAATAGTTATGTTTTTATGGGGTATTTTTCAACAACATATCTTTTTCATTATATGTTTAATTTTAATCTAAAATATATATTTGATAATTTAATAATTATAATTATTTAAACTAAATTTTAAATTTTAAATTAAAAAATAAAAACTATCCTAAGTTGATTTTTTAATTTTTTTTATCAAATAATTGATTTTAAAAGAATAGGGAAAATTAATAATTTTATTAAAATTATAAATTTTATGTATTTATCAATATATGAGACATAAAGAGATGTTAATAAAAATCTTCAATAGACTATAGATTTGTTTTAGGAGTAATAAAATTTATTTTTAAATATCATTTTTATAAAACAAATGTTTAACATTTTTGAACATAAGTAACATTTTATTATAATTGAAAAATCATTTAAATATTTTCTTTAATTTAAATGTATTAAACATAATATAAGTTTTTTGATTAATTGGGTGTGAGATAAAACTTATTTGTTTTATATTAAACCTATTTTAATCATGAATGTTAATGTCATTAATAAATTTATAATAAATAAAGTGTGTGATTAAAATCACAGAATTTCCAAAAAACACTTTTTATGTGTTGTGTGAACTATTATTAAAATTAAATTTATAAAAGTTATAAATATTATTTTATAAAATTATATAAATATAAAACTTTTCATACTATTTATCAGGATAAACTTATGTTTTTCATATTATTAATTTTCCAAGGTAAATATTTGTTAGTGTGATAAAATGGTAATTTTTTATAGAATAATACTTTTATAAATATTGTGTATGTTAAAATTAAATGAATAAATTTTTAATTAACACTATAATAACGTTATAAAATATATATACAAATAAATTTAAACTCACATAATTTTTAATTAATGTTATATAATATTAAAAACACCTTAAATTTACAACATCATGTTTATAGACAATAATTTTATACACATTATATATTTTTATTTTGAAGTCAGTTTTATTTTATCATGAATTTAAATGATTCCAAAATTATGATTCATCACATACAAATTGGGTATAAAGGGCAATCTTTTATTTTTAATAATAAAATAATTACCATAGTTAATTTTTAAGCATGATTAATAAGTGTAAAAGGGGTAAATGAGGTATCTAGAATTTTTTAATAATAAAAGGTTACTTAAACCTTATATAAATCATTAATTTGTTTGAAATTCATACACAAACTTATCACCGACCATTTTTAAACCTAATTCTCCTAACTCATTAAACCCTCCTAACATACTTGTGAATCTGTTTTTACAAATTGCTCAAAAAAACTTTCGATGGAAAATCCATCTTTATCAACTATGAAAGAAGCTCACTCCAAACCATTATCTTATTAATCTTCACTCCAAAATAAATTATCATGAATCCTTTTACCTTTACATCTCTAAATTCCTTACATGGAGTCTCTAAGGTACTAAAGAGTTATCCAATGATTTAAAAAGTTTCTTATAAAGGTAAAAGATCTCATCCTCCTCTTATTTTAAATTCACGCACTTGTTTTATTAAAATATTTATTTATATTTTATTATGATTCAACTGTTAGAGTTAGTGTCTTGAAAACCAATTGTTTGAACTTTGATTATGTGAATGTACACTTATTATATATTGTTCATTGTTCTCCATGGCTATAATATGATAATGTCCTAGAATATTTGTTGCATTAATAAGGTCATGGAAGATCCCCGCTATGATGAGAACCTTAAAATTCCATAACAATATTGTTAAATAAATTTCTATGGTTGAATGACATACTATGATAGGTAACATATTATACATACCATCATGTGCGAGTACTTGTAAGATGACGAGACTCTCTCTCATGGAGTTCACACTTGGTAATCTTCAAGATGAGAGATTATGAGAACATACCCGCCAGTAGTAATTCTGCATGTCTTGGTGTCATCGTACATTTCTATCTACAAGCCTGTGTAATGGACCTTAGACTGGAATATTATCATTTACGCATGTCATGACTCACGCACTTAGATTTACTGACCAAAACCGTCTCAAAGATAGTTTATGGGAAGTAGGGTACGTTGGGTGCGTCATGAATGACAAGTTGTTAATGGATAAGTCGAGGAAGGATTTGTACCTTCCATATTTATGGAAGTAGATAACTCGGGACCTTTGATTGAAATAAAACGTTTTCCCAAATTCTATGACCATGGTGTAATGACAATTTTATTTCTGGAGTCAAAGAATGACCGGTCAAGAATATAGGTTTATGACACCGGCATGAAACCTGCTTGATGAGATATTGAGACAAATGGAGTAAATTACACGGTAAGCATTTGTATGAGGTGGCACATCAATGCAGTGTCAACTTATTTCTCTTGGGGTCCTTAACTCATTGCTAGACAATAATCTTGGACATTAGGCATGCCCACCTAATGCCCTTGAGAAAGAGGCATAGAGGGACACACACTAAGTGTATTCAAGTTTCTCATGTAGAATAAAGATTATTCTCGTATGTGATTTAATAATTATTCAAGGAATCCTAAATCGTTTTAATGTTGGAGGAATAATATAATGAAAACAAATACATTCCGTGTATTAATGATTACATGTTGTGTAGTTTTTATTTTGAAAACAAGTACACACCGTGTATTAGTGATTACACGTTGTGTAGTTTTCATTTTGGAAAGGAAATGAAAAACTAGTACACACCGGGTGTTAATGATTACACACCGTGTAGTTTTTCCAGTTGGGATTTTGAGGATATAATATTGTTTTATTAAATGATATTTATTATGATCAGTGTGGGTGCATGTTAAGGAATTAATTATTTTATATGGGGTTTTTCAATAAGAGTTAATGAAATAAATAAAATTCATAACAAGTTTATTTATTTTCATCACTCTATAACCTGAAACCTGATTATAAATATCCTCATAACCCCAACACTTTTCCCAAATAATTGTGCAAAAAAATTCTGGAGAATTATTTTAAGATTGAAAGAACTCCTTCCTCCAAGAACGCTCTCTAGACCTAGAGAGATCCTCCTTAATTAGATCAAGATGATCTAAGGTGGACAACGCAAGGAAATGCTTCTCCACGCTAACTCCCAGAGATTCCTTTGGCGACGTCCAAAGATACGTGGTGCATGAGTAGATCACCTTTAGAGGAATTATACACTTGGATTCTACAAAGCAATGACTAATCACATCTGAACGTGATCAGAAATATCAATGAAGAAAGAACGCCATAAAAGGTACTTATTGTCAATTAATTAAATTAATTATAATTAACCTATGAGGATTCTCCATTGTGGTTCCGGGACTATTCTACTTATTTTTCCATTTCTGTGATTTGATCCTTGGAGTTCGAAGTTTATTGACCTATTGATCCCAGATTAATCATTGCTAATGATAAAAATCCAAGTGGGCACATCCACCCACAAGCTTCCACTATGCCTGGAACCGTCCAATGGTATCAGAGGAATGTTATAATATGGATTATAGTTATTTAATTTTGTTGATAATTTAAACATTTATATTTGATTCAATTCAAGATAAATTGTTTTATAAATATGAATGATCGAGATCTGTTCTTCCTCATGCATTTCTCAGTTCACATCACAAAAATGACCATTTAATTTTAATTTTGATTAAAATAAAAACGAGGAACTCATCCAGAGGAGATGATCTTTCTGTCTGTAAAACACAAGAATACATGGCGTGTTGTGAAAACTACACGCCATGTATTTAGGTTCAATGAACCCGTACTGGTGCGCCAAACCACGGCGTGTGAATTGAGTATACCTAAGTATTTATTAGACTATGTTGACCGGAAATGAACAACGCGTGGGAACTGGAATACACGACATGTATGTTTAATCAACACATTGTGTAGTTCGATCCGGCCCAAGTGAAACCATGTACAAGGAGAAGTCGGGTACCGAATACACAGGATTTTCGGGCCGGTAACCGCGTAACAAGGAAGTACACTCCATGTTAGATTAATCTACACACTGTGTACTCCAAAATTTTCAAAGTACAGAGAACACGCTAAAGCCCCAGCGTGTACTTTGGATAAATGGTGAAAATAAATACATGTCATGTAATATATCCTATACACTGTGTACTTTCTTGAAATGGAATTTCACAAGGTTTCCTCCAAACTACAAAGACCCGTACAAGGAATATGGATGACAATAATCTCAAGGAAATTCCGAAAGAAATTTAAGATAAAGAATTGATTAATTATAAGATCACAACTAATAGTATTCAAGCGTGACTTATCTTGAATAATAGATGGATTAAAAGAGTCTGAATTCTAAATATGCATAAATTTCATTACACGCATGGGATGATCATGAGATAGACCAAGGACTCTTTTTGTGTGTATGGTTTCATTTAAATTTTTTTAATTTAAATTCCTTGTCCTGTGAGTCTTCTTCCAATAATATGTAGGGCCTACATGCCCGAGGTTTCATTAATGTAAACCCCATGTAATGGAGGATCTACCAAGCTAGAGGAGACGATTAAAAATACAAAGATGAGGCGAAACCAACTTAAGAAGATACAAATGTGGACAGGTGGGAGCTGTAAAACATGAACCATCGGTTTCAAGGTGTATTTCCCTAGTTCAGGGTTAGTTTATCAAAACTTATAGATAAGCTAACCAATAGAAGCTCGTTATCATTCCATATTATTTTATTTCAATCTGATTGTATGGTTTATTTATTATGTAGGTGTTTTCGTGATCAAATAATTAATGAAATAAAAAATCATGCAAAGATGGAATACAATAAAAACTGAACTATGCGTAAACATTATTAGAACATGGTTAATCACTTAAGCAAGTGTCAATTAATATTAACATGCACGTGATAATGAAAAACAACACATAAAGGATTAAAATCCCTCAAATATCATATTATGTCAGGACATGCCTTCTATTACTTGATTAAGGGAAAGAGTCAATAAATCTATTTGTTTGACCAACCCTTGTTGGGACACTTCCTTTTATAAAGGAAACTCTTATGAAAGTTTTGGGTTGAATTAAACATTTTACATCAAGAGGAGTAGCCCTTGATAATCTTGTTGTAAAATAGAGGAAAGTGTTGAGGAAATCCAAGTTAGGATTTCAGGATTGGGGAGTCTACTAAATAGATAAAGGAACTATAAGCTCATTGTTCGAAAAGACATTCCTACTTAAATACCTTCTAATAGCTTGACCAAACCTTGTTGGGGTTATGCGAGGGAAATATAAATCCTTTCAACTAGAATGTCAAAGAAACCTCAAATTACAAGGTCT
Source organism: Viscum album (assembly GCA_963277665.1). NCBI lineage: Eukaryota > Viridiplantae > Streptophyta > Magnoliopsida > Santalales > Viscaceae > Viscum > Viscum album. Next base: position 1,512,514,431 of record OY728134.1, on the reverse strand, counting down.
ATGGTGAGGGCCATTGAGACTTGATAAAATAGTGGGAGAATTAATAAAATTTATTATTTCTCATAAAATGTAATCAAGAAAGTACTGATAAATATGCTCTTTTAATTTGTAGAATAAATATGAAAAACTCGTCAACCACATTTTCTCTGCGATCAATTCAAGATAAAGGAAATATCCCCACTGGCAGTAAATTTCAAGAATTATATAGGTGCCATCGTGTTATCCTATGCCATGAATGAATGTTTTACGTACTGGAGTCCTCACTTACTGATTTTCCTACCCAAGGGGCGAGTGATGAAGATTTCCTAGTCTATGATCAACATTTGAACGATGCACTCGACGTTCAATGTTTGATGCTATCATCAATGTCAAGTGATCTCATGAATTATCACGAAGACATGGATGCCTACAACATGCTCAAGTACCTCTGTGGTCTATACCAGGAGAGAGAAATAGAGAAAAGGTTTCAGATCTCTAAGGCTCTATTTCAGAGAAAGCTTGGAGAGGGTTCCCCAGTTGTGCCCCATGTTGTCAAGCTCATTGGCTACATTGAGTGCTTGGCAGTTCTAGGGTTTAAACTCCATAATGAACTGGGTACCGATCCCATTCTTGCGTCAATCCCCCAGAGATTCTCTAACTTTGTTGTAAATTTCAACATCAACAGCATTGAGAAGTCTCTATCTAATCTTCTCATACTTATTCACCAAGTGGACAATGATATGAAGTGTGAAAATCCTTATGTCTTTATGGTGAATAAAAGGAAAGGGATGGCGAAGAGATTTAAGCCCAAATATTCTTCAAGGACTTCCAAGAAAAGGAAGATCAAAGTGGAGGCAAGAGAATATGAGGTTGTTTGTTTCGCATGTGGCAAGAAGGGCCACTGGAAGAAAAACTGCACCCAACAAAGGAAGCAAGGGGAAGCTTCAGTTTTGTTTGTTATTGAATGAAATCTATATTTATCTACTAATTGGGTATTAGATATTACTTATGGTGCTCACATTTCTATCCAAATATAGGAACCAAGTAGATTCCGAATGATTGACTGAGGTGAGGTGGATCTGCGAGCAGCCAACAGAGCCAGGCTTGCTGTTGTAGTTGTCGGAGACTACCACCTCACATTTCCTACTGGGATGGTCTTGGTATTAAAAGGATGTTATTATTTACTCTATGTAACCAAAAAATTTATTTCAGTATCCAGATTAGATGTTGATGGATTCATCTTCATGTTTAGAAATAAATGTTGGTACTTTTATAAAGATAACATTTTTTTGGTAGGGAACATTTATATAACGGCCTTTATGTGTTATACTACACAAACCAAGTAATGGTAATCGATTACCAAGTTAATTCACATGGATTATACCACACCCAACTTTGGCATCACCGGCTTGGTCATTTCAATGAGAAACATTTGACAAAATTACATCAAGATGGATATTTATATTCTTTCGAACTAAAACAACTTGGTGTATGTCATGCGTGTCTACAAGGAAAAAACGACCAAAGCACAATTTAGTAGAAATGGTAAAAGTGATAAAGAGATTCTAGAATTTGTTCACATAGATGTGTGTGGACCATTTCCAGTTGAATTAGGGGGTGAGTTCTTATACTTCATAACTTTTATGGGTGATTTTAGAAGATATGGATATATTTACTTAATGAGGTATAAGTCAGATTCTTTTGATCAGTTCAAAGAATACATGAATGAAGTTGATAACCAGATTGGTAGGAAGATTAAGAAACTCCACTCAGAAAGAGGAGGAGAATATCTTAATCAAGACTTCATTTATTTCTTACGGGAGTTCGGGATTCTATCTCAACTCACTCCTCCTTAAAAACCTCAGTGGAATGGTGTAAGTGAAAGGAGGAACCGCACCCTGTTAGAGATGGTGATATCAATGATGAGTCATGCAAGTCTTCTGTTATCCTTTTGAGGATATACATAAAAAACAACAACAAACATACTAAACCAAGTACCAACTAGATTGATAAATGGTATTCCATACGAATTGTGGAGTGGACACAAAGCCATGTTATGAAATTTACATGTGTGGGGTAGCGAAGAATTTTTTAAGGCCTCTTCAGGTAACAATATTTCACCACGAGGCACAAAGTGTACATTTATAGAATATACCAATGAAACAAGGGAATATTACCTATAAAACCCGTCATATAAAATTGTTATAATTGTAAGACATGTCGTATTCCTTGAGAGGGATTGCATCTCCAAAAGAGATAGTGGGAGTGAGATAGACTTCAATGATGTCAAGACTCAAGATACATAGAAGTTGGTACAAGAACAGATTCCACAAAGCCCTATGGAAGAACAATTTGTTCCAGATACATATGAACTACGTAGGAGCACAAGAGAGGCGAGAGAAAGAGAACAATATGGTTCTCTTGTTACCGAGGATGGTTACTCATTATTGGTTGACAATGAATATCCTCTTACCTACAGGGAAGAAATTTATGGAATAAATTTTTCCAAGTGGCAGGAAGCCATGAATTCTGAAATGGATTTCATGTATCAAAACTAGGTCTAGATTTTGGCAGATCCTCCATTTGATATAAAGCCTATTGGTAATAAATGGGTATTCAAGAATAAACTGGACATGGAAGGAAAAGTCATCACCTATAAGGCATGACTATTTGCAAAATGTTTTAGACATCATCATGGAATTGATTATGATGAATCCTTTTCTCCGGTTTTATGCTCAAATCCATCATAATCCTTTTAGACATTACCTCGTACCGTGACTATGAAATTTGGAAATGGACGTCAAAAAAACATTCTTTAATATGAACCTCTAGGAAGATGTCTACATGACACAACCTGAAGGGTTTGGGACTCAAAAGGATGCCAACAAGGTATGCAAGTTTAAAAAAAAAAATTATGGATTAAATCAATCATTAAGGTCATGGAACATTAGTTTTTATGAATCCTTAATAGAATTTGGATTTGTTAAGAATGAATGTGAGTGTTGTGTCTAAAAGAGGTTTAGTGGAAGTGCAGATTTTTCCTAATAGTATATGTTGATGACATATTTCTAATTGGAAATAAAGAACATGTCTTACATTTAGTTAAGGCATGGTTGGATTAATGATTTTCTAAGAATGACTTGGGAGAGGTAGCATATATTCTTGGGATCAAGATCCATCATGATAGATCCAAGGGAATGCTGGGCCTAAGTCAAAGTATATACATTGACAAGATACTGAAGAGATTCAGTATGGAATAGTCTAAGAGTTGATTGTTTCCAGTGTCACATGGCATTCATTTTTCTAAGAAAATGTGTCCTCATGAATATTAGGAAAGAAAAAAACAGAAAGGAACCCTTACGCATCCGTGATTGCGTATGCTATGTTATGTACATGGCTAGATGTTGCTTACACATTAAGTGTAGTAGGCAGATATCAAGCTGATCCAGGAGGCTTCCATTAGATGGTATTAAAGACTATCCTTAAGTATTAAGGAATAATAAGGATATGTTCTTGGTTTATGGAGGAGATGAAGAACTAATCATAATAGTACATGCAGATACTAGTTTCTAGACTGATCAAGTTGAGATAAAGTCGCAGATTGGATACATCTTCAGTTTCAATGGAGGTACAATGAGCTGGAAGAGCTCAAAGCAAGGTGTGTTCATAGATTATAAATCAGAGCCCTGGTATATCGCAACTTATAAGGTAGCTAAAGAATCAGTATGGATGTGAAGCTTCATCCAAGAGCAGTATGTAGTACCTAGCAGTAAAGATCCTATCAAACTCTATTGTGATAATAATTCAGTGGTCGCACATGAAAAATAGCTAAGGTTACATCAGCAGACAAAGCACATGCTTCAAGAGTATCATTTCTAGAGGTATTTTTCTCAGAGAGGTGAAGTTGCAGTGAGCAGTATTTCCATGGAAGAAAATGTGCCAAACCCTTTGACTAAAGCCTTAACTCAGCAGAAACATGATCATTATGTGAGGTTTAGCGGACTAAAAGTCATAGGTAGTTGACTCTAGTCCAAGTTTGATTTTTTAGAGTTGGTTTCATGAGAACGAACTGTTTATACTTTGATTATGTGAATGTACACTTATTATATATTGCTCATTGTTCTACATGACTGTAATATAATAATGTCCTGGAATATTTGTTGCATTAATAAGGTTATGGAAGATCCCTTCTATGATGAGAACCTTAAAATTCTATGAAAATATTCTTAAATAATGTTCTATTATTGGATGACATACTATGTTAAGACACATAGTATACATACCGTCATGTGCGAGTACTCGTAAGAAGACGAGACTGTCTCTCATGGAGTTCACACTTGGTAATCTCAAAGATAGGATATTATGAGAACAGAACCACCAGTAGTAATTCCACTTGTCTTGGTGTCATCATACATTTCTATCTGTCAGCATGTGTAATCTTCCTTAGACTGGAAGATTATCATTAACTCAAGTCATGACTCGCGCACTTAGATTTACTGACGAAAAGCATCATGAAGACAGTTGGCAGGAAGTGGGGTACGTTGGGTGCATCATGAATGACATGTTTTAATGGATAAGTTAAGGAAGGATTTTTCTCTTCAATATTTATGGAAGTAGATATCTTGAGACCTTTGATTGAAATAAAACGGTCACCCAAATTCCATGGACATGGTGTAACGATGAGTTTATTTCTGGAAGTCATTGAATGATAGATCAAGCATATAGGTTTATGACACTTCCATGAAACATGATTGATGAGATATGGAGAAAAAGGGATTAAATTATATTGTAAGTGTTTGTATGAGGTGACACATCAATGCGGTTTCAACTTCTTTCTCTTGGGTGCATTGACCTATTGCTAGACAGTAATCTTGGACTTTAGGCTAGCCCGCCTAATGCCAATGAGAAAGAGGCCTAGAGGGTCACACACTAAGTGTTTTCAAGTATCTCCAGTAGAATAAAGATTATTGTTGTATGTGGTTTAATAATTATTCAAGGAAGACTAAATCATTTTAATGTTGGAGGAAGAAGAAGATGAAAACAAATACATGTCGGGTTTTAATGATTACACGCAATGTAGTTTTTATTTTGAAAACAAGTACACGCTGTGTATTAATTATTACACTCTCTGTAGTTTTTCCATTAGGTATTTTGAGGATATAATATTTATTTGTTAAATGATATTTATTATAATCCGCGTGGGCGCATGTCAAGGAATTAATTATTCGACATGGGGTTTTTCAATAAGAGTTAATTAAATAAATAAAATGCATAACGTGTTTATTTATTTTCATAACTCTATAACCTCAAACCCAATTATAAATATCCTGCCACCCCTAATACTTTTCCCCAATTATTTTGCACAATAATTCTGGAGAATTCTTTTAAGGCCGAAAGAACTCCTTCCTCCAAGAATGCTCTCAAGACCGAGAGAGATATTCCTCCATCGGATCAAGACAATCTAAGGCAGACAACGCAAGCAAAGGCTTCTCCACGCTATCACCCGAAGATTCCTTTGGCGACATCCAGAGATACATGGTGCATGTGTGGATCGCCTCTAGAGGAAGTCTATACTTGGCTTCTATGAAGCAATGATGAATCACATCAGAACATGACCAAAAATATCATTAAAGAAAGAACACCATAAATGGTACTTCATTTCCATTAATTAAATTAATTATAATCAACATGTGACAATTATCCATTGTGGTTCCGGGACAATTCTTATTCTTTTTCCATTTATGTGATTCGATCCATAGAGTCTGGCGTTTATTGTTGTATTGATCCCTGATTAATCATTTCTAATTAAAAAAAGCCAATTGGGAACATCCACCTATGAGCTTCCACTATTCCCGGAACATTCATCAACATGTTCATAATAAATGCATAATTTTTTTAATTATTCCTTTTTGAAAAAAATACTATTTTCTTTATCATATATCCATTTTTAATCCATTTTCTATTGTCATTTCATTGCAAAATTCATTCCTTGTTTTTTATTATTCATGTTAAGAATACTAAAATCAAATATAATTCTAGGGTATCCATGTAAATTAATTTTATAAAGGGTTATATATATTATTTATTTATAATAATTGGCTAAGTAGGTTATTTTTTTTATAAAGGAGGTTAGAGTATGATTAACTAAGCAATAGAATAAGGAAAGGGGTTTTCATGATTTAAATCTCTTCTTTTGGCGATAATAAAATATATTTTTCTATTATAATAAAATATTGATCTATTATATAATATTTTAATTTTAGGAGGATTTTAGAACATATTTTATAGGTAAATAATGTTTCACACCAATGTATGTTTCCTTTATTATTCAATTATTTAATTAAAATGAATTTTTAGTATAATTCTCATTTCATTTAATGGATTTCACTCTATATCCATGTTTTTAATAAAATAAAATTTTATTCTATATTTTTTTGGAAAAAAAATGGTTTATTTTCTATTATTAAAATTTTTTTCATTAAAACATTTGAAAAGTAACATTTTTATTCTTTTTTATGATGTGAGTTTAAAAAAAATATTTCTAAATATTTAAAAATTTGTCATCTACCATTTCCAAATTAAATTTTTTTATTTAACTCTACATGTTATAGATAAAAATTATGTATTTCATATATATTTTATTTGAAACTATTTTTAATGTGTTTTTTAAAATTAATTTCTTTTCATTCTCAAAATTGCATTAGAAAGTAATTTTCACTTCATCTTTTATGAAAACATTTAAAAGGTTTTGTGAAAATTTTTTCATTCTCACTAAAATTTATCCACCAAGTTATATCACTCATGAAGTTTTTTTTTGATCAAAGAGTATATTTTATTAATAAATCAACCCTTTTATAAATTGGGATTCATGACATCCCAAAACCATTGATGTTCATCTTATGTAGTGTTTTTAGATAGTTTATGAAATCAATTTTTTAAATGGTTTTATTAAAATATGATTATGATTGATTTTAAGTGGAACAAAAATGTATAGATGATAATTTTTTTATTATTATATCACTATATAATGTATTTGTTTAATTTCATATCTCATTACATTTTCAAGAATGGAAATAGTGATAGTGTCCATGCATGTGTGGGAATGTGAAGTTTTCTCTCATTTTCATCTGTTGAAATAATGATTTTGTTTACCTAGGCATGGGCATAATGAGTTTGATTTTTTTTCAATTTCCCATGATGTTTTTCAAGAAATTATAAAAAATAAATATGCATTTCAGTTCTATAAAATGTACCATTTTCATAAATTTTTATTATTTTTTATCTATTATACACATTAATATATGTTATACATATTATAGGATTACTAAGATATATTTTGATACATTTCATATATATCACAAATCCTTAATAATCATTTCGTGACCTTATGTTTCCATAACATGTTTTGTTATTATATTCAATGGTATTTTGGTATTTTATTAAGTTATTTGTATTTCATTTATGTTTTAATTCATTTTTTTGATTTGACACTTTATGATATGTTTTCCATTAATGAGAATCTGATCTCACTACATTATTCATCTCTCTATCCCAAGGGTAATGAAGAATATTATATCATGTGATATATCATGAATAGGGTGAAGAGGATCACAATTAGGGATACATTTTTTGAATAATTTATAATAAAATTTTTATGTAGATAATATTTGAGTCACTAATCCTTTTTTTTCAATGGATTATGAAAATGTTTTTTAGAAGTATTATCTAGATTCTTAGATTAATTTATTAGTTCAGATATGTTTATCATGTGTCAACGTACTACAAAAAAAACTAAAAAATATGAAGACATCAATGTGAACACTATGAGAAAACAAAGAATTATTATGAAGACTTTTATGACACTAATGAGAAAATAGTTCACAATTGTTGATTGTATGAAAAATTATTTCATTGGAGTTTTTTCTTCATAACTTTACATTAATATAAATGAAAATGTAAATCATAGTGTGATTGTTATATAACATAAGACTAGAACTAAGTTATAAATCATTAAAACTATGAGTTCAAAACCTAGTCACAAACCTAAAAACGCTTAAAAGGTTTCCAAATCTAATTCACATGACATATAAAGTCATTAAGTGTGGAAAAAACATTATAAAGTATAATGAATTATGAACATGTATAGAAAGGTCAAAATTCAGTTTCAAAATAATATGATTTACTTGATATAACCAACATAGATTTTTGAATAATTATATGAACTTATGTCCCTAAAACTAATCCTTAAAATTGTTAATATATGTCCAAACTACCAATAAATAATACTACTGATTTCCCACCTATGAATGATAGTGGTGAGAGTGATTTTGATAAGGAAACATTAATTTTTTTTAAGGAAGTTAAATTATATATTACTTTGATTTTTATGTGAAACACATTCCAAATATGACAAATGCTTGAAATAAATGTGTTCTCATAATACGAAATTTTAAGGAGGAAAAAAATAAAATTATAGAGGAATATTTCCTTCATGATAAAAAATACCATTCCCATTAAATAAAAAATGCATGGAATTTAAATAATAAAGGTACCATAGGGGAGTGTGAATTAAATGATTTAATTCTATAATTATGAGATCATATAAAATTAATTCCTTATCGAAATTACTCTCACTAGTACCCAACCCTTTCATTTTCATGATATGTTCATTTAATTACACATTAACTTACACATAATTTTTATTTTTTCCAATGTAAATCGTCGAAAAAAATTGAATATTATTATGAAATTTATTCTATATAATTGAAAATATAAAATTCATAGTGGAAAATCATTTCATACAGTAATATATATAGTAGTCTTGCAACACTTATTTTCATTTTAAGTGCTAATTTGTAATTAATTCTAAAAAATATGTGCATATCTAAATATGTATACTGGAAAATAAATACACCTATAACATTACATGGAGAATAACTAGTGATGAAACATATATAGAGAAATCCTATCCTTTAGTAATATAACATTAAAATTCAATAAGACAACCTATATAGTCATAGACTCATCAACCACTATATTCACATGGGACTGCCACAACTATGTTCTTGGTTTCATTCAAGAATACATGTATCAAATTTTCACCATAATAAATAAATTATTTATAAATTGGTTAATATTTTTCCATTTTGATTTCATTGATAAACACATTAATTATTCTAATTATGGTCCATCTACACAATAATTTCTCTTATCATTATTCTCAAGTATGTCTTTATATTCTATAATAACCATGAATTGTTTTAATAATTATATTATCATTTTACATTTAATCAATCTATTTTTGTATTCATTCTATGAAAAAAAACAATGATGTAATAGTTTTTAATAGAGTCAAATTTCATCAAATAGATGGACCTTAATCATAAAATTTATATTTTTCAATCCAATCATCAAAAAATTGTCTGGGAGAATTAATATATCAATGATAATACCCCCCAAAAACTCATTGTAGGTTTTTCTGTGTCATATACACACCATTACACATAATATCATCCTTTCTACCATCTCCAATGTCTACTATATCTGCATCTTAGGCCTCCATCCTATTTATATAAAATCCTTTACAAACATATAAATGTTTCCAACAATGAAATCAATTCATCGATAGGATCTAATAAACATAGTGGCTAGAAATATTTGAATTTTCCTATTCAATAAACTTAAATAGAATCTCTAGTGAAGGCATCGAGGTATTGAAGATTTCTATATCAAGAATAGGATTGTTTGACACATATTTTTCATAGAAAAATATTATAATTATCATGATTTAATAAATATTTTTTTACTTTGGTTTTATATATAGAGAATAAAATTTGAAGAATTTAAAAATAGAAAGAATCAATAGAAACATGATTATAGAATTATTAATGTAACTCTATAAATTCATCTAAGAATAGTAATTGGTTGTCATGGATCTTCGGTTTATATAAAATAATCATCATTACACTGTTAAAAAGGGTTATGAGTTTTAAAAAATATAATTAAAAATAATAAAAAGACTCTCAATCATAAACAATACAATATTCATGTCACACTTATTATATAAACATATTGTCTGGTTTAATTCCTCTCTGCATCTAAAAGTTCACAGGCTATAATCAAGATATTCAATTCATGAAATATCATTAGATAAATTTCATTAAATTTATTGAGTAATGAATGTACTTTAATTCCAACAACACTTGGTTTTATAATATGAATTTCATTTGTGAAGATTTTAAAGTACCAAAATTCAAAATTTTTTGTCTCTCAGTATATGAATTTGATAAAATAGTACCCAAAACAAATAATATGTTTATATATATTAAGGAATACTAAAAAAATTATATTATTCAATTTAAAAGTTTTTAGTATTAAATTTCTTATAAAAATTGCTATCTAAGAGTAAATGAATGTGTGGGTTTGAGAAAAATTTAAAAAGAAAACTGCATGAAATATCAATAAAAAACATTTTCCTAGGTTTCATGATATGATATTTGAAAAAAATGAAAACCATAATAAAAACCTTTCAGATATCCATAAATCTTCCTGGAGTTGGAATGAATTAATGATAATAACTTCAAAACAAGTCTTCATAATGTTTGGATAAACTAACGAAACATTGGCCACATAACTGCACATTGAGTGACCAAAAAATATTATAATAAATGTTTTTTGAAGAGATAATTTAGAATTCAAATTGTATGAAATGAGATATTAAAATTTTAAAAATGTTTTAATAAACCTGTAGTTTTGAAAAAAGAATTAGACTTCATGATATAATTTTTGAAAACAACATTTTGATATTATAAAATAAATATCAAATTGAATCTATGATTTTAGTTTTTAAAAATAGTGAAGAACATAAAGAATTTAATTGAAAATCATGATGTAATTTATAAGAAGTCCACATCTGAATAGATGTTTTTAATATATAAAGAAAACTTCATTTTTTGAAAGGTCAAGAAGGTCACTTGAATGTAATAAAACGCACTTGTTTATAACCATAATTATGCATAGAAAATCCACATTATTGCTGACTATTGATGAATTTATTTCTAACATTTAAATAAATTATGTGAAACACAGATACATCAGAAAATAAAATAATTTAATTTAATTTGGGAGCCTATAATTGATGAAATATTCAATACATTCTTCATATATTATAGTTTGAGGACCATTTTTAAAAATTCATGAACAAAGAGATTCAGGTCCAACAAAAGGCAAAAACATTATCTTGATACATTAAATTTTATAAAATTATCAGATAAATATTTCCTACTCAATGAGAGAAGTTATCTCTAAATAAATGAATAGATAATGGATTATTGTGTATGTATATTAAAACCTCACAGTCAATCAAGAAATTATCATTTGACCTTATAAAGGAACAAATTTTACTAGCCCACAATAAGTTTTAGATAAGTTTCATTTATACTGGTTAAAAAACACATACACTTATTGTAACCATAATAAGGGAAATGTAATGAAAAAATAGAAATATTCAAAAATATAATAAAAAGATATAGTTAAATAAAGGTGTAAATGTTGTTGAGAAATGTTATATTGTGGGAAATACATTAAAAAATCACATAAAAAACATGTTATTATATTTAAAAAATGTTATGCCTGGGGAAAATAAAATACAATATCGGGAAAAAATAATTTATAAAAAAAACTATTTAAACAAATAACAATACATACAATATTTACATATATTTTTATAGTAATTAATTATATGAAGATCCAATTAAAATGTAAAAAATATCTATATGTAGATAAAACAAATAAATGAGAAAGTAATATTTTCAGATAATTAAAAGAATTTAATATGAATACATGGAATCTTGAAGGTAACTGCTACATGATTTCATAACTATACATTACCAAGCTTTGGGAAATTACAATACCTCTAATATTTAATGTTTTTGTTTCATGTTTTTTATTTTATAATGAAAAAAAATAAATTTCTTTTCATTAAAAACACATTGTATCATTTATATGTCTATATATATTCAAATGATTAAAATTTATTTTTATAATAAAACACGATAACTAATTTTTTTAATTTATTGAAATAATATAATGAATTAACATAATTATACTGGGTTCACTAAAACTACAAAAATTTATAAACAAACAAGAAATATAATAGTGGAACATTGTATATTGATGTTATTTTATAAAAAAATAAAAAACAAGAATATTACTTCATTTTTGAATAGTTTCATTTACATATTTTATCTATGTACATTTTAAATTATTGAAATATGTTTTTGTATACATAAAATTATTGATTGATGTTATTCAAAAAATTTCATGTATAAATAAAATATTAATACATTTTAGATGTAAAATATATTGTAATGGTATTAAAATTTAGTTTTAAAAGATCATGTATAAATAGAAACTCTCTATTTTTCTATATTGTTGAAATAAAATTCATACTTTTCTATAAAATAATTCAATAAGTAGTATCAAAAATATTTTATCGATACAAATTATGTAGTAATGAAATGGAATAATATATCAAGATTTAATGAGATTTTAGAAGTGATAACTTTTTATAGAGCTTGAGAGATGTTACAAAAAAGTAAGATATGTTAAAAATGGAATGAGCAATAAATATGGACTGTTATTTTTTTATAAGAATTGAAAACATCTTAAAGATAATAGTTACCTATAAACATATACCGATCTCATGTCTCATCTAATTATAGATACAAAATTTTAGTGTAGTCACATATGAAATCACAAGTGATGTTGATGTCATATTTATAAGTTGGGGATATGATAAAGGTGTGTACCAGAAATTGAAGATCATGAATATAAAAATATATGAACAGTTATTACATAGTTTAAATATAATCTATTTGTATAGTAAAACTAAATCTAAAGAATATGAATAATTAATTAGATGAGATTTTTTAAATATAACTTATATGTGAAAACTATAAAAAATAAATCTTCTTCATTTGGATGTTTAAACAAATGGAATGCCAAAAATTGAACATCAATTTCATCTGATACATTCATGTAGAAATAATAACAGAATCTATAAAGAATTATTTTGAAAAGATACAATTGAATAAATAATAATATTTTTGATATTAGTGATTATAAATTTAATATTTATATTTTTAATATCGTAGTAATAATTCATTTTACATGAACCATTTTCATCACTATAGTGTTTGATGGTAGTTTTAATTCTTGACAGAGCTCATTTGTTCCACAAAAGCATACCAGAGTCAACCCTGAGCCGGTCACAAGTTTCAGCCCACGGAAAGTCCCGAGAGGCATTCCTGATCCTCCCAGGATGGAGACAAGAACCATGGTCATCAATAGAGTACAAAAGGCAATTAATTCTCCCATATATAAAAAATCAAACATACATAAAAAAGAAATGGACAGCCCAAAATACATTTATATAAAAACTGAACGAAACATTATTTGCACAAGAAAATGAAAGTACAACTAAAAAAACAACTCAATTGACCAAATCCAATAACCAACTTACTCCATGTGACATTCTGGTCACTCTCCAACATAATGATCACATGTTGCCCAATGTGAACGAACTCCAGATGAAACTCGCACAAGGGCTAAAAACCAGAGAAGACTATAGGCGTGAGTATTAAAACTCAGTAGGTTATCCAAATATTATATTCCCAATGAACATCCTTTTAAATAAAAGAAACATAAATTTCATGTTTTAAATACAAATATAATGTTATGTTTTCCAAATGAGGTCCCATGATTAAAAAAATTACCAGAAAAAAACTTGAATTTTTTACAAATAAGAATTATAATAACAATTTTCAAATAGGTGCAACTTCAAAATGAAAATAGTTTTACAGAGGGATGCTTTAAATAATTTACACTTTTAAATAAATCACACACACTGATGAATTCATCAACCAATCACACCCTGTACTGATGGTGAGTACAAAACAGCCAATGAGCACATCTCACAAGAACACTCCTAGGCACTACTTACTTGTGAGCCCCCGGTACCTCGTATCTCAGTGAAAGTAACTTAATAAATATCCATTCTCATGCACATGAGCCACTAGTAGGGTTCATAACCATAACCTAGTGTTTCCCCAAAACATCATCATCATATTTTAGTTAGTTTTGTCATCGTCAAACTTTCTACATAAACAAGGGCCAGACCCCACGGGGTCATTAGCATACTAGTAAACATCCACCCAACTAGATACATGGGATTCCCTTTAGTGCTCAATCAAGTTACAAATTTTATCAAGTACACTTTTCAAAACAAAATTACATTAACAAACCATAAACAAACAAAAAACTTTCAAACATTCTTCACATTTCTTTTCACGAATCAATAAACCACTAAAACGTTTCGTAAAACAATTTCAAATAGTATAATGAGGCCTTGCACATAAAATCCATTCAAAAATTCTCTTTTAAAGCAAGAAACACATAAATATAATGTAAAACCAGATTTTGAAGCCCCAAAACCAATTAATAAATCACTTTCATGGACCATAAAATGGCCCTAAAAGATAGAAATGAAATATAGATGGAAACCATTTTTACAAAAGAAGTGTCCAACGAGCCTTTAATCATTTCTCAAAATGAACATTTGACCAAGGTATGCATTTAAATTTTATTAAGAAGGTGTAAAAACAACATTTAAAGTAGAAAACCACATTCATAAATCCATTAAAACACTCAGGTTACATATTCAAAACACAACCATTTTCATAAAGATGTGAAATAGGCCATTTTCCAACAACTCAGCCCAAAACATGTTGTCAAAAAAAACCCATTTGTTTGTAAAACCAAATCCAAATTTGAATGTAATATAAGGACACAAAAATACCATTTATCTTTCTTCCAATTCATTTATAAATTCTAACAAATAATTTTTAAATCACACATCACACATTAAATCCAACCTGGAAATTTACAGAACACATGACATGCCCTTTTTAAACAAAACTATTTATTTTAAGAACATGAAACATAAAAAAACACCAATTTCATGGCATATTATATTAGAGATATTGTTCTAGATTCCAAAAAAATGCTCAAGGGCTCATGTATGTTTTGGCACGATAAAGCGAAAACATATTTTGACCCGGTGATGCATTCTGGGGGCCCGGAAGGGATGCACGAACAAAATATCATTTGGGCATATAAAAAATATCTCCCACTTAGAAAACAGTGAGATTTGGGGCCATTTTATATGATTTCTTGAAAACGCCCACGTTGAGCGGAAACTGCCACGCCTGCGTGGAAAATTCCCATGTCGCGCGGAAACTTCCGCCCAGCACGCAAACTTCCACGTCGCTGAACCCAGGGGAGGAATTTTGTGCATTGCACCCCCTGTGGAAGATATTTCACACTGCTGAAACCGGTGTGCAAACATTCATGCAGAACTATTTCGGCACAGATCTGGTGACCCCGAGCACCTATAAATAGAAGGGCTCCCTTGAACTTCCAGGGGCTGAAGAATCTGAACCGTCTCTTCTGCGCAAAATCCAACTCTCTTGCGCGCAAAAGATGGATTTCAGGTATGGGATTTTTCCCAAAAGGCCACCCAAGGGTCTGCATTCACATGAGACCCCACGAGCTAAACCCTCGTCCAAATCTATTCATGTCATGTCCCCTGCTCCCAATCCCTTTCAATTGTGTGCAATCCCTTCAAATTGAGCACAAACTGTATGACTTGCATGTATTATCCTCTATTTGTGTGGAAAACTTTGGCTCCCCTTTACGTGCCCGACCCCTCCAATTCTGCGCTGACCCCGCATATTTCACGCAAGTGGCTCAATTGGGTGCCGACCTGGTCTTTTCCATGAAAATGCCTCAATTGTATGTCAGACTGGTCTTTTCCGTGCAAGTGCCTCAATAGTGTGTTGACCTACCGTTTTCCATGAAACTGTTCTTATTGCGTGCAATGCCCCCTCCTTGCGCACACATGTTCGATGTCTCTATTCCAGATATCATTTTTGGGTGCCTCCCACATCGAAAACATCTATTTCACACACTATCTTCCTGTACGACCTTCTAGGCTTGTATGAAAAAACTTCAAAGTCCCTTGGACGATACTGCCCACTACTTTGCTTTGCCTCATTATTCTTCACATAGGCACACTATTAACTATTGCATCTTCACATAGCCATGCTAATATGGAACCCCTATGGTTTTCTCCATAACCCCCCTAGACACGGCGTTTCCTGTCCCTTCTCTTCACCAAGGTGTAGAGGGTGCCAATTATGTAAGTCCTAGGGGTGCGGAGTAAACCCACCCCGTCTGAGCTACAGGACGTTAAAATACTAAGCACCTTTGTCCTCAGCACAGAACATTAAACTGTGAGCTTGCCCTGCACCATGCACACGGGGTGCCCCATGTCAGACATTCTTTACACCCACTGTCTCCCTGGGAGTGATATCATTTATCACATGGAATGATGTCCTCTTTATTGGAGTAGTGTCCTTCCATGGGGAAAGGGATACCACCCTAGTTTAAGCCCCAAGCATTCATTGTAGGATTCAACACCCCTGCTCTTCTCTTCCTGGGTGCCAAGTCCCTCTCCAGCTGGGCTTTAACACCATCTGGGCCTCCAACCTGGAGCAAGTCCCAATCTTCATCTCCCTAGGATGCAAACAACACGTAAGCCCATGTTTCCTCTTTGGACCGCTAACCACATGTAAGCCCCACTCTACTTCCCATGGATGCACCTTTGAATTGTGATCGTCAGATATTTGCTATCTCATGTTTGTCACACCGAGCATGACTCACGTGGGCTTAGAGCAAGCATCAACCATGACGTCCTATCTGGGAAACCTAGAGTGTAAGCCCCAAACAAACTTGAACTATGTAGTCTTTGATCCTTGACTTGGAAAGGTACGTAGTAAGACTCCATGAGGATCGATCCCAACACCCGGTCATTCCAACCATCTTCACATCGGTTCACCAACACCTTATAAATCATAGAGTGTATGCCCCACAGCCATACCTGAACTACATGGTCTTTGATCCTTGCCAAGGTAGGGTATATAGGAAGCCTCCCTAAGGTTCAATCCCACCGCCCATTTGTTCGGACCCCCTTCACATTGGTTCCCACAACACCTGAACTGTGAGGTATTTGATCCTTTCCAAGGCAAGGTACGTAGGAATCCTCCACAAGGTTCAAGAACACCATCTATCTGGGCCCCAGGTCCTCCATTTCAGTTCACCCTCGTTCTCCTTGTCGTTAAACTATGAACCTCAATTAGTGGTAAGCCATTATCTCCGCCGATCAGAGGTAAGCCGTTGTGACTCCATTCAGCGGTAAGCCATTGTCAACCCCGTCATGCGGTAAGTCATGTCAACTCCATTTAGTGGTAATTCCTTGTCAACTCCATCCATAGGTAAGAATATTTGACCCCATTCATCGGTAAGCCATCGAAATCCCCATCCAGTAGTAAGCCGTTAAAATCCCCAATCGGTGATAAGCCGTCATCAGATGAACTACACGGACTTTGATTCCTTGCCACAAGGATATGTAGGAATTCTCCTCGAGACTCAAGCCCAACATTACCATCTTCCTCGTGGTGGTTCCATCCCATCCACTATCTACTTCATTCAAACACTCTATCATCTATCTTGATTCCAACCCAGGATACCACATCCTGGTGAGGTCATGACAACTCCCCCCCCCCCATATTAGTGTTCTTTCTAGGGTTTTCACCCATATAGTTCTCTCTAATAAGTTCTCTAATCAATCCGATCTATTTATGTTGGATGTTAAACCTACGGAATACCCTGTTTTAAACATGGGAAGCTAAGTAATACCTCAGATACATGCCTATGGCATATGATTCCCCGCATTCTATGTGAGAAGACTCGGGCTTCCGTGCCCTCGAGAAGCCTTATAACACGGTGAAGAAACCCAGACATGCCAGTGTTCCAGCATCCAAACATACCAGTGATATCCAACGTGACTACTCCCCTGAATGAAGGTTGCTGCCTTGACCGAACCCTTTGGAATGTCCTGACAAAAGCAGTGCAATTAACTATTGTCCATGAAGATATGGAACTATGAAGAGTATCAGGAAAAATGTCTTTAATCAATAATGGAGACCCGGACTAGATGACAAGTTCTGAGTAGGAATCTGTGGAAGGAAGAACTAATATCCCATAATCCCATTTTGATCAAGTAGGAAACATCCCCAAACAAGGAACGAATTCCGCCCGCCTATTGAAAGCAGGAATACGGGGCAACAAAACCTCACCTTTTTCACTCAATCAGATTGATGTGCATTCCCTAGTGAAAGCATCAGAAACAGAAATGGGGATCCCAATGTGAAAATATTCTCCTTAATATAGAGATTAGTAGTGTTCGAGACGTCATTGGATTACCATATCACTGGATCCTGATATCCGGTGTCGAGTCCCGCCAAGAAAATAGTAGGCCTGGCATGAAACTCACCAGAAGTTGGGGCAGTGGAACATTTTACATCCCGGTCTAAGAAATTATCAGCGTGGATTCATATTACCAGCCATAGAAGAAGGAATGGAACTGGGACACTGGTCGTCGGTTTGATTTTTCTTTCAGCACTGATGAGTTAATATCCCTGCTTTCGAAAACCAAGCTGTTTCACCGAGAACTCAGTCAATGTCTGCCCACCGATGTAGGGGTAGTTCTAATACAGCATCCCCACACAGTTCCACCTCTTCCATGATGGTCTAAACAGTGACGACCATGTGGTGCCCATGCCCTATTTCCTCGTCTGAGGTTATCCAATGAAGGCTGATCAATGACCTTGTACACTACTATGAGGAGGAGGGAATTAACCTGACTTAGGATATGGCCCGCCTGGATTTATAGGCATCTTCACCTCATCTTCAATGCCACCCCTGAGGGCCATGCAGGGATCCACTGCTCAGCACTCCAACATATTACTATTTCAGGAGCCTCTCCCCAGAATGCTTAGAAGACTCCCTTCCCTATGCCGATGAGGTTGGGGATGTTTGGGCTAGCCCGGTTAGAGTCCCATTCCAGGGGCTCCCAATGAGGGCTCCCACCCGGCCGTGTCAATTCCACTGCCCGGTCTTACTAAATGAGGTGCAAGTAAGTCACGCACCTAAACCACCGGCTCTGGTCCGTCTAACCTGACGCCAGCGTCAGGTGCAAGCCGAAGAGGATGCCCACCAAAGGGCGTCAACGTTAGCGGCTACTCTGGCCTGAGCCACTGCCGACACATACCACCAACTCCCTTAGTATGCTAAATATGGACATTCATACACCCGACCTATATCGAGGCCCCAACCACCCCATGGGCAAGCTCGGTCAACTCTCATGGTCGTTGGCATAGGCAGTGGCCGCCGCATACTAACCCATAGCGATTCCACCCAGTACAGAGGTCCTCCCCATACCACTAACATGGAGAATGAATATCTTCTATACTTCCAAGCTCGACATGGAGGACCACCCCATGTCACCTTCAAACCAAATGTGGGTCATCCTCGTGGTAGTGATGCTCACTACGAGAGTCTCTTTCATGCCCACTACAGCGGATATGGAGTCATTCCTCCCGCCACAGACTATTGGTAGGGGGACGTTGCACATCCGGTCACTCTTAAACATGGGGATCCTCCCCGTGTCCTTGTAACAGCTGGAGAAGGTCCTCCTGACCTCAGAAATCAAGGGAGTGAGGGCCGTCTTTGGCTCACCAGCACCAAGCACTAAGGTCCTACCTATGTTCAGATTGACTAGTACGAGGCCCCTCCTCATACTGATGTCATCAGTGGGAATAGGAATGGGGGTCTCACCTGTGATTATATGTGCTCGAGCAGAGGTACTACCCACTATAGAGATTCCCATAGAGGTACACCCTGTATCCCTTTTGATATCTTCCCCAGTGCTCATCACACCCCAGCTTTCTCTGGTAGAAGTCCTCCCCGCCCCAGCACCGGTATGGCCAAGGGACCTCCTCGTGTTAGGAATATTCCCTATCTAGAAGAATCATCTAGGGGAATGAATGCAGGACTTCACTGCAATAATAAGGATTTGGGGAAGCTCCAGATAGGGATTAAACCATTTCTCTTCTCAGAATCTAAATCGGAATATGACTCAGTGCGAGAACCCTCCCCTCACTAATCCGAGTCAAGGGCTGGGGCAAAAACATGGCACATCAACCTAGTACTCCCGGAATGCGAGGTCCATTGGATTCCAACCTCCCTCTGCAGGTATATCTAGAAGGATGAAAATTTGGAAACCCTACAGGTTATGGTTGTGCAATCACCACCGTCGTCACCAGATGCTCTCTCTACCTCGACTAGAGATCACGAAGAGATTTTCTGGGGACCAATGGAGGGTGAGCAGCAACGCGGCCTATCACTAGTAGCCCTAGCCCCTAATCCATGAAATATATCCTTTATCCCGTTTTTTCACAACATAGAGGCCAAGTCACTACACTCTTCGGAGGACAACCTAATATTTAGAGGTCAGTCGGCCTGTTCGTCATATTCCCCATCAGCCATCCTGTCGTCCCACCGGTCTGTCTCAATATCGTTTCCAGTATCTCAGCCACCCCTAGTTGATGAATGGGGAAAACAAGGGCCAGACCCTGAATCTGAGCTGAGGAGCTTATGGAATATCCTTACAGGAGACCACTTCCCAAAGATGTTATGGCCAGTTGTAGTGCCAAATTTCAGTGTGCTGAAATCCCTTACCCTAGAGGAAGTTGAGTGTTTCCGTCAAACGAATTGGGAGACACACTTCCACCTTCATCATTAGTGAGTGTTATATCCTAGTATCAAAGAAAATTTTGAATACATCGACGAGCAATGTCGTCTGGTCGACCAGGCTGCAGTCCCTCTGGCCCAGCACCCTGAGTCACCAGGCCGTCGTAAGGCCCTCCAATAATAATGCATTTAGAGTTTGAAGGTACTCCACAAGATTATCAAGGAGGCTTCCCCACATGTACAAATACATGTATGGGGGATATATTCATATTTCCTATTCAGTTCTATCCGATGAAATCCCAAATCACTAGGTGATATTGAGGAAATGCCCCTATGAAGGGTCACTGTCAATATGGCTGACATATTGGATGAGGAGAATGAGCTGGAGCTTCAAAACTAAGACATACCCCTCGAGGGAATTCCACCACTACTAGATCCATCGCGAAAAGTTATTCTCTAGAAGAGGAATCTGCTGGGTCTCCCTGGACCCACTGAGGCATTGGTCCTTAGACGATATCACAGCATGGGTAAAGAGCACCTTAGAGATGCCAAAAACTCCGACCCATCTTCCACAGTGCAGAAGATAGAGGATGACCCTGATAAGGCTTCGTTGTGCCAAAAAATTTCCAAACAGATGATGTTGGTTGATGAACTCCTTGCTGAACCTGTTGTAGAGCGTCTGACAGACTAAGACAATCCTAGGCCAGGGTAGCAGGGGCATGAAAAACTTCCCCTCGGCGAGTTGCCTTCAGGTGACCCAGAACATACTACCCTCACAGACAGGGTTGAGACTGGAACATACACCAAGAGGGTGTGGTATGTCTTTCTTATCCCTTCGGAATGGCGCTGCAGTCTAAGGAACCTATCTCGGGTTCCCCCAGCTGCCCCGTAGGACACTCCACTAGCCGATCCACAATCCGGAAAGCCACCTTACCATGTTAATGAACTCGCCAACACACTCGTGGTCAACGATCCACATCAATATAGGGACCCTCGCCCAGATGATCTAATGGTAACACTTATTTCCTACCTTGAGGCGTTGGAAATGCAATAGGTGGCACTTCCACCTGATGGATAGCCATATCTGGCATGGGTGGATGATATTCTAGAAACTATGAGTTTCAGGAATCCCACATTTTCCCTCTTTAATCGGACAGGGGATCCACCAAAGCATCTGGCCCACTTGACCTCAAGGTGTGGGCCCATGTTATGGATTTCAGCACAGAAAGAGGCTGCCAAGCTCCGATGTTTTGTGCAGACATTAGAGGGGCCTATGTTTTCCTGGTACAACCAGCTACCCATCATATCAGTGACCATCTGGGAGGACCTCTGTAGACAATTTCTCTACCAGTTCAGCTCCACCACATGGAAAACAAGAATCACAAACCTCTTCAAATGCACATATAGGCCTGATGTGTGTGTCACAGACTTTATCACCCAGTGTGAAGGGATTACATACTTACTTGACATGCCACTAACTCTAGATAAATAACTGACGATGTGTGTAGGGAATGTTAAAACAGAACCGGTTCCCTATATAATCACCCATAACTACCATGTAGGATTCTGAGACTTCTCTGATAAGGCCCAACTCCTAGAAGAATCCCTGCAACAGTGTAGCCCGACATGTTTGTTTCCCCCTATAATTGCCACCAGGAGGGATGACAGAGTCGAGCCCACCATGGTAGCCCAAATAGGGGCCCCCTGATAGCTAGAATTATTACCAGTGGATCTGCCTCCACAACCTCATAGAGTCCCTCCACCACAGGCGTAACCTCCAGCCCAGTAGCATCCGCCTCAGAATCGGTAGGTTCCACCGCGCAACATGAAAACACCACCCAGGTGGGATAACCAGGTTGTACCTTCTCGATAGGATCCTCCAACTCCTCGTAAGGGCCAAGATCCAAGGCCCCCCATTTCCAGATAGAAGAAACCTTGTCTTCTAATTTAATGAGAATCAGGTTCTTGATTATTTCCAAAGTTCCTTAGAGTAGGAGATTGTGCATTTTTCTAAGCGCAAAAGGCCAGAAGAGGAAAACCTCACTGATCTCCCCAACTACTGCCCCTATCACCAGATCCTGGGGCACACACTCTAGTAGTGATATGTGTTCAAAGACTAGCTTTATGACCACGTTAATAACAACATAGTCAGGTTGGGACTGACCCCATCATAAGTGGCATGCGTCGTCGTAAGGTTGGACTACATCCGTGACAGTGAGGGTGAGTAGAAATTGGTTTCTAACCACATTTCCCAGAAGTATGATGACTGGATAGCTCGAAAAATGGTCACCCATACCCATGGTAGCATCCATGCATGTCTGAATTAGCTAAATCCTTTAGAAGTTGTGGCTACCACTTCTGCATCATCATATCAGCCGACCTCTTCCTAGAAGAGAAAACACTGGCGGCATAAGGGAAAGCAGCGCACCCCACCAATTCCATCAACATCCAATACTCTCAGTGATTTCATGCCCATGTATATAGGTATTCCTCCTAGAATCTACCCATAAGTGTATGGATCTTTGAGTGAAAGTCCATGGTATGCTTTGGATAACACCATAGAGTTGGTAAACCCCTACATGACTCTCGATGATGGGGAACATCAGGCGGATCTCCCCGATGTCCCCAGTTGATGCCAACTTCTGCAGAGCCGTGACCATATGAGTAATTTAAGAACATTAGTTGGCACTTCTATCCAGGTTGTGCATGCCACTAATACTAGACACAAGACCAAACGCCGAGCTCAGAACGCGCAGCCTCCTCATCTGGTTTCATCAGGCCTTCCTTCACCGCCGTTTGGGATACTAGATCAAGAAGGGCCACCTCGACCATGCCACGACCAGAAACTCCCTACTATAGGCCAATAATAATCTTCTGATTATCATCTGGTGTCCACTCTTTAGGCTCCGACTAGTTCGTAGCAGGATATGCCCATCACCTGTTAGCCGCCGGCCCAGCCGGCCGGGGCTACTGTACCGCATGTCATAGAGCAGTCTCCTATAAGTAGAAGTTCACGCGTGACACATAAGTATGATGTTCTCAAACAACTTTATAGAATCCCCTCCAGGATTTACCTCATCGAGGACCTTGGCCTATTGGGAAATATGCATGAGGCCCTCACTGAGGCTTTAAGAAGCCCCCTCCAGTTTGAGACGGAGGTAGCAGTTGCAGAAGCCTTTCATGAGTAAGAGATATAGAATGTTGAATGCTAGGAAATTATCTCATTCTACAAATAAGATTAAGGTTCTCCCATAAAGGGGAACATTCTCCCACCTTACATCACCAGCCAATTCAATTTCATGGAGGTTCACCGATGTCTTGTTGACATTGTCTCTGAGATTAACCTTATCCCGACATGGACACTGCAGAATATGGGGTTATCCGAAGATGACTTGACTCCCTCTGACCTGAAAATCAAGGTATAAGATAGGAAAAAGTTGACCCCAGTTGGCAGGATTCATTTGATGACCCAGTTCGGTGGCCTAGTTTCTAGTATCGACTTTATGGTTGTGTACCAAGACACCGCATACAATGCATTGATGGGAAGACCATGGATCTACTTGCATGTGAATGTTCCCTCATTGTATCACTAGTTCCTTAAGTACTCCCTTAATGGTCAAGTGGGCATGCTCCATGGTGATGTGACTCCTTTTTCCTCTTGTGAATCCAACTACTTGGATGCCGACTATTACAAGATTAAGGACAAGTATATTCATAAAAATGACGTCGAGTATGTTGCAGTTGCAACCGACCCCTGGGCAAGTCTGGATGATGCCTACTTCATCTCGATCCATCAATTGGAATCCATGACCCCTGATATAGGGCAATGTTTTGTTGTCTCTAGTACAAGGGGAATCATATTCCCAGGTCCATGTGACATCAGGAGATCACTTTGTATTCTTATACGAATCAAGACTTGGTTATCCCTGAGCCCCCTACTCCCATCGGGTATTGGGATGTACACCCCATGGAAACGATGATACATCATACTTTCATGCTTCTTCAGTCTGGAATCAACCATATCAAACCGAAGCCCCACTATTGCTTTGATATCATCATGCATGGCCCCTTGGGCCGAAGACCAGATGAGATCGGGTTGACAACCTTCATTGATATGGTTTTGGAAGTACCATAATATCTTGATGTAGTGACCATTGCTGCTAAGGTTGGTACCATCATACCTTCGAAATCTACCGAACTAGAGGAATCTCCTTCTTCTGGGGATTCCTCCTCCGCCAGTGAAGAAAAGGATTTGGAGGATGCTTCCCCATCCTTTGAAGAGGGTGTTTCCTCTACGGTTGATGAGTTGGTATAGGTAAACCTCGGTAACGAGGCTGATCCAAGACCTACATTAATCAGTGCCGATAAGTCCCTTGAGGAGCATCTGTGGTGCGTAGACTTCCTGAAACAAAATCGTGATGTATTCACCTGGAGCTATGATGAGATACCAGGACTAGATCCTCATGTAGCCATCCACCGCCTCTGTCTCCCTACAAATCATCATGGGTTCAAACAGCCTCCCAGGAAGATTCACCCTTCTCAGGGTTCCATGGTGGAGGCGGATGTTGATAAGCTCATCAGAGCCAATTTTGTTAAGGAGGTCCAATACACCAATGGCTAACCAAAATTACGCCAGTCAGGAAGAAGAAAGGATAGATCATAGTATGTATCGACTTCTAGGATCTCAACCATCACTGTTCGAAGGATTATTTTACCCTTCCTGTGATGGATTTGATGATTGATGATACAGTTGGGTTCCAAGCCCTATCCTTCATGGATGGGTACTACCTGGGTACAACCAGATTTGAATGGCCCTATAGGACCAAGATCCCATAGCCTTCAGGGCGCTACAACGTACATTTTTTTACCAGGTCATGCCCTTCGGCTTAATGAATGTAGGTGCCACCTATCAGCAGGCCATGCATCGCATATTCAATCCAATCATCGGGACATTGGTGGAATGCTATGTGGACGATCTGGTGGTCAAATCTCTCCAGTGCTAGTACCATATCAAGGACTTTAATAAAGTGTTCGTCTTCCTCTATTCCCGCCACCTGAAGATGAACCCATTAAAATGTGCCTTCAGGGTCACCTCGGGGATGTTCCATGGCTTTGTTTTCAGGTACTGGGGCATCGAGATTAACCCAGAGAAGATCAAGGCCATTAGCCAGATGCCTCCCCTGAGAAATATTTGGGAGCTTTGATGTTTTCAAGGCCACTTATCCTACATACACCAATTCATTGAAAACATGTCCTACAAGTGTAACCCTTTTCTCGGCTCATGAAGAAATGCACTGCTTATGAGTGGGACGGAGAGTGATAGACTGTGTTTAAGGAAATAAAGCTATATCAGCTCCATCCTCCGGTCTTGATGCCACCCATCTTAGAAAGTCATTGGTCCTTTATGTGACCACCCTGGAATGATCTCCTGGCACCCTTCTCACCCAGAAGAACAATGAGGGGACAAAAAACAACCTCTACTACCTTAGTCATATGCTCATCGATATGGAGACCAGATACTCCCCCATCTAATATTGTTTCCATGAAGTGGTATTAACAGTACAAAAAATTTGACATTACTTGTAGCACCATGAGTTACAACTGGTGTCTCGAGTAGACCCACTAAAGTACATTTTGAAAAACCCCATGTTGGCAGGCCATCTAGCTCGGTGGGCAGTGATTCTTCAGCAGTTTGATATTAGGTTTTCCCTCAGAAAGCTATTAAGGGGCAAGCATTGAAAGACTTCCTTGCTGCCCATCCATCTCCTACTGACTAGTCCTTGGATATCGATTTTCTTGATGATGCAATCCTCTCAGTAGATCATGTCATCCTGTGTTGGCAGGTGCATTTCAATGGTGCTTCCTGGAGTCCCACTGACAAGAGGCTCAACGATCCCAGGCTCAATAGGGTAGGCTTGGGTATCATCTTTATTACCCCGACATAAGCTATTCTTCCGTACTCATTCTTGCTATTAGAAGACTGATCCAATGATGAGGCAGAGTATTAAGCTCTTATCATTGGCCTCAAGCTGGCCCTCAATATTGATGTCCCCAATTTCATGTGAAAGGGGATTC
This sequence comes from Viscum album, assembly GCA_963277665.1. Taxonomy (NCBI): domain Eukaryota; kingdom Viridiplantae; phylum Streptophyta; class Magnoliopsida; order Santalales; family Viscaceae; genus Viscum; species Viscum album. The sequence continues at coordinate 1,512,487,665 of OY728134.1, read as the reverse complement.
TGAATTAGTCATCAACCAGATCAATGATGACTACATCGTCAAAAAGCCGTATCTCATACCATTTTTGGAGCACACTTTCCAGCTAATGGCCTAGTTCCCATCTCGGATAGAAGTTACTCATGTCCCTCATTCTTAGAACGGTCAATCTGATGCCCTAGCTGACTTGGCATCATCACATGTAGAGCCCCAACTGGAGGACCTGATTATCCATGTGGCACATCGGAGAGTCATTGCTCCTGTCACCCTAGGTGATGATGACGACCTGCAAGTGAGATATCTTACCACTAAAGCCTCCACGTCAGGACCCCCAGATCCCTCAAATGCATTGGTTGATGTAACTCTTGACTGGAGAGCCCCCTTTGTTGTGTATCTCTAAAATGGTTACCTCATAGATGATCAGGTTGAGCACGAGTGAATTCAGCGTAGTGCGCTGCAGTTTACCCTCCAGAGTGGTCCTAGTCTTGAGTAGATCGTCTAAAAGCGCAGGTTTGATGGTTTTATACATCATTGCATCCAAGGAGTCGATATTTCTTAGGTTATGTAGATAGTTCACACAGGTTCTTGTGGGGCTCATTAGACTGGGCCGAAGCTGTCTCACCAGATTAAGATATTGGTGCACTTTTGGCCCTCCAGGATCCATGATTTCATCGAGTTCGCTAAGAGATGTCATGCGTTCCAAGTTCCTTCCAAATTCATTCATCATCCACCAGAGACTCTCCACACTACCAAGTACTATTCTCCCTTCGCGGTCTAAGGACTAGATGTCGTGTGACCATATCCACCAGCAACAGCTTGCCAGTGCAGGTTCATCCTGACCGCTACTGATTTATTTTCCATGTGGGTAGAGGTAGTTCTTCTCAAGGAGTCAAGGACCGTTCTATCATTGACTTCATGAGCTCCAATATCATCTATCGATTTGAATTCCCTCATGTCGTGCTCACCGATAACAACACCAAATTCTGAGCAGTCGAGTTAAATAAATTGTACGCCAAGTACAACATCTATTTTAACCATACCCCCTGCTACCACACATAAGAAAATGGGAATATTGTGACATTCAACAAGACCCTCTATAACATCTTGTAGAAAACGGTTGTTCAGAATTAGAAGAGTTGGCCAGACAATCTCCCCGATGCCCTCTGGGCTAATCGGATGACGACTCGTTATTCCACACTGGTGACCCCATATTCCTTTGTATATGGGAAATAATCCATCCTACCTATCGAGATTTAGTTGCCTTTTTTACACACAACGGTCTATGACCAGTAGGCGCCTGATAAGGTAGCTGAAATTTGTCTACCTAAATTGGAAGTAATTGATGATAATAGGCTTCGTGCCCTGCACAACCTAAAAAGAAACCAGAACAAGATGGCCATAACCTTCAAAAAGAATGCCCGCCTCTTCTCTTTCCTACAGGGTGATCTGGTATTGGCCCTATAGACACCAATGATACCTGGAAGGAAACCACCCAAGTTGGAGCCAAAATGGGAAGGACATTTCCTTGTTCACAAGGTTTAGACCAATGGTGCGTACTCACTGGTGACCATAGATAGTGAGGGTATAAATCCTCCCACCGATGCCAAGTTTCTCAAGAAATAAATAGCCTGAGCCAGCTGGTCCGGTTTGATCCTAAAATATTTGGTCCGGAATGACCCAAAACTGTTTGGTCCAGCATGAACCTAAAATGTTTGGTCCGACATGACCCTAACCTGTTTGGTCCCACACGAACATAAACCACCCGATCCTATATGAATTTAAACTGTAAAACATCTCACATGACGTTAAACTACGTGTCGTCCTGCAAGACATTGAACTACACCCTTATAAATACATACAGCCTGATTCCCATCCGCATGGGATACATAGGAATGCTCAGACGCTCGGCCCTGAGTCCAGCCCCAAGACTCTTCTCTTTGACTATCCCCCATGGGTATAGTTCACACAGAGGGTCCTTGCATAGTATAGTGTCAGATCTTTTATCTTCACTCATGTCAATATTATGATGGTCATACCATCTGCCCCTCCCCATTCTTTTATCCTCAAACATCTTCATCGCACGATGTTAAACTGCATGGCATTTAAGAACTATGCATGACATGATTCTCATCCTCATGGGATATGTTGGAATGACTAGACATTTTGTCCATTGGCCCAGCCTGAACATTAAAATCTCCCCTCAGGTCAAGACTTATAGTATGGTACATTATTTTTCCCCAATTCACATCGAGCTCATCTCGATCCCACAATGCATCCTGCTCCCCAGATATATTCATCACTTTCACCACCCCGCTTGACGTCTAAATGCATGGGCACAGCTACGCTTCACCCACTCAATTGATTGGGACTCCATCATCCTTCATGTCTAAAAGGACCCTCGACTGGCATGGGTTCTCTACCTAAAGGATATTTTAAAACTTCGGGCCAACACACATGAGGATGTCGAGCAACAAATTGATAGAAGTCTCGCATTGCGAATATGGTCAGCGGTTGATGCTCATTTGTTATTCCCATTTCAGGTCACACTATATGGACATTGTGTTTAAAACATGGTCAGTGGATATCCTTTGTCGTTGTCACCACACCCATAGATAACAAACATTGAGTGTGGTCATTCATCCTGCCCGCTGCATCTTCAGGTTCTGACTCCCTTTGGGAGATGTCAGCTATCATACCCTTATATGATAGGTAAATCTGAATCTGACTCCTTGTTTCCCACACCAATCACTACTCAAGCGGGCTTAGGAGATGTGATGAGGCTGTAACCACACAAGAGGTCATATGGCTATAGTTGGATGGGATGCCCAGCCTCTGGTCCTTCAACCCCTTTAGGCCCCTCACCCAAGTTCTCATTTAGGATTGTGTGGTGCGGTTTAGACTCATGTCCTCAGTCACGTCAGGCTATTTCGCCATGCCACACACATCCCCTTGAGATGTCCCTTCCTTTATTCGTCATTTTTTCTATGAGCACAAGCCCTGTCATGCTCGACATGACCCATCGTTTGGGTTTTCATCACCCTATATATCCATAAGGGCCCCTGAATGGCATGGATACTCGGCCCAAGGGCTCTCCAATCATTACGATCTAATGACCTCGAGGATTGTGAGTGACAAGTTGGTCTAAGTCACATGTTTCAAATATGGTCAATGGTCGACGCTCAATTGTTCTCCCCCTTTTGGGTCATATAAGGGTGGATACTATGTTGTGAACCTGATCATCAATTTTCTTCAATCATCATGGCCAGTTTGTGGTCTTCCATAAGTGTGATGATTCTCCCTCTCTATCCCAACATTTGTCATTAAACTTGGCATATACGGTCTGAGTTCTATGACCCTAAACTAAGACCACTTCTATCCTCACTAAAAGACGTTAAGTTGTATGTTGTAAATGATGCTCCATCCATTGGTGAGCCTCATGTCCTTGGCCTTTTCGGGCCCCTAGTGCAAGTTCTCACTTAGGTTTGTATGGTGTGGTGTCGGATTATGTCCTCATTCACGCCGGGTTAATCCCCACGTCGTACACCTCCCTTGTTTGAGGTATCTTACCCCTTTATTTTTCCTCATCACAAGATGTTAAACTACAAGATGGCTGGGAAATTCTGTCTGAGGCCCAACCATAGGCCCCTTGACCTTCTCGGCCCCCAGCCCAAGTTCTCACTTAGGTTTGTATAGTGTGGTGTGGGATTATGTCCTCATTCACTTCGGGTTACTCGTCGGGCCATACACCTCCTTCGTGTAAGGTATCTTACCCATTTTCGTCCTTGTTGTATGATGGTAACCTGCATATTACCCTCTTATAGAACTACATGTGGCTTGATTCTCATCCTCATGGGTTATGTAGGAACACCCGGACATTTTTTCTATTGGCCGAGCCCCATCTCATAGAGATCTCTTTATTATCTAGGCCATGTGGCCTGTATTCTTCCATGAGAGGGATATATGGTGCAGTATGGGATTATGTATTCATTCGCATCAGCTTTGTAACAACCATTCCATGTATCTATTTCTCCTCATAATTTTCCGTCCCTTTGTTCTATACTCATCTTCTCAAATGGGATGCTCTCAAGTTAATCCCCTCGTCCCTCTACGGTGGTTCACCAATGTGCCCAAGAGTACTCTGGTTTAGTGTCTGGAGTGTCAGATTTTATCTAGACATGCTTTATCCCATTTTCCAGGATTCATGTTCCCCTTCATTTGGGCTTCCATAATCTTTCACACCCGAAGGGACCCCCAAACGGCATAGATGCTAGGCCTAAGGGATCTCCTACCATTACGGGCCAACTTCCTCGTGGGTTTTAGGAAACAAATCGATATAATTCCCATGTTGCAAATATGTTTAGAGTTTGACGCTCATTTTTTTGTCCCCATTTCAGGATAACGGGATATGGATGATGTGATTCGAACATAGTCAACAGTTATTCTCCATCGTCATGCCAGTCCCCTCAAGCATTGAATTTTTGTTACACGATTCACATTATTTTCCACCCCATCATGTCTAAATGGAATTTCTTCACTCTTGGAATTATCCCTCAGTGCACATTTGCATGTTAGGAGGAAAAAATCCACAGTAAAGAAATCATTCAGGGCTCCACACCGATTTCCCTTTGGCGTGCATTCCTAGTATTGAAAAAAACCTCTTCCGCCCTTATTTATCACACCGAGTTTAACTCACGTGGGCTTAGGAATCGATTTGAGGTTTGCACTTACGTGTAAATATTTTGCTCCTCTTTGGTATGAGCTCTAAGACCATAAAATAATACCTATTTTAGAACTACGTACGTCATGATACCAATTCCCATGGGATACGTAGGAATGCCCAAACATCTTGTCTTTGGGTCTAGCTCGAGTTCCACTAATTTATCTCTTTTGTTCTGCCTTCGGGGATTTTACTCCTATGGGACTGCGTGGCGTGGTATGGGCTTCTGTCCTCATTCATGTTGGGTTTGCATTAGCCACACCACATACACCCCTATCTAGTAGTTATCCCTCCTCCTTCCTGTCTCACATGACATTAAATTTTATGTTGTCCCGCACGACGTTAAAAGGCACCTTCAAGAACTATGTGTGGCTTGATTCCCATTCTCATGGGATACGTAGGAACAGCCGAACATCTCGCCTTCGGGTATAGCTCAATTGGGAGCTAGTTTCTCCATCCCCTTATCCTCTAATCTTTCATGGCCCCTCAGCCCAAGGTTTCCTCCTCGGAATCGCACACGGTATGGTGTGGACCTCATCCTCATATGCTTTATCACACCGTGCACATCCCCTAAAGGACCACATCTATCCTGTATACATCTGAGACATATGACATTAAACTATGATTCTTAGTCCCACATGACTTTAAATTGTTGCGTTTATCCTGAATGACATTTAAAATGCATGGTTGGTCCCATCAAATGACCCTACACTGTGACATTATCGTCCTGGATGCATGAAAAAAATGGCATTGCACCGTGATATCCTCACTCGAGGAGGCATCATGTTTGGTATCAGTCATGAACCATACCATTTTTCAAAGACTGCACACAACTTGATTTTTGTGGCGATGCCTGGACTTTCTATCCTAGGTCCATCACTACACAAAAAAAACACTCATTATTCCTATAAGAGAAACAAGATCTATCAGATACTGCTTCTTTTGGTGCAAGGGACAGACCCACATGAACTTTTAGAAATACGTGTGGCTTGATTCCTACCCACATGGGATATATAGAAACACTTGTGAACTTTGTCTCAGGCCCAGTCTGACTTACATTTTCAGTCCCTCAACCTAAAACCTCCCCCAAGAAGTGCACGGTGATCCGGACCATGTCCTCATTCATGTCGCGTGATTTAATTACATTGTTGTGTGTCTCTTATTTCCTATCATCCACAAATCAAGATCTATTACCATAAACTAAGACCACTCCACTTCCTTTCTGCAAGACATTAATCTGCACGATGTCTTCCAGAACTACGTAATGATTGATTCCCATCCCTATGGGATATGTAGGAATTCCCAGGCATTTTTGTCTCCGGGTCTATCCCTAGGAAACATAAGTCCCATTCCCAATCAAATTTCGGTCCCTTGGCCAAAACTCTTTTAGGTAACCCTGGAATTACAACTTTACCCTAAACAAGTTCAGGATTACCCAACGACAACATTGGAACGTGTTAGCTTCCTCACCAGAGAGGTCCTATCTAGAAGTAGGAATGATCTATAATCAGACCGGTGCACCCACCTGATCTGTTTCCACCATAATGGTGTAATGTCAAGAGTATTGGGTTCTATTTAAAAAAACCATCAATCCACCTTTCACACATTGTGTGCCCCTTATTTGGACCCTCGCCCACTTTCACATCTAAATAGACCCCCAAACAGTATGGATGCATAGACTATGGCTCTTCTACTATCATGGGTTATTGTTTTGAAATACTAATGAATGAAATTTCGAATCAGGCCCCATGTTTCGAATGTGGTCAGAGGTCGGCCCTCATTTGTTATCCCCATTTTAGGCTAACGAAATAAGGATACTATGTTTCGAACACAATCAATAGTCATTATTAATTGTTATTCCATCACTACAGTGTTCCAAATCTTGGGTATTGTGATTTACGCCTTCCAGCCCCCCTGTTTGGATTTATTCCAGTGCCCCTAGTGTTACCCCGTTCGTGCACAAGAGCACACTGGGAAAATGGTAATTCGATTATTCTGAGAGCTTCATTCTCCATTAATCTCTCTCCTTTATGGTCTCAGGAATCCAAATTGGTTGTTCGAACCTCATGTCCCCAAATCTAGGTTGGAACTCATACATTTAAAAAAATGAATAGTGCAAACATCCCTTGTTTCACACACCGGGTATGACCCACGTGAGCTTTGGAATGGATTTATATTTATCTCATGGTTGTGGTTGATTGAATTAAACCAAAAAACAAGTAAATAAATCTATCCATACATTTATCCATACATACAATTTATGAAAATATATAGTAAGGAGAAATGAGTTTATGAGTTCGACCAAAACAGGGCCCTTAAGAATCAGCATCCTGGATAGATCATTCCAGTGCTGCTACCTTTTGGCTTGTGGCCTCTAGTATTACCTCATTCCCCCTGAGAACCCTCTATTAATTAGTGGATATAGAGCACAGTGCAGTTTTCCAAGCCTATTCTTGCACCTATTTAGTTTCATATTCAGTAATTTGGTAACCCGCTTCCACTTGCTGGTCTTGGGCGTCCGCCATCTGGGCCCTCAATTGCTCCATGAGCTCCAAACATTTGGAAATGAATACCTCCTTTACTTTCTTCTGTACTGAAAGGCTTCAGACATTTTTTTCCACCTTCAATAATGATTAGGTACTACCCGACTCTTTCTGACACTAGGCAATGTTGGAGCATTGGCTGCTCTCGCGTAACATCTCGGCCATGTAGACAAAGTCTGTTGAATGAAGACGCTGAGAATCCAACCCTCCAACGCAGAGAAAGAACATCCAGGTGCAGAGCGATCCCATCCATTTTATCCATTCTGTCTAAGGCTATCTGAGAATGATCTTGATACATTTCCACCCCATGTTCCGTGTCTTACGACTCTCATTAGCCACCTCCGAATCAGAATCATCTATCTCCTTAGGACCTGTAGGCCAATATTTGGGGAAAGAAGTCAAGAGATCAGGGGCAGGGTCTTTTTTAGGTACTCATCCCAAGGGGTTAGGCTCTTCAACTTCTGGGTGACCTTTTTCTCTTGCCTCAGTCTTGTCAGCTCTTTCGTAGACTTCGGCCCTCGCCCTAGCATTAATACCACTAATATCTACAAATCTTTGTTCACCAAGTGCCCAGGCTGGCTTGGTTTGGGAAATGTACCCTGAATGGACTGACACATTTTCCATAGAATCACTTGCAGATGGTCTGGATTCGGTAGCTTGCCATACCTCCATTGTTGTGATTACTCCACAAACAATGAACACCCTGATCAGCTGAGTTCTCTAATAGCCCATACAAGCGGCTAAGAAAAACAACATACAAGAACTTAGTCCATCAGCCTTTGGCGTTCCCGTCACTGTAGGAGCTGTCATGGTGGGGGGTCCCTCAGCACTTGTTAGCTCAATAATTGGCACCATCTCCCCATCTTGTTCTATCAGTGCCTCCTCAACCCTTTGGATGGAGCCTATTGGTCGGCGCCAATATGAAACTAAATAGAATAAAGAGATCTGATTGAGGGTTACAAGAACAAATGAAGGGGTAAGGATAGAGAAGCGCTGAGACATACCTCAAGTAGGTCAGTTATGTCTATATTAGAGCCAATGACCTCACCACTCTCTCGAAGACTCCCTTGGTGGGACGTCCCCTGAGGCCCTCCTCCTTCGATATCCTCTTCCTTTTCACCCATTCCATCACCTTCTCCTTCCGCCTCCTCCTCTTCCATCTCACTGCTCTTCGGCTCGTCGTCGCTGTCATCATCATCGAGCAAAATCTTATCTGGATCATGCTCTTGACCAAGAATTACCTTGACCTAGAGGGGTGGTTCCTCACGCTGACCTTGCTGGTGTGCATACGCATACATGGCCATCAGGTACACGCGCCGACAATGAAATTTTACCCTTTCATCAACCCAAATGAGTCCGACCTATGGAAGCTAGATTTTGTCTCGTGTTATCTTTTTTCAGAGGGGTTCAGTACCCTTCGACTGCCGTAGGGTCAACCAGGACAACCATCAAGCCGAGAAAATTGCATCATCATAGGGTTGAAGAATAAACTTTATCTACTTCCTGGGAAGTTGCATGACCGCTCCGCAAGCCCCTCTCACCCTGGGCAATGAAGGTGCGACCATGTTGTGTGACGTACCCACTACTGTAGTCCCGACCTATGTGGGTCTGGTTTCTTGACTTGCTTCCAACATTTCCTCCCTAGTAGTGCCATGTCTACTATCTCGTCACCCAGGTGCTGCACTGGTTACCTTGAGCTACCAAACATGCTTACACAAAAGTCCCTCAGGGTATGTTATGGCCCAATGTCCAGCGTATTCTGTCGAGAGGCCAACATCAACTCCAGTGGGGGGAAAGGTAATGACATCGCAAGAGCAATGGGTTGTGAAGATCATCCACATTTAGAGAAGAAAATAGGGATGAATCTCCTCCCAGTCATCTGTATACACCTTCTTCGTCATCTTTTGGAGGCATCCAAACTTCCTAGTGACACTTGACGGCACGTTGGGCTCACAAAAAAAATTTCCATCAATCCGAGCGACAACCACCCCACCTATGATTCTCTGGATGTATTCTCTTTTCTCTAGTGAGCCATACCCGTTGTCTATCATTTTTCTAGTCAGAGCGGGGATGGGTTGAAAGTGAAGTTTTCTTGATTTCCAATTCTAATCCTCACCCCCTCCTTGTTGAGTGGTAATTACATGACCCCTGTAATATTCAACAAGGAAGGTCGCAGGGTGTTACCTAGAGGAAGAATGGAGTTTGGAAAGGCATATCTGTCACAATGAGCTGCGATCCAACAATGAAGGATATGGAAGGGACCACATATCACCCTTGTTGTGCCCTCAGTCAAAAATTCACCCTAGGATGGAATAAAAATGGGCTAACAAAGGGACTTCTAGATTAAACCTTTGATTTTCAGCCATGATGCCAATTATCACTAATGTCACTGGACGAACTCCCATCCTTGCATCCATCACTAGTAGAAGCCATCCACTCAATAAGGTTTCCATAAATATGGAGTACATAATGTTCAAGTCCCAAATATCATTTACACTAAAGACCAATGATTGATACTCCCCCGCATCCAGGATCCTCCAGTACGATCCGCTCTTGCTCCATTGTGCAGCGATCAGACACCGTCTTCCTCGCCTTGACATCTTGACTTCTGGATCCTTTTGCAGAAATAAGCTACACCATTTTTTCATGCAATGTTTTTAAAAAATTACTTTACCCCCACCCTCTCCTTAGCATTCTCCAACAGATTATAGGTTTGGATAGTAGTTCTTGATTTTTCTCTCCAGTTGTTCTTCGTCGGAAGGAATTAATCGTACTGGTGCCCGTCCAAAGGGATACCCCCGATGCAATGAAGGTCCAAAAGGTTGATACCAACTTCCCCATGGTGAATATGGAAGGTATTGGTATCGGGGTACCATTAGGTAAGAAGCTCAGGCCCAATTTCATGCTGAAGGTAGAAATGGAACTGCGACGTCCACACCACCTTGAACAACCCGATGTGTCGTAGTTCGGCCCCAAACTACTCACACGTCTAGAATACCCAATATTACCAGGACAATTAACTAGTTAAATTTCCCCTTGACCATAGATCCAAATCTTGTAGCCAAACTTTAGTTTTGTCAATGACACTCTGTTATAAAGTACTTGCGTAATTGGTCGGGGAGTCCTCTGCGATCGGGTCACTTTCCGAAATGGTTCTGGTCCTAGGATTTCGGATGTAAACATCCATATTCCAGGTTTATCTAGCTGTATGGCCATTTTTGGTGATATTATATCAAGGTAGGTCATCCTCACAGGTCACCCATGACCGAGGTTTTTCGACTTCAAATCGGGGCATGGGTACCTCCTCCAAAATACCGAAGTTTCATATTGGCAAACTTTCGGACATTGCATACTCTTTCTAGGCTGGGGTCAATAGGTTGAAGAGAGTATGGTTACTGGATAATGTCTTTTGAGTGCCATAAACCTCAGGGTTGGAAACCATCTCAGCTCTTCGAGTAGCGAACACATCTTCTCTCTCATTGTCAGCTCGACTGGTAGCCATCTTCTTCTAGCGAGGTCTCAAGGGGTCGACGTGAAAAACTAGACGACGACACGAAAAAAGAGGAGTCAGTGCGAAAAATCAAAAGTCTACGTGAAAAATCAGGAGTCCACGTGAAAAATAAGGAGCATGCAAAAAAACATAGGTCATGGCACAAAAAGCCCCTGGTCTGCGCATAAAACGACGACTGAACTCAGAGAATTACGCGCAACTAAAGCAGTTTTCTGTGCAAGACATGGCAATTTTTTTGCACGCGAGATCTCAGGACGTATCATGTGATACAAATTCATATGGACCGAGGGACTGACAAGGGTTTTTATAGGCATTGAGAAGGAATTTCGTGCACACGCGAAAAGTGACTTGCGCACGACTTCTACGTTTTTTGCGCGCCTACAGTTTTTTTTCGCATGGACTCCAGGCAGTTATGTGTTTCGGCGTTTCCCTCAGAATCCGACCTTTGAATCCCCCCGTCGATATGATTCTGAGGGGGGGAATTTTTAGATGCCGAAAAAAATTATCAAGGGCTGAAGGATGTTTTGGTAGGACAAAGTGAAGTCATACTTGGACCCGGTGATGCATTCTGGGGGGCCCGAAAGGGCTGCACAAAACAAATCTCATCTTGGCGTGAAAATGATATGTAGGAATGAATATGTCAGGGGAGGGAAAATCAAAATTATAATGAGTAAAAAATGATAAACAATCAATGAGTTATAAAAGAAAAAAATTATGTTTTTATATCTGGAAATGGTCTCATGATTTGTCCCAAATCAAGTAACTACCCTTTCTATAAAAACACCCAAATAAAGAATTGAGACACCCAAATATAGATGATTAAATAGATATGAAACTTCGAAACTCATAAATAATCTCACCCATGACCCAAGAAAATGATCAAGATTTCCAATGAACCGGATTAAAAAAATACCTGAAAAACCTAGTATGACAAACAATGCATTCATGTGTGTCAATTGAGGACTATGGTTCAAGTATAGTCTCATGGTAATCATGAAAAAATACTTCTATTACAAATATACTTTTTCAAACATAATTTCTATAAAAAAATATAAGACTTCACACATGGAAGTGAGAAAGTGGGAGTCGACTGAAGTAATCCAATGTATAAATTGTGTTAACCCTAAAATTCACATAAAAAGTATGTGTGGAATGATGTTACTATTTTTGAACAATTGTAATCCAAAATAACAATTGAATCTATTGGGAAAAAATCCACCAAGGTAAAATTGCAGTATTTTTGGGAAGATTGTGTTTTTTTAGAAGAAGGTTTCTATGGTTTGCTGTGAAGTTCTTGAGAGATTAATGACACGATATACTAACAAATATTCAATATAATGGAATGGATTCCCTGGATGTGGTACATAGAATTGTGTACACAATGTGACACCATGTTACAGTGTGTGCCAAATTTTTTGGGTGAAAAAATTTTAGGATTATTATCATCACGAATGTTGTATTTCCTTGGTATCCTTATAAAAATATGGTAAATCCATGAGTTTCATGAAGACTGGGATTTGTTAATATTTTTTTACAAACACACAAATAAGTTAATTGGAATCTCTATGACTATGAGATGTTTTTTAATGATAAATTTCTATGGTGCATCAAGAGATGGGGAGAATCACAAAATGTTGATGATGTGGATAAAAGATTATGGAATCTATAGAAACACCTATAAATAGGCCTCTACCCCATTATAAAAGCAGTGAGACTTAACAAGTTTTCTAAGGATCTAGATTCACAAAGGTGGTTCATATAATATTTCCTTGCCAACATTTTCCAGAAGTAAGGTCGTTCGTAATGGCTATAAAAGATGAACAAAATATGTAAGCATCATGAATGTGATTTTTTTCACAAATTCCATAATAAATGATGAAAATAGGTGATATTCACAAAGTATTTGTAGGATTTGCGAAAGTATGTTGATTAATGAAGGCTAAGTTAGTTTTGCGAAAGGTGGTTTCTTTGTGATGGATGTTTAAGATTTACAAAATAGGTGAGATTAATGATGGAAGTGAGCATAGAAAATGTATTTGAAATGTAAATTCCTAATAAATATAGAGTGAAGTGGTATTCAAAAATTGGATGAAAGTAGGACAGTTATAGATAATATATCTATAAATGAGGATGAATTCATTAGTGATAATTAAGGTACATACATGTCTATAAAATGTGGTTGAATCCCTTTCAAGATTAATGAGAAATGGAATAAGAATAATGAGATCCATTCCATTAGTAGTGAGACATAGAAAGAGACTAAGGTATTGTCCCTTGGGAAAGAAGTGATCTAACCTGATACCTGGTAAAGGTAGTGACCCAAGGCATATATGTGATCTGGCCTGAACATTATATTTGGGTAGTTAGCCTTAGTGGATTTTTTACATCATCACATCATCATTGTATTCTCATTGGACATATCCCAGGGAGGGTTACCTAAGAAAAACTATTGTGTCTCATTTATGATTTCATTTGTGTTTGTAAAATGCTATAGTAAAAGGAGAGAAGACTGTTTTTTAATGATGAAACAAGATCTGAAGGGGAAGCTGTTATTCTCTATCATACCCTGATTCACCTCCCCTATCAGGGGATTTGACCTAGTTAGGATAACAATTGGTATCAGATCTAAAGGTTTAATTTAAATGGTTCTCTATCAGTAGAAAAAATAATTTTTTTCAATCATAGATGTATGTTGGTATTTGATGGAAAAAATGTTCAATTATGGAATAATCAGATGCAATAAAAATACTGATAATTAGTAATGGATGTCTTCATAGTAGTGATGCATGAAATTTAAACCAAAATCAACAGTCATACTTTACCGGAAGAAGACCAAAGGTAATTGGATGCTGATACTAAAGGAATAATTGATTTAAGGGGATCCTTATCCAATGAATCATATTCAAAGGTGATGTCATGAAATTCAAATAATGCAATGAATGAAAATTTTATGAAAAATTATGAGGGTGACTCAATAGTGAAAGAAGAAAAGATGAGGGTACTTTTGAACAAATATGAGGATCTCAAATTAAACCCTAATGAGTTTTTTGATACATTATTTGATCAGTAAATGTTATTGTGAAAAAAATGTTTGGTACCAAAAACATTATTGAAGATATAAAGATAATTAAGCATATATTGAGAAGACATACACCACAGTTCAATCTGAATGATTTTTTCTTGGATGATAAAGATCCAAAAGAGCTAAGATTGGATAGAATACCAAATAATCCGGTTTCATATGAGATGAGAAATGAAGATAATGAGTCTGATGAAAATGGGAATTCAAAATAAGTGGGATTTAATGCTATGAAGAAGATCAACATTAAATATAGTCATGAAGAAGAAGAGATGAATGAATTGATCTAATTCATTTCCTCAAATAATCAAAGAGAAAAGCGGATGTACAATGGAAAAATCCTTCTTGTGTACATTATATGTGGTTAGGTTGGATGTCTGGTAGAAAGGTTCATTAAGAATTTTCAAGAAGATAATGAGGATGAAGTCAAAATTCCAAGGAATATGTCTTCATCCGATGTGATAGGTAATAAAATGTTCAAGAGAAATTTATTACAAAAAGAATCTTCTATCAATGTTTGATAATAGCTTAGAAAAATATAAGGAATATGATCCAGAGGATTGCAACATCCACAAAAAATATGTTATAGTGGAAATTATCAGAAATTCCCCAAGAAAGGAATAAAGAGACCATGATGGTGGAGAATTCAAAGGAAGAATTGGCCTTCTAGTCGAATTAGAAGCTACACGTGAAGATATATATGTTTGGAGGGTCAAAAAATAAAGACAACGAAGTCGTTAATGATTCCATACCTTATAAGTAGTAGGATGAAGAAGGGAATTCTATGGTGGAAGAAGAAATTGTAATTATGATATATTAAATACCAGAGAGCCCATAAAATTATGTAGAGTACAAACTCAAAATCAATGAATAGAAAAGAGAAATCAATATTTTGACCATAACTAGAAAATATAAATTCAAGTGCATCGAAGAATATGAAGAGGAATTCATCATCATGTGATGAAGTGTTAAGGATCAGAAACAAAATGACTCACAGTATGAAATTTATAAAGTATATTATTCAAGAAATAGAAAATATTCAATTGGAGAGTAGAGGTATATCATAATAAAATAAACTATCAAATAAAAATTATATGGTTTTAATGAGTCTTTATCAAAAATAGAAAAAATTTATGGTTGAATTTATCCCACAGGAACCTTTTAAAATATTGGAGATTTATTTTGGTACGAATCATAACCCAAATATTCATAGAACCCAAGAGAGAACTAGAAGTGAAATATTTCCAAATAGGAAGGAACATTCCATGAAATGTTATTGTTTTAGAAAGATATTAAAATCAAAAAATGTTTTTCTATATCCTATAGGTACCAAATGGAATATTACCAGTAGATAAAACCATTCATAATTCGATATTCCAAAACATCATTCGATGATCACTGTTTTAGGTGTGGATTATTTGAGCACATGTCAAGATACTACTCATCGAAAATGCAAGTAAATGTCCTAAAGTAAATTGAATGTGATCATAAGTAGTAATTCAGTATATTATAAAATGAGATAAAAATGAGAAATCAATTTTTAGTGTTTCAATATGAGTCTTTTCTATCACACTTCGATGAATATCATGATTATCAATCCATACCAAGTATGAATTCAAAACAAATTGACAAAAGGGGGAGAGATGATCATGAACTTTTTGTATGGACTGAATAAGTATCATATAAACCTGAACTCTAGATCATTGATAGTGGATACTCTTCTAATATTATTGCAAATAAGGAACTTGTAAGATGAATCAGATGTGATAGGGAATGTATTATAAGATTTTTTAATGATGAAAGTCTAAATATTATTATGTCCAGAAAATCCATATTTGGGGAGAAATACATGAGATATATAGATGTCTTGGGTTTTGAAGTTCGCAATCAAAATTTTATTAATGGAAGTCAACTATGTGACTCATTAATTACCATAATATTTTTATAAAAATTATATATCCTTACAGCAAAATATGGTTCAGTTTGTTATAGGGAAAGTATACAAAGGGAAATATCTACTTTGTAAGTGGATACGAAGATATGTGCTTTTTGAACAAGGAATAAGAAAAAAGAGTTTTGGCATAAATGTATTGTTCATTTGATCCAGACATAATTGGAGGATTTAGTGAAATGTGTTACTTATCAAGACATCCCTAGGTTATCATGTGATCATACCCACTTGTGTGATGCCTATTGACAAGGGATGATAATTTGAAATATATATAAGTTAAAAAGGAAAAAGGTCGACCAAAGTGCCTACGTTGGTTCTTATTGATGTGTGTGGACTAATTTTAGCATGTGTTATTAATGGGAGGAGATATTATTTTATCTTTATTATTATTTTAGCATAATGTCATGGGTTTCAATCAACACCCAAAAATATGATGTGTTCAGTTTCATTAAAAATTATCAAAGTGAAGTTAAAAATATGTTGGGTCAATAAATCTAAAATATCCAAACAGATAAAGGAACATAGTTGAAAAATTTCCCAGTGGAGTATTCTCAAAAGAAACATGGGATAAGTCATGAAGTGTCACCAATAATAACTCCACATCAAAATGGAGTATCTTATAGAGGAAATAAGACTATCAACAACCTATATAGCACAATTCTCATCAGGAAAAACCTTCTATAGATTTTTTGAAATAATATTTGATTTAATTACTCTACACATCAAATAGAGAATTATTTTGTTTGAAAGAAGAGAAGACTCTATATGACATATGGTATGGAAATAATCCAATGATTATGTACTTTTGAGTCTTAATAAGTAAGTGTTTCATTCTCAAGAAGGGGGAATAGAGGAAGATTAATTTCCATTAATATGAAGGGATATTTATTGGATTCTTAAATAAAACCAAAAAATATAAATACTTCAATATGTGTCTGGAAATGGTAGTTGAGATAAATGATGTAACTATAGTAAAAAATGAGTAGAATCATTGGAAAATACATGTTCTATCTTAGGAGGATAGTTATGAAGAGATAAGAAGATCATGGGATGTTCTAGTGTTGTAGTAAAATTTAGAAAAAGATTCCGTTAATGAAAAGGATTAGAAAAAATAATTATCTTCAAAATGATTAAAGAGAATAGCTGAAATTGAATGAGAAGACATAATCAGTGACCAGTCAATTATACTATAGATAAAGATGATGAATACTCTAAAACAATCACCTTTATTATTAATGTTAGAGACTAAATGTTTTGATTAATCACCTAGAGATTAGAATTTGTCTAGGATATGAATTATGATATTGGATAAATTGATAAGAATCATACATGAAAAATTGTTTCAAGGCCAATATATAAGAATTTAATTGGAAATAAATTAGACTTCAATAAAAAGATGAATGAAAATGGTGTAGTGGTTAGAAATAAAGCATGGATACTATGAAAAGGGTACTCCCAGATAGATTTTAGTGATGTTGATAAAACATTTACTCATGTTTTAAGGCTAGATAAAATCATATTATTGTTTTATATTGTTTTGAAAAGAAGGTTCAATGTTTTCCAGATTAATTTAATTTCTTAATTTCATAATGGGGTCCTAGAAAAAGATGTTTATATTGAGAAACAAGTTGGTTTTCTCATTCATGAATATGAGAACAATGTTTTTAGGTTGAATAAGTCTCTATATAGGTTAATGAAAGAACCAGGAGAATGGTTTTCAAGGCTAGATCTGTATTTAAAGAAGATCAGTTTTCAGCATGGTGTATTTGATTACAATATCTATGTCAACAATGAAAGTAATAAAAGGATAATAGTTCTGGTATATGTCAATGAAATAATATTTGGATAATTAGACCACTATGTTTTTAGAATTCATGAAAATTATGTTCAAAATAACATTTATTCTTAAACGAATGTTTTTCCTTAGATTATAAGTGACCAAAGTAATGAATGAAGCATTAATTTCTCAATGTAAATATGCCAATAATGTCTTAAGATGGTTTGGAATGGATAATTCCAAGGGAATGATGACTTTAGTTTCTACTCAGATGAAACATTCTTGTTATGATGAAGGCAATTAACTTAATGTGACAGAATATAAGAAAATAATTGGTAGTCTATTGTAATTAACAGCGACATGGACTAATATTATTTTTTCCACATGTCAAGAACCATTATATCAAATAATTATAAAGGAAATATACTTTCTTAATGTGAAAATAATTTTTGATATATCATGGTAACAATGGATTTTAGTTTTCTGTACAATGACAACTCTAAACAAGTGTTATTTGGATATGCATATAAATATTAAGTTACATCATTTGATGATAAAAAAATAAATGTTATGTGGTGCATTCTATCTTGGTGGATTGGATAATTCTTATGTAAGAAAGAAAAAATATTTCATTTCATTGAGCACCATAGTAGTTGAGTATATTACAGCTACTAATGTGTGCACATTATTATTGTGGATGAAGAAATAACATGATGATGTGGGAGTGGATGTGATTTATCTGATTGGAATCCATTGTGATAATTCATTTTATATAAATCTTAGAAAAAATCCAATACATCACTCAAGGAGAAAGCCTATTAAAATCAAGTAACATTTTATCAAGGAAAATGTGGGGAAAGGGCTTGTGTAGTTAGAGAATATTTCTATAGAACTATTTGTTACATAAATTCCAACAAATTCCTTACACAGTGAATCAGTTGAAAGGCTCCAACAGGCTATAGTAGTTTATTCGACTCCATGCACTTGAAAATGTATGGATTTGGGACACCCTCTTCATAGTGTATAGTGAGTTTTTTTAATGTAATGATCTATGTTCTTTACCCTATTATAGACCACAATGAAGTGACCATCCATTTCATCGAAAAAGGGGGAGAAATTCTGTTTATAAATGGGGATAAAATGTATTAATAGAGATATGAGATAAGACGATAGGGGGAGTAGTGATGTAAGGGTTTTTTTAAAACTGAAAATTCCAAAGATGATCAATCAAAGGATATATATCATGATAGATGGTGTTGTGATGAAATAAGTTGAGAGGTTTTTGAATGAGGTGATTCATTGATGAACTTTTCATATTAATATTTTTCTCACACTGAGCATGAATCATGTGGTCTTACATTGTATATTAGTTAAATCACTGATCTTTATTTTAATCACACTAAATGAATGTTAGAAAAATATTGAATAATAGTCAATGAGGTATCAAATGTGAAGAGTTATCCATAATCACAATGGGGGGTATTGATGGACAAAAATCCCCTAAGGTAACAATACATTATTTTTTTATGATTTTTTTTGTTTAAAAAAATGATTCAATGCTTCTTTGTGATGTTCAAGATAGTTCATTAACATGGTATATTGACAAAGATCTAAGGTAAATTAATGGATTCCCTTGGAATGATTCATAAAATTGTGTATGTAAGGTGACATATTTTCCCATTGTTTTCCAAAATCTTAGGGTCTTAATATTTTTATGATATCTTTCATAAAAAATTATGGATTTCGTTGATGGATTATAGAAAATATGGTAAACAAATCTGTTTTGGGAAGACTAGGATTCGTGATATTTATTTTGTGAATTCACAAAGAAGTTAATTATAATCAATATGACTATGAGAAGCTTTGAATAAGGTAAATCACTATGGTGAATTGCATTATATAGATAATCATAAATGGAATGAGGGTGCATAACAAAATGGTTATGTTTTGGTTGGAAGTTTCATCAGTTTGGGGAAATTACTAAAAATATGACTCTACCCAATTTATAAAATTTTCGATACATAATGTAGATTATAAGGCTAAATATTCATAATAGTTGTTCATGAAGGTTTTCCTTTCGAAAATTATTATGAAGGAATGTGGTTCACGATGGCTATAAAAGCTAACCGAAATATGTAAGAATCGCAAAAATGTTGATGTCTGTGAAGGATATAAATATTCAAAAAAAGAAGGTGAACTTAAAAAAAAGATATATAAGATCCTTGAAATTAGTGTGCTTCAATAAGCCTATGTGATATTTGTGAAAAGTGGTTGCTTCATGAGGTTTGTTTGGGTTTCAAAAAAGAGGTGATACTCATGAAAGAACTAAGCACAACCAATGTATCTGGAAATAGATTTCCCAGTAAATATGTTGTAAATAGTATTCATAAATCAGATGAAAGTGGAACTTTAACAATTAATCTATCTAGAATTGAGTAAAATCATCCCCCAATGTTATTTAATTCCCTTGGAATTTATTTTCAACCTTTTCCGTCTTGGTGATGTAATGTAAGGTTAGTGCTCCATCTCATATTAATGAAATGATTTGGTGCTGGATGTTATAAATGGTATCATTCTTGGTCCGTTAGTTAGTTTTCATAGATGGTAGCAAGGATATAGTAATTTCTAAACCTTAAATATATATCATAAAAACATGAATATGTCTTTTTCATGCCAATATTCTTGATACCAGGGTAGTACGAGTATGAAATTAATTTAAAATACTTCTTGGTGTATTTTATTCTCATATTCATGGGTTTATCTGATGTGTGTTTCATATCACAAATCAATTATGATACTTCAAACTATGAATCCATTATTCATTTAAATATTTATGATTTGTTAAAATGATTAAAATGGATAATGTTTTAAATGAATGGTTATTTTTTGTTTCATATAATTTTTATTAATATTATAAGCCTACTATTTCTAATTATTGATGACTAAAAGGATGTTTATTCTATTTATAGAGAATAGAACATGGTAGACGTTATAGAAATCATCAAGATGAATCTATGGAAAAATGTTGTTTCACATGATCCATAGGTGAGTGAAAAACATGTCCAATGCATCTTTCACATGATTGAAGATGTTGATAGAGGAAATCATACTGAGGAACCCCAATAAGTTGATCAATCAATAAAATTGGAGAAATAGATTCCATATGAATTTTGGGTGGATTTTGAACCTAAAAAATTATAGTTGTTGTAAAATATAATGAATTGAATCTTTAAATTATTAGGTACATAATAGATTTGAATATTAATTTAGTAAATTATATATTGGTTGATTTTTTCACAAATGGTGGGATATAGATCCCTATGATAAAGATGAAAAGGGAATTACATGGGGGACTTATAAGAATATTTCAACTAACATTCCTTCTTCACACATCAAATATCAAAATAAAAACTTATTTATTCCATATAAATAAATTTAATATATCTGTGAAATATTATATAGATATGTTTATGAAATTATTAATCTTTTCCATTGTTTTTTTTTTGTGAGTGTTTCTTTGAAGGAACCCAACTTTAAGTCAAGTATAAGACAGAAGATTCATCCTAAAAAAGTTTATCATTGTATTATTATTATTACTGAGATGGTAAATCGAAAGACAATAGTGGAAAAAGATATATTTGGATATCTATCTATAGGATGTGTGTTTATCACCATTGGAATAAGTGGGAACTCATATACTATGAATAATTAGAACATGGAACCTACATGAAATGTGGTGGATAATCATAGATTCAAACCACAGGATTAGTTAACATTAATCAACGATTGAAGAGTAACCCTATATATTTTTATTGTGGTTCACATGATCATATCAACTAATATTATGTGAAATAACCTAGAGAAAATCAAATCAATAATTAGAAGGAAAATCTATAGAGTTATTTTTTTGTAAGTAAAATGTATAGTGCTAGAGATTTATCTAAAATTTCTAAAACATCCTATGATTTGATGGGTATATATAATTATAATAAATCTCTATAGGTTCCAGGAACAATATAATAACGTTGGTGGGTGTACCCAACTTTAATTTTAGCATTAATAGTGATCAATCCAAGATTCCTCATGATAATAAAACACCAGATCATCAGAATAAAAGGTAGAACGAAAACGTAATTGGTGAGTCCCAAAACCATAAGTAGGATCATAATATGTTGGTTATAATTAATTTAATTAATTGACAAGAATTACCTTAATGGATTTCATTCTTCATTGATGTTTCTGATCACGTTCTGATGTGATCCGTCATTGCGTAGTAGAATCCAAGTGTAGGATTCCTCTAACAGTGATCCACAGGTGCTCTATGTATCGTTGGATGTCGCGAAAGGGATCTTTGGGTGCTAGGTTGGAATATCATTCACATTCGATGTCTGCCTTCGATCGCCTTGATCCGATGGAGGTGCATCTCTCTCTCATAGCTTGAGATAATTCTCAGTGGAAACATAATTCTCTCTTGGATTGAGAGCTTTTCCAAATCCGTTGTGCACAACCACTCAAAAATGAGCTAGGCTAATAAGAAATATATAATTGGGATTTTTAATTACATAGAATAATAAAATGAATTAATTACCCAAAATCATTTATTCAGGTCATTAAATTCTTAGTAATACCCCATGTCTAATAATAACAGTTGACTATTATTATTACCTGACATGTGCCCAGTGAATTACCCCTAATATTATTTAATTAAATAAATAATATTATTTCTCATAAATTCATAAAAAAATACTTGGAATGTATATTTAATATACATGATGTGTACTATTATTTACCAATTTTTCTTAATTTCCTTTACCACATTTATAAGACCTTGAATAATGGCTATTTATTTCTAAAATAAATATCACTGCATTACTCACTAATAAATATATTATTTCTCCCACAATATATTATCTCGAATAACAAGTGTAGAAATAAATGCGATTAGGCATCATTAAATAATTATTAAACCAAAATATGGAATAATCTTTATTTAACTTGTTAAATTAATATTTAACGGAGATGCATGGACACACTTAGTGTGTGACCCTCTAGGCCTATTTCTCTGTGGCATTAGGTGGAGCCTACCTAAAGTCCAAGGTTAGCTTCTAGAAATACGCCAAGGAACCCATAGAGAAATAAGTTAATTCCTCAATGACATGTCACCTCCTATGAACGCATACTATTCCATATAATCCCTTTGTCTTGATATCTCGAATAAAGAAGGGTGCATGCTAGTACCATCAACCTATGTGCTCAATTATTCTTTTTTTGACTTTCCATAATTGAATTTTTCTCATTCCTCACCATGGACATGGATTTATATATGGTATATCAATTTCATCAAAGGGCCTGATATATCTACTTCTATTATGGAACTGAAGGAAAAAATCCTTTCTCATATTATCTATTAATGCAGTATCACTCGTGATGCACCCAACATATCCTACCACACTGCGAACAGTGTGTCTTCTTGTTTTTTGTCAATACATCTAAGTGTGCGAGTTGTAATACCCATTAATAATAATCTTAAAGTATAAGGACAAATATTCACGTCTGTAGATAGGAATATCCAATGACACTATGAAATGTGGATTTCCTACGGGCTGGTCTCGTTATCATAATATCCTCCTGGATATTACCAATGGTGCACACCATGAGAAGGTGCCTCAAATATTTATGAGTCCTCACCCCTAATGTCCTGTATTATTTGTGTCCATCAAATAACAATATTCATCCATAGAACATATATTTTAGAATAGTGTTATGGCACTTCTTGGTCCTCATCATAGCAGGGATCCTCTATGACCCTTTAATGCAACAAATATCCTTAGGACATTATCAGATGCTTTATCACGCAAAAGAACAATCAAGATGTGATAAGGTATTTTTTTAATGAATAATGTACAAAGTATTTTGTTTGAGGCCACCAAATCCAACATAATCCCACTTGGACTAGAGCCAACTTCTAAGAACCTTTAAACTACTAGATCTCACATGATATTCATGCTTTTACCGAGATAGGCCTTTAGTCGTGGGGTCCACCATGTTCTCTTTTTCAGACACTCTGATCACTGCAACTTCACCCCTTTGATAGAAATCCCCCAAGAGGTGATACTTTATAAGTATGTTCTTTGTCCTTTTATGTGACCTTGGTTGTTTTTCATGCACCACCACTACAATATTATCAAAATAAAATGTGATAGGATCTTTTCTGCGAGGCACCACATCAAGATCTTGGAAAATGTTCAAAATCATGACTGCTTCCTTGGCTACATCAAAAGCCGCTATATATTCAGACTCTGCTGTAGAATCAGCGACAACTAGTTGCTTTGAACTCTTCATGTTCACAACTCCTCCATTGAGACAAAAAAATATCCAGATTGCGACATCTGATCATTTGGATCTATCTCAAAACCAGAATTAGCATACCCTCTGATGAAAATCTTCTCGTCTCGTCCATATACCAGTAACATATCCTTAGTTCTTCTCAGATACTTAAATATAGTCTTAGCAGCAGTCTAATGATGTTCTTTTGGATCTACTTGATATCATCCTCCCATGCTCAGTGCATAGGAAACATCATGGTACATGACATGGAATGCATGATGGATCCTATAGCCAAAGAGAATGGGATGCTACTTATTCTATCTTTCCCTTGGTGTGACTGAGGAAAAATTTTCTTAGAAAGATGTAGGCCATGTGACACTGGAACCAATCCCCTCTTGGATTGTTCCATACTAAATATCGTTAGTATCTGGTCAATGTATATACCCTGAGTTAGTCCAAGTAGCCTCTTGGATATATCACGAATGATCTTGATCCCTAGAATATAGGTTGCTTCACCTAATTCCTTCATGGATAAACACTTCTTCAACTAGTCCTTAACTGACTGTATGCTTGGTACATCATTTCCAATAAGCAACATGTCATCAACATATACTACTAGGATAATGACCCCATTCCCATTAAACCGCTTATAAACACATGGATGACATTCATTCTTAATGAAACCAAATTTCTTTATGTCTTCATCAAATCAAATTTTTCATGACCTAGATGCTTTCTTTAATCCATAAATGTATTTATGCAACTTGCAAACCCATTGGGCTTCACCTGGTGTCTCAAACCCTTCTAGTTGTGTCATATAGACATTTTACTGAAGGTTCCTGTTAAGGAATGCTATTTTGACATCTATTTTCCAAAACTCGTCGTCATGGTAAGCATCTATGTAAATTATCATTCTTATGGATTCAAACATGGAAACAAGCGATAAGGTTTCATCATTGTCAATTCCTTGATTATATCTAAATCCTTTAGCCACTATCCTTGCTTTATATGGGCTATCTTGACCATCCAAGGCTAGTTTTCTTTTGGATACCCATTTGAATCCAATTGTCTTTACATCAACTGGCTCATCAACCAGCACCCAAACATGGTTCTGATACATGGAATCCATCTCAGAATTAATAGATTATATCCATATTAGAGCTTTTGAGCTTTATACAGATTCCTTGTAAGATATAGGTTCATCATTTTCCAATAATGATTCACCATCCCCAGTGACAAGAAAACCAAATCTCTCTAGTTCCCTTACCTCTCTTGAGCTCCTACACAATACTTCTTTTTCTAGAACCTCTTCCATGAGGACCTATGACACTTGTTCCGGTAACAAATTTTATGTATCTTGAGCATCTACTTCATTGAAGTCAATCATGCTCCCACTATCATTTTTGAGGATGATCTCGCTCCCAAGAAAGACAACTTGTCTGGAGACATTCACTTTCTTTTCTAAAGGGTTATGTAGGTAATATCCTTTCGTTTCCTTGGGATATCTTAGAAAGATACACCTCGTACCCCAGGGTGCAAGTTTGTTCCCTGAGAAGGCCTTAAAAAATTCATCGCATCCCCATACACGTGTATGTGACAAAATGGGTTTATTTCTTTTCCATAACTCAGAGGGAATTCCATTTGCTACCTTGGTTGTTACTTGGTTTAATGTGTATGTTGTAGTCTGTAATGCATATCCCCAAAAGGATAATGGATGATCTACATGACTCATCATCAGCCTCACCATGTCCAACAAGGTGTGGTTCCTCATTTCACTAACACCATTCCACTATGGTGTATAAAGAAGAGTGAGCTAAGATAGAATCCTAGAATCCCGTAGAATATCGATGAACTCGTGGTTCAAATATTCTCCACCTCAATCCGATCGAAGCTTCATTATCCTCTTACCAATAAGATTGTCTAATTCATTCTTAAATTTCTCTAATGATTCTGACTTTTACCTCATTATGTAGACATATCCATATCTACTCAAATCGTCAATAAAAGTAATGAAGTAAGAATATCCACCTCTAGATTCTACTGGAAATGGTCAACACACATCCGTGAGCACCAATCCTAGAAGCTCTGTGGCCCTTTCACCCTGTCCACCGAAAGGCAGATTAGTCATTTTACATTGTAAACACACGTGACATCTACCAAGTGGTTTTGGCTCAGTAGAGTCTAAATATCCATCTTGGTAGAGCTTTGTCAAGCACTTCTCATTTACAAAACCGAGATGGAGATTCCATAATAGGGTGATGTATGAGTCATGTGAGTCTGTTTCGTTATCGATTTCCAACACTTAGTTTTTGTAATTTAATACATACAATCCATTATTTAAATGTTCCATACCATAACATACATTGTTCTTATAAAAAATACAACCCTTATTTCTAAACATGAAAATAAATTCATCCATATCCAAACGAGTTACATACATTATGTTCTTGGTAACACTAGGAACATAAAAACATTTAGGTAGAACCAAAATCATCCTAGTCGGCAATGAGAGGTGGAAATCGATAATGGATAATGCAGCCAGCCTCAAGCCATTGGCATATCAAAGATCCACCTCTCCTCTAGAAATCTTTCTAAATCTACTTGGTTCCTGCATTTGAATATATATGTGGGCCCCACAAGCAGTATCAAATACCCAATGTTTAGAAATGGAAAGATTACACTCAATAACAAACACACCTTTAGCTTTCCCGTGCTTCTGGGTGTAGTTCCTCGTCCAATAGCCTTTCATGCCACATGCAAAACATATCGCATCCCATTCCTTGCCCTGCCTTTGGATCTTCCTCTTCCTAGAGGGACAATCCTAAGGGGCTTCAGACCTTTTATAATTCTTTTCCCCCTTTCCTTGTCCTTACATTTCTTATTCACCATAAGTACTACGGGTTTTTCCTGCCCCATGTCCTCATCTACCTGGAGAATTAATTTTATAAGTTCTGATATACACTTCTCATTTTTTCCCATGTTGTAGTTGATAATGAAGCTAGAGAAGGTCTTGGGTAGGGAAGATAGGATGAGATCTGTATGCAACTCATCCAGATACTTAATCCCTAAGATGTCCAAGCATTCAATATAGACAATGAGCTTAACTACATGAGGCCCAGCTAGCGCAGACTCTCCAAGCTTAGTTTTAAATAAAGTGTTTGAGATATCATATCTTTCATGTGTCGCCTTCTCTTAGTAGAGATCCTTAAGGTGAGACATCATGCTATACACGTCCATGTTCTCATGTTGCTTCAAGAGCGTGTTAGAGAAGGCTGATAGCATGAAAAATTGGACATATATGGCATCATCCATATGTTTCATATAGATAGATAGTTCCTCATCCCTAGGATCTTTCCCAGACACAATTGGAATAGGCTCTTCCAGCACATACAATTTCATCTCGTGGCGAAGGATGACACGTAAACACCTCTACCACTCTTGGAAATTGGTGCTGGTAAGAAGGTTTTCCTTATCCAGTATGGTTTTCAATGATATTTTTGAAGTCATTTTTCTTTCCATTTCTACATATTAAGATGAGCAGAGGTTTAATACTTTATTATGATAAAACTGAAACAAATAAATAAATTAATACTTATTATTCTCCCACTATTATATCGAAATTAAATAACACTCACCATTGAATTAAGGATATTCTGTTGCCTAAATATTCTAGTGGAAAGGATCCATATTTCCCTTCACATTTCCCTAAAAAGGTTTGATTAAGAAACATGAAGGGTTTTAGGTAGGCATTTCAAATGCCAACTGCATTAACTCATAGCTCCGTAATTAATTGAGTGGACTCCCCAATCCTGAAATCCTTTTATTTTGGATTTCATTAACCTTTTCCTCTTGGTCACACCAAGTCCTATTGTGGAAGTCAACCCTTGATGCGAACCAGGTCAAGAGAACCCAAAAACTTAAATTAGAATTCCCCGATAATTCAAAGAACCCCAACTAGGGTTGGTCAAGAACATTGAACTATGGTTTGATTCTAACCAAGATTATGGAAGGATATACCAACATAATATTTCTTTGAGGGATTTTATCCTTATACGTAAATTGAAATTTTATTATCTTTGATTACATGCTTTTTAATATTAAGTGGGATATACTTAAGTGATTAACTATGTCTATGATAATATTTTATGCATAATATTGTCTTATTTTAGTTCCATATTGAATACTTTTTTAATTCATTAATAGTGTGATCGTGACAACACACCCATAATAAATAAACCTTGAAACTGATAGAAATAAAATAAATGGTATGATCATGAGCTTGTTCTATTGGTTAGTTTATCTAGCGGTAGATAAAACAACCCAAAACCGTAGGGAGAAACACCTTGAACCTTTCGGGTTCATGTTTATAGCTTTCCACCTATCAACCTTTGTATCTCCTTATATTGGTTTCACATTTGATCTTGACTTGAGCCAACTCTACTAGATTGGGTTCTCTATCCATTATACACACATTTATCTCACATGCAGGTGGGGGGTAAAAATGGGTATTTACATAAAATAAACATTGGGTGTGCATGCCCTACATATTAATGAGGATAGGGCTCGTAGACAAACAAATTTAATTTAAATAAATAAATTAAAAAACCATTCATATACATAGGACTTGGTATAGAACATGATCATACATGCATTCAATGATATTTACGCATAAATAAAACAAGAATTCAATTATTTAATCATTTTTGTTTAAGATAAATCACGCTCGAATCAATTAATTATATTCAATTAATAAATCCTTTTTTCTTAAACCATTTTTATGAATTTATTTGAGATTATCATCCATCATAATTTTTAAAAAATAATTTAATTTAAAACTATCTTTGTACCTAAATTGTATCTTGGAGGAAACCTAATGAATTCCCATTCCTAACTACCCAATGAAAATAAATGAGCATTACACAGATGTTAAATTTAAATATATATATATAAAATATCTATCACGTGTTGTGCCTCAGCTTTACACATGCACTATGGTACACGTCTCAAGGGTTTGTAAAATATAATAATAATTTTTAATTAATCTGTGTAATTTGGATGTGTACAGAACATGTAGTTCCAACTACACAACATGTACTTTTGTTCACCGTCCATCTGAAGTACACGCCCAGGGACATGGCGTGTAGATATACATTGGAAATTTTCAGAGTATGTAACACACCAAGATTCCACGGTACTTTTCCCTTTGAATAATGCAATAGCTTGTATTTTACACAATTTCGAGATTCTAACACACCGTGACCAATCAAACTGGCCGATATGAATACTAATACCCACTTTTTGAAATTTTATAATTTTTATCTTTCAAAATGGACTCTATTTTTGGATTCGGAATATCAAAATTAGCCTAGGGTGAATTTTTTCTATTTTTCTAAAAACATTCAATTTTTGATGAGTAGAGAAAAACACTGAGTTATTGGTTAAAACTGACTTTTTATTTAAATACTTATTTATTTTATTTAAATTTATTTTAGGTAAAAATAGATACTTAATACCTATATAAGTTCAATGTAATTTATTGGAGTCATTTTATAATAATTTTAGACATATTAAAATTTTATTAAACTTTTCACCGTCTTTTACCCGCCTCCTAGGAGAATTTGCAAATTCACATAAAACTAAATTTTACCGCTTATGTGAGTGGAATTTTGAAACTCCGAGAGACACAGTTAATATCATGGAGTAAAATGTGGTTCAATAAGATAAAAATAATTTTGGTGAATAATATCTTTTTTACTTTTATTTACCACGATTAAAAGTAAATAGGGTAAGTAAGGGTAAAAATGATATTATTATTACCCTAACACATGTCATAATTATATTGGATAAGTATAATTTTACCAAAAGAACCTTAGGAATAAAAAATGAACTTCTTTGGTCCACATGGGTTAGATTAGGACATTTATTATTATTTAAATCAAAGAAGAGTTAAAAGATTTAAAATCAATGTTTAATAACTAAAACATTTTTAATATGGGGTTATACATAAGATAAATTGGATTATAAATATTAATTAGAAATATAAAACTATTTCCTACATAATTGTATTTTATTTATAATTTTTAGACATTAAATAACTTAATTTATGTATGACACAATGGTGATGCTGTAATTACCCAATTAGTGAAATATTAAAATAATTGATATTATAAATATCCAAATAAATGTAATTTGAGACTTTTTATGAATTAAAATACTTTTATAGGTTAATATGACATATTATTATTTGTTATATGAATTTTATTCGAAGTAATAATGCTTTTATGAATTTATCAAAAACAAAATACCCAATAGTGTCAAAATTGAAATAAAAGCGTTTTTAAAACAAATATTATATTATTAATTGATATTATATTCCAAAAAATATATATTTTTTCCAAAGGACCTATATAATGATAGGTGTATCATTAATGGACCACTTGGGGATCTCTTGGATGTATATAGTATGTTTATTAACTATATAATATAAAAATACAAAGAGACATGGTAAATGTAAAACTATTTTACTAAGAGTTAAGTCTAAAAGATAAGGTTTCTATAGTGAACCAAACCTGTATAAAATCTATTTGTTGAGTGTTTTTCAACCCATATCCACCTTAGTCTTTTAATAATACAGATTGGAGCCATTAGAAACCGAATATAAATTTATTATAAATTAATACTTTACGTTTTTTCTAAAGATCCCCTCCTCCCCCTTATAAAAGGACACCACTTCTAACCAATTATTCATACCTTGAAATCCATTTGGTTCGGGAAAAAACTACCCAAATTACCCTCTAATCTATCCTAAATTAATCCTAGGGGCATTAAGTTTGTCATAAAGCCAACCTATGTAGCCATTTTGATCAAATCCAAAGGAAGAACCTAAAAAAGAGATAATGTTTTCACCACCCTCTTTCAAGTTCCTTTCTTCTTCCACTTGTTATTTCTTTGTTATTTCCATTTTAAAATAATAACTCCAGTATATTATATATAATATAATGTTATTATAAATATTTTATAACCATATTCACTATTCTATCTATCATTTGAATGACATGTCACCATATGTGCGTACGCACGGCCTACCGTCTCCACGTCGTGGTGTAATTGTTATTCAATTAATTATTATTTGGATGGGTATAATAATGATCTTTAATTCATGTAAATAATAAATATAACATGATAATTATTCTATATATATGATATACCATCCAATTATATATTATTTTAATATCAATGAAATGATATTGTCACTCATGCGTACGTACAGATTACCATCGCCACGAACGCGATGAGATTCATTCCCCTTCGTATCCATTCAAGAATAAATTTTATTTGATGATTAAAAATAATATTTAAGGAATTGATATCATTATGGATATTAATAATATACAACCTATCCACAACAAACATGACTTATGTAACAAAAAATATTAATGAAAAGGAGTAAGTTAACACCTGAAACGATGATAATACTAAGATATTATAAAAAAAGCAATGTTAAAAAATCATATATGATATCATAATTATGTATATGGTTCATGTATAATTTAATAAAAAAAATTTAACTATTATACAGGACTTTAACATACCATCGTCTAAGGAAAAGTACAAGGTAAGGGTTTATTTCACAATCTCTTCATTATCCGAGGTTGTTTATACATAATTATCTACTGGGACCTCTTTATCATCAACATCCATGTTTCTTAAAAATGTATTTCAAAACATTATTACTATTTTACAGAATATGGGTTAGAGTCATTTATACCCTTGTTTCAATTTTTATAAGATTTTTATAAAGGAATCATTGCGTCATTTTCCATAGAAGGTCCTTTTTAACCTTTTCGACAAAATTAAGGTAAGAATGTCTTTGTTTAACTTATACAGAGGGTGCGGCTATTTTCCACCATTATAAAATATTTTAAGCTTCCCTTACAATCTTATAAGAATATTTTCAAAGTAAATGTTTTATTTTATAGTTATGTTACTTTTAAATGATTTCAAAAAATAGATATTTCTCTCAAATAGTTTTGATTTCATCTATGTCAACATCCTTTGATAGATTTTAAGCTTATTTGAAGTTGATTTATTATGATAAAAAAATACATATTTTATTGAAGGTTTTGTGATATGTTTGACTGTGGATGTGTTATTTTTACACCATTCATGGTTTATGGAGAAAGTATTTACATTTCGTATGCTAGTTTTAATATGAATGTTTATGTTATGTTTAAACCTGTTCATATGAGGAATGCATTGAACTTAGTAAGTGACAGGTGGAGCATGATATAGATCTTCAATGCATCGGTAGGTCTCATTAGACAAAATAGTTTCTTGGAAGGAGGCATTGAAAAAATCTTATTTGTAGTCTTGGTATGAGGCCTTGGCTATGTGGTTATGATGTTCTGACATTATGCATTCCATCATTATGAAAGTGGTTATTGATATTGCATGTGATTATTAGACTAGTAGAATATTTATGTGAGTAAGTAAATGGAATTATTTCATTTTATTTCTACCATATTATTTTTAAGTTCAAGTTTAATAGGATTTTGTTTTAGTTATACATTGCTTTAAATGTTTATTCTTATTTATGAAAGATTCCACTATATTTTTATCCTTTATGGACATTTGAGATCACCCCTTTCTATGTTTTATTTTTTATAGGATGTGAATATTATTTTATGAATGACCTCTAGGGATAGTATAAGGGGATATGAGTTTGGAGACAAGATGTTGTTTTAGTTTTCACTTTATGATGTAATGTAAACTTTATGAAGGTATCTAGTTATTCCAAGGCTACTAAACTAATCGGTCTTTCAAGACATGATATTTTGTGATCATGCCAATGTAATTTAATAATGCACCAACTCTGGGTAACTGGTGTCGGGGCGTTACAGTTGGTATCAGAGGAAGTTTAATACAAACCTTGGAAGCTAGATTTAGATAAACTCTGATTAGATCACATAGACCTAAGATGGACTTTGAGGATTAGTATATAATAACTTCCTAGAATTTTGGTATTGTAGAGATTTTGTGATTTTTCCGAGAAATACATCCCTGTTTGGATAGGACCAGGTAGAGGCAGCTCTGTAACAGATGTACCTTGGGGTAAAACCCAAAAAAACCTCTTTGATCTAGACTCAAACGAGAACTGGTGCAAACAATGGGCCTTGCTACACTCTTGGTTATGAAACTCCTGGGGGATATGCTTAGGATAATTCTCATTTTCTTTAAAAACCATTATGAAGCATTTATGAGTATATAATTCCCCAAAGAATTTTTTTTTATGATTATGGATTATATCCATAAACTGTTCAATTCATGTTAAGTGTTTTACATGTTTGGATTTATGTATTGCGATTGATAAACTAATCTAGTGTATTCCATTGTTTAGAAATGGCGCCTAGTGGAAGGAATGGAAACCGTATCAATGCATTCACTCAATGTAGGGATTTACCTCCTACTCAAGATAATTATAGTGGAGTTGGTTATACAACTGGTGCTAATCAACTAGTCACTATACTGGGACAACTCACTCAGGTTATGAATAATAAATTTACCCGTATGGATCACCCTGATCCACAGCATAGAGGATCAATGTTAGATCACCTCATGAGGCAATAACCACCAACATTAAATGTGAGTACAAATCCATTAGTAGCTGATCAATGGATAAGTTCTCTAGAGAAAATATTTCTTTCTTTGGGGAGTAGTAAAAGGGAAAAAGTTGTCATGTAAATTTATCTCCTCACTGGAGATGCTGATCAATGGTGGTCATTGATACAAAAAACAAAGGAGGATGATGAAGTATAAAACATGTAATGGAGGGATTTCAATGAGATTTTCTACGAAAAATAATTTCCTCGTGACCATCGGGCAGATATGGAAAGGCAATTTCTCAGTCTAAGGAAAAAGGATGATGAGAATGTCACAAAGTAAGATGATAAATTTACAAGGTTAGCGAGGCATGTGGCAGATTATATATGTAACCCAAGAATTAAGATTTATCATTTATTTTATGGGTTAAAACCATTTCTCTGTCAAGAATTAGTATCACAATCCTTCTCATCAAACAGAGATATTGTCTCGTGTGCTATCAAGATAGGAAAGGAATTCTCTATGTCTTATGACTTTAAATCAAAGCAAGATAAGGAGATATCTGTTGACCACTATGGAAATGGAAATAAAGGGAAGAAGGGAAAAGTTTATTATCCATCCTGCAGTAAATGTGGGAATAAACACCCTGGTACATGCTTGAAGGGAGTGAGTCTATTACAAGTGTGGTGAAAAAGGACACCAAGCTCATGATTGAAAGGGACAGAGAGTTGCTGTCAATGTGGAATTATATAATTGTAGAGAAAGGGGGCATTATGAAAATGAATGTCTTAAGCATCAAGGGAACTTACCTCATAAAAGGCCAAGGGATCAAGGCCAAGCTTATGTTATCACTACTGCTAAGGTTGAAGCTCCGAAAGACGTGGTGGCAGGTAATTTAATGGTTTCCTCAAGTTTAGAAAATGATTTATTTGACTATAGATCGTCTCATTGTTTCATATCTTCCCAGTTTTCTAAGAAAATTATAGATTTCCAATTTGATTTAACAAGGGATTTGTCAGTTAAAACTCCTAAGGGAAGTATCATTGCAACAATGTTATGTGAATCAGTTCTCATTAGAGAATATAAATGTTCCTTATCTGCTGATCTCATCATCATAAATTTGATTGAGTTTGATATAATCCTCGGTATGGATTGGATTTTGGACTATGATGTGAAGATTTATTATAAGAAGAAGGAGGTTACAATTTTTGATGATGATGATAAGGAACACCTTATCTTTAGAGAAGAATTGTCACCACTTAATTCTTATCTAGATCCACCACCAGTAGCTCAACTAAATTAAATTATTGGGGAGGAAGAGAATGAAATGACTATGGGTGAGTAAATGAATGTTCAAATAGAGGATGTACCTATTGTGAAGAATATATAGATGTGTTTCTGGAAGATTTACCTGGATATCCTCCAGAATGAGAAATTGAGTTTTCCATTGATTTAATTCCTGGTTCAAGGCCTATATCAAAGACCCCTTATAGAATGGCCACTGTGGAATTAGTTAACTAGAGAAACAACTAGATGAATTGAGTAATAAGTAATTTATTCACCTTTGTGTTTCTCCATGGGGATCCCCTATCATTATTTTAAGAAGAATGATGGATCTATGATGTTATTTATCAACTGTAGGGAAATCAATGCTATAAAAATGAAGAACAAGTATCCCCTACCTTGTATTAATGATTTATTTGACCAAATTCATGGAGCTAATTAATTTTCAAAGATTGACCTTCGATATGGATACCATCAGTTGTGTGAAAATAATGAAGACATTCCGAAGATAGCATTTCGAACCAGGTATGGGCATTATGAGTTTACAGTAATGCCTTTTGGGCTGACTAATGCACCCTCTGTATCGATGGATATAATGAACAGAGTTTTCAATGAATATCTCGATGATTTTGTGGTGGTATTTATTGATGATATCTTGGTATACTACAAAATCTACAAAGATCATGAAAATCACTTGTGCATTATCATGAAGAGTCTGAGAAGGCATGAATTTTATGGGAAGTTTAGCAAGTGTGAATTCTGGCTTCAAGCGATTTCTTTTCATGGCCATATTGTCTCTAAGGAAGGAATATCTATTGATCCTTCTAAGGAAAGAGCAATCCAAGAATGTCCAGCACTAATGTGTATAACCGAGGTACGCAGTTTTATTGGTTTAGCAGGTTATTATGGATGTTTCGTCCAGAATTTCACCCTATTGGCTAACCCATTAACAAAGCTCACACTTAAAGGGGTTAAATTTGTTTGGACAAAAGAGTGTGAAGAATGTTTTGAAGAACTTAAGAGAATATTAGTCAATGCTCCTATATTGACTCTACAATCCGGGAATGATGAGTTTGTTATTTATAGTGATGCTTCAAAGAAAGGACTTTGTTGTGTCCTTATGTAGAATTATAGAGTTATTTTCTACGCATAACGACAAATAAAAATTCATGAGAAAAACTATCCTACTCATGATCTTGAGTTAGCTGCTATAATATTTCCTTTGAAGATATAGGGACATTATCACTATGGTGAGAAATGTGATTTTTATACTAATCACAAGAGTTTGAAGTATATTTTCTCATAGAATGAACTCAACATGAGAGAAATGATATAGCTTGAATTACTCAAGGATTAATATTGTACGATACACTACCAACTGGTGAAGGCAAATATAGTGGAAGATGTTTTGAGTAGAAAGGATCATGGTGTTTTGAACAAGATGAGAGTTGAAAGGGATCCGATTTTCATGGATCTAGTAAATATGGATATGAGAATCACCATGGAAGGTGAAACATCAATAATTTTTCAAATGGTATCCAATACATCTTTACAAGAATGTATAAAGAGTTCTCAGACTGGTGATGAAGAGTTTCAAAAGAATATTAAAGCTGTAAATGATGGGAGATTGAGTGAATTTGTGTTTGAAGATGGAATTTTGAAATTTGGGAAGAGACTTTGTGTTCCCAATATACCTGATCTAAAAAGAGAGTTGTTGGATGATGCTCATAGTTCCAATTTCTCTATAGACCCTGGGAGAACCAAAATGTATAGATATTTGAAGGAACATTTTTGGTGGGACAACATGAAGAGGAAGATTACTGATTTTGTGTCAAGATGTATGGTTTGTCAAAAAGTGAAAGCTGGAAGGCAGTAGCCATGAGGAGTCATGCAACCTCTTCCCATACCTGAGTGTAAATGGGATAATATGACAATGGACTTTTTCATAGGACTACCAAAGACTCCTCGAAGAAACAATGCAATATGGGTCATTTTTTATCGTCTTACCAAGTCAGCACATTTTCATTCTATAAGGGAAGATTTACCAGTTAAACGTCTAGAGAGACTATATATTAATGAAGTTGTGAGACTTTATGGAGTACCCCTATCAATTGTTTCAGGCCGTGATCCCTGTTTTACATCATGATTTTGGATAGGTCTTCAGAAGGCCTTGGATACTGAACTTCGTTTTAGCACTGCTTACCACCCTCAAACAGATAGACAATCAGAACGGACTATTAAAATCTTAGAAGACATGTTGAGATCTTTCTCACTTGACTTTCAAGGTATGTGGGAACAATATTTACATCTAGTAGAATTTTCCTATAACAATAGCTTCCATTCAAGTATTCAGATGGCACCATATGAAGCAATATACGGAAAGAGATGTCGCACAACAACCTGTTGGGATGATGTTGGTGAAAAAAAACTCATATGACCAGAACTGGTGTAGGAAATGATGGAAAACGTGAAGGTAATCCAAAACCACATCAAAGCAGCTCAATGTAGGCAGAAGTGCTATGTTGATAACCAAAGGAAGGATTCAGAATTTTATGTAGGAGATCATGTTTTCATGAAGGTATCTCCATGGAAGGGAGTTATATGTTTTGGTAAGAAGGGTAAATTGAGTCCTAGGTACATAGGACCTTTCCAAATTCTAGAATGAATTGGGGTTGTAGCTTATTGTTTGGAAATGCCGCCAAATCTCTCCAAATTTCACGATGTGTTCCACGTATCATTGTTGAGAAAATACATGCCTGACCCAATGCATGTACTTACTTACGAGGAATTAGAACTGGAACCTGATCTGTCTTATTGTGAAGATCCCATTAGGATTCTTGATACAAGAGAACAAATGATGAGGAACCAGACGAATCGTCTTGTAAAAGTTCTATGGAGAAACCATAAGATGGAAGAGGCAATGTGGGAACCCAAGGAACTTATGATGAAGAACCACTCGAGTCTTTTTATGCAATAATATTCTAGAAATTTTATGGACGAAATTTTTTGAAGCAGGGGAGAATGTAACACCCCAATCTTCCACAGTACGTTTCCCTTTGAATAATGAAATAGCTTGCATTGTACGCAATTTCGAGATTCTAACAAACTGTGACCAATCAAACTAGCTGTTATGAATAGTAATACCCACTTTTTGAAATTTTATAAATTTTATCATTCAAAATGGACTTCATTTTTGGATTCGGAATATCGAAATTAGCCTAGGGTGAATTTTTATTATTTTTATGAAAACATTCAATTTTTGATGAATAGTGAAAGACACTAAGTTATTGGTTAAAACTGAATTTTTTTTAAATAATTATTTATTTTATTTAAATTTAGTTTAGGTCAAAATAGATACATAATAACTATAAAAGTTCAATTTAATTCATTGGAGTCAGTTTATAATAAATTTAGACATATATAAATTTTATTAAACTTTTCACCTTCTTTTACCCACCTCCTAGGAGAATTTTCAAATTGACATAAAACTTAATTTTACCACTTCTATGAGTGGAATTTTGAAACTATGAGAGACACGATTATTATCAAAGAGTAAAATGTGGTTCAATAGGATAAAAATAATTTTTTGGTGAATAGTAACTGTTTACTTTTATTTACCACAGTTAAAAGTAAATAGGGTAATTGAGGGTAAAAATGATATTTTTATTACCCTAACACATGTCCCAATTCTATTGGCTAAGTATAATTCAACCAAAAACAAAATTAGGAATAAAATATGATCCACTTTGGTCCAATTGGATTAGATTAGGACATTTATTATTATTTAATTCAAAGAAGAGTTAAAAGAGTTAAAATCAACTTTTAATAACTAAAACATTTTTAATATGAGGTTATACATAAGATAAATTCTATTATAAATATTCATTATAAATATAAAAATATTTCCTACATAATGGTATTTTATTTATAATTTTTAGACATTAAATAATTTAATTTATTTATGAAACAATGGTTATGCAATAACTACCTAATTAGTGAAATATTAAAATAATTGATATTATATATATCCAAATAAATGTAATTTGAGACTTTTTATGAATTAAAATAATTTTCTAGGTTAATATGACAAATTATTATTGGTAATATGAATTTTATTCGATTTAATAATGATGTTATAAATTTATAAAAAAACCAATAGTGTCAAAATTGACATAAAAGAGTTTTTAAAACAAAAATTATATTAATAAT
This sequence comes from Viscum album, assembly GCA_963277665.1. Taxonomy (NCBI): domain Eukaryota; kingdom Viridiplantae; phylum Streptophyta; class Magnoliopsida; order Santalales; family Viscaceae; genus Viscum; species Viscum album. The sequence continues at coordinate 1,512,448,691 of OY728134.1, read as the reverse complement.
TGATATTATATTCTTAAAAATCTATGGTTCAGCCAAAGGACTTATATAATTATAGGTGTACCATTAATGGACCACTTGGGTGTTTCTTGTAATTTTATAGTAATTTTATTAACTATATAATATAAAAATACAAAGAGACATGGTAAATGTCAAACTATTTAACTAAGAGTTAAATATAAAATATAATGTTACTATAGTGACCCAAACCTGTATAAAATATATTGGTTGAGTGGTTTTTGACCCATCGCCACCTTATAATTTTAATAATCCACTTTGGAGCCATTAGAAACCTAATATTAATTTATTATAAATTAATACTTTAAGTTTTTCCTAAAGATCCCCTCCTCCCCCTTATAAAATAACACCACTTGTAACCAATTCCTCATACCTTCAAAGCCTTTTTGATCGGCCAAACTCTACCCAAATACCCTGTCAAGTATCCTCCCTTAATCCTAGAAGCCTTCCTTTAGTCAGAAAGCCAACCTATGTAGCCCTTTTGATCAAATCAAAAGGAAGAACCTGAAGAAGTGGTAATGTTTTCACCACCCTCTTTCAAGTTCCTTTCTTCTTCCACTTCTTCTTTATTTGGTATTACCATTATAAAATAATAAATCCAGTATATTATATATACTGGGATGTTATTATAAATATGGTATAACCATATTCATTATTCTATCCATCCTTTGAATGACATGTTACCATACGTACATACGTACGACCTATCGTCTCCACGTCATGGTGTAATTGTTATTTAATACATTATTATTTGGATGGGTATAATAATGATTTTTAATTCATGTAAATAATAAATGTAACATGATAATGATTCTGTAAATATGATATACCATCCAATTATATATTATTTTAATATCAAAAGAATGATATTGTCGCTCGTGCGTACATACAGATTACCATCTCCACGAACGCGATTAGATTCATTCCCCATCATATCCATTCAAGAATAAATTTTATTTGATGATTAAAAATAATGTTTAAGGACTTGATAACATTCTGTACATGAATAAGATACAACATATCAACAACAAACAAGGATTATGTACCAAAAAATATTAAAGAAAATGAGTAAGTTAATACCCGAAACGACGATAATACTAAGATATTGTAAAAAAAGAAATGTTAAAAGATCATATATTATATAATGATTATATATATGGTTCTTGTATAATTTAATAACAATGTTTTAACTATTATACAGGAGGTTAACATTCCATCGAATAAGGAAAAGTACAAGGTAGGGGTTTATTTCACAATCTCTTCATTATCCGAGGTTGTTTATACGTAATTATCTACTGAGACCTCTTTATCATTCACATCCACGTTTCTTAAAAATGTATTTCAAAACATTCTTACTATTTTACATAATATGAGTTAAAGTAATTTATACCCTTGTTTTACTTTTTATAAGATGTTTATAAAGGAATCATTATGTCATTATCCAAACAAGGTCCTTTTTAACCTTTTCGACAAAATTAAGGTAAGAATGTCTTTTTTATAACTTATATGGCAGGTGCGGCTATTTTCCACCATTGTAAAATCTTTGAAGCTTCCCTTACAAGCTTATAAGAATATTTTCAAAGTAAATGTTTTATTTTATAATGATGTGACTTTTAAATGATTTCAAAAAAAGAGATATTTCTCTCAAATAGATTTGATTTCTTCTATGTCAACATCCTTTGATGGATTTTAAGCTTATTTGAAGTTGATTTATTATGATACAAAACTTCCATATTATATTGAAGGTTTTGTGATATGTTTGACTATGGATGTGTTATTTCTACACCATTCATGGTTTATGGAGAATGTATTTACATTTTGTATCTAGTTTTAATACAAATGATTATGTTCTATTTAAAAGTATTCATATGAGGAATGCATTGGACTTAGTAAGTGATGGGTGGAGGCCGCTATATCTCTTCGATGAATCAGTAGGTCTCATGAGACAAACTAGTGTCTTGGCACGAGGCCTTGAGAAAATCTTATTTGTAGTCTTGGCACGAGGCCTTGGCTACATGGTTATAATAGTCTGGCATTATGCATTCTATTATTATGAAAGTGGTTATTGATGTTGCATGTGATTATTATACTAGTAGAATATCCATGTGAATAAGTAAATGGAATTATTTCATTTTATTTCTACAATATTATGTTGAAGATCAAGTTTAAAAGGCTTTTTTTTAGTTATACATTGCCTTAAATGTTTATGCTTATTTATGAAAGTTTCTGCTACATTGTTATCTTTACTGGGCATTTGAGCTCACCCCTTTCTGTGTTTTATTTTTTCCAGGATGTGAAGAAGTAATTTATGAATGACCTGAATGGATAGTATAAGGGGATATGAGTGTGGAGACAAGATGTTGTTGTAGTTTTCTCTTTATTATGTAATGTAAACATTATGAATGTATCTAGTTATTCCTAGGCTACTAAACTAATCGGTATTTCGAGAATTGATCTTTATTTATCATGCCAATGTTATGTAATAATGCACCGACACTGGGTAACTGGGGTTGGGGCATTACAGAGTACATGTCATGTTAAATGGGACACACTCCGTGTAGTTTGCACATTACACGCTTTCAAGCTGGGAAAGTCGTGTATGGGGTACACGGTCCAACCCTAGCCCGAAGGGACTACACAAAGTGTTCAGTGGACCACATGGTGTGTAATCCAGAAACAGTGTGCCACCTGTTCCTGGTCAACACAAAATGTCATTTATGAGTTAGGAATACTTCAACACACTACCTGATTTGATAGACTAGTCTAATGCATTGAACCTAGACTACATGGATTATACTTTCTAATACACACTTTGTATTCTAGTTCTGTATGGGAAAGAACTTTTGGAACCTCTAAATGAGATCCTATATTTTATTATAATCAAAATTAAAAGAAACATTTGTTTCAGTAAGGAGAACGAGAAACGTGAGAGGATGAACAGATCTCAAGATTTAGATTTTAATGAATGATTAACATGAATTGAAACAATAATATTACTAAATGCGAAAATTTTCAAAGAAAAACATAAATAATTATAACCAATGATATGACCACTCTGATACCACTTGTAGGTTCCATGCGTAGTAGAAGCACATTGGCGGGTGTACCCAACTTTAATTTTAGTGTTAACAACAATCAATCCGAGATCTGTCATTATAGTAAAATTATAGATATTCGGAATAGAATGAAGAACAAAAAAGAAAGTGTGGAGTCCAAGAACCATAAATAGGATCATCATATGTTGGTTATAATTAATTAATTAATTGAAATAATTACAAAGATGTAATTCTTTCTTCGTTGATGTTTCTGGTATTGATCTGATGTGATCCATCATTGCATTGTATAATACAAGTGTAGGATTACTCTAGTGGTGATCCACACGTGCTCCACATATCTCTGGATGTCGCCAAAGGGATATCCGGGTTCTAGCGTGGAAGAGCCTTCACTTGCGATGTCCACCTTTGATCCCTTGATCCGGTGTAGGTGGATCTCTCTCTCGTAGATTGAGAGCGTTATCGGTGGAAAATAATTCTCTCTTGGCTTGAGAGCTTTTCCAATTCTGTTGTGCACAAATGCACAAAAATGACTAGGCTAATGAGAAATATATAAATGGGATTTTTAATAACATATAATAATAAAATGAATTAATTACCTAAATGCATTGATTCATTTCATTTAATTCTTAGTAATACCCCTTGTCTAATAATAACAGTTGACTATTATTATTACCTGAAATGCGCCCAGAAAATTACACATAATATTATTTAATTAAATAAATAATATTATTTCTCATAAATTCCCAAAAAAATAGATGTTGTGTATATTTATTATACATGACGTGTACTTTTTTTTTCAGTTTTTCTTTATTTCCTCCACCATATTTATTAGACCTTGAATAATGGCTATTTATGTCTAAAATAAATATCACAGTATTACTCACTAATAAATATATTATTTTACCCACAATATATTCTCTCTAATAACTAGTGTCAAAATATATGAGATCTGGCATACTTAAATAATTATTAAACCAAAATCAGTAATAATATTTATTTAACTTGTTAAATTAATATTTCACTGAGATACTTGGACACACATAGTGCGTGACCCTCTAGGCCTTTTTCTTAGTGGAAATAGGTGGAGCCTTCTTAATGTCCAAGGTAAACATCTAGAAACATGCCATTACACCCATAGAGAAAGAAGATAATGCCACAATGACGTATCACCTCCTACGAACACTTACTGTGTAATATAATCCCTTTGTCTCGATATCTCAAATCAAGCGGGTTGCATGCCAGTGCCATCAACCCATGTGCTTGATTATTCTTTCATTGAATTTCCAAAATTGAACTTGCCCATTCCTCACCATGGCCATGGATTTATTTAGGATATATCAGTTCCATCATAGGTATTGAGATATCTACTTCTGTTATGGAATAGAAGGGACAAATCCTTTATCGCATTATCTATTAATGCAGTATCACTTGTGCGGCACCCAGGGTATCCTACCTCACTGCGAACAATGTTTCATCATAGTTTTCATCAATATATCTAAGTGAAAGTGTTTTAATACCCATTAATAATAATCATAATGTAGATGGACCAATACACACATCTGCAGATAGGAACATACAATGACACAATGAAATGTGGATTTCCTACTGGCGGGTCTCATTCCCATGATATCCTCGTGGATATTACCAAGGGAGAACACCATGAGAAGGTGCCTCAGAATTTTAAGAGTCCTCACCCCTAATTACCTGTATTATTTGTGTCCCTCAAATAACATCATCCAGTCATGGAGCATATATTCAAGAACAATGTTATGGAACTTTCGGGTTCTCATCATAGCAAGGAACGGCTATGACCCTTTAATTCAACAACTATCCTTAGGACATTATCAAATTGATTGACACACAGAAGAATAATCATGATTTGATATGTTATTTATTAATGAATAATGTATAATGTAGTTGGTTTTAGTCCACCAACTCCAACACTCAAACCCTTATAAATAGGTGATCAAAGACGATTCTTGGAACACCAGAACACCTTAGGTTATAAAATTATAACATGGAATAAAGTCTCTAGGAGGATCTAGTAAACATCTTTATGTTCCCAAAAATATGATTATATAGGATTTATATAGTCCTTTAATGGTGTCAGGTTTGATTATTTTGAATTACACCTTTATACAAGAACTGTTTTACACTAGAAAATATAACTCTTTTATTATTTTGTGTGTGTTTAATAAAATATTTTTCATGTAAAAATGTTTCCACATGTCTTAAATGATTAAAAACCTAAGAGAAAATGGGAAATTTGATCCTTTATGTGTTCAATGTGTTCTATAACAATTGATAAAGTTGAGTTTTTATGTGATTTTTCTATTATTGATATGGATATATATGAGTTTTTTTAGGAGTGGAATATTTGACATCCTCCATGGACCATATCAATTTTATGGAAAAACTTTTAGATTTGAATCTTCTAATGGGGCTCATATTCTCTTTAAAGAAGATTGGTATCTGAATTCAAGTTGAAAATGTCTTTGGGTTTCGTTAGTTGGGACTATATCTTTCAATTCATTAGAAGTTACTTTGGAATCTTTTGAAAAAATCAGATATAGAGATTTAACATCTATCCTTTACCAATTTTTTTATGTCTTGCTTGAATATTTATTCGGGATTCCACTCCAATGAGAATTTTAATTTACAAGTGATATCCTACTAGGTATCATTCTAACATCACTTTCATATTATAGGTTGGAAACAATTGAATTATTAGAATTAAATGTTCAAATGGAATACATGGAAAGAAAATTGTTCATTTGAACAAGAATTTCCAAATGGAAATCACCATTTCTTTTAGTAATAAAGGTGAAGAGTATTGTTAGACTTTTTCGGATTTTCATAAACTAAACCATAATACAATAAGGAATGAGTATCTTATTCAATTAATTAAATATATGTTTTCCCAACTGATGGGATAAACTTCGTTCTCTATTGTTTATTTTTTATTGGGGTACCATAAATATTTTTTTCGAATGAGGGTATTAATTAAACAACTTTTTAGGGTTACTATAAAAAATAATAATACTTTTTAATTATACTTAGTATTATGAATGCACTATTAGGGTTTATTTAATTGACGAGATGAATCATTTAGGGGTATCTTGACTACTTTTTATTATTTTTCATTGAGGATATTCTTGCATATTCTTTGACTAAGGTATATAATGAACAACACTTGGCTATACTGTTGGGTATCATGTGGGGACATCACCTTAATTCTATGTTTTCAATGTGTGATTTTTGGATACAAAACATACATTTTATGGTAAAAAAATCTCAAAAAGGGATTTTTTTATAGATATTAAAATGATAGAGGCTATTATATCATGGAAACTATATAATATTTTTTTGAGATACATTTATCCTTTGATTAGTAGTAAATTACAAACACTTTGTTCATTATTTCACATTGATGCCCAATATACTACTACATTGAAAGTGAATGGAATTATATTATCATTGGGTGATGAACACTACAAATCATTTAAATAGATTATGGTTCTTCTTATATTAAAAACTATAAATACATTTTTAGAGTTTAGACACGGGTATGTAGTCAATTATAATGCATTCATAAATGGGTTGGGATTTTTTTACATCTCGGGAGATCATGTTGTAGCCTATGGATCATGAAAATTATGAGTTCATGAGATGAATTACCAAAAAACATAATTTTGAATTTTCTATTATTGTATATTCCATGATAACATATCACCATTATATTTTTTGTGAGAAATTTATGATATTCCAGGATCATAATTTTTGTAAATAATTTTTCATACAAATGGTGTTGAATACACATGAACACAAATTGATGGAATATCTATATATGTTTGACATAGAATTGATTTATACACTGAGATATAGGTCTTCTATATTCGATTATTTAAGAAGGATGAAAAATAATAATTTAAATAAATAAAACTATTATTAGGGTAATATAATGTTCATTGTAGTTTGTATGCATCTGAATTTTGATGAACAAGGTGTTCTTATTGTTTTCTTTCCAATTCCTCTATTTCATAATTTGGAAAGGTAGGTTAAAGTATCATACATAAAATATTTAATGTATAACCATGAGGTAAAAAGCCTTGGTTGTGAGAATATAAAGAGAAGTAAGTTAGATGGTAGATATGTTATTTATTTTAGAGAACAAATTGTGGTTCCCCCATCTTATCAAAAATAGTTAATTTCTACCTATAACTACTCGAGTTGGGAAATTAATCCTGACACCCAAAAATATTATAATCTACTAAGAGAACGATTTTTTGGGGGATATAATGAATTTTATGTGGTGTATTTTTTTCATGGTATACGTCAATTGTTATCAGTTTAAGGATGATCACTGACAACAAGAAAGTATATTTTATTCTTTATCGATTCCCATATAGAAATTGGAAAGTAGAAATATATATTTTTTCACAATCCCACAAAAAATGGTTATGAAATAAGATTCATTATGGTTAATTATGAATCATCTCACAATGTTATCTCACTTCATCTCTATTCATGAATCTAATATGATATAAGACATGTCCAAACTCTACATTCCGAATGTTTTAATGATGCATGGTTTTTCCATTTCAATTATATTTGACTGAGACCTCAGGTATATATTATTTTTTAGTAGTACATGAAGGAATACCTTAGGAAAATGTTAACCATGACCATAAGTTATCATCCGTAAATCAATTGATAATATGATTGGAAAATAAATTTTTTGGAACACATCCTTTGAGCTCATATCTTGGATTTTGGAGGATTGTGGGAGGATTGTGGGAGGAGCCTGTACAATTTGTTATATTCTAATACTATAACAATTATCAGTCCTCTATGGATATGGATCCTTTTTAATGAATTATATGGATTTACTTTTGATTTTCCAATTTATTGGGAGGAAATAGGTGAGGCATCACTTCTCATACCTATCCCTAATCAAGATTCCATAGAGATATTTTAAAGACTAGAAACATGATGGTGACAGCTTCGAGTCATCCAAAATTATATGTAGATCATCATTGAAAATAGTTTTTTTGATGAGGGCGATCATGTTTTCCTTATAATATCTCCATGTCAGGGGAAATTTTATTTGGTAAAAATGAATTTTGTATCCTCAGAACATTAACCATTTTTATAAACATGAATTAGTAGGTGATGTGGATTATTGATTAGGTTTACCTCTATGGTTCAATTCTGTGCACAATGTATTTCATGTATCTCAATTGAAAATGCACAAGCCTAAGCCTAACCTCATGATTTTGTGGGACCATATTTATATTAAATTGTAGATTATATTGATTCAAGTAATAATATATATTTTTGGTAGGAATGAGAAGACCATTTTGGCGAAAAGCATCAGTTTGGAATGGGTTTTATGATATCAAGGTAAGATTCTAGAATATTTGTGGGAAAATGACAATGAAATCCTAGAATATTTTACTAAACTCATCAAGAACAAAATAATACTCCCACCTTTCAAGGATTCAAAGTATAATAGTGATGAGAATGTAACACACCAAATATTAGGTACTTTTCCTTTTTTAATATTTTTATGTTTTTTAATTCTTTTAGAAGGTTTCAAATGATTCCATAAGGTTTTTGAGTTATTGTAAAGTTTTTATAGAGGCTAAAAGTATTATAAAGGTTATTAGAAACCATTTAGAATCATTATATAACCATATAAGGTGACACTGGGAGTCACTAGCAAGGTACATAGCTGGATTAGGATTTTCCAAAACCATGTGCATGCTTGAAGAAAGTGTGTTAGTGGTGGAAGTGGAAAAATCACGGTTGTTACATAGTTTTTAAAACATATGATCAAACCATGAGTTGATATGAACTTTTGGTAGTATCTCTATAGGACTAGTGTCTAGTTTTCCTTGTCATACCGACTAACTGTGCGACTATCTATGTGATGTCTAGCAGTTTGTCCATTATTGGATTGTAATTTGTTGAATCATGCAACAAACACTTAATGCTACGAAAATTAATTATAAATTATGTTTAAGGCCCAAAAACCCTCATTCATGACAAATTATTCTAGGGTTTTAAACTCCTCTTATCTATAAGGTCTCGAAGGAAATTTCTTTTATTCAAAAAATAAACTATTAGATTAATAAAATTCCATTGTAGTTCAAGAATAAATGGAAACTCCTTGTTATTATTTATTAATATTAGTTATATGCGTCTCATATCCCTCTAGAACATATAACTAATAATATATATATATATATATACATATTCTATGATTTGAATCTAGAATAGATCTTATTGTATCTATTGAAGGGAAGGTTTTGTGAGCCAAAATCTATAAATTCTTAGGGTTGTTTTCCATTTTTCCCATCTATTAGGTGTTAGGTGGATTCTATATCATCAATATATGTTCTATAACTTGATTTATTGGTTTCATTAAATGGGTTTATGATATTATGTATATAAAAATTATCTGATTTGATAATGTAATCCATTTTGGTTCAGGTTTTGGAAATATGCAAAATTTGACGAATTTTGGGGGAAAAATATTATTATTATTTTAAAATGACTATCATAAAATTATGGAATACTTTTTATGAATATAAAATTTTTATTAGTTGTTTTATATAGAATATGTTTTTAATGAAAAAATATTTGTTATATAATTTCACATAACTGGTTTGGCATGTGTTCATTGTGCGATAAAGAAAGGTCATGAAATACCACTATAAAAGTGGTACAAATTATGGTCATTAAGTTCAACTATTATTTGTCACACAAAAAATGAGTGTATGGATGGGTGTGAGTGGGGGGGGGTGAAAATGTGAATAGTTATACCAAGTATGATTCAATGGTAATGATCTTGTTTATATTTTTCTCACATGGATTTCACTTATAGAATTATGTAAACTATTTAATTATTTTCAACTATATTTTATGGATTTTTCATTGAAATTCGTGTCATAGTGGAATGTGTTGGGTAGTATCTAGGTATTACCTATTGAGTGTTATACTCACCCATTATTTGGGTACATTGGTGAATTTTTTGATTCCATATATTGGGATATTTTCAAAGAAATACTATCTTATTTATCTAGTGATGCATCTTTATTACATGAGAGTGGAATGTATAGATATATCATAGATCTAGTATAGGTGGTTCTTGGGATCATTTAACTTTGATGTATTTCACTCATTATTTCTATTGGATTTATTAGATTATATTCCTTATTTTGTTTCACTAAGATATTGTTGTTTTGTTGGTTTTATTTTTGGGTAGTATTTCTTCTACTGACTCATCATATAGATGTTTTAAATTATTATATCATATGTTTTCAGGTCTATATATTTCTAAAGGAAAAATCATCCCCTAATATGTTTTTATCTGTTGGAATTTATTATCGGCCTTTGGTGTTTTGAGGATTCCACTTAAGGTTTGTGGGATTCCATATCTTATAAATCTAATGAGTTGTGGTGGGGTGATATATCATGGGTTTTTTGGGAAAGAGTATTAGAAGTGATCTTTTTGTAATATATAATTAGGGTACTAATGAATATATCAAATTTTAGGGACCCCATGATATGATGTAAGGACTCTAAGCTCATTGAACAACCCTGTGAACTGGTTTCACTTTTGGGGTATAGAACTAGGAATGGTAAATGAATCATATTTTTTGGTCATGTGATTGAATGATTTGAAAATAAAATAAAATTAAATAAATATAAAATTTTATACTATAAGGATTAATAAATCCTTGTTTTTCATTTGATTATGGCTATATTGACTTTTCACATTTGTTCAATCTAGTGTGTTTTAGAGATATGAAATGGTATATTGTCGAATAGTTGAACCAACATAGGAGGATGAGTATAAGTAGGGGACATTGCGTGACTTTGAATGGAAATATAGTTTTATGGAATTGTATCTGATGTTGAGAAATATCAATATTTAAAGGATATCATGAGAGAATTATATTTAATTTAATACTATAGAGGATTACTGGATTCCCCATTGTAGATATTTTGATGAGGGGTCAAATGCGTTAGTGATTGACAGAGTATCTCAGAACAAATAAGCAGGTATACATTTCAAGGAATGAATTGTAGATGGATAACTAGGTGGAATTACTATCATGGATGATAAAGGAAACAAATATTCAAGATCTATACTCTCATTATTATGGTATTATGACTTTTCAAGAGCATGGAATCAGGTTTGGAGATCATTTTTAATTCACTCTTGATCTATTTTTTAATGAGGATTTTAATAAACTATGTCTTGAGGAGGAACTCCACCCATATTATATTTATAAGGATACACTATTTAATTTGTCGACATAATTAGAGGTAAAAAAAGAAAAAGTAATTGAGATAATTCACTCATAATGGGGTTGGTGTGATAGGGGAGTCAACCTCAGTAGTTTTCATTTTGATTTTTTAGGGATATTGTCTCATGTTCCATTCCTTGGTTATTTGGACAAGTGTTTTTGGTTTTTAGGGGACATGGAAAATTACCATAGCAGTTACCACTATTATTTAGATCTTAGTATTTTTGTGTATTATAGTTTAAACACCATCCTCCAAAGAATATGTCAGAAGTGTATTTTCAGTACCATGGGTAGCATGATACAACTCCGCTAAGTAGACATGGGGTAAATAGGGGATGACCTAAATACGATACCCATCCTAAGGGACCCCAACCTATTAATGTTTGTTGATGTAATAAAAAATAGTGATAAATGGGATCATGGTGTGGATAGTTTCACACAATTGATATGTCCCAATCAGAGGTCACATAGGTTATTAGAGGTATTACTAACTTAACATATACCCCCATGATAACTTTGTTTGATTCAATATCTACACTCTCATTTTTTCAACTTCATCATTATGTGATTTGGGATTGGAAATAGAGAGGCTTATCATTCCCCTAGGGATGTATATTGTATTTTGGAAATCATAACAACAAGCTTTATGTGTGATGGGGTGTTGAATGATGATGTGGAATCATCAATAATGTAGATATTTACTCAGGATAAAGGTAAATATTTAATATTTCATTATTTTATTGGATTGTTTTTTTATGTATAGTTATTGAATACTATTACAGGATAGTCTCTTTTTATTATGTATATAAAAAGTGTGTAGTTTTCTTCTATGAGTGGGGTTATTAGATGAGAAATATATTCATGGAGCCCATTCGTTCATTTATGGATGCATTTTCAGTGATGTTAGTGGGAAGTGGGATAATAGAGACTCCCATAGTTTTTGAAGAGTTTTTGGATGTTTCTCCTAAGGATATTGTAATGATATCCCATCGATTTGATAATGAGTTTAGGATAGAATTCCATCTGGGTATCTATGGTTTTAGTGGCTCATTGTCGGATAAAATATTTTATATTATGGGAGTTAAGGATTTAGATAGATAATTTGATACATAAGGGTTTCATCTGGACTAATGTATCATTGTGGGGTTCCCCAGTGTCAGTCTCTTAGAAGTTGAATGGTATTCTAAGCCTATGTATAGTCTACCAAATGCTACATTATGTGATGATCAATAATTTCTACCATTATCCTGGGATTGATGATCTTTTGGAACAGTTGAGAAGATCTCTCTATTTTCCAAGATCATTTGGTGTTCTAGATATCTTAACGTGAGCGTAAATGAAGAAGATAACATTAATACTTTCTTTTGGTTCTGATAAGGACACTATGAGGTTTTTGTTATGTCATTTGATGTCATGAATGATTCAAATATTTTAATGGGACTAATTAAATCCATATTTCATGACATCTTATAATAGTTTGATGCCCTATTCATTGATGGTATTCATATATACTGGATGTTATATGAAGAGAAGTCCATGCATAATTGGATCATGTTGTCAATTCTCTGACACCACCAACTCAACGAGAAAAATTTCATGTTCATGTTCTAGATGTGGGTGGTGCATTTCCTTAGGTGTGTGGTGTCTTAATAGTGAGTAGTAGTGGATTTGAAAAATGATGAGGATTATGTTTCTTGGAATTCACCCAATAATGTAGAAGAAGTTAATAATTTTATTAGTCTTGTGAACTATTATAAAAGGATTCTGTATGACTTATCCTTGATTGAAGCCCCATTGATATATTTAACCAAAAAATACCAATGTCTTATTTTTATTAATCATTTTAACTACATAAATTGGTATCCATATAATTCCACAATTTATTGGTTTCTTGATAAAATGGTGACGATTGAGTTTTTCATTGATTCTTGTCATTTAGGTAGGGGTTGGCCTTGATATAAAAGTGGTAAGTGATCTCTTAAGTGTCCATAAATTTATTACAAAAAAATTATAACCACAAAACCCAATATTTAGAATTAGTATCAATGATATTTTCCACAAATATGTAGAGACATTACTTTATTGAATAATGCTTTGCGGTCTTTTTTTCTAATAAAATTGTAAGGTGTGTTATCTCCCAATGTGAATGGAATCGCCAACAATAGAGGTGGATCAAATTTCTCAATGATTATAATTTTGAGATTTATTACCCTCCAAGGAATTTAAATGTGAATATTTATTTACTAAGTCAAAATTACCAAGGTGATGTGGTTCAGGAGTCCTAAGAAGTTTGTAGAGAGATGAGGATCTTATAGTGATTCATCTTGATGCAAAGAAAAATGGTATTAGGGGTTGTAATTATTAGTTTCATATTTAATGTTTTAGGTAGAGTAGTGTTAATTTTGGGACTCAGAGGGAGTGGTGATTCATAACCATTAATACCATATTGATTCATTATAGTTATGGATAAAGGATGGCCATAACCATATATTGTTCCATGGGAGGCTATTGTTTTCCTTTGGAAATGCATGATTTAGTTCTCCATGAGTTTCAATCCTCAACATTATCATTGCCCCTATGAATATGAAAAATGTAATTTGCTTTGAAGAAAACATTTTGGGGTCCTGGAATGAAGTAACTAGAGGATGTGTTCATGGATCAATATCTTATTTTCTATCTAGTGAAGTTAGAACATCATGTTCATAGTTGTTTTTTCAATATCCATTGGAAATAATTGAGTGGAAGGGTAATGAAATCTATATGGAATTCATTATAATATTACCCTTGTATTTGGGTGTATATGATGGTATCTAGGTAATCATGGATTAAATGATGATGTTCGATCACTACATAGAAATAAAGGAATCGACCATCATGGACATTTTGATGAAGATGTATGTGGATGATGTTGTGTGGATATATGGACTTCGGAGTACCATTATCTCAGACATGTAATCTAATTTTAATATAAGAGTATAGTGTGTTTTTCAGTATGTATTTGTCTCCCAGTTCAACCTTAACACTTCTTTTCATACTTAAACAGAAATTAAGATAGAGTGGTCTTTCAAGATACTGAAGGATACATTGTGGTCCAGTGCTTTGGATTTTAAAACGTTGTTGCTAAATATCATTACGTTGTTTCATTTCACCAATAAAAATAAATACCAATAGTCCATTATCAAGAATATATTTTTGTAAATGTACGAGTGTCCATTTTGTTCACCACTGCATTTCACAAAATATGGAGGGTCAACTTTTTCTGATCCAAATTTGGTGAATAGTATGACCAAGAATGTCCAAATGGTTCGTGATAGGATGAAGGTGGTGTAATAATGTCATAATTATCATGATTATTTTGGGATTCCCTTAGATTTTCAGGTTAGATACCATATATTTTTGAAGGATTACCCTAATATATTGTTTTGGAGGTTTTTGGGGAAGAAAGTGTCTGAGTTGGTGTCCTAAGGATATCTATTTTTTGATTACATGTATATTATACGTAATGAAAATTAATAGAACAATTGATTATATATGTTTCAATTTTCCATAAGACACTAATTTAATAATATAATATTATATATTTCTCATTGATAAGGTCATATTGGTTCCCCTCTATGATAAGAACCTTGAAGTGAAATTATGATATTCTTAAATATAGTTTTATGGTTAGATAAAATTTTGTGATATGACACATGGAACATGACTGTTTGGTGAGAGTACTCATGAGTAGATGAGAATTATTCTCATAAATTTCTCTCTTGGTACCCTTTAAGATGATATATTATATGACCAGACCCTCTAGTATGAATTCCACGTGCTTTCATTTCATTATATGTTACTCACTGTAAATGTTTGAAATTTCCCTTAGACTTTATGATTATTGTTAATACAAGTTATAAACCACACACTTATATATATTTTTTAAACCACAGAGATAAAAATTTACGGATAAGTTAGATATTGGGTGGGTCATGAGTGATGTGCTACCAATGAATAATTTTAGGATGATTTTCCCTTACATATTTATAGACGTTGATATCCTATCCCTTTGAAAAGAATAAAACCATCCCATTAAATTCATTTTCCCTGGTTTTATGATATATTTATTTCATACCTCCGAAGAGGTAATATTAACCATATTGGCTGGTGACTAATATATGGAAATATCTTTACAAGATACTGCAAAAAATGGATTATATTACAGAGTGAGAGTTTATATGTGGTTGTAAATATTTTGACATTATGTTCCTTCTCTTGGGTTCTTTGATACAGTACATGACAGTAATCTTAGACTATAGGAAGGCTACCTAATTTTGATGAGAAATAATCATAGAGGGTCATACATTAATTATCATTTTTTATCTTTATTAAATTATATTTTAATTTAATTAATATAATAAATATTATAATCAAGACCTAAGAATAGTTTTATTCATTTTTATCGATCTCAAATATTTTTTATTAATGAATAAAATATTTAATTAAATATTTTTTGGGTATTCAATAAATATTGATAAGTTATAATAGACCTACACCTAGTTATAGATATTATTTAATTATTAATTAATATAATTTTTTTGTTTATTCTAGTGCACTCTCCATAGAATAATAATAATAATAATAATATTTTTGGCATATGGTCTATTAAGGGTAATTATATTATTTAATGACTGGTATGAATTTAAAAATTATTTTTTTAACCTATTACCTAGCTCTATATAATGATGGTTATGTATATTGTATAGGGTTAGTTGAAAAATGGAGAATTGTTGCACATAACATATTTATCTATTGAATACCATCTTATATCCACTCTAAAGGACAATAAAAAAAAGAGATATTCCTTCACGATCGAAGGATGAGAGATCAACATGAACAATGTAAGATAATTGATTCACCTATCTAGCACATGAACAAAAATTTCCATTGCATGGATACCAAAAATGTATGTGTGTATCACTAATAGGGGGATTCTACAATTTAATCCTTGTAACACAATTAAGGTAGTCCAGAAATGTTTTTTCTGATGATCAATATCTATATCAAAGAAAGAACATAAGACAAGCTAAATTGTTCTTCTAGAATGGATTGAATTAATTATAAATATAATGTGAAAGAACATCCCTATAGATCCTAGGATTTGTTACATCAATAATCGATTAATGTTTTTTTCATCATAGAATTCATTTAATTAGAAATATTGTGAATGATCCATTAGATAAGTAAATGTTTTTTGATTTATCACCCTACCTGCTGATTATTCTGCACCCAAAACATACATGTTGTATCAGAGTAGTAAAATTTCAAAATTATAATTATTTATTTTATTGTGTATTGTTCTTAATTTAATTTTGTTTTCATTAATTTCATGTTTTTATTCTTTCATGATCTATTATCTAGATCAATTCTTCCTCTTTGTTATTTCTCAAAAATATTGTTAATATTTTTAATGATTAACAAATTTTACTTATAATGTTCCCATATGGAAGTGATAAGGATCATATATAGATAACATACGACAAGATATCATGTACTCCCATGTTACAAGCCTTGTAGCCTTTTTCATTTCACAGGGATGCCCATTTGGATTTCAGGTCATTATGTAATGGGTACACGCTGCATGAAATAAATTCACCACATGTAGACTAGAAAGGGTGGAATGTAGAATTTATGGATTAAAAACACGTAGTTTGGCTACAAATTGTGCTGTCTAAATATTTTCAAGAAAGAAAAAATGAAGTCAAACTATTTCATGTAAGTAATAGACCGCATGTATTTAATACATGATGCGTGTAGCCTGAAACCCATGTAACTATATTTATATGTTTTATACTTCATAAATATTTTCATTAAGTACCCTTATATTCCCTTGGTGGGTAATGTAGATATTAAGTAAAGATAATTAAACACTGTGTAGATGGATTTCACATTCCGTGTACTTAACCTTTTTAAGTGGAAATGTTAATTTTAATTAATTTCTCTATCATCCTTATCAAATTGTGTTACATGGGTCCTTAAGTTGATAATTCACATTGGTCATTAGGTTTTATATTATATTATACTTTTAATTAATTCATCCTAATATTCGTTACTATATATCATGTATAGTTATAGTATATTAAAGACTAAACACGTTATATTATATAACCGACATAATTTTCATGAGCTTCATGCGTCAAGAAGTTGAAAATACATGCTGTCAAATTGTAAAAAATTAAATGAAAAAAATATTTCATATGAGTACATTATATACAACTAAACTATACCGACTAGTTTATATGGGTAATCGATGGGTTTATTTCCTGTTTATTGTTTTCAATTTTTATTATTGAGTTTTAAAAAACATTATTTTATTGAAAATCATAGTGGATGGGAATTTGAGAATACAGTGATGAAATAAAATAAAACAAATTAATTGTGTTTGGTGATAATTAATATGATCATTCGCTTCATGTTTTATCTTATTAAAATAAGGAGTTGATATGAATAGTAACTAACTATTTTAAATGTGTAACAATTTCATTTGTATGACCAATCATGATCCTGACTAGACCACAGTATGAGTTGGCTTTGTATGTATAATTAATTACAAGGGGTTTAAATTATTCAATATTAAATTCAATTTATGAAATGTGTATTATCTCTCCCTACATTATTATGTATTAATTGTATATCCAACATTTCATTTTTAATTCCCCTTTAGCCAATACATCGGTTCCCCTCACCTTTATGTGAGTTATAAATTCTTGTAATTAATGGTGTTTCCTAAGGCATGCACATGTTTTTCAAGCTAAAACCATAATGATTCCAACCTACATAATACATATATAAATATGTGTACTATTATAACTTTTTCCAGGATAAGAAATATGAGGTATTCATCTTTTTTATAGATAGATTTATTGTATTCTCAATAAATCACGCATTAGATAACATCACGATTGGGTCATTTATTTATTTATTTATATGCATTATTTATTTTATGGATTCAAGACTGTTATCACATAAAAAATGAATTAATTTCCAAAAAGGGAATTTAAATAAATTGATTATGTGTAAACATCACATCTAACACCATTAATTATTTAATTAAATCCAAATTCATATTATAAACACTTATAAGTATAAAACAATATAAATTTATTCATAATATAAAAAAAATCTATCAACTCAATATTATATAAATAATACTTCCATCGTCTGAATTAAGATGAACCCCTAGTTTAAGTGGTTATTTGGCCTCCACCAGGGCGAATTTAATTATCAATAAGTATTAGTAATCATAGTGGGTAAAAATAACTAGATCTATATTGGGTTTAATGGTATTTGTCTATCTAATACTTATTTAGAGGTAAGTGTTAAAGAAATATGAGTCAGGATTTATAGATTGGGGAGTTTTATCAACATATCAAGGAGTTGTTTGCCCATAGTTGGTATCGAAGCCTACCTAAATACGTTTTAATACATTTAATGGAAGCAGTTTTAATTATAAGAAAATATGGATCTCTAACACTATAATTTCAATGAAACAAGGAATTTCCAGTTCGATTATGAGGGATATTTGGACTTGATAAAAAATTGGGAGATTTAATAAACTTAATTTCATTATTTCTCATATAATTTGTAATCAATCAATGTACTAATAATGTAATCTTTTATATTTTTAGAAAAAATTTCATTTTTTTCATTGATGCTACCCCAATAATATACATTTGAGAAATACCATATCCTCTATAGAAGTAACCTCCATGAGGGGTTCAAACACCATTATTTTGTGTTGTTTCATGTATGAAAATCATATGGATTACAATTATCAATGCTCGGTCCACCTACCAAGGAGGCGAGCGATTAAGAATCCATTATAAATGAAAACCCTATGAATGCCACAATTGAATTTAAATGATTTATGACTACATTTATGTCAAGTTAAATTATAAAATCTCATTAATACATAGATTCTTATGGAATAATCGAGAATATATATGATCTATATCAAGACAAGTATAGACAGGAATGGTTTGTGATCTCAATGGATATTTTCCACAAATGTTTGGAAAAGGATTTCCCGGTGGGATTAAATTTTCAAGGTCATTATATAAATTGTGTTCCATGAGGTTATAGGTTTTACACTTACTAATGAACTATACAATGATCTCATTCATACATTAATCCCTCATAGATTCTCTAGTTGGTTTTTTAATTTTAATTTTACCAACATTGATAAGTGTCTCCCAGATCTGTTTACTCTTCTTCACCAAGTAGATTGGGATAAAATCCTTGAGAATCCTTCTATCTAAAAAATGACATAATTGAATATCGATGTGAAGAGCCCAAAGGCCACATATTTTTCGCAATACCCTTCCATGAAGAGGAAGATCTAGTATAAATTAGTGAAATGGTATTCTATTTGTTTCATATGTGGAAAGATGTTCCATTGGAAGAAAAACTTCACCCATCCTAACAAGATAAGTAATGATTCCGGTCTGTTTTTTATAGATTGGAATTTACCTGTTTATGTATGTTGGATATTATATATAGGATATGATTCTCACATATGTATTCAAATATTAAACCCAAATAGATTCCAAAAAAATGAATAAGGGGAGGTAGATCTATGAGTATCCAATTAAGTTATGCATGTATTTTGTGATATCAGTGAATACAACATCAGGTTTCCTACTGAAAAGATCGTGGTTTCAAAAACATTTTATTATATTTATTCCATTTCCAAAAATATTTTCTCTATATCCAAACTGAATATAAATATATTTATTTTCAAATTTGGGAATAAATTTTGTTTATTTTACAAGGATATAATTTATTTTGGTAATCCAAATTTAAATAATAGTCAATAGGTTTTAGATTATGTAAACAAAGTAATTGAAATTGATAATGAAATTACATCATATAACTCATTCCATAACCCACATTAAAATAATCAGCTAGTTCAAGTAAATTAATAGTTTGAATAAATTAATGAGAGATGGATATTTAGATTATTTTTAAATAAAACCATTTAGTGTATGTTACAATGTATACAAGGAAAAAAATGAAAAAAATACTCATTTATTGAAAGAGTTGAAAGGGCTAAAGAGATTATGGAATTAGTTCTTACTTATGTTTGTGGACCATTTTCTTTTGATGAAATGGGTGGGTACTCTAACTTGATATCTTTTAATAAATATTATTTTATATATGGATATGTTTACCTAATGAGATATACATTTTATTATTAAGCTAAATTTAGTGATTATAAGAATGGACTTGAGAACCATATTTGTAAGATGATTAATAATGTCTGTTAAAACTATAGTGGATAATATTGTAATCAATACATCATGGATTATTTATATATATTTATGATTTTATAAAAACACCCTTCAACTTATTGACCTCAATGAATGGGGTATGTGAAAGGTGGAGATGAACCTTGTTGTACATGGTGTGATCACTAATGAATCATGTTTTTCTTTCATTATCCTTTGGGAGATACATGTCACATAATAAAAAAATTTCCAAGTGAAGAGGAATATGGTGCTTCATACTAATTATTGAGTGGAATTAATCCCATAATTTCATACTTACATGTGTGGGGATGTGAATCATTTTTTAATGAATCTTGAGGAAACAAACTTTCACCCCTAGGAACAAGGTGTATATTTGTATGATATTCCAAGGAAACAAAAGGATACTACATATAAATTCCTTTAGAAATTTTTTAAGGTTTTTAAGAATCCCATATTATATGAGAAGGATCATATCTCTCAAATAGATAGTGGGATAGAGATAAACATAGATGAAGTATAGGATCAATATACACAAGAGTTGGAGTAGGAACCAATTCCACAAAGGCATGTGGAAGAAGATGTTTTGGAGACACAAATACTAGGGTAGAGTGAATGAGAGGTTAAAGAACCAGAATAATATATCATTCTAGTAAATGAGGATGTTTATTTATTATTTTTTGATAATTATGATCATATTTTTTCTAATTATGTAGTAAATGGAATAGAAATTTCCAAGTTGAAATAATCCATGAGCTTTAAAATGGATTACACGTAACAAAACCAAGTTTGTACTTTTGTAGATTCTCCAGTTGATGTAAATGTTATAGGTTAAAATGGGTATTAAATATGAAATTGAACATGAATGTAAAATTTAGTACCAATAAAGCATGATTCTGTGTGATTGGTTTTAAATAGTTTCAAGGCATTGACTATAGAAAACCCTTTTCACAATTTGTAATGCTGAAATCCACATAAATTATAATTTTTATTATAAATTATCTTGACTATGAAATTTGGAAAATGGATTTCAAACAATACTTCCTTAATAGAAACATTTTGGGAGATGTCTATATGAAACAACCCAATGTGTTTGTGACTCCAATGGATAACAACTCGGTATGCAAGTTGGAAAATTCCATTTATATATTAAAGAAATAATTCATGTCTTGGAAAATTTGTTTTGATGATGTTGTAACATAATTTGGATTCATATAGAGCGAATGTGATCCTTTTGTATTTAAATGATTTTGTGGGAGTGAAATAATTTTCTAAATAGTATATATCGACGACATATTACTTATTAAAAATCTAATACCAGTATTACGGTCTGATAATGAATGGTTGAATAAATTATTCCCCATTAAGGACTTAGGCGATCCAACATATATTTTTGGGATAAAGATCCATCATGATATATCCAAGAGACTGTTCATCCTAAGTCAAGGAAATTATATTGATAATATACGAAAGTTGTTTATTATGGAACAATCTAAGAGGGGATTGTTTCCAATGTCACATGGAATTCATCCTTCAAAGTAAATGTGTCATCATACACATGGGAAAATAAATATAATGGAAAGGATTATATATGTGTCATTTAATGGGTATTTCATATATTATATACTATTTTTTAGGCCAGATTTTTCTTTCACATTGAGTGAATTAAGTAGATATCAACCTTATCTAGAAAACCTCCATTGTATGATAGTAAATAATATAAATGTCATTATTTTCAATTTTCATATTTTTTTTTGACAAAATATTAATTAATTGTAGGTTCATGTAGGAAATAGGGGTGTCCAATTATTCTATGGATCCCAAAGACTATGATTCTGGAAGAGGCGGCTAGACCACATGGTTAATTGAAAACATGCAGACAAGTCCCCAAAAATAGGGTAAATCATGTGTCATGTATCAAATATCCACAAAGGGGTGAATAGTTTTATCTCATCATGCGACCTAGGCCACAAACATGGTTGTTCACTGAAAACGTTTTTCCAAAGGAAAAATTCATGGTCATCACACACTTTGTATGACCATGCACCATGACCCTGTGAGTGGGGGGTATTATGGAAGATATGGGAACATGGATCACTCAAGGTGTGGCCACACAGATAGATAAACCCTGATACCTATTAAATTTTGATTAAGTGAATAGTTTCCCTTACAATTTAAAAAACATAAACTGCTCTTTTATTTCTTATTTCCAATGGAAAGTAACCTATATTTTCTCTTATTTGAATATCTCCAAAATCTAGAGATATTATTTGGAGTTTTTTATTCATCTTAACATGTAATATATATCCATTCACCACATTGTATATCCACTGGTATGTTCCCTCCTTATCATGCTTATTTCCATTTGTATTTTTATCGATGATGCTATTTTGGTGATAACTCTTATTCCATTTTTTAATGATTTTGTCTAGTCTTCCATTTTTACATGATCTATAGAACATTATGGTTTGATATTATATGAATCATATAATAAAGGCCTATGGTAGGTGTTATATACATTTCCATCAATGTTTGGTTGCTTCTACCATGTTTCCATAATTCCAAACTTTAGACCATTCTAGAATTTCTCTTTAAAATAATTAACCCATAAAAAATGAGGAATTAATTTTTAATGCATTCCATGATACACGAATACTTGGTTAGTGATTGTAGACCACAAAATGAACCACCATTATGGTGCTTTCAATCCTTTGTTCATGATTATGTCACATATGGGGTTATTTTTTATTGATTTTCATTCTAAGAGTCGATATTTGTAATTTTGTGCATATTGAAGGGTGTAAGAACACTAAATAACCAAGTGATTTGTAAATAAAAGGTATAAAAATAAAAATAAATTGTATTTTTAATAATTATTAAGGAATTAATTAAATTATTAATGAAATGTTTTATAAATTGGTGACTGTATTGGTTATGATTTTAATGGAGGGTTAAATGTATGTCACTAAAGACCTATTATGAAGCCATCGACATTTTATCTTTTTTGAAGTGATGACATATTGGGATTCCAAGTAAATTTCTATTGATTGGATCCCATCACCTATTAGGATTCCTTGAAAATTTATACTCCTTGGATCTGATGACCTACTAGGATTCCTTGATAATTATAATCATTGGATTTGATGACCCATTAGGATGGCATTGATATTTCTAGTCTGTTGATATGATTACCTACAATGATGGCTTATATATTTCTATCATTTTGATCTAATGACCTATTAGGATGCCTCATATATTTATACTCCATATTTCAAACACTATAATATGGCTAGTAAATTTTTACTCCTTGGATACTAACCTATGTAGATATGATAATTGACGACATAGAGCATGTCGTTTATGATTCTTACCATGAATTACAGTAATCTCTTATTATATAGTTTATTTATCAAATTGATCCTTAATAAATTAGAGATTATTAACCCTTAATTTATTAAATTTACCCCTATTATATCTTTACACTAGTTCATATTATCTATATACACTAGATATGATATAGACACTGTTGGTGTTAGCCTACTGATTATTATCTCACACCCTATTTAGGGTGTTGTATAGTACCCAAACAGAATTCATGGATGTAGGTAGGTATAGAGGAAAATTCACTCTTGAGGATGCTTGATTGTTTGATTCACATGAACATAGGTTCATAGGAATGTCTTATGTCTCTTCATGCTATCTAGAGATGGTTTCTTTTTGTCCTTTTTGTAATTTTGATATATGTATTATACTAGATGTCTATTTCTATGAATCTATTAGCTTTTATATATCTCCATGGCATGCACAATATTTTATAAATGATTCATCCCTTGTGTTTTATTATTGTTGTTGTTGTCTATATGATTTATCTTCTACAATTTTTTGATACCATGATTCCTACTTGTATTCACTCATGATACTGTTGATTTACTTTAATAACAAGGATATGGTATCCCTACTATACAATCGTAGAACCCCCTTCTTGTCAGAAACCTCTGACATATGTACAGATACGATTTAGGACAAGTGACCCACTTTATTGGGGAGTAGTTTAGTGGCTCCTAGGTCGGGTTATTACAAAGTGGTATCAGAGGACGTTCTTTTCTTTTGTCATGCTATATGGTATTGGTAGAAATGAGACTATGAAATAGTCGGGATTTTCAATGAGTTTTTTCAGGGATTAGGTAACCCACATATAAGGAAAAGTTAAATTGAATGGGATAAGATATGATATTTGGGTTTATTCTTATTGCAGTTGATTTGATTCCACCATTGGGTGATGAATATGATATGTGAAGTTATTATAATGTTGATGTTGGATTATATTTTTTCCTTTTCCAAATATAGAAATGATGCAATTATCATGCACCATTCTAGAAAAGTACGGAATTATTATTTAATACATTATTCCATGTCATATAAGATACATTACAGGACTTTATCATATCTATTACATGTTCTTGAGTGATATATCTATTATTGAACTAATAATTTTTCAGGGTACTGAGAAACATAACTGGTCTCTTATTGTTACTCCATTAACCTAACACTATTTTCATGCATAGATTGATGTAGAAACCTTGACCATTCCATTTTCTGATGTTAAATCATAGACCATTGGTTACATGGGATGGATGTTTTTTAGGGATTAGAATAATGGATTGCCTAAATCATTTTATAATGTGTATGGTACTTTATATATTAGAAATGATATTCTATTAAATTCAAAGATTTATAAATATATAAAATGTAATAAATATCAACTGAATTGATTTTAACTTCTAAAATAATTTTTTTCGATAAATAGAGGTTCTAATTGAAACTTAAAGGGCGTTTATATATAAATTTCAGTTTAAAATCTAAATACCAGAACCATAGACTTATTATAGAGAACATGACCTATACCAAACCTTTGTACGGGGTATTCGGTATTATATCTTACATTCATATGACTAGTTCATTACCCAGACATAAATTTTGGAGAATGAAAAAGGGTATTACTATTATATAATAAGGCTTGTACCTATCATATTTTTATATCTACACTTTTACCTATTATAAATTTTTAATAATCTGTGTTCTTGGAATTTTATAGATATTTCACAATGAGGACCTCTAGTTGTTCCCTAATAGGGTAGTGTTGACCATGTTCCCAAGGTGGTGGCCCTGATCCCACCAATAGAACCTCCATTAGTGCCACTTGTATTACATCCTATTAATCCGGATATAGGTGATGATTCCTAAATTTTCGAGGGTTTCACATTCTTTATATATATAATTTAGCGATCCCTACACCTTCATAGGCTATGGAATACATGAAGCATGAGTATCAAAAATAGTACCCACCCATGTTTTTGGTAGATGTGGGATAACATCCTATTGATTCATGTATAGATTCCATTCTATAAAATTTTGAGAATATAGAGACATATTTTGAGATGTGATTGAGGATATATTCATATATTTATCGAGTATATTTAAATATAAAGTGGCATGTTATTACTCGAGGATATTTTCATCAGGATATGGAGTGGAGGGGTTTTAGATGGCCATTATGATTTTTTTTATACCAAGGTAAAATACAGATTACTATTTTATACACTTGGAGTACGGAACATTGTTTTTATGGGATATTATACACCTATAATGTAGCTCCATTTTTTTCATCGATTCTGCTTGGTCATGAGTTATTTGAAGTTAGAAAATTTGATGATGGTCTTAGGTAATAAATATGATCACTGGTGAATTTATTTTGTCTTGAAACCATAATTAAAATGGTATACCAAGTGATGATTACTGAGTCTAACTAGAGGGGTGATATGGGAACATATCATGGTAGTTTATATTCCAATATAGTGTCGCAAGATTAGTTGGAAGAAAGAAATGTTTTGATACCTCTCGTGAGGGTAATAATAGTAAGAGAATCATTGCGGTTGGATTTGTTTTTTTTTCTCTAGTGTGGGAGGTAGGGATACATAAGAAGATATTGCGATAGAAACCCAATTGAGTTCTAAGCGTATGGCTAGATGGGCCATCTATAGTGGTGTTGTAGGAAATTCCCTTCATTAGCCAGTGAGATAGGGTCTTCACTGACTCCTAGTTCCTGAGCTGGGATAGCTACTTCCTCTCATGTGGGGAGATAGAGTATTGTTGGTCAATCAGGCTAAGGTGGTGGTCGTGGCCGAGGAATCTAGAGCATAGATTTATAACGACAATAGATCTCACCTATTTAGGGTAGAATAGATATATCTTAAGGCCGCATATCAAGACAGAAATATGTAGTGAAACTAATACCCGGGTAGTAGAATGTCAGGCCTTCTACAGTGCGATGTACTATTCTGGTAGCCTCTACATTAGTATCTTCTATTTTTGATATTAGTGATTCTCATTCCTTCTAATATATTACTTTTGAGAAGATCATTAGGCTTGATTTTCATTTTTAATATTTCATGATGACACTCGATACTGAATTAGGGATTTTATCGGAGAGTGTATGCCAATGTAGGGAGTTCCCCTTGAGGTAGGTTGGAATAACCTTCTATGGGAAATCATTGTCTTCAAGATGATTGTGTTTGATATCATTCATGGGATATACAATTTGTCTCCCTATCATTCTTATGTTGACTTATATCACAAAATAAATTATTTCAAATAACTAGAGGGTGGGGTGATAGCCAAAATTGTTCATTTATATTTATATGATTAGGGAAAACATCATGCATATTTTCCTCTAGTTTTATATAGTCCCAGGAACACTTACCCATATGATTTTTAGGACAACCTCTTGAGATGGATGTACATTTTTTCATGAATCTATTACCACACTACTATAAAATAATTATTTAATAGTGTTGTATTTGACCAGTGATCACAAAAATTGATGATAAAGGCTACCTTTTTAACAATGCTAATAAAAGGTACCCTTTTAGTGCTTTTTAGTGCGGATAAGGGGTACCCTTTATCAATTCTTTTTTAGTGCTGATAAAGGGTACCCTTTATCAGTGCTTATATTTAGTGGTGATAAATGGTAAGTTTATCTATATTTATTTTTAGCACTGATAAAGGATTCCTTTTATGAATACTTTATTTTTAGCACTGATAAAGGTCTGAAAAAATTAAATAATTAAATAAATTAAAAATAAAAACGAGTTCATAAATTATATTAAATATTTTCTTGGTTAAAGAATTATTGATAACAAAGAATAAACTAACTATACTATGTATAAATTATGAATACTAACATATAGTATATATTAATTATATAGATATATGTAAAATAAAAATTAAACAAATAAAAAATATAAATAAGTTACTTTTGAAAAAAATAAACATTTCATTCATTAAATATTTATTGATAATGTTAATAAAGAGTAAATATTAAATATATGTATATTTATATGAATGTATATAAATATGATTTATATAATACAAAATATTTTTTTCATAACATTAAATAGTAATATATTTAGTGAAAAATAGTTAATAGTTAAAAATTAGTATGAATTATAAACACTAACTAATTGCATCGAATAATGGGCATCATTCAATGTCGTTTTATTTTTTAATTTAACATAGATCAAACATGTGTTATATTTATTTAAAATACATATATGTAAATAATACATTTTTATAAAAGCACAAATATAAATAATTATGCATTTAATGAAATCTTATATATAAACACATACACTTAATATTTATGAAATTCATTCAAATTTTAGTATTCATTTTAAAATTGTAGTATAACATGAAACATTTAATATATTATTTTATTAATCATAAAATTATATATATTGTTAATATTATTAATGTCATGTAATATTTTCCATTTATAATATGTTTTATTTTTTAGTTTTTTGTTTTTTGGAATTTAAACAATTTTTATTATTTATTATATATATATATATTTATTTATAGTACTTTATTACTTTCAATATATATTCATCTTTATTTGAATATATATCTATATTTTTTAATATATTTTTATTAATTAAACTTATAAATTTTTTGAATATTGTTAAAGTATATTAATTTTTAATTATTGAATTTTATATTTAATATGCATGAAATTAAGATTAAAAATTTATTAATAATGTTAAAAATATTTCTGTAAAAATATTTATAAATAAAAATATTTATAAATGTATATTTACTATATTTATACATTTATGATTATAATTAAATAATTACTATTTAA
This sequence comes from Viscum album, assembly GCA_963277665.1. Lineage (NCBI taxonomy): Eukaryota > Viridiplantae > Streptophyta > Magnoliopsida > Santalales > Viscaceae > Viscum > Viscum album. The sequence goes on along the minus strand of OY728134.1, from coordinate 1,512,419,821 downwards.
AAAAAATCTATTGTAGAATTATAAAAAAATAATTATATATATTTAAATAATTATAAAATTATAATAAATTTAATTAAATAATTAATATATTTATACATATTTAGTAAATATATAATAAATATATATATATATATATATTTATTATATACATAATTATATAAATATATATAATCGTATAAATATTTTTTTAATTATTATTATAATTATAAATAAATAACTATGTTTTTAAATAGTTATAAAATTATTAAAATATATTTGAAAAATAATATATTTACTATATATATATATATTTCAAAAATGAGGGGAGGGGATTAAATATAATAAAATCCAACAAAACCAATAGTAATGTACTGGGCGAGACTTGAACCTAAGGCCTCTCTAAGACCCCGGAGAGGCTACTACCATTTGAGTTGCACCCTCTTAGAGATTATATATATATATATATATATAAATATATATATTTAATTTTATAAATATATTTTCAATATTTTGAATTTATAATTATAATTATATATCCGTTATCTACACTTCAGTAATAAGAATTGATTTTAAATTGATATTATGGTCTACCCTAGTATTCACTCATGATACCACTGTTTTACTGTGATAATGAGGGTATAGTCTCCCCATCATACCATTATAGACCCTTGTTTCTAGTTGGAAGCTCTAGCGTTCAGGGATACACACCTGAGGACATGTGACCCACTAGATTGGGGCACTATTTAGTATCTCTTAAGTCGGGACATTACATTGACTAAAGCCATAACATATTAGAAAAATGATTATCAATTGAGGTATAACAGGGCAGAATTAAAATGTAGTTCTCAATAGTCAATGTGGGATTTTTTGGAGTTTTTTTTCCTAAGAAATACTATTTTACTTTGATTACATGTAAATTTTATGCATTTAATATTAATAAAAAAAATTATTACAAAATTTTCCTTATTTAGAATGACTCTAATGAAATAATCTCCTATAATATATGGAGAATTTAAATTTTCATAGGAATTACATACAATGATGAAAACCTTGAAGGGAAATGATTATAATATTTAATATAGTTCTATGGTCAGATAATGGTCTATGATGGGACACATAGAATATGGATGTTATGTGTGAGTAATAATAAGTGTATGAGGCTTATTCTCATGTAGTTAAGACTTGGTAATCACTATTATGTTATATTATGGGAACAAACCCATCATTAAAAATTCTATATATTTGGGTGTCATCAGATATAACTATCAAAAGTGTGTGTAATGGTTCTTAGTATTTATGATTATTATAATTACATGTTATAACTCACACACATAGATGTATTACATAAACTATGAAGACAAAAGTTCACAATGAATTTGGATAATATGGGTGCCTCACAAGTAATGTGTTATTAAAGAATAAGTAAAATGATTATTTTCCCTTTCATCTTTATGAATGTTGATATCTCGACTATTTGATTAGAATAGAACCATCCCATTAAATTCCATTTCCATGGTGTAACACCACATTTATTTTAGATAGTGGATGAAAGACATATAGAGAATATAGGTTGGTGAAATAGATGTGAAACATCCATGATGATATATTTTGACCAAGTGATTATATTAAAGAGTGGTCATTCATATGTTATTATCGAAGTTGCGATGTTATGTTCTTTCTTTAGGATTCCATTACCCGTTGCTAGAAAGTAATAATGGGAATTAGGAAATCCCACCTAATGTCTATGACAAGAAATCATAGAGGCTTACACACTATGTGTTTCCAATGATCTCAATTAAATTCTACTTGAATTTATTAATAGAATATATATAATTCTCAATCCCAATGATAATTTTATTCAAATTTATCAATAAATTTTTTTTTGTTAATTAATAATATATTTAATTAAATATTTATTTATATGTTTAATTAATGTTGAGGAGTTTAATGGACGAAGACCGCTTCGGTGAAAGAGTTTAATTTATAAGACAGAAAAATAATAATTTTCTTTTGTGAAATTCATTGAATACTTTATAAAAGAATAGAAATATTATTTTTTTATATTATGTTTAATAAATTTTATAATATTACTTAAGGACTAATAATAAATTAACTAATTTTTTTAATCTATTCTATAGCTCAATAAATAGATTGTTATGTATATTTTATATGGTTTATTGATAAATTAAAAATCATTGCACATAATGTAATTCTCTTTAAAATTACATCTTATATGTCATTCTCTAGAATGACACACATAAGGTAGATTCCCTCAATAATGAAGGATGAGAAATAAACACAAACGAAAGAAGCAAATTGACTATCCATAATAGTACCCTAAAATAACATGGAATTTCTTAAAGGTCAAAGGATCATGTGTGGATAAACCTTAGAGGGATTCTACACATGGATCCTTGAAGTGATATAAATGTAATCTCAAAAATGTTTTTGGATGATCAACATATAAATCAGATAATGAACCTAAGACAAGGTAACATAATCATCCATATCTAAATGAATTAATTAAAATTTTAATTTGAGAAATAGGTACTATAGGTTCTATATTCCCTTGAATAAATAATCAATTGAAATATATCATTTGTTATGGAATTCGCATAATTGAAAATATTGAGAGTTCGCTATCCTATAGAAATTTATTTATTTGATCTACCACCATGTCTGTCAGTTTCACTACACCTAGAAGCTACATTAAATTTTCACCCCAATGTTTTAGAAAATTTTAAGGTACAAAATCATATATGTGAGGTGGATTATCTCATAGAACTTTGATGATATATGTATTGGATATATTACAGATTCTATGTATCTATTTTTTTGTATATTTAGGATGACTCCAAAATCATTTAATGGGGAGAATTATATTTCAATGATGATGATACATTCATAGAGAATCCAATAGATATATAGGATTAAGAGGATCAAGTGGTTTGTAGTCAAACCATTCCTTTGGTTTGTGTGCTATTGAGTCATGGTTTCTTATAAAAGAGTACTTGGTAACATTAGGTGGAAATTTTTCAATTTCATCTAATGTTTTTTTGAGTTTTTATTTGTTTTTTTCATGATGATATAATACCTTATTATTTATGAATTAATATATAATGGATTTGATATATGATGAAATGTGTATGGATTCAATAATATGAAAATGGAGAAACCCATTCATAATCTATATGTTTCATCATAATCAAAATTTTTAAAATCATTTTGAATTTGTCATTACTACCAAAATGGTACAATATTCGGAAATAGATGGTGGGTTCCCTTAATTTTATACCTTAAGTTATTTTTTGTAATGGTTGTGACATTTTCTAACTTGGATGGGCGTTCTTAGTTGATTATTTTGTTTGGTATGTAAATATATATTTAAGAGGTATATGATGGGATTATTTTTATTCACATTTCCGTCTCTCATATTTCTTTGTGAGATCTATATTTATTATTAATTAATAGAATTGATTGATAGGTATATGATATGATATAATCAATTCCTAAATACCCACCCCTTTTTTCTAGGACATTCTGTAATCGATATGAATTTATTTGTGTTTTATGGGAACAAGAAGTTTTCTAGTTTTCTAAAGGTTCACCAACCATAGTGTGTTATATGGTGTTGTCCATTATAGTCTTTGGTGCATAGAGGATAACCCTGGGGATTGTCTTGTTGTGTTTTTCAAACAATCTTAGTTATTTATTATACTATTATATGGTTACTATATGGGGATTCCACTCCCATGTGTATTGATTTGGATTGGGTGTGGATAAATATTACTATAAAATGATATTAGTATAGACATGGGGTGACATTACTATTTTCCTTGGTATTATTATATATAAGGATATAGTTCTTTATGGTATAAAACTGGTATATTCATATTATCATTATATTATTTCAATAATGGATCAAATTTATAAGGGATAATATTGGTAAAAAAATTCCTTCCTTTACCATTTAATTTGATGTTATTAAATTTAGGGAACAAAATTACTAAGGGATGGGTTCTCTATATTGGGGAAACTCATGTTTTTGATATTTTTATGGACACTCATGGTTCAGATTCTAATGTGTAAAATCATGGTTTAGAGTCTTATGAGGACACTCATAGTTTAGGGTCCAGTGAGGACACTCACAATTTAAATTTAGGTGGGGATAATCTATGTGATAAATCTCCATCTGTGGGTAATCAAGGGTTGGTATTTACCTGAGAGAATATTGGTGGTGGATAATATAAATAAAACAGGGAAAGGAAACCCCAGTCAAAACTTCATCGTGGAATCATTATTTGCAAGATATAAAATTTTTTTTTCGAAAGATCTCTAACTAATTTTATGTAAATCCCCTTATATCATAACCCCTATGTAAGGGACATTATTTATAGCACTGGTATCAATGTCCTAGCTATCCACTAGGTATTATGAGATGGATCTCCTGGATAATTATTCCAAAATCAATAGTCCTTAAGGTCCTCCCCATGATAATAAATTATACCACCCCAAAGGTCCCCTACGGTAAAATAACAATCATACGCCATAGTTTTACTCTCAAAGATTCCAAAAACAATGATCATAAAAATAATCCCCACGACGCTGAGAAACATTTCATTAAGGAACTATCATTACAGTGCCAAAATGAATACAAGGGTGTCAATGATGGATTATCTAATGACCCGAACTGTTATGAATAAAATTACCCTTTTTGATTTAATTAAATATATTATGGTTATAGAAAACACTTGCTTTTATTTTGTTTTATTATATCCATTTGAATTTTAATGAATTTTAAGTATCATTACTATTGATAATATATTTATTGAGTAGTGATCATAGGACTAGTATTAATATAGGGTTTTACCAACTCCATTTCACATAGACAAAGGAAGTGATGAACTCAACCAGTTTTATTCTACACTATAAATCCCATTTAATAGAGCTTATTAGAGATATAAAATTTCTATTATTTTCCCAAAACCATCCCCAAGATGATTTATAACAACATAGGCATGAGTGAAACCATTTACAGGAGGATTTCGTGCCTATCATGAAGAAGAACCAAACCTTGTTTGTTGAACAACCCCATGGAATCCCCACCACCAAGCACCATACTCATAGGGTGTATGGTGTTGTATTAAAGGGATATGAATCAATAACCTATAAATATGAATATGTACATTATTTTTCATAAAATGATGAATATATTTTCATCCTATTATTGTTAACTTATAAATTTTTTTTAAAGCAAAAATTGTTTTTTTATTATTATTCAATTTCAATTGATGAATTGAAGAACTAAATGATTTTTGAAAAAAATAATATTTTAATATAATATTTTTATTAAATAATATTTATCAAATATAAATGATCATATTATTATTATTATGTCAAATGTAATTTTTATTAGGGTTTGAAAACTATTATAGTAAAAAATCCATCATTTTCAATAAATGTCTATTTTTATTTGAAAATGAAAAATTCGAATATTTAGAAATTTATTGAGATAAAATAAATATAATTTTGTAAATATGTAAACAGAATTTATCCAATAGTGATTGTTTTTCATAATTTTCATAGACAGTCATATTTTTGGTAAAAATCAATTGTCGTATAAATATACTTTTCATTTTATGACATAAAAATGACATATAAATGATGAAATAAGTAATACAAATGGTATAAAAGATCAAATATATGTTCCAACTTTTAAAAAATGTGATATTATGTTTATTTTAATTATTTTCTAAAGACATTATGAATCTTTCAATTCTTATAATATATTTAATATATTAAAACTATTACATTAAGAGTGTGACTCACATCCATATCACCAAGGGTAATATTTTAATAAGTTAGACCGTGTAATTTTTAAATAATTTAAACATTACCATTTGGTAAAAACCATGGGATACAAAAAAAAGTGATTTTTTTGTTTAGGATATTTTATTACAGAGTACAAAACCTAAATAATAAGGAAATCCCCCTCCTTTCATATATAAACACACCCAACATCACACTTAACTTCACTAAAACTTCTTTTATCACTCCAAATCTCTAAAAAATACTCCTTAGACTCCTTAAAAGGAGCCACCAAGCTTTTAATATGCCCCTACCAAGCCTTTTTAGTCACACACTTAAGTAAGTGAACCTCATATTCCACCATCCTCTTTTGTCAAGAACACTTTTTATATTGCGACTTTTAATTTTATTTTGCTTATGATGGAATATGATATTACCTATTCTAATTAGTATCTAATTTCTATATAAGTGATGAGAGATTAAGTTCAATCTCATTAATCCTCCCATTATCTTTTATGTACTCCCATTACCATGCCGAGATTTCGTAAGAATTCATTTCTCTATTCATGTTCCTTCATTACCTTATGGATTTTATTTTAAAATTTATAATTTTTTGATATGTTCTTCCATTTTCATATTACATCACATTTGATTTCCAAAAAATTAGAGACCAATTTCTCTCACAACAACCATTTTTATGAATTTTTAAGTAATGTCGTTATGCTGCAAAAATTTCACCGTAATTTTCCATGCCAAAAATATTGTGTAGTGAATACCATAACCATTTTTCTATTAAGGTTATTCAACATTATGCACATATACTTATTTATTAGGAACGTAAATATATTTATTCCATATTCCTTGATCATGGGATATATTATGATGTTTAATGAACTCATGTTGTATGGTCTTTGTGGTACAATTAAGGATTCAAATGAAGTGATTTTGAGGGGTACGCCAAGATTTTACTCCAATGGATGATATATATTGTATATTCCCCATTTCATGATAATTAATGTTTTCATTAATTTTATTCTTTTATAGGGATTATGATTCAAAAGTTTCTCAAGCAGTAATATATTTTTGGTCACAATTCACCTTCTTTGAGACATAAGTTGTGTCATGCCCAAATATTCTTTCATGAAGTGTATATACATACTAATTGACATGTAATATCATGAATTTATTTATAATCATAATATTATAATTTTAATTTTACGGTATTCATTCATGAGGTTTATGATTCAAGGTTGCCAAAGTGGTAATAATTTTATGATAAAATCTCATTGTTTGTTGGGATTGATTATGATCAAGTATCCAATGTTGAAATATCGTGATATATCTCTCAAAAATAATCATGGATTTTTTATACAATTGTTATTAAAGATATATTTAGGAAATATTACCATTTCAATACTCTTGTGTACTTACTGAATGACTTAACAATAACTTTTTATTATTAAAATGTTCACAAAAATACCCACACCTCTCATAGAGGTCAAAAATAATGATGTCCAAGCACATCGTCCTTAAAAAATTGTATAATCCTTTGAAAAAAATACAATACTAATATAAAATTTTAAATAATTTGAGATAATCCCCTTGCTAGAAAGTTAATCTACTATGAGATTTCATTCTCTCCAAATGTGACACAGATGGATCCCCTAATTAACAAGAATTCTACAACTCCTGACAAGATAAGACAACTTCCAGGAGTACCTGACCGCCATTGGATGAATCCCACCATTAGTGTATAATTAGATTCATCGTCGATGATATGAAAATTTTGTATATTATATAACAAAAGAATAGTCATCAAAGCCGTTGAATCCTATTCTATGTAATTATTTGTCCCAAGGGAAGAACTGAAATACATAGGAACCAGTCCTCTATATTCACTCACCAACACTCCACCTATCATTTTCCCTTAGAGGCATGATCCATATATAATCCCCTTGATACCTATTATATGATACTTACATAGAACTCACCTATCCCAATTACTTATTCCATGCTCCAAATAACAGTAATGGTGTGAAAAGAGCCTCCTAAAGGAATGAGCAGATAACCCACCATAAAAGAGACCACCATTTTCCTCAAGTATAATCTTAACATGTACTTATAAGAGATTTTCTTACCTTCCATTTCATGATTCTAAATATCCCAATGAATATAACACAACATTTCAATAACAATTTTTTGTTCTTTCATTTCCACTACACTCACACATTGAAACCAGTTATAGACTTCCTCCCGTATTATGACTCCATCGATAAGGATATTGAATCAATATTCTATCTTTTTATAGATCTTTATCACCATATATCCCTTGATGAATAAATGAAATAAGGATTCATGGTGCGGTTAATCCCAATAGTGGCATTTGGAGTCTAAGAGAACCACTTTTTTTTACATTCTTGTCTGTATGGATGGACATGTCCCATAATCTCCAAAATAAAAAGCTTTTCTTGATATGAATATACTTACACAATGAGGTGTCACCCTGTTCTATGTTATACTTCTCTAATGAGTCGAATTTGTGTAATCCCTAGTATTGAGGTTACCAACTATATATCACTCTAAAAATTCTCTATCTAGCTCCCAGGTTAATTAATTATTTTTATAAATGTATGTTCTTTCTACTATAAAATAGCATTAATAAACATAGGTTACCTGGTATCTTATCTAAATGAAATATTTTGTCTCAGATATCTTGAGAAAAATAGCACCTCGCCTACACAGTTAGTGCTCTAAAAATTGATATCCCCACTATCGATCACCCATTGTGTATTATCATCTAACACCTCCATGTTACGACATGTCTCCCAGTCTGTGTCATGACTACCCCAATCCCACCTTTTATAGAATAAGGGTTTAAGACTAGACCCAAAAATGCATATCCTTGAAAATGGGAAGGCATTGCCTTTAAACCCGTGAACACACAGACCAAGAACATGACTAGATGAAAATCACATAGTAAAACTGTATTATTAGAAGTGTGTACTAAATCTAAAGGGGCTGGAATAAAAGCCCAGCTGAAACGATATAACTACAATAGAAAACAGCTACCGATATCATCCACCAATGATCCTATCTAGAGCGTAGTAATATCTTGTCTCTACTTCTCTTCACGGCAACCAGTCACCTCTATGTCCCTGTTGGTCCTGACTCCCTAAAGTATCAGTCAAGTTGTTTGTCGTCTGCACAAGACAAAATAATGTGCGGGTGAAGCCCGTGTAAAAGTGAGTATAAAAATACCCATTAGGGACCCCGAGACCCATGAAGGTCTCTCATAATTCCACAAAGGAAAACCAAAAATCATGATCTCAATCACAAATCCCAAGCAAAAGGCTTAGCTCAAACCAGGTATACAACTCAAAGCATGGGTATAAAGATGATTAGTCTTATGCTATAAAATTTTATTCCATTAGGGAGTTCCACATCTAAACCATGAAGAAGTTGTTCCATTGTTGATCCACACAGGGTTGTATTTCATTGATCCACAACGGACCGCTGAAAGGATGGTTCTCGACAGGTCATGCACTGCAAATCCACATAGGGTCGCTAGAATGATGATCCACATAGGGTCGCTATGATTCTGATCCACATAGGGTCTCTATGATGTTGATCTACACAGGGTAGATAGGATACTAATCCACACAGGGTCCCTATGATGCTGATCCACACAGGGTCACTATGATGTCAATCCACACAATGTCACTATTATGTTGATCCTGAAAAGGTCACTATGATGTTGATCCACACAGGTTCTCTATAATGGTGATCCACACATGGTCATTATGATGCTGATCCACATAAGGTCTCTATGATGCTGATCCACATAGGGTCTCTATTCAATTGACATCCAGCTAAAATATTCTCCACACTCAGTGCACTTGAGTTTCTTAGTATCTTTTCCTCAATATATTATCCATTCCTCAACTGAAATTATATTCCAAAAATAAGTAACACAAAGTACTGAAATTTCCTAAGGGTTCCAACGTGACAGACGATGTGTCAATCGGAAGCCCGGTCTTTGAGTTATAGGCATATTAGTGCATAGGGATCAGTTAGTTTTGGGTTAGATCCAACCCGGCCATACTCTAATATTCTACAAAACTCAGGTAGAGTATCTCAAAATGACATTCTCTTTCAAATATTCTAGATCCATAGACAGTTCATCAAACAGACGTGTGGTTTGTGAGATATGACATTTTAAGCATATATAGACTTAAAAAGGTCCGGGTCCGGTCTGACCTGGTCGGACCGACCTCACCCGGTCGGACCGACTCGACCCGCCCCGACCTGGTCCCACACAACCCGTTCCAGGTCCAACACATATGTGCCGGCCTGAGTGGGTTGGGTCACGATGGGCACAGCCCCTCGAGCAACCCGGCCCGGTGGCTGGCGCGGTCTTCTTGCAAGGTGACCACCCCCCTTCCCGAATGGAAAAGCTGTTCGGATTATTAAATTAGAGAGTCCATGTGGTTCCACCCACCTGTCAGCGGTACCAATGGGGTTTGGGTAACCACCGTCATGACTCAATGTCGAGACAATTCTCTATGGCGTGCGACGACACGTTGCCTTTCGCAAATGCAACCAGCCGAGGGCCAGACACCCCTACTAAACGCCGCGACTCAATTCTGCGTCATCCCTCTGTGGCGTGTGATGGCGCACCGATAGCTGCCACCATGTCCAGCCGCCACGCTGCTGCCGCACTGGTGTCAGGCTGGTGTCGTGCTGGTTTCACGCTGATGCAAATTTCATGGGCCTCTGGGTGAGATTTGGTGGTTCGTTTTCCCTTCCAAACTTTCAAATGGGCCTCCTGGGTTTCTACCGTCACTATGTGTCTCCCGGAATCCAGATTCTGTCATGTTGAATATCCGACCCACAAAGAATGTGACAAAAAAATGTGGCAGAGGGTTCGGGACTTGTCCGATTGGATCACACCCTCCAAATTTGCAATTAAACAAGGGTGTTGAAATCAAAGGATAAATTAAAATTCCATTCAAAATAATTCCCGCATTAACCAACTGTAGTTTTTACAAATCACAGATTAAATATTTTTGGTTAATCTGTGTTCATCATGTTTTTCAAGTACTATAGCTTGAAAATAAATTTACATTATTTTAAACAAAAACCACAACCTCAGAATCAGAGCAGACGTCACGGTTATGGAAGAAGAATCGACACATGATGAAGCCACTGACATTCATTGATCCTAGATCGATTCCTCCAATATTTTCATATAATCCTCTATTCTTCATTGGTGGAAAATGTTGTGTCACTTCTTCAGAGGTTCCTCCATTCCATGTCAAAAACCGAACCCTGAGCCACATTTAAATAGAGGGGAATGGTGATTAACACATCGAAAGGTTAATGAGGTTCATTAATGAATTTACCTCTTATCACTCAATAGTGTGGTTACAAATTTGAAGAGTCGAGACATTAAATGGATTGAAAACTCAGTGTTCCCGCAACCACCACTCCGCTGTTGGTGGAAGAATAAAATAACAATTTTATGTTATTTTATTATGCTTCAAAAAATTTTAAAACTAATGTTTTCACCCAACATACTACGGCCAATGTTAAGCCTCCCTTAAGCGAATCCTGACATTACAAATTCAACGATACTCTCAGATATCAATTCCGAGGACCGATTCAAAAGATAGAAATATTCTCCTACACATTTACTAAACGTACCTCAAAAAAAGTTCAAAATTATATTAAGGGATCACCGGGTCTCAGAATCAAGCGCTGTCAATTTTCGCTAACTCATAATAACCCCAAATAGTTTAAAAAACATATATGGAGTTTTCAGGTCTTTACACTCTCCCCACCTTAGGGGTTTTCTCAAAAGTCACAACCAAATTAGGGGAATAAATAGGGGTACTTAGTATATATCTAAGCCTCCCACTCCCATGTGCTCTCATAGAGATTACCATGCTACCAACAAACTCACACTAGATGAATCGACTGCTCATGAAGGACCGACTCCTGTCGATCCTCTATCTATTTCGAGAACTCCGCAAACTTCACCCCATTGTTGATGTCTAGATCACCCCAGTTGATAACATGCGATGGATCATGCACGTACCTCCTTAGAAACAACACATGGAAAACATTATGCACCTGGTGCATCTGTGGGGGAAGTGATAGATTGTACGCCACCTCACCTACTCTACTAATGTTCTAGAATATTCTAAAGAATCCCGGAGATAGCTTGCCACACCAGCCAAACCCTTGAAATCCTCATTTGGGTGACACCCATTGGAAAACATGGTCACTCTCCTCCAACTCCAAGGGTCTCTGTCACCTATCAGCATAAGACTTTTTCTAGCACTATGCAGCCTTCATCCACTCCTAGATTATTTTCACCTTTCTGTGGTAGCATGTACCAACTCTGGACCCATAAGTGCTAACTCCCCTAGATCTTTCTAGCATAGAGGTGATATGAAAGGTCACTCATATAATGCCTCAAGGAGATCCATGTTGATCATGGAGTGATAAATTTTGTTGTAATTGAACTCCACCAGTGGAAGGTGGTCCTCCCAACTATGGAAAAAATAAAGGACACAGGCATGAAGCATGTCCTCGAGTGTCTATATGGTTTGTTCCATCTGACCATCTGTCTAAGGATGAAAGGCAGTTCTCAAGCGTAGATGAGTCTCGAATGCCTCCTATAATCCCTTCCACAAGCGAGATGTAAAATGATCATCAGGATCTGAGATTATTGTAGATGCCACTCCGTGAAATCATACAATCTCATGTATGTAGAGACGTCCCATTCTCTCTATTGATTCCTTCTCTTGGATGGGTAGAATGTGGTCCTACTTGGTGAGTCGGTCAATGATCATCGAGATGGAATCATGACCTCTCAATGTACATGGTTGCCCTATCACTAAGTCCATGGATATACCATCCCATTTCCGTTTTGGTACCTCAAGTAGATGAGCTAATCCTGTTGGTACCCGATGCACAACCTTCACTTACTGATAAGTGAGGCATCGAGAAATGAACTCTTCCACTTCTTTCTTCATCCTTGACCACCAGTACTAATGCTGGAGGTCCTGGCACATCTTCACCACACTAGGATGTACCGCCAAAGGGGATGTATGGAACTCCCTCAACAACTTATCCCGAAGTGTCATTGGTACCATAGTGCATCCTCTGAAGAGGATGATGTGCTCCCCACCTTCAGAAAATCTATCAAGAGCCTGTCTTGAGGATATCTGAGCACGTCGGGCCTTGAAGTCTACATCCCCAAGCTGTACCTCCCTAACTCACTGAACGAGTAGGGGAGTAACTTCCATAAAATAGAGGTAAGATTATTCATCTCTATCCACAAAGGATATCTACAACACAACTAGTTTCTATGTCACCTCACTGAGTAATGATAGACCTGACCTCCTACTGAGTGCATCTGCTACAACATTCCCTTTCCCAGGAGTGTAGACTATCTCAAAGTCATAGAACTGGAGGAAATATAGCCATCTTCGCTGTCTCAGGTTCAGTTCCTTCTCTAAGAAGATATAACTGATACTCTTGTGACCATATTATACTATAAAATGTTTTTCTATCAAGTAGTGTCATCAAATCTTGTGCACAAAGACCATTGTTTCTAACTCTATGTCATGGGTAGCATAGTTCTTCTCATTCTGTCTTAGTTTACATGATACATAAGCGATCACCACTCGCTCCTTCCTTAAGACACATCCTAGTCCGGTCCTTGATGTTTTGTATTAGACTACAAAACCAACTCCCTACTTTGGTAGCCTCAAGATGGGGTCACTCGTTAGTCTCTGCCTCAGCACTTGAAAATTATGCTAGCATCTATCCATCCATTGGAATGGTTGTCCATTATTTTTCAGAGCTAACAAGGGTGCAGCTAATATGGAGAATGTTGGTATGAATCTCTCGTATTACCCAGCCAATTCCAAAAAGCTCCACCTCTCAGTCACACTCGTGGGTGGCTCTCAAGAAAGAATTGCCTCTATCTATTATATATCCACTACAACTCCAACCACTGAGATAACGTGCCCCAAAAAGTGGACCTCTCTTATCAAGAACTGGAACTTCAAGATTTTTTCATAAATCTGGTGATAATGGAGTGTATCCAGAACTATCTGTAGGTGCGCGGAATACTCATCCTATGACGATGAGTATATCAAGATGTCCATAATGAAGACCACCAGAAATAGATCGAAGTAAGGCTGGAAGATCCTGTTCATGGCCCCCATGAACACTGACATAGCATTGGTCATGATAAATGGCATTACCAAGAACACATAATGGCCGTAGTGAAATTTGAAGGTCGTCTTCGATACGTCCTCATCTCGTACTTTGAGATGATGATAGCCTGATCTAATGTCTATCTTCAAAAACAATCAATCTCCCTTTAACTGGTCTAAGAGATCATCTATCCTCAGAAGTGGATACTTGTTCTTTATGGTCACCTAGTTCATGCGCCAATATTCCTTGAAAAGCATCAGACTCCCATCTGCCTTCTTGGAAAATAAAATTGTAGATGCCCATGAAGAAAAACTGGGCTTTATGAACCCCTTCCTCTACAAGTCCTCTAGCTGTACCTGCAACTCACAAAGCTCCACGGGAGCTATCCGATATGGTGGAGTAGATATTGGTGTCATCGCAGGGTATAGGTGGATGTATAATTCTACCTCTCTATGATGAGGTAGTCCCAGAACATCATCAGGAATGACATTAGCATACTAGTTCACCAATACAAGATAACTTAGACTCCTCATGTCAAATACTCTGAGGGTAAGGCTATCAAACTAAGGGGTGATTGGATGCACCCTCCCCTGAGTAAGTCCATACTATGCTGCAAAGTTTCCCTTCTCACAAATGAAGGAAAACCTGGACCCATCCTAGCGGACACACCACACTTTCCCCCTAAAATAGTCAATATGAGCATGGACTATGGATAACCAGTCCATACCCAATATGACATCATAAGTCCTCAAAACTACTACTAGGAGATTCCATCCAAAGTTCCCACCACCTAGAGTAAGCTCACACTGCCAGCAAAAGTGTGTAATCATCTAATCCTCTCCTTTATGAGTCTTTGCTTGTAAGGATCAAGCCAATGGATCTACCGAAATCTTCGAGTTTCGAATGAGATCCATGAAAATGAAAGAGTAACTAGAACATGATTCTATAAGTACTAGAACTAGGGTGGAGTAGACACAGATTGTACCTCGAATCATATCTGGAGTACAGTGGTCATAATCCTTATCTTCTTGAAGGTGAGCTTTTCCTTGTCAGGTTTCTCCCTATGGTTAAGGTGGACCACCTGAAGGTGGTGGCTGTAGAACCTCAAATCGCCGCCCACCACCTATTTCAGGACCAGCTCCTCTACCATGTCCGCCGCCCTACAGACTTCATCGCTCGAATCTATGCCTCTTCCTCAGGAGTCAAGTGACCATATGTGGATCATTGGTATGGAAGGTCGGGAAGTCGTGAGTCATGTGGCCCTTCCCATCGCATGTGAAGAACAATCTTCTCCTCTGATGGTCTACTATACCTCATGAGTTTTGCACCATCGACCTTGCATCTTAGGGTCATCCTATAAAAGGTCTAACCCACTTAGTTATCTGCATCATCTTCCTACTTACTCCTGTAGATTACTCGACTACTTGTCGTCTGGTGGTTTCTCTCAGCATCGGTGCCTGCTCAGCTAAGAATCTATCCACCAATAATGCTCTCTCGAGTACTCCAGCCTGCTTCAAGATATTGAGAGATATCGCTGACACTCTAATCTACCACCCAAGACCCTGCTCAAAGGTTTGGGACCTAATGAAAGGGTCTCGTACAATGTCGGTGGAGTAGTGAGAGAGGTCAGTGAACATCGCAGAGTACTGGGATACATTAAGGATGCCCTACTGTAAGTTAAAGATACCAGGAATATGCATATATTGTAGTGTCGAAAGAATTAACATTGACCTGAAGAGTCTCTCGACGTCCATCCAGGTGAGGGTCGCCCACCATATCCATATTGTTACCTAGAAGAGGATAGAAACTAGGATAACCATATTCCCAATTGGTGTGTCAAACTAGCAAAAAACTTGTGCTAGTGCCTCCATCTAGTCCTCATCTGCCTGTGGATCTGTCTCTCTTTGATACCTCAGAGGCCTCTACCGTAGGTTCTCATGAAACACGCTTAGTCGGCATGCACTTTCTTCCAGTGGTAATATTGGTAACAACTTTCCAACAGGTTGTGGTGCTGCTAGTTCACCACCTGACAGTGCTATCGCTGTAAGAGGGCCCTTCCCTGAAGCCTCATCGCTCGATGAGCCTTCATCGTGTACTCTCTCTGGAATCCTAGCTGGTTTTATAGGTCGAGTAATCCTGAAAATAAATAGCTCCTCCATGGTCAATAAGTTATACCCGGTAAGATGACTCAAAAGAGATCAAACGTAATAAATTTCCAAAACACATGGAATTAGTGTTTTCGTGCACCGAGTTGGAAATAAGAATTTAGGTTCCTATTGTATGGATACTTCAGCTTCCACACTAACAGTGGACTCTCTGAATGAAAAACCAAACTCAAAACACTTAATTCTATTTCTCTATTAGAAAGATCAGAGTCATAGTTCTTCATTAGAACGGATTCCTCTGATACCACTTTATCAGGACCCATCCCCCGGGGCCTATGTCGTGACTACCCGAAGCCCGCCTTCTATAGGCTAGGGGTTGGTGAATAGCATCGTAAAGGCTTATCCCGAAAAGTGGGAAGTCATTTCCTTTAAAACTTTGAACACACAGACCATGAACATGACAAGGTGGAAACCACGTAGGCAAATTTCAGTTGTAAAAGTGTGTACTAAAAGTAAAGGGTCCAGAATACAAGCCCAACTGAAAAGATACAACTACAAAAGAAAACATCTCTTGAGATCATCCACCACAAATCCTACCTGAGGGGTAGGTATAGCTCATTTCCATTACTCTTCACGTCAAACAGTCACCTCCGTGTATCACTTGGTCCTAGATCCTGAAATTTTCTACAAAGTTGCTTGTCATATACACAAGACACAGTAAGGTACGAGAGAAGCCCGTGCAGAGGTGAGTATAACAATACCTAGTAGGGACCCCGAGACCCCCTAAGGTCTCTAAAAATTACATAAAGGAAAACCAAAAAGCATGAAATCAATCACAAAGAACAAAAAAATACTCATATCAAACTAGGAATACAACAAAAAAATTGATACTAAATATTATTAGTTTTAATATATAACATTTTATTCCATTAAAAGGTTCTAGAACTGAACCATGAAGAAGTTGTTCCATTGCTGATCCACACATGGCCATATGTCACTGATCAATGATGGGCTGCTCTAAGGATGGTCCTTTTTGTTTCTCACACTTTTTAGCCACATTGGGTCACTAGAATGCTGATCCACAGAGGGTCTTGGGATGCTGATTCACATGGTTTCATGATGATACTAATCTAAAGAGGGTCGCAATGATGTTGATCCACACAGGGTCACCATGATGCTGATTCACACAGGGTTTCCATGATGCTGGTCTACACAGGGTCACTACGATGTTGATTCATACAGGGTCACTATGATGTTGATCCACACAAGGTTACTATGATGTTTAACCGCAGAGGGAATCTATGGTGATGATCCACATAGGCTCGTTATTCAATTGACATCCAACCATAAGATTCTCCTTCCTTGGGGGGCTTGAGTTCTATAGTATCTGCTACTCAAGATATCAGTTGTACCTCAACTACCTTGACATTTAAAAATGGAGTAACCCAAAGGACTGCTATGATGTAAGAGTCCCAACGTGATAGACGGCGCATCAATCAGACGCCTGGTCTGTGAGTTATAGGCATTTTAGTGTCGAGGGACAGGTTGTATTCTAGTTCGATCCAACCTGATCATACTATAACATTCTCCAAAAATCTAGTGGAGTATCTTAAAAGGACCATCCCATTCCAAGAATTCCAATGACATAGATGGTTTATCAAATGGATGCCTGGTTTTTTAAGTAATGTCTTTTAAGCATATCTGGACGAAAAGGGTCTGGGTCCGGTCCGACCCGGTCGGATCGACCCGAACAACCCTTCACTTGGGCCGACTGAACCCAACCTTTACTAGGTCTGACCCGACCCATTTCGAGCTTCATAAATCAATTTGGGTGGACCTGATCTGGTTCGGGTTGACCCGACCAGGTTGGGGTGCCCAGAGGGGGCCGGGTCGTGGAACGGCCCGGCCCGCCTCGACTAGGCGCGGTCCACCGGGTGACCCAGCCCGGTGGCTGGCATAGTCTTCTATCTAGGTGACCTCCCCACTTCCTGAATGGAAAATTCATTCAGTTTATTAAATTGGTGGCACCACGTGGCACCACCCTCCTCTCATTGGGACCCATGGGGTAAGAGTCCCCTTTGTCGTTGCTCTTCTTCATGATGCGCGACGGGGTGCCGCCTTCCGCCAATACGGCTTGCCGAGGGTCGGCTACCCCTAATGACAGCCATGACTTCACTCTGCGGTGCGCCGGCTACTGTCATCGCGACTGGATGCCACCAATGCCTCGCCGGTAGAACTTCTGCTGGCCATCGTGTTTGCTTTGGTGGTGTAGTTTCCCTTCTAAACACGCCTACAGGCCTCCCGAGTTGTTTCTGTTACTACGTGGATCCCAGATTCTGGATTCCATCAAGTTGAACACCTATCCCCCATAGAATGCGACAAAAAATGAAGTGGAAGAGGGTCTGGGCCTTTTTTGGTTTCTCGGCAACCTCCGCATTAGAAATTAAACATGGTTGTGGAAATCAAAGGATAAATTAAAATCCCATTCAAAATAATACTTGCATTAACCACCCATAATTTCTTACTAATCGAGAATTAACTCATTCTTGGTTAATCTGTGTTCGTTATGTTTTTCATGAACGATAGCTTGAAAATAAATTCACATGAATTTAAAAAAATCCCATACCTCAGAATCAGAGGAAACATCATGGATTTGGAAGAATAATCCACACTTGATGAAGCCACCAATGTTCATTGTTCCCAAATCTATTCTTCCGAAATTGTCATCCAAGCCTCCATTCGTCATTCGTGGAAGATGTTGTGACACTTCATCAAAGGTTCCTACCTTCCGTTTCAAAAACCAAAGCCCAAGATTCATTTATATAGAGGGGAAGGGTGATTAACACATCGAAATATTAATGAAATTCATTAATGAATGAACCTCTTATCTCTCAATGGTGTGTTCACAAAATAGAAGAGTCAAGCCATTTAATGGAAAAACAACTCAGTGGTCATGCCACTGCTGCTCAATAGTTGGAGGAAGAATAATTTTTTTTATTATTTTATTATTTTTTGAAAATCTATAAAACATTTTGTTCCGGGAACATCGCCCTCAGAATCAACCACCATCAATTTTTGAAGACTTGTAATAATATCAAATATTATTAAAAAAATTATTTAAAAGTTTTAGGTCTTTATAATCCAATTGATTAAGAATATAATGAGAAATCCCAGATACCTTTCTATACCATCATTTCTAGTTCTCCCATCTCCCCCATGTCTGTTACACATGATTTTTTCGAATAATTAATGGACTCCTCAATATTTGAAAGATAAATACACCCATCATATTTTTTCCTAGAAATTTTTTTACAGGACGCCTGATGACATCTTCCATATTTGTTTTCATCCCATATAAAAGTTTTTATAATCGTATCCATCACTGAGATTGTCCCCTCCTTTGGTCTAATGATATATATAATATACATTGGTACTAGAGTAATCACACTATTTATGAGACTAATGCTCCCTCCAAAATAGATATTTATTTTTCCAATTATGAATCCTCCCAATAATCTTATTGATAATGTAGTCCAATAATTATTTTCTGATCCTTCTATTTGAAATCGGAGCTCCAAGATACTCTCTTGGCAGATGCTTCCTCTACATGCCTATATTGTCTTAAATAGGCTTATTTATCCTCCTAGAAGATTTTTAGGATATAAACACACTACTCTTCCTTTGATTGACCCATTTACCATCAATATTACAATAAATTTCCATGATTTTATTGAAATCATCAACTTAATTTTTTTTCCTTCCATTGGGAAAGAATAGCATGTCATCAACACACATTAGGTGAGGTATCATTCCTCTTCCACACCTATTATTGAAAGGTATGATCCTTTAGTCCTCCATATCTCTTGAAAGTTTTTAAGACTTCATTGGGTCAAAGTAATGCGACTAGGTGGAAATGGACCACCTTGACTTACACCACAAACAGATTTGAAAAAACAAAATTCACACCCACCAGATAGATAGTGATCCAATGAGAAGCAAATAAATTGAAACATATATCACAAAGCAATTCCTTAAATCCAAAGTCTCGCATAAACATTAATATAAAACACCTTTCATAAATTTCATAAGATTTATCTATATATACCATTATCATGGTGTTTGATCCAATTGTCTTTTTATTAAGATCATTCACTGTTTGCTTTGTAATTACAATAGATCATTGAATTCTCCTCCCTTTCACAAAATCATGATTATCCTTAATAATAATCTAATGAAAAATATCACTGACCCTACTATTGATTAGGTAAGAATGGATTTTGTAAATAAAATTACATATAAAATTGGATGGTATTGATTCAAAGAAGTGGGATATTTTATATTGGGAATAAAAACAACCCTTGAAGAACACACTAATCTGATCAATGATCCACCTCAAAAATATTATATGAAAACATTTTCACTTGAGATATAATAACATCCCATGATTCTATAAAGAAATAACCAAGAAACACAATTAGACTGGGTGCGCTCTACGGATGCATGCTGAAAATAATGTATTTTATTTTATCTTTGTCTGCATAAGCTTATAACATCCAATTATCCTGACCATTCACCAACCTCAATATGAAAATATGAAAGAATATTCATCACTTGACACATTAGGACTAACACTCATGCTCCTATTTTGACCTGATAATTGGTTTTTAAATCACTCCAAATATTTTTCCTTGCATCTTTAACATCTGAATTGAAATATCCATCCTCAAGTTCATGCTTGAGTGATTTGGTTACCTTAATTTTCTTCAATAATGAATAAAATAAGGAAGTATTTAGATCATCGTTTTTAATAAATAAGTCACCAGATTTATCCCTACAACTCCTCTCAATATTCTACATTTTTTGCATATAATAAATTCTATTTTTTGGTTTGATGAATGAAAATTTCATCATTCTGCCGATCTTGTATTCCCTCCTCTAATGTTTCTTTGTCTTCTTTTATCCCTTTTAGAATAACAAACCCTTAATTCCTTTTATAACACCATGTATGGATATCATATTTCAAACACTGAAGCTGCTTAACTAGCCCATTCGAATAAATATTACTCCCCGGATGATTTTAGGGACTTTTGATTAATGGCATGTAGTCTTCCATTCGTTTCCAGTTTCATGAATACTGGAATATTTTAATTGTACTTTATTCCTACCTTATCTCTACTTATAGGGTGCATAGTCATAGATAGACCTCTTTATGCGTGTCACAATCATGGACACAAAAGAATCAAGACCATGATGATTATGTATGAACTAATCCATTCAGCTCCATATTCCTCCATTTCTTTTCTGGTTATTACACTATGTGTATTTTCTTCGTGAAAAAACCCAAAACTATAATAACTGATGCCTCTATGAACTTGTTGAAGTCCTGTATCAAATTTTTAGAAAATACTATTCCACCTCATTTTTTTGAAACATCTGAAATAGTATAAAATTATCCTCTAATAAACTATGGAGAACCACATAGTTCAAAAAAACTTATAATTATTTTCACAACATCAATCTATAAAAATATAATACTTCACATAAAATAAAGTTAAATATAAATAATCAAAGAAATAGATACCATTAAATAAGATAAGGAAAGGCCGCACGGCCTGGTGAACCTGCTTTTGAAGATAATTTGTTGGCAGAAGCTTCTTCTACATGGAACAAGTGATAAAACCACTTCTTTTAGCTAAGGAGAAAAGTTATTTTACTCTAAATATTTCTGAATGTATGAAACCTATCGTCCACTGAGATTTCTTCCATCCCTAAAAATGTAAATCTATTAGAATAACTGTCATTTTTCACCTGAGAAAAAAAGAGTCTGAAGAGTCTATCCAACAACATATGAGAAGGGAGAATATCTTATTGTCATTTATTTGGATAGGCGCCTTAGGAAACATTTCATCATTTGAGGTGCCCATCTCAATCAGGAAAAAAATATTTCAAAGAGGGGATTCTCTCAAGATCTAATGCTGGCATCATCAAATGAGAAGGATCAAATTCCCCAAGTAAAAAGTCCCAGCCATAGTGAACATGTCATCAAAAAATGATCCAACCACCAGATTTTCCACCATATAATACCATATTGTATGTTCTAAAGACATCAAAAGAGTTTCCTCAGAGAAGTCACCACTCAAAAAAAATCTTATGGTTGGATACAAACTAATGGACATGACTCTGACACACATGTACTTAGGTGTAAAACCTGAACAAACCAATTGTGCTAGACTAGAATATAAGAACTAGTGCACAACAACGAGTCTTTTTGCACCCATAATTTTACACTCATGAGAAATATTCTTTAGATTATTCATATTTTCATTATAAACTACATAAATACCTAATAAAATAAAAATAAAATCAGTATCTTTATCAATGATAAAATGATAATTATAATTATATAGAATGAAATGGATATCGACAAAGGAATTAATGAAGGAAAGTTATTATTAGTAATTGAATTATTTTTAGTCAGCTTGAAAGATGTTATTTATTAATTATAGTTTTGAAATAATATTTATTATTAGTAATAATTAATTGTAGGTCAATTAATGAGTAACATAAGATTTAAAAAGAATACATAAAATGATAAACTAATAATAATTAACCAATGAATATCATATGATTAATGATAAAATAAGGATTGATTATAGAGTGATTAAAAAATTATTAACTAATGATTGAATAATTATTATCTTAATAATGATTAAATATAGATTAATGAATGATTAACATAGTTAAAAGTAAATTAAGAAAAATAAGTATCATAGTTTAGGATATATGAAAATGTTTAAAAATTTTATTATCATAAATATTATATAGTTTAGAAATAATTGTTATTATTAGTAATGATTAATTATAGATTAATTAATTAATTACATATAATTTAAAATAATAATATATATAATGATTATAAAATTATACG
Source organism: Viscum album (assembly GCA_963277665.1). Lineage (NCBI taxonomy): Eukaryota > Viridiplantae > Streptophyta > Magnoliopsida > Santalales > Viscaceae > Viscum > Viscum album. The sequence continues at coordinate 1,512,396,769 of OY728134.1, read as the reverse complement.
TAAGATTATATAATGTTAAATAAATAATAAAAAAAGATTAAATAACATATGAATGCTTTACCACATAATAAAAATTCTATAAAATTATTCAAAATAATGTGGTTTGGATGAGATGTATCTCACTTAGGAATTGAGGTAAAATGTAGTTTATTTTCAATTGGTAGCTGAATAACATATTTGAATGAAATATACTTCACTTTATAACCGATTGTGTATGTGCCTCAGGCGGTACGAGATTCGTCTTTCTTGACAGGATATCCGTGGTTCTCTCGAGCTTGGTGTCTAGATCAATCATAGACTTGGGTTTCAGATCCATCATAGCCATGAGGTCTAGATCCATTACAGGATTGGTTCCCCACTATGATGATGGTAGGACCTTCTACTACCCTAGTAGAAGAATGATTTGGAGAATAGTACAACACGCAGTAGGCATCTCCTCCCAATGACACTTAGGTGAATGATGTGATGTTCGACATTTTAGTGCCTTAGGATCATCTCTTTTCAGGTCATCAGACTCCACAACAAACTCAAATAGGGTGTCCTATTCGCAAACCACCATGTATGACAAAATCTCCCCACTATAGACATAATATTTTAATATACTTGTTCATTTATATGTTTTATGCATATTTAAATTAAGGTACTATTATTACTATCATAACTTATTATATGTTTATCAAGTGTTTCTGTTTCCATTAATATTTTAGGCAGAGTTTATATTCTACAGCTTTCAAAGTTGAATACTTGAAACAAAAGAATATTTATAAAATTTCAAGTATATAACTTTAAAATATTATAAAATAGATAATATAAAAACAATGTAAATAAAAATTAAATATATAGGTTATATTTTATAGTTGAAAATAAATTATTCTTCTTATTGTTTATATTTTTTATGCTTTCAAAGACACATACTTGAAACATTTTTAAGTTTCATGTTGGTGGTTTTGAAAGTTTATCAAATATTTTCCAACAATAGTTGTTTTAGAAATTATTTTTATTCTATAATATTTCTTATATGTTTAATCCATGTTTTAAGTTTCATTTTTATTCATCTTATATTTTATATTTTATAGGCTTTTAAAGTCACATACTTGAAACATTTTTAAGTTTCAAGTTGGTGGCTTCAAAATCTTATCAAATATTTTTCATTTAGTTTATTTATGTAATTTTTATAATTTCCTACAATTTATTATATGATTAAATAATGTTTTAATTTTCATTTTTTATCATATATTTTATATTTTATAGGATTTCAATGATACATACTTGAAATATTTTTAAGTTTCATGTTGGTGGTTTTGAAAGCTTATCAAAGATTTTTCATCAACATATTTTAAAAAATTCATTTTATTTTAAACTATTTATTGTATATTAAACCAATGTTATAATTTTAATTTTAATTTTCATATATTTTATATTTTATAGGCTTTCAAAGTCACATACTTGAAACATTTTTATGTTTCCGGTTGGGGGTTTTTTAAGGCTATCAAATATTTTTCATCAACATTTTTTGCAATTTTTTTTATTTTTGACTATTTATTATATGTTTAATACATGTTTTTTTTATTTTTTATTCTTATTAGATTTTATATTTTATAGGATTTCAAATTCACATACTTGAATCATTTTTATATTTTAAGTTGGTGATTTTGAATGTTTATGAAATATTTTTCATAAACATTTTTTACAAAATTATTTTTATTTTGAACTACTTCTTATGTGTTTAATCAATGTTTGAATTTTAATTTATATTGTTATTATAGTATATAGATTAAAGGATTTTAAAGTCACATACTTGAAATAGTTTTTTGTAACAAGTTGGTGGTTTTGAAATATTCTAAAACATTTTCAGCAATATTTTTTTATGAAATTATTTTTATTTTCAACTATATATTATATGATTAATCCATGTTTGATGTTTCATTTATATTGGAATTATAATTTATATTTTCTATTCTTTTAAAGCCATATATTTGAAACATTTCTGGATCTCACATTGGAAATGAATAATGTTCTGCACATGAAATGGAGAACTTCAATCCCACCTCAAAAATGTATAATGATTTCTAGGGAAACCCCTCTTATAAAAGAGAGTCATATGTAAGGGTTTCTGTTAGGATCCAGATTACTATAATTATAGTACTCTTGTATATTAAATAGAAGATAAATTCTTTTAATTTTTTTCGTTATATATATATATATAAAGAAAAATAAAATAAAAATAAAACTAAAAGTGTTAAATATATTAAAAATACTATTTAAAATACTATTTTTTGTCTATGGGGAAAGGTGGTTGCAGTAATTCCACATTTGGTGAATATTTTATAAAAACAGTTAACCTAAACATTTTATTTTTTTCAGAAAACATATAAAAAATTGTCCGTATTATTTTGAGGTAATTTGAGTCATGATAGCCTGATATGGAGAACATCCATGATGGATTCACTCCCACAATGAGCATCCTAGGACAACCAAGAAAAAGAGGGATGTTGGGCACCACACAATTGTTATAGTCCTGACCAAACTTTTCCAAAGTCATCTCTTGAAAATTGGTCAATACAAATGGAATATCTAGAAATAATTGAAACTTATAATGGATGTTTCATCCCCCAAGAGTTCACAAATGATATGAATAACTATAAGGATGGAAATTCCTAACCAAATATCACCACTAGAGATAGATTATGATTATCTGATCTGTCATTGATGTCATCCATAGATTGATCTACCATAGGGAAGTAACTCACCAAATCTAAATAATGATGAGAAATTTGAATCTCTAGAATGGGTGGCAATCTAACATATGAAACACAAGTAAATGGATTAGCGACCATATATCTAATGTTCAAGACATTTAGGTAGATCTCTATATTTGAATAATTCTTTACGGCGGCAAGGAGAGGCATTCTTATTTCGAGAGAGAAATAAGGAAGCACTGAAGATGGAAGGCTAGCAGTCACATGAAAAGTTGTGGAAGACACCCATAGATGCCTCCACTTTCAGAATAATTTTGTAACATTAGATAATTATGAAAATATTTCTATAATAAATTCCAACATTATTTCTCTCTTTGGTCATAAATGTTTTTTCTTTCAAAACCATGTCTAATATGATTATTTTAAAAAATATTTTTTAAAAATATTATTATTTTTATAATAAAATTTTAAACTTTTTTGAATTTTGAAAAAAATGCTGAAAGTAGTATTCTTGTTCTTTTCCAAAACAATGCACATTTAAAATTTACTAAAAATGTAAATGGAATCTTTATTTTAGTATTTACAACATAGAAAAACATTTATTCCCCCATGACCAATCATTTCATCAAAACTTCTTCAAGTATTTTTCAAATTTATTTTCAATTAAAAAGGTTTTCAAAATGTTTTATGCTTTAAAAATAAATTTCTAAAGTGGAAAGGTTATTTTCCTCAAAATATGTTTTAAAGGGTATTTCAGGATTATTTTCCATCTAATATGAATTAAGTTGTTGTAGACTCTGCCGTACTGAGGATATTATTGTAGGATACCATTTGTATTATTTCTCTAAATAGTTTATGTTTTGATTTCATGATTTTTATTAGACTAGTTTTTCTTCTAATAGTTGTACCATGACAAATTTATTATGACACCTGCTTCATTTCACTAGTTTTTTGATGATGAAATGAGTATGAAACCTGTCACTTTTCTGTAGGTTATTATATAATGAAATGCTTATGATGGCAATTTCATTTCATGAGTTATGATATGTTGAATTTTTATGGTCACATGGAACACATGAATATGGTTTTCATAAAGAGATGGATGGGACCTATACCTCTATCCAATTCATTGGGTAAATATTTATATATGTCATGAGATAAACATAGCGGGAATGGTAATTAAACCTTGTACTAGAAGGAAAGGTTAGAATAGAGAGTGATCTTGGTTCAGTAAGCTTGGTTGGGGGTGAGGAGTGAACTGTGTAAAATAATGGGATTTTTCCACTATGATGGCCTTGGTAGTGATCCTTGACCAATATAGAAATAACTTTCTAAGATTTTGTGTATTCCACAAATTCCATGAATTATGCCAATTTTATGATCTCATGGATCATATTCTTTTATTCCCACAAAGTTCACTTACATTATCTACCAATATTTCTTCCATTATTCAAGATTATTATATTTGATATACATGGTATGGTTTTAAAATGATATTCTCATTTTCTTATACCCTTATCATTACTTTATAATTATGCATATCCCTTGTTTACCCATACTAAACATATTAGGTCACCCTTTTTATGTTTTTTCCTCAGGTTAGGATGATATATATTACATATGAGATGTCTAAGAATAGTTCTAGTTATGAAGTTTCTATTGGGAGATGTTATAGTTAACCTATGGATGAGTTCTTGTGTTTCCATGTATTCAAAGGGACAAAACTATGACATTCCTCAGGCATATGTTTTTGTAATATAATTAAAATTCAAAAAAATGATGAAATATCGATTTATCATAATCCCATATCACTATTGTTACACACTAATAATTTAAAACAAATTTATTATTTTATAAATTTATATTCTTTGATAGCTTGTGAAATAGTCAGCAAAGATGATAAAAGAAAAATAACAGTCTATTAAAATATTATTTTTGAAACATGACTATTATAAACTAGACATTAAGGATGAATTAAATTATTAAAATTATATGGTCTATACATGTGTAAAATAAATTCAATGGTAAACGATTGATTATAAATAAAATGATATACATTTATATGAAAAAGAAATGTTTTCTAAAAAACTATATTTTCCACAAAAGAAAGTTCTCTAGGATTTTGTGAAAATTTTTTAAAAGTAAATTTTACAAAATCTATAATTTTTTTAAGAAATTATCTTCATTTTATAAATCATAATTTAAAAATTATTATATGCGTAATTTTTTGGATTTTTATGAAATGTATCTGTAACACCCTGATATTTTATGAGAAGTATATTTTGTTTTATGCCTTATGTTATACACAACATCAAAGGAATCTTTCACTTCACACAACACTATCTTAGCTTGCGTTACACGCAATCGCGGCCTTCCTCGATAGCGTGTGTAGTACGCAATACCGAGTTTCACTAAACAATGATATATTATTATAATAATATAAACTAGCCGTTATGAATAGTATTAAATGAATTTTGAATTTTATAAAATTATTATTAATCTTACATATTTTTTAGAACATGGTATGAGAACAAAATAAATGTTTACGGTAAAATAAGTATTTTTTAAAAAATGCAGTTTTTCCACCTTTTGATGGCACACCCACTTTAAATCAAGTTTTTGACTTGTTTATAAGTTGAATTTGAAAAAATAAAATTCTTATTTGGAATCAGGATATTAAAATTTACATTGGATAAAATTTTCATATTATTCTGATAAAATTCATATTTTAATGAATAGTAAAAACACGCTATATTTTAATTAAAAACAACTTTTTTCATCGCAATACATTAAATTGAAAAATTATAATATTGAATGGTTTTAAAGTATAAATAGAATATATTTTTACCATTTAATATAATTTATGTCATTTCCATTAATTTTACATTAAATTCATAGGTAAAAACATTTCAATCTTTGGTAATGTTTTAACTTTTAAAACCCCTTTTCTTAACAATGGGATTAATTTTAAATTAATTATTGAAAATTTTTTATTTTGAATTTTTAAAAATGGATTCCATATTTTAATTCAGTGGTTCCAAATTATGTTAATAGTTTACTTTTTTTTTGATATTATGAATAGTAACTACAGTAATTTTTATTTACTACAGTTAAAGGTAAATCTTTTAATTAAGGGTAAAAATAAAATTATAAAATTACCCTAACACTTTCCAAAATCCTATTGTATGAATAAAATTCGAACCATATCACCTAAGGGTCGGACAAGATTCATTTCATGGACTTTTGACCATGAAATAATATAAATATTATTAAAACCAAAGAAAGTGACAACATATCACCCTCTTAAATCTTATAAGAGTAATAATTTTACTTTAGTGATAAAATCATAAAACTTCGGATATAAATAATCCCTAGAAAGCTAGTAAATTTATCTAAATCATATGAATTCATTTATAATTTTTAGGGATTAAATAATATCATTAATTATGACAGAATAGAGATGTTGAAATTATTTTATTGATTAAAATATCAAATAAATGATTTTAAACGTATTAAAATAAATATTATATGAACTATTTAATGTGATCCACTAATTTTATAGATAAATATGACATGTTATGGATCTAGTAAATTTTTTAGTTTAATCATATCTTTTGTTTATATTTTATTTAAATTCAAATAAAGGAATAGGGTCAAAATTGACACTATTGTTATTTTATACAAATTACATATTATAAAATCATTTAAAAATAACAAAAATATTTAAAAATTACAAATTACAATTTATATGGTCTAAAATTTAATAAATTATACAATTATGGACAATTAACAACATATATGTAATTAATTATAATGATTTAAAAGTTAGAATATTATTACCACAAAAAAATTAAATAGATTATATAAGGATAAATCAAGTTGATAATGTTTAAAATAAAATCCCAAATTGTCTACATTTTCTTGGTTGATTATATTAAAACCATATATTATCTAATCTTTTTATTTGAGTCATTTTTGTAGGTTTTTAAGTGGGGTTGTAATTTATTATAAATTAATATTTCTTGTAATTCCAAAGGTGCCCCTCTCCTCCCTTATAAAAGGGCACCTCCTTCCTCTCCTCCTCACCCCACATTGAGCCTTCAAGCTCGGACAAACCCTGAAAATTTCTCTTCTCTAATTTCCTAGAAACATCTTATAGGTTCAGTTCATCTTCAAAGACCAATCTTAGTGGCCTAAGAGGAGGTTTCAATGAGGCGTGTCGAAGAAGAGGTAATATCCGTTATCGATTCTTTCAAATTTATTTCTTCTTCTACTTATTCTTTTTTATTTGTTTAATTATGAAGTAATAACATAAGTATCACTCATGTAATTATATGTTTTTATAAATATGAAACAACCCTATTTCACCTTTTATCCATCCTATGGAAAATGAAATCACCGTGCGGGCGCACATACAGAATATCGTCTCCACGCTGTGGTGTAATCTATTTTCCACCACCACCTTACATGGATGGGTATAATGGTGTAAAGAATAACTATATATGATTAATGTAAAGTGATATTGATTCTGAAATAGTATACATACACTTCAATACAATTCCAAGATCATGGGAATGATATAATCGCTCATGCGTACGTACAGCCTACCGTCTCCACGATGTGATGCGACTCATTCTACATGATCTTCATTAAATAATGATTATATAAATGAATTGAATGAGTAAATATGATATATATTACACTAATACCATTCTTTAAATGAGGTATTTATAACCAAAAAAAGAATAATAAGAATTTATTCGACAAAACATGCATAAGAACATAAAGCAATGAACACCCGAATAACAAGAAGCAATGAAATATTATTAATAAAAATATAAAAATATGATCATATATGATATAATAACAATGAATATTATTCCGTAATAAGTAAATGACATTATTTAAATCATTATACATGAGGTTTTAATACGTACAAAGCATATCGTACCTAAGGTAAGGGAAAATCTCGCAATCTCATTTTTTATCCGAGATTGTTTATACTTCGGTATTTACTATGGCATATTTATCATCCACAAACATGTTTCCTCAATATGTAATATTATTTTTATCCTCATACAATTTTTTAAATCAAATTCTACCCTTTTGTGAGTTTTTAGTAAAAGATATGAAAGGAATATTTTGTCATTTTTAGTACGAGTTACTTTTTGACTTTTCCGACCTAAGTATGAGAAGAATGTTTTTTTAACTTATACGGGTTATGATGGAATTAATTTTATGACATACTTTTATCTTATATGGATTATTATATGATATCATGATGTCTAATAATCCCATTTTTATTACATGGGTTATGTTATGATGTATGACTTATGATTTTGTGGAACACATAATAATTGTTTCATTATGAGATGGGTGGGACCTATATCTCCCTCTAATTCATTGGGAAAAGATTTATATTTCATGAGATAAACATGGATGGAACGGCAAGTTAATCTAGTTCAGTGATACATGACTGGAACGAGGAGTGAACTCGGTTCAATAATGGACTTTTCCTACTATGATAGTCTTGGAAATGAATCTTCACTAATATGAAATGATTTTCTATGATTATGTGTGTATGCCGCAAAGTATCATGTTTTAAGTTATGATTATTTGGGATTACATTTAACCACTATTATTTATCCCATGTTATGATATTCTGATCTCTTTTGTAGGTTATGATTGTCAAAATTTTATGTTCTTAGAAATATGATATGATTTATATTTATTTTTTTTACCCTTACAGAGCATTTGAGCTCACCCTTTTGTATGTTTTCTTTTCCCCAGGTCTGTATGAAGGGTATTAAGTAGAATATGCCAAAATGAACTCTAGATATGATGAAATAAATGGGAGACAATGTAGATGATTTATGAACCGGTTTTTTATGTTTTGAAGTTTCTAAATACACTATACCTATACGTTCCTTTCATGGTTTTGTTATATGCTGTAATAAGTATGCTTCAATTTTGAAGTAATAACAATGAATGTAGAGTACGCGTCTTTATAGTTGGTATTAGAGGAAAGGTATAGTCAACCTTTGGAAACTAGGATGTGAAAGCCTTAGTAAGAGCCCTAAGGATATGTATAAGAATAGAACACAATATTAGTGTGTTAGAAATGGCCATGAATAACCTAAGATAATACCTTAAGTGTAAAATTTTATTCTTGATTATGTGGTTTTCCTATTCAAATTAGTGTTTCTCACACTATGCTTATTGGTTTTAGTCAATGGCTAGAACCCGAAAGAACCATGTTAATGCTGAATGTGATGACCAATGCAATGATTTTCCCACTGAGCAACCTAACGTAATGGGAGATGGAATGAAAAATCTTGTATCCATGCTCGCACAACTTTCTCAAGCTATGAGCCATGCAGGACTTCCAAAGGAGCAAAGGAAGGAGCAACATTCTGTTGAATCCTTCATGAGGCCGCATCCACCTTCATTCAGCGGGTCTTCTGATCCATTAGTGGCTAAACAATGGATTAGTACCACTAAAAAGATATTTTCAATTCTAAAATGTTCTGAACATGACAATGTCATCTTAGTAGTGTATCATTTGTAAGGTGGTGCTGATCAATGGTGGAATCTTATCAAGAATACAAGGCAAAGAGATGAAATTGAGTCCATGGAATGGGATGAGTTCAAGAACTTATTTTTCAATAAGTACTTCCATCGTATTCTTCGAACAATGATGGAGAAGGAGTTTCTTGAACTAAAGCAAAAGGATGATGAATCTGTTGGTACCTACGAAGAAAATTTTACAAGACATGCAAGGTATGCTTCCAGAATTATTATCCAACTTGAGACGAAGATTGATCGATTCTTTAGCGGATTAAAACCAAGTCTTATAAGGGAATTATCCATAAGGGTCTTCAATAGCTATGAGGAAATTGTTCGATGTGCTCTCAAGGTTGAGATAGAGATTGGAGTAACCCATCAATCATATGGTTTTTATAAGAAGAGGAAAATGGAATTCAAATGAAAATATAATGACCACACTGAAAAGAATATGAGTTTTCCTTTATGCTCAAATTATGGAAAGTTACATGGAGGGAATTGTCTTAAAGGGACAAGAAAATGTTTTAAGTGTGGAAAATAAGGTCATCGGGAAATTGAATGTCGAAATAATTGGAAGAAGATGTCTAATGATGCGAACAAAGAAAGGGATACACAGAATGCACCTCCAACACTTCAATGTTTCAAGTGCAAGGAGATGGGGAATTATGCCAATCAATACCCTAATCCAAGGGTTTTTGATGATGATCTACGTCAAAAAACTATTAAGGACAAAGGCAAAGGAAAGTCACATGCAATTACTATCGGCGATGTGGAGTACGATAACGAAGTGATGAAAGGTACACTTATCATCCATTGTAAATTAGCAAATGTTTTATTTGATTCCGGATCCACCCACTCTTTTATTTCTGAAAACTTTTCTAAGGGTATCGTCGTACTACCACAACAATTAGATGTTGAGTTAGCTGTGAAAGCTCCTAATGGCACAACAGTCACATCAAAAGTTTACAATTCATCTCCGATTGTAGTTTGTGGGAAAGTGCTTCCTGAAAATCTTGTGATCCATCATATAGTGGAATTTTATGTGATTCTTGGCATGGATTGTATTTCTTTATATAGAGCTCATATCAATTTCCAATGAAGGGAAATCACAATTAATATTCCCGATCAATCTAATATCATTTATCGATTCCAATAAATGGGTCTTGATTCCAATAAATGAAGGTTATTTATCTCAAATGGTTGGAGGGAAACTCACGATTAAGAATAAACCCATTGTATGGGAGTTTGATTATGTCTTTCTAGAGGAATTTACAGGTCTTCCACCAAATCGTGAAGTTTATTTTTCAATAGAACTCATACCGGGGGCTATGCCCATTTCAAAGACACCTTATAGAATGGACCCAATTGAGATGTAGGAATTGAAGAAGAAACTCCAAGAGAATCTTGATAAAGGATTCATATGCCCTAGTCTGTCACCATGGGGAGAACCTATTCTATTTGTTAAGAAGAAAGATGGATCAATGAGACTCTGCATTTATTATCGAGAACTTAACAAGATCACTATTCAGAACAAATATCCTCTTCCGCACATTGATGACATATTTGACCAACTACACAGAGCTCAATACTTTTCCAAGATTGATCTTCATTCAGGGTATCATCAATTAAGGGTCAAAAAAGAGGATAACCAAAGACATCTTTCCGTACAAGGTATAGACACTATGAATTTATAGTGATGCCATTTGGTCTTACTAATGCCCTTTCTATCTTCAGGAATCTAATGAATAGAGTCTTTAGAGACTATCTTGATCAGTTTTTGGTAGACTTTATAGACGATATTCTTTTTTATTCAAAGAGAAAGGAATAACTTGAAGATCACTTGAGAATTGTATTAAATACCCCAAGAAAGGAGAATCATTATGCCAAATTTACCAAGTGTGAATTTTGGCTTCAAAATGTTTCATTTTTGTGTCACATAATCTCAAAAGAGTGGATATCTGTGGATCCAGAAAAGACAGAGGGTATCGAAAGATGGTCGATAACAACAAGAGTAACTGAGATCCGAAGTTTTCTTGGTTTTACTGGATATTATCGACATTTTCTGAAAGTTTTTTCACGATTATCTAATCCACTCACCAGGTTCACTCGAAAAGAGTTAAGTTCATGTGGACGGAGGAGTGTGAAGAGAATTTAAAGGAGTTGAAAATAAGTTTATCCAGTGCACCTGTGATCACACTACATTGTAGTGGAGAAAGGTTTGTGATCTACAGTGATGCATCCAATAAGGGATTAGGGTGTGTTCTCATGCAAAACTATATAGTGATAGCTTATGCCTCACGACAGTTGAAAATCCATGGGAAAAATTACCCAACTCATGATTTGGAGTTAGCTGCGGTAATATTTGCATTAAAGATTGGGAGGCATTGTCTTTATGGTGAAATGTGGGATATTTATACTGATCATAAAAGTTTAAAGTATATTTTCACATAAAAGGAGATGAATATGCGCCAAAGAAGATGGTTGGTGTTGATTAAGGATTACGACGGGTCAATTCATTATCACCGTGGGAAAGCAAACAAGGTGGGAGATGCATTAAGTCGACAAGACAATGATATCTTATCCATGATGAGGATCACAAAAGATCAAATATTAATGGATTTACGAAGTATGGGTCTTTGAATTATAATGGAAGGGGAAAAATCATATCTTTCTAAAATGAATGTTCAACCATCTATGCATGTGAGGATTAAAGAGGCTCAAAAAGAAGATGTAGAGTTACAAAATAATGTGTGAAATGTTCCTGAATTCAACTTTTATTGTGATGGGATAATATGGTTCAGAAATCGGGTTTGTGTTCCTCCAATCCCAGAATTAAAGAAGGGGTTACTGGATGAGGCTCATAGTTCTTCATTCTCTATTCATCCTGGAAGCACGAAGATGTATAGGGACCTGAAAGAGTATTTTTGGCGGGATGGCATGAAAAGAGATGTTGTTGAATATGTCTCTCAATGCTTGGTCTGTCAGCAAGGTAAAGCTGAGAGACAGAAGTATAATAGAATGTTACAACCATTACCCATACCCGAATAGAAATGGGAAAACATCACTATGGACTTTGTCAACGGACTTCCTAAAACATCCAAAGGCAATAATGCTATCTGGGTCATAGTTGATCATCTTACGAAGTCGGCACACTTCATTTCTTTTAGAGAAGATTTCTATCTAGACCAGCTTGCAAGGATATATGTAAAGGAAGTGGTAATATTGCATGGAGTACCACTTTCCATTATATCTGATCGGGATCCGAGGATTACCTCGATGTTCTGGCGAAGTCTTCAGCATACATTAGATACAGAGTTGAGTTTCAGCACTGCTTATCATCATTAGACAGACAGTCAGTCTAAGAGAACAATTCAAACACCAGAAGGCATGTTAAGTGCCTGCTCTATGGATTTCAAAGGTTGTTGGTATCAACACCTACATTTGGTGGAATTTTATTATAATAATAGCTTTCACTCCAGTATTCAAATGGCTCCTTATGAAGCTCTCTATGAAAAGAAATGTCGAACTCCATCTTGCTGTGATGAAGTTGGGGAAAGAAAGAAATTAGGACCTGATCTTGTTGATGAGATGGCAGAAAAGGTCATATCTATTCAACAACACATATGAGTAGCTCAGAGTTGACAAAAACGTTATGCCGATAACAGAAGAAAAGGACTAGAGTTTGAAGTGGGTGATAAAGTGTTCTTACGAATTTCTCCTTGCAAGAGAGTAATGAGATTTGGAAAGAAGGGGAAGTTGATCCCTAGGTATATCAGTCCTTTCAAAATACTGGATCATGTTGGTAAGGTAGATTACATATTGGAGCTTCCACTGAAACACTCTCAATTTCACGATGTGTTCCATGTATCTCTCCTAAGAAAGTACATACCTGATCCTTCACATGTACTAAGATTAGAAGTTGTACCGCTGGAGCATGATCTTTCTTATGAAGAATAGCCGATAGAGGTTCTGGATCGTAGTGAAAAAGTTCTACGGAACAAGACCACTCTCTTGGTGAAAGTTTTATGGTGGAACCACCAATTAGAAGAAGCTACATGGGAGCTTGAGGATATGTTGAGGGAGATGTATCCTCATCTGTTTGATTCTAAGTGACGAATTTCGAGGGTGAAATTCATTTTAAGGGGGGTAGAATGTAACACCCTGATATTTTTTGAGATGTATATTTTGTTTTATATCTTATGTTATACGCAACATCAAAGAAATATTTCACTGCACATAACACTAGCTTGGCTTGCGTTACACACAATCACGACCTTCCTCGATAGAGTGTGTAGTACGCAATACCGAGTTTCACTAAACAACGATATATTATTATAATATTATAAACAAACCATTATGAATTGTATTAACAGAATTTTGAATTTTATAACATTATTATTCATCTTACATATTTTCTAGAACATGGTATGAGAACAAAATAAATTTTTCGGGTAAAATAAGTATTTTAAAAAAAATGCAATTTTGCCGAATTTTGATAGCGCACCCACATTAAATCTAGTTTTTGACATGTTTATAAGTTCAATTTGAAAAAGTAAACATTTTCTTTGGAATCAGGATATAAAAATTTACTTTGGATAAATTTTTCATATTATTCTGAAAACATTTATATTCTAATGAATACTAAAAACACGCTATATTTTAATTAAAAACAAATTTTTTCATCACAATAATTTATATGGTTTAATTATAATATTGAGTGGTTTTAAAGTATAAATATAATATAGTTTTACCATTTAATATAATCCATGTCATTACCATTAATTTTACTTTGAATTCATAGGTAAAAACATTTCAATTTTTGGCAATGTTTTAACTTTTAAAACATGTTTTCTTAACAACGGGATTAATTTTAAATTAATTACTGCAACTTCTGTGTTTTGAATATTTAAAAATTGATTCCACATTTGAATTCAGTGGTTCCAAATTATGTTAATAGGTGACTTTTATTTTTTTGATATTATGAATAGTAACTATGATAATTTTTATTTACAACAGTTGCAGGTAAATCTGGTAATTGAGGGTAAAAATAAGATTATAAAATTACCCTAACACTTTCCAAAATCCTATTGGATGAATTAAAGTCGACCCATATCACCTAAGGGTTGGACTAGATTCATTTCATTGGCTTTTGACCATGAAATAATATAATTATTGTTAAAACCAAAGAAAGTGACAACATGTCACTCTCTTAAATCTTCTAAGTGTAACAATTTTAATTTAGTGATAAACATCATAAAACTTCGGATATATATAGTCCCTATAAATATAATAATAATATATACATCATATGAATTTATTTATAATTTTTAGTGATTAAATAATTATCATTAATTAGGACATAATAGTGATGTTGAAATTATTTTAGTGATTGAAATATCAAATAAATTATTTTAAACGTATTAAAATAAATATTATATGAACTATTTAATGTGCTCCACTAATTTTCTAGATAAATATGGCATGTTCTGGATCTATTAATGCTTTTATTTCGAACATATCTCTTGTGTATATTTTATTTAAATTAAAATAAATGAATAGTGTCAAAATTGAAACTATTGTTATTTTATAAATATTACATATTCTAAAATAGTTTAAAATTTTCAAAAATATTTAAAAATTATAAATAAAAATTTATATGGTTGAAAATGTAATAACGTATACAATTATGGAAAATTCAAAACATATAAGTAATTATTTATAATGATTTAAATTTTATAATATTATTACCAAAAATAAACTTAAATAGATTATATAAGGATAAATCAAGTTGATAATGTTTAAAATAAATTCCCAACTTGTCTAAATTTTATTGGTTGATTCGATTACAACCCTAACTCGTCTAATATTCGTATTTGAGTCATTTTGAAGGTTTTTAAGTGGGGTTGGAATTTATTATAAATTAATATTTCTTATAATTCCAAAGGTGGCCCTCTCCTCCCTTATAAAAGGGCACCTCCTCCCTCTGCTCCTCACACCACATTGAGCCTTCAATCTCGTACAAACCCTAACAATTTATCTTCTCCACATCCCAAGAAACATCCTAGTGGTTCTCTTCTTCTTCAAAGACCAATCTTAGTGCCCTAAGAGGAGGTTTCAATGAGGCGTGTCGAAGAAGAGGTAATATCCGTTACCGATTCTTTCAAATTTCATTCTTCTTCTAATTCTTCTTATTTAGTTGTTTCATTATGAAGTAATAACATCAGTATCAATAATATAATTATATGTTATTATAAATATGAAACAACCATATTTCACCTTCTATCCATCCTACGGAAAATGAAATCACCGCGCATGCGTACATACAGAAAACCGTCTCCACGCCGCGGTGTAATCTATTTTCCACCATCACCTTACTTGGATGGGTATAATGGTGTAAAGAATAAGTATATATTATTTCTGTAAATTGATATTGATTCTGAAATAGTATACATACACATCAATAAAATTCCAAGATCATGGGAACGATATCATCGCTCGTGCGTACGTACGACCTACCGTCTCCACGATGTGATGTGACTCGTTCTACATGATCTTCATTGAATAATGATTATATAAATGAATTTAATGAGTAAATATGATATATATTACACTAATACCATTCTATAAATGAGGTATTTCTAACCTAAAAAGATGAATAAGAATTTATTCGACAAAACATGCATAAGAACATGAAGCAATGAACACCCGAATAACAAGTAGTAATAAAATATTACTAATAAAAGGATAAGAATATGATCATATATGATATAATAACAATGAATATTATTATGTAATAAGTCAATGACATTATTTAAATCATTATACATGAGATTTGGATACGTACAAAGCATATCATACTTAAGGTAAGGGAAAATCTTGCAATCTCATTTTTTATCCGAGATTGTTTATACTTCGGTATTTACTGGGGAATATTTATCATCCACATCCATGTTTCCTCAATATGTAATATTATTTATATCCTCATATAATTTTTTAAATCCAATTTTACCCTTTGGTGAGTTTTTAGTAAAAGATATGAAAGGAATCTTTTTTCATTTTTAGTATGAGGTACTTTTTGACTTTTCCGGCCAAAGTTCAAGAAGAATGTTTTTATAACTTATATGGCTTGAATGGATATTTATGATTTCATAAAACAATTTTTCCATGAATATTCCTTTAAAATTTTTCAATTATATTTTTAATCAACTTCTTTTAGTTTAAGATTACATGAAAATTTAAGAAAGGAAAAAATGTTTTTGAAGTTGAGAAGATATTTTCCTCAAGAATGGAGTTAAAGTGTTTTATCAAAATTATTTTCCATCTAAGATAATATAGAGTTCTATTTCTATCCCTATTTTTACATTAATGTTATTATGTTATGATGGAATTAATTTTATGATGTCCTTTTATCTTATATGGATTATGATATGATGGCATGATGTTTAAGAATCCCATTTTTATTACATGGGTTATGTTATGATGTATGATTTATGATTTTGTGGCACACATAAGAATTGTTTCCTTATGAGATGGGTGGGACCTATATCTCCCTCTAATTAATTGGGTAATGATTTATATCTCATGAGATAGACATGGCTGGAACGACAAGTTAATCTGGTTCAGTGATACAGGACTGAAATGAGGAGTGAAATCAGTTCAGTAATGGACTTTGACCGCTATGATAGGCTTGGCCATGATTATTGACTAATATGAAATTATTTTCTTTGATTATGAGTGTATGCCACAAAGTATCATGTTTTAAGTTATGATTATTTGGGATTACATTTCACCACTATGATTTATCCAATGTTATGATTTTATGATCACTTTTGCAGGTTAAGATATTCAAAATGATATGTTCTTATGAATATGATATGATTGATATTTCTTTTGTTTATGCTTACTGACCATTTGAGCTCACCCTTTTGTATGTTTTCTTTTCCCCAGGTTTGGATGAAGGGTATTAAGTAGAATATGTCGAAAGGGACTCTAAATATGATAAAATAAATGGGAGACAACGTAGATGATTTATGAACCAGTTGTGTATGCTTCCAAGTTTCTAAAGAAACTATACCTATATGGTCCTTTCATGGTTTTTTTATGTTGTAAAAAGTATGCTTCAATTTTGAAGTAATAACAATTTATGTAGAGTATGGGTCTTTTTAGTATCATTTTTAAATGAACATTAAAAATATTCATTCTATTAAGAACTTCCTTTTCATCTGAAGAATTTATAAGTCTCATTTTGTTAGAATTTCATTTTTTAAAATAATATTTAGTTTAAATATATTATATTTAATAAAATTTAGGTCATTTTAGTAAATTTATGTGATCAATTTTTATATAAAAACTTATTATACTTTCGAATGTTTTTTACTTGAGAAAATGGAATTTCCATCATGTCTCTGAGTTTAATTTTTAATTGAATTATGAAAATTCAATGAAATAAATTTTTGAAAGTGTATTAATTCTTTTTAATAATAAAAATTTATAGTTTTAAACATGTTTATCTAATTTTTTCAGCATATTAAATTTTAAAAACAGTAAAATCTAATTTTCATAGTTAAGTTGAAAACGAGTTTACTGTGTGTTAAATTATGAATATAAAGATTTGTAATGACCTTAAACATGTCCAAAAACCATTTTATTTCCAAATTATAACCTTATAGCCTCTAATGATAGACAATGTAGGATTTTTTAGTCTTTAATCATGTGAAAATACTAGGTTACACTTCACTCATTTAAAATATTCCATGTGTGTCTTATCCCCCAATTATAAAAGGGAACTCACTCCCTTCAAATTTTCACACCTATCATGTGATTTAAACCAACAAAACACTACCTAAATATCTGAAAACAATATATATCCACATTCTGAAAATTCTTATATTCTTACCGAGACTATCCCTAGTGTCCTTGTGAGGGGATCCAAAGGAATATTCTATAAGGGAAGGTAATCACTTTAACAAAGATCTTTTAATTTATTTCTTCCTTTTCAGCCATTAAATGTGACTTAAAAATAAAATATATTAAAAATTGTATTTATCACATACTGATATGTTATTATGTTTGTGGAATAATTTTTACCCATCTCCTCCACAAAAATGTAAACAAAATCATAGATCGTGTGAACGATAGACTACCGCCTCACAAATAGATGTAACTCATAATCCATCAAAATCATTGAAAATTATCAATGATGATGGGTTTAATTTATATTAATAACATTTATTACATTACTGTACTTCTATAGTTATAATTTAATGGATACCATCATAATTTACATGTCGTTTAAAATTTTATAACATCACTCGTGTATATATTAGACTTTCACCTCATGATGTGATGTGGTTAGTTTTTCACTTACACTTTACATGGAAGGTAATAATAATATATATAGTGAATATATGTGATATATATGAAATGATATTGATTATTTAAAATTAATATATCACCCACTTCTTTACCCCATCACGCATTAAGAAATGATATCATCGCTCATGTGTATGTTCGACTTACCGTTTCAATGAAGCAATATGATTTATTTCTTATGTGTAATTATAAAAAAATTGTTTTAATATTGTATTTAATGATTAAATATGATATGTATAACGTTAATATAATCCTTTAGATAATGGACCTATATCCTGTAATCCAAAACCTAGACATTCATAGTGAAACACGATTGAGAAAACATGAAAAATTACACCCAAAAACAAGAAAATGGAAAATTAATTTAAACAAATCAATGGAAAAATGTTTTAAAAAGATCATATATGATATTTTAAAAATTAATATGGTTATATCATAAATTAATATCATACAAAATACCATTATAGAGTTTCTTAAATAATTCTTAACCAAATTGAATCGTGAGGAATGTTATTTCATCTCAATTTCTATTTAATTGGGACACATTTGTTAATATAAACCTATTAAATTTTACATTGGGTATATACTGAAACATTTATGTAGTTAACATTAATACATATTTATACATAATTTAATTATAGAAACAAAAATTCAAAATGAATCAATAGTCACCTACAATTTCATTTTTAATCTTATGATTATTAAATTTATCTTGAGACAATCACTTTTATGTGGTCATTTTTCATTAGATATTACATTTTTTTTAAAATATATATATTCAGTATATCATGGATATTTTTATTTCCTAATAAATAATACAATATAAAATATGGTGTTTACATTGAAATTTATTTTATAATATTTGTATATATTGATAAATATATATTCTTTACTCAATATAGATATTTAATGATAGGGAACATTATTCATGAACTAAACTGATTATTAGGTATATATGGAATGATTTTTAGTTTCTGTGATTTTGTAGTGACCGATTATATATATCACATTTAATGATCAATAGTATCATGGAAAGAATTTTTATGTTACCATTAAATAAGTTTTTACCCACAGTTTTAAACTATCTTGTGAAAGGTCTTGATTGTATATGTATCATGATTCCTGAGATCATGACATCCAATAATTAAGAATTTAATTTATTTAATTTTTATTATTATTTTATTCTGTGATATTTTATCATTGAAATTATATTTGAATTAATTTTCATTCTCTATTTATTAATTAAATCTCATGTGTTATTAGTAATTTACCTCTCCATATTTATTATTTCATAACTAATCATGATATCATGTTGTTTATTAAATGGAATATGTGTTCAATTATTTACCTTTAAATATTTATTATACTTTATTAATTCATGATAGCTTCCATTGTATATTATTCAAATGTAATAAATTAAACACCAACTTTAGGTTATTAGTTCCTGGTTTAATGTTGTTGGTTTTATAGGGAGGTTAATTACAAACCTTGGGATCTTGATTAAGGGAAACCTAGATTTGAAAACATAATCATATGATAAAGAATAAGGATATGCATAGAATAAAATCCATCTTTTCTATTAAGGTAGAGACTATGTAGTTTTTCCTAGAAATACATACATGTATGGATACTAAAAGTAGATTCTGTTATAGAAAAATGATACATTGTGGTAATAATTCCAAAAAAGGAGCATCAGGATTGACACCAGTGTTACCTATAACATTAAAATGGGTTGTACTGCACACCAGACTGGACACTCCCAGTGGATATTCTTTGGATTAGTCACATTTTATTTTCAAACCACTGTGAATTATATTTAAATGAAGATATCCTTAATGCAACCATGTTTTATATTATAAGATTATAAATGAATAAATATAAATTTTTTGTTTAGTATTCCACCCTGATTATAATAATAAATTATTCTACAAAGGTCGTGAATTTGTGAGCTAACCCAATATATATCATTGTTTAGAAATGAAACCTAGAATAAATTTTTTTATCAATACTCATGTCCAATGTAGAGATTTCCCTAATGAGAAATCCAATATTGGTAGTATTCAAACGGACTAGATCATGATTATTTTAGGTAAACATAATTAGGATATGATAAATATCATTTCAAATATAGATAAACCTATGTTTTTACCATGTGATTCTTTTTTTTATATCTTTAAGAAATAAAATCACTCATCATTTAATGAGTGTAATAAGTCAATTGTAGCTAAAAAATTTATTAATTCCCTTGAGAAGATATTTATTTCCATTGGATGTGATGAAAATTAAATTGTTATACTTGAAGTATACTATCTTAATGGACATTATGATAAATGGTGGTCATTTATCCAAAATACAAGGAAGGAATAATAAATAGAAAAAATGGAATGTAGATATTTCTACAAAATAATCTTTGATAAATATTTCCCTCATGCAAAATGAAATAAAATAAAGTTAAAATTAATTATCTTAAATATAAATGAAGAATAAAGTGTGGAAGAGAATGAGGATACCTTCTCAAGATTGTTCAGGTATTCTATGGATTATATATTTAATATAAAAAGCAAGGTTAACCATTTCATTAAAGGTATTAATCTATGTCTCGGACGAGAGATGTTCTCTCAATCATTTTTATGTGATTAAATTAGTTTTATATTCTCAAAAATGGATAAATAATTATATATATAATATATATTCAACAAAAATAAAGATAATAATAGGTCAACTAATCACCAAGAGAAAGGAAAATTGTTAATGAATTAGAAGAGAATGAAGAAATTTCTATATTGTGAAAATTGTGGATTGAACCATCCTTGTAAACACATAATGGTAATGGGATTTTGTTACATGGGTGAAGATAATGGTCATATGGCCCATACATTTGAGGGGAATAAACAAATTAATAATGTAAATTACATCAACTATAAATAAATTGGGAATTATTCATACTAATGTCTCAAGTGTAATGGTAATATGTCTTAGAAGAGGCCAAGGGGAGAAAGAAAACATTATGTAATAACTAAAACAATGATGGAAGTAACCGATGATATAGTGAAAGGTACTTTAATAATACACTCAAATTTATCCAATACATTATTTTATTTTGGACCATCACACTATTTTATATCTTCCTTGTTTTCTATGAAAAATTAGAACCTTCATATCACCTTAATAAGGGAGTTGTTAGTAAAAAAGCCTAGTGTAAGTCTTACTACAACAAGGATGTATCCATATGTCCCCATTTGACTTAGAGAAATTCCTTATTTGTAGAAATTATTATTATACCTATGGTTTAATTCAATATAATCCTATGTTTTTCCTCACTCTAAAAGTATGATACAAAACATTATTCCAGGAGATAAAAATTATGATTCATGATAAAGATGTATTGTTACATTTCTTTATAGAAGAGACTTCATCATCTAATTCATGTATTGATACCCCCTATTAGCACTTATTATTGAGATTATTGAGGAATAAGAGAAAAAATATGTGGATAGAAAGGTAGTAATCAATGTGGGAATATACCTATTGTAAAAGAATACATTGACGAATTTATTAAGTAATTACCTAGACATCCACCAGAGTGTGAAGTTTATTTTAATATTGATTTTTTTCCATGATGCAAGACCAATATCAAATACTTCATATATAGTGTCAAAAATGAAATTAGCAGAGTGAAGGAAACAAATAAATGAGTTGTCTAATTAGGGATTTAGTTACCCTAGTGTTTCACTATAGAGAACCCATTCTATCTTAATTTATAAGAATGATAAATTGATGATTTTGAGCATTTATTGTAGGGAAATAAGTCCCATTGTTATAAATCAAAAGTATATTATAAATAAAATTGATGACTTATTCAATCAAATTCACAAAGATCAATATTTTTCAAAGACTGAACCTAGTTCAAAATATCACAAGTTGATTTTAAAGAAGGCATAAATTCTAAATACAACATTATAAATGAGGTATAGACATTATGAGTCTACAATAAGTCCACTTGAATTGAATAATTCACCCTCTTTTTTTATGTATCTAATGAAAAGTTAATTCCATGAATATTTTGATGATTTTATGGTATAAATTTATGTTGTATTTGTGTATTCTAATACCTATAAGGACTACAATAATCACATAGGGATCAATGTTGAGAGTTGGAGAAAAAAATACTTATTAGTGAAATTTAGAAAGTGTGATTTCTTGCATCAATATGATTCTTTTCCTGACATTATTTTCTTCAAATATTGAATCTTAGTTGATCATGGAAACAAAAATGTATTTAGATAATGGAATATACAAATGTACATAAATGAGTAATATATTTTTATTAGTTTACCATGTTACAATAAGTGGTTTTTTTAGAATATTTATTAATTGGATGACATATTATCCAAGATTACACATACAATGGTTATGATCATTTGTAAAAAGGAATGTGAAGAATGTTCTATTGAGTTGAATAGATTATTGGTCAATGATCAATTATGATACTATAATTATTAAATGATGGTTTTTACATATATATTGATGCACCAAAGAAATTGTTGAGTTTCATCCTTATGAAAAATGATAAAAAAAAATTATATGAATCAAGGAAGTTGAGGACTCATAAATATAATAATCCAATCCATGATCTCATGTTGGAATCCGTCATATTTTCCTTAAAGATATATATAAATTCTATTTTTGTAAAAGATTCTTAATATACAAAGACCCTAAGAGCCTACAATATATCTTTTCCCAAAAAGTGATCAACATAGGGAAAATATAATCCCTCAAGATACTCAAGGACAATTATTGTTATATACAGTACCATCCAGAGAAGGGAAATAAGGTATAATATGCATTGAAAATAAAGGTCCATGGAGTTCTAACCTAAATGAGGATTGAATTGGATATTATGTTCATATATCTAGTAAAGAGGGATATTAAAATTTTAAGGTATGAGAGATAACAGTCCTTTTTCAAATGACTATGAAACTATATTTATTGGAAATGATATAAAGCTATCAATATATTGATGTTATTTTTTTATGAAAATAATTTTGTGAATTTTTGGATGTTGTAAAAAATAGTTTGTAAAGATGGTATTCTTATTTCAGAAAGATATAATGCGTTTGATCTATAATTGAGCTGAAAAAGGAATTTTTTGGATGATTCCCATTCCAAAAATTTTACTATACAGCATGTTATCACTATGTTTTATATGGATTTAAGGTAAACTTTATAGTGGACAAAATGAGGTGGGAAACGAATGATTATTTGTACAGCTATTTGGTTTGTCAAAAATTGAAAGATGGGAGTCAAAATCATAGATGATTTATGCAACCTCTTTCTATTTTAGTGTGGAAATAGGATGAAATAACAATGTAAACTATCACGTGACAATCATATACTCAAATAATGAAGGATTAAATATGGGTTATTATTTATTGCCTAAACAAATATGCACATTTAATAACTATAAGGGAATATTTACCTTCATAATCACCTCACAAGGCTCTATATTAATAATATTTTATGAATTCACATAAAACCTCTTTTGATTATTCATGTTCATGACTTCCATTTTACATCAAAATTCTAGAAGATACCTCAAATGACTCATGATAATAAGATTTATTTGTCCACTTCCCACCATCCTCAAACCGATAGACAATATGAAAGTACTATAAAATTATTTTAAGTTATATTAATGTTATTGTTATTTTATTTTTATGTTTTGTGGGATTAGTATTTATCTTTTCACGAGTTTTCCTATAACAATAGTTTACATTCATGTATTCAAATAGTTTCATTTGAAGCATTTTATGGAAAAATATTTCATACCCCAACTTATTGGGTAGAAGTTTGTTTAAGGAAACTTATATGCTCAAAACATATTCAAGAGAAAAAAAATGATAAAGACAATTTAGTTTAAAATAAAATAATTTCAAATCATGAATAATAGTTATGACATCAATCAGGTCAAGGATTTATAATTTGAAGTGAGAGATTATTTTTCATGAAATTATGTCAAACGAAGGGTTTCATAAGGTTCAGTAAGAAGGGAGAGATGATCCCCAGGTACATTAGACCCATTTAAATTTTGGAAGGTATTAGAATTGTGTATTATTATTTGGAAATGATATAAATCCAATCTAAAGTATATGATGCATTCCATATAACACTGTTACAGAATTACATACCAGACCCAACACATGTTCTCACCTCTAAAGAGATTGAATTAAAACCTAAAATATCTTACTTCAAACAAACCATCTAGATTCATGATACTATATAGAAGTTATTTAGGAATTTTAAAACTTGATTGGTAATAGTACATTGGGGAAATCATAAAATAGAGGAAGTAATGTGGGAACTAGAGGCTGTTATGAATAATAACTACCATATTATAAATATAAGGTAATATCCATGAAAATTTAAGGATGAATATTTTTTATTAGGTTAGAATTTAACAATGAAAATATTTAAAACATGTTTCTTTTAGAATAAATTTAATTTCATCAATTGGTTGTGATTTATGCGACATCGAGATTAAACAAAACCCATATCTTTATTAAAAAATTATTATTTATTCATGTACATTATGACCAAGATATTATGGAATCAATAAATTTTCAAAATTATATGGTTTACAGGTTTTTAAAATAAATTTAATGGTTATATATTGATTATAAAAAAATAATGATTTGAAATAAAAAAAACATTTTCAAAAAAACAATATTTTCCTAAAATTCATTTCATCATGATTATTTAAACATTTTCAAATTAATTTTTAATAAATTTATAACATTTACTTGAAAAAATGAAAATTAATTTTAAATAATCTTGTAAAAACTATCTTAGGATGAATTTTTGGAATTTTCCTAAAAATTATCATTTTTCTATGAATGGGGAAAAATAATGTTATTTAAGAAAAAGATCCTTTTAATTTAAATAATTTATAAGTATCATTTTGTTAAAATTATTCAATTATATTACAATTAATTCAACTTATGATTTTGGTATTATTTATATAATAAATTTTTATATAATGACTTTTTAATCTTTTGAATTTTGGTACTTTGGAAAAATGCTTTGTCATTGTGTATTTTGGTATATTCTAACATGAAATTCTTCTACTTTTGTGAATTTAATTTGAAAAAAAGGATTAACTACTTAGAATCATAATCAGATATATTATCTAATAATGTCAACTTAATTGTTTACCATAATTAATTATTAAGACAATAAAAAATAATTTCCACAATTTAATTGAAAATGGGTTTACTGGGGGTTAAACCAAAAGGATTATTGTAAAAGAATGACTTAAAACATGTAAAAAACACATTTTTAGGCCTTATATAGACCATATCACCTAGAACTATTTATAATTCAATATTTCTTATCCCTGTGTATTATGAAAAATATGGGTATACATTATTCTTTTAAAAATATCCATGTGTGTCCTCTCCCCAACATATAAAAGGTTACTCCCTCCCTTCACATATTCACACTTATCAATATATTTGGCTAACCAAACCTACAAAAATATCTCCCCAATGTATTGTTCCATATTATAGATCTTATTTTCTTCCCAAAATACCTACACTATTGGCCTTAATAAGCGATTTAAAGGGGGATTCACTAGGAGAATGAAATCATCTTAACGATGCTCTTTCATTTTATTTTTTCATGTTAGATAACAATTAATTTAAAAAAATTAAAATATAACAACCCTAATATCTCCTATAAACTTTGATGTTATGATTTTTATGTCATAATATTTATCCATATCCTCCACTATCAAATGGGAAACTAAATCGTTGATAATGTGTATGACAGACTACAACCTCGCGAAGAGATGAAACTCATTCTCCATAAAAAATATCATGATTATATATAATTAAAAATATAATTTATATAAATAATATCAAAAATATAATTTTAATTATTTAATTATAATATCATGAATACCTTATTACTTTCCATGAAATGTTTAATAAGATTATGTCTCTTGTGTGTACTGTAAACTATGTCCACGTGAAGCGATGTGATATGTTATTCACTTACGCAATAAATGGAAGGTAATATTTATAGATTTAAAAAAATATATGTGAAAAATATTACATGATATTTATTCTATAAAATTATTTTATCATGAACTTCATTTCCCTTTCACCCATTAAGAATAGACATCAACACTCATGCGTACATACGAAATACCATCTTGTCGAAGAGATGAAATCAATTTCGTAAGTCCATTTTTCAAGAATGGTTTTAAAAATTCATATAATGTATAAATATTATATTTATAAAAGTAATATAATTATTTATATTACTTATCTATATCCTTTATAGATTAATAAAAACTTTTGTGATAATAAACACGTGAGAAAATAAGGAAATCATCCCCCAAAACAATAAAAATAATGGAATAATATTAACAAAAGAATGGGAAAATGTTATAAGAAGATATTATATGATATTATAAATATGAATATAGATATTTTAGTAATTAATGAAATTCATAAAACCCTTATTCAGGTGGTTCAATCATGTTCATCCAAAAGTAAGCATGAGGTAAGAGATCTCATCTCAATTTCCATTTTATTGAAGCATATTTATTAATATGCATGTATTCAATTTTATGTTGTGTGTATACAACCTCATTGATTTATTTGGAAATAATACATATTAATTCATGATTTCATTTGAAAAACATATATTCTTGATGAATCTATGTTCAACTGTTGTTTCTTGTTTAATTTTTTATTGTTATCTTTCACTTGAGACCGTTACTTTCTTGAGATCATTTTTTATTGGATATTAACTTTTAAATAATTATAAATATTCTGATATCATATATCTTATTATTTTTAATCTATATACATTATGTAAAAATGATTTTTAGTTGAAATTTTATTTGATTATCTAGGAAAATATAGAAAATATACAGTCCTTACACAGTAAGGATATTTGACAATAAGGCACATTTAGCATGATTTAAATCTAATATTCAATATATTAGGATTGACTTGGACATGAAGTGATAGGTGGGGCCTGGTAATAGATATCCCTTAGATGCATCAGTCTTCGCATACCTTGTATTAAATTGTGTTTTACCCATATCTTTAAACTGTCTTGTGAAAAGTCTTGATAGTGGACGTATCACGATGTATGAGATTATAATATTCAATAATTAAGAATTTAAATCATTTATAATTTTGTAATTATTGTTAACCAATATATTTTTCCTTGTTAATGTCTCTAAATTCATTTCATTTTCATTTTATTTTGGAAAATAAATGTGTGTTCATTTATTTACCTTTTCATATTGATTATGCCTTATGTAATCATGATAGTTAAGATATTGATTAAATGTTTTTTTTAAGTTAGTTACATTTAAATAATGATTATTCCATATTGATTTATGATAGCTTCCATTATATAGAACAATTACTAGGAATTTTATCTCACCCTTATTTTTATTGTTTTCTATAGGATATGAATTTGAATTTATTGAATGGTTTCAATGATGATAAATTCTTTCCATTAATTGGTTTTTATTTTTTTCCAAATGTAAAATATGCATCAATTATGTATTTGGAACTATAAGACTACAAAACTGATCGATCATTGGTGATGAGATCACATTTATCTTTTTAAAGTTTAATAACTTAAACATTGAATTCGTGTTATTGAAATATGGGTCATTACAACAATCGACTGCACCAGTACCCAATGATTCATCAATATCATTTGAAGATCATAGAAGAATATGTGAATAAACACTAGAGGTATTTTACATAATAATCCTACAAATTAATCGAGATATTACCAAATAGAGTTTGGGAAAATCAATATATTTTATAAAGAACAATATCAAGAATTTAGTGATATTTTTTCTGATTTAATTAAATTAATCATAAATTTAACCTAAAAAAATATCCTATTGGTTTTGTCAACCTTTCTTAGCAACATTTAATTGGAATGTTTTCATTGGTTATAATATTAATGTATTGTAAAATGTGTGAATGATCCATCAAATATATTTATTTTTATTCAGTATCATTCTAGATAAGCACAAAATCTCTTACTGAAACCAACATGTTATATTAGATTGATCACACTCAATTTTTTTATTTTATTTTAGGCCATTACATTTTTAAAAGTTAAAATTATTTTTATGATTTAGTTAATTATTGCTTCATCATTGAAGAATATTTTTCCACTTCTTAATTTCATAGACAGAATACTAAGAAAAATTAATAATTAATGAATATCACATCAGAATATCATATATGGTGGTGCTAATAATTGTACTCTGGTAATATTGGACTACCCAATGTATACCACATTGTTATATATTGTGTATCCTTGGTCAATTACATAAGGGTTTCCCATGATTGTTTATTCATTGGATAATTAATACATCCATGTGAATCACATGAACCATGTGTAGAACATCCACTATTTCACATGGATTTGCTGGAGTTCATGTTGTATAGATTGACTGTAACACCCCGAGATTTTATGAGATATATTATTTTTTTAATTTATTTGATGTCTTCTATTATAAACTACACCAAGATTGGCATGTTCTATAGGCAACACCATATTAGCTTGCAGTATACGCAACACTATTCTTGTCTCATGTTACACACAAATTCATGTTTGTTTTGAGGAAATTATTCTATGAAAAATTAAGTATAGATTTTTACTAATGATTAAATGAAACAAGTTTTTATTTTGTTATACGCAACACCAAATGAAGATTTCACTACACACATCCCTGTCTTGGCTTGCATTACACGCAATCAAGACCTTCTTCAATAGCGTGTGTAGTACGCAATACCAAGATTCACTAAACAGATTATTTTTATAATATTATTATGAACTAGCCATTATGAATACTAATATCCAATTCTTAAAATTTTATTTTTCAAAATGGACTTCATTTTTGGATTCGGAATATCAAAATTAGCCTATGGTGAATTTTTTGTATTTTCCTGAAAATATTCAATTTTTTATGAATAGTTTAAACACTGGGTTACTATTTAAAAACCGAATTTTTATTTTAAAAATTATTTATTTTATTTAAATTTATTTTAGGTCAAAATTTATACATAATACCTATATAAATTCAATGCAATTCATTGGAGTCATTTTATAATAATTTTAGATTTATAAAAATTTTATTGAACTTTTCACCGTCTTTTACTCACCTCTTAGGAGAATTTGAAAATTTACATAAAACATAATTTTGCTGATTCTGTGAGTGTAATTTCGAAAATCCAAGAGACACAGTTAGTATCAAGGAGTAAAATGTGGTTCAATAAGATAAAAATAATTTTTGGTGAATAGTTACTTTTTATATTTTTTACCACGGTTAAAAGTAAATATGTTAATTAAGGGTAAAATGATATTATTATTACACTAACACAAGTGTTAATTATATTTTATAAGTTTAATTCGACAAAAAACAACCTTAGGAATAAAATATGTCCATTTAGGCCCACATGGATTAGATTTGGACATTTATTATTATTTTATTTAAAGAAGAGTTAAAATAGTTAAAATCAATGTTTAATAACTAAAACATTTTTAATATAGGGTTATACATAAGATAAATTCGACTATAAATATTAATTATAAATATACAAACATTTAATACATAATTGTATTTTATTTATAATTTTTATACATTAAATAATTTAATTTATTAATGACACAATGATGATGTAGTAATTACCTTATTAATGAAATATTAACATAATTGATATTATAAATATCCAAATAAATGTAATTTGAGACAATTTATGAATTAAACGAATTTTATAGGTTAATATGACATGTTAGTATTTATTTAATTAACGTTTTTCTAATTAATCATTCTTTTATGATTTTTACAAAAATCAATTACCAAATAGTATCAAAATTGACATAAAATAGTTTTTGAAACAAATATTATATTATTAATTTTTATTTGATTCCTAAAAATCTAAGGTTAGGCCAGATGACTTATATAAGGTTATATATATTAAACATTAACAACTTGGGGTTCGTTTGTCTTGTTATATTATGTTTATTTACCATATTGTGTAAGAAAACAAGAAGACATGGTAAAAGTAAAATTATTTAACTTAAAGTTAAATCTAAATGATAAGGTTAAAATAGTAACCTAAACTTCTCTAAATTCTATTGTATGAGAGTATTTCGTCCCATCCCCACTTTTCCTTCAAAACAAATCAATTTTTAGCTATTATAAACCGAATATGACTTTATTATAAAATAATATTTTATGTTTTTCCCAAGGTTCCCCTCTCCTCCCTTATAAAAAGGGCACCCCATTCCTCTTTTCTTCACACCTCTTTGAGCCTTGATGCTCTGCCATCCCCTTCCAATTCCTCTTCTCAACCTCTATATTTATATAATACAGGTACTTGTCTTCTCAAATGACCATCTCTAGTGACTTAAGAGGAAGCTTAAAGGAGGCATGTCATGGAAGAGGTAATCTCTTCTACCAATTCTTTCTTGTTTCTTCCTTCTTCTACTTCCTCTTATTTAGTTGTTTCATTACAAAATAATAAAATCAGTACCACTCATATACTTATATGTTATTAT
The DNA here is from genome assembly GCA_963277665.1 of Viscum album. NCBI lineage: Eukaryota > Viridiplantae > Streptophyta > Magnoliopsida > Santalales > Viscaceae > Viscum > Viscum album. Next base: position 1,512,365,525 of record OY728134.1, on the reverse strand, counting down.
AAATTTGAATCACCCATATTTCACCTTCTATCCATCCTATGGAAAACGAAATCACCGCGCGTGCGTACGTACGAAATACCGTCTCCACGCCTTGGTGTAATCAGTTTTTCCACCACCACCTTACTTAGATGGGTACAATGGTGTAAAGAATATATATATATAATTATTATATCATAATACTTATTATAAGATATTATATCATCCCCTCAAATTCCATTCATTAAATATGTGAACAATATCATCGCTCGTGCGTGTGTACGGATTACCGTCTCCACGACGCGATGAGATTCATTTTCAATATAAACAATTCAAGAATGATTATAATGTATATATAACAAGTAATCATGAAATATATAAAATAATAATTCTACTGGATTTATTTATATATATATATATGTATGTCATCTACTTAATTACATTCAATTCATTAAGGAAACAAAAGCAACGTTCATGCGTACGTACGGCCTACCATCTCCATGAATGGCGTATTTCTTTCCATTTATCGATATATTATATATTTGTATATTATGAATATATATTATATATAAATCATGTTTTATATTCTGTAATTAATTAATCATTATCAGAGTAATCATATTAATAATTACAATCCAAAACACAGACGATAAATGAAACGATTTTACCCAAAACGCTGCTTTAACATGGACTTGACAAATGAAAGGATAATATAATGTCGTAAGTGAATAATATATGATAGAATAAATATTATTATGGTTTTGTTACAAGTTAATAATATGTTTAAACCCACTATAAAGGAGTCTCGAACACATACGGAAAAAATAGGACATAAGGTAAGGGATAACTATTCCAATCTCGTTCTTATCCGAGATTGTTATTCGTAAGTATTTACTGAGGTTATTATTATCATCCCTGCCCATGTTTTCTAAAAAAAATTCATATATTTTAAAGTCATTTTTACCCATTTTTGAAATTTACCACATGTTATGAAAGGAATCTTATTTTTTTTACCATACGAGGAAATTTTTGACTTTTCCGACAAAAGTACGAGAAGAATGTTATTTTAAACTTATACAGCATGAACGGATTTTTACGGTTTTATGATGCCTTATTTTTATGAAGATTACACTAAAATATTTCATGAATATTTTCAAAAAAATAATTTTCTTTTAAAATTGTTTGGCATTTTGGGAAAAGAAATGATTTTTAAGAAGAAGGGATATTTTACTCCAGAATTCTTTTCAAGTGTTTTATCAAACCCATTTTCCATCTAAGATGAAATTATTTCATACGTGTATGTTTCCAGTATAATATTTCTATGATCTACATGGTTTCAATTTTATTATGATGAAACGATATCCATCTGTTTTATAAGGATTATGTTATGATGGGATGATGTTTATGAAACCCATTTTATTCTTTGGGTTATGATGAATGATTTATGTTTATGTTGTGGCACATGTAAGTTTGATTTCATTATGAGATGGGTGGGACCTATATCACCCTCCAATTCATTGGGTAAAGATTTATATCTCATGAGATAGACATGTCTCGAACAGTAAGTTAATCCGGTTCGGAGTTACAGGACTGAAACGAGGAGTGAACTCGATTCAGAAAGGGACTTCATCCACTAATATGGTCTTGGAAGAAATTCCTTGGATACTATGGAATTAATATCATGTGCTTAATGGTTTTCCAAAACTAAATGTTTTATTCCCATGCTATTTTATAATTATTGATGTTCATTTATGATCTATGTCTTACGTACTACCAAGAGTTATTTCAAAACTCAATATTTTCATGTTTAAATTTTATATTCATGTTTTGAAGTTCAAATGTATATGGTTTGTTTTATTTTTTCCATGATTAACCTTATTGAGCATTTGAGATCACCCTTCATATGTTTTTTCCCCAGGATATAAAGAAAGGTTTTAGGTAAGAAAAAAAGGAAAGATCTTTGTGGGAGATATTGAAGATCTTTAACCAAGATTAGAAGATTATGTTCCAGGTTTCCGAAGACACTAAACTATTACGGTTCTTTCGTTTCTGTTTTTATTATGTATTAAGTATTCTACAAAAGTAATGTAATTTCTTTGTATGTCAAGCTTTGGGTCTCTACATTGACTACACTTTGTGTATTCTACATGGTTTCAATTTGGAAATCACCTGGTAAAACTACATCAGGTAATTAATACACCACAATTATTTAATATATGACCATTAAATAATGGGGTCTATATAACATGAATTACAAAATATTTACCCTTTATACATGTTTTAAAATTTATGAATGTCTGAAAAAATTACATAAAGAGTTGGTAGGCATGTACTGTGGATATCTTGTGAAGATAATTACATGTTGTTTACCTAGAATTCATATTCCATGTACTTTTAACTATTTATCTGGAAATATTTAATTTAATTAATTACTACATTAAAATGAATAAACTAGAGATATTTAGGATATTAACTTGACTATAAATATGTTTCTTTATTTTTTATATGATATTTAATGATTAATTAAGTCCCCATAGTATTCACAATAGTGAAACATGTTTGGTTATTTTATACTAAAGACTCAAAGTATTTAATTTTAAAAGCATCATAAATTTCATGTGAACATTATAGAATCAAATTGGCCATACATGATATAAAATTATGACAAATTTCATGTACACATGTTTTCATAAGATTTAATTATTTACAATTAAAACCACATAGAATATTTTGGACAGGTAATCGTTGAGTTTCTTTGAATTAGAAAGATGTGTACTATTTTATAAAGTATTAAATAAAATAAATATTTTATTTTGATTTAAAATAATATTGGATGGTAATTTTGATATTATTAAATGAAATAATATAAAATTAATTTATTAATTAATAATATAATTAATTCATTTGTTTTCTTTTTTATTCAATAACTAAGAGAAATAAATTCCAGGCAGTTGTTTGAAATGTGTTATCTAGGAATGTCTAAGGCCAATCATGATTATAGAAATAACTATGCATGTGATTTATTTATTTAATTTTATTTTATGTCATGGATTTGAAATTAATTATTATTAAATTATATATGATGGAATCTTTTTCATCCTTTTTTTGTTGGACCTACGTATCCATGGTTATTTATGAAATTCTCCATAACCATTCCTTTGGTTATCCTCACTTAAGGGTGAGTTATGAAATATTTATAATTTAAAATGTATCTAATGGTTCATGGTGTTGGTTCAATACAAATCTGAGGTGGAGTTGATTCCGGATGGAATTGGGAGAAAACCAATATAAGATATACATAGGGGTACAAGTGGGATACTACAACTAATGGCACGATCCTAACAAGGATATTATCCATAGGTTCAAAGATTCATTTATTGTTCTCTAAAAAAAATCATACATTAAACAAATATAACAATCATGTCATTTTTATGGTTTATTTACCTTATTGATGCATAAATATGATCACAAAAAAACATGAATTAATATGAAAATATGGAATAGAACTAAATTTATTATTCGTATGTTTTTTTATCAAAAAATGGTTAATAAAAAAATTAAAATCCACATTATATTAAAAATACAAGTTAAAGATAAAAAAAATCCATAAAAAAATCCTACAAGATAAGGTGAAGTTATTTTTTTCATCTTCTAAATTATGATAAACCTAGAGTTAAAGTGTCTATTCAGCCTCCTCATATAGAATTTTTTATTATCAGAATTTCATAACCTAAAAAATGTGCTTTATTAACTAAATAAATATTAGTATTAATGGGATCTATCCATACAATAAAAATTTGGGTGAAAGTGTTCAGGAGATCTAGGTCAGTATTTTTGGATTTGGGAGTGCATTGAACAGTTCAAGGAGATTCCTTTTTTCAATTTCACATACCGCTAACCTAAAAAATTTCTTATTATTTTCATGTCCTATGTATGGATTATAAGAAGGTAAATATGGATCATTTTTAACAGAATGTGTACAGTTAATGTAAATTGCAATATCAATGGTGAGGGTCATTGAATCTTAATAGAAAAGATGGAGACTTAGTACAACTAAAATTCGCATATCCCCTCATAAAATCTATCAAGTGAAGTACAAATAATGTGATATATTATAATTTTATAAAAATTTATTATTTTTAACACCATTTTCCTGATAATATCATATAGATAAAGTCCATATTATAATTGGTAGTAATTTTTAGGAATTGGTTAGACACATACGAGTAGTATTTCTCTATGAATTAAAGTATTATGTTCTTGAATCCTTAATTCATGATCTACCATTTAGAAGATGAGAGTGATCAGGACTAAACATTATATAATAAAAAATTTATAGCTATGGTTGACATTGAATGTTTAAATAATTCATCCATTCTTAATGAAATAAAAATTTCACATGAAGACCCACATTATTATAGCATGCTCTAGGATATTAATGATATATATTAGGAGATTCCTATACATGAATGATTTTATATGTTCAAAAAAATAATTTATAAGAAACATGGATAAGGTGAAATAAATGGTCCCTAAGTTGTCAAACTTAGTGGCTACATTGATCAGCTAGAGGTTTTAGATTTTAAATTACTTTATGAACAATGCATTGATATCATTTTTAATCACTCTCTAATAAATGTTTTTGTTATGTTATCAATTTCAATACTAAAAAATGAATAATTATCTCTTAGATAGTCACATGGTACATTGCTATGTTGAAAAGAATATGAAGTTTGAAAATGTTTCTATCCTTACGTTGAGTAAAAGTAATGTTATAGGTTAATATATCTATGTCAAATATTCATTAAAACACCATTACAATAATAGAAATATTATGTGGTTGTAAATTGGATAGTATCTATTCTATTTAGCTTGTGGTAATAAATACCACTATAAGAAATAATGTACCCAACAAAAGAAGCAAGGTGAAGCTTCTAGTTTATTCATTATTGAGTGATATTTATCTATTTCTCAAAATTTCTAATTATATATAACATTTTGTGCACATATATGTATTAAAATACAAGAACTAATTAGATTCATGAAAATTTCCTAATAGGAGTTAGTTCTAGGAATAACTACTAGAGCCAACCTTATTATTGTAGCTCTTAGGGACAACCACATCACTTTGACTAATGTATTGATCCTGGTTTTGAAAGATTGTTATTATGTGACCTTAGTTACCAAAAATAATATATCTATATTCATACTTTATACAAATTTATTTATTCTAAAATTTTATAATAAGAGATGCATCTTATAAAAACAGTGAATTTTTTTGTAGGAATGTTAAAATAATGGCATATACAATTTAGATTAATCAAACCAAGTAATGGAAATTGATAATGAAACGATTCCACATGAATTATATAGCACCGATTTATAGAATCAAAAACTTAGTCATGTAAATTAAATAACTTTGAATAAATTACACCAAGGTGGATATCTATATTTAATTGAACAAAAACCCCTTTGGGGAATTTTATCCATGTTTACAAAAAAAATGTATAATGATATATTTAGTGGAAAATGTGAAAGGGGAAACATATTCTATAAGACATGGTGAGATAAATGGTGATTCATTAAAGTATTCCAATATTATTTTTGGGATGCACATTATATATGAAAACACACATGCTAAATTGAATACCAACTCAATTAAAAAATGGTATTCCATATAAATATTACTATGAAAATAAATCCATGTTGTCACATGTATGAGTGTTGTGATGAGAATAATTTATTAAGACTATATATAGAAATAAACTCACACAATGAGGTACTATATGTATCTTTTTATAATATCCCAAGTAAACATTGGGATGCTAATTATATAAAACTTTAGATAAAATAATTTTTCATAAAAGAAATTCCAAATTTATTGAGATGTGTCGTATCTCTAAAATAGATAGAGGGAGTGAGATATACTTCAATAAAGCTCAGCCTCAAGATACTGAAGAGTTGGTATAAGAAAAAATTTCTCAAATACCCATATAAGAGAATATTCTAGAGACATAAGTACTACATATGAGTAGAAGAGATTTTAGTTAATAAAAGATATTTTTCTATAGTCACTGTGGTTATTGACTCATTATTAGTTGATAATAATGTCCCTTAAACCTACAATGAAGAACTAAGTGTCATAGTTGATCCCAAATGGAAATAATTTTTGAATTAAAAATTTGATTCCATATACCAAAAAAAGTATATAGTCCGGTAGATCCTCCACTGATAAAAAATAACATTGGTTATAAATTGGTATATTAAAACAAACTATATATGTATCAACAATTCAGTATTTATTATACTTGATTGATTATAATAGGGTTTAGACAGCATCAGGGAATTAACTAAAACGAATCCTTTTCCCCCATTTCTATGATAAAATTGATCACAATTCTATATTCCATTGTATCTTTATGTGACATTGAAACGTGGAAAATAGATTTCAAAATATCCTTTTTAAGGGGAGCGATCATGAATATGACTATATGACACAACCGGAAGGGTTTTGAGACACTAATAGATTCCAACAAGGTATAGAAATTGAAAAAAAAACTCCATTTATAGTTTAATATAATAATTAAATTAATAGAACATCCTATTTGATAATTTCATTATGTATTTGGTTTCATTTAGAATTAATGTGAGCCTTGGGTCTATAATAATTTTAGAGAGAGTGAAGTAATTTTATTAATTTTTTAGGTCAATGACATTGAACATATTGGAAATGAGATACTTGTATTATGTTATATTAATGATTAGATAAAAACATACTTCTCCATGATGGGCTTTGATAAAGAAACATATTTTCTTATGGTCAAGATACATCAGGATAGATCTAAAAGGATTATTAGTTTATGTCAAAGTACATATATTTTCCAAATAATAAAGAGATTAAGAATAATAAAATCTAAGACGGGATTGTTTCTAGTGTCACATAAAATTAATCATTCCATATAAATGTGACCTTTGAAATATGAGGAAGGACAATATAAGACAATGATTCCATATTCATCAGTGATTGGGAAATTCAAGGATGATATGATATGTACTGGGCTAGATGTATCATATGTATTACATGTGGTGGGACAGTATCAAACTGACCTAGGGGCCATAGTTGGATGGTTATAATGACTTTTGTTAAGTATCTAAGTAGAAAAAATGATATGTTTATGTTCTAAGGATGATATAGGGAACTAGTTAGTAGAGGATATGAACATGATAGTTTCAAAATAGATCAAAATAATTTGATGTTGTAGACAGGACACATCATTACTCAAAATGGAGGATCTGTGAGATGGAAGAGCTCAATGAAAGCCATGGTGGGAAATTTTATTGTATATTATGATTACATTGTAGCTTCTAAGTTAACTAATAGGCAGTTTGGATATAAAACCTTTTCTAAGAGTTTGATGTGGTAACCTATAGTAAATACCCTATAACACATTATTGTGATAGTACTTCCATTTTGGTTCTTGAAAAGGGGGAAAGTCAAATCAATGCATGAAGCATTTACATAGAAAGTAATGCCTCTAAAAGGATTTTTCTCTGAGAGGTGAAGTATTAGTTTTTTTTATCCTCCATATAATACAAAATGGATGCCCCCTGGAATAATGTGTTAACTTAGTTGAAAAATGATTATAATACGAGGTCTAGTAGACTCAAATTACTAGGTAGTTATATCTATTCCAAGTGAGAGTCTTTTAGAGTTCTTTTTCTATAACAGACTATTTTTACTTTGTATTACATGTATCTTAAAATAATTGAATATTAAATTAAAAATATTATTACTTATCATTCATAGTTTTATTTTTATTTAATATAATAATATCCAGGGTATCTGTCTGATTGAAAAGAAATAGTAGTTCCCCTATATGTTGAGACTCTTAAAATTCCCTTATGACTTTACTAATCCTAGTTATATGGTTGGATATTATTTTATAATATGTAACACATCATGATGGATGTTAGTTTTGAGTAATCACGTTACATGTATCTTAATTCATGTTAAAACTCACATACATAGATTTATTTAATTAGTACATAACGATAACATTTCAAGGAAATGTTGGGTATGTTAGGTGTTTCATGAATGATGTGTTGTTAATGAATATATTGAGGAAGGATTTTTTCCTTCCTTATTAATGAATTTTAATAGATCTAAAATTAAATTGAAATAGACCTTTCAAATTAAAATCCATGATCATGGTGTGTTGATGAGTTTGTTTAAAATATCTGAAAAAATACATATCATGAATATAGGTTGATGTCATGGGTGTCAAACCTGCATGATGATCAATTTTAAAAAATGGATTATATTGTAGAGAGATTGATTATAATTGAATGTTGACATTGTGACATAAACTTATTTCTCTTGGGGACCTTGAATCATCGCTAGAAATTTATCTTGGACTTTAGGAAAGACCACATAATTCCAATGAGAAATATATTTATAGGGTCACATACAATGTTTTTTCATTTAGGTTTATTAAAATGTATTAAAATTTTATTATTGGAATAAATATTATTCTCAAGTTTATGGAATAATGTTTTTTAGAATAATGATTATATAAATTAAATAAAAATTAATTTTAAATGTAATTATTAAATTACAGGAATATATAGTATTTATTTATTTAGTGAATATTTAAGAAATAGTTATTCTCTTGACTATTAATAGAATATTCTTTTTGTGAATAAATATTTAATTAACCAATTGTTTTTTATATAAATATTTATTTGAGTATTCGATAAATTTCATGGAGAAATAGAAAACCAGTATTTTTTAGAGATAAATATTAATTTGTAAGATGGTAAAATAATGTTTATCATTGTACTAATTATATCATGCCATGTAATAAAAATATACTACTATTTTAAAACATTACATACGACTTGATATGATTTTAAAATTAATTTAATGGAACTTGTTCAATTAAAATAATTATAAACTTATTCCCAAGGTCTATAAAGAGAAAACATATATATTATAAGAGAGGTTGATGAAGAATCACTCTTCACAATAGATAACTCTATTTAATCCACATCTTCTTTCTAACATCATCTCAAAAATAACAATTCATGGGGAATTTATTCTATCTCAAAGAAACATGAAGCAATGATACTAAAAATGATGGATGATCATTCGACCAAACTAGTACATGGTGTCTATTTGACATCAATTATAGATAATAGGATCACATATGGATCAATTCTATAGGGATTCTACACATGGATCCAATAAGTTCAATGAGATATTACTAAAAAGTTTTTTAGATAATCATTATCTACAATGAAGAAATATCAAAATAATGAAGTAATATTTCTCTGGATTTAATTTAAATAATTGTAAATTTACTGGGAAAAGATATAATCTTCTTTATAGTTAACATTCATGTAAGTTATTTATTGGATAAATTATGTTGTTCAGAGTGGCCTTATCTTGAATAATCTGAGAATGATTTATACAATTTGTCAAAAAAAATTAGTGATTGACTCTAACAATCTCTTCAATTATTCTTGAAACCTACAACTATGGCATAGATAGTGATGACTCTTAGAATTTCATAAATAGATAAATTTCAAAGGTAGTGGAAGAAACCTCATCAATATAATTTCTACCCTCTGGTTCATTCTCTTCAGGCATAAGGACCATTACCACTAAAAAATCATTAGCCTTCATGGTGGTATAAAAATGTGGTTTTGTAATGGTTATTAATCATACCCTCTTACAAATTAATGGAAACATCATTAAAGTAATTTAAAATGAATACATAATTTCATGAATCGAAATATCCACAACTGAACCCACTAATGTATCCATGTATTATTATAAATTAATTTATTTGTCATAAAAACCCTACTTGATGACTAAAGGCCCTTTGGTATTGGTTGGATACCCAAAAGTCATCATGGGTGGGCTTTCAACAAAGGTCATTAGTGTTGTAATGAAAAATTCAAGGAAAATATTTCAATTACAGAGGGGAATGTTAAATACATAATAGATTTATACTTACCCAGAGTTTCACACAATAGCTGGATACCGAACATCCCCCAATGCTTCATACTCTACTCGTTATTGGAAATCGATGATGTGGATGAAGATTCTAAGGGAAGAACTAGGCAGATCAATAATAATTACACAACATAAAAAGAGTCTTCCTCTACCTTATAACCACCCAAGTCATGCATGAACACCTTCACTCATATATAATGAAGATTATAGTCTACATAGGTATTATCTGATATTACATGGATTGTTAAAAATATGAATGATCAATATATTTTTTGATATAGGATTTTGGATTTCAAGGAATTTGAAATTTTCTAGATTGGTTTGACCTCCCAAAACTATTTATAAAACTAATTTTCTTAATCTTTAATTGAACTCATGCCATCCTCTTCCTTTTACCCATATATGGATAGCTCACCAAAACTCATTCCTTCTTCACAACTCATATTGAGAGTGGTACATACTTAGTCAGTAAATATGAATCTTATATATGGTAGTATATTAATGAAAATAATTTGGTGAAGCAGTCCTGGAATTACTCATGGTTTTTCCTATAGTCCATCTCAATGATAGATTTAAAAATCGTGATCCAAAAAATGTATTCTAGGACCTCTAGGTGATTCCCTCACAACAACCTCTAGATCAGTAATATCTGTGTTCCTTTATTTTCCCTGGAGACCGATAAAATCCAACATCTTATAGTACCTACCTATAGTCCATCATAACCCTTCATGGGGGAAAACCACTCAAAGAATCACAAAGGTTCTTGAATAATTTCACTACAACCAGTTCCATTTTTAGGGTTCCCTCATCATTAGATAAAATAACTATGGAGGGTTTATAATGATTGTGGGTAGGGGGCCATAGAAGCTATGTAGTGACAACTAATTTAATTGATTATTTTTTTTGATCCATTTGAATTCCCTACTTTCTATTTTCCTTTCACTATGCCTTTCCTTGGTCACTAATGCCTCTTCGTGTAGCACCAGTGTTTTTAGCCTTACATTTGGGATTGTTGTTTTCCATCTCTGATTACACTCCTCATGCATTTTGACTAGGGATAATACTTCTAGAACAACGATTTGAACCCCTATGTTCTAATTTAAAAGTTTAAAACATAACTATTGGATGATAATATGTTTTCTCGCATGCTGAAATTTGGTATATACCCATTGAGTGGCTTATTGGAGGAAGAAAAATTGATATACATACTAGTATAGGGAATATGGGACACATATTACTTCTTCGTCAATGTGTATGGAAAATACTCTACCCTTGAAGGACTAAATTATAGAACTATTCATGATAGACTAGTTTTCATTTTATATAAGGATATTGGTTGGAATATTATATGGGATGAAGGTGAACCTTGTGTGGGACCCTATAATGGAAGTTAGTATGATCTTTACTGTTAATATGGGCCATATGTTAAAAATGTTAAGTAGGATTATCCAAAACAATGATTTTATGGAAGATATAGGGTTTTCACACCCATTCCTCTCCCCATATAGCAAAATGACCCACCCATATAGAAACTAAAAGGGATCTAAAATTTTAGAAGAGCTTCTCGTCAACAAACATTTCCAACAATATTATAGAACTATACTAAAACTGGGATGGAAAGATTAACCACCACCCACATTCTAGATATGCTACCATGATAAGGGTGTTGTTTCTCACTTTAATGTGGGAATCAATTACTAGAGGTAACCATATAATGAGATATTCCATAAGAAACAATTTCCACCTCATATATTGGGGTTGTTCCTCCCATTATATGGAATCCCCACTCTACGTACTAACCCTCCTCAAAGATATAACAGTATGAATTCATATTTTCATGGAGGTTCCTTGTGAGGAACTATATAAAACACCCCACCATAAAATAATTAGGAATATCTAGTAAAAGTTTAATCCATATCTTGAATGACATTTCTAGATGTATCTGAGGTTCCCGCAACTACTTATTTCTTACCATTAAAAGTACCACCTTGGCAAGTGGGGACTTATTTCACATTGTCCATGATTTTTGATATTGGAACTAACTCTTCATGAATTTTTCCTGGTATTAGAATAAATATTAATTTATGATGTCTATAGAGAATCATACAAACCTCAAATTGTTTTATGTAAAAAAGTGTTGGTGTTAGGTGACATCCTATGTAGGAGATCTAGGATAAGTTCTCCATATGTATAAGTATGGAATTTTGACATTTATAATTCCTCTTATAGGATGACTACATGAAATTGATTTTTGAACTTCGCATAGGTGGATCATACCCAGAAGTCATATTCTCATTCATCCATAAATTTTTCTCATTGGAATACATCACACCTAGTATTCTATAAATGTTTTTTTTCAGAACTATCTTGTAATATTATTAAGTAGTGAGGAATAAATGGTTCATTGAGTTGTTATTCATTGTTAAATATTCATATGTCACTCTATGTAACCTATGGAATCTCAGGAACTATTCTTTTGGGGAATAAAATTCAAGTTTGGGTATTTATATAGTTAACAGTGGGGAGAATTTTCAAAGAGGTGGCCTTTTTAAAGGACAATAATTTGATTGTTTTTATCCATGAATATCAATAAGAATATTATTTCATGGTGAAATCTAAAAATTTAATACCTATTAAAGGTTTTCTAAAACTAACATATTTCTTATAATTGAACTGAGAGTATCCATGATTAGAGTTAAATAGAGAATAAATATTTAATATTCATTAAATACCCCATAATAAATAAAATCTATGCTCTTACATATACTCTGGATCATAGGATTAACATTAGTTATATTGTATCCTCTAAAACATTTCATGTTAGAGACTTAACTGTGTGGATTACATGAAGATACATCATATTAAGTTCATGAAAAGAATAGATTTATGTAACAAATATATCATCAAATATTGTTTTTTGGGATTTTTGGGTTCTCTATAAGGTATTTGTCAATTGTTATAGGTTATTGGTGGATATTTAATCTTATAAAGTGGAAAGAAAAAAAGGTAGAAATCATTATGGACATATAATATAGAGTCCCATACAAATTCATCTAGTTCCACATGACCATTTATGATGAAATCATTTAAATTGTAATTCCATCAGTCATTTTTAAAGGAAATATTAATGCATATAGTTTTATGAGCATGTAACATAGAGTTTTATGAATATGTCTTATAAATCCTTTTATGATATAGAGTCTAATAAAAACCAAACTAAATATATTTCAATGATCTATTGGAAAATTGAGAGAAAAAAGAATCCACATGCTTTCATTTAAATTTTCTATGAACATCACACCCTAAAGAAGAATCATGGACTCCAATAGGTGAGAGATATTTTGTGAATTACTTCCCATATGTCCATTATTTCATTTTAAAATTTTGGAAACTAGATCATGGCACATCCCTTCTATAAATAACATTTTCCACAATCCTATTTGGTTCATGCCCATTTTTCCTTAATTTTTTGAGATAAACATTAAAAAGGATTGTGGAATGGGGGAACATCATTCACCAAATTTTATATTACTCATGAAGACCCTCATTACGTTAAGAAAATCATGAACTTCCACCCATGGTCCCTTTTCATCAGACATGGGTAAAGTCTCTTATTCTTATGTATGACACATATCCTTTATCCTTCTAGGAAATGTGTTCCTATATTTTTACATTGATTATATACTTATGGGAAGATCATGTGTATTAAACACTCAATCCCATGTTTTATTCCCATTCTTGATATAAATTTCCTTACCACATGAAGCTAAACAGCATGGGATGCTCTACAAATACATCCACAAGCTACACAACTTGAACTACGTGAGTTCCAATTCAGGTTTCAAAGATGATTCATAATATTACTATTCTAGGTTCACTCTTAGTGACAACACTAACACCAATGTTTTTTGTGGAAATTTCAAAACCCCAAAGATCATCCCAATGGTAATTTATAAGAAAGAGTGTCCCCAGAAATCTATAAACCATGTTTATCCCCACTCATCTCTAAACCCTTAATGGGCCCAAAAAACTACATACATTGAGTGTACCCAAGGGAAAATAAACTATCGGATTCCTCATAGGTCACTAAACTACATGTATCAAAAATGAAATCTAAAATATTTGTAGCCCCACTAGACTGTAAACTATGGGATTCCCCATAAGAATCTAAACCATGAGTGTCCATACAAAACATAAAACTATTAGTTTCCCCACATATGCTAAATGTTTCAACTCGACTCCATACTATGGATTTATCTATAAGAATCTAAACTCTAGGTGTCTACACTAGTCACTAAACCATGATTTGCTCCATGTTTAGACATAAAATAAACATAGTGCCATCCTTATTATCATTAATATATAGAATTAGGCTTCCTAATGTGATTTAAATAAGATTCCCTCATACCCTAGTGTTTGAAGATATAGTTTCTTCCAATGTGTACAACACACTCATAACTCTTACCAAATAGTCTGTTCCATTATAAGGAATATTCTAATGAAATTAACTATTTTCCACAGTGATGGCATCAGGAAAGGGTTCAAAAACATGTCTTAAATCTATAGAGGGATCCTTAACTAGTCAATCTGATCTGTATGGTATGACAATTTTCCAAAATAGGAATTTAGTGGCATTTGTTTTGATGATGGATTCTAAAACTACAACTAAATGTTTTTTATATGATTTTTATATATTTTTGTATATTTTCCTAATTTTTTGAGGATTTGTTTCAGAAACCATGGGGAAATTGTGTCATTTTTAACAAACTACAGCTAAATTAAAGATAAAAATTATTCAATTTATTTAATTATGATTTATGATTTATGAAATATTATTTAACATAATATATATTTTATTATTTATAATTTTAAATAATTATTATATGTTAATTAATATATGAATACATATACTTATAATTATTATTTAATAATAATATGATACATATAAAAAATGTTCAATGAGTTGAAAATCAAACTTATGAAACAATTGACCATAAATTTTGATCTGAGAGTCTGTTTTAGCCTTGAAACCAATAAAATTAATGCTTATGAAATAAACTTAAACGACATTAGATTAATGTTTTTAATAAATAAAGGAATAAATTTTTTTATAGTTTTAATAAAATTATGAAATCAAAAATGAACTTCAAACAACCCTATCTTTTATTCCAGGTGTATGTTTGGGCTCTACCACATATCAAATCTAATCATATGAAGATCTCTAAACCGAGATGGATAGGGAGAAGTGTAGTAACTGCTCTTATAATTAAAAAGAGGCCTTCAACGCCTCCAAAATGAGTTTTTAATCAGGGTATCCCAATTTTTTAACATTCGATGGAATTTCATTCTTGTTTAAGGGGGTCTCATTTTCTATTTTAGATGGGGATTGAATTTAGTCTTAGGGATTAGATTCACATTGATATTATGGTTTTTATGTTTTATCATTATTCATAACGTAGTTTTATTTATAATTAAATATACACATATTTTCTTATATTTACTCATAATAAATCATTTGTATAAATAAATTTTTACAATAAATGTATTTTTAATCATATAAACCATATAAAAATAATTTATTCTTTCATTTATTTCATATAAATTATTATCAATTTAATTTACCTTAAGAAAAATCATTAATTTTTATATATATACCTACAAAAGTAATGCTTATATATAAACTTGTGTGTGTCAATAAATCTAAATTTATCTGTATATTCTAATATATGTAAATTAATACTTATATATGTAAGTATTTTTGTATGGTTATATACATTGGTAAATATTTATACATATTTATGTTTATATATTTTTATATCATATACGTGTTGATATATATATATATATATGTATATTTGTAGCTGTGTTAATATATATATATATATATATATTATCAATATATAATTACATCTCAAAGTGTATTTATATATATTTATTCAACATAAATTTGTTTTTATATATTTTTGTAAATTTTGTTATATATATATATGTGTGTGTGTGTGTGTCTTTATAGATATTTATATCCATTTATTATATATTATTTTATATTTATTAAAATAATATTTTTTAATTAGTATTTGTTATTTATTATTTTCAAATTTATTTATTATTGATTTATTATTGATTTATTCTTTATTTATTCTTTATTTATTTATTTTTATTATTAACTTATTGTTAAATGAGTATTTATTTTATATTTATTAATTATTTTTATATTTTTTATTTTTTATTTTTTATTATTGATTATTGATTATTGATTATTAATGATTATTATTTATTATTAATTTGCTAAATATTTAGCGTTTATTATTGATTGATTAATTAACTATTTTATATTGATTCCATTATTATTTATTTAATATTTATTTATTTAATATTTAGTTATAATTTATTCATTACGTATTTATTATTTATTAAATTTTTATTTATTTATTATTTATTATTTATTTATAAATTAGTACTCAATTAATATTTGTTTATTATTTTTTATTTGTTATTTTTTATTGATTGATTATTTATTTACTTATTATTTATTTAATATATACTTAATTATTTATTTATTACATATTTATTATTTAATTAATAATTATTTATTGTCTATTTATTAATTATCTATAATCTAATGTTAATTAATTATTTATTACTTCTTTATTATACATTAATTATTAATTATTATTTAATATCATAATTTATTTTTTATTGGTATATGAATAAGTATATTACACACTTTTTACTCTCCAAATGAAGAGTTTGTTGGTTTGGTGATGTCTTTATAGTATATCGAAGAGATAAGGGGTTTAAATCTCACCCAGCACATATATTTTATAGATTTATGATTTACATGCATGGAATATACATTCATTATATAATAAATAACAAGTATTAATAATAATTAAATAAATAGCTAATAAATACTAATAAATAATAATAAATAATATTATTTACACAAATAATTTTTTTAAAAAAGAAAAATTTCTGCTATATATTTAGTGGTGTTTTAAACTGCCGCCAAACAAAACACTATGAAATAAAAACCCACCAAAAAAAGGAGCAATGAAATGAATCTAACATGAAAATATGTGGAACTTTTAGAAATTGTCATGTATTATTTAGTTGTGCTTTAAACAGCTTCTAAATGCTAAGAAAACATCTATGAAATTCCATTTTTGTAGTGTGAGTTGACCACTCAGCCTACGTTTAAATGAAAGGATCCATCATCATAACCCTAATGGTGAGAGGAATACTACCATTGGGAAGAAAAAAATATAAGAATGGTTCACCATAATGATTATGAAAAAAAGAGAGAGTTATAAATGGTAATAGTGAAACCAATAATAATCCCCCCCACCAATAATGATGGAATACGGTACATGATGTAATCATTGAAGCTAAAGAAAGATGAATTAATTTTAAGATACACGATTCATCTTTTCTTTACCTACATCTTCATATAAATCACAAGGAAATAGTGTAAATATTAAAAAGTAAATGAAATTGTACAATTATCTTTTACGAAACTCTATTATGTTGTACACATTATTGGAATGTATTGTCACAAAATTTTCATTATATGATCCATCAAGATCCTACACATATAAATAAAATCTCATGGACAATAATTCTATGATCTTCCCATCTTATAAAATAAGAATTTGTTCATTTATGATCCCCCTTTGATCGTGTGAATAAAGTAGACACCATCCAAGGTTGAAGGATTGATGTGATCATGTTCTTCTATTTTTTCCTCTCTATAAAACATTAAAGATGAAGTGAGAGGATTGAAATTAATTATAAAAATACCCTCATAATTTTTTGGGTTATAATTAGGTCTATTATACTTAGATTGTAATTTCATATAGTTTCACTTTATCCTTTTGTGGAACATAAACAATTAAACCAATGCATTTTACCCCTAATGACTAAATTAACTCATTATTAACTTATGAAATAATTTATTAGATACTTTTAAAACACTGATTTTTAATTTGATAAAATAAAAAAAATAAAATTAGATCACTCCTTCTTAATATGTTTAGAAACCCCGGATTAATAAAATTTGATTTAAAAATTATTATTATTTTTAGTCAATTTGATGCTTAAAATCATAATAATTACATAAAAAATAAATTAAGTTATTATTACTCTAAATATGAATATCATATAAATGAAATTATTTATTTATTTTGTTTAGATCAATCACACTCATAAATCTACTAGCCGACTCATGAGTGGCCCATATCATCCAAAAACCATTTTTTATAACAATTGGTATAATTTATTAATACACTTTATGTGTGGTCCTATAGGACCTTCTATAAATATTAGTGAGTCATACACTAAATCCCAAAGTTCTATAAAATGTCACATTTGGGAACCTTAAGATATAAGGATAATTCATAGCATTAACAACCTTATATGACTTCATACTTTATGATATAATCTCTTTATCCTGCAATAACTTATAATGTCGGTTTCATACATTGTTTTATCATCCTTTAAAGAATTATATATATATATATGTGTGGACTATATTGGATGTAATTTCATTCATATTTTTGGGATATGTATTTATTAAAATCTCTACCATCCTAGTCAAGTGGCCAATGATATCTTCTACCTATATTCATAAGTGATAAATCATGTCTTCAATATTGGAAATAATTCAAGCCTCCAATTACAAACAAAATGTATGCTTGAAAACTAAAAATATAATTTATCAAAGTTTTCATCATTCATAAAATCATGCAATATAATTATATATAATAATTATAATGATATCAATTCGATAGAAAAATACACAATTTTGTACATAAAAACAACTAATAACACCCAAAATACTTGATGTTATTATTTAAATCTCAATCCACATGATATCCTATATTGAATATCACTATGTGAGAATATCATGAGAAGTTGTAATAATTCTTATATTCCCTCAACACTTGATAATATCACATCATTTCTGTCCCATTGGTATGATTTATCTATACCATAGAAAGTATCATTAAGATTGCTATCATAGTATCTCGATGTTATCATTATAGTTGGAACATTTGATTTCTTTTCATATGAAAAATAATCCAAAATAATTACCATGAAAATAAATTATGAAAATGTAATAAAACTAGTTTTTTAATATTAAATCATTCATGACTATTGGTATATATGATCTACTAATAGAAATATTATTTCTTAGGTTGGGTCTAGAGAACCTAGTTTCACAAAAAATTGTTATATTACAGTTGAAAGTAATTTTAAAGTTTTATAAAAAACCTCATCTATAGTGATAAATATTATAAATTGTTATTAAATAGCCACATAACTATAAAAAACCAGGTTTTATATAAAAATATTCTATTAGTATTATTAATAAATGTAAATGACCATTTTAAAAAGAAATCCTCTTATAATGAAAACTATTATGACCATATTTTAGTACAATTACTTAGATGAAAGTTTGTTAAGTACAAACATTTATAATAGTACTACAAGTAATTTAAATTAATGATGTCAAATAATTACTTCTATAATTTCTCAACAAATTTTAAATATTCACATAGATTTCATAACTACACATTGGTATAATAAGATTTTTGAAATGATCAGTATTTTTAAAAGATAAAAAAATATTTTTCATTCTCACTGAAGTGTTATTATTTAAAAATATATATTGTTTTCGGGTCATTATCCAATTTTTATTTATATTTTTCAACCAATAATTATTTTTTTTCTAATTACTCACTATAATATTTCAATTTTACAAAAACAAATAAGTTGAATGAATATATATTTACTTATCTATAAATATTAGTACTATAATAGGAATGGCCTATTTTCTCAACTATAATTTTATACATAGTTGTATAACATGAAGAAAGTAAAAAAAACTATGATAAAATTGAGTCAACCATACCAAAATATCAATAAATTCAAGATATATAACATTGTATTAAACCATATAGCCAACGACTCGCATACCGACATTCTATGGATTATCAATTTAGAAAAGAACAGTAATCCCTAAAATTAAAATATTTATTTTCTAATAATTGTAAAATGAAATTAAAAAAAAATAATTTCATAAATTAAAAATAGTTTAATGGATTTATATAATACTTTTCAAATGTTAATAGATACACTAATTATAAGGAACAACTCATTTTACCTATAAAACAACTCTAATATCACGGTATTTATTATTATAAAAAATCTGTTATATATATACACATATCTTAAGATTAAAAAATAAACTAAAATTGGAAATAATTTAATCAATGTTTTGGTTAAGAAAATAAAATAAAAAATTGTAATTTTATATATCCAATGTAGTAAAAAATGGTAATATAGACATTTGTTTTTTAAAATTATATTTATAAATAACTAGTATTTCTTCATTCAAGATGGAATCATATATTATAAATTCTATAAATAATTATTCAATGTATTATTAAGCAACAATGATCTAGAATAGAAGGCATGAAAATGATTCTTTCATAAATTTCCAAAAAAAATGATCAAAAAATACCTTCATAACTGTTAAATAAAACCTTCGAATTATATGAATAGTCAATTAATAATTGTTATATGATTTCACATACATACATAAAAACATAAAAACACACATACACAAACATATATATAAATATATTATAAAAAATTACACAAGAGCTAAAAAATTAACTATACAAGGCTGACATCGGAGTTCTACATTATCAAGAAAGATAAATAAAAAATAAATATTATCCTAAAAGTGAAAAATAAGCATTGATTTCATAGAAGTACTTATTTTGGAATATATAGTTCTATGACATAAAAATGATTTAAAAAAAGTGGTGGATTTGGTACCTAATGTAATTTCTTGATTTCTCTCAAACTCTCCTTTTTTATTTTTACTTTTAGATATAACAATATTTCCCTTTTTATCTTCTAATACAATGGGTTCCTAACCCATTTTACAGATCATGGTTAGTTTAGAGAACATAAAATCATGCAATGTACTGTTATCAAGGACTCTAGTATAAAGTCATATGAAATATCCTAGGTAGGTGTAATCTTGGAATCATTGTATGAAGGTGATGATGGAATTCCACTTATAATAGGGAAAAGTATATTTTTTTAAAGAAAAAAAGAAATATATTTAGATAATGATTCTTGGAGGTATTAAAAAACGCCTATAATTTTTCCAAAAATAGATCAACCTTTTTAGCCAGCTGGTTTCTAAGTGAGTGTTTAGTGGATTGAGATTTATGGTGGAAGTGACTCTATTTCTGTTAACATTGATTAAAATGTTTCAAAAATATTTTTAGTTTTAAAATTTCATTATACCCAACACTTAAATAACTCATAATATAGTTTCAATGGCCCATTCATAGATCTCTATCCCATGTTGTAGCACTATATGACCTCATGTTCTCTACCCCATATTTTAAATTCTACTGACTTGAATCAGGGGTCTAATAATACAACATCAGGAGGCTATACCATATATATCATCAAATAATAATATTTAAATAAAAATATACCAATGAAATATATAAACATGATAATATATATTATGGTTTTATGGTGAAATTATGACCATAAAAATTAACATCACTCTACTATAACAATTTTATCTTGTGTCTATATTTCATTCCCATCATTTTAATATTAAATAAATGATTTTTAAATAAATTTTTTAATCATTTGATGATATTTATAATAATATTCATTTTTATAATGTTATAGGTTTAATTAATTCAATGGAAAAAAAAGACATAAGAGGATCAGCATTCATATTATGAAATAGATTTTTATATCATGATATGTTAATGATATGAATTCATGGTATAGAGAGGTCAGAGGAAGAAAAACTGAATTAATAGGAATATATCCAAATTAATTTTTGGAGTGACAGTTAGAATTATTTCAGGAAAAGTGGAATGATTCTAGGAATTAACGTAGGTCAATAAAGGATCCATTTGATGTTGGGTAATGAATATTCATTGTGTGACATCCATTTTCAAACCATCGTGCCTTGTGAACTGACTTTTAAATCAATAAATATTTCCGAACAAGACAAAATTCCATATTTAAATTCTTGGTTTCCCCTAATGTTGGATTTTAACATTTTAATAGGTGAATTTTTATAATTTAAGAAGTTTATGCATGTATTTTTGGAGATAAATTTTTGGGTAGGGGCTATTTAAAGAGAATATAAGATATAATTATAATAGTAATTATGAAGTGTTGTGATTATGTGATGTATTATACAAGGATACTATGTAATTGCATTAGGATTTATTTTATTCTTTCTTCCCCTCTCACCATCTATTGACTAGAAAGAGAGTGTGATTCACTCTTGGGAAGGGAAATGTAAATATAAAGAAAGTGTGTCTGTTTAATTTTTTTAATTTTAATTTATTTTTTTGTTTTTATTTACATGTTTTATTCCTAACATATTTCTATTTCTTCATCACCTGACCATTGATAATGTGAACAAGAAAAAAAATTAATGCATCAACGAATTACCCTGACATTCACCTAAGCATTTTATAATTCAGGTTGTTCATGTTTAAAATAGGTACCGATGTAATTAATTAATTAATAAACCCAAGTAATTGACCATATGGAAATTATAATTTTTTATGGAAGGGATACAAAGAAAAAAGATCTTCTTTGTCATGACTCAAACAATAATCATAAAAAATCATTTTATCTTATAAATTTATATACTCACAAACATATAATTTAAATATCCTATAACAATCGACTATATAGATAATTCAAACCTCTTTCTTCACTCTCAATATCAAATAATATAATTAAATCAATTAGAAGTCCTATAATAAATTAGATTCACCTCACAGGGTTGACCATGAACATACCATTTACTATATTCATTAAATCAGTGTTGTTTTTTATGTGTTTTGATAAATTAATAAAGTTGATCATCCCTGAAGGAATTAATGATATCCTTGGGGATACTGGAAACTCATATAGGATTACTCTCATATATCTAGGAACGATAACTGAATCATCTAATCATATACATCAAAATAAATTGGATAGATAAAAATACATGATCATAATCCTCAACATCACCATGGGACCATCTATAAATCCCCTCTAAGATCCTTGAGCTCATCTACCATACCAAGGCCATCGCCTGAACCTATGTCAAGTAAAATATCTATGGGGAAAAAAATTTATGTGTATGGTGTCAATATAAATATTTGTAGGGAACCACCATTAATTCCATTAAATAAACTAGTATAAATGTACATCCTTGTACTGTATAAAAATAAATTCATAAACTACTCACATATATGAACCTATCAGTCTTTGGGTATTGATTAAGCCACCATAAAGGCCAAATCATACCTTCCTCCCTTAATACCCAGAAATTCTATGTATGTTTTTTTAATTATATTGGAACTTTACGAGTCCGTGAAAATTGACGGTGAATGACTCTGAGGCCCAGAGTGCCTGGATAGAAATTTATGAACTTCTTTTTAAGTATGTTCAATAAATGTGCGAGCTATTTTTTAAAACTTTTGAACTGCTTCTTGGAATTGAAATCTGAGTACACCGGTGAACTCATAGTGCTTATATTTTCTTAAAGACACCTTTACCTCGACCACAGTAGGTCGAGAGTGGAAGATTTTTTTTCTCTTTTTCATGGAAGAAGAAAAATAAAATAATTAACATTTTATTTTTCTTTTGAGACCTCTATTTTAAATTTATAGAGGTGGGGACCACCCGGGTTAGAAAACCCTCCCAATTTGAATTAATGGTGGTGGAGACCACCTGAACCCCTTTTAAAGGGGGAAAACCTCTCAACTCTCTAATTAATTAATCGTGCCATTTATTTATGCCAACATTAATTGTGCCATTGTAAATTAATTTGATAAACCTATTTTAATTTTCTGGATCCTCGTTTTCTTGGGGAAATCATTGGAAAATGTGATAACTTTGGAAAAACTATTCTCTAAAAATAACTCCCTCTCCAACGAAGAATAAAGAACCGACCCTGAGCCTAGATCGGAAGCGCTTTACGGAAGAAACAAACTCTGAAATTATTCAATGACTTTATCTTCTACCTCTCAACTCCTCCAACGAATGACAAGGTAGGGGTGTGATTTGATTGATCTTCAATAATTTCTTTTACGTGTAATCTCTCCACATGATCTTCTTGCTACCACTATAAAGCGGAGGGTGTGGGACAAATGAACAAGTCCCAACAACTGCACATCCTTTGTGGTTTTTGATGCATTTTTCGTGATGGAGGAGGACGGAGACCGGTACCAGTGACTGGAACCGGTAGGACTCATGAGTGGCAGACGGCACACCGACCAACTGTGAAGACAACAACGACGCAACCGCACCACCGGTGGAGGGCTGCGACTCATCGACTGTGGCGGAGAAGAGGCAACAACCGATGCATAGCCGACCGCATGAAGGGGAGGCGGCGGAGCGCGTCCGCACTTCTAGAATGCAGGAGACATGGCACAAGGCCATGTCAGTGAAGGAGGGCTGCCGAATCACTGTCGGCCACTGGTGGGGGTGCGGTGCATGACTGCGTCGTAGATGAGGGATGGCCATTCGGCCAACCGCGGGCTGCCCAGCATGGGTAGCCCATCGCCAGCCGGGCCGGACCCAGCGGGCTGGGTCGGACCCGAACAAGGTCATGTCGGGTCGACCGGAACTGGGTCGGGCCAGGTCCACACAAACTGCGTCGGGCTGGGTCGACCCAAACTGGGTCGGGCTGGGTCAACCTGAACTGGGTCATCCCGGGTCATTCTGACTAGGTTCGACCAAACCCAGACCACCTTCGACCCTCTTCGCTCTTTAGGCCATAACTTTAGCTATGGGTGTCCATTTGAAGAACTGTCTACGACACCAAAAAACTTGGTTCAAGATGGTCCCTTTGGTATACCCCACTTGAGTTTTGGATAAAGTTGGTTTACGGCTAGGTTGGATCGAACACGAATCCAACCGGGCCCTCGGGACTAAAAGACCAATAACATACGGATCGGGCGTCTGATTGACGCACCGTTTGTTGCGTTTAAACCCCTATCATGTGGAGGTCCCCGGGGATACTTCTTCATGGGAATTCATGGCCGTTGGAGTATCGACCTGTGGATTGATGAGCAGACCCTCCTAGAATCAATCTAGCTTAGTACAGGAACCCTGTGACTATCTGTAACATTATAAAGAGATATTATGTGGGTATGTGATTTGGGATCCTACGTGGGTCTATGTTCGAGAGTCCTACAAGGACCGATCTAGTAAATCAATGTGGTACTTCTCTAGGATCCTATGTTGGTCTGCTATACTCGGATCCTACGTGGGTCTGATGAATTAGGGTCCTACGTGGGTATACCTCTTAACAGAGTAAGATGATTTAGTATCTAGATCTAATCATCTATACTACCATACCTATGTTATACCTGGTGTGAGATAAGTCTCTACCTTTGTGGTAATATTCTGTGTGGCGTACCTTTGTGGTACTTACCTTTTTCGTGATATCTTTGTGATATTCTTATGTGTGGCATACCTTTTTGGTACTTACCTTCGTGGTGGTTACCTTATTGGTATTCTTTCCTTTGTGGAACAATTGTACTTTGGCTATGGATTGGGGACGTGTGTTTCTTCATGAATGATATGGGAATATTTTATAACTTAGGTACATGTATGGGCATATACTTTAGTAGAGTTTGGTTTTTTCTTTGAGGTATTTCCTTTGTGTAAATTTAGGAGACCAACAGGGTCTTGGGGTCCCTACTGAGTATCGTTATACTCACCCCTGCACGGGCTATGCCCACACCTTGTTTTGTTTGGTGCAGATGATAGATAGAACTGACTGAGGATGAGGGTATCAGGTCTGGAGGCATCTTAGAGGTGGACCTTAGATGAGGCATACTGCAAGGATGACCATTCGAGAGATGTACCTACCCTTCATGTAGGATACTTGGTGGGTGTTCATAGGAGTTGTTTCAGTTTACTTTTACGTTTCATTTTTCGTTTACTTTCCAGTTGGACTTTTATTCTGGACCCTTTTTCTAACTGTACACACCACATTTACTAAATAGTTTACTTGTTCTTGTATCATTATGTGTGCTTGGTTGTGTTTATTTATAGGATATAAAGGTAATGCCTTCCCAGTTTTAGGGAATATGCCTTTGGGTGCTAGTTGTCAGCCCCTGGCGTATGGAAGGTGGGCTTGGGGTAGTTCCGACATAGGCCCTAGGTGATGGGTCGTGACAAATTGATATCAAAGGAGTCAGTTATTCTGTAAAACATTAGACTCTGAACTTTTTATTAGAAATAGTGTTAAGTGTAGTGAGTGTGGTTATCATTTTAGGGAATCCAATACTGTTGCAGCGGTAGACATATCCATACACCAGTACCCTGACTACTGATTTATATCTCGGTGCACGAAAACACTAATTACGTGTATCTTTTTAAAAGTTTTCTTTCTAATCTTTTTGAGTCATATCACCAGTTATAACTTATTGAAAGTGGAGTAACTGTTTCTTTTTATGACTACTCCATGCAGACAGTCATCTAGAGTTCCGGGTATAGTACGTGAGGATATCCCACCGAGCGATGAGGCCTCGGTGCTGGTCCCTCTATTATTAGTGGAACCAGCAGAACCATTACCCATTTGGCCACCGATGCCACTATCCCTACCTGTAGAGGGTGCATGCCTCTTGAGTGTGATTCATGAGTTCCAGCACCAGAGGCCACCTAGGTTCAGAGGTGATATGGACCCACATGTGGCTGAGGATGTGCTGGAGGCTGTGCTGAGAGTCTTCTGATTGGTTGGGACACCAGCAGATCTCATGGTGATCCTTTCTTCCAGTCTTCTACTGGCTACAGTAGGCAGATGGTGGACCTTGATGCTCTAGGTTCATGAAGAGGTGACACTTCTTTGGGCAGACTTTGAGATCCAAATTCAGGAATAGTTTTTCCTAGAGACCCTTCGCATAGTTCGCATATATGTGCTTCTTCATCTGCAGCAGGGAAGCGTGAAGTTTGTTCAGTACTCAGTGAGGTTCACCGACCAGTCACGCTAATCCACTGATATGGTGTGAGACCCATTCTTCAGGACCCAGACCTTCAAGTAGGGACTCATGCGGGAGATCAGGGATTTGATGATTTCTCTTAGCATCTTGATGCGGGAAGGGGTGTTAGAGAGAGACCTTTTAGTGGAGAGTTTTCTTGATGAGTAGTCACCAGCAGTGAGACCCACCACCAAGAGCCACGTAGCAGAGTCTTCTCCAGTTGGAAGCGTTAAAATTTCATAGAGCTCAAAGAGGACCAGACCAACAAGTGGATGATCGCAGGATTCAGGGTCGGTTGTGCAGGGCACCGAAGACAAAGCCAATCCTACGAGAAGCAGGCCGTGTTATTCATGTGGCGGGAAAGGTCACATGGTTCAAGACTTCCCAACCCGCCATACGGATGATCATAATATGGTATAAGGACCACCCATGCGGAGATAGAGGTGGTCCACCCCGACCACAGGGAGCAGGTGAACTGGGGCGAGCTCATCTCCAGGCAGCTGAGGCCTATTATCACAACACTCTGGAGATGATACAAGGTACAATATGTGTCTACTCCACCTTAGCTATAGTACTTATAGAAATAGTTTCCCAGCATTGTTTTATTTCCAATGCCCTCGTTCAGAGCTCAAAGATTCTGATAGAGCCATTGGCTCGATCCTTACGGCTAGAGAATCTTAAGAGAGAGGATTAAATGATTACACACTGGTGCTGACGGTGTGAGATTACTCTAGGAGCTGAGATCTTTAGCTGGGATCTCTTAGTAGCGGTGTTGAGGCCTTACAAAATCATCATGGGTATGGACTAGTAATCAATATTTCATGCTCAGATTGACTGTATTAGGTGAAAATTGTTGTGTATCCATGAGGATGGGTCTAGGTTTACCTTCACTGATAAGAAGGGAGCCATTACAGCATAGGATGGACTTACTTGGAGGAGAGTGCAGCCGATCACTCATCAGTTGGATAGCCTTACCATCGGAGTGGTTGATGAATAGAGTGTGAGTTATCTAGTAGTGGATGTGGGATGAGATATCCATGGACTTCGTGATTGGACTTCCACGTACATCCAGGTGTCATGATCCTATTTGGGTGATCATCGACTGACTCACCAAGTTGTCCCACTTCCTACTGATCAAGGATCATGGTTCAATAGAGACCTTGGGATGCCTCTATGTGCAAGAGATTGTGTGGCTACATGGAGTACCCTTGATGATTGTCTCCGATCATGATGCATGTTTCACTTCCCGTCTATGGAATGGGTTTCGATAGGCTTTCGAGACATAGCTTCATTTGAGTACTGCCTTCCATCCTCAGACAGATGGCCAGACTGAACGGATCATTCGGACCCTTGAGGACATGTTGTATTCATGCATCCTCAACTTTGGTCACAGCTGGTAGGATCACTTGCCCTTGGTGAAGTTTTCATACAACAACAGCTATCACTCCACAATTGGGATGACACCTTTTGAGGCCCTATACGACTGAATTTGCAGATCACCTTTGTGTTGGACCGACCCAGGTGAGTCAGCCCTCATTGGACTAGATATTTTTATAGGATACCATAGAAAAGGTGTAGATTATCCAGAAGATGATGAAGACAGTACATAGCAGGTAGAGGTCTTATGCTGATAGAAGATGGAGACCTCTGGAGTTCGAGGATGGTGACCACGTCTTTCTATGGGTCTCACCTCGATGAGGATTGAGGAGATTTTGCTGGGGCGGCAAGTTATCTTCGAGGTTTATGGGATCGTTTCATATCCTCAGTAGAGTTGGCGAGGTGGCTTACCACATAGCTCATCCACCTCAACTACACCGGGTGCCCGAAATCTTCCACATATCCTAGCTGAGGAGATATGTGCATGGACCTTGAGACATCTTTGACTAGGGCAAGTTGGTAATCGACGAATGTGTGACGTTTACAGAGGTTCCAGTGGATATTCAGGATCAACAATAGAGATTCCTTAGTGGGCAATTGATACCATTGGTGCATGTATGTTGGCAGTATGAGAACCTCCAAGAGAGAACATTGGAGCGGGAGTCCCAGATTCATGCTCAATATTCCCCCTTATTTTCCTAGTTTCTATGTTTTGGATTTGAGGGATTCTAAGCCCTAAGATGGGGAAAATGTAATGACCTAGAAATTCCATGTAATTTTTTTTAATTTTATGGGAATTTTACGAGTCCATGAAAATTAAAAGTGCATTATTTTGAGGCCCAGAGTGTCTGGAATGAATTTCTAAACCTTTTTTGAGTACATTCATTAAATGTGCGAGTGTGTTTTTATAACTTTTGAACCAGTGATCGGAATTGATATCTGAGGACACCATTGAACTCTCAATGCCAATATTCACTTACATCGAACTTCACTTCGACCATAGTAGGTCGAGGGAGGAAGATATTTTTTCACATTTTCATGGAAGAAGAAAAATAAAATAATGAACATTTTATTTTTCTTTTGAATCCTCTCTTTTGATTTTTTTGAGGGGGGACCACCCGATCTAGAAAAACCTCCCAATATGAATTCATATTGGGGGGGGGGGACCACCTGAAACCCTTTCAATGGGGGAAAACCTCTCAACTATCTAATTAATTATTTGTGCCATTTAATTCTTCCGACATTAATTGTTCCAAAATAATTTAATTTGATAAAACTATTTTAATTTTTCAGCACCTAATTTCCTTGGGGAAATCAGTGGAAAAGGGGATAACATTGGAGAAACTCTTCCTCCAATGAAGATCGCCCTCTCCAGCAAAGAATGAGGAACCGACCCCAAGCCTGAATCAGACGAGCTTTGCAGAAGAAACAAACACCGATGTTCTTAAACAACTTCATATTCTACCTCTCATCTCCTCCAATGAAGGAAAAAGTAATGTTGTGATTTGATTGATCTTCATTAATTTATTTTACATTGAATCTCTCCCCACGATTTTATAAATACCGCTATAACACAGAGGGTACATGCCAAATGAACATGGACTGACCACTCTACAACCATTTTGGTTTTTGATGCGTTCTTCGCGATGGAGGAGGAGGACGACTGGTAATTCTGACTGGCACCGGTTGTACTTGGGAGCAGTGGCTGGCACACCGGTCGACCGCAAAGATGGAAGTGGCACAACCGCGCCGCCGGTGGAGAGCCGCGGACAGTCCTCCGCGACTGAGCAGAAGTGGTGGCTAGCGGATGGCCGACTGCATGAAGGGGAGGCAGTGGCACGCATCCGCGCAACATGCATGAAGGAGCTGCGACATGAGGTTGCGGCAGATAAGGAGGGTGGCCGACTCACTGTCAGCTATTGGTGGTGGCACAACGCGCGACCGTCCCGCAGAGGTGGGATGACCGTCTGGCTAGCCATGGGCCACCCAGCGTGGGCCGCACCTCGGGCCACCCAGCGTGGGCCGCACCACTGGCCTCCCATCGCAGGCTACCCAGCGGGCCGGGTCGGACCTAGGGCCGGACCTGGACCAGCTTTGACCCTTTTCGCTCTTTCGTCCATAACATAATCTACTGGCATACATTTTATGAACCGTTTGCAGCACCGAAAACCATGGATTGATATGGTCCTTTTGGTGTACCTGTAACACCCGAGACTTTTATGTTATATAAATCATCAAAGAAATTTTTTTCTACACAACACTTGCTTGGCTTTCTTTACACGCAATCGCGACCTTCCTCGATAGCTTGCGTTGTACGCAATACCGAGTTTCACTAAACAACAATATGCTATTAAAACTAGCCGTAATGAATAGTAATAACCACTTTTTGAAATTTTATAAATTTTATTTTTCAAAATGGACTTCATTTTTGGACTCAGAATATCAAAAATAGCCTAGGGTGAAATTTTGGTATTTTTCTGAAAACTTTCAATTTTTGATGAATAGTGAATCCACTAAGTGGTAGGTTAAAAACTGAATTTTGCATAAAACATAATTTTACAACTTCTGTGAATGGAATTTCAAAAATCCGACAGACACGGTTGATATCAGTAAGTAAAATTTGGTTCAATGAGATAAAAATAATTTTTTGGTGAATAGTAACATTTTACTTTTTTTTACCGCAGTTAATAGTAAATAGAGTAACTAAGGGTAAATATGATATTAATATTACCCTAACACATGTCCTAATTCTATTGGAAAAGTGTAATTCGACCAAAAACAAACTTAGGAATAAAATATGACCATTTAGGCCCACTTGGATTAGATTAGGACATTTATTATTAATTTATTTAAAGAAGGGTTAAAATAGTTAAAATCAAAGTTTAATAAGTAAATCATTTTTAATATGGGGTTATACATAAGATAAATTCGACTATAAATATTCATTAGAAATCTAAAACGATTTCCTACATAATGGTATTTTATTTGTAATTTTTAGACATTAAATAATTTAATTTATTTATGACAAAATAATGATGCAGTAATTATCTTATTTATGAAATATTGACATAATTGATGTTATAAACACCAAAATAAATGTAATTTGAGACTTTTTATGAATTACACTAATTTTATAGGTTACTATGATATATTAGTGTTGATTTAATCAACTGGGTTCGAACATATAATTCTGTTATGACTTTCACAAAAATCATATATCAAATAGTGTCAAAATTGACACAAAATAGTTTTTAAATTAAATATTATATTATTAATTGTTATTTTATTCCTAAAAATCTATGGTTCGGCCATATGACTTAGATAAGGATATATATATTAATAATAAACAATTTGGGGTTCGTTTGTCATGTTATAGTAAGTGTATTAACCATATAGTGAAAGAAAACAAAAAGACATGGTAAAAGTTAAATTATTTAGCTTAGAGTTAAATCTAATTGATAAGGTTAAAATAATACCCTAAACTTGTCTAAATCCTATTGGTTGATAAGATTTCGACCCATCCCCACTTTATCTTCGAAATAAGACCCTTTGGAACCATTATAAACCGATTTTGACTGTAATATAAAATAATATTTTGAGATATTCCTAAGGTGCCCCTCTCCTCCCTTATAAAAGGGAAACTCCTCCCCCTCCTACTCACACCAATTTGAGCACTCAAGCTCGGCCAACCCCTTCCATTTTCTCCTCTCCACTTCCGTAGAATAATCCTAGAGGTCCTGGTCTTCTTCAAAGACCAATATTAGTTCCCTAAGTGGAGGATTCAAAGAGGCGTTCCAAAGAAGAGGTAATATCCATTACCGATCTTTTCAATTTCTTTCTTCTTCAACTTCTTCTTCTTTAGTTGTTTCCTGATAAAGTAATAACGTCAGTATTACTTACATAATGATATGTTATTATAAATATGAAACAACCCTAATTCACCTTCTATCCATCCCACAGAAAAATGAAATCACCGCGCGTGTGTACGTACGGAATACCGTCTCCACGCCGTGGTGTAATCTATTTTTCCACCATCACTTTACAAGGATGGGTATAATGGTGTAATGAGTAACTATTTATGATTATTATAAATTAATATTGATACTGAAATAATATATGTATTCTCCAATACAGTTCCATGATCATAGGAACGATATCATCACTCGTGCGTACGTACGGAATACCGTCTCCACGATGTGATGCGACTCGTTCTACATGATCATCGTTAGATAGTAATTATATAAATTAATTGAATGAATAAATATGATATATGTTACACTAATACCATTCTGGATATAAGGTATCTATAACCTTAAAAGAAGAATAAGAATGTATTCGGCAAAACACGCATAAGAACAAAAGGCAATAAAGACCCGAGTAACAAGTAACAATGAAATATTACTAACAAGAAGCTAAGAATATGACCATATATGATATCATATCAATATTTATGATTCTGGAATAAGTCAATAACATTATTTAAACCATTATACAGGAGCTTCGGACACGTATAAAGCAAATCGGACCTAAGGTAAGGGAAATATCACAATCTCATTTTTATCCGAGATTGTTTATTCGTAAGTATTTACTGGGGTGTATTTTATTATCCACATCCATGTTTCATCAATATGTGATATTATTTACATCCACCTACAATTTTTTAAATCCATTTTTACCCTTCGTTGAGTTTTTAGTAATATGTATGAAAGGAATCTTTTGTCGTTTTTCATACGAGGTACTTTTTGACTTTTCCGACAAAAGAACGAAGAATGTTTTTTTTAACTTATACGGCATGAATGGATTTTTAAAACATTATTTCAAGAAACTTCCTTTACAAGTTTTCAAGTTTATTTTTAATCATCTTATTTTGATTTAAGTCATATGACATGTTATGAAAGGAAAAATGTTTTTGAAATAGAAAGGATATTTTCCTCAAGAATGGAGTTCAAGTATTTTATCAACATTATTTTCCATCTAAGATAATAAAAGGGTTTTGTTTTTATCCCTATTATTACATGGATTTGATTATGTTGTGATGGAAATATTTTTATGAATTCCTTTATCTTATATGAACTGTTTTATGATGTCATGTTGTTTAAGAATTCTATTTTTATTACATGGGTTATGCTATGATGTATGGTTTATGATTATGTGGCACACATAAGAAAGGATTCATTATAAGATGGGTGGGACCTATATCTCCCTACAATGCATTGGGTAAAGATTTTATATCTCATGAGATAAACATGGCTGGAACGGTAGGTTATACCGGTTCAGTGAAACAGGACTGGAACGAGGGTGACTCGGTTTAGAAAGGGTCTTTGTCCACTAAGATAGTCTTGGCAATGAGTCATGACTAACATGAAATGATTTTCCATGATTATGTGTGCATGCCACAAAGTTTCAAGTTTTATGTTATGATTATGGGGATCTCATTTTCACTTCTATGATTTATTCCATGTTAAGATATTATGATCTCTTTTGCAGGTTATGATTTTCAAAAATATATGATATGATTTTTATTTCCTTTATTTGCCCTTGCTGAGCATTTGAGCTCACCCTTTTATGTTTTCTTTTCCCCAGGTCAGGGAGATGGATATTAAGTAGAATATGCTAAAGGGACCCTAGATATGATGAAATAAATGGGATACACTGTAGAAGATTTATGAACCAGTTGTTTATGTTTCCCAGTTTCTAAAGACACTATACCTATACGGTCCTTTGTGGTTTTGTCATATGTTGTAATAAGTGTGCTTCAATTTTGAAGTATTAACAATGTATGTAAAGTATGGGTCGTTATAGTTGGTATCAAAGGAAAGGTATAGTCAACCTTTGGATACTAGGATGTGAAAGCCTTAGTAAGAACCCTAAGGATAAGTCTAAGCATAGAACACAATCTTAGTGTTTTAGAAATGGCCATGAATAAACTAGGATAAGAACTTAAGCATGAAAATTTTATTCTTGAATTATGTGGTTTTCCTATTATAATTAGTGTTGCTCACACTATTCTTCTTGGTTTTAGTCAATGGATGGAACCCGAAGGAACCGTGTTAATGCGGAATGCGATGGGAAATGCAATGATTGTCCCCCTGAGCAACCAAACGATATGAGAGCTGGAATGAAAAATCTTGTAGCCATGCTCACACAACTTTCTCAAGCTATGAATCATGCAGGACTTCCAAACGATCAAAGGAAGGAGCAACATTCTGTTGAATCCTTCATGAGGCAGCATCCACCTTCTTTCAGCGGGTCTACTGATCCATTAGTTGCTGAACAATGGATTAGTACTACTGAAAAGATATTTTCAGTTCTTCAATGTTCTGAGCATGATAAAGTCATCCTAGCAGTGTATCGTTTGGAAGGAGATGCTGATCAATGGTGGAATCTTATTAAGAATAGAAGGCAAAGGGATGAAATTGAGTCTATGGAATGGGATGAGTTCAAGAACTTATTTTTCAATAAGTACTTCCCTCGTATTCTCCGAACAAAGATGGAGAAAGAGTTCCTTGAACTGAAGCAAAGGGATGATGAATCTGTTGGTACCTATGAAGCAAATTTTACAAGACTTGCAAGGTACGCTTCTTGTATTATTATCCAACCTGAGAGTAAGATCGATCGATTCTTTAGTGGCTTAAAACCAAGTCTTCGAAGGGTGTTAGCCATAAGTGACTTCAATATCTACAAGGAAATCGTTCGATGTGATCTCAAATTCGAGATGGAGATTGGA
This sequence comes from Viscum album, assembly GCA_963277665.1. Lineage (NCBI taxonomy): Eukaryota > Viridiplantae > Streptophyta > Magnoliopsida > Santalales > Viscaceae > Viscum > Viscum album. The sequence continues at coordinate 1,512,330,379 of OY728134.1, read as the reverse complement.
GTAACCCATCAGTCACATGGGTTTGATAAGAAGAGGAAGATGGAATTCAAAAAAAAATATAAAGAGCACACTGAAAAGAAGATGAACTTTCCCTTATGCTCAAAGTGTTGAAAGAAACATGGAGGGAGTTGTCTTAAAGGGAAAAGTTAATGTTTTAAATGTGGAAAGGAAGGTCATCGGGCATTTGAATGCCGCGATAATGGGAAGAAGATGTCTAATGATGCAAACAAAGGAAGGGATACACAAAATGAACCTACTACACTTCAATGTTTCAAGTGCAAGGAGATGGGGCATTATGCCAATCAATGCCCAAATCCAAGGGTTGATGATGATGGTCGACGTCAATAAAATCTTAAGGCTAAAGACAAAGGAAAGTCACATGCAATTTCTATCAGCGATGTGGAGTATGATAACGAAGTGCTGAAAGGTACACTTACCATCCACTCTAAAGTAGCAAATGTTTTATTTGATTCTGGATCCACCCACTCTTTTATTTCTAAAGAATTTTCTAAGGGTATCACTGTATTACCTCAACAATTAGATGTTGAGTTAGCTGTGACAACACCTAATGGCACAACAGTCGCATCAAAAGTTTATAATTCTTCTCCGATCGAAGTTTTTGGGAAAGTGCTTCCTGCAAATCTTGTGATCCTTCCTTTAGTGGAATTTGATGCCATTCTTGGCATGGATTTGCTTTCTCTACATGGAGCTCATATCAATTGCCAAAGAAGGGAAGTCACATTTCATATTCCAGATCAATCTACGATCGTCTATCATTGCAAGGATGAACATAACCTTCCAGTGGAAATTCCTTCCATCTTATGGGTCTTGATTCCACTAAATAAAGGTTATTTATCTCAAATGGTTGGTGAGAAACTCACGATTAAGAATATGCCCATTGTACGGGAGTTTGATGATGTCATTCCGGAGGAATTACCGGGTCTTCCACCAAATCGTGAAGTTGAGTTTTCAATATAACTCATACCGGGTGCTTTGCCTATTTCAAAGACACCTTATAGAATGGCCCCAATTGAGTTGCAGGAATTGAAGAAGCAACTCCAAGATAATCTTGATAAGGGATTCATACGCCCTAGTGCGTCACCTTGGGGAGCACCTGTTCTATTTGTTAAGAAGAAAGATGGATCAATGAGACTCTGCATTGATTATCGAGAACTTAACAAGATCACTATCAAGAAAAAGTATCCTCTCCCACGCATTGATGACTTATTTGACCAACTACGTGGAGCTCAATAATTTTCCAAGATTGATCTTCATTCAGGGTATCATCAATTAAGGGTCAAAAGGGAGGATATACAAAAGACGACTTTCCGCACAAGGTATGGACACTATGAATTTATAGTGATGCCATTTGGTCTTACTAATGCCCCTGCTATCTTCATGGATCTAATGAATAGAGTCTTTAGAGACTATCTTGATCAATTTGTGGTAGTCTTTATAGACGATATTATTGTCTATTCAAAGAGCAAGGAAGAGCATGAAGATCACATGAGAATTATATTGAAGACCCTGAGAAAGGAGAATCTTTATGCCAAATTTACCAAGTGTGAATTTTGGCTTCAAAAAGTTGCATTTTTGGGTCACATAATCTCAAAAGAGGGGATATCTGTGGATCCAGCAAAAACAGAGGTTATCGAAAGATGGTCGAGACCAACCACAGTAACTGAGATCCGAATTTTCTTGGTTTGGCTGGATATTATCGACGTTTTGTAAAAGATTTTTCACGATTATCTAATCCACTCACCAAGTTGACTCGGAAAGGAGTTAAGTTTGTCTGGACAGAGGAATGTGAAGAGAATTTCAAGGAGTTGACAAGAAGGTTATCCAGTGCACCTGTTCTCACACTGCCTTGTAGTGGAGAAAGGTTTGTGATCTACAGTGATGCATCCAATAAGGGATTGGGGTGTGTTCTTATGCAAAATGATATGGTGATAGCTTATGCCTCACGACAGTTGAAAATCCATGAGCAAAATTACCCAACACATGATTTGGAGTTGGCTGCGGTAATCTTTGCATTAAAGATTTGGAGGCATTACCTTTATGGTGAAAGGTGTGATATTTATACTGATCATAAAAGTTTAAAGTATATTTTCACACAAAAGGAGTTGAATATGCGTCAAAGAAGATGGTTGGAGCTGATTAAGGATTACGACTGCTCAATCCATTACCACCCTGGGAAAGCAAACAAGGTGGCAGATGCATTAAGTCGACAAGACCATGCTAGTTTATCCATGATGAGGATCACAAAAGATCCAATATTTATGGATTTACAAAGGATGGATCGTGGAATTATAATGGAAGGGGAAAAATATTATCTTTCTCAAATGAATGTTCAATCATCTATACATGTGATGATTAGGGAGGCACAGAAAGAAGATGTCGAGTTACAAAAGAAGGTGAGAAATGTTCCTAAATTCAACCTTGATTGTGATGGGATAATAAAGTTCAGGAATCGGGTTTGTGTTCCTCCCATCCCCGAATTAAAGAAGGAGCTGCGGGATGAGGCTCATAGTTCATCATTCTCTATTCATCCTAGAAGCACGAAGATGTATAGAGACCTGAAAGAGTACTTCTGGTGGGATGGCATGAAAAGAGATGTTGTTGAATATGTCTCTCGATGCTTGGTTTGTCAACAAGTTAAAGCTGAGAGACAAAAGTATAAGGGGATGTTACAACCAATACCCATACCCGAATGGAAATGGGAAAACATCACTATGGACTTTGTCACAGGACTTCCTAAAACATCCAAAGGCAATAATGCTATCTGGGTCATAGTTGATCGTCTTACAAAGTCTGCACACTTCATTGCTATTAGAGAGGATTTCTCTCTAGATCAGCTTGCCAGGATATATGTAAAGGAAGTGGTAAGATTGCATGGAGTACCACTTTCTATTATATCTGATCGAGATCCGAGATTTACCTCGAAGTTCTGGCGAAGTCTTCAGCATACTCTGGATACAGAGTTGAGTTTAAGCACTGCCTATCATCCCCAGACAGACGGTCAGTCTGAGAGAACAATTCAAACCCTAGAAGATATGTTGAGAGCTTGCTCTATGGATTTCAAAGGAGGTTGGGATCAACACCTACCTTTGGTGGAATTTTCTTATAATAATAACTTTCACTCCAGTATTCAGATGGCTCCTTATGAAGCTCTCTATGGAAAGAAATGCAGGACTCCAACTTGCTGGGATGAAGTTGGGGAAAGAAAGCTATTACGACCTGATCTCGTTGATGAAATGGCAGAAAAGGTCAGATCTATTCAACAACACATAAGAGCAGCTCAGAGTCGACAGAAAAGTTATGCCGACAACCGAAGAAAAGACCTAGAGTTTGAAGTGGGTGATAAAGTGTTCTTACAAATATCTCCCTGGAAGAGGGTTATGAGATTTGGAAAGAAGGGGAAGTTGAGCCCTAGATATATCGGTCCTTTCGAAATACTGGATCGTGTTGGGAAGGTAGCTTACCGATTGGCGCTTCCACCAAATCTCTCTCATGTTCACGATGTGTTCCATGTATCTCTCCTGAGAGAGTACATACCAGATCCTTCACATGTACTCAGCTCAGAAGTTGTACCGCTAGAGCAAGATCTTTCTTATGAAGAACAACCGATAGAGATTCTGGATCATAGCGAAAAATTCCTACGAAATAAGACCACTCGATTGGTGAAAGTTTTATGGAGGAACCACCAACTTGAAGAAGCTACATGGGAGCTTGAGGATATAATGAGGGAGAAGTATCCTCATCTGTTTGTTACAAAGTGACGAATTTCGAGGGCGAAATTCTTTTTAAGGGGGGTAGAATGTAACACCCGAGACTTTTATGTTATATAAATCATCAAAGGAATATTTTTCTACACAACACTTGCTTGGCTTGCTTTACACGCAATCACGACCTTCCTCGATAGCTTGCGTTGTACGCAATACCGAGTTTCACTAAACAACAATATGCTATTAAAACTAGCCGTTATGAATAGTAATAACCACTTTTTGAAATTTTATAAATTTTATTTTTCAAAATGGACTTCATTTTTGGACTCAGAATATCGAAATTATCCTAGGGTGAAATTTTGGTATTTTTCTGAAAACTTTCAATTTTTGATGAATAGTGAATCCACTAAGTGGTAGGTTAAAAACTGAATTTTGCATAAAACTTAATTTTACAACTTCTGTGAATGGAATTTCAAAAATCTGACAGACATGGTTGATATCAGTAAGTAAAATGTGGTTCAATGAGATAAAATTAATTTTTTGGTGAATAGTAACTTTTTACTTTTATTTACTGCGGTTAATAGTAAATAGGGTAACTAAGGGTAAATATGATATTACTATTACCCTAACACATGTCCTAATTCTATTGTAAAAGTGTAATTCGACCAAAAACAAACTTAGGAATAAAATATGACCATTTAGGCCCACTTGGATTAGATTAGGACATTTATTATTAATTTATTTAAAGAAGGGTTAAAATAGTTAAAATCAACGTTTAATAAGTAAATCATTTTTAATATGGGGTTATACATAAGATAAATTCGACTATAAATATTCATTAGAAAGATAAAACGATTTCCTACATAATGGTATTTTATTTGTAATTTTTAGATATTAAATAATTTAATTTATTTATGACACAATGATGATGCAGTAATTATCTTATTTATGAAATATTGACATAATTGATGTTATAAACACCAAAATAAATGTAATTTGAGACTTTTTATGAATTAAACTAATTTTATAGGTTACTATGATATATTATTGTTGATTTAATCAACTGGTTTCGAACATATAATTCTGTTATGACTTTCACAAAAATCATATATCAAATAGTGTCAAAATTGACACAAGATAGTTTTTAAATCAAATATTATATTATTAATTGTTATATTATTCCTAAAAATCTAAGGTTCGGCCAAATGACTTAGATAAGTATATATATATTAATAATAAACAATTTTGGGTTCTTTTGTCATGTTATAGTAAGTGTATTAACTATATAGTGAAAGAAAACAAAAAGACATGGTAAAAGTTAAATTATTTAACTTAGAGTTAAATCTAATTGATAAGGTTACAATAATACCCTAAACTTGTCTAAATCCTATTGGTTGATATGATTGCGACCCATCCCCACTTTATCTTCGAAATAAGACCCTTTGGAACCATTATAAACTGATTTTGACTTTAATATAAAATAATATTTTGAGATATTCCTAAGGTGCCCCTCTCCTCCCTTATAAAAGGGAACCTCCTCCCCCTCCTCCTCACACCAATTTGAGCACTCAAGCTCGGCCAACCCCTGCCATTTTCTCCTCTCCACTTCCCTAGAATAATCCTAGAGGTCCTGGTCTTCTTCAAAGACCAATATTAGTTCCCTAAGTGGAGTATTCAAAGAGGCGTTCCAAAGAAGAGGTAATATCCATTACCGATCTTTTCAATTTCTTTCTTCTTCAACTTATTCTTCTTTAGTTGTTTCATGATAAAGTAATAACATCAGTATTACTTACATACTGATATGTTATCATAAATATGAAACAACCCTGATTCACCTTCTATCCATCCCACGGAAAAATGAAATCACCGCGCGTGCGTACGTACGGAATACCGTCTCCACGCCGTGGTGTAATCTATTTTTCCACCATCACTTTACAAGGATGGGTATAATGGTGTAATGAGTAACTATTTATGATTATTATAAATTAATATTGATACTGAAATAATATATGTATACTTCAATACAGTTCCACGATCATAGGAATGATATCATCACTCGTGCGTACGTACGGAATATCGTCTCCACGATGTGATGCGACTCGTTCTACATGATCATCATTACATAGTAATTATATAAATGAATTGAATGAATAAATATGATATATGTTACACTAATACCATTCTGGATATAAGGTATCTATAACCTTAAAAGAAGAATAAGAATGTATTCGGCAAAACACGCATAAGAACAAAAGGCAATAAAGACCCGAGTAACAAGTAACAATGAAATATTACTAACAAGAAGCTAAGAATATGACCATATATGATATCATATCAATATGTATGATTCTGGAATAAGTCAATAACATTATTTAAACCATTATAAAGGAGCTTAGGACACGTACAAAGAAAATCGGACCTAAGGTAAGGGAAATATCACAATCTCATTTTTATCCGAGATTGTTTATTCGTAAGTATTTACTGGGGTGTATTTTATTATCCACATCCATGTTTCATCAATATGTGATATTATTTACATCCACCTACAATAGTTTAAATCCATTTTTACCCTTCGGTGAGTTTTTAGTAATATGTATGAAAGGAATCTTTTTTCATTTTTCGTACGAGGTACTTTTTGACTTTTCCGACAAAAGAACGAAGAATGTTTTTTTTAACTTATACGGCATGAATGGATTTTTAAAACATTATTTCCAAGAAACTTCATTTACAAGTTTTCAAGTTTATTTTTAATCATCTTCTTTTGTTTTAAAGTCATATGACATGTTATGAAAGGAAAAATGTTTTTGAAATAGAAAGGATATTTTCCTCAAGAATGGAGTTCAAGTATTTTATCAAAATTATTTTCCATATAAGATAATAAAAGGGTTCTGTTTTTATCCCTATTATTACATGGATTTGATTATGTTGTGATGGAAATATATTTATGAATTACTTTATCTTATATGAACTGTTTTATGATGTCATGTTGTTTAAGAATTCCATTTTTATTACATGGGTTACACTATGATGTATGGTTTATGATTATGTGGCACACATAAGAAAGGATTCATTATAAGATGGGTGGGACCTATATCTCCCTCCAATGCATTGGGTAAAGATTTTATATCTAATGAGATAAACATGGCTGGAACGGTAGGTTATACCGGTTCAGTCAAACAGGACTGGAACAAGGGTGACTTGGTTCAGAAAGGGACTTTGTCCACTAAGATAGTCTTGGCAATGAGTCATGACTAACAAGAAATGATTTTCCATGATTATGTGTGCATGCCACAAAGTATCAAGTTTTATGTTATGATTATGGGGATCTCATTTTCACTTCTATGATTTATTCCATGTTAAGATATTATGATCTCTTTTGCAGGTTATGATTTTCAAAAAGATATGATATGATTTTTATTTCCTTTATTTGCCCTTGCTGAGCATTTGAGATCACCCTTTTATGTTTTCTTTTCCCCAGGTCAGGGAGATGGATATTAATTAGAATATGATAAAAGGGACCCTAGATATGATGAAATAAATGGGAGACACTGTAGAAGATTTATGAACCAGTTGTTTATGTTTCCCGGTTTCTAAAGACACTATACCTATACGGTCCTTTGTGGTTTTGTCATATATTGTAATAAGTGTGATTCAATTTTAAAGTATTAACAATGTATGTAAAGTATGGGTCGTTATAGTACCTCACATGGGTTTTTCGATAATGTTGGGGTATAGCGGGTTTGGATCGAACACGAATCCAACTAGGCCCTTAGGACTAAAAGGCCAATAACATACAGACTGGGTGTCTGATCGAGACACCGTCTATTGCATTGAGACCCCTATCAAGTGGCGGTCCTTTGGGATAAATTTTCATGGGACTTCATGGTAGTTGGAGTATCGACCTATGGCTTGAGGAGAAGACCCTCCCAGAGTCAATCGAGCTTAGTGCGGGAACCATGTGACTGGCTGTAACATGAAAAAGAGGTCCTATGTGGGTTTGTGATTTGGGATCATACATGGGTCTATGTCAGAGAGGCCCACATGGACCGCTCTAGTAAATCAACTTGGGAATACTCTAGGATCCTACGAGGGTCTGCTGTACTTTGATGATACGTTGGTATGATGATTTAGGATCCTACATGTGTTTTCCTCTTTACAGAGTAAGATGATTTAGTAGTTATATCTAATCATATAAACTACTGTAACTATGTTCTACCTGGTCGGAGCTAAGTCTTTACCTTTTTGGTAATCTTCTGTGTGAAGTACCTTTGGGGTGACATCATTGTGACATTCTTCTATGTGTTGTAGCTTTGTGGTACTTACCTTCACGGTGGTTACCTTCGTGGTATTCTTTTCTTCGTCGAACGACTCTACTTGGGCTAAGGATTGGGGCATTGTGTTTCCTCATGAATGGGATGGGTATACTTGATCACTTAGGTATATGTATGGGAATATACCTAAGTAGATTAGGGATCATGATTTGAGTTTTTTCCTTTGTGGAAATCTATAAGACCTAAGGGGTCTCAGGGTCCCTACTGAGTATTGTTATACTCACCCCTGCATGGGATATGCCCGTACCTCATTGTTCTTGGTGCAGACGATGGAAAACACTGACTGAGGACAAGGGTACTAGGTATGGAGGCATCGTAGAGGTAGAAAATAGATGAGGTTTACCACAAAGATGACCATTCGAGAGCTGTACATACCCTTCAGGTAGCACCCTTGGTGAGTGTTCACATGAGCTGTTTCAATTTACTTGTACTGTTCATTTTTCTTGTACTTTCCAGTTGGGATTGTATTCTGGACCCTTTTTCTTACTGTTCCCACCTTATTTACAATATTATTTACTTGTGTTCATATCTTTCTATGTGCTTGGTTGTGTGTGTTTATAGGTTATAAAGGAAATGCCTTCCCAGTTTTTGAGAATACACCTTTCGGTGCTAGTGGTCATCCCCTGACCTATGGAAGGCGGGTTTTGGGTAGTCACGTAATGTGCCCCAGGGGGTGGGTCATGACATCCTTAGTCAGTACTAGAAACAATTTTAGAATATCACTCTACAATAAAATAGACAATAGACCAATATCATCCCATTATATTTGTGATATTCTCCCAAAGGGAAACTGGAATTCTAATTAGAACGATACATTAAAAACTAAAAGGTTATCCCATGTTATAATTGGTCTTATCCTTAAGGATCCCCAAAACCAAATAAAAAATATATATGATAATGGAGATGGATATACCATGTCTATAATGACCTCATCCCTTAATAATCATGATCCTAGTCTATAACCGTATTAGGAAAATGGTAAACAAGGCTCCATATTTATAATGAAATCATCCCTACTACATATCAATCTTTTTATATTCACAATATAAGAAAATAATAATTGAAACACCAATTCTATAAAAATCTCAACCCTCGGGATTCTTAGCCCTTGTCAATAAAATAATAATACAAACATGAAAGGTGGCCAATGATTATATCAATATCATCCTTCAAGAATATTTATCCTTTCCCATAATAATTAAAAGAAAAATGAGAATATTGGAAAATATCTATATTGATCGCATCCCTCTTGATCCGTAATCCCAACTAAAAATAATATAATGAAAATAAAAAAATTCCCCATCTATATAAAGCTATCAACCCCTAGGTATACTAATACCTACTCAATATAATATAAATTCAGATGTAAAATTCATCTCAAGTCAATTATGATCTCAATAATTAGTCATCTCATTCCCTGATCAGAATAATATAAAGTGATATTACAAAGGCATCCCATGTATATGTAAAATAAATACCTTAGGAATCCCTAACCCTACTTAGAATAATATAAATACAAATGGGTAAGGCATAACATGTTTATAGTGATCTCATCTCATAATAATATAAAGGTAATTTGATTATTCTAATATCACCTCTTAGGAATCTCAATCTACTCTTAGAATAATGTAAATACAAATAAAAATGGTCTACCACATCAATACAAATACCATCCCTTTAGCATATTGATCCAATTAAGATCAATATCAATACGCTATGGAATGGAATCCCATAATACTTACTATATCATGGTATCATACACATACAAATATGTACATGAAACATAATCTATAATATGAAGGGAATTATTTCCAACAAAAGCTCCATTAAAAAATATATTAGGACTAAACATCACCACTCATTCCACAAAATCACATACCTAAAAAAATAATGATAAATATATTTGATGTGTAGATATTTGAATAAAAAAATTAATTATTTTATGAATAATGTGATAAGTATTTCCTACATATTTAATGTTTTTTTAACTTGTTTCATTTCACATTTGAATTAAATTCAATGGAATAAAATGTGAAAAATTATATGGATTCCTGATGTAAAATTATTCTTTACAGTGTTGGATAATTCAACTCTCACGACCATGACTCCGTATTGAATATTTAAGTTGAAATAATTCTGAATACTCTAAAAACCCACAATTAAAGTTATAGTAAACTATTCTTGATATGTAATTCATTTGAAATTAATGATCAAATTTAGTAGAATGAAAAATTGGACTTGATAGAAGAGCCAAAAAATTCATGTCATAAAACCTTATTTCACATCATAAAAATGGTGATTGTATTCTCTAGTCCTGATTTTTTTGAAATTTATTTCTTGGTCCACACACTAAATAATGAGTAAGCCTCAGAGATTACATATATATATATATATATATAATGTATGATTTTACTGAATTTATATAACTGGGGGTTGCATTTTAACCTATAAATTCAAGGCTCGGGAGGTGTTCTAAGGAATCCCAATAACATACTATCGCCATAATTATGATGTGTTTTCCCATAGAGTCTTGATCAAGGATACCCCACCATTCTCTTAAGATATCATTTAATTTCATTTTCCTCATCTTTCTTCCTCTCAGGAATAATATGATGGGGTAAATTTCTCATTTCCCGAGTGATGCGATCATAAAGGTATTGCACTATGTAAATGTTTTTCTTTTATTTTAGTCTATGTTGGGTTTTATATTAATGCCTCAAATATATATCACCCCCTTTATTTCTTAATGGGAATTGATAATTTAATTAAGAAGAATTATTAAATATTTGACTAATCAACCAAATTCATTCTTTACCATTTTCCAGGTCAGCCTAATTATTCTTAAACATAGTTTTTAATAATCTAATTCATTATTACATATCAATTAATTGATCATATGTAAAAGAGAAATTTATAAATTGGTGAGAAATCAATGATACCAAGGGCACTACAAGCTTCACTTATAATAATAACATAAATAATTAGTCCCAATTGTTAATCCACAAGCACATGAACAAGAGAAATATTGAACATGGTGTGTTTTCTACATTTTATTTGAAATAAAATATATTTATTCACTCTATTTTTCATTTTCATTCAATTATTATAAATATTTATATGTATTGTAAGAATAATGTTTAGGGTATAACATCGGACTCACCATATAATACATTTAATTCATTTGTCACATTACTTTGAGTTTTAAAATAATTGATTAAATTTTAATATCCTGATAGTATTTAATGACTCCTTTCAAGAAGGTCAAATTTCTAGAACTGTTGTTGATGATGTTTGTTGATTATTCTTAGGTTATTAGAAATAGTTCAATTTTTTTACTAATTTTATATTTTTTATTGGTTATGTTGTGGTCTCATATTATAATATAACACACGACTAGTGAACTCATGGAATAGGAAATTATATCTGTTTGAATATGAATCTGAGTTGGTGAGAAACACAAAAATGGGGAAAAGTAACCAATAAGAAGGTATGGATCCATAAAAAAGTGACAATATAGTTATAGAATTACAACATGGGCTATCCGATATAAAAACACACATAAAATATGGAAGACCCTTCAGTGTGGTGATTTAGCCAATAGTTATAGCTCCTCACATTTATAGCACATCAATTCACAATGAAGACAGTAATAAATCATATGATCTCAAATGTGATCCAGTTTTCCAGAATTCTACCTGAAGACCCAAATGCACAAAAACATATTTCCTTGAACAATGTGAAACTTTTCAATTCCATAATATCAAATAAACTATGATAAGACAGTGGTTATTTCAATTTTTATTAAAATATAATGATATGGATAAGATTCAAGGAATATTACCTCATTCTATAACCACATGTGATTGAATGGTAAGAAACATCTCCATATAATTATTTCCCCATTAAAAATATATTATCATTTGATTTTATATTTTAAAATTTAACAACTTTTATGATGAATTTATTTACAGTGCATGAAAATTATATTATTTTTTAGTAAACAAATTTCATCATTATTGTATATAAATTTTACTTTTAATTGAAAGTAAATTAAAATCGATTGTCCATAGAAAGTAGGACTATTATTGATTATATGGCAGGTGGGTCATTAATAAGAAAATCAACCTAGGATAGTTATAACCTTTTGGATGAGATTTCTCATAATAGTTTTTTGTGGTATTGTAACGCCCCGAACCCAGTTACCCAGAGTCGGTGCATTATTACATAATATTGGCATGATAAAAAAATATCATGTCTCAAAAGAACAATTACTGTAGTATCCTTGGAATTACTAGATACATTCATAAATTTTACGTTACATCATAAAGTAAAAACTACAACAACATCTTGTCTTCAAACTCATATCTACTTATACTATCCCTGCAGGTCATTCATAAAATACTTCTTCACTTCTTGGGAAAAATAAAACATAGAAATGGGTGAGCTAAAATTCCCAGTAAGGATTACAATATAGCGGAAAACATTCATAAATAAGAATAATCATTTATGGCAATGTATAACTAAAATAATAGCCTTTTAAACTTGAACTTAATCATAATATGGAAAAAATAAAATGAAATAATTCCATTTACTTATTCACATGGATATTCTACTACTTTAATAATCACATGAAATATCAATAACCACTTTCATAATGATGGAATTCATAATGTCAGACTATCATAACCACATAGTCAAGGCCTAGTGCCAAGAATAAAAATGAAATTCTGTCAAGGCCTTCTGCCAAGACACTAGTTTTTCTCATGAGACCTACCGTTGCATTGAAGATCTATAGCGGGCTCCACCCGTCACTTATTATGTCCAATTCATTCCTCATGTGAATAGGTTTAAACATAACATAAACATTCATATTAAAAATAACATACAAAATGTCAATACATTCTCCATAAACCATGAAAAAAATAACAAATTCATAGTCAAACATGTCACAAAACCTTCAATACAATATGAAAGTTTTGTATCATAATAAATAAACTTCAAATAAGCTTAAAATCCATCAAAGGATGTTGAAATAGATGAAATCAAAACTATTTGGGAGAAATATATCTTTTTTTGAAATCATTTAAAAGTCACATAAGTATAAAAGAAAACATTTACTTTGAAAATTTTCTTATAATCTTGTATGTTAAGCTTCTATGATTTTATAACGGTGGAATATAGCCAAACCCGCCGTATAAGTTAAAAAAATACATTCTTACCTTAATTCTGTCAAAAAGGTTAAAAAGGTCCTTGTTCGGAAAAAAACAGAAAGATTCCATTATAAAATTCTTATAAAAAGTAATCAAGGGTATAAATGACATTAACCAATAGTCTGTAAAATAGTAAGCATGATTTGAAATACATTTTTAAGAAACATGGATGTGGATGATAAAGAGGTCCCAGTAGATAATTACGTATAAACAACCTCGAATAATGAAGAGATTGTAAAAAAACCCCTACCTTGTACTTTTCATTAATCGAGGATAGGTTAACCTGCTGTATAATGGTGAAATAATTGTTATTAAATTATACAAGAATCATATACATTAATATGACATCATATATGATCTTTTAACATTTCTTTGTTAATAATATCTTAGTATTATTGTCGTTTCGGGTGTAAACTTACTAGTTTTTTTTATATGTTTTTATTACATAAGCCATGTTTGTTATGGATAGGTTTTATCATATTCATATAAAAAATTATATTAAGTCCTTAAACATTATTTTTAATCATCAAATGATAATTTGACTTGAATGGATACGATGGGGAATGAATCTCATCGTGTTCGTGGAGATGGTAGTCCGTACGTACATACGAGCGACAATATCATTATTTTGATATTAAAATAATATATAATTGAATATTATATCATATATACAGAATCAAAATCATTTTACATGAATTACACATCATTATTATATGCATCCAAATAATAATATTGTGAATAACAATTACACCAACACGTGGAGATGGTAAGCCGTAAGTACGCACATATGGTGACATGTCATTCAAAGGGTGGATATAATACTGAATATGTTTGTACCATATTTATAATAATATCACAGTATATAGAAGATACTGAAGTTATTATTTTATAATGATAATAACAATGAAAAAAGAAGTTGAAGAAGAAAGGAACTTGAAAGGGGGTGGTGAAAAAATTACATCTTTTTCAGGTTATTCCTTTTGATTTGATCAAAAGGGCTCATTAGGTTGGCTTTATGACTAAAGGAAGGCCTCTAGGATGAGGGGAATATATTTGAGAGGGTATTTGGGCAGAGTTTGGACAATCAAAAAGGCTTTGAAGGTATGAATTAGAGAGAAGGGGGAGTGCCCTTTTATAAGAGGGGTGAGGGGCACCTTTGGAAAAGCCAGAAATATTATTTTATAATAAATTTATATTCCGCTTCTAATGGCTCCAAAGTGGATTATATAAATGTTAAGGTGGGTATAGGTCAAAAAACTTCAACCAATAGGTTTTAGACTGGTTTGGGTCACTATATTAAACTTATCTTTTAGTTTTAACTCTTAGTTAATTAGTTTGAAATTTACCATGTCACTTTGTATTTTTATATTATCTAGTTAATGAACGTACTATATACATACAAGAGACCCCAAAGTGGTCCCTTAATGAAACACCTATCATGATATACGTCTCTTTTCCAAAACATAGATTTTTAGGAATTTAATATCAATGAATAATATAATATTTAATTTAAAAACTCTTTTATGTCAATTTTTACACTATTGGGTATTTTGTTTTTGATATATTCATAACAACATTATTTATTCACAAAAAATTTATATAATCAATAATAATATGTCATATTAACCGATAAAAGTATTTTAATTTATAAAAAGTCTCAATTTACATTTATTTGGGTATTTATAATATCAATTATCTTAATCCTTCATTAATACGGTAATTACTGCATCATTATTATGTCATAAATAACTTTAATTATTAAATGTCTATAAATTATAAATAAAATACAATTATATAGGAAATATTGTTAGATTTATAATGAATAATTATAGTCAACTATCCAACATATATAACCCTATGTAAAAAACCATTGGCTAAAGGTTATCTGCTTATGTCATTTTTGTATTTATTTTAACTTAATTAATATAAAGTGTCCTTATCACATACAAGTGGCCCCATGAGGTCCCAAAATCGACCCAAAGAAGACCATGATTGGAAATGTATGAAACAATAATATTAGGACATGTTTTAAGGTAATTTATTATTATTATAATATTATTGTTTTACCCTTATTTATCGGATTTACCATTTAGCCATGGTAAATAAAATATTTACCGAAGTAATTATTCAAAATGTCTAAAAATAAAAGTTACCTATTTACAAAATTTGGACCTCCTGATTCTAAATAGGGAATCCATACTTCTAAATTCAAAACACATAAGTGGCATAAATTAATTTCAAATTAATTCCCATTGTTAAAACAAAAAACGTTTTTTAAGAGATAATAACTATCAAAATATTGACAGTTGTTTATGTCCAGTTTAAATGTGAAATTATGTCCAATGACCAACGTTGTATTAAATGGTAAAAATATATTCTAAATATACTTTAAAACCAATCAAATTCATAATTTATCACTATTAAATATTTTTATTAAAAAAGTTGTTTTTAATTAAAATTGGGTAATTTTCACTATTCATCAAAATATAAACGTTATCCGAAAAGTTATAAAATTTTACCCTAGGATAATTTCGATATTCCAAATCCAAAAATGAAGTCCATTTTGAGAGATAAAATTTACAAACTTTAAAAAAGTGGGTATTAATATTCATAACGGCTAGTTTGATTGGTTGTGGTGTGTGTGAGAACTCGAAGTTGCGTACAACACATGCTATTGTATTATTCAAAAGGAAACATACTGTGGAAGCTTGGGGTGTTACATCCTCCCCTCCTTCAAATAATTTCTTCCTCTAAATTTCTAGAATAATACCGCATGAAAATACTCGGGTGGTTCTTCATTATAAGTTCATCGGCTTCCCACGTTGCCTCTTCCATCTTATGGTTTCTCCATAGAACTTTTACCAGACGAGTCGTTCGGTTTCTCAGCGCTTGTTATCTTATATCAAGAATCCTGATGGGCTCTTCACAATAAGACAGATCGGGTTCCAGTTCTAATTTCTCATAGGTGAGTACATGCGTTGGGTCAGACATGTATTTCCTCAACAGTGATACGTGGAACACATCGTGAACTTTGGAGAGACTTGACGTCATTGCAAAACGGTAAGCTACAACCCCAATTCATTCTAGAATTTCGAAAGGTCCTATGTACCTAGGACTCAATTTACCTTTATTTCTGAAATGCATAACTCCCTTCCATGGAAGTACCTTCAAGAAAACATGATCTCCTACCTGAAATTCCAAATCCTTACTTCGGTTATCATCATAGCTCTTCTGCCTACTTTGAGCTGCTTTGATGTGGTTTTGGATTAAAATTACCTTTTCCAATGTTTCCTCCACCAGTTCTGGGCCTACAAGTTTTTTTTCACCAACATCATCCCAACAGATTGGTGTGCGGCATCTCTTTTCTGTATAACGCTTCATATGGTGCCATACGAATACTTGAATGGAAGCTATTCTTATAGGAAAATTATACCAGAGGTAAATATTGATCCCACATACCCTGAAAGTCATGTGAGCATGATCTCAACATGTCTTCTAAGGTTTGAATAGTCCATTATGATTTTCCATCAGTTTGAGGGTGGTAGGCAGTGCTCAAATAAAGTTCAGTATCCAAGGCCTTATGAAGAATTTCCAGAATCTTGATGTAAAATGGGGATCATGATCATAAACAGTTGATAGGGGTACTCCATGAAGTCTCACAACTTCATTAATATATATCCTTGCTAGACCTTCGAGTGGTAGATCTTCTCTTATAGCAATAAAATGTGCTGATTTCGTAAGACGATCAACAATGACCCATATTGCATCATTCCTACTAGGAGTCTTTGGTAGTCCCATGAAAAAGTCTATCATGATATTATCCCATTTCCACTCAGGTATGGGAAGAGGTTTCATGACTCCTCCAGGCTGTTGCCTTCCAGCTTTCACTTATTGACAAACCATCCATCTTGACACAAAATTAGCAATCTCCATCTTCATGTTTTTCCACCAAAAATGTTCCTTCAAATCTCTATACATTTTGCTGCTCCTAGGGTGTATAGAGAAATTGGAACTATAAGCATCGTCCAACAATTCCCTTTTTAGATCAGGTATATCGGGAACACAAATCTCTTCCCAAATTTCAAAATTCCATCTTCATACACAAAGTCTTTCAATCTCCCATCATTCACAACATTAATCTTCTTTTTAAATTCTTCATCATAGGTCTGATAACTCTTAATACTTTCTAGTAATTATGGTTTGGAAACCATTCGAAAAGACATTGATGTTTAACCTTCCATGGTTATTCCCATGTCCATCTTCACTAGATCGATGAAAATTGGATCCCTTTCAATTCTCATATTGTTCAAAACTCCATGATCTTTTATGCCCAAAGCATCTTCCACCTTTTTTTCCTTTCCCGGGTGTTAGTGTATCATGCAATCATAATCCTTGAGTACTTCAAGATGTCTCATTTTCCTCATGTTGAGTTCTTTTTGTGAGAAAATATACTTCAAACTCTTTTGATCAGTATAAATCTCACATTTTCACCATAGAGGTAGTGTCTCCATATCTTCGAAGCAAAGATCACAGCTGCTAACTTGAGATCATGAGTAGGATTATTTTGCTCATGAATTTTCAACTATCGTGATGCATAGGCAATAACCCTATCATTCAGCATAAGGACACAACCAAGTCTTTTCTTCGATGCATCACTACAAATAACGAACCCATCATTCCCCAATGGTAGAGTCAATATAAGAGGATTGAATAATCTTCTCCTCAATTTTTCAAAACATTATTCACACTCTTTTTCAAACAAATTTAACCCCTTTAGGTGTGATCTTTGTTAATGGGTTAGCCAATTGGGAAAAATTCCAGAAGAAACGTCGATAATAACCTACTAAAACAATAACAATGCATACCTCAGTTATACTCGTTGGTGTAGGACATTCTTGGATTGCCTTTGTCTTTTAAGGATGAACAAAGATTCCATATTTAGAGGAAATATGGACAAGAAAAGAAATCTCCTGAAGCCAGAATTCACACTTGCTAAACTACCCATATAATTCATGTCTTCTCAGAGTCTTCAGGATAATACGCAAGTGATTTTCATGATCTTCATAGCTTTTAAAGTATACTAATATATCATCAATAAATACCACCACAAAATCATCAGTATATTACTTGAAAACTCTATTCATTAGATCCATGAATACAAAGGGTGCATTAGTCAGCCCAAAAGGTGTTACTGTAAACTCATAATTCCCGTACCTGGTTTGAAATGCTGTCTTCAGAATGTCTTCCTTATTCACACACAAATGATGGTATCCAGATCGAAGGACAATATTTGAAAAGTATTGAGCTCCATGAAGTTGTTAAAATAAATCATCAATGTGAGGTAGGGGATTATTGTTCTCTATTGTTATCGCATTGATTTCCCTTTATTCGATACATAACCTCATAGATCCATCTTTCTTTTTAACAAAAATAATAGGGGCTCCCCATGGAGAAACACTCGGGCGAATAAATCCCTTATTACTCAATTCCTCTAGTTGTATCTATAGTTCAACTAATTACACAGTGGCCATTCTATAAGGGGTCTTCGATATAGGCCTTGATCCAGGAATTAAATCAATGGAAAACTCAACTTCTCGTTCTAGAGGATGTCCAGGTAAATCTTCCGAAAGCACATCTACATATTCTTTCACAATAGGTACATCCACTATTTGAAAATTCCTTTCCCCACCCACAATAATTTCATTATCTTCCTCCCTAATAATTGAATTTAGTTGAGCTACTGGGGGTGGATCTATATAATAATTAGGTGGTAAAGATTTTGCTCAAAAGATAAGGTGTTCCTTATCATCATCATCAAAAATCATAACCTCCTTATTCTTATAATAAATATTCATATCATGGTCCGAAATCCAATCCATATAGAGAATTATATCAAACTCAATCATATGTATGACGATGAGATCAGCGGATAAAGAACATTTATGTGCTCTTATGGGGACTGATTCACAAAACTTTGTTGCAATGATACTTCCCTTAAGAGTTTTAACTAACAACACCCTAGTTAAATCAAATTGGAAATATCTAATTTTCTTAGAAAACTGGGAAGATATGAAAAAATGCGATGATCAAGAATCAAATAATACATTTTATAAAATTGAGGAAGCCATTAAATTACCTGCGACCACATCTTTCGGAGCTTCTACCTTAGTAATAGTGATTTCATAAGCCTGACCTTGATCCCTGGGCCTTTTCTGAGGTACGTTCCCCTGAATCTTAGGACATTCATTTGCATAATGTCCCATCTCCCAGCAATTGTAGCATTAGACATCGGTAGCTTCCTTCTTCCCCTTGCAATCATGAGCTTGGTGGCATTTTTCACAAAACTTGTAACAGACTCCCATTTACTTCAAGAAAATACCAAGGTGTTTCTTCCCACATTTACTGTAGGATGGAAATTTAACTTTTCCCTTATTCCCCTTATTTCCATTCCCAGATTGATCAGTAGATCCCTTCTTCTCTTGCTTTTCTTAAGTCATAAGACTTAGATAATTCCTTTTCTATCTTTATAGAACATGAGACAATGTCTTCGTACGATGAGAAGGATTATAAGACTAATGATCGACGGATAAATGGTTTTAACCCATGAAGGAAATGATCAATATTACTTCTTGTGTTGCGTATATAATCTCCTGCATACCTTGCTAACCTTGTAATGTTATCCTCATACTTTGCAACATTCTCATCCTCCTTTTGTCTCAAACTCAGAAATTGCCTTTCCATATATGCCCAATGGTCATGAAGAAAGTATTTTTCTAAAAACAGATCTTTGAACTCCCTCCATTCCATATTTTATACTTCATCATCTTCCTTCATGTTTTGAATCAATGACCACCATTGATCATCATCTCCAGTTAGGTGGTAAAATGCCATGATAACTTTTTCCCTTTCACTAATCCCCAAAGCCTGAAATATTTTCTCTATGGAACTTATCCATTTCTCCGCTACCAATGGATTTGAACTCCCATTGAATGTTCGTGGTTTTTCCCTCATGATGCGATCTAACATTGATCCTCCACATTGTGGATCAGGGTGCTCCATACGGAGAAGGTTATTATTCATAACCTGAGTGAGTTGTCCCATTATGGTGATAAGCTGATCATCACCAGTTGTATCACCAGCTCCACTACAATTATCTTGAGCAGGAGGGCAATCCCTAAATGGAGTGCATGCATTGATAAAGTTTTTATTTCTTCCACTAGGCACCATTTCTAAACAATGTCATAAACTAGATCAGTTTAGGAATCAAAATACATAATTCCATACTTATAAAACACTTAACATAAATTGAACTATTTATTGATATAATCCATAATAAAAAAATGTTTTCTTTGAGGAAGTAAATACTCAGAAACCCTTCATAATGATTTGTAAAGAAAATGAGAATTATCCTAAGCATATCCCCCGGGAGTGTCGTAATCAAGAGTGTAGCAAGGCCCGTCATCATGCACAATTTCCCGTTTGAATCTAGATCAAAGCGGTGTTTTCGGGTACGCCTAGGTACATCTGTGCTAGAGCTGCCTCTACCTAATTGTATCCAGACAGGGATGTATTGCTCAGAAAACTCACAAAATCTCAACAATACCAAAATTATAGTAAGATCTTCTATACTCATCCTCAAAGTATATCTTAGGTCTATGAGTTATAATCAGAGTTTATCTAAATCTGGCATCCAATGTTTATACAAAACTTCCTCTGATACCAACTGTAATGCCCCAACCCCATTTACCCAGAGTCGGTGCATTATTACATAATATTGGCATGATAAAAAAAGATCAAGTCTCGAATGAACAATTAGTTCAGTAGCCTTGGAATAACTAGATACATTCATAAAGTTTACATGACATCATAAAGTGAATACTACAACAAAATCTTGTCTCTACACTCATATCCCCATATACTATCCCTACAGGTCATTCATAAAATACTTCTTCACATCCTGGGAAAAATAAAACATAGAAAGGGGTGAACTCAAATGCCTAGTAAGGATAAAAATATAGCAGAAAACTTTCATAAATAAACATAAACATTTAAAAAAATGTATAACTAAAACAAAATCCTTTTAAACGTGAACTTCAGCATAATATGGAAAAAATAAAATGAAATAATTCCATTTACTTATTCACATGGATATCCTACTAGTTGAATAATCAAATGCAATATCAATAACCACTTTCATAATGATGGAATGCATAATGTCATACTATCATAACCACATAGTCAAGGCCTCGTGCCAAGAATACAAATAAGATTTTGTCAAGGCCTTGTGCTAAGACACTAGTTTGTCTCATGAGACCTACCGATGCATCTAGGAGCTATAGTGGGCTCACCCATCACTTATTAAGTCCAATGCATTCCTCATATGAATATGTTTAAACATAACATAAACATTCGTATTAAAAATAGCATACGAAATGTCAATAGTTTCTCCATAAACCATGAAAAAAATAACACATCCATACTAAAACATATCACAAAACCTTCAATACAATATGGATTTTTTGTATCATAATAAATAAACGTCAAATAAGCTTAAATTTCATAAAAGGATGTTGAGATAGATGAAATCAAAACTATTTCAGAGAAATATCACTTTTTTTGAAATCATTTAAAAGTCACATAATTATAAAAGAAAAACTTTACTTTGAAAATGTTCTTATAAGCTTTCAAGGGTAGTTTCGACGATTTTATAACGGCGGAAAATAGCCACACCCACCGTATAAGTTAAAAAAGTCAATCTTACCTTAATTCTGTAAAACATGTTAAAAAGGACCTTGTTCGGAAAAAAACAAAAATATTCCTTTATAAACTTCTTATAAAAATTCAACAAGGGTATAAATGACTTTAACCCATAGTCTATAAAATATTATGAATTATTTTAAATACATTTTTAAGAAACATGGATGTGGATGATAAAGAGGACCCAATAGATAATTACGTATAAAAAACCTCTGATAATGAAGAGATTGTGAAATAAACCCTTAGCTATTACTTTTCCATAGTAGAGGGTAGGTTAACCTCCTATATAATGGTGAAATAATTGTTATTAAATTATACAAGAATCATATACATTAATATGATATCATATATGATCTTTTAACATTGCTTTGTTAATAATATCTTAGTATTATCGTCGTTTCGGGTGTTCACTTACTCGTTTTATTTTATATGTTTTGTTAGATTAGAAATGTTTGTTATGGATAGTTTGTATTTTATTAATATCCATAATTATATCAATTCCTTAAATATAATTTGTAATCATAAAATGAGAATGCGACTTGAATGGATACAATGAGGAATGAATCTCATCGCGTTCGTGGAGACGGTAGTCCGTACATACGTACGAGCGACAATATCATTTTCTTGATATTAAAATAATATAAAATTGGATAGTATATCATGTATACAGAATCAATATCATGATACATTAATTATACATCATTATTATATGCATCCAAATAATAATATTTTTAATAAAAATTACACCATGACGTGGAGACGGTAGGCTGTACGTACGCACGTATGGTGACATGTCATTCAAAGGATGGATATAATACTGAATATGGTTGTAACATATTTATAATAACTTCACAGTATATAGAATATACTAGAGTTATTATTTTATAATGTAAATAACAAATAAGGATGAATTTGAAGAAGAAAGGAACTTGAAAGAGGGTGGTGAAAACATTACCTCTTCTTCAGGTTCTTCCTTCTGATTTGAACAAAATGGATCCTTAGGTTGGATTTTTGACTAAAGGAATTACTCTAGGATTAAGGGAGGATATTTGAGAGGGTATTTTGGAAGATTTTGGCCGAGCCCAATGGCTTTGAAGGTATGAATTTGAGAGAAGGTGGGTGCCCTTTTATAAGAGGGGTGATGGGAACCTTTGGAAAAACTCGAAATATTATTTTATAATAAATTCATATTCGGTTTATAATGGCTAAAAAGTGGATTATCTAAATTTTAAGGTGGGGATAGGTCTAAAACCATTCATCCAATTTTTTGTAGAAAGGTTTGGCTCACTATATGAAACATATCGTTTAGTTTTAACTCTTAGTTAATTAGTTTGACATTTATTATGTCACTTTGTATTTTTATATTATATAGTTAATAACCATACTATATACATCCAAGAGACCCCCAATTGGTCCACTAGTGATATAACTATCATGATATAAGTCTCTTTTCCGAACCATATATTTTTAGGAATTAAATATGTATTAATAATATAATATTGTTTTAAAAAACTCTTTTATGTCAATTTTGACACTATTGGGTATTTTGTTTTTCATAAATTTATAACAGCATTATTTATTCTAAAACAATTTATATAAACAATCCTAATATGTTATAGTAACCATGAAAATAATTTTAATTTATAAAAAGTCTCAAATTACATTTATTGGGGTATTTATAATATGAATTATCATAATCATTCATTAATACGGTAATTACTGCATCATTATTGTGTCATAATTAAATTTAATAATTAAATGTAAAAAAATTATAAATAAAATACCATTATGTAGGAAATCCTCTTATATTTCTAATGAATATTTATATTTGAAAATCCAATATATATAACCCTATGTAAAAATTGTTTTTTTAAAAGTTATATGCTTATGTCATTTTTGTATTTATTTTAACATAATTTATATAAAGTGTCCTTATCATCTACAAGTGGCCCCCTGGGGTCCCAAAATCGACCCAAAGATGACCATGGTAGAACCTGTATCAAACAATAAGGTTAGGACACATTTTAGGGTAATTTATTATTATTATAATATTATTTTTTTACCCTTATTTATCGGATTTACCCTTTAACCATGGTAAATAAAATATTTATCGAAATAATTATTCAAAATGTCTAAAAATAAAATTTACCTATTTACACAATTTGGACATACTGATTCCAAATATGGAATATATATTTCTAAATTCAAAACACAGAAGTGGCAGAAATTAATTTAAAATTAATTCCCATTGTTAAAACAAAAAGCGTGTTTTTAAGAGATAATAATTATCAAAAGATTGACAGTTGTTTATGTCCGGTTTAAATGTGAAATTATATCCAATGAAAAAAATTGTATTAAATGGTAAAGATATATTCTAAATATACTTTAGAACCACTCAAATTAATAAATTATTACTATAAGTTATTTTTATTAAAGAAGTTGGTTTTAATTAAAATTTTGTAATTTTTACTATTCATCAACATATAAAAGTTATCCGAAAAGTTCCAAAATTTCCCCCTAAGATAATTTTGATATTAAGAATCCAAAAATGAAGTCCATTTTGAGTGAAAAAATTTATGAAATTTCAAAAAGTGGGTATAACTATTCATAACGGCTATTTTGATTGGTTGTGGTGTGTGTTAGAACTCGAAGTTGCGTACAACACACGCTGTTGTATTATTCAAAGGGAAGTGTACCATG
Source organism: Viscum album (assembly GCA_963277665.1). Classification (NCBI taxonomy): domain Eukaryota; kingdom Viridiplantae; phylum Streptophyta; class Magnoliopsida; order Santalales; family Viscaceae; genus Viscum; species Viscum album. Next base: position 1,512,305,656 of record OY728134.1, on the reverse strand, counting down.
GAAGCTTGGGGTTTTATAGTTATTCATAAAGAACCTATAAAGAAAGGGGTTTATACTTTTGATAAACAATGATTGATGATATCCCAGATGATGGTCATGAAATGAAAATTGAATATAATAAGTACCACCCTAACCCCAACGATATATATATATATAGAAGATGTAAATTATGTTGAATATAATCAATAAAATAATTTTCCGAGGTATAGTATACAACAATTGAAGGTCAATGATTCTCTCTGAGATAACTGGGGTACTAGAAAAAAATTTCAATGTTCATCACTCATAAGAAAAATTTACTCCTTATAGGAGACATTTGATAACTTCCTGACCACAAAAAGTGAAACAATAAAATAGAAAAAAAGTTCATTTAATAACTCAAAAGATTCCTTATGAAATTTTTATCTCTATGAGGGGATTAATACTGAAGAAATAAGGTACAAAAAATATTATTTCTTCCAAGAATCATATAAAACAACCCACATTGAAATTTTATGGTAATAAACATAAGAAGCTTGAAAATCACCAGGACTATCCAAAACAATTAAAAAATAAAAAATAAAAAATTTAAATAGTTTGGAAAATCATCAAAAAATAATGAACAAGTATGTAGGGAACCACTACCATAATTCAATTCATGCCCGCCATTTAATGAGAGATAGAAATTAGAAAAGTTATAAGTGATGAGAGGATTGTTTATTAATAAATATAAAAAAACATAGAATAATATTATTTTTCAACAAGAATTATCGTATATACCAATTCATTCAATTTTTAGAAATTAAATAGTGCTTAAAAAAGAAATCTATATAGAATTATAAGAATACTACTCATGAAAGAGTTCCCTTCTTCATTTTTCATAGTTCAATAAAAAAACAAGACACATATATTATTTCAATTTTTTATATATTAGGTCTAATTAATTTGGAATGGACTTATGTTGATTAGCCATGAGATTTAATATCAATTTATATATAACATAAAAAACCATGTGACTTTAGGACCTAAATCCCTCAAGAGTTATAAATCACAAAGCAGAATCAATAATGAAATTACCATGAGGACTTATCGAACCGATGTTTACTAATGTAGATAATTTTAGCATTCATGTGAAAAATTTAGGGATGTATATGGATGAGGGGAGGAAACCTCTCATTCTTTGGAGACCCTTTCGATGAATGTATGGGCATGTATTGTCATGAAAATTTATGTTTTGTGTCTTTGATTAGGTAGTGAAAATGTTGGTTTCAATATTCACCATGAAATGAATAACTACATTGTGAAGGATGATGAATTTCATAAAGATGAAAAGTAGGAAGTTATAAATTTTCCTATCATTGAATAGAATAAATATATGTTTTTTATCCAAAATGACGTTGAAAGGAAAAAATCTAATAAGAAATGAGAATAGAAAATAAATAAAGTCATCTATGATGGAGGGATTGTTTGAAAAAAAAAACATCGAAGAAGGGAGGTAATATTAGATGGTGAATGAACTATACATTAGATTTTACTATGTAAAAAAGAATTGTCTAATAGTCATGATGGGGGATGAGAAGTCTCTACCCTATTGAAGAAGGAATATGTCTTCTAAATAATGATGAATTCCTATTTACATGGATATGTCATAGTTGATGCAATTTGTGGATCCATGATAGGTGTAGTTTATCCAATTCTTCATCAACTAAGCTAAAGTGATAAGGTTAAGACAATGAATTAATAAAAATTATTTTCAAGAGGCAACCCATGTTTTAATATGATATTATTGGTTTTTAAGTCTGGGAATGTTTTTCCGAATCGTATTCAAATTTGATCAAAAAAAAGTTCTAAAATATATATAAGATTTTCTTGATGTTATATGTCAATAATGAGGGAACAATTTGGAATAAAAATTAACTATTAAAGAAAAAGTTCATAAATTAAATAGGGTTATATGAGTTTTAATTTTATTATTTTTTGATACTCCGCTACATTTTTTCTGAAGAAGTTTTAATTAGAAAATACATTCCCTAAAATTTAATTTTTTCCTTAATCGTCGATCTAGGAGACAAAAACAACTTAGGATAATCAAAAATCCATGTTAAAAAAATAAATAAAATTAATTAAATAGGACAATGAATATTAAAGATAAACATGATAATTTTTATTTCATCAATCATTATTAGTCAGATAGGTTAATTTTTATTAATTATATTTTTCTAATATTTTCCATTCTTATAAAATCTAAAATTAATATGGATTTATTTTTTTTTCTATTGTTAATTTACATAGTTAATTCTCCTAATGACATGTTCTAATTCTGAAGAAAACTCTAATTTTTCAATTATTTTATTGATTATATTTATTTACTATGTATTGGGTAAGTTTTCTTCTATAAAATTATTTAGAAATTATCAATGATATGATTGTAAAAATTAAATTTTAATATGATCGAGGAATAATTTTATTAATCCCTTTATAATTGGACCTACCTTGAAATCAATCCTTATTAGTCTCTTAAAATTTATAAATAACCTTGTTAGGTAAAATCCTTGTTACAAGCATATCTTATACTTAACTACCCTACATTTATTATTTATAATAATTATCAATAATATATGTCTGAGGGAGATGAAACCATGATAAAAGGGATGTGTATATTGAAATGTATAAATGTGGGAGTGTTTTCATGGGAATTAGGGAAATTATTCATTATTATTCATTTTTTATACTCTATTTTACACCTACTTTAAAATAATTATAAAATAAAAAAATAAAATCATTATGGTTGTGTATTGGAGGGTAAAGTATCACTATTTATAAGAAAAATTATTTTTATCATATGGGGTTGGCTATTGGATGTGTGAACATTAAAAATAAATCTTTCGAAAAAAATACGGTATTTAAATTACAATATAGCATTGATTCAAGAACATTCCTTGAGTTTTGGGAAAATTGGAGACACTAATTCGAAAGGGAATTATTTTCACTGAGATAATTTTTTATTGTCATGAAAAATGATTTAGTGTTTAATTTTTTTTTTGATATTTTTTTATATTTACAGCAATAATTACCAACCTCAAAGCATCATATTCATTTTATCCTTATGAATAATCCCTTATAATTATTTTTGACTTTTTATTTATTTGGTGGAGAAAGTATATTCATTTCAAGCCTGTGGTATGGAGCTTGATTCAAGTTATGAGAAAAACTCTATTTACACTTATACCATAAGAGATGAGTGATGAAATTAAAGTATGGTAAATTTAACGTTCTATGAACATTGATTATAAATTGAATAATATGAATTGATTAAAATACATAAATGTTCATTTTGAAAGATGAAAAGTAAAATTCACATTAACATTTTTCATTAAAAAATAAGGAGTTAATGAAATTTTATTATGTGATGTTTGAAAAATTAATTCCTCTTTTTATCACTTGATTTTTTTGATATTAATATTTGTGATTCAGTAGAACTAAAAAACATTGTAATTTTTTTAGTTTACATACTTTAGGGAAATAATTATTTTAAATATAGGGTTTATTTGATTTCTTCATTCCATGTATACATATTTGAATAAAAAATTATTTATATTTTCATTAATGATATAATTATTGAACAAATTTAATATTTTATTCACTAGTTGAGGATTATAAGTGAAATAAATTTTACGAAATAATATGAAAAAAGGTTATTTATTCTTGATATAAAATTATGCTTCATGATATGGGAGAAGTCAATGACCAAGTTCACTACTTGGAATTGAAGATATAAGGGTAAAAAAGGCGAATATGCTTGAAAATAAAAATTCACTCCATGTAACACCTATTGATGATGCCAAATTCATAATAAATTCATGATTGGAATAAGAATGAAAAAGAATATAAAGTGTACTGCTAGAAAAAACATGGAATGATACATTTTTTCATGCTATAAAACATTTTAATGGGATATTATAGCCCAAATGTTTTTGGAATTTAACTACATGGTCACACAATAAATCAACAGTCACCCCCAGGGTTGTATTAGTAACATAAAATAGATTATTTTATCAAATTTATGGCACTATTGGTGGTATTTAAACCTATAAAATCAAGGCTTAGTACATTCAAAAAATCATACTAAAATAGAAATAATCCCTCTGTACAATGTTTTTTTATAGAGTCTTCCATCACTATCCTGTAAAATTATTTTAGGATGTAATTTATTTTCTTTTCCCCATCTCTCATCCTCTCATTGCTAGAATGAGGGGGTAATTTTCTAAGGTGTTTACTGTTGTAATTCTACAAAGATTATGATAAGTGTATTTTCCCTTAAGTTAGTTTACATTAGGTTATATATTGTAGACTCATATCTATCTCAATCCATTTATTTAATCATTCCAATTGATCATTGAATTGGGTAGATCATAAAATATATAAAAATTTAACCCAATTAAAGTCTAAAAATTGTAATGATATGTTAATTATTCTTAATCCTTATTTTCAATCAAAGGATTTTTTAGTCCACCAAATTAAATTAACTATATAAAAAGGGGGAATTAATAAATTTTATTAAAATAAACCAAGACTAAGGATATTATTAGATTCCATTGATGCAATAACATAAAAAATAAGTCCTAATTGTTTATATACAATCATACGAACCTATAATTTTTTGAACATCTAATATTTCCATTAGTTGATATCAAACCAAATATCATTTCTTGATCTCTTTATATTTAAATTTAAAACAATGATATTTAATTATTATAAATTATTCTCATAATGAAATCTAGGGTTCGACCTCAAACTCATCACATAGTGTGTTTGACCAGTTAGTATCATTATGATTAGTTTTAAAATAAATGACTAAATTTTATCATCCCCATAGGAATTAACAAAACCATTGAGGCCAACCAACTTCTCCCCTAATATTTAAATTATATGTGTTAACTAGCCTCACCTCTCTAGAACATTAATATAATCCAACTAACTATAAAATTAACCTATACCTCATTCCCTAGAAATCTCGAAGATACATATCAGGTAAAGAAATTCCCATAAAAAATGACGTCAAATGGAACCTATTAAGCTCTAATAAATCTTTATATAACTTGAGTAATGGAACACAGGGTGACCTACTATTCTAGCACATGGTAATTGATGGTGTGAAACATTACATCACTAAATTGGCCACTCATCGAACTAATTCACATTACTATACACAATAGATATAAAAAATGATGTTATTTTCATTTAAGTATGTTTTAAAATTACAAATAATCTTTTAAACAACGGGACAAATAATAAGAAAAAATCCATTAGCTCACCCCAAGTTATATCTATTCATGGGAAATATATTTCAATCATGACCAACATATGTAGTTAGATCCATGTTTCAATAATTTTCAACCTCTTTGGGTTTTAATCCAACATTAATTGATCATCCACACTGGTATCATTGACATTTAGGCCAAGAAATAAATACATAATACCCGAGAACCCACTGAGAATTAATTAAACTCTTATACGTGGCTCAAATAATGGAACTTCCCCAAACATCCTTCATGAGATTCTTACACCTTGTTACCTATGTTTAATATTCATAGAATATATACAAAACTTATAATAAATAATAGGAACCACTTTCCTCCAATATATATTAATCCCTTTAAGATAATCTTGACTACCATTACCAAATCTCTTCCATGATTAATTGTAAACAATACATAATCTCGACCCCAATATGAATAGATTACAAAGTTATATTAAATATAAACTAATTAAAATTTCTTTACAAAAAAACCCATTATTATTTACATTTTAATAATAAAAGTAAAACTCATCACATAGTGTAACAACGCCAATTCCTCATTCAATGGGGTTTGTTACCCTCTTGGAACACACCTTGAGCCCACTTTCATAAAAATCCTCAATGACTTACATCAACTCACAAACCCATTGCATCCCAATTTATTTAAATCTAAAATAAATCAACATAGTTTATTACCATTAATGAATGAGGATCCACTATGTCAATTTACTTCCCCCAAGCCTACTCTAGAAAATCCACACAAAATATTCCTCACAAAAACCAGATTTGATAATGCCCTAGGGGAATTGAAACTAAATCTGCAATCAATGTCAATAAAATTAGAATAATTGAAGAAAAGGAAGAAGGAGGACAAATAATATATCTCACCACTAAAATTAAATCCACTAGTCCAAAATCATCATAAGTTAAATGAGTAAAATGGGGAGGGGGATATGAAACAAGGAGGGGGACCCCTCTCTTCATACTAGGTAAATCATTAGACTCCTATGGTTTTCTATTATAAACCATAAAATTTATAAAAAATAGAATTGGGGATCATTGTGGTTGTATCCCCTACCTCTACATAATGATGCAATTCCTCTGAGTTTGGAATACTTATAATCACAAAGGGGTATATTTTTGAATAACCATAAGTCTCAATATAAAATTTTAATTCTAGAGCTATAATAAGAAATCAAAATGATGTATTTATGGAACTATTGATCCTACAAAAACTCAGAAATTATCAATGGGTAATAATGAAAATATGAATAAAATATCGATATACAAGATAATGTATCATGGAAAACCATCAAATTCAGGAGAACTATTTTTTTAAGATTACTTGTAAATGGATTTTTGTGAGCCATTTCTAGAGTCATTGTTAAAGAAAAAAATTACATGATAATGAAACTAATTTTTTTGATAATATTCCACCATAACACATCCATGAGACAATTCCATATAAATAATTCTCATACATATTTTTTTTAAATCACATGGAAATTTTATAGAAGCTATAATCCAAGTGTGCATAACTCTACTAGATATGAACATTTCACCATGGTAAAGACTCACACACACCTATAGTTTTGTGATATTTGGTGAATTACTTTAGATGAGCACTTAAATTCATTAGAAAATGACTGATACATGATCGCACAACATCCCTTCCATGATGAAAATGTTTCATGAAATATTATTGTGCCTCATACAAACAAAAGTTTCACACAATACATTTTTTCATGTACCCATGTCATGCATGCCCCCTTTTACCCCCATTATAGAGAAAAGAATTAATGTCATTGATAACATATAAAAAATTATATCTCAAATATATATCACTTATTCAAAAAAAAATTGGATGACCTGCATTGTGATCATCAACCTGTATGCTATTTTCATTATGAATGGTGTTGGAATCACACGTATAAGCTATAAAAAAATATGTTTTCCTACAAGAATTTTTCCATGAATACATCCAGGTAATCCTAATCATTATGGAAAATACATTCATAATACACCCTGAAATAATACTTTCATCCCTTTACGAATAAAATTTATTATATATATATATATATATATGAATTGCATGAAATGGTCAATTCACATAAAGATAAAATAAATTCTTCGAAATACATAAATTTAAATTCCTATTTTCAATTGAATATATATGAATCCTTTTTATATACCAAACCAAATAAGAAAAAGGTTATTCTTGGAATCCAAAAGGCCCATGATCAAATCTGGGCAGGGATGAATTTTTGGGTACTATAGCAGCTACTGTAGAGGCGGTAGCACTGTAGTGGCGGAGGCACTATAGCAGGAACTATAACGGTGGTGGTACTGTAGTAGGTACTGTAACAGCTCTAGTACTATAATAGTACTATTCACCAAAGGGCCCTTTGGGTCAAAAAATGGGCTTTAAGGCCTTGTATTCAGACTTCTTGGTTTTGGGACTTTGGGCTAGGTAATGGGTCTTGCTCTACCCAGTTTGAAAGAGGACTTTGATTTAAATAATAAATGAGGCTTCAACCCCAACCTTTTAAAAAAATCTAAAAGAATTTTTTTCCTGGGAAATACCAACCCTTCCAATTCCAAAATATTTGGATTCATTATATAGTGTGTCCCAACTAGACACTAAATAATGATTTTCACCATTATAAGTTGAACATTTAGTGTACCCTTATGACTCTAAATGATAATTTTCCTTATTGAACTCTAAATCATGAGTAGACCCATAAGACTCTAATCTATAAGTTTCTCCACTAGACTCTAAACCATGAGTATCCCTATATGGATCTAAAACTTCAGTGCCCACATTGGACTCTAAATTATTAAGATCGCCACTATATTATAATTCATGGGTGTTCCCATAGAACATTAAACTATGATTTTCATAACTAGACTCCAAACTATGAATTTCCCCATTGGAATGTAAATCGTGAGTGTTTCTTTTAGATTCAAAATAGTGAGTGACTTCATGTTTGGCCTATAGCGAACCATACATTACACACATGGTTAATAATTAAAATGTGAAGCATACTTGTTAAATCATATAACAAAACCATGAAAGGACCATATAGGTATACTGTCTTTAGAAACTGGGAAACATAAACAACTGGTTCATAATGCATTACACTGTCTCCCATTTATTTCATCATATCTATAGTCCCTTTTTGGAATATCTTACATAATACCCTTCTTCCTGACCTAGGGAAAGAAAACATACAAAAGGGTGAGCTCAAATGCTCAGTAAGGGTAAACAAAAGAAATATCAATTACATCAAATTCATAAGAACATAACATTTTGAAAATTGTACCCTGCAAAAGAGATCATAATTTCATAACATTGGATAAATCATGGTAGTGAAATGTAATCCCAATAATCATAACTTAAGACATGAAACTTTGTTCCATACACACATAATCATAGAGAATCATTTCTTATTAGTCAAGACTCATTTCCAAGACTATCTTAGTGGACAAAGTCCATTTCTGAACCGAGTTCACTCCTTGTTTCAGTCCTGTTTCACAAAACTGGTTTAACCTGTCGTTCAAGCCATGTCTATCTAATGAGATATAAAATCTTTACCCAATGCAATAGAGGGATATATAGGTCCCACCCATATCATAATGATACCATTCTTATGTGTTCCACAAAATCACAAATCATACATCATTGCATAACCCATGTAATAAAAATGGGATTCTTAAGCATCATGACATCATAAAACAATTAATATAAGATAAAGGAATTCATAAAAATAATTCCATCACAACATAATTAAATCAATGTAATAATAAGGATAGAAATATAACCCTATATTATCTTAGATGGAAAATAATTTTGATAAAACACTTGAACTCCATTCTTGAGGAAAATATCCTTTCCACTTCAAAAACATTTTCCTTTCTTAACATGTCATACAATTTTAAACTAAAATAAGTTGATTAAAAATAAAATTGAAAACTTTTAAAGGAATATTCTTGGAAATAATGTTTTAAAAATCCATTAATGCTGTATATGTTTTAAAAAAAACATTCTTCTCGTACTTTTGTCGGAAAATCCAAAAAGTACCTCGTACGAAAAATGAAAAACGTTTCCTTTCATATCTTTTACTAAAAACTCACTAAAGGATAAAATTGGATTTAAAAAATTGTAGGTGGATGGAAACAATATTACATATTGAGGTAACATGGATGTGGGTGATAAAATACACCTTGGTAAATACCAAAATATAAACAATCTCGGATAAAAATGAGATTGTGATATTTTCCCTTACTTCAGGTCTGATATGCTTTGTACGTGTACAAACCTCATGTATAATGATTTAAATAATTTCATTGACTTATTATAGAATCATATTCACTGTTATGATACCATATATGGTCATATTCTTAGCTTCTTATTAGTAATATTTCATTACTACTTGTTATTCGGGTGTTTATTACTTTTTGTTCTTATGCGTGTTTTGTCAAATAAATTATTATTACTCTTTATAGGATATAGATACATCATCTAAATAATGGTATTAGTGTAATATATATCATATTCATTCATTCAATTCATTTATATAATCATTATTAAATGAAGATCATATAGAATGAGTCGCATCACATCGTGGAGACGGTAGGCCGTACGTACGCACAAGCGATGATATCATTCCCATGATTGTGGAATTGTATTGAAGTGTATGTATACTATTTCAGAATCAATATAACTTTACAATAATCATATATAGTTTTTAATTTTCACCATTATACCCATCCAAGTAAGGTGGTGATGGAAAATAGATTACACCACAACGTGGAGACAGTATTCCGTACGTACGCATGCGCGGTGATTTCGTTTTCCAAAGGATGGATCGATGGTGAAATAGGGTTGTTTAATACTTATAATAACATATCAATATATTATTGATACTGATGTTATTAATTCATAATGAAACAACTAAATAAGAAGAAGTGGAAGAATAAATAAAGTTGAAAGAATGGGTAACGAACATTACTTCTTCTTTGAAGCACCTCTTTGAGACCTCCTTTTAGGACACTACAATTGGTCTTTGAAGAATACAAGTACCTCTAGGATGTTTCTAAGGAAGTGGGGATGTAAAATGGGCCGGGTTTGGCCGAGCGTGAAGGCTTAAATTGGTGTGAGGAAGAGAGGGATGAGGTGACCTTTTATAAGTGAGGAGAGGGGAACCTTTGGAAAGTGTGGAAATATTATTTTATTATAAACTTATCTTCGGTTTCAAAAGGTCCAAATATCATTAGAGATGAAGATAATATGACGAATGGTCGAAATAAAATTATCCAATCAGAATTGGACATGTTTTGGAAGATATTTTAATCATTATAATCTTATTTATTTAAATCATTTATTAATGAGGTAAATACTTCATCATTATTGTGTCATATATAATTTACATTATTTAGTGTCTAAAAATTATAAAAAAAACTATCATTATTTAGGAAATCGTTTTATATTTCCAATGAATATTTATAGTTGAACATATAATTTATATAACCCATTATAAATAATTAATTACAAAAAGATATTTGTTAATGTCAATTTTGTCTTTACATTAAATTTATTAATCCAAATTGCCATTGTCACTAACAAGTGGCTCAATGGGGTCCAAAAATCGACCCAAGGATGCCCACGGTCGGCCAATACTCATCTAGTAAGGTTAGAACAAGTTTCAAGGTAATTGTGAATTATTATAATATTATTTTAACCATGAATTACCCTATTTACCTTTAACCACAGTAAATAGAAAATTACCGTAGTTACTATTCATAATATCAAAAAAATAAAAGTAACCTATTAACATAATTTGGACCCACTGATTCCAAATATGGAATCCATTTTTCAAAATTCAAAACACAGAAGTTGCGGTAATTAATTTAAAATTAATCCTGTTGTTAAGCAAATGGGTTTTAAAAGTTAAAACGTTGCCAAAGATTGAAATGATTTTACCTATAAATTCAATGTAAAATTAATGGTAATGACATACATTATATTAAATGGTAAAAATATATTCTATTTATTCTTTAAAAGCATTCAATATTTTAATTTAACCACATAATTTATTGCGATGAAAAAAGTTTTTTTTAATTAAAATATAGCGTGTTTTTACTATTCATTAAAATATGAAAGTTATCAAAAAAATATCAAAAAATTATCCAAAGTAAATTTTGATACCCTGATTCAAAATAAGAATTTTATTTTGTCAAATTGAAGATATAAACATGTCAAAAACTAGATTTAATGTGGGTGCGCCATCAAAAGGCGGAAAAACTGCATTTTTTTGAAAAATACTTATTTTACCCAAAAAAATTATTTTCTTCTCTTACCATGTTATAGAAAATGTCTAAGATGAATAATAAAATTCAAAATGTAGATAATACTATTCATAATTTCTAGTTCATAATAATATATCGTTGTTTAGTGAAACCCGATATTGCGTAATACACACGCTATCGAGGAAGGTCGCGATTGCGTGTAATGCAAGCCAAGCTAGTGTTCTGTGTAGTGAAAGATTACTTTGATGATTTATATAACATAAAAACAAAATATTTCTCATAAAAGTCTCGGGTGTTACATTCTACCCCCCCACCCTTAAAATGATTTTTTCCCTCGAAATTCGTCACTTCATAACAAACAGATGAGGATACCTCTCCCTCATCATATCCTCAAGTTCCCATGTAGCTTCTTCTAATTGGTGGTTCCTCCATAAAACTTTCACCAAGCGAGTGGTCTTGTTCTGTAGGACTTTTTTGCTATGATCCAGAATCTCTATCGGTTGTTCTTCATAAGAATGATCTTGCTTCAGTGGTACAACTTCTGATCTGAGTACATGTGAAGGATCAGGTATGCACTTTCTCAGGAGAGATACATGGAACGCATCATGAACATGAGAGATATTCGGTGGAAGCATCAATCGGAAAGCTACCTTCCCAACACGATCCATAATTTCAAAAGGACCGATATATATAGGGCTCAACTTTCCCTTATTTCCAAATCTCATTACTCTTTTCCAAGGAGAAATTTGTAAGAACACTTTATCACCCACTTCAAACTCTAGGTCTTTTCTTCGGTTGTCGGCATAACGTTTTTGTCGACTCTGAGATGCTCTTATGTGTTGTTGAATAGATCTGACCTTTTCTACCATCTCATCAACAAGATCATGTCCTAATAGCTTTTTTTCCCCAACATTATCCCTTCAAGTTGTAGTCCTTCATTTCTTTCCATAGAGAGCTACATAAGGAGCCATCTGAATTATGGAGTGAAAGCTATTATTATAAGAAAATTCAACCAAAGGTAGGTGTTGATCCCAACCACCATTGAAATCCATAGAGAAAGATCTCAACATATATTCTAATGTTTGAATTGTCCTCTCAGACTGACCGTATGTCTGAGGATGATATGAAGTGCTGAAACTCAACTCTGTATCCAGAGTATGTTGAAGACTTCGCCAGAACATTGAGGTAAACCTTATATACCGATCAGATATAATGGAAAGTGGTACTCCATGCAATCTTTCCACTTCCTTTACATATATCCTGGCAAACTGATCTATAGAGAAATCCTCTCTAATAGAAATTAAGTGTGGAGACTTTGTAAGACGATCAACTATCACACAAATAGAATTATTGCCTTTGGATGTTTTAGGAAGTCCAGTGACAAAGTCTATAGAGATGTTTTCTCATTTCCATTCTGGTATGGGTAATGGTTGTAACATCCCATTAGGCTTCTGTCTCTCAGCATTAACTTGCTGACAAACCAAGCATCGAGAGACATATTCAGCAACATCTCTTTTCATTCCATCCCACTAGAAGTACTCTTTCAGGTCCCTATACATCTTCATGATTCTTGGATGAATATAGAATGAAGAACTATGAGCCTCATCCAGCAGCTCCTTCTTTAATTCGAGGATGGGAGGACCAAAAACCCGATTCCTGAACTTTATTATCCCATCACAATCAAGGTTGAATTCAGGAACATTTCTCACCTTCTTTTGTAACTCGACATCTACTTTTTTCTCCTCTTTAATCTTTACATGTATAGATTCTTGAACATTCATTCGAGAAAGATATGATTTTTCCCCTTCTATTATTATTCCAAGATCCATCCATTGTAAATCCATAAATATTGGATCTTTTGTGATCCTCATCATGGATAATCTAGCATGGTATTGTCGACTTAATGCATCTACCACCTTGTTTGCTTTCCCAGGGTGGTAATGAATTGAGCATTCATAATCCTTAATCTGCTCCAACCATCTTCTTTGACACATATTCATCTCCTTTTGTGTGAAAATATACTTTAAAAGTTTATGATCAGTATAAATATCACACCTTTCATCATAAAGGTAGTGCCTCCAAATATTTAATGCAAAGATTACCGCAGCTAACTCCAAATCAAGAGTTGGGTAATTTTGCTCATGGATTTTCAACTATTGTGAGGCATAAGTTATCACCATATTATTTTGCATGAGAAAACACCCCAGTCCCTTCTTGGATGCATCACTTTAGATCACAAACCATTCTCCACTGCAAGGTAGTGTGAGAACAGGTGCACTGGCTAACCTTCTTTTTAGCTCTTTGAAATTTTCTTCACATTCCTCCATCCAAACAAACTTAACTCCTTCTCGAGTCAACTTGGTGACTGCGTTAGATAACCTTGATAAATCTTTCACAAAACTTCGGTAATATCCAGCCAAACCAAGAAAACATCGGATCTCAGTTACTGTTGTTGGTCTCGAACATCTTTCGATAACCTCTATTTTTGCTAGATCCACATATATCCCCTCTTTTGAGATTATGTGACCCAAAAATGAAACTTTTTGAAGCCAAAATTCACACTTGGTAAATTTTCCATAAAGCTTCTCTTTTCTTAGGGTCTTTAATAAAATTTTCAAGTGATCTTCATGTTCTTCCTTACTCTTTAAATAGACAAGAATATCATCTATAAAGACTACCACAAACTGATCAAGATAGTCTCTAAAGACTCTTTTCATCTGATCCATGAAGATAACAGGGGCATTAGTAAGACCAAATGGCATTACTATAAATTCATAGTGGTCATACCTTGTATGGAAAGCCGTATTTGGTATATCCTCCCTTTTTACCCTTAATTGATGATACCCGGAATGAAGATCAATCTTGGAATAGTATTGAGCTCTGCATAGTTGGTCAAATAGGTCATCTATGCATGGGAGAAGATATTTTTTCTTGATAGTGATCTTGTTAAGTTCTCGATAATCAATGTAGAGTCTCATTGATCCATCTTTCTTCTTAACAAACAGAACAGGTGCTCCCCAAAGTGACGCACTAGGGCGTATGAATCCTTTATCAAGATTCTCTTGGAGTTGCTTCTTCAATTCCTGAAAGTCAATTGGGGCCATTCTATAAGGTGTCTTTGAAATAGGCAAAGAACCCGATACGAGTTCTATTGAAAACTCAACTTCACGATTTGGTGGAAGACCTAGCAATTCCTCCGGAAATGCATCGTCAAACTATCGTACAATGGGAATATTCTTAATCATGATTTTCTCACCAACCATTTGAGATAAATAACCTTCATTTAGTGGAATCAAGACCCATAAGATGGAATAAATTTCCACTGGAAGGTTATGTTCATCCTTGCATCGATAGACGATCATAGATTGATCTGGAATATGAAATGTGACTTCCCTCCTTTGGAAATTGATATGAGATCCATATAAAGAAAGCAAATCCATGCCAAGAGTCACATCAAATTCCACTATAGGAAGGACCACAAGATTTGTAGGATGCACTTTCCCAAAAACTTCAATCAGAGAATAATTGTAAACTTTTGATGCGACTGTTGTGCCATTAATAGTTGTCACAACCAACTCAAAATCTAATTGTTGACGTAATACGGTGATACCCTTAGAAAAGTCTTCAAAAATAAAAGATTGGGTGGATCCAGAATCAAATAAAACATTTTCTACTTTAGAGTGGATGGTAAGTGTACCTCTCACCACTTTTTTGTCATACTCTACATCGTCGATAGTAATTGTATGTGACTTTCCTTTCTCTATGGCCTTAAGAGTTTGTTGTCGTCGATCATCATCATCAACCCTTGGATTTGGGCATTGATAGGCATAATTCCCCATCTCCATTCACTTGAAACATTGAAGTGTAGTAGGTTCATTCT
Source organism: Viscum album (assembly GCA_963277665.1). Taxonomy (NCBI): domain Eukaryota; kingdom Viridiplantae; phylum Streptophyta; class Magnoliopsida; order Santalales; family Viscaceae; genus Viscum; species Viscum album. The sequence continues at coordinate 1,512,290,189 of OY728134.1, read as the reverse complement.
GTGTATCCCTTCCTTTGTTTGCATCATTAGACATCTTCTTCCCATTATTTCGACATTAAATTGCCCAATGACCTTCTTTTCCACACTTATAACATTTTCTTGTCCCCTTAAGACAATTTCCTTCATGTTTCTTTCCACACATTGAGCATAAGGGGAAAATCATCTTCTTTTCAGTGTGGTCTTTAGATTTTCCTTTGAATTCCATTTTCCTCTTCTTATCAAACCCATGTGATTGATGGGTTACACAAATCTCCATCTCAACCTTGAGAGCACACCGAACAATTTCCTCGTAGCTATTGAAGCCCCTTATGGCTAACGCCCTTCGAAGACTTGGTTTTAAGCCACTAAAGAATTGATCGATCTTACTCTCAGGTTGGATAATAATTCCGGAAGCGTACCTTCCAAGTCTTCTAAAATTTTCTTCGTAGTTACCAACGGATTCATCATCCTTTTGCTTTAGTTCAAGAAAATCCTTCTCCATCTTTGTTCGAAGAATACGAGGGAAATACTTATTGAAAAATAATTTCTTGAACTCGTCCCATTCCATGGACTCAATTTCATTCCTTTTACTTGTATTCTTAATAAGATTCCACCATTGATCAGCATCACCTTCCAAACGATACACTGCTAAGATTACTTTATCATGTTCAGAACATTGAAGAACTGAAAATATATTTTCAGTGGTACTGATCCATTGTTCTGCCACTAATGGATCAGAAGACCCGCTGAATGAAGGTGGACACTGCCTCATGAAGGATTCGAAAGAATGTTGCTCCTTCCTTTGCTCATTTGGATTTCTAGCATGGTTCATAGCTTGAGAATGTTGTGTCAGAATTGCTAAAATATTTTTCATTCCATCTCCTATAACGTTTGGTTGCTCAGGGGGACAATCATTTCATTGCCTGTCGCATTCCGCATTAACACAGTTTCTTCGGGTTCCAGCCATTGACTAAAACCAAGAAGAATAGTGTGAGAAACACTAATTATAATTGGAAAACCACATAATCAAGAATAAAATTTCACACTTAAGGTCTTATCATAGGTTTTTCATGGCCATTTCTAAAACACTAAGATTGTGTTCTATGCTTAGACATATCCTTAGTTTTCTTACTAAGGCTTTCACATCCTAGTTTCCAAAGGTTGACTATACCTTTCCTCTGATACCAACTATAGCAACCCATACATTACACACATTGTTAATACTTCAAAATTGAAGCATACTTGTTACAACATATAACAAATCCATGAAAGGACCGTATAGGTATAGTGTCTTTAGAAACTGGAAAACATAAACAACTAGTTCATAAAGAATCTCACTATCTCCCATTTATTTCATCATATCTATAGTAACTTTTTGGAATATCTTTCATAATACCCTTCTTCCTGACATGGGGAAAGAAAACATACAAAAGGGTGAGCTCAAATTCTCAGTAAGGGTAAACAAAATAAATATCAATTACATCAAATTCATAAGAAGATAACATTTTGAAAATCTTACCCTGCAAAAGAGATCATAATTTCATAACATGGGATAAATCATGGTAGTGAAATGTAATCCCAATAATCATAACATAAAACATGAAACTTTGTGGAATACACAAATAATCATAGATAATCATTTCTTATTAGTCAGGACTCATTTCCAAGACTATCGTAGTGGACAAAGTCCATTTCTGGACCGAGTTCACTCCTCGTTGCAGTCCTGTTTCACTGAACCAGTTTAACCTGCCATTCCAGCCATTTCTATCTCATGAGATATAAATTATTTACCCAATGAATTAGAGGGATATATAGGTCCCACCCATCTCATAATGATACCAATCTTATGTGTGCCACAAAATCATAAATCATACATCATTACGTAACCCATGTAATAAAAATGGGATTCTTAAACATCATGACATCATAAAACAATTAATTTAAGATAAAGGAATTCATAAAAATAATTCCATCACAACAAAATCAAATAAATGTAATAATAAGGATAGAAACAGAACCCTATATTATCTTATATGGAAAATAATTTTGATAAAACACTTGAACTCCATTCTTGAGGAAAATATCCTTTATACTAAAAAACATTTTCCTTTCTTAACATGTCATACAATTTTAAACTAAAAGAAGTTGATTAAAAATAAACTTGAGAACTTGTAAAGGAATCTTCTTGTAAATAATTTTTTAAAAATCCATTCATGCCGTATACGTTTTAAAAAAAACATTCTTCTCATACTTTTTTCGGAAAAGTCAAAAAGTACCTTGTACGAAAAACGACAAAAGATTCCTTTCATATCTTTTACTAAAAACTCACCGAAGGGTAAAATTAGATTTAAACAATTTTAGGTGGATGGAAACAATATTACATATTGAGGGAACATTGATTTGGATGATAAAATACACCCCAGTAAATACCAAAGTATAAACAATCTCGGATAAAAATGAGATTGTAATATTTTCCCTTACCTCAGGTCTGATATGCTTTGTACGTGTCCGAACCTCCTGTATAATGATTTAAATAATGTCATTGACTTATTAAAGAATCATATTCATTTTGATGATACCATATATGGTCATATTCTTAGCTTCTTATTAGTAATATTTCAGTACTACTTGTTATTCGGGTGTTTATTACTTTTTGTTCTTATGCGTGTTTTTCGAATAAATTCTTATTACTGTTTATAGGATATAGATACATCATTTACAGAATGTTATTAGTGTAATATATATCATATTCATTCATTAAATTCATTTATGTAATCATTATTCAATGAAGATCATGTAGAACGAGTCGCATCATATCGTGGAGACGGTAGGCCGTACGTACGCACGAGCGATTATATCATTCCCATGATCGTGGAATTGTATTGAAGTGTATGTATACTATTTCAGAATCAATATCACTTTACAATAATCATATATAGTTATTTATTTGGACCATTATACCCATCCATGTAAGGTGGTGATGGAAAATAGATTACACCACGGCGTGGAGACAGTATTCTGTACGTACGCACGCGCGGTGATTTCGTTTTCCTTAGGATGGATAGATGGTGAAATAGGGTTGTTTAATACTTATAATAACATATAATTATATTAGTGATACTGATGTTATTAGTTCATAATGAAACAACTAAAGAATAATAAATGGAAGAAGAAATAAAGTTGAAAGAATCGGTAATGAACATTACCTTTTCTTTGAAGCGCCTCTTTGAGACCTCCTCTTAGGGCACTAAAATTGGTCTTTGAAGAATACCTGGACCTCTAAGATGTTTCTATGGAATTGGTAAAGTTAAATGGGAAGGGGTTGGCCGATATTGATGGCTCAAATTGGTGTGAGGTAGATACGGAGGAGTTTCCCTTTTATAAGGGAGGAGAGGGGAATCTTTGGAATGTGTGGAAATATTATTTTATTATAAACTTATCTTCGGTTTCAAAAGGTCCAAAAATCATTAATGATGAATCTAAGATGACTCATGGTCGAAATAAAATCACCCAATCATAATTGGACATGTTTTGGAAAATATTTTAATCATTATAATCGTATTTATTTAAATCATTTATTAATGAGGTAAATACTTTATCATTATTGTGTCATAAATAATTTGATTTATTTGGTGTCTAAAAATTATAAAAAAATAACATTATGTTGAAAATAATTTTAGCTTTCCAATGAATATTTATAGTCGAAAATATTATTTATATAACCACTTATAAAAATTAATCACTAAATGATTTTTGTTAATGTCAATTTTGTCTTACCATTAAATTAATTAATCCAAATTGTCATTGTCACTACCAAGTGGCTCAATGGGGTCCCAAAATCGATCCAAGTATGCCCATGGTCGGACAATACTCATCCAATAAGGTTAGGACAAGTTTCAAGGTAATTTTGAATTATTATAATATTTTTTTAACCATGAATTACCCTATTTACCTTTAACCGTAGTAAATAAAAAATTACCGTAGTTACTAATCATAATATCAAAAAAAATAAAAGTAACCTATTAACATAATTTGGACCCACTGATTCCAAATATGGAATCCATTTTTCAAAATTCAAAACACAGAAGTTGCAGTAATTAATTTAAAATTAATCCCATTGTTAAGAAAACGGGTTTTAAAAGATAAAACATTTCCAAAGACTGAAATGTTTTTACCTTTGAATTCAATGTAAAATTAATGCAAATGAAATACATTATATTAAATGAAAAAAATATATTCTATTAATACTTTAAAAACATTCAATATTATAATTTAACCATATAAATTATTGAGATGAAAAAAGTTGTTTTTAATTAAAATATAGTGTGTTTTTACTATTCATTAAAATATGAAAGTTATCATAAAAATATCAAATATTTATCCAAAGTAAATTTTTATACGCTGATTCAAAAGAAGAATTTTATTTTGTCAAATTGAACTTATAAACATATCAAAAACTAGATTTAATGTGGGTGCGCCATCAAAAGTTGGCAAAACTGCATTTTTTGAAAAATAATTATTTTACTGGAAACATTTATTCTGTTCTCTTACAATGTTCTAGAAAATGTGTAAGATTAATAATAAAATTAAAAATGTAGTTAATACTATTCATAACGACTAGTTCATACTATTATATCGTTGTTTAGTGAAACCCGATATTGCATACTACACACTTTATCGAGGAACGTTGCGATTGCGTGTAATGCAAGCCAAGCTAGTGTTGTCTGTAGTGAAAGATTCCTTTGATGATTTATATAACATAAAACAAATTTCTCATAAATGTCTCGGGTGTTACATGGCCATAAAAGAAAAATAATTTCATCCTATTTGATTTAAAAAAATAGGCTTTTTATTATCTATGTGATGAATAATACATTCCCATGTACCTTGGTTTTTCTAATAGATATCCACATCCAATGTTCACAATAAACTCATCACTATTATGGAACGTTCATTTCAAAACTATGGTAGAAAATGATTTAATTAACTAATTTCCACAAGGATTGTGTTAAAAATGGGTTCATGAAGTTGTCTTTAATCTATTAGGGAGTCTCATAGTAGAAATTATGCTCTCTATGGGATGATTCAACTTAACATGCTCACATCAAATGAAAGGATACATCATCATCCCCCAGAAAGTGATAGTTTTCATGTATTTGGAAAAAGAAAAATTATGAATTCATCACATCAATAATTCCTGCCAAATGGAATGAAATAGATATAGAAATCATGTGGTTCATCATAGCATAATCATGCACTAATTTTTCAAAAAAACATTCCTTCATGTTGGAAATCGTGTCACAACTCCAGGGTCATGGAATGACAAGACACCTACTTCACAATGTAATATCACATATTCCATATCCACATTGAAACAGTTATTATTCTTTTATAACCTTATATCTATTACATTATTTCATCTGTAACTAAAGAAAAATCCAAAAAATACAAATCCTCATCCTCCACTATCAATTGTAACAGCCCAAAACCTTCTAAATACACAAAGATTCATAAAAAGTTTCATAATTTGACATGTGTGGGTTGTTATAATGACCCCAATATGACACTTTTCATCTAAGATATGTTTATCACATGTATCTCCCACCACAATCCACCCTTTTCACTATGATATGATGTGTGTTACAATTCATTATCACCTACTAGTCTCGGTCATGTTGAAAACACACTAGAACCTATAAAAAAACTAAACTTCTAGATGACTTATTATATAGTCTAAAATATGAAGTGATTATATCTCAATCAACACATTTAAATTATTATATGAGTAAACATACTCAATCAAGTATTTAATTCACTATATTTTATATCAATACTCAAACACCATTAAAATATTGATGTATATTTCAATGTAACACTGAAAAATCCACACACCCAATTAATATACGACATTTATAGTATTATTTTTGAAACATCAACTCAATGAAATTTTATACTCATGGAGGACATCACTACTCAGAACCAATCCATGATATGATTTTCACTTCACATGACTTCCTATGAAGAATCTATGTCTCAAAACATCAGTCTCACCCTCGAGGATCGACCATATCATTACTCATCCATATCATGATTCCTTATTCTATTTCACAATCTATCACACTCTCTAGAATTATAAACCTATTAAAAATATATTTCTAATTCAATAAATTTGAAATTCCCATCAATCAGTTCTCAAATAGATTGACATAGTTAATCATTATTATTTGACACTAGAGTTTTGTTCTATCTTAGTAACTATAAATATACAGTCCTTTTGAATCAAATATATAATTTCAAACCCATAACATTATATGTCTCGGTTATCTATAACACAATATCTAACATTTACCATAATCTACATGAACATGGGTTGGAATTACAAAGATCAAAATTGTGTAATTCCCATTATATAATTCTCCACCTCATTAATCAATAAATATCGACATACTCAAATCACATATAGTAAAAAGTTGATACTCATGAGACCCTTCCCTTTTCATCCAGATAAATCTATCCCATGAGCATCACCCTAGGTTTAATCACATTACAATTCCCCAGGAAGAAATTATCCCAAATCATTAATATACTATCACCACATTCTTGATATTGATAGGCATAACCCAAAAATAAATAGTCTCTCTCACTATCAAAGAACACTCATGTACACTATGGAATCCACTTGATTACACTATTAATTTCTAAATTCCATAGGTTCCTAACATCCCAAAAACACTGTTGTGGGACTCCCCAACTCATGAAGAATCATTCTTCAATAGTAAAACCATTTTCATCACACTAAATATATCAATTATATCATCGATTTCTACATCACACAAATGGTTTTATTTAACACCCTTTTTGTTGACCACCGAATCTAAATAAAATTTCTCATAACCCTTTGTTCATGTAAAAATTATAATACAGAGACTATATCTCACATAAATATCATATCCAAATGTAGTAGTTCTCATTGGTCAATCCATATTTAACCAACACCCTAGAGAAACCCCATCTTTGACCAAAACATAATAATAATAATGTTAAGGGTCAACATACAGAGACTAGACAATGCTCCATATCACATCACACAAGTGATCATCCCCAAATTTCATAATTATCCCATAACCTAACTCCATGAAATAAGAGAGACTAAGGATTCATAAAACACCTCCAAATATAAAATAACATATCATGGGTTTTCATTAAATTTAGGTCTCAAGAGACTAAAAATAAACTCCATGTTTTCCGAATACACAAAGTGGGAGGGAATCATACTCAATTTCCATACATTGATAATTTCCTTGTTACATAAATTCAGTAGTCACTTGACCTACATATATTCTCTCCCTAAGTGACAATTTTATCAAATTACAACAACCAGAATATCTCATATGCAATCTAAGGTCAATCATACCTATGAAATCACTATTCACACCACAGAAAGATAGATCTTAAAACATTCCCATCACATGTTGCATTAATATAGAATGAAAAGGTCTTTTTCAATAAAATACAAATAGAGGAATCATGACATTATGCCCATAATGGTATATAATCAAAATTATTATCAATCACAACAAAATTCTTAGTAGAAATACACCCTATTATTACCCTATTGAATTACTCAACTCATTTCATTGATTCACATCACAATGATCCTAGACTCATCACCCTAATCAATATATAACCATTATCAATTTAATATTGGGAACTTTCCTTGAACTAAGAACAATTATTTCATTAATTATTAATTAATAATTAAGGTATCCCTCATGTTCTTATACTACATACTTAATTTCACTTCACGTTAATTGGTCCAATAATGTAAAGATTAACTGATGCTACAAAAATAGTTAATATGTTATTCTGAAATCATATAATATGTTATTTTTGATGATTAAAAATTCAAATCCTTTTTTGAGAGACATCATATTAATCACACGTAGTCATACACAAGTCATGTGAACCTATATTCAATAAATGATATATGATTTAACAACCCATACCATCCCAGGACTATAAGAAAAATATAAATCAATAAATCCAAAAAGATCATATTATTTTAAAAATGAAATAGCTCAACCATGGTATCAAAAATCATGAACATAAAAAAACAAACCCCCAAGTATCTTGGACATATACTCATGCTTGTGTTATCTAGGACCAATCAGATCTTTTATCCCCTGTTTCAACTATTATTATGTTCATTACCCATATATTAGATGATAATATAAAATTAACTAGATCTGATACCACTTTTATTATATTATATGTGGTCAAAATACCTCTATCCAAATCATGAGCTCCACATGACCTTGGGATCACCTATTTTTATGAAAAAGCTTAATGAATTAAAATAAGGGTATAAAAATACCATTTGGAAAGAATATACCCTTACTGTAATAGTAATAAATTACTAGTAGATAATAAATGTATCCATAAAATATATACACATTAAAGTACCAATAATGGATTTATAGTAGAAGTCTAACAACAATAAAAAAATCACCATGCTCTATCAATTGTAACACATGTGGGAAGAAAATAAAAAAACTGATAATGATACCTGAAGGGTTAAATTATATATATTATAGGGAAATTAATTAATTAATTAAATGAAACCAAAACATAAATCCTCGATGTCACGATGGATATATTTATGAATCCTTAATAGGTTTCTCAAGTTTATCCACATGTTCTAGGTCCAACCCCTACCCTAATGTTATCCACAAGACATGCACATGTAAAAATGTGACCGTGTATGGAAAGAGAATGAAACTTAGTAGGAAATCAGAAGTAACAACCCTAATAAATAACATTATATGTGAATCCATTTACTATAAGAAATGTACTCTAAAATTTATCCCATGAGTACATCTATTGATCTTTGGGTTCCCATGAAGACACAATAATGGTTGACTCATATCTACCTAAACCAATGAAAAAATAATTCTAAAACAATCAATAAAATATCTAACATCCGGTTACCCAAATTTTTTTCACACTTATAGAGATCTTATCCTAAATAATAATTTTACTTATAATTTAATGAATATATGACAAATGACAAGCATGTTTAATTCCCTCAGTAGTCTCAACCCTAGGACATCTTCACCACTACTCAAAAAAGAGAGTAACATAATATTAACTATCTTGTATCTCAATCATTTACTTAATATGATCTGAACTATTTTTATAATGATCTCTTTCATATGGAATCTCAAAAATGGTCAATATAGGTATAAGAGAAATTGGAAATGTATCCCATGTCTATAAAAATATCTCACATTAGAAATTCTAATCCATAATAAAAATTATATAAAGGAAACTATGAATGGAATACCATGTCAATACATATATCATAACTCAATAGTCTAAATACCTACATAGAATAATATTTTAGATAAATGGTAAATGAATCACTTCACTATACGGATCTCATCTTTTAGGAATCTCAATCCATTCATAAAATAATATAAATACTAATGGGATTGGAGGTCCTAGTTTATTCCAATTTTATCCCACATGAATATAGAACCCTACCCAAAATAAGAATTTATAATGGAGGCCCCTGTTTTTGATGATCTCATCAATCAAGAAACTTGGTCCTAGATCATAATAATATAATGAAAAATAAGAAATTATACCCTGGTCAATATTGATCTCATCCCTCAAGTATCTTAACCCCTTCTCAGAATAATTAAATGACAATTAGAGAGTTGAACCATGTATATATCAATTTCAAACTGAATAAATATTGATTTTTATATAGAATAATATAAATACAAATGGAAATCGTGTCAAATGTATATACTGATCTCTTCTGCAAGGCATATCAATCCCCATCCTAACAATATCATTACACTAGGGCATGGAATCACAACATTTACCATATCATGGTATAATTAAAAAATATACTAGTACAATATATAAAATCTACAACACAATGGAAAAAACAACCCACACTTTCTTTATTCAAAATATAGTTGGGTCTCATAGTCACAACCCCTTTTTCGACATCCCATATCTAGATAAATTCGACCAAGAACTACAGATATCAGTGGTGGGAAATCCAAAACTCTCTATTTTATCAAAGTAATTCAACTAGATATAATGTAAAGAAATACCCATTTCATATAATTCAGCAACCTAAAAATCCATTAAATCACATCCCTTAATAAATAGTAAGTTAAATGGAACATATCAAGGTCCACTACATCATGTTATAATAAAAGGAACTCTATTAGATTTATGAGTATAGGGTCCCTTAAATATTAATTAAATCACATAGTCATTAATGGCCATAGAAACCAATTATATCACAAAAATGAAGACTTAAAACCCAACATATCAATATTATATCTATTAAACACAATTATACCAGTGTTGGTTTCATTCCAATAAATTTACACAATCTTGAAAATCACAAATACCATGTGGAAAATACCAAGACAAAATCCATTGGCTCAACCATAGACATAACCATAGGTGATTTTTATATATTAAAAAATGTCTCCATTTTCAATTAGATCAACTTAAAAATTATAGAAAAAATCATTGGGTTCCACTCACAAATTAATAAATCTTATCACCTAAGAAAAATTGCCATTAAAGATAAAAAATAAATACATAACACCTATTAAATTTCATATGGTCTAATAAAACATAGTATCCATGAGTCACATAATGGACCTCACTACTAGTTCAAAATTAGGTCTGTCAAACATTATTACCATGTATAAAATCCATAAGATATATCCACAACTATATATGAATGTTGAAAAAGTACCAAATGAATAATAAGAATCCACTAGGGGTGTGAATAGTTGATTACACATCCCTATAAATTCCTTCTTAAAATCCATGAACACATATTAATGGGAATTAAAAGACAACTAAATATAATACACATTCACTCTGAGGCATATACATAGTAGGCATACGCATTCTGAACAAGGTTCACCACTCATAGTGATAAGTTGAATCCTTAGTATGATTTAGAATCTCTCATGATCAACTAAAACACTAGATTCAACATGTTAGATAAAATGTTACTACTTTATCCTTGAAATTTTTGTAATCAATTTGTTTACCATAATGTAAAATGTTATTATATAGAAATAAATAAATACATTAATAAATAGTAACGATAATATAGTCTTCACTCATAACAGAATTCTATAAAGTTATTATTTTGATTATTCCACTTTATCTTCTTCCTTTTACCTTTAATATTCAACTTTTGTTTCTCCAATATCTATGAATACCTACTACACACACACTCTCTATATCTACTCTATTTTATATTATCCCTTGAATACCCTCTCACATCATATTCTTGAATAATACTAAACCCTCATCCTACTCAAAACTGCATTCAAAAGATTAGATTCTATTATAACTACTCCACCTTCATTTAAATTATTAATATGAATCTGAGCCTTTCATTATCCATTATATTTAATTTATTATATTAAATGTTCATGTTATATTTGTAACTAGAAGTACATATGGGATATATTAGAAAATAGAAAGAATTCAGGATTCTACCATGAAGTGGATATAAAAAGTATGTTGTCATATTCACAATCATGATCTATATATATGTATCTAAACATGAAAAACAATTATCCAAAATATAGAAAAAATATAGCAGGGAATGAAGGATCATAATTTGTCCACTAAATTATTCAATTCTTGAGAAATTGAAAAGATAAATGGCTTGATCACTGTGGCATGAAAGGTCTCTTCATGGTGTAATAAAACACTTCACAATATAAGATATAAATTGAGAGATTATCTTGTGCTTTCATAACATGGATTTTGGCATGACCTATTCTTCACTAAATATATTGGAGAGATAAATAGTCATCACATAACCATTGTTCATGGCCCCATGAATTGATAGACCTTTTCAAAAAAATATTCAAATTCCAAAATAAATCCTATAATGAACCTCTTAGTTATATACGGTTTTAATATTACTTAAATACACATTAATATTACACATAATGAACTATATAATTACAATATTAATTGTTTCGTGATTTGATCTAATTCCCTAAATATTCACTCAAACACCTTCTTATCAATTAAAAACATATTTCAAACACATTCATATTTCAAAAATAACTTCACCACCCAAAATTCATCAAGATTTAGTTGATCTTGAGTTTGATTCATTAATTCTAGAGTTTTGAATATATTTTTATATCAAATGACATCATTTACCACATCCAATTAACCTTTAATTTAAAAACCCCTCCCTTTTATAAATATTTAAATTATAGGGTATCAAACTTCTTCAACCCCAAAAACTCCTCTAACTCACTCGTATCAACAATCTATCTCTAATAGGTCTCAATAACATTCCCCATTGGAAATTTTTACCAAACATAAAATTCATACAAACATTTGGTCCATCAAATTGTTATCCACAATTGAACAAAAATCACTCTCTCAATTTAACAAAAAAAATCCTCCAATAATTCTAATACTACATGAGTAAACTCGATTTAAGAAATTATTATAATTAATAAAAATGTCATTTTTTCATTATGGTAACTCACAACCACTACTTGTGAGGAATATTTCCAAACATTCGTGCTTAAACTACTATAAAACTATACATTCATGTGTCAAAATTTAATTCCAAAAAATTATCAATAAAAACATTATAATAGTTCCAAACACATCCTAAAATAAAAACACTAAATTCAGAGCATTCCCCTCTTAAAAATCCACCTAAATATATCATATTCCTTATGTAAGAGCATACAAATTGAATTTATATTGTTTTACTCAACATTTGAAAAAATATATGAATATAAAATTAATAATAATGGAAACGCCATACTATTTTCCTAAATAGATTATGGTTGGAATCCTATCCCAAAATCATTTTAAAAAATAACTCTTTGGGTATAATTTTAGTGATCATATCAATAATTTGATCTTTTCATGGAACAAACTCTTGTTTCAAATCACATTTCCCTAAAAAATCATTGATAAGGTGATATATTATATTAGTGTTATTTTCTTCATAATTTCAGACTATATTTATTGATAAATTGATGGCATGTTTATCATCACATCCATGAGAAGTGAAAAATTAACATCCACCTTGAGATATTTTTATTGATTCATTACAAAAATCTACTAGGATATATCCTGAATTTTAGTAACATATTCTCCCTTTGAATTAATCATGGTCTTTATATTTTTCTTTCTTTTTTGTTCCTTGTACACCACTTTCTCCTATAAATAAAACACCATGAGATGTTTTTCTTCTATTATCAAAATTTCAATCCCAATTAAAATCATATTATTAAAATATATCAAGCCTTCCATTATTGAAATAATGAATTCCATAATTTAACCTGTATTGACGTATCTAAAGGCCCTTATTGTATGAAAAATATGTGCTTCTTTTGGTGCACATTGAGATCTAGAGAAAATTGTAACAACATATACAAAATCTATTTGTGATGAAGTCAAGTATATTAAACTCCCAGTATGTTTTTCAAAGTCTATTGAATTAACTTCATTTTAATATTCAACCTTCCATACATTTCTCACAGTAAAATTTGAAAGGAAACCATATGTGGATATTTTATTTAAGATCAAATAAAATATTTTCAAGAATAGTTATCTTCAAATAGGAAAATATTGTTCTTCACTTTTTAAATTTTTGATTTCAAAAATATTGCATCTATCCATGATTTAATATCTCAAAAATATTCTTCACTTATGAAGAAAAAATCTCACATAAAATTTCTTTATTTAATGAAAATATAATATCAGCAATATAAATGATAATAATAAGAGATACATATTTATCTTCTATAATGTATAGGTTTTTCCTCTCTCCCATTCTTGAAATTTAGGGTCACTATGTAGGAATAATGCTTTGAGGACCATTACCAAAATAATTACATTAAAAGAAACAATTTTTATTCATATTTTTATCCTATAAATTATATTTTCTAATTAATAATATACTTGGATGCTCAATATACACTCCCTCTTCTAATTATCCATCAAGAATTTCTTAATTAACATCCATTTGAAATATATTTTACCACCTTTGTTCATTAATAAAACTAAAAAACCGAATGTTACAAATTCTAGAAACTTGTGTGAAATCCTTCTCAATATTTATTTATTTCACTTATGAGTATACTTTGTACATGAGTATTATATTTTCTCAAAAAATCTCCTTTTGTATTAAATTTTGTGTCACACGCCCACTATATTCCAATAATATTCTGTTTAGTTGGATTAAGTAGAAAATTACATGAATATTTATCATTAATATAATATAATTCATCATTCATAGAACCAATACACTCATTAATTTTCAAAAATTCTTACAAAACACTTATCCCAGTATGGGAGAAAATTAGGAGTGACAGTATCCTCAATGTTCTCCTAGTTTGGATCAATATTCCTGGATATATATATATATATCTTCAACCTCGAACAACTTTATTAGCATTTTATGAGTTTTATAATATTTTTCATCAACAACTATGGATAAATCTTTATGTTTATTTGCTTATTCACTAGAATTTAAATTATTTTTATAACATTAATATGGATTATCAATAAATTCTTCTCTTTAATATTCACTTCTAAGAAATTCTCATAGATGTTAAATTTCATCATTTCAGAATTCAATCACTTTAACATTATCATATTCAGTAATTTATTTTTTTACTTAATTTATAAATGATATCCCCAGCCATTTTTAGGATAACCCAAGAAGATACCTCTATCTCTACATTACCCAAATTTCCCCGTGTTTTATCCTTTATCCATGATAAGAAAAGGTCTTAGAATTACCCCTATGTATTTAGATCTTCAGTTAATTGTCTAATGGATATCATATTGAGTCATATATAAATTAGGTTGGCATAAAAAATAGTATTAAATCTAAAACATTATAATTATTTCTAGCCACCATAAAAATTGAGAAGTATAAAGAGACACTAATATCATGAAAACCACTTTGACCAATCTCAATTTCATGCA
The DNA here is from genome assembly GCA_963277665.1 of Viscum album. Classification (NCBI taxonomy): domain Eukaryota; kingdom Viridiplantae; phylum Streptophyta; class Magnoliopsida; order Santalales; family Viscaceae; genus Viscum; species Viscum album. The sequence continues at coordinate 1,512,275,177 of OY728134.1, read as the reverse complement.
TTAAATTTAAAAATTCTCTGTGGAGTATATGGTGTAGTAAATTCATGATAAATACCGTTCTTTTCAGGATATGATTCAAATCATCCACATGTATATTCCAGACCATTGTTAATTTGTAATATATTCATGAATATAGGAAACACCATTTCTAAACATATTTATAAACCTTTTAAATATTCAAGGCGTATGACTAAGTTTCATAAAGATAATGCATGTAATACAATTAAATTCATCAATAAAAGAAATTAAACAGTTATATATGTTAGTTAATTTTTTTCTTATAATCCCAAAAACATCTAAATGAATTAACTATAACAGGTGAGATGTTTCTATCTTAACATTATTGTGTTAATAATTAAAACTCTTTAATTTTCATCATGTAGATCACGTACAACTAATTTATATATTTAGGATATGAATATCATAGAATTCTTTCCATGGTTATGATTAAGCGTAGTATTATCACTAATTTGAAAAACATTTCAATTGAATAATTTATTTTTATCCATTGAACTTTATTGTCATGAGATTTGAAATTAGAAACATGAAAAAAAGTTTTTAAATGTTCTCATTACTTTCATCAGTACACAATCGTCTTTAAACATAATCATAAAACACTCAATGTTTTGATAAAAACTCATTTTTATTCATCGGAAAGATAATACACACTTAGTATATTGTGTTTCAATCCATCTGGGAACAAAGTGTTATTTTAATTTTACATTTCCATTATAATTTGCACTAAAAAAACTCCTTATATCTTGAGTGTCCTGTCATTTTCAAAGCACATCAATCCTTCATTTAACTTTTCAAAATCTTTAAAGGGATTATAATATCCAATCATGTTATAAGATAATCTACTATAGATTATCTATGTACATTCCCATTGTGATTATATGAGTTCCACATCAGTAATAAATGCCTTCCCCAACCTTTCTAATTCTAAATATAAGAATTTTTTATATCACAATTCATAGTCAGTTGGGAAATAATTATATTGATACATTATTTATATAGTGGCCTATTTGTTCACACTTTCTGTAATCTTATTTTAATGATTTATATATGCTTCCATAATTTATTCAAAAATAGTAATATTAATTCAAAAAAATTCTTTCTTTATTATGTGAACTCCCATTAAATATAAACATCTTGTAATCTATGGTTTTCATTTACAATGGAAATTAAACTAATATCTCTTTTCCATGCGACCAAGGATTTCATAATACAATAATTATCCACAAAATCAATACTTCCCTTTGAAAAAAACATCATATTCTGAATTATATTATTATTATTATTGAAATTTTTTACCATGAGCCCTAGATACTTTATCCAAACTAATATTATAGTAGGCTCCCAACACATTATTATTATATCTGGTGATATATTATTAACTTTTAAAATCATTATTTTTATTACATTTCTCATTCAATTAAGTGATATCATAATTTTATGATTTTTTTGAATTTTATTTCTTTGGAATAAAATTAAAATTACCCACCTATGTATTTCAATTTACATTAAAAACTTCTATATTTTTAGGAACCTTGTTTTTTGATATAAGTCTACCTTCACAAATAAAATTCTAAAATTTATATTTGTATTTGTCCATTTCATTCCTGTTCTTCCATCAATTTCTATGAATCCACTTCTATATTTTTCTCATCATAAATTGAATTATCTTCCATTAAAAATGTAAACTTCATTAATTCATCATATACATTCCTCATGTTATCAATGTAATTTTCAAATTTCACTCATTTTCTATAGAAAATGTTTCATTATTACATGATTATTAATGGTATTTCCCTAGATTATTTTTCTAATGCTAAAATTTGGAATTATTATAATTTAATTCCTTAACATACCACCTTACTAGGAACTCTATGTAATTTATCTACATTAACTTTTGAAATAAAAACATATCCACAACACCATAAGAAGTCTTAACATCATCTTAATACTCTATACTATCATATTCTTCATTCATCTATCATAAATGTATCCATTAAGGTTTATAAAAATATAATAATTACCCTTTTAATAAAACTTATTCTTATTAAACAATGAAGCCTTATTCATTAAGGAACAAGTATACTTCTCATGTTCATCTTCATAATATTCATCTTATTTCATTTTTATATACATTAAAAAAATATATCCAATATTTTCTATCTTAATTCACATAATTTTTATCTTCCCCTAATACTTTACATTACCTCTGCTCACACTTCTTGAAATTAATTACACGAGGTTTACAGATATATGGTAAAAAATTTATACTTTATTAAAATCTTCATCATATTCATTAACTACTTCATTACCTTCACTTTATTAAAATAATTAATGGATATTCTGATCCCAAAAATAATTTTCATCTTCAAAGTATGTCTTCACAATATTTCATAAATAATAAAAAATTTATGAAAATAATCCAATGATTTTTTTGAGACAAATTTCTTCAAGATCGCAAACATTCGAATTAAATTTGTCTAGTAATATATATGGAATATTTTTTTAAATCATGAAAACCATTAACTTCTCACTAATACATTTTATGGTTATCCCAACTTCATGATCTATAGTGAAAACATTATCCACTAGTTACTCGTCATTTATCTTGTGGTTTTTATATTTGAAAATCCAAACATAGATAAAAAACCAACATGAAAAACACATAGCTGAAATTTTCTGTGTAGCTTATTGAAATTTATATATAATATAATGTTATGATCAAATTTTTATTTCATATTCCAATTCACCATGTGTTTGTTTATTTATTTTAAATTGTTCTAAATTATTTATAAATTTCTATTAATAATGTAGAATCTAGGATAATTGTTTTTTGTTATTTTAAAAAAAATATTTTTGAGGATCAATTTTTTTTTCTTTATTCATAGTTGAAACATACATATTTCAACTAAAAAATTTGTTTTAAATTTACGTTGTTTTAGATGATTTTATTTCTTAATAATTAATAATATATGATATTAATTTCATTCAAACTTGTACTAATTTTTTAATGTGAAGTAACTATATTTTTAATATCATCGCATAATTAGTTCTTATTTGAAATATAATGCTTTTAAATTTGTATTTATTATTCAAAATTACTATTTTCATGGGATTTTTATGTTACAAATTATTTTAAAAACTATTTCAATTATTTTTATGATGATTTTAAATTGGTTTGAATCAATTTTTATTATTTAAAATTTCATTTGTTAGGTTATCGTGTAATAAGAAATGATAATATATATATTTGTGTGAGTGTGTGTGTGTGATAATATATTTTTTCATTTTTATTATTTTTAATTCTTCTAATGGTTTTACAGGGTGTGGAGTCGATATTGATGTATATTTCAAGGACTCTACGATTCTTGAAAAAAATACGCAAAATTATAAAATTATAACATGATGTGTGCATATAACTTCAAGAGATGAAATGTGTTAATACTCTGTGAACCTTCAAGTGATCATGTGCAATGTTTTTTACTACTATTGGATGATCTATAAATGAAAAAATAGAAATTTATTTAACATCTACTTCCTTTATGAGATGATCAATATGACCAAAAACTCAAGAACTGGTACCTATTTTTATTTTTCTCCTATATATTTTGTCTTTTTTCATGAGTCTATAACAATTCCTCCCACATTTCACACACTCTCACTTTATCTTTATGATTTTACATTTGAAATAATTTTTTTATCTTTTAGTGGTGTCTCCAAGATAATAATGTCAAAATAGTTTGCATTATGACTCTTATTTTCAAATTTCATGGATTTAATTGGATTGTGACTACCCATACAAATGTCAAGTGTCTAGTTTTCAATTGGGAAATTATTTACCTTTAAAAATTAGGTTGTTCACCATTTATCTCTCACTGAGTAGAGAGGTATAAGACTATACTAGCCCCACTTTGGACCGAACCTCTATAAAAATCCTTGTGTTCATTATTTTATTTCCTCTTCTAACATACTCTTCTAATTTTCTATATTAATTAACTAAAATAATTAATACTTTCATTTAAATCATTAATATAATTTATTAACCCCCACTATACCTTTTATAATTATATTCCAACACACCAATTCATATAAAATGGTCATGAATTGATGGATAGTTATCTTCTAGGATAGTTCTAATCTAATACCAAATAGTTGTCATTCGGGGTTGTTTTTTTAATTATCCAACTTTTATATAGATTCTATTTATATTTTATCATACTAACAGATTAATATACCTCATAGTCTAAAGAAAAGAATATTAATACGAAATGAGAGAACATAAATGATTGTTGGATTCCTCATAATCCACCATATGTTTATGGAATCAATTATGACTATTGGATATCTAGAATGGAAAAATACCCCCAAAAAGTTATCATAGAGAACATGTTGATCATGGAAAAATCATACAAACTATGATAAGATGACATGGATACACATCTAGGAAACGATGTTACTAGATACATGTTATGTTATTTAATTTTTAATATTTTATAATTTGATATTAATAGAAGTATTTTTACACATGTGTATGCTTATATAAAAGCTCGTGATATTTGGATGATTATATATGTTACTCACTTAGGCTTTGAAAAATCAATATGAACCATGATTTTAATTCCTTGATCTGATTACCATGATATCAGGATGGATGAAGACGAAATAGTAAATCAAATGATCCCCGAATTCACAAGAATTGTGAGTGGTATGAATTACCTTTGAGATGATTTCGAGAACCCCATACTAGTATACATATTACTATGTATTATACAAAATAATTGGCAAACAAATTGCTTTAAACAAATAATGTAACAATTTAAATAATACACATTGGATAAACTCATCGGATCACTTCTTCAATATCAATTTGAGTTAAAGAATATTGTGCAACAATATAACACAAAGAAGAAATGTTTTGTTTACAAATTTCATATAAATGTAAATTATAACTCTTATAAATATGAGAAATAACATGGTGATAATGTAGAGATTTACAGTATAATAAAAGGTATATACAGTTTGATGAAGAGAAATAAAACATTCAAAAAGTGGCTAAGTAAATATCAATGGAATGATCGAAAGGAAAATAAAGTTAATACATATGGGCCAAATGTAATGTGTTAAGACTATATAAATAAGGATCACATAAAAAATGATTCTCCAAAGATGAAGAAATAAGAGTGATATAAAAAATACAAAAAATAATTGAAACACACCTATCATGACAGATGGAGTTTCTCTGATGAATCTGGTTCATGGTATGAATATGTAAGTGAAAAAGAATAAAATAACCTCTTCTTGATGATGATAAATAATAATAATGTTAGTAATAATTATGTTTCTATTTATATTTCTAACAGGTATTGATAAATATTAGCTGTGCTATATGAAAAAAATAAAAACTGTAGAAAGATGATTGAAGTTATAGTGATTTGTATAGAGATTTAAAATAATAAAATAAAACCCTTATACCAATTTTAGGATGAATTTTTTAATACTGATTTCAATGTTTTTAATAGATTATTTTTTATACCCTTATTGAATAAAAACCCATTATTAATTATTTAATGGTAAAAACCAATGGTTTATTATTTTAATTTTTTTCGTTATACAGTTTTTACCTTAAATATAAATGAAAATTTAAATAATGTTGTACTCCCCATGAATTAATCATGTTTTAATGATCACAAATCTCAATAATAATTACACATCATGTTTTAATGATAGAAAATCTTATTGATTATTAATTAATCTCACTATTATTTACAAATCTTATGCATTATCACAAATCTCACTTATCTTATCAAACCTTTGTATTTATGTTTCCAATTATCTCACTTTATAATGGTTATGCTTAATTCATATTATTTATATTACTGTTTAAGTCTAAATACAGATATTTTCCTAAGTACCCAGACACCATAAAGGACACACCGTGACCCAGACACCGTGAAGGACACACCGTTACCTAGACACTGTGAAGGACACACTGTGACCCAAACACCATGAAGGACACACCATGAACTAGACACTATGAAGGACACACCATGACCCAGACACCATGAAGGACCCACCGTGACCCAGACACCGTGAAGGACACACCGTGACCCAGACACCGTGAAGGACATATCGTGAAGCACATACCGTGAAGAAGACACTGTTTACATAATCACTGTGACACCGTTTCTTAACATTTTTGTCAATATTATTTATATAATACTAATGGCCATATTTGATGTCTTTAATGCAATTAATGTTATTTAATAATTGTTTTTGGTCTGTCAAGAAACCGTACCTCGTATCTATGGAAAGAAAATAATTCCTATTGTCGGAGCTCATGGAATATAAAGAAGATTGAGCTGTAGTAGAGGAAACTCACATGCTTGACACATCTAGATGCACATACTATAATACTAGCAAGCTCTGCATTGAACAGAAGAACAATCCTGAGCACAACTGTGAAGAACAAATTGCGCAATCCTCAAAGAAGTTCCATACATGCAATCCTACACTTCTGAAGAACACACGAACAACCCTAGAGTCAAAAGAACACCTTCTCTCCTGGAGAAGCAAATTTTGAACCACGAAACTCTGTTTTTCAATAGAAAAACCAGAGAAGGACTCAGAAGCTATTCTACTGAATCTAATGAGTCCAGAGCTGCACTGCCAAATCCCTAGATCTTTCTAAACATTCATATACATTCTGTAAGTGATTTATTATTTACTTTCGAGTAGTGTGTGTATCCCGTTTATTTTACACATACACTATCTCATGTTATGAACTAGAGGATATCACAATCCTCATACAAAAAATCCTTACTCTTGTTTACCCATGACAACTATGGAAGAGGTCCTTGTGTGGCCTGATCTTTATTTTCATTTCCTATGAAGAACAGTGGTAGAGGTCCTTGCGTGGCCTGAACAGTCATGTACTATTGTTAACCCCGATCCAGGGTGTGGATCACTTTTTTATATATATAAATGTGAGAGGACTATGTCTCAGCTTGAGACTGATCCTCTTGGTTATATTTGTGGTTCATTTTTAGTTTAAGTTCAAAATATAAAGTATCTAATTTATATACCTCTAACTATTACTTTGAAATACAAATCTGTTTTTAAAAGTTACATTGATAGTTAATCTAGAAAGTGTTTGTATCTATTATAAATCAGTAGGTTAGTTTAAAAAGCTAATATATTCTTCTGATTAGATTGAATGAGAAATAATCAATCTTTTTAGAATCTAGTTGAACCTTTACAGTTTTACAAATTCTCTATAGTTTAACTTGTTTTATAAATTGGGGATTTTAATAGAAAATATTTTAACAGAAATTTTAATTGGAACTCAATTCACCCCCCTCTTGAGTGTCCACTCCGACCAATATTTGGTATCATAGGTTGATTTTTTTATAAGTTTTTAAAACAGTCTATTTTTTAACTGTGATTTTAGTTGCATCTTTAAAGATCTTAAATTTCTATTAGTTCTAAATTTTACCTCTTTAACTTTACTTTATAAAATCTAGCTATGGACAATAGACTATAGGGTGCTGCTACAAACCGATCACCTTTCATTAACGGTACAAAATATGCCCCGTGGAAACTTAAAATAAAAATTCATTTAGAAATTATGGGTTTTGATATCTGGACTGCTATAGAATCTCAATATAAAATTCCAGAAACTGAAAGAACAACTTTGGATTTACCTACTAAAGTACCTTACAATAATAAATGTAAAGCTATGAATGCTTTGTATTGTGCATTAAGAGATGAATAATTTAACAGAATATCTTTTTGAAAAACTTATTATGAAATTTGGGATACTTTGGGAGTTTCTCATGAAGGAACAACCAATGTTAAAGAAATGAGATTAAATAATTACACTATTAAATATGATAATTTTAACATGAAGACTGATGAACCTATTTCTGATATGTATCTTAGGTTCAATGAGATAGTCAATACAATGAGTTGACTTGGTAATGTTGTTCCAGCAAAAGAACACATTATAATGATACTGAGATGTTTTCCAGACCAATGGAGAGGCACGTCTGTTTCAATCAGAGAATCATGTGTCATTGGAGCTCTTCCTGTAAAAGGGATTATTGGTAAATTAATGATGTATGAGGAAGAACTCAATGTAAAATAAAGAGTAAGATGATGAACGCAAGAGAAAATCTATGGTATTCAAGTCTGCAGCTTCAAAGAGTAAAGACACAGAGAAAATGCATGCACATATTGAAAGTTCAACCAGTGAAGATTCTGATTCAGACAGTGATGATTAAATCGCCCAAATATCGAGGAGATTCAAGAAGTTTTATAGGAAGAAGAAATTCTTCGAAAAATTAAATTACAAAAGCAAGTATGACAGTAAAGGTCATTGGAAAAGGCCTAGAAGAAAGATGATAAAAATGTTGAAGTTGTCTGCTATGAATGAAAATGAAAAGGTCACATAAAATAAGATTGTCCAAAACTGAAATTCAAAAAGAAACATGATTATAAGGATAGTAAGTACAGGAAAGCTATGAAAGCTACTTGGACTGCTTCAGAAGACAGTACAAGTGAATCTAAAATCTAAGATTCTGAAAAGAATCGTGCCAACATGTGTTTCATGACCAACACATCTGAGGTAACCTTAGATACTCATGTTTTAGATTCCTATTATTCTGGAGATGATGCAGAATCTGATTCTAATTCTGAAGATATGTCTAAGGATGAATTATCTAAATATTTTAACATGCTATAAGAAACATTCAATTAACATAAGGACAAATATAATTCATTAAAGAAACATCATGCTCGCACTTCTAATGTTAAATCTTCTCTTGATACTGAAAAAGAAAAGAATTCTCAACTTTTAAAGGAAAATACATAATTGAAAATGTCTAATGAGAAACTTAAAAAGGACTTATAAAAATTCACAAAGGTAAAAGATACACGTACTCAAATTCTAGGAAAGCAAGTGGCACTGAAATACACTACTGGAATAGGATACCAACCTGGACAAAGACAGATTACTAATAATAGATTTATTACTAAATCTGGATAGAATACTGTTAGTTCCAGTTCTGGAAATTCACATGCATCAACTGGTCATTCACATAGTTATAGATCAAATAGTGTTTATCTCTCAAAATCTTTCGACTCTGTAAAATATATGAGACCCATAAGACAAATTTCGGTACCAAAATCATTGATTGATAACCTATCTGGTCCCAAGAAGATTTGGGTACCAAAGTCATTTCCCATCTAAATCAGTTTTGTAGGAAACCTAATTGAAGAGTTACCACAAGAAGACATGGTATTTGGACAGTATGTTCAAGGCATATGTATGGGCATTACTCATGCTTCGAGAGCCTAATCAAGGTTTATGGAGGCCATGTCACCTTTTGTGATAATTCTAATGAAAAAATCATCGACCTAGGCCAAATTGGTAACACTAACTCAGTTTTGATTTCTAAAGCTTTATTTGTTGATGGATTGAAATATAACTTTTTAAGTATATCTCAATAATGTGATGATGGATTTAATGTTAAATTTGAAAATAATTCTTGTAATGTTTCTAACTCTAAAATTTTTTTAGTATTCTCTGCCTTGAGAAATGAAAATATTTATGTTGTTGATCTGAATTCTTTTGCTAAGAAAAATGTCACTTGCCTAAATGCTTTTCAGAACGAATCTTGGTTATGGAATAGAATATTAAGACACTACAACATCAACTAACTTAGAAAATTAACTAGAAAGAAATTAGTTAGAGACTTACCCAAACATGAGTTTCCAAATGACAAAGTTTGTAATCCTTTTCAAAAGGGAAATCAACACAAAATCTCTTTCAAACCAAAGAAAGAATTGTCAACTTCTCAACCACTCGAGTTGGTTCACATGGACTTGTTTGGACCTTCTAGAGTTTCTCGCTTAAATAGAAATAACTTTGTCTATGTCTTAGTAGATGACATTTCTAGACATACTTGGGTATACTTCATAGCTCACAGAAGTGAAGCTTGTTCTTACTTTATTAAAAACTCCAAGTCTGTAGAAAACCTTAGTTGGCTTATGATTAAGACCCTGAGAAGTGATCATGGCCGTGAGTTTGAAAATAAAGAGTTTTAATCTTATTTCTCATACAATGGATATAGTGACAACTTTTCTATCCCTAGGACACCTCAACCGAATGGTGTAGTAGAAAGAAGAAATAGAACCCTTCAAGATATTGCTAGAACCATGCTTAATGAATACGACCTTCCTATTTATTATAGGGTTGAGGCTATGAATATAACTTTTAATATTATTAATAGAGGCTTGATAAGACATGTTCTCAAGAAGACCCCATATGAGTTATGGAACAATAGAAAACCTAAAGTTAGTTACTTTAGAGTCTTTGGGTGCAATGTTTTTATTCTTAATACAAAGGATAATCTTGAAAAGTTTGATTATAAGAGTGATGAATGAATTTTTCTTGGTTATTATTTAACTAGAAAATCCTATAGATTCTTTAATAAAAGAACCAAATGTGTGGCAGAATCTGTTCACATCAAATTTGATGAAACTGATCCACCTGAGCCTAAGTCATCTCTTGAAAATCTTGAAGAAGATTTATCTATTCTGAACCTTAATGATAGAATCAATGAACCTACTGTAAAGACAACCAGTTCTGGAAATATTTCAGAATCTGCTCCTAATGAACCCGAACCCATAGATGAACCAGAAATTTCTAGTCCAACCTTTACTAGATCAACTAGAATTCTAAAGAATCATTTTTTATATGTTGTTGTTGGTAATATTAATAGAGGGACACAAACTAGAGCTTCTCTTAGAAATTCGGTTTAACATCAAGCCTTTTTGTCACATCTTGAACCTAAAAACATTGATGATGCGATTAATGATGAATTTTGGGTAATTGCTTTGTAAGAAGAACTCAATCAGTTTGAAAGAAATAAATTTAGGAAACTAGTAGAAAGACCTAAGGACACTTTCACCATAGGCACTAAATGGGTGTTTAGAAATAAAGTAGAGGAATTTGGAAATGTAGTTAGAAACAAGTCTAGATTAGTTGCACAAGGCTATAGTCAAGAATAAGGAATTGATTATGAGGAGACTTTTGATCCAGTAGCTAGACTAGAAGCCATTAAAATGTTTCTTGCTTATGCTGCACATCTAAATTTCAAACTATATCAAATGTATGTCAAGAGTGCATTCTTAAATGGGTATATAGCTAAGGATGTTTTTTTGAACAACCACCTAGATTTACAAACCCTCATTTTCCAAATCATATTTTCAAATTATAAAAGGCCTTATATGGTTTAAAGCAAGCTCCAAGAGCTTGGTATGATAGATTAAGTACTTTTCTAATTTTTAAAGGTCTTACAAAAGGAATAGATGATCCTAATATTTTTATAAAACTAATTTCTAAAGATGTTTTAATTGTACAAATTTATGTAGATGACATTATTTTTGGATCTTCAAGAAATTCCCTATGTACTGATTTATCTAAAATGATGAAAAATGATTTTGAAATGAGTTTAATGGGTGAACTTAAATTCTTTCTTGGATTTCAAATCTTTCAAAACAATAATAGAATTATTTTAACTCAAAGTAAATTTACTAGAGATATCTTAAAACGTTTTGGATTGGATAGCACAAAAATTAGTGACACTCCCATGAGTACCACCTGTAAGTTGGATCTTGATGAAGATGAAAAATCTGTTGATCAAACCACTTATAGAGGAATGATTGTAAGTCTACTCTACTTGACTTCTAGTCATCATGATATTATGTTTAGTGTGTTTATGTGTGCTCATTTTCAAGAAAACCCTAAAGAATCACATTTAAATTTTGTAAAGAGAATTTTCAAATACCTCAAGCATACTCCTAATTTAGGACTGTTCTATCCCAAAGGACTATCTTTTTAACTAGTTAGCTATTCTGATGCTGATTTTTCTGGATGTAAGTTAGATAGAAAAAATAACCTCTGGAAAATGTCACTTTTTAGGCAAGTCACTAGTATCATGGTGTAGTAAGAAACAAAATTATGTTGCATTATCTACTGCAGAAGATGAATACATAGCTGATGGCAGTTGTTGTGCACAAATTTTGTGGATGAAACACACTTTAATATACTATAGATATCAATTCAGACATGTACCAATAACTTTTGACAACACAAGTGCTATTAAAATTTCAAAGAATCATGTTTCTCATTCTAGGACAAAGCATATTGATGTAAGACATCACTTTTTGAGGGATCATTATCAAAAAGGTGATATCACTTTGGAATTCATTGGTACTGAATATCAACTTGATGATATTTCAGCAAACCATTAAATTATGAGAGATTAGACTACATCATTCATGATCTTGGTATGATTAATCATAAATAGACATCTTACACATCTTACTGTTTACTTTTTTCTATATGTTACTTTACGGTTTCATATTCACTGTTTCTCAGTTACTATTTCATGCTTATGGTCTCACAGTAAAACACCTTGTGTTCACAGTCTGCCACTTAATTGTCTCACCGTGACAGAACAATTCACGCATTGTCTCACCGTGACTGTACAGAATGGTTACTGTCTCACCGTGATGACCACCAAAAGTCTCACCATGACAACTTTTTTTCATCGCACCATAATTCCTACTCACGGTCTCACCGTGAAGATTATTTATATAATTATTTTAACCCGCATCACGGTAATATTTTAATTAACTGCTATTTGATTTCCCGCATTTTTGTTTTTATGACGTTTGAAATTCCCAAATGATAAAACATAAGGGTTTTTCACTCGATTCCTTACCCATGCTCTCTCTTTCTCACTCTCTCGAACCCACTTTACCTTGAAAGCCTTCTCCTCTCCCTCACCTAAACAGTCAGTGAATTCCAAGGATGAAGCATCCATCTTCACCCTCTTCTGAGAATATCCTATCTAAGAAAAAGAAATGAACACCGAGGATAGCACCCGAAGGATCTCTAAATATGAATCTTGTAAGTTGTACTTTAGTACCTGAAAAAGATATTTTCCATCAGTGGTTGTTGTCTAGCAAGTCGTTAGTCTTGAAAGTCTTAAGAGAAAAAGGATGGCTAGATTGGTTCTCTAGACAATATAGACCGATTTACCCAAGGTTGGTATCTCAATTTTACCAATATGTAATGTTTTCTTTTGATGCTAGAGAAATATATATGGTAATAACCTGGATCAATGGACAAAAGTGTTCATTCTCTTCAAGGATATGGGTTGCATGCCTAAGGATTCCTCATGAAGGAATTTGTGATGACTACCAAAGAGACCCTCCTCCAAAAACCGTAATCTTTGATCTGGAGAATGCTTTGGAAATATTGACTGGAAATGGCACCAAGTGAAGGGCCATAGGAGCTGAATTTGATGGGGAGAGAAGACTACTATTCAAATTTTTTCAGAATTTGATTAGTCTAAGAAAAAGAGATTTTTCTGTGTTGAAGTGTCAGGATGTGTTCTTGATTCATCTGTTGAAGAATGGACATAAGATAAATTTATTTTAATATGTCATTAACCATATATGTGAGCTGATTAAAGTCACTTCTAAATCCACCTCCTTGTTTTACTCAAGGATGTTTTCGACCATGTTAGTTTCCAAGGGAGTAGTTGGACCGAATGAAGAAAGGCTAAAAGATTTTGGTCTCTGTTTATCCATGTCTATCATGAGAAGGATGAAGATAAATTGGAACCCCTAGAAGAAGCAGTGGGATGAGGATAATGATCAACTTTATAAGAAGTACAATCCTATTGATTATCCAAGAAGTCCAAAGAATATTACTGATCCTGGTTTGGAACCAGATGATGTGGATGAGTACCCAAAAAAAGAAGAAGAAGAAGAGGCTGAAATACCTCAAGAGGAAGCAGATCCTGTTGAGAAAGAAAGGCTTGTTGTCCCTACTAATATTCCTACTGAAATACCTCTTAGATAGGAAGTCGTTGATGATTTTTGAGAAGAATAAGCTCATACTTCTAGAGATGGTGTTGATCAAGAAGTTCATTCTGAGGCTGCAAGAGAATTCTTTATCCCTGATTTAGAGAAGCAAGTCATGGAAGAGGCTGGTCCAGGAGAAATACTTGCTAGGGAAAATGTTAATCAAGTGGATATCCCTGTTGAAAAAGAAGTAAGTATGGAAGCACAACCAATGGAAAAATTGGTTCATGAGTTCTTACCCTATACTGAAGAGAGGATGGAAATTGCCTTTCACTTGGAAAGACAAGAATTTGATGAAGAGATTAGAGCTGATCCTGTGGATATTGATCATTCAGTTGTGCCTCAAGAACCTGAAATGGAAGCACTTTTTGAGGGGGAGGAACCTCAAAACCTTGAGATTGAAGAAGCTGGATCTGCTGAAACATCTCAACCAATTTTCACACATTCTGTGTACACTCGGTATGAGTTTCCAAGTTTTTATGATGTGAGTGAATCACAACAAGTGATTGAAAGTGGTATAGATCTCTCTTCTTTGTTTCAACTGAAGTCAGTAGCTCACCCAAAACTAGAACCAGAGCCTCAACCTTCATCTGAATCTGAAACTAATTCTAAGTCACAATCAGAATCTGCATCAGAACCTATACCACTACCTTCACCTACACTCTTAACCGAGCAACAATACTTTGTAACTAAAGATGATTTTAAAGTCTTTGGAGAGACTATCATGGCTGGTGTTGAGAAAATTTTATCCACTCAACCTTGACCAGTGACTCAACTAAGTCAGGAAGATGCATCGATTCTTTTGGAAAATATTATTCTGCATATTCAACGGAGGATGATTCGAGAAATACAAGATGTCAGAGTTGAAAATAGGTTTCTTAGTGCTGATGTTTCTAATTTGAAAGGTTTGGTGGAAAACCTGCAATCTGAATTGTCTTCTTGATCAGAGCCTGTTTCTGCTTCTGTTTATGCTCCTGCACCTGTTGCTACTTCTCATGAACCTGGAATTTCCTAAAAATCTCAAGAGACTATGTCTCAAGTGAATCCTTAAATGTTATATTTTGATGAGAAGATAGGAACAAGACACACCAAGATGTTTCAATGCATGAGAGAGCTTGTGGAAAATATGAATAAGCTCACAGATGAGTACACTGGATGTCTGCAAAAAGTTTTGAAACAGCTCAATGTTCTAACTGAAGCTGTCAAAGCTTATCCTCCCTCTGGTCAGACATCCACACCTTCTTTGGATGATTCCTTTCATAATTCTATAATCAATGAAGAACTTTAGAATTCCCTTAGTGGTTTCGATCTATCTCCTTTGTCAGAAGTGGTGAAGAACAGTGATAGAGCACTTGATCTTTTTCAGATCCATTCTAATATTGCAAATGATGCTAAAAAAGATATCACCAAGAAGATAGACTTTTATCTCACCCGGATTTTCTCTAAAAGTAACATGACAAGTCACTTTATGTATCTTCTAGAGAACCTAAAAAACCCTCCAGTGACTCAAGCTTTTAAAGATCATGTTCAGAAGCTTACAGAGTTCACTAGATTGTTGGACAAGTTCATGCAGAATAAGGACGATTTTGAAAAGGCTATGAAATATGGTGGAAAAATCATTACTAATTTCAACAATCTTCTAAAACCCTATCTTAATGTGCATAGTAATACTATCATTGTTCTAGCTGTTGCACCCCTCAGACCTGGTCTACATGCCTTAGCCTCAACTGTCATGTCAGTCAGCCAAGCCTTTTCTCAGATCCGGCCAGTCATTCTTGATCAACCACAGACTATATCTTCTAGAGCTCCTACTTTGGATCCCTCTATTTTTTAAGGTCTACCCTTACCATCTTTGTGTACCACGTCTATTCCTTCTTCTACATCAGCATCATCTCCTGATACTGATAAAGGCAAGTCAAAGGCCGATCCCTGAAGAGTCAAGTGACTTCTTTCTTTTTGATGGGATGTCTTTTTGTATTTACTATTCGTATTTCTACTGTATCATGTATTATGGATGTTTTTAATGACAAATGCATTATTTCACTCGCTTCCTTCTATTTCAGTTTTTGATAATCCCAAAAGGGGGAGAAATAGTACAAGTATTAGTATTCTAAAGAGATATGTTACTGCAGAATCTATTATTCTCTAACTCTGTTATTATATATGTTATATCTAAACATTTCATTTCATTTATATTTTCCCTACATGATTTGTGATAATCAAAAAGGGGATATTGTTGGACTCTTCATGTATTACTCATGTTTTAATGATCACAAATATCAATAATAATTACACATCATGTTTTAATGATAACAAATCTTATTGATGATTAATTAATCAAACTATTATTTACAAATCTTATGCATGATCACAAATCCCACTTATCTTATCAAACCTTTGTATTTATGTTTCAAATTATCTCACTTTCTAATGGTTAAGATTAACTCATATTCTACATATTAATGTTTTAGTCTAAATACAGATATTTGCCTAAGTACCCAGACACCGTGAAGGACACACCGTGAACCAGACACCATGAAGGACACATCGTGACCCAGACACCGTGAAGGACACAACGTGACCTAGACCCTGTGAAGGATATACCATGAAGCACATACCGTGAAGCACATACCGTGAAGAAGACCCCGTTTACATAATCACTGTGACACCATTTATTAACCTTTTTGTTAATATTATTTAAATAATACTAACGTTCATATTTGATGTCTTTAATTCAATTAATGTTATTTAATGATTGTTATTGGTATTCCCGGAAACCGTACCTCGTATCTATGGAACGAAAATAATTCCTATTGCCGGAGCTCATGGAATATTATGAAGATTGAGCTGCAGTAGAGGACACGTGCACGCTTGACGCGTCTCGATGCACATACTACAATACTAGCAAGCTCTTCACTAAACAGAAGAACAATCCTATGAACAACTGTGAAGAACACATTGCACGATCCTCAAAGAAGTTCCATACATGAAATCATACTTTTCTGAAGAACACACGAAGTACCCTAGAGTCAAGAGAACACCTTCTCTCCTGGAGAAAAAAAAGATGAACCACGACAATCTGTTTTTCAACAAAAAAAACTAGAGAAGGACTCAGAAGCTATTCTGTTGAATCCAACGAGTCCAGAGCTGCACTGCCAAATCAATATATCTTTCTAAACTTTCATATACATTATCTAAGTGATTTATTATTTACTTTCAAGCAGTGTGTGTATCCTGTTTATTTTACACATACATAGTCTCATGTGCTGAACTGGAGGATATCACAATCCTCATACCAAAACTCCTTACTCTTGTTTACCCACGACAACTGTGGAATAGATCCTTGTGTGGCATGGTCTTTATTTTCATTTCCCACGAAGAACAGTGGTAGAGGTCCTTGCGTGTCCTGAACATTCCTGTACTATTATTTACCCCGATATAGGGTGTGGATCACTTTTATATATATATATAAATGTGAGAGGGATAAGTCTCAGCTTGGGACTAAACCTCTTGGTTATATTTTCTGTGAATTTTTATTTTAAGTTCAAAATATATTATATCTAATTAATATACCGCTGCCTATTAATTTGAAATAAAAATCTGTTTTAAAGTTACTTTGATAGTTAATCTAGCAAGTGTTTTTATCTATTGTAAATCCGTAGGATAGTTTCAAAAGATTAATTAAATTTCTTATTAGATTAACTGATAACTAATCAATATTTTGAGAATCTAATTTAACCTTTACAGTTTTACAAATTCACTATAGTTTAACTTGTTTTACAAATTGGGGATTTTAATAGAAAATATTTTAACAGAAATTTTAATTAGAACTCAATTCACCCCCCTCTTGAGTGTCCACTCCGACCAACAAATAATATTGGTGCTAAAATGTTTCAAGGTATATTTCATGGTTATTATTATAATAGTAAAGCTTATTGATTTTATACTATGCATTATATTTCTTTTGAAGACTTTTTACATATAACGTTTTATGAATCACATGTTGTTCCGAAATCCGTTTTGAAAAATATTTATGATGATTTCAGGGATTCCAATTTTTTTTAAAAACCCCTATTGATAATGTATCTATTGAGGGGTATAAAAATTATTCTTAATATGATCCTAGATTAGTGGGGATTGATAAATATCATCTCATTTAAAATGTTATTGGTAATTTTTATTCTTTTATAAAACATGAAACACTATTTTCATTTTTTCCCCAATTCTACTTTTAATTCATTGTTTTTCCTGAATAATAATAATGATTCTTTAAATTATTATTAATTTATTATTTATAAAAAATATGAGATTAATTATTTTTATAGAAATAATGTTTTATATTTAGTATACATTCATAAGGACATGCATGCAATTAAACATTAAAGGGATCTTCAAAACCAAGAAGGGTGAATCTGTATAGATTGTAAAAAATAAATCTAAACTTATTTTAAAGGATGCACTCTAGAAGAAGGTATATACTTTAAAGATTCATCTTCACCTAATTTATTATTAGAAGAAATTATAATCCTGTAAGATTTTTCTTGTTTTTATGATTTTAAATAATATGAAATGGGAATATATATTTAATTATTAAAAGGTTTTATAAACAAATAAGTTTAGGTTTATGAACCCTTAGTTTTTAAAACAATAAAATTTCCTAATCCTGTTCTTAAATTATCTAATGATTTGTACAATCTTTAAGGAGAACCAAATGCTTGGTATAAAATGAATTATTTGTTTATATTAAATAATTATTTCAATAAATGGAATTTTGATCATATTATTTTTATTAAAAAAATATCTAATGATATTTTAATTTTTTAAATTTATTTTGATGATACAGTTTTCATTTCCACTAGTGAAATTATTTTTAATTATTTTTCTATTTTAATTTCATATGTGTTTTTCATGATTTTAATGGGAGAATTTATGTTCTTTCTAAGACATAATTTTTCTCAATTGAAGAATGACATGTTGAATAATAAATCTAAGTATGAAAATGAGTTGTTTAAAAGGCTTAATATTGATTCTTTTAAATCTATGAAAACTCAAATAAGCACTATTTATAAATTACATGTTGATTCATCTCAAAAATATGATGTTTTTAAAGGATATAGAATTATGAGAGGTATCTTAATTTATTATACTATATCTAGATCCAATATAATTTTCAGTGTTCATTTATGTGCATGATTATAATTGGATCCTAAAGAGATTGAAATTAAGTCTGTTAAAATAAGAACTAGATATGTGAAAGTAACTACTAATTCCGGTTTTTTATATTGAGTATAATTATTCCGATTTAATATCATATATGGATTCTAATTTTAGAGGCTATTGAATTGAAAATAAATGAACACTAGGTATGTGTCATTTTCTTATAAGAAGGTTAATTCATTGGTCTTCTAGAAAGAAATTATATATTTCTCTAT
Source organism: Viscum album (assembly GCA_963277665.1). Taxonomy (NCBI): domain Eukaryota; kingdom Viridiplantae; phylum Streptophyta; class Magnoliopsida; order Santalales; family Viscaceae; genus Viscum; species Viscum album. The sequence goes on along the minus strand of OY728134.1, from coordinate 1,512,255,792 downwards.
CTACTACAGAAGATGAGTATATCTCTATAGTAAGTTATTAGGCTTAAATATTACGGATTAGAGAAACATTATGTGATTATGGAATTAACCTTGATAAATTTCCTATATATTTTTATAATACATCTTCAATTTCTATTTTATGAATACTACGCAACATTATATAAAAAACATATTGATGTTAGATTTATTTTTATTATAAATCATGTTAATAAGGGTGATATTTTATATAGTTTCTCACAACTAAAAATAAACCTGAAAATATCTTCACTAATCCTAAGGATTTTATCAATTTTTTAAAAAATAAATATTATCTCGGAATTATGGAATATTAAAACTTTTTTGTATGCATGCGTTTAGGGGGAGTTTTAGTAGTATTATATGCTAAAATTTTCATTTTTATTTGCAACCTTTAAAATGTGGAATCAATTTTTGTGATTACTTTTATTTAATTTATGTACATAATTTTTCATTATATAACTATTATTAAACTTCTCATATATCCAGTATGATGTTAATTTTTGAATGGCCTAAAGGCATTATTTTTTAATTGATTTTTGATAACCCCCTTTCAAGAGATGAGGTGGAACCCTTATAAGGACTGTAGGCTTAGAGATTACATTTCTTGTAGGCTTGGAGACATTACAAGACCCGTAGATCTTAAAGAAATCATACAAAAAATGAATACTTTCATCATGATTAACTCTCCACCTTTTCATGGTTTTCAGCTATATGATGTTAACTAACTGTTTAAGTGATCAGTTTTAAAAAAAATCATAGAATTTAAAATATTTCTCTTAGTTTTTCTCAAACATTTATTTTAAATTATTATTTTTAATAGTGAATGTCATTATCATGGATATTTATTACATTTTTTTAGTTAGAAATTCTTTTTATTTATTTAAGAAAATAGTATAATTATTTTTGTTATTGGTGTTGAGTTTTTTTTATCATTGTTATATTTTGTAATAAAACAAAAAATGTGAATATTTTTTGTGCATGTGATTACATGTGTTTTTATTTTCATTGATTAAAGCTCATATCATTCCTACATAATATTATCAAATTTTTTAAAGTTTAATTGTGTTCATTTAAATTTTTTAATCTTATTATATATATTATATCTTTTAATTGTGTTTTATTTAAATTATACTTACTCAATATTATAGAAAAATATTTCTATAAAGTTATTTAGATTTCAAATTTGGATAGATGATAACTTGGTATACAAGTTTTATTTTCAGTTACTAGGATAAATAAGTCAATTGGGACCTTAATATATCTTTTATTTATGTTTTATACTTTTACCTTTAGAAAAAACAATGTTAACCACATATCTATTTTGGAAATCCATGTAAGAAATTGAAATTTAGTTGATCATTATTTCATGTTGCTCATTTCTTGAAACATATTTCCTCTGTATTTTGATAATATCTCAATCTTTAGAATAGAAAATTGAGTTATAATTTTTTGGAAAATATAATATGACTTAGTAAATTTCATTAAAAGTAAAAATATTTTGAATATATGTATTTCATGTAATTAAATATGTCTTATGTTTTAATATTTTTTATGTTTGATTTATGTAACACCCCAGGCTCCCATGGTACGTTTCCCTTTGAATAATGCAATAGCTTGCATTGTACGCAACTTCGAGATTCTAACACACCGCGACTAATCAATGTTGTCGTTATGACTAGTAATACCCACTTTTTTAAATTTTATAAATTTTATCTCTCAAAATGGATTTCATTTTTGGATTCGGAATATCGAAATTAGCCTAGGGTAAAATTTTGGTACTTTTCGGATAACTTTTATATTTTTATAAATAGTGAAAAAAAAACTGAGTTATAGTTTAAAACCAAATTTTTATTTAAATTTAATTAAGGTCAAAATAGATACATAATACCTATACAAGTTCAATATAATTCATTGGAGTTAGTTTAGTATAATTTTAGATATATAAAAATTTTATCGAACTTTTCACCGTCTTTTACCCACCTCCTATAAGAATTTAAAAAATTCACATAAAACTTAATTTTACCACTTTTGTGAGTGGAATTTCGAAAATCCAAGAGAAACGGTTAATATCATGGAGTAAAATGTGGTTTACTAGGATAAAAATAATTTTTGGGGTATAAAAACTTTTTACTTTTATTTACCACGGTTAAAAGTAAATTGGGTAATTAAGGGTAAAAATGATATTAATATTACCGTAAAACATGTCCTAATTATATTTGACAAGTGAATCTCGACCAAAAAACAACCTTAGTAATAAAATATTATCATTTAGGTCCACTTGGATTAGATTAGGACATTTATTATTATTTAATTCAATGAAGAGTTAAAAGAGTTAAAATCAAAGTTTAATAACTAAAACATTTTTAATATAGGGTTATACATAAGATAAATTCGATTATAAATATTCATTATTTATATAAAAATATTTACTACATAATGGTATTTTATTTATAATTTTGAGATATTAAATAAGTTAAATTATGTATGTCACAATGATGATGCAGTAATTACCTTATTAGTGAAATATTAAAATAATTGATATTATAAATAACAAAATAAATGTAATTTGAGACTTTTTATGAATTCCACTAATGTTATAGGTTAATAAGACATATTAGGATTTGTTATATAAATTTTATTCGAAGTAATAATTCTGTTATGAAATTATCAAAAACAAAATACCCAATAGTGTCATAATTGACATAAAAGAGTTTTTAAAACAAATATTATATTATTAATTGATATTCAATTCCTAAAAATCTAATTTTTGGCCAAAGGACTTATATCATGATATTTTTATCATTAATGTACCACTTGGGGGGTCTCTATGATGTATATAGTAAGTTTGTTAACTATATAATATAAAAATACAAAGAGACATGGTAAATGTGAAACTATTTAACTAAGAGTTAAATATAAATGATAAGGTTAATATAGTGACCCAAACCTGTATTAAATATATTGGTTGAAAGGATTTAGACCCTTACCCACCTTATCCATTCAATAATCCACTTTGTAGCCATTAGAAACTGAATATGAATTTATTATAAAATAATATTTCTAGCTTTTCCAAAGGTGCCCCTCACCCCTCTTATAAAAGGACACTCCCCCTTCTCTCTAATTTACACCTTCAAAGACTTTTGGCTCGTCCAAACCCTACCCAAATATTTTCTCAACTTTCCTCACTTCTACCTAGAGGACTTAATTTGATCAGAAAGCCAACCTAATGAGCCCTTTTGATGAAATCAAAAGGAAGAACCCGATTAAGAGGTAATGTTTTCACCGCCCTCTTTCAAGTTCCTTTTTTCTTCAACTTCTTCTTTATAGGTTATTACCATTCTAAAATAATAACTCTAGTATCTTATATATACTGTGATGTTATTATAAATATGGTACAACCATATTCAGTGTTCTATCCATCCTTTTAATGACATGTCACCATACGTGCTTACGTACGGCTTACCGTCTCCACGTCGTGGTGTAATTGTTATTCAAAACATTATTATTTGGATGGGTAAAATAATGATGTGTATTTCATATAAATAATAAATATAACATGATAATGATTCTGTATATATAATATACCATCCAATTATATATTATTTTAATATCAAAATAATTATATCGTCTCTCGTGCGTACGTACGGACTACCGTCTCCACGAATGTGATGAGATTCATTCCCCATTGTATCCATTCAAGTCTAATTCGCATTTGATGATTAAAAATAATTTTTATGGACTTGATATTACTCTGAATATGAATAATATACATCCCATCCATAACAAATATGGCTCACATAAAAAATAATATAAAGAAAAACGAATCTATTAACACCTGAAATGATGATAATACTATGATATTATTAACAAATCACTGTTAAAATATCATATATGATATCAAATTAATGTAAATGATTCTTTTATAATTTAGAAACAATTATTTCACCATTATAAATGTGGTTAACCTACCCTCAACCAAGTAAAAGTACAAGGTAAGGGTTTATTTCATAATTTTTTCATTATCTAAGGTTGTTTATATGTAATTATATACTGGGACCCCTTTATCATCCACATCCATGTTTCCAAAAAATGTATTTCAAAACATTCTTACTATTTTATAGAATATGGTTTAAAGTAATTTATACCCATTTTTACTATTTATAAGATGTTTTTAAAGGAATCTTTTTGTCGCTTTCCAAACAAGTCCCTTTTAACCTTTTCGACAGAATTAAGATAAAAATGTTTTTTTTTAACTTATACGGCGTGCGCGGCTATTTTCTGCCGTTATAAAATCATTAAAGCTTCCCTTACAATCTTATAAAAATATTTTCAAATTAAATGTTTTCTTTTATAATTATATGAATTTTAAATGATTTCAAAAAAAGAGATATTTCTCTCAAATAGTTTTGATTTCATCTATGTCAACATCCTTTGATGGATTTTAAGCTTATTTAAAGTTGATTTATTATGATACAAAACCTCCATATTGTATTGAAGGTTTTGTGATATGTTTTACTATGGATGTGTTATTTTTATACCATTCATGATTTATGGATAAAGTATTGACATTTCGTATGCTAGTTTTAATATGAATGTTTATGATATGTTTAAACCATTTCATATGATGAATGTATTGGAATTAGTAAGTGACTCGTGGATCCCGCTATAGCTCCTCGATGCATCGGTAGGTCTAATGAGACAACTAGATGTGGAATTGGCCGAGGCCTTGACAAAATGTTTCAGAATGTCCAGAATTATACATTCCCTAATTATGGAAATAATATTGATGGTTCATGTGGTCATTCGACTAGTATAATACCCATGATTATGTTTTATTATTTCATAATTTACTCATCTCATATTCTTGACATAAAATTATTCATGTTTATTATTGGTAACGGAATGTGGTTTCAATTATTTACCATGATTAATATTTATGTCATTTTCTGCTAAATTACTTACCCTTACTGAGCATTTGAGCTCACACCTTTCTTATGTTTCATTTTCCTAGGATATGAAGAAGTTAGTTATGAGTGACGAGCTGGCATAACCTAAGAGGATTGGATGTTTCTAATGAAATATATCTGTGTTGTATTTCTTTTCAAGATGTAATGTTAAACTTATGTATGAATCTTGTTTCTAATAATACTAAACTGATCGGTATTTCGAGACATGATTTACTTATTATCATGCCAATGTTATGTAATAATGCACTGACTCTAGGTAAATGGGGTTGGGGTATTACATTTGGTATCAGAGGAAGTTTAGTACAAACATTGGAAACTATATTTAGATAAACTCTAATTAGATCACATAGACTTAATATGGACTTTTTGGATTAGTATAGAATAACTTCCTAAAATTTTGGTATTTTAGATATTTTTTGAGTTTTCTGAGCAATACATCCCTGTATGGATACGAGTAGGTAGAGGTGGCTCTGTCAGAGATGTACCTAGGGGTAAAACCCGAAAACACCACTTTGAGCTAGACTCAAACGAGAACTGGTGCACAACAACGGGCCTTATTGCACTCATGGGTACGACACTCCTGGGGGATATGCTTAGGATAATTCTAATTTTCATTACAAACCATTATGAAGGGTCTATGAGTATATACTTCCAAAAATAAAATATTTTTATGATTATGGATTATATCCATAAACTGTTCAATTTATGTTAAGTATTTTACAAGTTTTGATTTATGTATTGTGATTCATAATCTAATCTAGTGTATGCCATTGTTTAAAAATGGAACCTAGTAGAAGAAATGGAAACTATATCAATGCACACACTTCATGTATTAATTTCCCTCCTTCTCAAGATAAATATAGTAGAGCTGGTGATGCAACTGGTGCTGATCAGCTAATCACCATACTAGGACAACTCACTCAGGTTATGAATAATAACCTTACCCTTATGGAGCACCCTAATCCACAGCATGGAAGATCAATGTTAGATCGATTCATGAGGAAACAACCTCCAATATTCAATGGGAGTACAAATCCCTTAGTAGCTGAGAAGTGGATAAATTATTTATATAAAATATTCAATGCCTTGGGGAGTAGTGAAAGGGAAAAAGTTATCATGGCATTTTACCAACTCACTAGAGATGTTGATCAATGGTGGTCGTTGATTCAAAACACGAAGGAAGATAATGAAGTATCAAATATGGAATGGAGGGAGTTCAATGATATGTTTTTAGAAAAATACATTCCCCGTGACCATCAAGAAGATATGGAAAGACAATTTATGAGTCTGAGACAAAAGGAGGATGATAATGTTGCAAAGTATGAGGCTAACTTTACATGGTTAAAAAGGTATTCTTCAGATTATATACGTAACCCAAGAAGTAATATTGATCATTTCATTGATGGGTTAAAACCGTTTATCCATCGAGCATTGGTCTCATAATCCTTCTCTTCATACGAAGATATTGTCTCATGTGTTATCAAGACAGAAAAAGAATTCTCTAAGTCTGATGACTTTAAATCAAAGAAAGAGAAGAAAAGATTTGCTGAACACTATGGGAAAGTAAATAAGGAAACATGGAAGATGGGAAGACTTTAATTTCTACCTTGTGATACTTTTGGAAGGAAGCAACCTAGTTCCTATCTAAAATTAAAAGGAGTATGCTACAAGTGTGGATAGAAAGGCCATCTAGCTGGTGATTGTAAAGGAAAGAAATATGATACCAATGTTCAATGCTACAATTGCAGGGAAATGAGACATTATGAAAATGAATTTACTATGTGTTAGGGTAACATAACTCAGAAAAGGCCTAGGGACCCAGGCCAAGCTTATGCAATCACAACTACTGAGGTTGAAGCCCTGAAAGACATGGTGGGAGGTAATTTAATGGTTTCCTCAAGTTTAGAAAATTCTTTATTTGATTCTAGATCATCACATTATTTCATATCTTCCCAGTTTTCTATGAAAATTAGATATTTCCAATTTTATTTAACAAGGGAGTTTTCAATCAAAACTCCCAAGGGAAGTATCATTGCAAAAACGTGTTGTGAATCAGTCCCCATTAGAGCACATAAATGTTCTTTATCTTCATATCTCATCTTCATACCTATGATTGAATTTGATATAATCCTCAGTATGGATTGGCTTTCGGACCCTTATGCAAATATTTATTGTAAGAAAAAGGAGGTTACTATTTTTTATAATGATGATAAAGAACACCTTATCTTTAGAGCGGAATCCTCACCCCCTAATTCTTACCTAGATCCACCCACAGTAGCTCAACTAAATTCAATTATCAGGGAGGAAGAGAATGAAATAATTATGGGTGAGGAAATGAATGTTCATATAGCGGGTGTATCTATTTTGAGAGAATATGTTGATGTGTTTTCGAAAGATTTACCTGGACATCCTCTAGAACGAGAAATTGTGTTTTCCATTGATTAAATTCCTGGTTCAAGGCCTATATCGAAGACCCCTTATAGAATGGCCACTGTGGAATTAGTAGAACTAAAGAAACAACAAGAGGAATTGAGTAGTATGAGATTTATTTTCCCTAGTGTTTCTCCATGGGGAGCCCTTGTCCTTTTTGTTAAGAAGAAATATGGATCTATGAGGTTATGTATCGACTATAAGGAAATCAATGCCATAAAAATAAAGAACAAGTATCCCCTACCTCGCATTGATGATTTATTTGATCAACTTAATGGAGAACACTAATTTTAAAAGATTAACCTTTGATTTGGATACCATCAGTTGTGTGAGAAGAAGGAAGACATTCCAAAGACAGCATTTCGAACCAGATACAGGAATTAGGAGTTTATAGTAATTCCTTTTGGATTAACTAATGCACCCTCTATTTTCATGGATCTAATAAACAGAGTTTTCAAGGAATATCTCGATGATTTTGTAGTGGTATTTATTGATGATATCTTGGTATATTCCAAAAGCTAATAAGATCATGAAATCACTTCCTCATTATCCTAAAGAATCTTAGAAGACATGAATTATATGGGAAGTTTAGTACGTGTGAATTTTGGCTTCAGGAGATCTCTTTTCATGGACATATTGTCTCTAAGGATAGAATCTCTATTGATCCTTCTAAGACCAATGCAATCCAAGAATGGCCAGCACCAACGAGTATAACTGAGGTACATAGTTTTATTGGTTTAGTAGGTTATTATCGATTTTTCGTCCAGAATTTCGCTCGATTGGCTAACCCATTAACAAAGCTCACACGTAAAGGGGTTAAATTTTTTTGGACAAAAGAGTGTGAAGAATTTTTTGAAGAAATGAAGAGAAAATTATTCAATTGTCCTATATTGACTCTACCATCAGGAAATGCTGGGTTCGTTATTTATAGAGATGCATCTAAGAAAGGAATTGGTTTTGTCCTTATGCAAAATGACAGAGTTATTGCCTATGAAACACAAACTCTGAAAATTCACGAGAAAAACTATCCTACTCATGATCTTGAGTTAGCTACTGTAATCTTCGATTTGAAGATATGGAGACATTATCTTTGTGGTGAAAAATGTGAGATTTATACAGATCAAAAGAGTTTGAAGTATATTTTCTCACAGAAAGAACTCAAAATGAGGAAAAGGAGATGGCTTGAACTACTCAAGGATTATAAATGCACGATACACTACCACTCAGGGAAGGAAAATAAGGTGGCAGATGCTTTGAGTAGAAAGGATCATGGAGTTTTGGACAAGATGAGAGTTGAAAAGGATCTTATATACATGGATCTAGTAAAAATGGATATGGGAATCACCATGGAAGTTGAAAAATCAATGCTTTTTTCAAATGGTTTCCAAACCATCTTTACTAGAAAAGATAAATAGTTCTTAGACCGATGATGAAGAGTTTCAAAAGAGTATTAAAGCTATGAATGATGGGTGATTGAGTGACTTTGTGTATGAAGATGGAATTTTAAAATTTGGGAAGAGAATTTGTGTTCTCAATATACCTGATCTAAAAAGTGATTTTCTGGATGATGCTCATAATTACAATTTCTCTATACACCCTGGGAGCACCAAAATGTTTAGATATTTGAAGGAACATTTTTGGTGGGACAACATGAAGAGGGAGATTGCTAATTTTCTGTCAAGATGTATGGTTTGTCAACAAGTGAAAGCTGAAAGGAAACATCCCGGAAGAGTCATGCAACCTCTTCCCATACCAGAGTGCAAATGGGATAATATTACAAAGGAATTTATCATGGGACTACCAAAGACTCCAAGAAATAATGATGCAATATGTGTCATTGATGACCGTCTTACCATGTCAGCACATTTGTTTGCTATAAGAGAAGATCTACCACTTGAACGTCTAGAAAATCTAAATATTAATGAAGTTGTGAGACTTCATGGAGTACCCCTATCGATTTTTTCTGATCGTGATCCCTGTTTTACATCAAGATTATGGAAGAGTCTTCAGAAGGCCTTGGATACTGAACTTTGTTTGAGACATGGTAAATGTCAAACTATTTAACTAAGAGTTAAATATAAATGATAAGGTTAATATAATGACCCAAACCTATCTTAAATCTATTGGTTGATAGGATTTCGACCCATCCTCACCTTAACCTTTAAATAATCCACTTTGGATCCATTAGATACCGAATATGAATTTATTATAATATAATACTTCTAGCTTTTCCAAAGTTTCCCCTCAACCCTCTTATAAAAGGGCACTTCCCATTATCTCTAATTTACAGCTTCAAAGACTTTTGTATCAGCCAACCCCTACCCAAATATTATCTCAACTTCCCTAAATTTGACCTAAAGGCCTTAGTTTGTTCAGAAATCCAACCTATGGAGCCCTTTTGATCAAATCCAAAGGAAGAACCCGATTAAGAGATAATGTTTTCACCACCCTCTTTCAAGTTCCTTCTTCTTCAACTTCTTCTTTCTTTGTAATTACCATTATAAAATAATAACTCCAATATCTTCTATATACTGTTATGTAATTATAAATATGGTACAACCATATTTAGTGTTCTATCCATCCTTTGAATGACATGTCACCATACGTGCGTACATATGGCTTACCGTCTCCATGTCGTGGTGTAATTGTTATTCAAACATTATTATTTGGATGGGTATAATAATGATGTGTAATTCATATAAATAATAATTATAACTTGATAATGATTCTGTATATATGATATACTATCCAATTATATATTATTTTAATATCAAAATAATGATATTGTTTCTCGTGCGTATGTACGGACTACTGTCTCCACGAATGCGATGAGATTCATTCCCCATCGTATCCATTCAAGTCTAATTCTCATTTTATGATTAAAAATAATGTTTAAGTACATTATATAATTCTAGATATGAATTATATACATCCCATCCATAACAAATATGGATCAAATAACAAGGAATATAAAGAAAAACAAATCTGTTAACACCCGAAACGAAGATAATACTAAGATATTATTAAAAATTCAATATTAAAATATCATATATGATATCATATTAATGTATATGATTCTTGTATAATTTAGTATCAATTATTTCACCATTATACAGGAGGTTAACCTACCCTCAACCAAGGAAAATTACAAGGTAAGGTTTTATTTCACAATCTCATCGTTATCTAAGGTTGTTTATACGTAATTATCTATTGTGACCTCTTTATCATCCACATCCATGTTTATTAAAAATGTATTTCAAAATATTATTAATAATTTATAGACTACGGGTTAAAGTCATTTATACCCTTTTTGACTTTTTATAAGATTTTTTTAAAGTAATCTCTCTGCTGTTTTCCAAACAAGGTCCCTTTTAACCTTTTCGACAGAATTAAGGTAAGAATTCTTTTTTTAACTTATACGGCGTGTGCGGCTATTTTCTGTAGTTATAAAATCGTCGAAACATACCTTAAAAGCGTATAAGAATATTTTCAAATTAAATTTTTTCTTTTATAATTATGTGACATTTAAATGATTTAAAAAAAGAGATATTTCTCACAAATAGTCTTGATTTCATCTATGTCAACATCCTTTGATAGATTTTAAGCATATTTGAAGTTGATTTATTATGATACAAAACTTCCATATTTTATTGAAGGTTTTGTTATATTTTTGACTGTGGATGTGTTATTTTTATACCATTCATGATTTATCATTAAAGTATTGACATTTTGTATGCTATTTTTAATATGAATGTTTATGATATGTTTAATCCTTTTCATATGAGGAATGCATTGACTTAGTAAGTGACGGGTGGAGCTTGCTATAGCTCCCCGATGCATCAGTAGGTCTCATGAGACAACTAGACATGGAATTGTCCAAGGTTCTTTCCCAATTTGATTTATGGTTTTTGCCGAGGACTTAAACATTTTTAGACGTCTTGGCCGAGGCCTTGAAAAAATGTTTCAGAATGTTCGGCATTATACATTCCCTCATTATGAAAATAATATTGATGGTTCATCTGGTCATTCGACTAGTAGAATATCCATGATTATGTTTTATTATGGAATTATTTACTCATCTAATATTCTTTCCATAAAAGTATTCATGTTTATTATTGGTACAGGAATATGGTTTCAATTATTTACCATGATTAATATTTAGGTCATTTTATGTTTTATTACTTACCCTTACTGAGCATTTGAGCTCACCCCTTTCTTGTGTTTCATTTTCCTAGGATATGAAGAAGTTATTTATGAGTGACCAGCTGGCATAATCTAGGAGGCTTGGATGTTTCTAATGAAATATATTTGTGTTGTATTTCTTTTCAAGTTGTAAAGTTAAACTTATGTATGAATCTTATTTCCAATAATACTAAATGGATCGGTCTTTAGAGACATGATTTCATTATGGTCATGCCAATGTAATGTAATAATGCACCAACTCTGGGCAACTGGGGTCGAGGCATTGCAATTTACGTAAATTTTCATAACTTTTTAGCTACTTTTTATTTATGATAAAATGACTTATATATATCCATTTAATAAGGTTATTACTTATTTCGAAGGGTAATTATATTTTAAAAATATATTTCAAAACTCACAAAAGCTAATTCTTCACTTATCAAGGTCTTTATTATATCAAAAATTTGGAATGGTAATCTTTTTTCCGTTTTATGGAATTCCTTTACACAATGGAATTTCTTACATGAAAAATTTCCTTAACTAAGAAATTCAAATAAGTGATCAATTTTATACATAAATTACCTATGCATAATTTCCAATAGGAATCCCATATGTTAATCCCCTATGTTGATTCCCTTACATGGTAATTCACCTACATATAGAAAAAATCCTATGTGACGAATTTGATCATTTGAAATTCACTTATAGTGACAATTACCTATAAAGAATTTCCTTATATTAAATGACTACATAGTGAATCTATTATATAAGGTTTTATGCTATAAATTTTCATATATATTTAAAAACTCCTACATTAAAAAATCATACATTAATATTCATATGTAGCTTATTGATATTCTGACAGAATGTAATGCATTGTTTTATGTTTTACATTGTATTCTAAATCGGTACATGTTTTTTTCTGATGTTTAAATTGTTATAATGTAATTAAAAATTATTATTATATATTTCGAACATATTCAAACATATATTAATATTTTTAAATAATTATTTGTGATGATCATAGTCTTGAAAAGATTCAGACGTGAAATATTAATCATGCAACTCAAAAATCCTTTTTTTATTATTTTAAGATTATTTAATTAATTCTATAGCTTCTAATTAATATTAGATTATTTTAATTTAATTACATCCTATTTTATTATTTTTAATGTGGTTTTTTCTATTTTAAATATATCCACATAATTACTCGTCATTTTAAACCAAATGTTTTCAAATTTTAAATTTCATATTCAAACTTTCTATTTTCATTTGATATGCCATTAACATATTATTATGAAAACTATTTAAATTATTTATTAGATTATTTAAAATGTGATTTAATTAGAATATATTTTTTTAAATTTCAATCCTATGTTTAGAAATAAATATGAAATGAAAATATTTTTTCTTCCTCTCAGATAACATACTTTAATTATTATAATTAGTTTTAATTGGTCTAATAGTTTTCTCAAGTATGTACTCCATATATATTTTTGTTTAATGGGCTCTAGGATGCTAAAAAATTATACACAATCATATATAGTTTTGACATGATTAATGAATATTAATTATAGAGAAAAAACATATTTCATACAAATTGAACCTTCAAGTGAACATATACATTATTTTTACACCATCCAGATGATCTCCCATGGGACGAAAAAAAACATATTCAACTTATTCCAATGAGAATAGATGATAAATTAGATCATGTAATACATAACCTAGAACCTATGTTTTATTTTTAGTTTATATATTTCATCTAGTTTTCTGGAGTCTGTAACACTAATGCCCATATTTCAAACAATCTCACATTCTCTTTAAGATTCTACATACAAAATAATTTTTCAATTGGTGTGTTATGACTCCTAGATTATAAATTTCAAAGGGTTAGGGATTTGAATCCTAGTATATAAATTCAGGGTTTTAACTGGGTTGTGACTCTCCATTAAAAAGTATTGAGTCTTGTTATTATTCTACCATAAAAAGTAGATTTTAATTAGGTTATGATTACCCTATCAAAATTAGTTAGTGCATCACATATATCTCACAGCGTAGAGAGGTATAAAACTGGACTAGGTCCGCATTATAAAAAATTAGTAAAAAACTCCTTGTTTTCTTTATTTTATTTATACTTCTAAATAACTCTTATAATTAACTTGGCTAATTAATGTAGACAATTAATACATTCATTTTAATTTTTTATCTGGTTTCTTCAGCCCCACATCTTGACCTTCTATCATTCTATTTTGAACTGATAATAACTTCCACTTCACCTACTCTATTAACATTTTTATTCGTTATAGAATTAAAAACATTATACTAAATCATGGATATCATTTAGGGGATTAATTCATATATTTGTATCATCCATTGAATATACAAGTAGGACACCACAAAAAAACTTGAATTATAGACTCATATATAAATAATGACATTGACACAATAATTATGGAATGGTCAAAAAAATAATGATGTAGTGAAATATATTAGGGTTTTAAAATTAAATTTATCTTTAATGGATACTTATCCAAAAACAAATGTGTACTAAATAGATGAAATACAATGTAGCCATGTAATTCTCAAATTCAAAATAAAGAATAAGTACTCACATAACGATCATTGTCGCATGAATGGTATCCTTATGGGGTAACAAAATAATATAGGGGATAAGATATCCCCATCTCAAGTCTGTTTCAGCATGAAACTGTGATTCAAAAAAAAGAACAATTCATCTCTCAAATTAGCGAGAACATGAAAAATCATGGACGAAGAGTAATAAAATGACCTCTCTATTGGGATAGACCATTTAAAACACTTCCAAAAACTCATAGATAAATCACGGTGTTGATCCATTGGTTATTATGTGATATAATTCCACTCTAACAATATTTTATATTATAGATCATTTATTATTGAGTGATTACATAAATTATAACATTATATATATGTATAATATTAACATCTCTAATACTCTAATATCTAAATTCCATACATCTTCTAAACTCTTCCATTTTTTTAAAAAAGAAAATTATTACACATGAATCAATATGATTCATTTCATTTTATATGTTATTAAATAATTAAAAAAATTTACCAAAATATATTGTAAAAAGAATGTAAAATTTATCTGATCATATTCACCACCACCTAAACAAATATTCCATTTGTAAAACACTACAAGGATAAGGAATTAAATGTCTTTAAATTCCTAAGACACTACTAACTCGCTAGTCTCAACAATATCATTCAACATGGACATAAAAAAAATAATATTATGGATTTAATACCTCAAAGGTATATTTATCCCCTTAAATAAAATAGTTTCACCCTTGAAAATTAATGTTCTATCTTGAATCAACACCATTTACAATCCTTCTCCATTATCACAAAATACCTCTTACAGAAATCTTTTATTATCATACGATAATTAATTTAAAAAAATCTATGATTATTTAATTTTACAAAACTAAGGTTATCCACACTAAATGAAATAATGATGAAAAAAACTCTTCAAAATGTGTGAAATACACTATTGGAACACATTTTAGTCCTATTTATATAGAATCCCCATAAACTTATGTTAACAGAAAAAAAACATTTTCATCCTAATATGATGAAATCCATAATTAAATTATCATAATATCTTACCTCTAATGAAATGATGAACCATTATTTTGTTTTACGTTGATCTTCAATTAGTTATTCCTGATAACTCCACCATAATAAACCCAATTACATTATTATCTAGTGTAATCTGTTCTAAATATAAAAAATGTCACTAAATATATAAAAAATATAGGGAAGCAAGGGGATTTTAATGGAGGAGATATAACCATTAATAGTGAATGCATAAGCCCAAACCTGAATTGATCGATAGACTTTAGTGACTTGGGGGGGGGGGGCTCCCCTCTATTCTCAACCAAAAAATCACAAAATCGATAAGGGTTACCATTTTTAGTTGTCTCATTTTCTGTAAAAACTAAAGAAAATGGTCATTATGGACTGAACCCCTTTTATTATGGTGCAACTCCCCTTCACAGGGAACCACATGTACTGGAAAAGGGGACATTGTAGTATGATCACATTTTCCATGATGCAATAACCATTTTGAAGTAGAACTATGATATCATGGATGATTATTTATTACATGATAATGTAACTCATGATGAAAAACATTCCTAAGTAAAATGTGATCATATCTCTTTAGTCAGGCGTTTACAATGTAACTAATGGGTTCCAACATGATCAACCACATAAAGAAAAATTTAATCTTATGTATACCATCTCATTCCCTCAACAACTCATATTATAGTGTAACTTTTGGTCTAATCCATAATTTCATCCCAAACCATGTCTAACTCCTCCGAATTGTAATCATTATCCTCTAAAAACACCAACAATGACCCAAAACATTATAAATACAAGTGATTTAGAATAAATATTAATAAGATTGTACTTTTTAAATGTGGGGTGATACCCATAAAAAGTAAGTATTATTAAAAAAATTCAATGAAATAAAAATAAAATAATATTATAGTGATAAATTTCAAGGTTTAAATTCATTTTAATGAGGTTAGAATGTGACACCTTTAGATTTTCTAAAATATTTTTCTCAAATTTATTTAATTTATTCGATACCTTGACTTGCATACAACATAGATTTTTAACGAAAAGTTATATACTATTAAAATATTATTATATGATAGTTTATGCATAGTCATTTTATTTGCATGTATGAATAGTAATAACTAAATTATGAATTTTTTATGGTCTATAAATTTGTAAAATTAATTCATTGGTTATTGGTTTAACCTGAGGCACGTCGTTGTACCCTATGGTTTTAAATGGTCAATTAGGTACTGGGGGAGTATATCCTTTTTATATTATGAAGTATGTTCTTTAGTTGAATGGTCATAACAGGTAATTGCAGGGGTTAAGTGTATGTGCAGTAGTTCCATGTTGGGTACAACATCCTTAGATGGTATCCAACAGTTTTATTTGCAAAGCTGGAAACACCTAATCGACCTGTTATCCATTATTCAGGGACCTTCTTTCAAAAGGTAGGCCCTCATTGCATGATTATTTGGCCAACTAAACCAAAGGTCTCACATTGGTAAATAAGATTGGAACTCAGGATCATCACACCCTTTTGCATGAATTATTTCGTAGTCTACGGCTCTCTTATAGATTTAAGCTATGTTAATATATTCATGAATCCTTGGTTCATTCCTAAGTATGTATTTCCGGATTACCCCTGGGTTACAAGATCAATCATAAATAGACTTGGGTATGGAATAATCTGTTTGTAGATGAGTTTCTCTATTAAATAAGATATCTATATTTATATGAGGTTTTTCATCAATGTTTCCCTTTTGTAGATGGATCCATA
Organism: Viscum album; assembly: GCA_963277665.1. Lineage (NCBI taxonomy): Eukaryota > Viridiplantae > Streptophyta > Magnoliopsida > Santalales > Viscaceae > Viscum > Viscum album. The sequence continues at coordinate 1,512,238,800 of OY728134.1, read as the reverse complement.
ATTTTATCGACATTTATTAAGAAAACACGAGTTTAAAACTTGTGATGTGGCACTCTAGAGTTTATCTCTATATAGGGGGATAAATGTTTTCTAAATGTTGGGATAAAAAAATAATATATGCATCATAAATATCCTTGTGAGATGAGTCATAAACCACAACGTTTTTTGTCATTTTACTGGACACATGACCTTTTAAGGTTCTATGACAAGGACCCATCCATGCAGTTTAACGACATCCAGAAATGACACCTATGAGAAATATGACCAGTGATGATTTGATGTAGGACATACACTAAGGTGGTCAAAAGTATTCGGAAGTTACATAGTCATTGGAGTGAAGGTAGGCCAACCCAGGATATAGCTCAAAAAACATTAACGTGATTCAAGTGTTAGGTTTGGACCTTAAATAGGATTCCTATGTATCCTCATGAGAGCAATCAAACACCATGTACTTCTTTGATATGGGGCATATGCATGGAAGTTTTCCTTTTTTGAGGGATTATTTGGGGCTTACATCAGTGGGGAAGTCCCTTATTGAGTTGGAGTTAAGACTAACACTGTAAATGAGACTTTGATAGGTTGGGGTTTATGATTGGGGATAAATGTAGAGAATGAAATTCTTTGATCATGGGACTTAAACAAGCATCATATGTATCTGGGTTGGGGTAGGAATTAGAGTTCTCATAGATCATTATTTGGGTATTACACCAAGGAGGAGGCCCATTTGTGGGGGGACATGACTTTTAATTTCATTTATGATATGATATGAGCTCGGGCCACCGGAAGGCTTCAAAAATATCCCATTTATTGTTGTAATTAGATTTATAGTAGTTAAATGATTGGGTATTACACCTAGGAGGAGCTCCATTTTTGGATTGTATAAATATTGTGATCAAGACTAGAAAATAATCCCATGTTAGTCATGCTCGGTGTGAGAAACAAAAAAATGTAGAAGATTCAACAACGCACACATCTATCCTTGTCTACTGATGGAAATGAAGGAGAACGATGGAAGAAGAGGCTAGGATGAGAGCATCACCTCTTACCCTAAAAGGGGGTTTACTAAAAAAGGGATTCCCTTTTATCTTGGGGAAAGGCGAGAAGTTACGTTCCTCTTCAAAATGAGATGAAATCATGATCTCCTTTACTAATCACTGGTTCTCAAGGAAGGGAAAATCCATTGATTAGCATTAATCCATATAATGGGGAGGGTCACATTAATATCCATGGTTTGGACCCCTATTTATTATATGAATGTAAACTTATGGGACTTCTAGGGGTCTGCACCGTTATAGGGATTACACAAGTGACTCTTCTTACCATGGGTATGTAAACTTAAATGTGCACGCTGATGTGCCCGATTATTATATCACCCGGGTCTATAGGATTTAGAAGGAGGTTTGGCCCAATGGAATTAGACTGGATTATGGAGGGGCTATGGGTGATGTGATATAAAAGTAAGTAAATGATTGGGGATGGAGGATAGAACACCCTAAAATACCCCACTCCACAAACCTTTTTCTCTTACTAGGTGGTGTGCCCCCTGTATGGCACATTGCTATGTGGGTAGGGGAGTTGTCTGTGTACTGTGATGGTATATGGACCTCGATGTGGTCCATGTAGCATTTCGTTTTACGGAATCATATTCCAACAATTTAATGGTATTCTATGTAGGGCTGAGTTCTGGTCGCGTACTGGGGTGGAACACATGATTGAGTTCTGACCGCATACCCTAATGGTACGTGGGACTGAATTCTATCAGTGTAGTGATTTTTTAAATGGTTTAGGGTTATTCCCTCATAGTTATTTAATACATGGGGCGCTGATTTGAATAAGGGTAATTTTTACTTACCTACATAGGAAATTCATCCTCGATGGAATTTGGGTTTGCGGTCTATCAATTTTTATTATATTTTCTTATTTCATGGAATGAGGTGGGATTTACCTAGGAGGAATCATCAAAATATTCCACCTTTTTCAGTTCGGTTCTTCATTCGTGCCTTTAAAAATATAAAATCTGTTCTCTCAATTTTTCAAAGTCTTTGAACCCATTTATTTAGTCCCCATTGAGGCTATTTTATAAAAGAAGTAGCTAGGTCAGTGGATCGTATGAAACCTCTTTGGGAATCCCAAAGAAGAATCATCTGACACATGGTTGACTCGGTCTATAGAGTTCATCGGAGGTTTCTATTCACATAGGTAAAAATCATTGCCTCAGTCTCGTGAATGACTACATTCACGGATGCCCTTCACTATCTCTCACCCATGAAATGTCCAACACCACAAAAAATGGAATGTTGGGTTAGTTTCTCCACCTATATTTCATGAATGACATCACTCATGGGGGACTAGATCTATAATCTGCCTATCACAAACCATTTGTTTCATGGATGGTTTGTGGTGTGAACCGCCATGCGGACCGGTGTTCCATGATGTGTATTTTCCCTTCATGGTCAAGAATTATTTTGTTTCCAAGTTTTATCTTTTAAATATTCTTCTTACAATATTAATATGGTTTATCTATATTAATTTTCCAATATTAGTGGAGTATTTCACTTCACTTTTCCAAATTTTCAAGACACAAAAAAAATGACCCCATCGGAATTGGCTCAGACTAGGACAAAGAGGAAGATATTCCAATTTAGAATTTGATCCTAACATAGGTTGGTTTGTGGAATAAGGTTATATATATGGGAGGGTAGAATAGCTATATAAAGTGGCCCAACTAATTTGTATTTTACCATTTTTATAGCGACATCAGTGTTCACATAGATCTCTCACTCGCTCACTTCTGTGTACCGCAATCCCTTTGCGGTCTCCTTCATCCATGATTTGGATTTAAAATCTAAGAACAGAATTTTGATCCTTTGATTAGTGAGTTAGAATTCTAATGTAGAGAGGTTTGGTGTTGGAATTTCTAGTTTTGTGAACATCCTTTCTTCCAGACAATACTTCATGGGCCCACACCTTCCAAGCTTCCATGAACTATTAGTTCATCAATAATGATTTCTACTGAATTATGGTTCCTGGATGGTAATCCCCCTGAACCATTTTTATGTGGGGAATTTAATGTGAAAAATTTCCTTTAGTCCATTGATAATATTTAGAGGAAATTTTTTTTTTACCCATTTCATAAAAACAATGTCTTTTCCTCATGTCTCAATGGATTGGACTAGAAGATGGGAGGGCATGGTTGAGAACATTGGAGATGATATCTAGTCTTACGTTATACCTCAATAGAATACTATGATGGATATTCTTTCACTAGATCTCATATACTACCCACTCTTTAAACTAATTCCACTCTACAAATTGTTTCTCTAGGGAAACACCCTTCCACTGATTGATCAGATCAATTTTGTTATTCATCTTAAGGAATCTCGAGAGTTTGAATGGGTGGATATTTATTCCACGAGGGAGATTACAACTGCATTGATCCATAATGAAATAATTATTCAGAATGAAACTATGTGTACAAAAAGAAATATACACCACCATTCCATATCATCCAAATCAATTTTCCATGAATTTTTTTTATTTTCAATCTCTCATGAAATTATCCTAGTGGAAGATTGAGCTCGAACTGAGATATACGGTTTAGAAGGTTCTATTTTGATGATTGGGCCTTGGATTTCTAGGTTCATGATATCTTCATGGAATCTTCTGTGTCACTGTAAGCAATCATGGCATACCAATCGGTGTGGTTCTACCAATTTTCCATTCATTCAGCAAGCGAGATACTTCTCAAATTGCATAGCCACTACTATTAAACTACAAAACATTTCACTTTTCCCCTAGTGAAGTGGGGATTAGTTTATGAGATATCTACCATAGAGGGGGAAATCCCATTCTTGGTGATATGTACGATGAATTTTTATAGGTGGAAAATACCTTATAAAATGCAGAGCAAGTGTCTCCACTTGTGATGGATTTGCTGATCATGATTGAGAGACTACTCAGTTATCCTCTTCATGCTCTCTCACTTATTTTGTTTGAGGTTCGGATAAGGATATTACTACATGTGAATATGCCAAGGCTGAGTGTTCCTCGTATCCGAACAAATCCCACTAAAAAATCAAAGGTCATTCCTGGATCCGACAATGCTACCCACGAGGTGGGTTGACACAACACCAGTGGTTATGAGGTTGGAACAGATGTATCTCATGGACGTAGATTAGCCGGTCTCTTTTCCATGTTCTTAATAGTGTGGCTCTTCCCTTACCATGGAATTTACAATGGCATTATGGTTTTTACTTTAATGATGGAAGTTATTCTAATAGAAGGACTACCCCTTAATTTATCCATCCCTACCTTTGCTCACAATTATGAACTGCTAGGAATGATATAGGAATGAAAGACCACACATTATCTTAGGGGGCATTTCAATTTTTATATGGATGGATAGAATAACACTTCCTCGGATATTAATATCGAAATATCATGATATATCTTCATTTTTATCATCATCTATCTCTCCTCAACATCAATGTTGTTTACCCAATCTATTTTAGTGCGGAAAAAAAATATAATTTTTCATTGATCTTTCTTATTCAACATTTTTACCCTACCCCATGCCTCATGGGGTAGTAGTAGATAATGGTTAGGGATCTTTATATTCATGTTATTATATCATTATTCTTCTAGATGGTATCATGACCAATTAGATATAAAAAATTACCATATTAAAACCTTATGATACTTATTGGTTTTCTGGACAATTCAATTGTCTGAACTGAGTTTCATTACCCCTAGTCACCCAGGTTAAGAGGGAATATCATCAGTTAAACCATCTCCTACTCTAGTTGATGATGATGCGGGAGGAATCTAGTATGTGAGTATTTATTCCTCCCACAATTTCCTCTACTCTCTTATCATTGGATTATTACCAAAAATGGGTGTCCTTCTACTCTGATAGAATACTGGATGGACCAATCCAATGAGTGAAAAAGACCGTGACTAATTATGGTCCCATTTTAATTGCGTTGACTACACCACCCCCCTCCATTCATATTGAAACAAGGCATTCTATCCGTAGTCAAATGAGTTTGTATGGGACTTCCCCTACGTAACCCATATATGAAGATAACAACTCATACCCCCTATCATTGGGTTATATTTTATGTTGTCCAACTGAAGTCAGTCCAAGTGGAACTTCATTGGGTATCCATGAATTTATGGTCAACTCCCAATGATTTGTTCCAGATATCGAACTGTTTATGGAGCAAGAAGGTTCTACCACTTGGGTGACCCACCCTAGAGGAGGTCCATCTGTTGTTATGTCATTACCTAACTACATAACTATTATTGTGTGGGAGAAAAACTAGGGGATAAATGACATCAGGAGATATAGAATCGTGCAAAGGTGTGCATAGATTGAAATTTGTACTATTTATGATGAAACTCCTATAAAAGAATTTTCCGTATGAGGAGGACATTATCTGATATATTTTTATCAACATAGGATTATTAGGATTTGATTACTGATAATTAATCCACCTTGCATACCAAAATATTGTATCTTTAGAGGATCTAGTCACTCTTGAAGGAATCATGACTCAGTTCAAGGATATTACCGAAGAGAAAAACCACTTAACGACTGAGGATGTAGATGCTCCTAACCATGTGAATGCCAAAGTAGATGGGTTATAGAAGTATGGGGCTCATTTGGGCAAGATAAAGGTGAAACTAACATAAAAAGTATAAACTTTGAAGCAATAAAATAGAAGGTGCTAGATCTTAGAGCCTTTATGAAATGAGCATGCCTAGTGGTTAAAGGTGAAGTTGAAAAAATGAATACTTTGGAACAAGATAATGATAGACCATGTCATATATTTATTGACCTATTGGAAAGAGATAATCAGGCATTATTGTAATATTTTGGATTGTCTTGTCCCATCGTTTCATTTTACTATGTTATTGGGGAAATACTCATAGATTATGAACCCCCCCCCCCATTTTTTAATGGAATGAAATTTTCTTCTCTTTAGTTCTTCTTCTTATTTGACATTGTTTATAATGTCAATCAATTAGGATTAACAACATTTGAAATAATAATCTCAATCAGATCTCAATTTGGGATACAATCTAGGATATTTGAATCAAATTGTTATCTAACTTTTTTCCGATCTAAGGGAATCAGTTAGTGAAACTTAACTATTATTGGGGTCACATAAAATACCATACATTATTTATGTATTTTTTCCATAATAACTTTATTATTTCCTAAGATCATTATGATGCAGGCTCAGTGGGTATAAATTGACTTTTTCTTTGGCCTCCCTTGTGATTATTCAACTTGATAAGATTTGTGTCTCTTTTGATTTTTTATTGCCTGATATTTTTTTATAAAACGTATAACAAATTGGTTTAGAGATCCAGTAATCAACCTTTTTCTAAGGTTCCCTTTGTGGGTTTTCATCCTTGTGAGTTTTTTCTCTTTTTCAGTTGTTATTTAAAGTCTTTCAAACCTGATTATCATTACTGATGTTTTAGGAATAAATTTTTTGACCATGACTGTTGTTTTAAGGTTGAACGACTTAGAACATGACATAAGTTTTAGGTCAAACATCTTATACCATAACTTCTAGGGAAAGGGTCCTAATGAAGGATTATGGACTATAGATGTCCCAATAATTTTCATAAATGGATAATGTATTTTTCATGACACTGAGTTTGTGGTTTCTAGATATAATACTTGGATATGAGATATGATATGGGGAATGCGAACCATAGGGAATTTAGAAGGAGGAAAATTCTCTCCTGAGGAAAAAGTTTCCTTTTGTTTATAGGCCTTTATTGTGGGAAACATATGCAAAGTCATCGAGGAATTTTGTGTAGAATCAAAAAAAGTGTTTGTAGGATACAATCCTTCCACTTCCAATTACTAGGTGATTTAATAGAAATTTGGACTTCTCAAAACCACCTGGGGTGGATTGTCAAAGGAGTAGTGTCTAGAAATTATGTTTGATTTTTTTTCAATGATGATCATGAAAAAAATACCACTCCTACATGTATTTGTCCTGTGTAAATGAGGGTGAAATCATGGTGTAGTTTTTCATCGTAAAACTAGGACATTTTAGACTTATGATTTAAAGTCATTTTTCTATGACTAAGGGGATAAAATGTTGATAAATTTAAACCATATTATGAACAGTTATATTTAAAAAAATTCATGGATAAATGTAGAGAAAATGTGTAAATTATAGTCTGGGGTTTTCTGACACCTAGAGTGAGGTTAAATTTTCCTTTGGTTGGTAGTCCATTATCGTGGGAAACCTATACAGAGTCTCTATGGCATATGTTCATAGTCAAACAAAGTTATCCAAATGGTAATGAACTTCAATTTCTGATGGACATAGAGAATTATATGGATTTAGAACATTATATAAAAAAAGTATGGTTTGTGGAAAAGAGGGTTCCTAACCACGAAAGAGTTCATTTCAATTCAAAATTTCTCAAAAGTTGGTACAGATGTTATCCCCACACATATATAAGGATTAACCCTATGTAGGTATGAACCATGCATGGGGAAGAGGGAAAATTTTAATTCACATCATGAACCAACATATAAGGCTCATTTGTCACTATATCTCCGAGGAAAATATGAATGAAGAAAGACATAGAATTCTTCATTTTTCTCCTTATGAAAATCTGATTTTCACTCAATTATAATGAAATTTTTATCTCCTAAGAGTGATCACCCATGAGATGATACATATATAGGTTCATACTATGTATATTTATTTCTTATATAAAATCATGGAAAAATACCCTTTGATCTTTCTGGACCCAAGGGTGAACCTTATATGTCATGCATCACGCAATTTTAATATCGTAAAATCAGGGAATTGATAAACAATCCCCAATTAACTAAAGGATAACTGGGTTAAGATGTCCAAAAATGTCCAAGATATGAGTTGTAAGAAACTTTTAAACCATATATTTGAGGGATCTTGGACTGGGATAAATGATATGGGGATTAGGATATGTTGAGCATACAGATATAGGAAAATAATCTTTAGAGTATGAATTTTTCCTTGGTTGATAGGCATTACATATGGTCAAATTATGAAAATTCCGAAGTTAAATTCTCTACATATTCAAAGAAACATTTATGTAAGAAACTAACCCCCCACTTCTAAAGGCCTTGGATGATTATGAAGATCCAAAATTACACGAATCATGGAGTTCTATGGAAGAAACGATTGTGTCTGGATATATTAGAAACATTTAGGTCATAGTTAACAATAGAATTGTGATCCTCCATACATAGATCTTACACATAAGTATGTTGGGGTATTGTGATTACATAATTGGTGATAGACCTGTGTTTGAGGATTCTGGAGTCTTGAAATTAAACTCTCGACATAGGCGTCATCTTTACACATGGATGCAGGCACCATAGGCACATGTTTCCTCTTTATGAATGGATGAGCCCATAAATATTAATCTCAACATCACTACATATCCTTTGTGAATTGGAATCAATCAATCCATAGTTATTTAAATACCATGTAGTTTAATGACATGTGGCTAGGTCATTGGTCTCAAAATTTTATATGGTAGAACCCCGACTTTCCTTTTGGGTTTATGCCCCAAGGGCCAACCATTATGAATTGATTCTCTATAGTTTTGCAGGGAATCCATTTTCATGTTCCCTAAGACCATTTGAGATGTGCTAAGTATGGGAAACAAGGGATGATAAGGGTTAAATCCCTTACAAAGGGATAGCTTAATCAAGTATAGTGGAATTTTATAATTGGGGGGACGCTTTGTAGTTTGACATTGTACAATAATGACACATTACCACCTATTTTAACATAATATGTTTAGTATAATCCTTATACTGTTTAGAATCATGTTGAGAGGACGTGGATTCCATGCAGTTTATTGTAAAGCATTAAGGATGCTAATAAACTGATGTGAAAAGGGACATTGGATTGCTCATGAGATGGCCCCACGGGTGGAGTTTATTTGGGAGTTCCCTGTTTTGTCATAAGGAGGAGAAAATTTTATGCATTCTTTGGCATGGTCAGATCATTGGATCTGGGCAGCACTATATATCCCACTTGAGTAATAATCCATCTGATCATAGTTCTTTTAAATAGTGATCCCGCCTACGTAGGTCTAGCCCTTATAGAAGGGGAACCAATTTTTTTTACTTCTGGGTGGCTAGACCATGATGAATTGTTGAGTGTCTCTACATATCCTATGACAATAGGAATCAAGGAACCGATGTTTTGGATTGATAGTGCATTTTAAATTCATTCAAAAAGGACATGGGTGACTCGATGTTAATGGGGAATGATTCTATGAATCCCAATAGTTTTCCCTCATGCGGAAAGAATTTTGGATTCTTAGTTTATCATCATATTTCAAGAAAAAATTATCATATAAATAATGAAAAAATATGGGATAATCAGCCTAGGATATTCTAGTATACCCCAGACAAGAGTTTTCTATAAATTATAAAACATGACTCTATGATATCTCAGATCAGGTGAAATTATACAGGGCTTGGAAGCCATTGGCATACAAAACATGAAAAAGCCTCTCATGAATAGTAATTTTCCTTTTTTGGTTGGCCTTTTCTGAGGGAAAATTATGTAGAGCCTCCAAAGCATTGTGTTCATAGTCAAAAAAAGGTTTGTACATGACACTGGATATCCATCTCAAATAGTCATGGAAGTTTATGGGGATCCAAGATTTTTTAGGATATGGGGTTTGATAGATGAAAAGGATATGTCTTGGTACAAATGGAATATCCCTACCATGATTAGTTGTGAAATATGGAATCCCCTGCATAGAGTTTACTCTTATGTGGGGGGTGGGGCATAGTCTTTGTCAAATCCTTATAGTATGAATCAAGATTTGGAATTTCTCCCATAGATATGATTTTATGTGTATGAGATTGGGGACATTTTTCTCTTTTTAATTTTTCATGGCTAGACCTGATATGTCATATTCAAGCATCACTAAATATCCTATGAAAATAGGAATCAACCCATACATAGTTTTAAAAATTTGTCTCCCTGTATTGGATTGGTATTTACAAAGGGAGAAGGGATTTTTTAATGGCACTTTGACTATAATGTAGGATATGAGTTTCATTATGTATCCTATGAAAATAGGAATCAATACACACATAGTTCTAGTGGTACCATGCAACTCAATGTCGTGATGTTAGGAATTTGGGTTCCCTAATGTGGAGGGGAGGACCCCATCATGCCTTTTAAGATTGTGCCACATGGACCATGGTAAACATGCTACAAATTGATATGCCTTGACCCTGTGGGGAATTCCCAACCAAACCCATAATACCATGTTATATGGGATTGATGTGAGAAACAAGAGGAAGTATATGTGTACTCATCCACAATATTATTATGTAGCAATGAGTACTAGAATTTTACTATTTGTTCATTTGTTGTGGATGGGACAGATTTAGAGATCCAGGTTCCACTACATCTCCTCATGGGGGTTAGAATTGGATGATGTTCTAGGAATTTCCCCTGCACTAGTTTCGCCCACAAGTGGGGGGGGGGGATTTTTTTTGGATGGTGGATAAACTACGAAAACTTTTTGCGTGTCACTAAAAATTCTGTGTGGGAAGGAATAAATCCATAAATAGTTCATTGGTAAAACTCCCTATACTGGTCTGACCCATGCACATAGAGGGTGTATTTTTTAATCATTATTTTGACGTTATGGGCTAATCATGTACCTCTACTCTCAATTTGTTCAAGGGAAATTCTTATTACCATTCCTTTGATCACATGAGCTATGCTCGGCGTGAAAAATAAGGAATAGTAAAGGATTACTTCACCATATAGAAGAAATGGATGTGAAATGAATGAAGTTGTTTCATTTGGTGGCTTGACCAAGACATACTGTAAAAATGTCTATATGTATCCCAATGAAAACTTGGAATCAAGATTTATGTATTTCTGTGAATTTCCCCTATGTTTGTCTGACACATACGTAGGGGGATTTTTTTCGACGTTTTCTAGACATAAATGTAATATCTGGTCATCACTACACATCCTATGACTGTTGGAATCAATCCACATGTTGTTCTTAGGGAGAAGAGTTCCCATGTGGATCTGGCTGTCACATAGGAATTGGGGCACATTATCTTTCTCCCACAAAGATCTGACTCGTGTGCGACGAATCATTTGTCAAGATGCAATAATCACCATACAGTTTATCATTTTTTGGTTAGGATGACTTACCTTGTAGTTTAACATCATGTGGTGAGGAATATTATTCTATGTAGTTTAATGTCATACAACATGGACACATATGGAGTTATGAATTTTAATGTCTTACAGCTTAGATAAACATTGTATGCTTACACGGTGTATTTCTTTAGGAACCATACAATGGTGGGGTATATGTTAAGATACGTATCCATTAAAATCAGTGAATATGACCGTTGGAGTAGACCTTGTGTAAAATGTATGGTCCTTACCACATTGGTTCCAATTTTTGAAGGTTTTTTTCTGAGTATCATCAGATTTCTAAGGACAATCTCCAATTCTAATTCAAGGAAAGACCAAAGGTAAAACTTTTTTCTAAATTTTCATGCAATCTAGTTTTGGTAAACATCCAAATAGTGTAGTTTGTGCAATATTTTCCCATCCATCACTCAAACTCATTGAGTTTTCAATGGGATTTCTCATCTGTGGATAGTTTATTATAGTCGGTGATAAAGAGAAATTGTAGTTGGACTTCAATAGGTTTAACCTCTTCTATCACATGGGGTTTCAATGGTGGTAGTATGAGTCGTGGTCTCATAAATCCACATAGCATCGAAGAGCTTGTCTGACCATGATTTCTTGTCCTTGTAAACCATCATCATAGATTATATTGGATAGAGTCTTGTTGAAGGCCTCAATCTATCTATTTTCCACTACATGGTATCAAGATTAATGGTTGGACTTGATACAATAATCCAGATATAATTTTACCAATTCCATAGAGTATATTTTGGTTCCCTTTTCGGTCATTATTTTATAAGGGACACCAAATATGGTGATGATATTGGCTTTCAAAAAACTGACTTTTTTCTTTGTCCTCCATGAGGGGTGTGAATTCTTCCCATTTGGAAAATAAGTATGTTTCTACAAGAATATACGTCCATTTAATGGCCTTAGTATAAGGATAGGTTCCCACGACAATCATTCCCTATATGAATAATGGCTAAGAGTACTTAGTTGTGTAAAGTAATTTCGGGGGATGGAGGATGAAATTGGAATGAACCTGATAGGAGTATAATTACTTTATGAATGTGGAAAATCCTACATCATATTTTATGATTAGTATCCAAGACTTCAAATTTCATAAGAGAGGTTGGATCTTGATTGATGTTCCCCACATTCTCTAGCATGCACTTCTTTCATGAAGTTAGTAGTCTCTTCACCATCAATGCATCTGGGAAGGATCTTGTCAACACCCTACTTGTAAATGACCTTTTTCTAATTGGATTCATCTTATATAATGAAGTATAATTATCATATCAAGATTTGATCCCTTCCATCCCTATCTTGATGGATTTCTCTATTTTAAATGTAATTTGTGATGGGATTCATCTATCCAATGGTGGAACCATACATTATCGGGATAAAGATTATCTCATTGATTTTTATCCACATTGTTATGGATGAATGGTAAGATTATGGGCTGGTGGGAAATGATGACGATCATCTATTCTGGGTCTGGGTTTTTAAGGGTTGTGGCTGCATTTTCTAATAAATCATCTTTTGTATTTTGTGACCGAGGGATATGAGTTGATATTGGATGTAATGGGAATTATTTCATCAGTTCTAGGATGTGGTTCATCAAAGGGATTAGTTCCCCTTCTTGATAGCATTATAAACATCGATTTTCATGACAACCAACTCTGAGTAACCTTTTATCTTAAAGTGTTCTTCTTCTAATTGAAGTACCCCTACAATGGGTTCTTGGTACACATCATCATTTTTTTGCACCCCTCTGATAGCAGGAAGGAGTGAGGAAACATTGCCTTTTCCAGAGATGATTTTTGATCCCAACCCTACAATGTTGATCTTGGGGTCCTCTATTATTTTTCCTATTGGACTTCAGGATGCACCGTCAAAATGAATATCCTATTTTCTATAGGGTGACCACCCACCATGATAGGCATCGGGCCAACATTGTACAATTGGGAATATACATGGTTGGGTTACTTTGAGAGACCAAATAGACCTCATGGTGGTGTAGATAGTGTCGCTACTTCAAGACTAAAAATATTAAGTCTATGAATATTTCATTGATATTTTAATAACAAGTCTCAGAATTGATGAAGATTCAGATAAGTTTAAAAAGACTCTTTTTACTGTTGGAATCATTATTTTGTGTGAGGACGGTGCCTAGTGACTATCTTAAAGTAGTCATGTACAGAATGATTGGTATTCCTTTGATACAAGGCATTAGAACTGGTGGGATTTGAAGATATTTCATGAAATTTAAAAATTCTTATTAACTATTATAAATTAATTAATATGACACCCATTTTTTCCTCAGATTGGTGAAAGGAAAACATTTTCATGCAAGGTTCTCTATAAAGCACCGAATATAGTCTAGATGTCCTTGAATTTCTCTAAACTCGGTGACTTTGTGAGGCAGTGACATGCCATGGATAGCCTTTTTCTTCATTTTTTCGCATTCGATGCCATAGGGACATAAATAGAAGATGAGGAATTTCCCGAAGGTGACACTGAAATCACATTTTATGGGGTTCATTTTCCAACAGTGATGTCGAAATTTGTAAAAGAAAATTTTTAGATCTCACAGGTGTTCCGAGATCTCTAGTGATTTAACCACAAGGATATCTACATAGAAATTGATGAACGTTTCCATGAAGGGTTTGAAAATGCGATACATGAGACATTGGTATGTGGCACTAGCATTTTTCAATCCAAATGGAGTCACTTTACATAAAAATACTCTATGGGGGATCTGAAAGTGGTGGATTATTCAGATTGATTTGACATTCATATATTATTGTATCTTGAATACTAATACATGAAGGAGAGAATATCATATCTAGATGTTCATCGATCAAAAATTATTTTATTGGGATTGAAAAAATCATCTTTCGGGCAGTGCCAATTAAAATACCTAAAATAAATGAAAACTATGATTCTCTCATTGTTCTTTTAAAAGGGGAACATTGTCCAACAACATGGTATGTTGGACCTCCAAAATAAAGTTTTATTTGATGATATTTTCATTTTCAACCTCTATTTTGGCAGCATGTGTTGGATGTGTCCTATTAGAGGCTTACTTGTAACCATCATGGTCTTTTTGGTAGGCCTAGTTGGTGAGTGGACACCTCAGGATTGATGCCTGTAATTTTCATATAGTTCCAAGAGGAATCATCTCTATTATATTTTAGGAAGGATGTGTATACCTCTTTCTCTTAAGATTACATGGTCGCACAAATCATAGTGGGTTGCGGGTCCCATTCGATACCGATGTTTATTTACCTAAGTTCATCAAAGGTGGTAGATACACCCTCATCAAATACTATAGGTGAATCTCTAAGTCCTTCTTCCTCATCATCTTCTGCATCCCTTTCATCTTCTTCTCCTTCGGATGGGTATCCAATTTTTGAATGAGCACTTCAAATTTAAGAAAAGAGTCACAATTTTGGAATTCAGAGACCAGGGAGACATATTTCGGCCTGACTAACAGTGAGAACGTTTCTGGAGGGGATAGAGTGTGTGGTGGAAAGATTATTTCATCCTCTTTTTTAATAGAGGGTGAGGTAGGGACATTCTTGAACTCTAAGGATATTTCCATGGAATTTTGATTTGATCATTCACAATTGTCTTAGAGATTAGTGGGGTTTTCAACAATTTTCGGATCAGTATAAATGATCGACATCATAAGGACTGTAGAACATGTGTCCAAATATGGACATTTTCAATCTATTCGATTGATGGGTAGTACATATTTCTCTCTAAGATTCTTGACGGTATCAGAAGGAACTATTTCCAAACCATTTGGGGAACTGACCCAATCAATTCCATTGACTGAGGGTTTCTTCACTTTTGGATCATAGAACCCTGCATCAATATAGTGTGACTCACAGGAATCAAATGGGGATTTATCAGCATGTAATGTCCTACTATGCTTTTTAATGCAATATTTGATGAAATTGTAGTAATATGAAATAATTCTCACATGATTATGTTCTATGGAATTCCTAATAGGATGTTAATGGCCATATTTTTCTAGACTACAATGAATTATGAGTCAGCTATGTGGTCATAAAACTAGGTTTTGAATGTGATTTTTCCCAATAGCTTCCACTCACTCTTCTCATTTACTAATAGAGATGTGGTACAGTGTGTCATATTATCATTAGTTTATCCCAACCAAAAAATTTTCCACATTGGGATGAGATTAATTCCAGATCCATTGTCAATGAATACTTTACTAAAATCAACTTCATTTATCATATTAGACATTTATAATGGTTTGACATGTCCCTATATAATGGCGCCTTCTTCTTGATCCACGAAGGAGATAACCTTGTGGAATTTTATAGGGTAGGTCTATATCCAATATATTTCAATAATAGCCATTTCATCTTCAAAATAATCGGTTCTTAGAAAAGATTATATGAGTGATTCCATAAGATTTTCTACCAAATTAAATGCATCTAGAATTGATAGCTTTGCTATTATTGAGTCTAACATATTTAGAATATCATATTTCATATATAAATTCCAGCACTTCCAAACTGGGGGATGCTCTTTCACATGCACATTGCGTTCTTGAACACTATATGAGGATGGGTCGATTCCCAAGATAAGAGCTAGTGAGGATTATATATTTTTTTGATTTAGTTGAGCATGTTTTCATGCATGCCATGGGAGACTAGTCATATGATTTTCTTTTAGTGGATATTATAGGATGATCTTGTCCGAGTGGCTTCTTGAGGGGGTAGGATAATTTTTCTATCCCATTTGTGTCCACTAGAGGGTTCTTAAGAAGGTTTCTGCAATGTTGAATATGTGAGTAGGAGAGGGACTATAAGATTGATTTTCCCCCAATTGTGTCTTCTTGGGTATCCTTGTCTTTGATGGCATTATTATATAGCTCCCTAATTGGGCATGGGGAACTCACGTTCATACCCATATTATTCTTCGGATAAGGGGTCCATTAAATGGATGGCATTAATGGGGCAGAAGATCAATTCCTCATTTGTTGATGAGTCTACTAGATTGACTTATTTTAGAGGTTATTTTTGGTGGGGTGATGCTGATGGCTTTGGATCTGTTGGTATAAAATCTAAGAGTCTCAAAGCCAAAATTGCCTTTTTTATTGGTTATTCTTCTTTCACTTGATCTTATTGAACCTTGGAGGATCATGGGGCCATGAATATTGGAATTGATGCATCAAAATACTTTGGGGTCATAGTCGGTTGCATCAATTGCACATAAAGTATTCCATGAGCTTGGATAAATGTTTTCAAATCCATCCAACTATCTAAGTTCTGCTCCTTTTTTATAATGACTATTTTCTACTCTTCTTCATCATCCTAGTGAGAATTGGAAACATATTCCTCTTGTTCTACCAGTGTTTCGGGATTGACCTGACCAAAGTCTATCATTCACTAAAGGAGTTTATGGATGCCAAAACAGTATTGAATGGTGTATCCTAGTATCTGGTGTAAGGAGAAATAATTTTGACAGTCATCAAGAACAACTTCGTCGGCCCTCTTTAGCTCTAGTTGCTGGAGAAAGTTTCAATTAATGGAACCTACAATTGATTCACGAAATTGATCATCAAGGATTGAATATACATAATTCCTTCACTCCTTGAATTGATATCTTTTCCCCCTTCCTCATATTGTCAAGAAGGAGGTGGATGTGGACTTCTATCCATCCCAATATGATTTTTGCGTCGGCCTTGGACATGTGAATTTTTTAGGGTGTGTATTAAGCATAATGGAAGTCTCTTTAACTCTTCCCACCATTTTTCCTGGGGTGATGGGGTTTCTCGATATTTGATATTTGTCTGTTGCAAGGAATCATGTATTCTCTATCCAATGGAAGAGAAATATCATAACCCACATGTGTACATCACTGGAATGAGTGGTGTTTGTATCTCAACATAGATATTGTCGATTCACATAAAAAAATATCATATTTGGGGAGCATCCAGTTCATGGAGTAAGTCAGACCTTTACATTGTTCAATGAATTCTAAACTACATTCATTCTCCCACTGTTTGAAGATCATAAGGTCATTGACTATTGTTTTTAGAAAATTTAAACTGAAAAGGAATAAGAAATTCTACCAGATGTCCCCCATCTTTTCATCGAATAGTTGGGAAACTGGTATACCATACGAAGGTTGAACCTTGTAGGGTTCTCATGAAGTATATTGGTTTTGGTACTTCTTTTTTCTCAGGGGTCTCTCTCATAGGGTCATAGTAAGATTAGTAGTGTGTCATATTTTTCTTCAGGTCCCCTGAGCCATTGAACAATTGGAATATAGTCTTCTTGAAATTTGTTTGTGTTGGGACATTACTTAGCCCAATGGGATAAGGTTTCCATTCTAGTTGTATCTTGGAATATCACCCTTACATGGATTCTAATCAAGATGCCAATGACTCGATTAAATTCATGAGCCCTTGATGTGTGGTTTTTTAGACCTGAGCATGGGCGGGTATAGCTGGGTATAAGATTGGCTGGACTATTGTTGAGACCATTTGAGGTGGATACTCAGTCAGAGACATCCTTTTTGGATTCACCTAATTTTTTTCCATTTGATTCCCCAACAGAGAGAGATCTTGGAATCCAATTGGGATTGGGTTCAAGTAGACTGACAATCTCAGTTCTACCTTTAATGTGCTTCCTAAACTTTCTTCAGTTTCTAGGATGAGCTATTGTAGAAGAGGGACATCTATTGTAAGTGTGTACTAATGAAACACTTGAGAAAAATATCTGATAGGACGAATCACTTGGAGTAGTTAGGCAATGATTCTCCTGATATCTTTCATTTCTTCCTCTTTCTAATAAAATCTATCATCAAGCGTAAGGGATTAATTTTCATGATGAGGGGGAGGTGGGTCGTGTACAACCTTTCTCTTATTATTTTTGATATTGGTGATTCAAAAAGGTGGTAATGATGGATTCGATGTGGGAGAAGTCAAATTTAAAACGACTCATTAGTTCCAAGTTCAGACACATTCATGCTCGATGTGAACCGCCTCTTGGAGGCGACCATCTTCTCTCACATAATCATCACCTATACTATTTTCAGTGATGTCCATGGGATTGACATCCACAACTGCTATCTTGGAGAGAATTATAATAATAACTTGATATCTTTTAGTAGGGATAATATCTATAGCACACATCCTTGGGAGGGACTTTGCGATGTACCACGACAAGGGGAGTAACTTCTTGTTTCTTGATTTCACTTCAAGGAGGGAATTCACAGTGACTTCATTGATGGTCAGGGGTACAATAATTGCTTTACAGCTTGACTGCAAGGATAATTTATATAGTGTACACCCTAGGGAGGACTATCTGAGAGGATGCCAAAAAGGGGAGGAACATATTATGGTATGATATTATGGTCAAGGGTAGAGATACCATGACGCTTATCATGGAATATTCTCTCATGATTGATCGTTTCATTCCCATGATGTAGGACCTCATGGGCACTCTAGGGTGGAACTTCAGAGTTTCTGGTAGTGACATTATGGGGTGGACCTTCGAAACTGCTATTTCCACTTCCATATTTTGTAATGGATCATCAGGATCTTGAGACTATTGAAAATTTTGTTGATGGTATCAAGAATACCATCTTCTATAAGAGTGGGAATATAGATATTCTCTTCATTTTCTTACTACTTTTAGCACATTTCATTTTAGGGAGATCTTTTGTGGGAAACATTGGCTGCCTTCTGTTGTTAACAAAGTTTATGTAATAGTTATTACATGAGTTGTTCTCATGATGTTTTTAAGATAATATGATGCATATCTTGAGTTCTTGAAGTTATATATGCATTCCCTAGAGCATCCATCATATAGGTCTGGCATCCCTTAGTTGGAATGGGTAATTGCTCCCCATCTAGTTTTCCTTATATCATGCAATAAAGTCATCGACCCTACTGGACTAGACTAGCAATGTAGGTCTTCTCCTAAGTGAATATCTTATTATGTAGATTTGTCATCCATATTTGGGATATGGGGTCATGGGAGAGGCTCCGTTCCTTTTCTGAAGTCACAATTACATCTTGATAGGTCTGAAAGATATTTTCTGGAATTCATATCTGATCCTCCATCATTGCCAGGATTTTTTTAGATACTTATTTGGATGGAACATGTATAAATTCCTATTCATATGCCAGAGAATAAGTTTGTGCCTACTCTACTCTTCCATATGTTTCTATTGGTTACTAGTAGTTCTCATGTGTCGGGGCAGAGGAATGAGTCTACCCCTAGTTTATAGCTTGGATACACTAGTTGTTTCACTAATTTGAGACTTATTTAGATGAAGGGATTCATATTTTCAAGTAAGAATTTTTATCTTATGATTGTTTGCTATATGTTTTCCCAATATTGATATTAATCTATATAAATTTGGCTCTTATTGTATTTTCATTCCATCATATTTGACTCGTAGGATTCTTTATGGTATGCTATAATTTGAATATGCTCATTGATGGACACCATATTTCGTAGGTGGGCTTGATATGAGGGTCAAGAATTGGATTTTCCCATGATTTTATAGCCACTGTATTTGACTGGTGGGATTTATATTTGTCGATAGGGATTTGCCCTTTCCTATATCTAGTCACCTTATTTATATGATGGGATTGGTATGAACCGATAAGAATTTGACTCTGCTCATATTTTCTTACCACTGTATTTTACATGTGGGATTACTATGAATTTGTAGTGTTGTGTAACTCCCCATAGTTTTCCACCCTATATGGATGACATGCTTCTTTCACATATGAAGGGATTTTCATCCACATAATACATTCCATTCTATTTTTTTGGCATAACCCATGAGAATTGGAGGGAATTTTCTCCTGCTCATAATGTGAAACCATATATCATTGGTGGTCATCAGAAGAGGGGGTATGATTATATACATGCCCATAGCATGCGACCACAATTTTATGGAGTATATCTTACAAAAGAACCAGGGCGATGAACATCTCTTGATTATATACTCACTACCCTCGGTGGGTTGTGCGAGGTTCATGTGTATGTTGTATATTAGTAGGGGGATTCGATGTGATATCCTCTTCAAAACGAAGATACTAGGACACACGCTGTTGATAGTGATATCCTCTGGAAGGGGCTCTTTCATAAGACCCTTGAGTAGCTAGTTTGAATTCATCATTATTGACTTTATCTTCCTCCCTATGATAAGGGAGGTACTTGATGCCACATTCTAGGGATAGTCTCCCAAAATGGTTGTGGATAGAAAATAGGGCCACATTGTTCTGGACTGCTAGCCTCTGTTGCATGGGAAACTGGAGGGTATTGGATGGATAAGAGGATTTCCATGTTTTCTTCAAGGTTGGGAGAGTACCGTTTTGATGGTACTCCTTAATTATCACATTTAAAACCCAGCATTGAAGATGCAGGGTGGGTAATGGTGTCATGTTCTTCGTCGAGGACACATTTTCCTATAATGTTTTGAATGCATGTGTCTGATCAAACTATCTAGATTATACTGCATTGAAGGTTTCTCTTTGAATTACCCCAAAATATATATGGTAGTTGAAAACAAAAAAAAACTCTATCAAAGTAGCATCTCAAGACCGCATTTGTTATTGATAATCTTTAACAGACCTATTCCTTTTGGATGGGAAAGGGGCTTGAGGTGGGGTAACCCCCCACCTTGGTTAAAGATTCATGTAATGTTCACATTTTTTCCTGAGGCATGTTGTTTAACACTATGATGAAAATTGTCCATCGAGGACTCAGACGCTATACCCTTTTGATATTACGAAGGAGGTTCTGCTGTCGAGTGGTCTTGTCAGGTGATTGTATGGGTTATGTGTTTGTGAAATTTCTACACATTGGTAACAACATCCTCATATGGTCTAAAACAAGTTTACTCACCAAAACAGAAACACCCAACGACCCTATTTTCCATGATTTATGGACCCACTTTCTAAAGTCAAGAACTCATTGGATGATGATTCGACCAACAACACATAAAGACTCCATTGGTTGATAGGATGGGGACTCGGGATCATCACATCCTTTTGGGGTAAATTATTGATTATTTTGGGACTCACTTATAGTTTTAATCTATGTTTATATGTTTGTGAATCCATGGTTTATTCTCAAGAATGTGTCAGGGGATTACCCATGGGTTAGAAGCTCAATTATAAATACATGTGGGTCTAGAATCATTTTTATATAGTTGAGTATGTCCACTAATGAAGATATCTCTATGCATCCAAGATTCTTCATCAATGTTTCCATTTTTTTATGGATCATTAATTCCTTTATCATTTACTGAGAAAATTTATGTTAAATCCATGTGATTTGGTGCACTGGAGTTTATCATCAGCCAGGGTAGATGGATGTCGTTTTGATGTGGGGATCGAACCCAAAATATGGGTTTCCTATGAATCCTTGTGAGTATAATCAAAACCCATATAGTTCAGTATTGTTTATCAAGAAACACTGGCTTTTATGGTTGGGTGAAAAGGACCCATCCATGCAGCTTGATGACATGTGACATAGACACCTAGGCGGAAGATTCGTAGTCAATATTTGATGTGGGACTTACACCAAGGTGGACCAACGTACCCAAAAGTGACATAGCCTTAGGAGTGAAGGCCACCCTACTGGGGATACATCCCAAAAAAATATTTTGGTGAGTCGGTCATTGGGTTTGGACCTCAAAGAGTCTTCATATATATATTACTGAGAGGAATCAAATCCCATAAGTTCGGTAAGATGGATCCAATGCATGGAAGTTTATTATTATGAATACCTGATTTTGGGATTACATCAGTAGGGAAGGAACTTTTTTTTCAGAGTTGAGACTTATACCTTAAAGGAGGCCTTGATGGGATAAGATTCATGATTGGGGATAACCCTTGAGAAGGATTCCATTTGATCTTGGGCCTTAAACATGCATCCTTTGTATCCCAGTTGGGGTAGGAATTAGAGATCTTGTAGTTCATTGTTTCGGGCTTACACCTAGGAGGAGGCGCATTGGGGGGCATGAAATTTCATTTAATGTATGATTTGATATGGAGCTTAGGCCTTTGGAAGGATTATTACATATTCTAGTTATGGTGGGAATGATAATTCTCATAGTTCAATGTTTGGGGTTTACACCTTGGAGGGGGAGAATTTTTGGATTGTGCAGATGTCATGATCATCACTATCCTCTAAGACCACATAAAACATGTTGGGTGTGAGAAACAAGAGGATGTGGAAGATTTAACAAAACACACATATTTCCTTATCCATTGTTGGAAAATGAGGAGAGAGATGGTGGAATAGGATGGGATGAGAGAACCACATACTAACATCAAAGGCGGCTTACTCCAAAAGTATACCCTTTTATCAGTTCAAGGGAAGGGTAGAATCAATGTTTATCATCACACGGAAATGAAAGCATGATCTCCTTTAATTATTAGAGGTTCTAATTGAATAGAAAAGCCTATAATTACCCTTAATCCCTAGAACTTCGAGGTTCACAATAGTATCCCAAGGTTGGACCCTAGGTTAGCATGGGAATGTAAACAACATGATATTTTGGTGGTCGAAACCGTTTTGGGGATTACCCACATGACTCCACTTACCATGAGTTTGTAAACTCATATGGGTGTGCTGATGTTCCCAATGGATCTATCATATAGGTCTGGTGGATTTGGATGGGGATTTTGAAAATTTTCATTAGACTGGTTAGCAGAGAGGTTACTGGTGATGCGATGGAAACATAATAAATGATTTGGTCCAGAGGGTGGAACATCCAATAATACCCCACTATGTGTGCCATTTTCTCATGCAGGATGGATTTTCCCCCGAATAGCACATTTCTATGTGGGTATGGGAGTAATCCATGTAATGTGATTATATGTGAACCTGGATGTGGTCTACATAGCATTTCTTTGTGCAAAACCAGGTTCTACCCGCATAGTGCGTTTCTACACCGGGCAGCGTTCCGGCCACATACTCTAGTCATACACAAGACTAAATTCCAAAAAAAATGATTTCTTCAAAGTTAAGGGTTCCTCCTACATAGTAAAATAATACACAATGAACCGATTTGAATAAGGGTGATTGGTCATGCTCTTCATATGAAATTCATTTTTGAAGGAAGTGGGGTTCAAAGTCTTTCAATTCTTATAATATTTTATTCTTTCATGGTGCATAGTAGGATTTACCGGTGGGTAATCATTAAAAGAGTCCATATTTTGTGGTGATATTATTCATCCATGATTTCAAAACTCTAAAAATCCATTTTCCTAAAGGGTCAAAGTATTTGAAACCCTTTCATTAGTCCCCCTTCATTTTCAATTATAGAAGAACAAAATATCTGTATTGGTGGCTGGCACAACACCTTTTATTGAAGCCCAAAGAAGAATCACCCAACCAGAAGATGACTCGATCGTTAGAGACCCATGGGGGTTGTGGTTCATAGAGGTAGAAATAAACACCTCAGTCACATGAAAAAATACATTCATGAGACACCATTCACTTTTCCACAACCGAGAAATGCCCGAGTCTATGGAAAATGGTACGCATTGTGAGTTTCTCTACCTCTATTTCACAAACGCCATAGTTTGTGCGGGACCAGCACCATAATCTACTTCCCAAAAACTATTTCATTCGAGGATGGTTCATAATGAGGACTTCCATATGGAGCGAGAGTTCATGAAGGATATTTTCTCTTTGCAGTCTACCTTTTCTACTTTTCCAATTTTTGATCTTTTAAATATTCTTCTTCAAATATTCAATTGGTTCTTTTTTCATCCATTTCCAAATTTATAGGAGTATTTTAATTCCATTTTCCAAATTTTTAAGACCCAATAGTTACCAATTGATTGTAAATAAAAAACAATTTTAATTTAAAACTAATATTTTAATAGAAAATTGTTTTCATGCACACAGACACATTGTATCTTAATAAATTAAATAAATCACTTTAGGTGAGTGATTATGATGAATTTTATATATTATGTATTTAATGAATTTTTTTAACATTCATCTAATAAATTTTCTTGGCATGGAATGAAAATAAAATATAGTTCAATACAAAAAAATTGAATTTTTATAAAATGGTGCTTTTTGTTGTCTGTTGTGAGGTTATTTTAAAATTACTTTGATCCAATTAATGGTTTTGAATTTGAATAAATTTTTTCCATATTTTTAATCACGAGGTTAAGATTTGGTAAATATTCCCTTTTTTCTAATACAAATAGTAACTCTAGTAAAATTCATAACCTCATCGAAGGGTAAATTGAGTTAGTTTAGGTTAATACTAAGTGATAATTCCAAACGTTTTTTTCATAATTCTTATTGGATAAAGGAAATTTAACCCTAATCTCCTTAGGATCAAAATTTATTTGTTTAATGGAATCATTCCCGTGAAAAAAGCATATATAATATTTAAATCAAATAATGTTACAAAATATTACACTATTCATTTAAAATATCTCATTTGTTTTTACATAGAGACATAAATAAGTTATTAAACACCCTTAATTTTTAAGAAATATTTTTTCAAATAAATTTGATTTCTTTGCTAGCTTGTGTTACGTGCAACAATGAGTTTAGAAAAACCATGATATATTAAAATATTATTATCACCAAGTCATTGGATTGTAATGTATGAATAAGACTAAAACAATAATGAAAATTTATGTTTACACATTAATAAAATGAATTAATTAATTTTAAATTAATTATAAATGAAGATAAAAATCATTTGTAAATAACCAAGATTTTGTGAGAAACGTTTTTTTTGGGAGAAATGAATTTTTATCTTAATATAATCAATTTATGTCTATAAGTAAATCCTTTTAATTAAATATATATATTATATATCCAATTAAAATTTTTACCACTCATTTAATATTTTTAGTATGCATATAATTATAATAAATCTTGATTTATGCGTAAAAAAGTATTTTTATAAAAAGTTGTTTTTTTCACATTTTTCACACTTACTATAAACTTAGTTTCTATAATTTTTAGGTAATGAATTAGATAACTTTAATTAAAAATTTAGAGCCATTATATTCATATTTTTTAAATAAAACCTTTTAATTTTGCTTCAATATTAATAGTAAATATAGAAATATTTATCATCTCAGTTGAGAGTAAATCAGGTTAATCATGGTTAAAAATACATGGTAATGTAATAATTTATCATCATAATTATTATTATATGAATTAGAATTATACCTTAATAACTTTATTATATTAATTTATTAGTTTAATGGATACTTATCCAAGAAAAATTCATATATAATATTTAAATCAATGAATGTCACAAAATTCAATTCTATTTAATTTTAATATCCCTTTATGAGTCCACATAAGGAAAATAGTATGTTATTAAAGAATATACATTTTTATTCTTAGATTAAAAAAATTATTTTCCAAATATAAATTTATTTTTTATTTTTACTAATTATATAATGAACTTAAAACTTATGAAACAATAGTAAAGAATTTCTTCATTTATTATAAAATATATTAAATGATTTTAAAAATATTAATTGTGATATAATGTTAATGAGTTAATGTTTCCCATGAATTTTTATATCAATTTAAAATATTTATCAGGTTAGAGATCATTAGATTAAAATTCATGTTTTGTATTCATGTATTTAATGTATGATTAAATAAACATTATTTAAATGAAATTACTGATATTTTAGAGTATAATTGTTTTTAAATGATAAAAAATTACTGAAAATATTATATCCATAAACATTAATGGGATATGGTTTAAATCCACTACCATGGTCTATTTATGGGTCTTTTTTTATTTTACAGTATTTTTATTAACCCCTAAATGGTAGAAAACAATAATATTCCTGTAATTGTAAAAAGGGTTAACAAAGGGTTTTAAACCAAAAGATAAGGGAAAAATTATTATCCAAACTTATCAAAATTTTATTGGATGAGATAATTTTGGAATATTCTCATATTATCTTATAATATTATCAATTTATATACATTTTTAAATCAAAAATAACTTATGTAAATTTAATATTTTAAGAAATTCAACGAATGTATGTGCCCTCAATTATAAAATAGAACCCTCCTTTCTATTATTCAAGAAAATTGATCATTGATAATTTATCTTCTCCACATACATATAAAAATTTTAGAGGTTTGTTTCTTACTAAAATGAAAAACTTAGATCCCTTTACAAGGTATCTGAAGGGGGTGTTTTACTGAAGAGGTAATCGCCTTAAACGATTAGTTTCTTTTAAAATTTTCTTTTAACTACACTTAATCTATTATATTATCCACAAATTAATAAATTATATAAAAAGACATAAAAATTATTATGATTCTTTCAAAACCATTATAAAACCTATTTCACATCAAATTGGATGTGAAGGTATCAATTATGTGTGTATGACTTATTGTCTCTATGTAGTGATAAAATTCATTTTTCATAACCATATATTATGGATGGGAATTATGATACCTTTAATATTTATATATTATATTTATGAAATTTTTTAAATATTTAATGATAATATAAGTCCTACATTATTACCATGCAAACCGTTTTGGAAATGATAACGTCACTTTTGTGGACGTTCGGACTATGACCTCCACAAAGCGATGTGGTCTGTTTCTCCTTTATTTTTTACATAGATAAATATAATGATTTATTTTGTTAAAATATATTATATATAATATATAATAATAATATTTTAAATGAAAATTAATATTTATCATTCTTTCATTCCATCCTTTATAAAATAAAAATAATGTTCATGTTTACGTATGGATTACTGTCTCCATGAACGTTGTAATTCATTTTTTCTGTACCCAAATTTTATTAATGAATATAAATATAAATAAATATATATATATATTATATTATATTAAAAATATTATTAACATTATGGAAATCTTTTATCAATGATCAATGTATTAGGACCAAAAGTACCAAACCCAAAAATATATGAAAAAAGAATCACTTATCACTCAAAACAACTATTTTAGTAAAAAAAACTATTTATAAATGAGTTATAAATGGATGAAATTAAATTATATGTGGTTTTTTATATATGATAATTTTTATGGAGTTATCTTTATAATAAATTTATATTGTTTATATAAGAGTTTAGAAAACATACGAAGGAAGTCAGACTTGAGGTTTGTATTTTATGATACAATCTCATTATTTATATGTATTTTTTATGATTAAGTAATGATGAATAAATAATATGATAATACTCTTAATATAATCATGATGTTTATTCTAATATTATTATATATTATAAATAACATTTTCATTTTCATTTTCCAAAGCTTCTATACTCAAGAGAATGAAAATATTTTTAAAGAAAAGTCGACTTAATTTATCTATTCAATCGAAAAACCATTTTATTCCATTTCTATGTTTTATAAAGATATTTTAAATAATGTTTATATAATCTCCTATGATGGTTTAATATATTTTATTATCATTTTTATCTTTTCAAAAATATGTTTGACTGAAATATTCCTGTTATTTTGTAAATGAGGTACTTTATGTCTTTTCAGAAAACAAATGTATGGAATGAATATAATTTTTAACTTATAGAAAAATAATTATATGTATCTATTTCATTTAATACTAATGTTGTAAAATGTAAATTACATGTTCCCATGGTTTTATTGATGAAATTTTTTTTAATAATATTTTTGAAATTTTTATATTTTTAAGAAGTAATTTCAAAATGGAAATGTTATTTTCCTCAAGAATATAGTGAAGGTCATTTGATTCATCACCGAAAAAAAATACAATGTTTCATTTTATTTACTCATAATATTATCCAAGGATATATTACTTATCCGTTTTCTCTATTGTTTATGAATGTGAATACATGATGTCAATGAAACTGATTACTTTTCCAAGGGTTATGCTATGATGAAATGTTTATGAAAACTATTTATTTTCATGGATTCTAATATAATGAATGGTTCATGATATTTTGGAATATATATGTATGATTTTCATTATGTGATATATGGGACCTATATCTCCATCCAATTTATTTGGAAAAAATTGATATCTCATGAGATAAACATTGCTAGAATAGGGAGTGTACCCAGTTTGGTAAGGGATGTTTTCCACTATGATAATGTTGGGAGTGAAACATGACTAATATAATGGTTTGGGGAATAAAACCATTCCACTATGAAAGTCTAGGAAATCACCAATGACTTATAAGGAAATAATTATCAATTATTATATGTATTACACAATTCTATATCTTATTTCAATATTATACTCCCGTGGTTCATGTTCTTTTATTTTTTCATGATTCATGTCTTATAAAATTACAAGATGTCTACCATGTATCATGATTATGATCCATGATATGTAGGTTATGATTATGAAATATTGTGATCAGGTTCTCATACCCTTTTTCTCATATTATTCTTATATAATCCTTAATAACTCCCATGAAAATTGTTAATGATCATCTAATCTCACCCTTTCTTATGTTTCTTTTTAACTTGTTATAAATAATTGCTGAATATATGATATGTATAAAATGGTAACCTTTATAAAGAGTTAAGTGGGAGATGTTTTATATCTATTTTGAATAAAATTTATCTTTCCAGGTTTTAAAAGATACTAGGCCTATATTATTGTTGTGTATATTGTTACGTTATGTAATGAATATTAATCTACAAAGATGTAATATTTACGTATGAAATGTATGAGTAAATATAGATGGTATCTGAGAAATGTTTATTTGAACATTGGAAAATATGGTAAAAAACATTAGTGATAACCATAGGGATAATTTTAATTATATGATGTAATCCTATTGTTTTGACAATGATCATGAGTGACCTAGTTTAAGCTAATTTCTCCATGTACATGTTTTAATGATGTAAACATTCAATAGATGATTTTTCATGATTATGTGGTTTCCTAATATGATTATGGTTGACCACACTATGGGTTTGGCTTAATTGATTTCCTATAACCCAATGGAATCTTGTGAATGTTTAATTTTGTGAACAAAGCAATGATTTTCCTCCTAAGAAACTTAATTTTATGGGATTTTTAATGAAAACAATTATCACTATTCTCACACATATTTCTCAAGATATTAATTAAAATGAGCTTAAAAATAATAAATATAGGTAATAGTGATTTTTTTAGTCCTTCATGAGTAAAAAATCACATTCTTAAAGTGGGTCCACTAATCCACTAGTCACTGACAAGAGGATCAATACAAATGAAATTATATTTTTCGTTCTCTTGCTTTTGGAGCATGAGAACTTTATTCTAGCTATTTATCTTCTGAAGGGTTAATTAAATAAAATGTGGAATCTTATCAAGAACATTAAACAATATGAATAAATTGAATCTATAGAGAGTGATTCATTTATTACCTTATTTCTCAATTAGACTTTACTCATATAATGTGAATGAAAATGGAAAGGGCACCCCTTGATTTGAAATAGATGGATGATGAATTCATTGATACCTATGTGGAAAATATTACAATGCATGGGAGGTATGATTCCATTATTATCTTCCAACCTGAAATAAAGGTTAGTCAAATATTGAGTACAACAAAACAAAGTCTCTGAAGACAGTTACACATAAATGACTTTAGTAGTTATGATGAAATAATTCAATATGCTATCAAGGTGGATATAGAGATTGGTGCTTCCCATCAATATCATGGTTATCATAAGAAAATAAAAATAAAATTTAAATGAAATTATAAAATCCATGTAGGGAAGAAGATAATAATTCATTTATGATTGATGTCTTGAGGGAAACATGGGGTAAATTGTTTCAAGGTAACTATAATGTATTTCAAGTCTGTAAAATAATTTTATATTAAAATTGTTTAAACCATGGTTGTATTTTCATGAATTTGAGTATGGTTTGTGTTTTTTGTCAATCTTTAGAGGATGTTCAGAATGTGTGCCAGCAAATTGCTCATATAGGTCAAGAAAATTAGAGTAATCAAGGTGGCACCATTTTCCAGTGTTTGCCAATTTTTTGGGCCTGAAAATCGACAAATGGAGAAAAGTGATTTTGGCAAAGAGACCTACACGACGTATACCTAAAAGAGGGAGAACATGCGTGCCTAGTTTTTTTCATGATTAGAACATGAAAAAATGGAAATGGGATAAGGGTCACGCAGGTATTGGTGGGGTCAGGCAAGTGACTTGTGCGCCAAGAAGAGACTTGCGCGCTGGTTCCTAGGAGGTTTGGAAACATTCATGCCTATTGTTCTTCATGATCAGAACTTCAAAATATGGAAAAGGGAAGAGGGTCAGAAAAGTATTGGCTTGGTTGCGCAAGTTAGTTACACAACAGAGGCTAGGGCGGCTGGAGCTCCGCGCCGAGACTTGCACGCCGTGAGAATATCTACGCGCCACCGCGTAGGGGGTCCAGTGTGCCTATAAATAGAGGACCACCCCACCCCAGTTTTAACAAAGTTCAAGACTTAGAGATTTTTCAATCTCTCTTCACGCAAGTGGTTGATTCGTGCAAGTGGTTGTTGGGTCGTGCAAGTAGAGGCTACACGCCGGTTGTTGGTTGCGCGTCCAAAGTGGTTTGGGAGTTTAAGGCGCTGAGTCACGCAAGTTTGGAGTTGAAGGATGTTTTGTCACGCAAGTGGGTTGGTGTCACCTGTATGCCAAATTTGTACCGCACAAGTGACTTGCATGCTAGTCTTGAAACATGTGCGCCGGTCATGGAGAAGCACGCCAGGTGAGGTTGAAGTAAGCCCGTCCATTTTGGAGCTTCACAAAAACTGGAATATTGCTTGATACCTTCGGTGCAAAGTGAGATTAGTCTACGAGTGAAAGTTAGACTTCAAGAGAGCATCTACATACAATTGATGATGCATTATTTTGAAATTATAAAGAGACATTCACGTCTATAAACTGAGTGTGACTTCACCAAGGGCAGTGAGCCAGAGGGAGTCAATGGGAGTGACCCAATAGAAGTAGTGAGCTATCCCTGAATCTCTGTAAAGGCAGTGAGACTGGGACATAGTGACTGTGCTCAAACCTTTTTAATCCATAGCTAGTGATGTTTAGTGGAATTTGGTGTGACTCATAACCTACCGGCGTATGCTCCCTGGACGTAGCCCTCAGTGGTGAACCAAGTAAAAAGTGTTGTGTCATTTATATGCATGTCAATGTTTTCTTTCTGTTCATATCTGTCATACAGGTTTAAAAAGTTCCTACCAAAGTGGGAACAAGATCCATCAATTTAAAAGAAAAAATTGACACCTTGATTCACCCCTCCCCTCTCAGGGTGTCCCAGGGTCTTATTAAAATAAAATTCCAAAGTGATGAGAATAAGTTATAAAATGATGAAAATATAGAAAAAAGAACCATATAATACACCACACACACCCTAGTTATTAAAATGTATTGATTGTGGTAAGTATGCTTAATCAATACCAAATCAAATGGCTAATGGAGATGATCAATGTCCACACCCTCTTAAGCCTGAAGATAATGAAAAATCTCATGTGGTTACTATTTCTAATGAGGGGATGATAAGGATGTGTTAAATGGTACACATACTACCAAATCTATAATTTCTAATGTCTATTCTAATTCTAGATCCACCCTCTCTTTTATATCTAAAGATTTTTTTTAAGATATCATTGTACCAACTCAAAAAATATAAGTTGAGTTAGTAGTAAAAACACCTACCAAAAAGATGATTACATCTCAAGTCTATAAATCATCTCTAATTCCAGTTTTTGGGAATGTGTTTCCTATAAATATTCTCATTTTTACTCTAGTTGGAATCGATTTTATTTTGCACGTGTATGGGATTTCTTCAAATATACCGCACATCAGTTGCTGAGGAAGGAAAATTATTTTTGATATTGTGAACCCACTTATGTTCATCTATCAATGTGATGTAAAAAATTAACCTCAGATGTTAATTATAATTTTCATATGGGTCATGAATCATATTAAAGGGTATCTTTTATCCACATTGGTTGAGGAGAAATTGGGAATTTAATATATGAAAATTATGTGGGTGTTTATTCATTTCTCTCTAGATGAAGTTTCTTATCTACCATAGAATTTTGAAGTTTATTTTTTCAATTGAACTCGTACTAGGTGATGAACATATTTCTAACACTCTATATAAAAACAATCAGATTGAGTTGTCAGAATTGATTATAAAACTCTAGGAGAATATTTACAACGAATTAATTTGGAAAACTGTTTCATCAAAGGGAACACCTATTTTTGTGAGAATAAATATGGATCAAAGAAACTCGGCATTGATTATTGATTATTTTTAAAAAATCACTATTTGAACAAGTATCCTTTACCTCGTATTGATGATTTTTTTTATCAAATACCTAGAGTTTAATATATTTAAAATATTTATCTTCATTATGGAAATCATAAATTGATTTTCATGATGGTGGATATACCCAAGATAGAATTGGATTCAAGGTATGGACACTATGAATTTATATTCATTCCATTTGGTTATACTAATTCCCCTTCTATCTTTATATATTTGATAAATATAATCATTAGATAATAATTTAATAATTTTTGGTAGTCTTTATAGATGACATTATTATTTATTCAAATATAAAAGATGATCATGATGACCAATTAATGATTATGATAATGACCTTGGGGAATGGTAATCATTATGAAAAATTAACCATGTTTTAATTGTTTATTTGGAATATTTTATTCCTGGGTAATATAAACTCATGTTAGGGTATATCATTGGACCCTTAAAAGAAATAAGTTATTGAATATTGGTCCATATCAACCACTATGAATGATATCCATGGTTTTCATTTTTTTGGTTGGACATTATATACTATTTATACCAAATGTTTATGGTATAGAATCCACTCACAAAGTTAACTCGGTAGGGATCCATGTTACGTTGGATGGATGAATGTGAGGAATGTTTTTATGAACTAAAGAAAAGTTTTTTATTCCAACCTTTTCTTACAGTACCCTACAGCAGATAAGGGGTTTTAAAATATAGTGATGAATGAAATAAGGTAATGAGAATTATCATCATGTATGCCAATATTGTTACAGATTATGCCTCATGAAAATAGAATTTCCTTGAAAAAAATTACCCAACTTCTAATTTTTAGTAAGCTGTGTTACTTTTGACATTAATGTTTTATCAAAATTATCTCTATAGACAAAGGTGTGAAATATATACTGATCAAGAAAGGCAAAAGTATATTGTTCCATAAAAAAGGTGAATATTTACAAAATAATAGGGTTGTATCTTGTCAATGAATATGACTTCTCATCACATTACCTCCCAAAGAAAGTGAACAAGTGGGAATATGTTTAGAGTCAAAAGGACCATTATAGCTTAAATATGGTGAGGATGGAAAAAAATATGATATTTATGGACTTCTAAAGGATGGATCTTGAAATATAATGGGAACATTAAAAATTTTATTCTTATAAAATTATTGATCATGCGTCTATCCAAATAAAGATTAAAAGGTTCATACGGAATATTTAGATTTTCAAAAGATAGTGAGAAATTTACCTGAGTGAAACCCTGAATTTTATGGAATATTAAGTTTCAAGAAAAGTTTATGTGTCCCTTAGGTACCATTTTTTAAGAAGGATATGTTGTATGAATATCAATGTTACACATTCTCTATTCACCCTAGAAATTTGAAGATGTATATAGAATTGAAAGAGTATTTTGGGGGGGGGGGGGTTAATGAAGATATATATATTAGATTATGATTCTAAATACTTGTTATGTTGTAAATTTATGGATTAAATATCTAATTCTAATGTTTTATTTGTAGTAATTACCCATACTAAAATTGAAATGAGAAAACATCACAATGAATTTTATCATCCGACTCCCCAAACATTTAAAGGGAATACTTGTAACATCCTAGGTAAATAAAGAAATAATAAATTATCATTTTAATTAATATTTGGTGAACTAAATATTAATTTTAATTTAAAGGGGTTGCTATGTTCGATGGCGTACCCAATATGTAACAACAGGTTTCATTGAAATCTTATGTTGCACAATAATAATATAATATTGTTATTTTAAATAGTAGTTAATGCCTAGCCATTGTATTGGAAGTAATAAACAAGACTGACTACAATATGATTATACAAATTTTTTAAATGATTTTTCATTTATCCAATGAAATTTAGAGGCTTAAAATATGAATAAATCTTATTTTAATCATAATTTACTTTAAACGGTTGATTTGTTTTATTTTGATGGAAAACCCTCATTTAATCTAGATTTGGTCACTTTTATATGTTTTATTTGACCAAATAAAATTCTTATTTAGAATCAGGACATCAAAATACACTTTGGGTAAAATTTTGGCATTTTTCTGATAAAATTCAAATTTTAATGAATAGTGGAAAATACTATATTTTAATTCAAAACTGCCATTTAATATAATTTATTTATATGTTTATAGTATCTTATTAATTGGTTTTAAAGTGTAATTATATTATATTTTTACCATTTAATCCAATTTTGGTCATTGGATGTAATTTCACTTTGAAATTGGACATAAATAAGTGCCAATCTTTTGATAATTATTATTTCTAAAAAGCACATTTTTTGTTTTGACAACAGGAATTTATTTTAAATTAATTAATGAAACATATATGTATTGAATTTTTTAATATAGAAATAGTTTTTTAATTCATAATATCAAATATATTTTAGGCTTAATTTTTGGTATTATTCAAAAAAAACATCAATTTTTTATGAATAGTGAAACCACTAAGTAGTAGTTAAAAACAGAATTTTTTGTTTAAATGAAATTTTACCACTTCTGTGAATTGAATATTGTGGATCCTAGAGACAAGTTTGTTATTAGTATGTAAAATTTCATTCAATAATATGAAAATAATTTTTAGTGAATAGTAACTTTTGACTTTTATTTACTGCGGTTAAAGGTAAATAGAGTAATTCAAGGTAAAATGAAAATCATAATAATAACAATTACCATAAAACTTGTCATTACCTTATTGGATGAGTCATGTCCAACCACGGGAATCCTTGGGTCTTTATTTGGACCCCATGGATTCACTTATGATTGATAATGACACGTTATTTTAATTAACTTAATGTATAGGAAAAAATGACATAAATAAATATATTTTAGTAACTTAATTTTCAAATATGGTTATATAAGATATATATTCGACTATAAATATTATTTGGAAATATAAAAGGATTTCCTACATCATGGTATTTTTTTATAATTTTTAGACATCAAATAAATAAAATTATTTATGACACAGTAATGATGTAATGTTTAGCTAATTATTATATGATTTAAATAAATAAGATTATAAAGATTAAAATAATATCCAAAACCTATATAATTATTATTTGATGATTTTATTTCGACCATGAGTCATCTTATCTTTGTCATTAATAAGTTTTGGACCTTTAGAAACCAAATATAATTATATAATAAAATAATATTTTCACACTTTCTTAAGAGCCCATCCTCCCCGTTTTAAAAATCCCTCACATCTAACCCATTACACACATATCTAAATCCCCTTGTCTCATCCAAAACCTTCCCAAATAATCTCTCAGGATTCCTATCTTCCACCTAGAATCCATAACATAGTCTTAAGACAATTCAAGAAGTCCTTTTGGTTCAAACAAAAGGGAAGTTACCCGAATTAAAGGTAATAGTTTATCGTAAATTCTATACTTTTATTTTACTTCTCTAACAGCCTAAACACTTTTTATTAATTTATTTTATAACAATTCCAATATCCTCAATATAATAGGTCGTTTTTATGATAAGTATTTGGACTACACTTACACACACCTCCATCTAATGGTTAAAGAACAGACTGTTTCTGTGGATGACAAACTAACGCCTCACGAAACAATGATTGTTCAATTATCTCCTATAGCCTCTCATGGTTGCCATTAATATGTCACTTTATTTATATATGATACATATTTTGTTTATGTTTTATTTATAATTCTTTATTTTCCATTTATATCATACTGTTATGGTTTCCATTATTGGTAAACACGATAATTTCATTTTTGGATGTGCGGACTATCGCCCCCTCAAAGTGATATGACTCGTTCATTCCATATATGGGACATATAAAGGATGGAGTTAAATATATTATATAAGATATTATCCTGGAATTATAATATACTTATGTATCATAATTTTTTCATTCCATTAAATA
This sequence comes from Viscum album, assembly GCA_963277665.1. Classification (NCBI taxonomy): domain Eukaryota; kingdom Viridiplantae; phylum Streptophyta; class Magnoliopsida; order Santalales; family Viscaceae; genus Viscum; species Viscum album. The sequence goes on along the minus strand of OY728134.1, from coordinate 1,512,202,349 downwards.
TGAAATAGAAATGGAAGTAGTGTTTATGCATACATATGGCTTACCGTCTCCATGAACGGTGCATTTAATTTCTTACCTCCAAATGTTATGTACTATTACAAATACATGTATATACTGGAAATATATGATATATATTATATCTAAATCATGAATATCATTCTATATATAATAAACTTTTGACTACATGAACAACTTGTAATTATAAGAAGTTCATTTTTTCCTCAAGTACCAAATATCGACAAAATGGCGGTTATTAACTTAAATGACTACATCATGTTTATAACATGGTAATATTTGATATAAAAGTAATAATAAACTTTAAAATGGTTCTTAATCAACTACTAATTAAATTTAGTTTATTATTCAAGATATTAAAGAACAAATGGGTCAAGTCGGACACGAGGTAAGGGATTTCATCTCAATCTCTTTTCATTGAGGCATATTTTGTTTTATACATGACTTCCTTTTATATGGTGTATAATAACATTTTAATTTTCATTTCATTCAAAAGGAATATTTTTCTATGAGGGGTTTTACTAAATGACAAAAAAATAATGTTTGTTTTAACGTAAGTAGTGACAATGGAATTTTCTACTACCACAAGTATTATTTGATCTTTTGGCTTCCTTAACAAGATATAATGTTTTAAAAGGAAAATAAATAACATATACTATTTTACACATTTTTGTATTTAAAATGGTTTTGATAATGGATTTTTTATGTCTATATATTTAAATGATATATTGGGATTGAAATGTTAAAATTTTATCTTTCCTTTTTGTTTATTTTATGTGTAATGAATATGTTATGGTTTTTTGTCATTGTTACGTATATGGGTCGTTTTGTGATAAAAATAGGGTGGGTGATCCCGAGATAGATCTCCAATGCATTGGGTAACATGATGAAGGTATATGCTAATGTTTCTCTTAAGAGATTAAGAGAATATATTGTGGTGGGTATTCCAAATGTTACTCCCAACATAGTTGTGATAGCTACAACATATGTATGTTATAGATGCCACAAGTTACCTTTATGATTTTATATTACTATGTGTTATTCATAAATATTATGATTTCATGAGGTATGTTAAAAAGATTCTGTTTTGATGGAATAATGTTTTATTTCTTTTATTATAACCCTTATTGAGATTTTTATACTCATCCCATGTTTTGTAATGTTTTTCAAATGACTTAAAGATGAATAGTGTCTAGGATGGGATCATGGAAAAGTCATGATATCTAAAACATGGAACTTGACATGTCTCTTTTTTTAGAGTTTTTATTTTCTGAAAAAATAGGAACTGAGTAGAAGTGTCTACTTTTTATCTTTTGAGATTTAATGTAATAGTTATGACCTAATTATCTTAAACTCTAACCCTAAAAAGATCCTCAATGTGAATTATTCATTTAATTCAAGATTATGTATGATTTTAATATCAAGTCCTTATAGTTGGTATAAGAGATTGGTTTAGATAACTTTTGGAGTTAGGGTATTTTTAAATTAATATCCATAAATTAATTTTTGTTAATGATGAAATGATATCTTTTACATATTACCATGTTGCTTTGCCTAAGATATTTATGTGCTCAAAATTGTTTTCTATAGAGGAAACAGGGCAGTTATGTTAGGAAGACACCGGGAGGAAGACAAAATTCTAAATCAGCAACCTTATATGGTCAGAATCAGAACTAAATTGTTTGTTGCAGTGACAGAACAATTGACTCAGGCTATAAATGGTGGTTTTATCCGTACACAAGATCGTCCAGATCAACAACATAAGAACATGATTGTAGTGTAGCATTTCATGTGGCAATATCCCCCCATCATTCAGAGGATCATCTGACCCAGTGCTAGAAGAACGGTGGATTAAAGAACTATAGAAGATTTTTGATGTTATTGGGGTGTTCAGAACATCAAAAGGGTAGTCTCATTGTTTACCGTTTTAAAGTTGAAGTTGATCAGTGGTGTTCAATGGTGAAAATATTAGTGATAGTGAAGAGATTTATGCTCTTGACTGGGATTAATTCAAAGTTATGTTTCATGAGAAATATTTTCCTAAGGTGGTTCATCTTAGGATATAAATACAATTCTATAAATTGAGGTAGGAGTATGACTCAGTGGTTTCTTATGAAGTAAAATTCACTCGACTGACAAGGTATAGTCCAAATTTCATACAAGATCTTGATAGTAAAATAAATCATTTTTACTCAAGATTAAAGGAAAAGTATTGATGGGATTTAGATTCTCATGAGTGAAAAAGTTATGAAAAACGTTTTTTGATATGCAGAGAAGGTGGAAATTGAGTATGCCAATGATCAGGTGTTCTTTGACAAACAACAGAATAAGAGGTCGAGGTGGCAGGCGAAAGTGAAGAACTCATTAAAAAAGTCTGATGGTAAGAATCTTAAGTTTACAGTTTGTGAAAATTATGGTAAAAACGATGTTGGGGAATGCCTTTTGAATTCTGGTAAGTGCTACCGATGTATTAAAATGGGACGTAAAGCTCATAATTGTATTGAAGAAGATCAGTGTAATGGTAAGAAAAATATTTGATTTACAATCAGTAACATTTTTTAAGTGCAACCAAATGGGTCATTATGAAAATGAGTTTCCAATGAAGAACTCATCTAAGGGAAAGCAGTCAGACTAGAAGCAAAAAGGGGTGGTGAAATCATTTGCAACTACTTTGGCATATGTTGGGCCATCAAATAAAGTAGTCTCAGGTAGATTGTTTGTTTTTCAGATTATGCCAATGTGTTGTTTGATTTAGGTTCTACACTCTTATTATTTATTGAATAGTTTTCTAGAAAATTGGGAATTCCATATCAAGATATAAATCCAAAACTTACGGTAAAAACACCTGTAGGAAATGTTGTAATAAAAATAAATTATAAGAACCTTCATATCCTTGTCTGTGGAATTAATCTTCTTAACAACCTTATTGTTTTTCCTCTAGTAGAGTTTGATATTATTTTGGGTATGGATTGAATTTCTGTTTATCGTAATAAGATTGACTGTAGATCTAAAGAGGTTTCTTTTCAAAATGATATACAGTTTGTGTACAAGAATGAACCCTTATTTTTGAAAATATATTAGGAAGCTGAGAAACTATTATAAGATGGAAAGCAATGTTACCAAGCACATTTTGTTGAAAACAAAGGAACTATTCATATTAATGATGTGCCAGTGGTAAATGAGTATCTTGACATTTTTCCAGATGATTTTCCTGGTATTATACCTGATCAAGAAGTTGAATTTACTATTGACTTAGTTCCTGATGCTAAACCAATTTCAAAACACCCTTATAGAATGACTGAAATTGATCTTTTAAAGTTAAAGAATCAATTGCATGATTTATTAGATAAAGGTTTAATTCGACCTAGAACATCACCATGGGGTGCTCCTGTCTTATTTATTAAAAATAAAGATAGTTCATTGATACTTTTTATTGATTATAGATCATTGAATAACATCACTATTAAGAAAAAGTATCATTTTCATCATATCGATGTTTTTTTTTGTTCAGCTCTAGGGAGCTCAGTTTTTTTTGGAAGATTGATTTGAGGTCAGGGTACCATCAGTTGAAAGTAATAGAAGTAAACATTTCGAATACCAGGTTTTGTACTATATATGGCCATTATGAACTTGTATTTATGCCTTTTGGTTTAACCAATGCGCCTTCTATATTCATGGAACTTATGAATAGAATTATCCGTGAGTTTTTTGATAAATTTGTGGTTGTGTTTATTTATGATATTTTGGTTTATTATAAATGTAAATAAGAATATTAAATTCATTTAAGGGTTGTGTTTCAAACCTTAAATGAAAAAAAACTGTATGGGAAATTCATCAAGTGTGAGTTTTGGTTACAACAAATTTCTTTCCATGGTCACATTGTTTCGAAAAATGGCCTAACTATTGATCCTGCTAAAACAAAATTTGTTGATAAATGGCCAAGACCCACAAATATAACTGAGATCCGTAGTTTTCTTGGTTTTTCATGATATTAACAGAGGTTTGTTGAATATTTTTCATGGTTATCTAGTCCAATGACAAAGTTAACTTGAAAAGGTGTTATGTTCATCTAGACAAAAGAATGTGATGAATGTTTTTAGGATTTAAAAAGAATATTGTTGAATTCTCTAGTTTTAGCACTACCTTATAGAAATAGTGAGTCTGTTATTTACAGTGATGCTTCATTTAAAGGACTTGTTTGGGTCCTTATGCAGAATGATCAGGTAATTGCTTATGCTTCACGTCAGTTGAAACGTCAGGAGTTAAATTACCCTACATATGATTTGGAATTAACTGATGTTGTTTTTTCTTTAAAAATTTAGAGGCATCATTTGTATGGAGTAACATGTGATATATATACTAACCACCAATGTCTGAAATACATATTCACTCAGAAATAATTGAACATGAGACAAAGGAGATGGTTATAATTAATCAAGGATTATGATTTGACAATCCTTTACCATCCGGGAAAAGAAAATAAAGTGGTCGACACATTGAGTCAAGAAAGTAATGCTTCATTAACCAAGATACATTTGGAATGAGATCCTTTGGTTTCTGATTTGATGAACATTGGCATAGAAGTTGTTGGTGCAGTAAATTATTCTATTTTGTTTTAGGTGTCAGTGAAATAATCTCTATCAAGAAAAATAAAGCAAGCGCAGAAGGAATACAGTGAGTTGCAGAAAAAGGTATAGTTCGTTCGTAAGGGTAAATTCCTAATTTTAACATTGATAATGACTGTGTTTTGAGATTCGGAAAGAGATTATGTGTGCCTTGTGATTCACATTTGAAGAATGAGTTGTTATGTGAAGCTCATTGTTCTCCATTTTCAATTCATCCTAGAAGTACTAAGATGTACAGAGATCTTTGTTTGTATTACTAGTGGGATGGAATGACAAGAGATATTACTGACTTTAATGTGAGTTGTTTGAATTTCCATCACGTTAAAGAAAAGTGGTAGTTACCGAAAGGGATGCTTCATTCATTACTGGTGCAGAGTGTAAATGGAAAAATATATCCATGGAATTCGTTGGGGGATTACTGAATACATCTCGTGGAAATAATGAAATCTAGGTTATTATTGAAAGACTGACAATATCTGCTCATTTACTTCATATTTGAGATCCTTTTCATCTAGATAATATTTCTCAGTTGTATGTTAAAAAGATAGTCTGGTTGCTTGGTGTTCCCCTCTCTATTGTATCTTATTGTGATTCTATGTTTACTTCTAACTTTTGGAAAGTCCTTCAGAAGTCATTGGGTAGTGAATTAAATTTTAGTACAGCTTCTCATCCACAATCAGATGGGCAGTCCGAACGAACAATTCAAACCTTGGAGGATATGATACGTGCTTGTTCACTGGATTACCAGGGAAGTTGGTACCAACATATTTCATCGATTGAATTTTCTTATAATAAAAGTTTTCATTCCAGTATATAGATGTCTCCATTTGAGGCATATATGGGAAATTATATTGAACTCCACCTTTTTAGGATGATGTATGTGAAAGGAAACTTATGGGACTATAACTGGTAGAAGAGATGGAAGAAAAAGGCCAGTTGATTCAGAAGAACATGAGAACAGTTTAGAGCAGGAAGAAAAGTTATGTGGATAATCGGTGGATGCATCTTTCTTTTGAGTTAGGTGATCATGTCTTTCTCAAAGTTTCTTCATGGAAAAGTTTTATGCATTTTGGTAAGAAGGTAATGTTGAGTCTGAGGTTCATTGGACCTTATGAAATCCTGAAGAAAGTTGGATTACTTACATACTTAGTGGCTTTACCTCCATGTTTTTCTTAGGTAAACAATGTTTTTCTTGTTTCAATGTTGAGAAAGTATATGCAAGATCCATATCATGTTTTAATTCTAGAGGTAGTTCAGTTGGAAGAGAATCTTTCTTATGAGGAACAACCAGTCCAGATTCTTGACCATAGAGAGAAAGTGTTGTAGAATAAGGTAATTCACCATGTAAAGGTTTTGTGGAAAAAATATATGGTTGAAGAGGCAACATGGGAATCTGAAAATGCTATGATGGATAAATACCCCCATTTATTTGATAAGTGAATAAAATTTCAAGGATGAAATTTTCAAAGGGGGGGGGAGGATGTAGCATCCCCGGTAAATAAAAAATAATACATTACAATTTTAATTAATATATTTTGAATTAAATATTTATTTTACTTTAAAGAGGTTTCTATGTTCTATGGCATACCCGATATGCAACAACCTTTTTCTTTGAAATATTAAATTGCACAACAATAATATAATATTATTATTTTAAATTGTAGTTAACGCCTAGTCATTGTATTGAATGTAATGAAAAGAACTAACTTCAATATGATTATACATTTTTTTAAATGTTTATACCTTTATCCAATAAAATATTGAGTCTTAAAATATGAATGAATCTAATTTTAAGCAAAATCTACTTTAAAAGGTTGATTTACTACCTTTTGATAGAGAACCCTCTTTAAATATAGTTTTTTTAAATTTTATATGTTATATTTTACCAAATAAAATTATTCTTTATAACTGGGACATCAAAATTCACTTTCAGTAAAATTTTGGTATTTTTCTGATAAAATTCAATTTTTGATGAATAGTGGAAAATACTGTATTTTAATTCAAAACATCCTTCTAATATAATTTATTTATATTGTTATATTATCTTTTTAATTGGTTTTAAAGTGTAATTAGATTATATTTTTACCATTTAATCAAATTTTTGTCATTATATGTAATTTCACTTTGAAATTGGATATAAAGAAGTGTAAGTCTTTTGATAGTTATTATTTCTAAAAAACACGATTTTTTGTTTTGACAACAGGAATTAATTTTAAATTAATTAATTAAACTTATATTTATTAAATTTTTTAATGTAGATATATTTTTTGGATTCAGAATATCTAATATATCATTAGCTTAATTTTTGGTATTTTTCGGAAAAACTTCAATTTTTGAGGAATAGTGAAACAACTAAGTAGTAGTTAAAAACTAACTTTTTCATTTAAATGAAATTTTACCGCTTCTGTGAATTAAATTTTGAAAATCTGATATACATGGTTGTTATTATTATGTAAAATGAGGTTCAATAAGATGAAAATAATTTTTGATGAATATTAACTTTTGACTATTATTTATTGTGATTAAATGTAAATAGGGTAATTCAAGGTAACAAGAATATTATAATAATAAAAAATTACCTTAACACTTTCCTAACCTTATTGTATGAGTCTTTACCGACCATTGGCATCCTTGGGTCTATTTTGGGACCCCATGGAGCAACTTAATAATGATAATGACACTTTATTTTAATTAACTTAAAGTAAAGGCAAAAATGACCTAAACAAATATCTTTTAGTAAATTAATTTTTACATGGGGTTACATAAGTTATATTTTCAACTATAAATATTATTTGTAAGTCTAAAATGATTTTATACTTCATGGTTTTAGTTTTATATGTTTATACATCAAATAAATAAAATTATTTATGACACAATAATGATGCAGTGTTTACCTCATTAATAAATGATTTAAATAAATTAGATTATAAAGATTAAAATAATATCCAAAACCTCTCCAATTCTTATTGGATGATTTTATTTTGACCATGATTCATCTAAACATCTACTTTAATTTGTTTTGGACTTTTAGAAACTGAAAATAATTATATAATAAAATAATACTTTCACAGTTTCCTAAAGAGCCCATCCTATCCCTTATAAAAAGCCCTCACCTCAAACTCATTACTCACACCTCTCAAGCCTCTTGGATCCTAAAAACCCTGACCAAATAATCTCTCAATATCCCTCTCTTCCTCATATAATCCTTTACTTAGGCTGAAGGTACTTCAAGAAGTAATTTTTGTTCAAACCAAAGAGAAGTTACCCGAATTAAAGGTCACAGTTTCTCTAAAATTCTATTGTTTTATTATACTTATACAACCCAATAAAGACTTTTTATTCATTTATTTTATAACAAAACTATTATCCTTAATATACTATGTTTTTTATGATAATTATTCTAACTACACTTACACACACCTCTATCTAATGGGTAAAGAACATACTGTTTCTGTGGACGACAAACTAACGCCTCACGAAACGATGATTGTTCAATTATCTCCTACAGTCTCTCATGGTGGCCATTAAGATAGAACTATATCTATATATGATAAATATTATTTTTATGTTTTCTTTATGCTTATTTATTTTTCATTTATAGAATACTTTTATGGTTTACATTATGGGTAAACACGATAATTTCATTTTAGGAAGTGCGGACTACCAGCCCCTCAAAGAGTTATGACTCGTTAATTCCATATATGGTACATATAAAGGATGGATATAATGATATTATATATGATATTATACTATAATTATAATATACCTATGTATAATTATGTTTTCATTCCATGAAATATGAAATATATATGAAAGTAGCATTTATGCCTATGTACGGCTTACAAACTCCATGAACGGCGCATTTCATTGCTTACCTCCAAATGGAATGTACAATTATAAATAAAAGTATATAATGGATATATATGATATATATGATATCTAAATCATTAATATAATTATGGATATAATTAACTTTTGACTACATGAACAATATGTAATTATAAGAAGTTCATTTTTGACTCATGTACCAAATATCGACAAAACAACATGTATTAATTTAAATGATTACATAATGTTTATAATATGGTAATATGAGATATAAAAGGAATAATAAACTTGAAAAGGTTCTTAAGAAAGTATAAATTAGCCTTTTCTTATTATTTAGGAGATTAAAGAACAAACGGGTCATGTCGGATATGAGGTAAGGGACTTCGTCTCAATCTCCGTTCATTGAGGCATATTTTGTTTTATACATGAATTCATTTTATACGGTGTATAAAAACATTAGAGTTATCGTTTCATTCAAAGAAAATATTTTCCTATGAGGGGTTTTACTAAATAACAAAAAATAAGTTTTTTTAAATGTAACCGGCGATGATGAAATTTTCTACTAACACGAGTATTATTTTATCTTTTGACTTTATTAACAAGCCGTAATGATTTTAAAAGGAAAATAAATACCATTTAGTATTTTACATATTTTGGTATTGAAAATGGTTTCGATAATGGATTTGTTATGTCAATATATTTAAATTATATATTGTGATTGAAATGTGGGAATGTTTTCTTTCCTTTGTGTTGATTTTAAGTTTTATAAATATGTTATGGTTCGTGGGAATTATTAAGAATAAAAGTGGATCCATGATAAACCTTGGGCGGTAAGCCTTAGATGGCTCTCCAATGCATTGGGAAACGTGATGGAGGTAAAATTTAATGTTTCCCCTAAGATATTTTGGGAATATGATGTGATGGGTATTCCAAATGTAACTCCCTACATAGCTGTGATAGCTATAACATAATTATGTTATGTATGCCACAAGTTACCTTTATGATTTGTGGTTACTATGTGAGATTCATAAATATTATGATTCCAAGACGCATGTTAAAAGATCGTGTTTTCATGGAATAATGTTTTCTTTCTTATTTTATAACCCTTATTGAGATTTTTATACTCATCCCAAGTTTTGAAATGTTTTTCACCGGATATAATGATGAATAGGTTCAAAGATGGGCCATGGAAAATTCATGAAATCTAAAACATGTAACTTTCCATGACTCTTTTTTTATGAGTTTTTTTTGAAAAAAAATTGGAACTGAGTATAACTGTCTACTTTGTATCTTTTTGAGATTTAATGTAATAGTTATGACCTAATTCTCTAAAACTCTAAACCTAAAAAGATCCTTAATGTGAATTATTCATTCAATTCAAGATTATGTAATGTTTTATAGATGGGCCCTTATAATACTTCTATATGGGTTATAGTTAATCACCTTACTAAGTCATCACACATTATTTATTTTATAATAGATTAATATCTTGGGGAAATTATTCGGTTATACATTAAGGGATTTTAAATACATCAATGTGTACCACTATAAATTGTATGTGATTGGGATTTTAGTGTTACCTCAATGTTTTAGAGAAGACATCAGTAGGATGTGGATACATAGTTCATTTTCTACACTACTTATCATCCTCAGAATGTCGGTCAATATGGAAGTAGAAATTAAAATATATAATATATGTTTTGATCATACAATCTGGATTTCATAGGATATTGAGATTAACTAATTCCTCTTTAGGAATTGTTTTACAATAATAGCTTTCTCTGAAAACAATAATAAAGAAACTTATAATTATCTTTGTTATTGTAAGTCCATAACTATAACATGGTGGAATTAATTTTGATAAATAAATAAACTAGGACCTGATATATCTGGTAATATAGATGATAAGGTTATATCCATTCAACTACAAATAAGTACAGGTCATATTCAAAAACAAATATGATGGAAATTGTCAGAAATATATGGAGTTTGATGTGGTTGATAAGGTATTGCAAGGAATATCTCCTTGGATTATTGAAATTAAATTTTGAAAGAAGGAAAAGCTAATATATATATATTTTTTTTCTTTTTTAAATTCTTGATCATATTGGGATGCTAGCTTCTTGATTGGTGTTCCCACCAAATCTCTCTCAAATACATGATGTCTTCTTTCTATCTCTCCTAAGGATGTAAAAACCTGAACCTTCACATGTACCGAACTAAGAGTTCATTACACTATAGAGAGATATTTATTATGATGAAAAACTTGTAGAAAATATTTATTATAGAGATAATGTTCTAGTAAATAAGACTACTCATCTAGTTAAAATTGTATAGTGAAACCACCAATTTGAGAAGGAAACATGAGAACCAAAGGATATGATAAGGAAGAAGCATCATAATTTTTTGTATCAATATAATGGAATTTATAGGGAGAAATTATTTTAAAGGGGTTTAATTTTAGAACCCAAAATTTTAATAATTATTTTCTGAAAATAAATACAATTTCATCAACAGCTTGGGTTACACACAATAGTTAGTTTAGACAAACTGTGATATACTATTAAAATATTATTATCACATAACTGTTAGATTATAATGTATGTATAATACTAAAATAATTATCAAAATGAATAGTTTACACATTTATAACATGAATTCATTAGTTATCAATTAATTATGAATAAAAATAAAAACATTCTGAAATAAATGATATGTCTTTCTGAAAAAATAGTTTTTATGTGTAGAGTGTATTTTTATCCTAGTAAATTAAATTGACCACTATTTTTGATTTTTTTAAATAAATATATATATTAAATAAAATGTTTCAACAATCATATAATTTTTTTATTATGCATGTTTTAGTAATAAATATACTTTTATGTTTAAAAATGAGTTTTTTCTAAAAAGTGTTTTTCGTCTCATTTTGTGCACTTAGATAATAATTAATTTTTTTCCATTTTAATTTATTAAATTTTATTAAATGAATTATATAGTTAGAATTAGGATATTAAAATTTTGAAAATAGACATATTTTAGTTTTGGTTAAAATGAAAATTAATTGTGATATAAATGTTCACCTCCGTAATGGGTAAATAAAGTTAATCAATATTAAAATTAAGTTTTATCCCCATAATTTTTCGTTATAATTATTATTATATTAATTAAATTCAGGCCTCATCACATGAGTCTCCATATTTATTATTTTAACAGAAACTTGTCCATGAAAGTTACCAATATAATATTTAAATCGATGAAATTTACAAAATGTCACTCTCTTTATTTCATTTTTCATTTTTCTTTCCACATAGGGAAGTGATCGAGTTATGAATGAATATAATTGGATAATTTGAGAATAATGATATTATTTTCTATATATAAATTTATTTTAATTTTTATTAATTAGTCACTGACCTAAATGTCTTATGAAATATTGGCGGAGTATTTCTCTATCTATTAAAAAATATAATAAATGGTTTAAAAATATTAAAAAAATTAAAATTTGAATTATTTAATTATTTACACTAATTATATATACACATATTACATATTTTCGGGGTTTTAAATAAATATTTATTTATTAAAACATTTTCATGATGTATTTAAAAATTAATTAATTGAATAGTGTCAAAAATGACATTAATGATATTTTATAATATAATATTTTGTTAAAAGAGAGAATTTTTTTGAAAATATTATATTCATAAAAAATAAATGGATATTATTTTAAAAATGAATTATTGTCCATTAATGGTCCATTTTTCATTTTATTGTGAAATTATTAACCCTTAAGTAGTAGAAAACATTAATATTGTGGTAATTGTCAAAAGGGTTAATAGGGGGTTAGAATTAAAAGATTTGGATAAAAATATGAACCAAAATGGTCTTGATATTATCATATCATATTAAATATATTCATACTCATATTATCTTTGAATATTATCGATTTTGATCCATTTTTAATTAAAAATATTTAATTTATATTTCAATGTTTTATAAATTCTAACAGTGCCCTTCTACTCAATTATAAAAGGGAACAATCCTTTCTCTTCATCACCCCACAATGATCCTTCTAAATCAACCAAAATCTGAAAAATTATCTTCTAAAATTATATTTCCACAACCTATAGTTTTGATTCTTCCTAGAAACCAATCCTAGTTCCCTTTAGAGTTGATATAAATGAGTGGTTTCAAAGTAGAGTTAATTTCTTTAACTGGTCACTTCATTTTAATGTTTTCTTCTACCTTATCAAAATATTTTATATTAATAAAAATAATAACTTCAGTATCATAAATATAAATAAAATTTATTATGATTATGAATGCACAATTATTCACCCTCTTTCCCATCTAATTGCATGTAAAAGTATCACTCTTGCATATGCACGACATGCCATCTCCAAGTAGCGATACAATTCATTTTTCATCACCACCATCTATGAATGGGTATTATGATGGGATTAATATTTATATATGATACTTATAAAACTATTATACTTATATAATTATAATATCATTTCCACTTCTTACCATCCAATCCATTGGGAAACGGTAATGTCTCACATGTGTATGTGTGGACTAGCACCTTCATGAACTGATGTGATTTGTTTTTAAGTTATATTTTAATCATAATGTAATGTGGATTCACTAGTAGAAAAATACCTTATACCAACGATTTGGAGAACTGTGGACAAGTAAGTTGTGGGGATAGGCCTATACCGAGGGTTTTCCCAAAACTATTTGTATAGACCTATACAAATGGTTTTGAAAACTTTTGGTATAAGTAATATGAAAAATCTATACCAACGGTTACATAAAACCATTGGTATATGTATTTCAAAAAAGAATCATTCAGTGGGTTTTGATCCCAGTACCTCCAGTTTATGATTGAACGGATTATCCACTAACCTACCATCAATTGTTTGAACATAATTTCATAAATATATATATGTATTATCATAAATATTTTTAATTTTGATTTATTTAATGTTCTCTGTAAGAAGATTCCATAAAAAATACATGTAACTATACCAATGGTTCTCAAAACCATTGTTATAGACCTAAACCAATGATTTTTGAGAACCGTTGGTATAGATTCTTCGATTTTGGGACCTATACCAATGGTTTTGGACAAACTGTTGGTATAGGGGGGACCTATACCAATGGTTTGGGGGAAACTGTTGGTATATGTTCTCTATTATGGACCTATACCAGTGGTTTGGTCCAAAACATTGGCATAGGTATATATAAGTGACCTATACCAATAGGTTTCCCCAAAACGTTGGTATAGGTCCCCCCTATACCAACGGTTTGTCCAAAACCGTTGGCATATGGCCAAATTAGTGACCTATACCAACAGTTTTGGCCAAACTGTTGGTATAGGTCCATATAAGTGAACTATACCAACAGTTTGCCCAAAACTATTGGTAGAGATCTTATTTCTAGCAGTGATTAATTTTAATATTTTATAAGATATATATTATATAATAATTATCTCACAATTTTTAATTAATATTTAAGCATCTTTTTCCATTCATTGAAAATTGAAAACAACGTTCATGCATACGTACGACCTACTGTCTCCATGAACTATGTAATTCATTTTCATATCCCTAAAATTAACATATTAATATATATATATATATAATGAATATATTTGATATTTATACCATTTTTAACATTCAATATATGATTTAACTATGATTAATTTACAACTAATGAAACTACCAAACAAAAACAAACCTGAAAATCGAAGTAATTATCCTCCAAAATAGTGATTTGAATAATGAATTGTTAATAAACTATTTATAAAAGGGTAAAAGTAAATCATATATGATTTTTTATATATTATTATTATTTTGGAATAATATTTATAACAAACCAATATTTTTATATAGGATTTTTTAAAATGAATGAATGAATTCAGACATGAGGTATGGATTTTTAAGTTATAATCTCATTGTTTATTTAAATTATTTATGATTATGTTTTTATGACAAGATGTTATGATAAAAAATAGAATATTAATAATATTTTACTTTTTTAAATGTTGGGTGATACCCAGAAAAAGTAAGTATTATTAAAATAATTCAATCAAATGAAAATAAAATTATATTGCAGTGATAAATTTCAAGGTTGAAATTTATTTTATTGGGGTTATAATTTGACACCTTTAGATTTTCTGAATTTTTTTTCAAATTTATTTTATTTATTTGATTCCATTTCTTACGTGCAACATATATTTTTAACAAAAAATGATATACTATTAAAATATTATTATATGATAGTTTCTGCATAGTCATTTTATTAGCATGTATGAATAGTAGTAAATAAATTTTGAACATTTTATGGTCCATAAATATTTAAAATTAATTATATGGTTATAGTTTTAACCTGAGGCATGTCATTGAACCCTAAAGATTTAAATTTTCTATTTGGGACTAGGGGAGTATATCCTTTTTATATTATAAAAGATGTCTTGTACTTGAATGGTCTCTGTTGGTTATTGTAGGGTATTAAGTGTATGTGAAATAGTTCCATTTTGGGTACAACATCCTTAGATGGTATCCAACGGGTTTATTCACAAAGCTAGAAACACCTAACAGACCTTTTCTCCATGATTCATGGACCAACATTCAAAAGGTTTCATGATGATTTGGCCAAAAAACATAGGGGCTCACATTGGTAAATAGGATTGGAACTCAGGATCATCACACCCTTTTGGGTGAATTATTTCATATTCTATGAATCCCTTATAGATTTAAGCTATGTTAATATATTCTTGAATCATTGGTTCATTCCCAAGTATGTGTCTATTGATTCCCCGTAAGATACAAGATCAATCATAAATACACTTGGGTATGGAATAATCTGTATGTAGATTAGTTTCTCCTTTAAATAAGATCTCTATATTTATCTGAGGTTTTTCTTCAATGTTTTCCATTTGTAGATGGATCCATAATTCTATCATCATTTATTAAGAAAACATGGGTTTAAACCTTATGATGTGGTGCTCTGGAATTTTTCGTCATCTAGGTGGAGATATTATTTTCAATGTGGGGACCGAACCAATAATATAGGCATCCTACATATCCTTACGAGAGGAATCATAACCCACATAGTTCGTTGTCATTTTACTGGGCACATCACCTTTTATGTTTGTGTGATAAGGACCCATCCATGATGTTTAAAGACATGCATAAATTACACCTAGGATAAAGATTCCCACTAAAGATTTGATGTAGGACTTACACCAAGGTGGCTTAAGGTACTCAAAAGTGACATAGTCTTTGGAGTGAAGGCGACCCAACCCAGGATACAACTCCAATAACATTAGCGTGATTCAAGTGTCTGTTTTGGACCTTAAATAGGATTCCTATGTATCCTCATGAGAGGAATCAAAGTACATGTAATTCTGTGAGATGGGGCCTATGCATGGAATTTTTCCTTTGTGGTGGCATGATTTGGGTCTTACATAGGTGGGGAAGTCCCTTATTGAGTTGGAGTTGAGCCTTACACTGTAAAAAAGACTTTGATAGGTTGGGGGTCATGATTGGGGATAAATTTTGAGAATGGTACCCTTTTATCTTGGGACATAAACAATCATTTTATGTATCCGAGTTGGGGTAGGAATCAGAGTTCTCATAGTTCATTATTTGAGGATTACACCTTGGAGGAGGCCCATTTGTGGGGGGACATGACTTTTCATTTCATGTATGATATAATATTATCTCATCCTATAATAAAGATTCAAAATTATCCCATTTATTGTTGGAATCATAGTTATAGTAGTTAGATGTTTGGGGATTACACATAGGAGGAGGTCCATTTGTGGATTGTACAAATATTGTGATTATCACTAGCCAATAATCTCGTAATATTAATGCTCAGTGTGAGAAACAAAAAGATGTAGAAGATTAAACAAATCATACATCTTTGCTTATCTACTGATGGTAATGGTGACGAACTGTGGAAGAAGAGGCCGAGATGAGAGCATCACCTCTTACCATCAAAGGGGGTTTAATAAAAAAAGGATTCCCTTTTATCAAATTGGGGAAAGGGGATAAGTGAGGTTCCTCTTCATAATGAAATGAAAGCATTATCTCCTTTTCTTATCACTGGTTCTCAATGAAGGGAAAATCCATTGATTAGCATTAATCCATAGAATGGGGAGGGTCATATTAATATCCTAGTTTTGGACCCCGATTTACCATATGAATGTAAAATTAGGGGCCTTCACTGTTATAGGGATTACCCACGTGACTGTTCTTACCATGGGTATGTAAACTTAAATGTGTACACTGATGTGCCCGATTGTTCTATCACATGGGTCTAGAGGATTTAGAAGGAGATTTGGCCTAATGTAATTGGACTGGATTGTAGAGGGGATATGGGTGATGTGACAGAAAAAGAAGTAAATGATTGGGGCCAGAGGATGGAACACCCAAGAATACCCCACTCCAAGAACCTTTTTCTCTTGCAGGGTGGTGTTCCACCTATATGGCACATTTCTATGTTGGTATGAGAGTTTTATTTGTACTATAATGGTATGTGTACCTTGATGTGGTCCGCGTAGCATTTCTCTGTGCAGAATTATATTACACCAACGTAACGCTTTTCAATGTGGGGTCGAGTTCTGGTCGTGTATTGTGGTTGAACAAATGGTGGAGTTCTGACCGCATACCATGGTGGTACGTGGGACTAAATTTTATTTTTGTAGTAATCTTTTAGATGTTGTTGGGTTTTTCCCTCATAGTTATTTGATAAACTGGGTGCTGATTTCAATAACGTTAATTTTCCCTTCACTTCACAGTAAATTCATCCTCGATGGATGTTGGGTTTGTGGTATGTCAATTTTTATTATATTTGCTTATTTCATGGAATGAGGTGGGCTTTACCTAGGAAAAATCATCAAGATAGTTCACCTTTTTCAGTTCTCTTCTTCATTCGTGCCTTCAAAACACTATAATTTATTCTCCATAATTTTCAAAGTCTTTGAACCACATTCTTTTTCCCCATTGGGATCCTTTTATAGAATAAATAGCTAGGTTAGTGCATCCCATGACACCTCTTTCCGAAGCCCAATGAAGTATCACCTGACACGTGGATAACTCAGTCAATAGAGTTCAACAAGGATTTCAATTCACAGAGGCATAAATCACTACCTCAGTCTCGGGAATGACATCATTCACAGATGCCATTAACTCTATCTCACCCATGAACCATCCAAGTCCATGGAAAATGGTACGTGGGGATGGTTTCTCCACCTCTATTTCATGAATGAAATCACTCGCAGGGGACCACCTCCATAATCTAGCTCTCAAAAACCATTTGGTTTGTGGATGGTTTGTGGTGTGCACCGCCATACAGAGCAGTGTTCCGTAAAGTGTGTTTTCCCTGTGTGGTCCAACTTTATTAAATTTTTGAGTTTTATCTTTTAAATATTCTTATTTAAATCTTAAACTATTTTATCTTTATTCATTTTCCAAAATTAGGGGAGTGTTTGACTTCCCTTTTCTAAATCTTCAAGACACAAACAAATGCCCCCATCATAATGCGCTCTGATTAGGACAAAGTGGAGGCTATTCCGATTTAGAAAGTGATCCTATCATAGTTTGGTTTGTGGTATAATGGTATATCTATGGAAGGGTAGAATACATATATAAAGGGGCCCCAACTAATTTTTATTTTACCATTTTTTACAGTGACTTCATTGTTCCCCTAGATGTCTCACTCGCTCACTTCTGTGTACTGTAATCCCTTTGTAGTCTTCTACATCTGTGATCTGGACTTCAAATTTGAGAACTGAATTTTGATCCTTAGATTGTCGAGTTATAATTCCTATATAGATAGGTTTGGTGTGGGAATTTCTATTTTTATGAACCTCTATTCCTCTAGACAATACATCATGGTAAAACACCTTCTGAGCTTCCATGAACTATCAGTTCATCAACAATGTTTTCTACTAAATTACAGTTCCTAAATAGTAATCCCGATGAACCATTTTTATGTGGGGAATTTAATGTGAATACTTTCCTTTAGTCCTTTCAAAATACTCTGAGGAAAAAATTTATTTACTGCTTTCATAAAAACAATGTTTCTTCCTCTCATCTCAAAGGATTAGACTGGCATAAGGGAGGACATGGTCGAGAAATTTGGAGATGATATCTAGTCATACGTTATACCTCAATACAATACTCTAAATATATTCATTCACTAGAGCTCATAGACTACCCATTTTATAATTTCTTTCCCTTCTACAAATTCTTTCTTTAGGGAAACCCCTTCCACTGATTGATCATAGAAAATTTGTTGCTCATATTAAGGCGAATGGGAAAATATTTATTCCATGAGGGATATTGAAAATACTTTTTACCATGAGTACATAATTTTTCTGAATGGATATATATGTAAATAGAGAAATAGACACCACCATACCATATCATCCAAATCAACTTTCTATGACTATTTTTCCATTGTTAATCTCTCGTAAAATGGTCATAGTGGAGGATGGAGCTCCAAATGAGATATATGGTATGGAGGATTATATTTTGATGAGTGGGAAATGGAGTTCTAGGTTCATGATATTTTCATGGAATCCTCTATGTCACTGGAAGCAGTAATGGTATACCAAGCGGTGTGGGTCTACCAATTTTCCATTCATTCACCAGGCGAGATACTGCTCAAACTGCATAACCACTACTGTTAAAGTATAAACACATTTCACTTTTTCCCTAGTGAAGTGGGGATTAGTTAATGGGATATGTACCATAGATGGTGGAATACCATTATCTGTGATACATACAGTGAATTTTTACCAGTGGAAAATACCTTAGAAAATGTTGTCCAAGTATCTCCACTAGCGATGGATTTGTTGAATATGTTTGAGAGACTACTCGGTTAGCCTATTCATTCTCTCTCACTTATTTTGTTTGTGGTTTGTATAAGGATATTACTACGTGTGAATGTACCAAGGATGATTATTCTCCATATCCAAACACATCCCACTAAAAAATCACAGGTCATTCCTAGATCCTACTATGATATCCTCGAGGTGGGTCGAAACAACACCTGAGGTTATGAGGTTCGAACAGATATATCTCATGGACATAGATTAGTCGGTCTTTTTTCCTTGTTCTAAAGTGTGTGTATCTTCCCTTAATGTGACATTTACAGTGGTATCCCGGTTTTCACTTTAATGATGGAAACTACTCCAACAGAGGGACAACCCTTTAATTTAGCCATCCCTACCCTTGATCACATTTAGGAACTTCTAGGTAAGATCTAAGAATGAAATACCCCACATCATCTCAGGGGGGAATTTCAATATTTATATGGATGGATAGAATAACACTTCCTATGATACGAATATCAACATATCATGACAGATCATAATTTTGATCATCATCTAGATCCCCTCAACATCGATGTTGTTCACTCAAACTCTTTATGTGCTGACAACAAAATAGAATTTTTGAGTGATAATTATTATTCTACTTTTGTTCCCTACCCCATGCCTTATGGGGTAGTAGTATAGGATGGTTAAGGATCTTTATATGCATCTTCTTACATCATTTCTCTTAGAGATGGTATCTTGACCACTCAAATAAAAAAATAACTATCTTAAAACCATATGCTACTTATTGGTTTTCTAGACAATTCAAATGCATGAGGTGAGTTGCATTACCCATTGTCACCCATGTTAAGAGGGAATCTCGTCAGGTAAACCATCTCTTTCTCTAGTTGATGATGATGCGGGAGGACTCTATTATGTGAGTATTTATTCCTCCCATAATATCCTCTACTCTTTTATGATTGTATTTTCACAAATAATGGGTGTCTTGCCACTCTAATAGAATACTAGATGGACCAATCTAATGACTGAAAATGACCTTGACTGCTTATGGTACCATTTCAATCATGTTTACTACACAATCTCCCTCTGTTCATATTTCAATAATGCATTATATTCATACTCAAATGATTTTGTATGGGACTTCCCCTAAGTAACCCATATCTGTGGATAATGCCTTTTACCCCGTATCACTGTGTTATATTTTCTGCAGTCCTACTAAAGTCAGCCCAAGTGGAACATCATTGGGTATCCTGAATTTGTGGTCAACCCCCAATGATTATTTCTAGATATCGAAACTTTTATCTAGAAAGAAGGTTCCCCCACTTGGGTGAACCACCTTAGGGCAGGTCCATCTGTTGTGTTGTCCTTACCTGACAACATACCTGTTGTGGTATGTGAGAAAAACATGGGTAAGATTGACATCAGGAGACATCGAACTGTGCGAAGATGTGAATGGATTCAAATATGTAATATTTCTTCTGAAACTCTTATACAAGAATTTTATGATTATGAGGAAATTATTTGATAGATTTTTATCAACATAGGATCAGGAGGATTTGACTACTAACATCTACACAACCTCGTATAACAAATTGTTGTATCTTAAGAGGATCTAGACACTTGTGAAGGTATAATGACTCATTTCAATGGTTCATATCACCAAAAAAATTCCTTTCGGGAGATTACTAAAGTGCTACACTACTTAATGACTGGGTATTTAGATTCTCATGACCATCTGAATGCCAAAATAGAATTGTTACAGAAGTATGGGGATCATTTGGTCAAGATAAAGGTGCAACTAATATAAAAAAGTACCAACATTGAAGCAATAAATTAGAAGGCCCTAGATCTTAGAGCCTTTATGAAATGAGAATGCCTGGTGGTTGAAGGTGAAGCTGCATAGAAGACTACTTTGAAACAAGATCTTGATATCTCTTGTCATACAATTATTGATCTATTGGAATGAGCTAATTGGACATTGTTGTAATATTTTGGATTGTCATATTCCATTGTTTCATGTTACTATGTAGTTAGAGGATGACTTATAGATTATAGATTCCCCCCTATTTAATGGAATGAAATATTTTTCTCTTTGTTTATTATTATTCTTTACCATTCTTTATAATGTCAATCAATTATGATTAACCACATTTGAAACAATAATCTCAATCAGATCTCAATTTGGGTTACAATCTGGGATATTTGAATCAATGCTTGCTCTAACGTTTTCCAGATCCAAGGGACTCAGTGAGTGAAGCTTAACTATAATTGCGGTCACATATAAGGTCATACATTCTTTATTTATTTTTTCCAAAATAACTTCATTTTCTTCCTAAGCTAATTATGATGCAGGCTCAGTGGGTATAACCTAACTTTTTCTTTCACCGCCCTTATGGGTTTTCAACTAGATAAGATTTGTGTCTCTTTTGATTTTTGATTGCATAATATTTTTTCTAAAACGTATGTATAATTGGTTTATAGAGCCATTAATCAACCTTTTTCTATGGTTCCCTTTGTGGGTTTTCATCCTGGTGAGTTTTTTCTCTTTTTCACTGGTCTTTTAAAGTCTTACAAACGATATTATCATTACTGATGTTTCAGGAAGAATGTTTTTGACCATGATTATTCTTTTAGGTTGAATGACCTAGACCATAACATATGTTTTATGATGAAAATCTTAGACCATGACTTGTAGGGAAAGGGCCCCAATGAAGCACTACTAGATAATGATTCTATACCCATGCTTAAAAACTGTGGGTATAAACCAAAAAACCATGGGTATATGCTATACCCATGGTTTGGGGAACCTTGGTCATTGGTGGAATTGGTATAGGTCCATGAACAATACCCACGGTTTGGAAAAACCATGGGTAGAGGTTTTTTCCACCGTGTCATAACTTTATACCCATGTTTTGGAAACTATGGGTATAACATATTTTACAAAAAAGTGGCCCGTGAGATTTGATCTCAAGACCACCTATCCATTCAAAAGTGGCCCTACCACTACCCCATCACCGCATATATGTATGTATATATATATTTTATCAAATATATTTATTTAAACCGTGGTTATAGAGGAATAAACTGTGGGTAAAGAACTCCAAAAAAAAAATTTGTTCCCGTGAAAAAACTAAATTTTTCGCGCACACGCAGGAAACCTGTACCCATGTTTTGTCAAAACCTTGGGTATAGGTTTTTTTATCCAAAGACTATACCAACATTTTTGGGGAGAACTGTGGGTATAGGTCACCCTATCCCCACAGGTTTTTCCAAACCATTGGTATATGGATTTTTTGATACCCTATACCCATGGTTTGATGAAAACCATAAGTATAGGGTACCCTATGCCCACGGTTTGGGAAACCCATGGGCATAGGCTATCAAAAAATGCCTATACCCATTGTTTGCCCAGAACCGAGGGGATAGGGTTACCTATACCCACGGTTTTTACCAAAACCCTGGGTATAGGTCCATCTTCTAGTAGTGATTGTTTATGGACTATGGATGTACCAATACTTTTCATACATGGATAAGGTATTTTCGTGACCCTGAGTTTGTGGCTTCTTGATATAAGACTTAGATATGAGACATGATATGGGGAATGAGAACCATGGGGCATACAGAAGGAGGAAAAGACTCTACTAAGGATTAATTTTCCTTTTGTTGATATGCCTTTATTATGGGGAACATATGCAGAGCCATCAGGGAATTTGTTTCATAATAAAACAAAGGTGTTCATAAGACATGAGCCTTACTTTTATTATTTCTAGGTGATT
Source organism: Viscum album (assembly GCA_963277665.1). Taxonomy (NCBI): domain Eukaryota; kingdom Viridiplantae; phylum Streptophyta; class Magnoliopsida; order Santalales; family Viscaceae; genus Viscum; species Viscum album. The sequence goes on along the minus strand of OY728134.1, from coordinate 1,512,179,250 downwards.
TAATGGAAATATGGACGTCTCAAAACCAAGAGGGGGTGTATTGTCGAAGGAGTAGTATCTAAACATTATGTGGGAATTTTTTTCAATGATGATCATGAAAAAAGACCACTCTTACATGTATTTGTCATGTGTAAATGAGGGTGAAATCATGGTATAGTTTTTCATCGTGAAACTATGGAATTTTTGACTTATGATTTAATGTTATTTTTCAATGACTAACAAGATAAAAGTTTGATCCTTTAACACAGTATTATGAATAGGAATGTTTAATTTTTTTCATGTATTAATGAAGATAAAATGTGTAAACTATAGTCTGGGGTTTTCCAAAACCAAGAGTGAGGATAAACTTTCCTTTGGTTGGTAGAACCTTTTTGGGGGCAATGTATATGGAGTCGCTAGGGAATATGTGCACAGTCAATCAACATTTTCCAAAGGATAATGAACTTCCATTTATGATTGAAATAGGATATTATTGGGATTTAGAACATTCTATACACAAAGTATGGTTTTTGTAAAAGAGGGTTCCTGAACATGAAAGAGTTCATTTCGATTCCGCATTTCTCAAAAAGTTTGAACCGATATTCTCCCCACACATATATAAAGAGGCTCTCTATGCAGGTATGAACGATGCACGGGGAAGAGGTGATATTTTACTTCACATCACGAACCAATATATAAGGCTCACATGTCACTATGTATCCTATGAAAAAATGAATGACAAAAGAAATAGTTCTCTTTAGGTTTCTCCTTATGCATATCTAATTTTCACATAAGAATAAGGCATTTTTATCTCATAAGAGAGCTCACCCATGAGATGTAACTTGTACTAGGTTATCCTATGCATATTTATTTCCCATATAGAATCATGAAAAAATACCATTTGATCTTTCTGGACCCAAGGGTGAACCTTATGTGTCATGCATCATTAAATTTTAATGTCGTGCGATTAGGAAATTGATAAAAAATCCCAAATTAACTTTAGGATAACTGGTTTAGGATGTCTTGAAATGTCCAATATGTGAGTAGGAAAAAACTTTTAAACCATAGATCTGAGGGATCTTGGACTGGGAGAAATGATATAGGGCTTAGGATCTGTTGATCGTATGGAAGTTGGAAAATCATCTCAAGAGGATGGATTTGTATTTGGTTGAAAAGCCTTACTTATGGTCAAATTATTAAAAGTCATCGGGGAAGTGCCTACATAGTCAAACAAACATGTCTATAGGAAACTGACCATCCACTTCTGAAGTCCATGGATGATTATGAAGATCCAAAATTTCTTGAATCATAGAGTTCGATGGATGAAACGAATGTGTCAAAATATATTAGAAACATTCAGGTCAAAGTCAACCATATAATTGGGACCCTCTATACATAGATCTTACACATATGTATGGTGGGGAATTGTGATTAAATAATTGGCGATAGACCTAGGTTTGAGGATTTGTGATTCCTAAAATTAAACTCCCTATATAGGCACGATCTTTACACAGGGATGGGGGAAACATAGGCACATGTTTCCTATTTAGATATGGATGAGCCCAAAAATATTAATCTCAACGTCGCTTCATATCTTATGTGGATTGGAATCAAGTCATCCATTGTTTTTGAAATACCATGTAGTTTAATGTCATGTGGCTAGGAAATTGGTCTCAATATTTTATTGGGTAGAACCCAGACATTCCTTTTAGGGATATTCCCCCAGGGTCAACCATTATGGATTGATTATCCATGGTTTTGTGGGGAATCCCATTCCAAGGTCCCTAATCCCACTTGAGTTATGCTCGGTGTGGGAAACAAGGGATGAAAAGGGTTAAATCCCCCACCTAGGGATGGTGTAATCAAGGAAAGGAGAATTTTAAAATTGGAGTGACACTGTGCAGTTTATAATTGTACAGTAATGACACTTTATCACATGGATTAACATCATATGATTAGAATAATCCTCATACAGTTTAGAATCATGTGGAAAGGACATGGATTCCAGGAAGTTTATTTCCATTCGGTAAGGATGGTAATGACCTGATGTGAAAAGGGACATTGGATTTATCATGTGATGGCCCCACAGATTGATCCTATATGGGAGTCCCCTACTTTTTATTAAGGAGGGGAAAATTTTATGCATTATGTAGAATGGTCAGATCATAGGATATGCGGGCACTATGTATCCCATTTGAGTAATAATCCATCTGATCATAGTTCTTTTAAATAGAGATCCATCATGTGCAGGTATGGCCCATACAAAAGGGGAAACAATTTTTTTTACTTTCAGGTGGATAAACCATGATGAATTTTCTAGTGTCTCTACATATCCTATGATAATAGGAATCAAGGAACCGAAGATTTCAATTGAAAGTTCATTTTAAAGTCATTCAGAAAGGACGTGGGTGACTCGATGTGAATGGAGATAGATTCTATGAATCCCAATAGGTTTTCATCTTGTGGTAAGAACGTTGGATGCACAGTTTATCATCATATTGCAGGGGGAAAATCATATAAATAATGAGAAAATATGGGATAATTTGGCTAAGATATTCTAGTATACCTCATACATGAGTGTTCTAGAAAGTGTAAACCATGACATTGAGATATCTCAGATCAGGTGAAATAATAGGGGGCTTGGAAGCCATTGGGCATACAAAACCTGGAAAATCCTCTCTTGAGGATGAATTTTTCTTTTTTTTTGATAGGTCTTTCTAGATGCAAAATTATGCAGATCCTTCAGGGCATTGTGTGTATATCCAAACAAAGGTGTCAACAGGACATTGTCCATCCATGTCTAATAGTCTTGGATGTTTATGGGGATCCAAAAATTTGCAGGTTATGGAGTTTGATTGATGAAAAATATATATCTTAGTAAACATGGAATATCCCTACCATGATTTTTTGTGAAATATATAATCCTATTCATATATTTTACTCTTATCAAGGGGGGAATAGTCTTTGAGAAATCATTACAATATGAATCAAGAGTTGGACTTTCCCGCATAGATATGATTTTATGTGTATGAGATAACAAACATTTTTCTCTTTTTAATTTTTCATGGCTAGACCTGAGATGTCATATTCAAGTGTCACTACATATCATATGAAAATAGGAATCAACCCACACATAGTTTTAAAAAGACTTCTCCCTGAATTGGCTTTGTCCATACAGAGGGAGAAGGGATTTTTTAACGGCACTCTAACTATGATGTAGGATATGAGTTTCATTATGTATCAAATGACTATAGAAATCAATCCAAACTTATTTCGAAAGGTACCATGCATTTTAATGTTGTGATTTTAGGAATTTGGGTTCCCCAATGTGGATGGGAGGACCCCATCATGCCTTTTATGTTTGTGCCATTAGGACCATGGTAACCATGCTACAAATTGATAAGACTTGACCCTGTGGAGAATTCCCAAAAAAACCCATAAAATCATGTTATATGTGATAGATGTGCGAAACAAGGGTAAGTAGACGTGTTCTCGTCCTGTAACACCCCAAGGTTCCACGCTATTTTTCTCTTTGAAAAATACAGTAGCGTGTGTTGTACGCAACTTCTAGTTCTAACACACACCACAACCAATCACACTAGCCGTTAAGAATAGTAATACCCACTTTTTAAACTTTTATATATTTTATCTTTCAAAATGGACTTCATTTTTGGATTTTGAATATCGAAATTAGGTTAGGGTGAATTTTTGGTATTTGTCTGAAAACATTCAATTTTTGATGAATAGTGAAAAAACACTGAGTTATACTTTAAAACCGAATTTTTATTTAAATAATTATTTATTTTATTTAAATTTAATTAAGGTCAAAATAGATAAATAATACATATATAAGTTCAATTTAATTCATTAGAGTTAGTTTAGAATAATTTTAGATATATAAAAATTTTATTGAACTTTTCACCGACTTTTACCCACCTCATAGGAGAATTTGGAAATTCACATAAAACTTAATTGTACCGCTTTTGTGAGTGGAATTTAGAAGTTCCGAGAGAAATGTTTAATATCAAGGAGTAAAATGTGGTTCAATGAGATGAAAATAATTTTTGGTGAATAGTATGTTTTTACTTTTATTTACCACGATTAAATGTAAATAGGGTTATTAAGGGTAAAAATGATATTAATATTACCCTAACACATGTCCTAATTCTATTAGACTAGTGTATATCGACCAAAAACAACCTTAGGAATAAAATATTATCATTTAGGTCCACTTGGATTTGATTAGGACATTTATTATTATTTAATTCAAAGAGGAGTTAAAGGAGATAAAATCAAAGTTTAGTAAATAAAACATTTTTAATATAGGGTTATACATAAGATAAATTAGATTATAAATATTAATTAGAAATATAAAATGATTTCTTACATAATGGTATTTTATTTATAATTTTTATACATTAAATAATTTTATTTATTTATGACACAATGAGGATGAAGTAAATACCTTATTAGTGAAATATTAAAATAATTGATATTTTAAATACACAAATAAATATAATTTGAGTCTTTTAATGAATTCCTCGAATTTTAGTGGTTAAAATGAAATGTTATTATTGATTAAATGAATTCATTTCGAATTAATAAAGTTATTAATACTTTAACAAAAATAAATTATTAAATAGTGTCAAAATTGACATAAAGAAGTTTTTAAAATAAATATTATATTATTAATTGATATAAAATTCCTAAAAATATACGATTCAAAAAAATGACTTATATGATTATAGGTATGTAATTGATGAACCACTTGGGGTTATTTTGGTAGTTTATAGTAAGTTTATTAATCATAAAATATAAAAATACAAATAGACATGGTAAATGTGAAACTGTTTAAGTAGGAGTTAAATCTAAATGATAAGGGTCAAATAGTGACACAAACTTGTCTAAAAACAATTGGTTGAGGTTTTTTAGACTCATACCCACCTTATAATTTAAATAATCCAGTTTGGAGCCATTATATAAATAATATAAATTTATTATAAATTAATACTTTTAGTTTTTTCTTAAAGTGACATCCCTCCCCCTTATAAAAGGAAACCACTTCTAACCAATTAATCACACCTCTAAGCCTTCTAGATCATCCAAACTCTACCCGATTAAGCTCCCTATATCCATATCCTCCTCTTAGAAAGCTTACCTTAGGCAGAAGGCACTTCAAGAGTTGTTTTTGGTTCAAACCAAAGGGAGTTACCCAAATTAAAGGAAACAATTTCTCTTAGCTTTTTTTCTTTTATTTTACTTATCCAACCCCTAAACTCTTCTTATTATTTTATTTTGTAACAAAACTAGTATCCTAAATATACTAGGATATTTGTATGAGAATTATTCTAACTACACTTACACACACCTCCATCTAATGGGTGAAGAACATAATGTTTCTGTGGATGGAAACCAAACGCCTCACGAAACGATGATTGTTAAATTTTCTCTTACCGCCTCTCATGGATGCCCTTATGATGGAAATATAATTAAATATGATATTAATGATATTTATTTTATATATAATATTCTTTAATTCCTTTTTATATCAAAAAATTATTCGTGTCATGTTGTATATATATACGATAATTTCATTTGAGGAAGTGTGGACTGCCGCCCCCTCAAAGTGATATGAATCGTTCATACCATACATGGAATGTATAAAGGATGGTGTTAATGAACTTAAGTAACACATATAAGATATTATATTATAATTTAATAATAATATACCTATGTATCATTTGTTTTTGATTCCTTTTAAAATTAAAAATGAAATGGAAGTAGCGTTTGTGCGTACGTATGGACTGCCGTCTCCAGGAACGCAATGAGATTCATTCCCCATCGTATCCATTCAAGAATAATTCTAATTTTATGATTAAAAATAATTATTAAGTACTTGATATCATTCTGTATATGAATAAGATACAACCTATCAATAACAAACACGGCTTTTGTAACAAAACATATAAAATAAAATGAGTAAGTTAACACCCGAAATGATGATAATACTAAGACATTTTTAACAAAGAAATGTTAAAAGATCATATATGATATCATATTAACAAATATAATTCTTTTATAATTTAATAAAAATAATTTCACCATTATACATAAGCTTAAAATATCCTCAACCAAGGAAAAGCACAAGGTGAAGGGTTTCTTATGTCACTTTTAATTCCGTGAGATTTCCATTGTTCACCACTTATTTTTGTCATGTGGTGTGTGTACTGCCCATGTTTGTATTCATTGGGTAATATACTTTAATTCAGGTATATTTACATCATCATTGTATGTTCCTTTTTTCATGGGTGTATGTTTCATAAGTTACCAAATCAATAAGTGAATTTGAAATTTCAATTTCCACTCATTCGGCTTTACGCATACTTCATTGATTATTTTACTCCAAGATTATGTAAGGAATCACTTTTAATTTGATTATGTCATAATTTCAAATCCCCTTTCTGTGGATATACTTTTGATACAGATAATCACTCCATTGAGAAATTCTCAAGTCATCGGTATGAACTTGATAAGAGGAATTTAGACTCAATTTCAATTTGTTGAGTTAAACATCCAATTCATTGGTGTTGTTTTTAGAAAAATATGTGTGAATGTCATTTGATTGTTTTAAACTGAACATCCAATCATATTTAGTGTATTTATATTTGTCACACACAATTATTTCGTTGATTTATCCTTAACCTAAGGATACATCCTTTATGAGATATTTCATCCCAATTTACATTCCATTGAGAATCCTTTGTTGTTATACACCAAATAACTTTTATAAGGTGTATATAATGTACCTTGACATAGTATATCATGAATCCCGTTATTATCATGATATTAAAAAGTTTTTATTACCTCAATTATTTGTATTCAAGTTTCTCTCTATTGGTAAGGAAATCTAAATAAAATATCATTTTAAAATGTTTTAAAGATTTATTATTCTAAATATTTCTCATTAATGTCCATGTTCTAAAAATGGTTTTAAGGATTTATTTATATGGAAATTATGTTTTCAAATCAAAATGTTCCTTTAAAATGTTAAAATTTGTATGTGACACTTTTATTCAAAAATCTTTTTTAAATGGCTTCTTGACAAATAGTGTGACTTTTAAATGTTTTCAAGAAAGAGGGGGATATTTCTCTCAATAGTTTGACTATTATTTTAATCTATGTAAATATCCATCATTATTCTCGATTGAGTTTAATATGATACAATAAAATTTTCTATATTGTATCGAATGAGTTATGTTTGACTATGGATGTGCTATTTTTATACCATTAATGGTTTGTGGTTACAGTATTGACATTTGGTATGCTAGTTTTAATACGGATGTTTATGTTATGATTCAAACTTTTAATATGATAAATTCAATAGACTTAGTGAGTGATGGGTGGAGCCCGCTATAGCTCCACGATGAATCAGTAGGTGTCATGAGTCAAACTAGTTTCTTGTCAAAAGGCCTTGAAAAAACCTTATTTGTAGTCTTGGCACAAGGCCTTGACTATGTGGTTATGATAGTCTGGCATTATACATTCCATCATTATGAAACTGGGTATTGATATTGCATGTGGTTTTTCAACTAGTATAATATCCATGTGAATAAGTAAATGGAATTATTTCATTTTATCTTTTCTATATTATGATGAAGTTCAAGATTAAAAAGGATTTTGTTTTAGTTATACATTTCATTAAATTTTATGCTTATTTATGAAAGTTTCTGGTATATTGTTATCCTTACTGAGCATCTGAGCTCACCCCTTTTAATGTTTTATTTTTCCCCAGATGTGAAGAAGTAATTTATGAATGACCTGCAGGGATAGTATGAGGGGATATGAAGACAAGATGTTTTTGTAGTTTTTTTACTTTATGATGTAATTTAAGACTTATGAATATATCTAGTGTTTCCAAGACTACAAAGATAATCGGTCTTTAAAGACTTGATCTTTTGTGATCATGCCAATGATACATAATAATGCACCAACTCTGGGTAACTGGGGTTGGGGCGTTATAGTTGGTATCAGAGGAAGTTTAGTATAAACCATGGAAACTAGATTTATATAAACTCTAATTAGAGCACATAGCCCTAAGATAGACTTTGAGGATTAGAATAGAAAACCTTCTAGAATATTTGTATTGTATATATTTTGTGGGTTTTACAAGAAGTACATCTCTGTCTAGATATGAGCAGGTAGATGTGGCTCTGGTACATATGTACCTAGGGGTAAAACCTGAAACCACCAAGTTAAGCTAGACTCGAACGAGAACTAGTGCACGACAATGGGCCTTACTGCACTATTGGTTACGACACTCCCGATGTATATTCTTACGATAATTTACATTTTCTTTAAAAACAAATTTGAAGTATTTTAATATAAGATGAGAATAAATGACCTTGGTTAATCCTAAGGTATTTCAAATAGAGAATATGGTGTCATGATATTCTCTAAATGATTTTATGACTATTGTTACTCACACAATGCTTTCTTGTTTTAGTCAATGGCTGGAGTCCAAGGATGTCATAGTAACTTTGAGAATGATGTACAAGGTGGGAACAGTGATGGAAATGAGAAACCAAATGGAATGTTGATAGGCGTAAAAGATATCTTCTTCATGCCAAATCATTTTTCCAAAAATATGATCAACAACATATATATTAACCAATTCCCAGACTCAACAAAGAAGAGAAATGTGATGAATGATAAGAGCCCCAGCAGTGGAGACCATTGAGAAAAGAATCCTAAATTTCCATCATGCAGGAAATGTGGATGGAGAAACCCGAGAAAGTGTCTCAACGGAACAAAGAAATGCTTCACGTGCCACAAATAAGGACATAAAGTGAAGAATTGTCTAGGAAAAATGAAGATAAATATGGAAGAAAATAAAAATGGTCCCCAAATTCCATTTACAGTCATTTTCGATAAATGTAGGGGACCTGGACATTACCTAAGTGAATTCCCTATTCTATAGGATATTTTCTTAGTCAAAGAAGAAGTTATGGGGAAATAAATGGGTGGAGAAATTTTTAAATGTATTAGTGGTCCTTGTTGATCGGATTACTTTGGAATAATTTTCTCCTGTATTTGTAACCCCGTTGTTTCCCATGTGAGAATGATATTTTAGGAAGACTTGTCTTTTCCCTTGTGGATATAGTTATAAATAACCATTTGGTTTTATATGATCATTGGGTTTGAGGCAATTACAAGTTATTATATTTTGGGATGAAAATTCAAGGTATGAGATAACATTTCTGGTTAAAATTATGTTATGGTTATTTTGAGGAATTTATATCATTTTGGTTATGTTATAAAATATAGTTTTTGAAAAAGGACAACACGCAGACCATGTGAGAACCCATCGCGTCGAAAAAAACTGTGGGAATCAAACCCACAACCAAAGTGCGATTGGGATTTATCACTTACCACTAGACTACGTGATGTCTATGGTTAGTGTGACTAATTATTTTCAGTTAAATGATTTTATTGATAAATAATAAGTTTATTTGGGTTCTTATGTCTTATCAAATGAATACCATTAGTATAGGAAAATGATTTGGTGATTAAGTGATAAATTATATTTTGGAAGATGTTTTCTTTGTTGGGAACACTACATGCCCAAGGAAACTATAATACTATGGGATTTTATTTGAGGAGTAATGGTGGATTTTTATCTACGTTTTTATTGTGTATTTATAGTGATTTGGGATATTTATGGAAATGATCAACCTATAATAGGGAATATTCGATTAGTTTAATTGAATTTAAGTATGTGACTTTAAGAGTATTTGATGTCATTTAGAGATACAATTTAATGTGTAAGACTACATAATCAAATTCTTCTAAGTGTTGGGTTTCAATATTAGTTTGGATTATATTGAAGGATTTTAAGGACAATTGTTTATTTAATGGAATTTATTTAACTTTGGGGTATTGTTGGTTTAATATTATAAATTAAGATTAGTGTTTCTTTCTATAAAGGAATATCCTATTGGGGGATCATCAGATCTTTTACTAACTATTTTGGTTTTTATTAATCTATAAATACTAGGTAAATATATATTTTATCCTTCATGGATCATGTTATTCTATAAAATTTTATTCTAGCTCTTCCAGCGTGACCATGTCTTCTTGAATACTCATCGTTTAAAAAAAATGAGTTAGTGGTAGAAATTTATTAAAGAATGAATATTTATTTAAAAAGTAAGTATATCTCTTTATGCTCTTAGTCAATCTCATAAATGAATTCCTCATCTTTATGTAATGTACCTTAAAACAAAACAAAAATGTTGTCTGTTTACTTTTCCTACTAGGAGACTAATGACCATTTTTCCCATCACATGTTTGGGGTTTTATTGTTGTTAACATTCTCCAAATAATGTTTTATATCCCTCTCCATCAGAACATGACACTTATTTTATCATCCATATCCATGTTTTCCTACATAGAATCCTAGTATGGGTTATCTTGGGTAACCTTTGTACTTCTCTTTATTTCTTTTAAAGTGATAGTTTTATTGACACTTTTTCTGATATGGGACTTTCCATTATATTCCCAAGACCAATTTAAAAAACGTTTTGAGGACAAAATTATTTGAATGAGGGGAGAATGTAACACCCCAAGCTTCCATGGTATGCTTCTCTTTGAATAATACAGTAGCGTGTGTTGCATGCAACTTCGAGTTCTAACACACCACAACCAAGCAGACTAGCCGTTATGAATAGTAATACCCACATTTTGAAATTTTATAAATTTCATCATTCAAAATGGACTTCATTTTTTGGATTTGGAATATCAAAATTAGCTTAGGGTGAATTTTTGGTATTTTTTTGAAAACATTCAATTTTTGATGAATAGTGAAAAAACACTGAGTTATAGTTTAAAACCGAATTTTTATTTAAATAATTATTTATTTTATTTAAATTTAATTAAGGTCAAAATAGATACATATTACCTATATAAGTTCAATGTAATTAATTATATTTAGTTTAGAATAATTTTAAATATATAAAAAGTTTATTGAACTTTTCACCGTCTTTTACCCACCTCCTACTAGAATTTGGAAATTCACATAAAACATAATTTTACCGCTTCTGTGAGTGTAATTTTGAAAATCTGAAAGACACGGTTCATATCAAGGAGTAAAATTTGATTCAATGAGATGGAAATAATTTTTGGTGAATAATATCTTTTTACTTTTATTTACCACGGTTAAAAGTAAATACGGTAATTAAGGGTAAAAATGATATTAATATTACCCTAACACATGTCCTAATTCTATTGGACAAGTGTATCTCGAACAAAAACAACCTTAGTAATAAAATATTATCATTTAGGTCCACTTGGATTAGATTAGGAAATTTATTATTATTTAATTCAAAGAAGAGTTAAAAGAGAAAAAATCAATGTTTAATAACAAAAACATTTTTAATATAGGGTTATACATAAGATAAATTCGATTATAAATATTAATTAGAAAGATAAATATATTTCCTACATTATTTTATTTTATTTATAATTTTTAGACATTAAATAATTTAATTTGTTTATGACACAACGATGATGCAGTAATTATCTTATTAGTGAAATATTAAAATAATTGATATTTTAAATACCCAAATAAATATAATTTGAAACTTTTATTGAATTATAAGAATTTTATTGGTTAAAATTAAATGTTATGATTGATTAAATTAATTTTGTTTGAATTAATAAAGTTATTAATACTTTAACATAAATAAATTATTAAATAGTGTCAAAAGTTTCATAAAGGAGTTTTTAAAATAAATTATATTATTAATTGATATAATATTCCTAAAAATCTAAGGTTCGGCCAAAGGACTTATATGATGATAGTTATGTCAATAATTAACTACTTGGGGTTATCTTGGTAGTTTATAGTATGTTTATTACCCATATAATATAAAAATACAAAGAGACATGGTAAATGTCAAACTATTTAACTAAAAGTTAAATCTAAAAGATAAGGGTCAAGTAGTGACCCAAACATGTATAAAACCTATTGGTTGAGTGTTCTTAGACCCATTCCCACCTTAGACATTAAATAATCCAGTTTGGAGCCATTATAAACCGAATGTGAATTTATTATAAAATAATACTTTAAGATTTTCATAAAGAGCCATTCCTCTCCCTTATAAAAGGACCCCACTTCTAACCAATTACTCACACCTCTCAAGACTTTTTTCTCATCCAACGTCTACCCAATTAAGCTCCATAAATCCCTATCCTCCTCCTAGAATCCTTACCTTAGGCATAAGGCACTTCAAGAGTCCTTTTTTGGATCAAACCAAATATAGTTACCCAAATTAAAGGTAAGAGTTTCTGTTAGCTTCTTTTCTTTTTTTTACTTCTCCATCCCCTAAACTCTTATTTTTATATAAATTTGTAACAAAAGAAGTATCCTAAATATACTAGGATATTTTTATGAGAAGTATTATAACCTCACTTACACACAACTTCATCTAATTGGTGAAGAACATAAGGTTTCTGTGGATGGCAACCAAACACCTCACGAAACGATGGTTGTTCAATTATCTTCTATCGCCTCTCATGGTGGCCATTATGATGGAACTATAATTAAATATGATATTAATTATATTTATTTTATATATAAGCATCTGTAATTCCATTTTATATCAAACCATTATTCGTTTCATGTTGTATACATATACGTTAATTTCATTTGACGAAGTGGAGACTACTACCCCCTCAAAGTGATATGACTCATTCATACCATACATGGAACGTATAAAGTAGGGTTTTAATGAACATAAGTAACAAATATAAGATATTATATTATACTGGAATAATAATATAACTATGTATCATTTGTTTTTGATTCATTTTAATATGAAAAATGAAATGGAGGTAGCATTCGTGCATACGTAGAGACTACCGTCTCCGCAAACGCGATGAGATTCATTCCCCATCGTATCCATTCAAGACTAATTCTCATTTTATAATTAAAAATAATGTTTAAGGACCGGATATCCTTCTGTATATGAATAATATATAACCTATTCATAACAAACATGGCTTATGTAACAAAACATATAAAATAAAATGAGTAAGTTAACACCCTAAACAATGATAATACTAAGATATTTTTAACAAAGCAATGTTAAAAGATCATATATGATATCATATTAACGTATATGATTATTTTATAATTTAATAAAAATTATTTTACCATTATACCAGAGTTTAAACTACACTCAACTAAGGAAAATTACAAAGTAAGGGGTTTCTTATCTCACTTTTAATTCCGTGAGATTTCCATTGTTGACCACTTATTTATTGCATGTGGTGTGTGTACTGCCCATGTTTGTATTCATTGTGTAATATACAGTAATTCATGTATATTTACATAATCATTGTATTATCCTTCTTTTATGGGTGTCTGTTTCGTATGTTACCAAATCAATAAGGGAATTTAAAATTTCAATTTCCACTCATTCGGCTTTACGCATACTTCATTGATTATTTTACTCCACGATTATGTGTGGAATAACTATTAATTTTATTATGTCATAATTTCCACTCCAATTTCTGTGGATATACTTTTGATACACAAAATCACTCAATTTATAAATTCTCAAGTTATCTGTATGAACATGATAAGAGTAATTTTTACTCAATATCGATTTGTTGAGTAAAACATCCAATTCAATGCTGTTGTTTTTACAATAATATGTCTGAATGTCCTTTTATTTTTTACACTAAATATCCAATAATACTGAGTGTATTTATATTTTTCACACATAATTATTTCATTTATTAATCTTTAAAATAAGGATACACCCTTTATGAGATATTTTATCCCAATTTATATTCCATTGAGACTCCTTTGTTGTTATACACCAAATAACTTTTATATGGTATATATAATGTACTTTGACATAGTATATCATGAATCCCTTTATTCTCATGATATTAAAAAGTTTTTATTACCTCAATTATTTGTATTCAAGTGTCTCTCTGTTAGTTATGAACTCTAACTAAAATATCATTTTAAAATGTTTTAAAGATTTATTATTCTAAATATTTCTCATTAATGTCCATGTTTTAAAAATGGTTTTAAGGATTTATTTATATGGAAATTAATGGTTTCAAATCCAAATTCCTTTTAAAATTTTTAATGTGTTATGGGACACTTTGATACAAAAATCTATTTTAAATGGCTTCTTGACAAATAGTGTGACTTTTAAATGTTTTCAAGAAAGAGGGGGATATTTCTCTCAATAGTTTGATGATTATTTTCATCTATGTAAATATCTTTCATTATTCTCGATTGAGTTTAATATGTTACAATAAAATATTCTATATTGTATCCAATTAGTTATTTTTGACTGTGGATGTGATATTATTATACCATTCATGGTTTGTGGTTACAGTATTGACATTTCGTATTCTACTTTTAATATGGATGTTTATGTTATGTTTTAAAATTTTCATATGAGGAATGCATTGGACTTAGTAAGTGATGGGTGGAGCCCTCTATAGCTCCTCGATGCATCGATAGGTCTCATGAGACAAACTAGTGTCTTGACACAAGGCCTTGACAAAATCTTATTTGTAGTCTTGGCACAAGGCCTTGACTATGTGGTAATGATAGTCTATAATTATGCCTTCCATTATTATAAAAGTGGTTATTGATATCACATGTGGTTATTTGACAAACAGAATATCCATGTGAATAAGTAAATGACATTATTTCATTTAATCTTTGTCATTCTATGCTTATGTTCAAGTTTAAAAATGATTTTGTTTTAGTTATACATTATCTTAAATGTTTATGCTTATTTATGAAAGTTTCCGCTATATTATTATCCTTACTGAGCATCCGAGATCACCCCTTTCAATGTTTTATTTTTCCCAGGATGTGAAGAAGTAATTTATGAATTACTTGCAGGGATAGTATGAGGGGATACGAAGACAAGATGTTATTTTAGTTTTATTACTTTATGATGTAATGTAAGACTTATAAATATATATAGTGTTTCCAAGACTACTAAACTAATCGGTCTTTCGAGACTTAAACTTTTGTGATCATGATGATGATACATAATAATGCACCAACTCTGGATAACTGGGGTCGGGGTGTTACACATCCACACTGGGATAACATAACGAAGAGTGAGGGAATTTCACAATTTGTTTTTTTGTTGGGTATAGGCCAAGATTTTTAGATCTGGGTTCCATTATATCTTCTCTTGGGGGTGATAATTGGATGTTGTTCTATGAATTTCACATGCACTGGTTTGGCCCATAAGCATGGGGTTTCTGGCGGTGGCTAAACTAGGGAAAATAATTTCATGTCACTACATATTCTACATGGGAAGGAATAAATCCATACATAGATCTTTGGTAAAACTCCCTATACTAGTCTGACCCATGCACATAGAGGGTGCATTTTTTAATCATTATTTTAAAGTGATGGGCTTATCATGTACCTCTACTCTCAATTTTTTCAGGGGAAGTTATTATTACCATTCATTTGATCACATGATCTAAGATCTACATGGTAAATAAGGAATAACAAAGGGTTATTTCATAATATAAAAGAAATGGAGGGGAAAATGGGGAATTTGTATCATAAGGTGGCTTTACCAAGACATAGGGTCAAGCCGTCTATATGTATCCCAATGAAAAATTGGAATCAATATGTATGTAGTTTTGTGAATTTCCCCTGTGTTTGTCTAACACATACGTATGGGGGGATTTTTTAGGATGTTTTATATACCTATATGTGGAATTCGTTCATCACTACACATCCTATGAGTGTTGGAATAAAGCCACACGTAGTTTTTGGAAAGAATAGTTCCCATGTGGATTTTGATCTCACATTGGAATTGGGGCACTTATTCTTTCTCCCACAAGAATCTGACTCACGTGTGACGAATCATTGGTCAATATAAAATAATCACCATATAGTATAAAGTTATACAGTTAAGATGATTTACCATATATTTTAACATCATTTGGTGGGGACAATGATGTTAAGTAGTTTAACATCATACAACATGGACACATATGGAGTTATGTGTTTCAATGTTTTACACAGTAGATAAACATTTTATTCTTACACAATGTATTTATTTAGGAGCCATACAATGGTAGGGGATATGTTAATCTTCCTATCCATTTAAATCAGTGAATATGATACATTGGAGTAGACCTTGTGTACGACTTATGGCCCTTCCCACATTGGTTCCTATTTTTGAGGTTTTTTTTGAGTACCATCAGAGTTCTGAGGACTATCCGAATTTCTAATTGAAGGAAAAACCAATGGTGAAACTTTTTTCGGAATTCCGAAGAAATATATTTTTAGTAAACATCCAAATGGTGTAGCTTGTGAAATATTTTCTCATCCAATCACTACTACTCATTATGTTGTTCAGGGGATTTCTCATCTGTGGGTAGTTGATCATAGTTGGTGATGAAGAGAAAGTGTAGTTGGAATTCAATAGTTATAACCTAATCTATCCCTCATACCAATGAATAAAAGGTTTCTTTGGTGGTGTTATGAGTCATGGTCTGATAAATCCACATATCATCAAGGAACTTGTCTGACCATGATTTCATGTCCTTGTATACTATCTTCTGGATTATATAGGATAAATTCTTGTTGAAGGCCTCAATATATTTGTTGTACACTACATGGTAGAAGGATGAATGGTTGGACTTGATACCATACTCTATATATATAATTTCACCAATTCAATAGAGTATATTTTGGTTCCTTTTTCTGTCATTATTTTATAAGGGACACCAAATCTGGTGATGATATTGGCTTCCAAAAAACTGATGATTATTCTTTCTTTGACATCATTGAGGGGAGATAATTCTTCCCATTTGGAAAATAAGTATGTTTTTATGAGATTATACTTTAATTTCATGGCCTTAGTATGAGCATAGGGTCCCAAGACATGCATTCCCCATATAGAAAATGGCTAAGAGTACCTAGTAGTGTGAATTAACTCTAGGGGATAGAGGATGAAATTGGAATGAAACTGGTAGGAGTATAAATACCATGTGAGTGTGGAAATATCCTACATCATATTGTTTGATTAGTATCCAAGACTAAAAATTTTATATGAGATGTTGTATCTTTATTGATGTTCCCCATATTCTCTAGCATGCACTTCTTTCATGAAGGCAGTAGTCTCTTCTCCATCAATTCATTTAGGAAGGATCTCGTCAAGGCCCTGATTGTAAATGAACTTTTTCTAAGTCGTTCCATAGTACATTATGAAGTTGAATTACCATATCTATATTTGACCCCTTCTAGCCCTATCTTGTTGTATTTTTCTATTTTGAATGTAATTTGTGATTGAATTAATCAATCTGGTGCTGGAACCATACATTATGGGGATAGAGATTATCTCATTGATTTCATCCATGTTGGTCTGGATGAATGGTAAGACCATTATATGGTTGGAAATGATGATGATCATATATTCTTGTTCAGCGTTAGTAAGGGTTGTGGCTTCATTTTCTAATGAATCATCTTTTGGATTTTGCGACTGAGGGATATGAGTTAATATTGGCTCTAGTAGGGAATTATTCCATCGGTTTTAGGTCATGGTCCATCAAAGGGATTAGTAACCCTTCTTGATAGAATAGTCACCATTGACATTCTTGATAACCATCTCTCAATCACCTTTTATCTTCAATTGTTCTTCTTGTAATTGAAGTACCCCTACAATGAGGACCTAGTACACGACATCATTTTTTGTGCACCCCTTTGATAACAAAAAAGAGTTATGAAACATTTCCTTTTCTAGATATAATATTTTGGCTCCCAACCCTACTTTTTGTGGCTTGGGGTCCCCTGTTAGTTTTCCTATTAGACTTTGGGATGCATCGTCAAAATGAATATCCTATATTTTGGATTCCTTTTGACATAGTACACTTCTCCACCTAGTAGTCCAGCATCAAATGGGGTTATTTCTTCCAAAGGGTGTTATGCTAGGAAATATACTAATTCCTTGCCTTTGATGGATTTATGAGGCATGAACCGTAAGCTGAATTGTTGTAGGATGACCACCCATAGTGACAGGCATCAAGCCAATATTGTATGCTTGAGAATATACATGGGTGGGTTACATAGAGAGACCAAATAGACCTCAAGGTGTTGTAGATAATGTCGCTACTTCTGGACTAAAAATATTAAGTCTAGGAATATTTAATTTATATTTAAATAAAAAGTCTCACCATATATGAAGATCCATCTAATATAAAAAAGACTATTTTCACTATCAGAATAATTATATTGTGTGAGGAAGGCACATAGTGACCATCTTAAAGAAGTCATGTACAGAATGATTGGTATTCCTTCGATACTATGCATTAGAACTGGTGGGATTTTATGATATTTCTTAATATTTAAAAATTATTCATATGAATTATAAACCCATAGATATGACACCCCTTTTTTCCTTATGCTGGTGAAAGGAAAACATTTTCATGTAAGGTTGGCTATGAAGCACCGAATATAGTCTAGATGTTCTTGAATTTATCTAAACTCGGTGAGGGTATGAGGTAGTGACATGCCAAAGATATCATATTTCATCATGTGGTCAACTTTGATGCCATAGGGACATACAGAGAATATGAGGAATTTCCCTAAGGAGGCACTAAAATCACATTTTAGGGGGTTAATTTTCAAATTGTGATGTCGCAATTTGTCAAAGAAACTTTTTAGATATCACAACTAGTCTGAGAACTCTAGTGATTTAACCACAAGTATATCAACATAGAAATTGGCGATCTTTCCCAAGAAGGGTTTGAAAATGCGATGCATGAGACATTGGTATGTGGCACTTCCATTTTTTAAACAAAATGAAATCACTTTAATAAAAAATACTCCATGGGGGATTTGATGGTGGTGGATTCTTCATATTCCTTCGACATTCAAATTTTTTTATATCCTGAATACTATCACATGATGGAGAGAACCTCATATCTAGATGTCTCATCGATCCAAAATTATTTTATCGGGATTGGAAAATCCGCTTTCAGGAAGATCCATTTAAAATCCATAAAATAAATGAAATCTATGATTCTCCCATTATTCTTTTAATAAGGAAACTTTTGTGTAGACAGATGGGATATTGGACCTCCCAAATAATTTTTTATTTGATATGCTTTTCAACTTCAACCTCTTTTTTGGCCGCATGTGTTGGATGTATCATTTTGGCGGCTTGCTTCTAACCATGATTGTCTTCTGGTAGGCTTGGTTGGTGAGTGGCCACCTCAGAATTGAGGCCTGGAATTTCTATGTAGTTCCAAGAGAAATCATCTCAATTATATTTTAAGAAGGTTGTGTATACTTCTTTCTCTTAAGATGACATGGTCACACAAATCAGAGTGGTTTGTGGTTCCCCATCGATACCGATTTTTATTTAACTAAGTTCATCAATGGTGGTAGAGACACCCTCATAAAATAATGGAGGTGCATCCCTAAGGCCTTCTTATTCCTCCTCTTCTACATACCTTTCATCTTCTTCTACTTTTTATGGGGATCCAATTTTTAATGAGAACTTTAAATTTAATACAAGAGTCCCAATTTTGGCATTCAGAGATTGGGGAGACATATTCTAGCCTGACTACCAGTGAAACTTTTCTGGAGGGGATAGAGTGAGTGGTGGCAATATGCTTTCATCCTCTATTTTCATATAGGGTGAGGTAGGGACATTCGTGAACTTAGAGGATAGTTCTAGGGTATTTTTATTTGGTCATTCACAATTGTCTTCGGGATTAGTGGATTTTTTTCAACAATTTATGGATTGGTAGAAATGATCGACATCGTAAGGACTGTAGAACAAGTGTCTAAATATGGACATTTTCTATCTATTTGATTGATGGGTAGTATGTAATTCTCTCTAAGCTTCTTAAAGGTATCAGAAGGAACTATTTCTAAACCATTTGGGGAACTGACCCAATCAATTCCATCGACTTAGGGTTGCCTAACTTTTAGATCATATAACCCTGCATCAATATAGTGAGACTCACAAGAATCAAATGGGGATTTATCAGTATGTAATTTCCCACTTGATTTTAATGCAATATTTGATGAAATAGTAGTAATATGAGGGAATTATCAAATGATGATGTTCTAGGGACTTCCTAAGAGGATGTTGAAGGCCATATTTTTTCAAACTACAGTGCATTATGAGTTATCTATGTGGTCATCAAACTAGGTTTTTGAATGTGATTTTTCCCAATAGCTTCCACTCAATCTTGTCATAATCTAATAGAGATAATGTATAGGGTGTCATATTATCTTTAGTAAATCCCAACTGAAAAAGTTTCCTCGTTGGGATTAGATTAACTCTAGATCCATTGTCAATGAATAATTTATTAAAATTAACTTCATTTATGTTATTAGACATTTATATTTGTTTGACATGTCCCTACATAATGGTGTCTTCTTCTCAATCCGTGAAGGAGATAACCGTGTGTAATTTTATATGGTAGGTTTATATCCAATATACTTCAATAGTAGCCACTTCAGCTTCAAAATCATTGGTTCTTACTAATGATTCTATGAGATATTCCCTAAGATCTGCTAACAGATTCAATACATCCAGAATTTATAGATTTTCTAGTATTGAGTCTAACTGCTTTAGAATATCATATTTTAGATATACAGTACATCACTTCCCAGCTTGGGGGATACTCTTTCACATGCACATTGGGTTCTTGAACACTAGATGAGGATGGGTCAGTTCCCAAGATAGGTTCTAGTGAGGATTATATATTATGTGGATTTAGTCTAGAATGTTTCCCTTCATTCCATAGAAGACTAGTAATATGCTTTTCTTTTAATGGATATTCTTAGATGATCTGGCCATAGTGGATTTTGGAGGGGGAAGGAGAATTTTTCTATTCCAGTTGGGTCCGCTAAAGGGCTCTTTTGTAGGTTTCTGCAATGTTGAAAATGTGAGCCAGAGAGGGACTATAAGATTTATTTTCCCCCCAACTATGTATTCTTGGGTATCCTTGGAATTGAATACATCTTTCTATAGCTCCCCAATTGGGAATGGGGAACTCATGTTAATACTCGTATTCTTATTTGGATAACGGTTATATTAAATAGATGTAATTAATAGAGTCGAAGATAAATTCCTCATTTGATGATGATTCTACTAGATTGACTTCTTCAGGAGGTTCTTTTTGGCGGGGCGATGCTCATGGCTTCCTATTTGTTAGTATGAAATCTAAGAGTTTCAAAGAAAAAATTTCCTTTTTTATTGGTTCTTATTCTTTCACTTGATCTTATTGACCCTTGTATAATCATGGGGCCCTAAATATTGGCTTTGTTTCATCAAAAATGATTGGGGGAATATTCGGTTTCTTCAATTGCACATAGAGTTTTCCATGATCTTGGCTGACTATTTTCCAAGTCATACAACTATCTAACTTATGATCCTTTTTTATAATGACTATTTTCTACTCCCCTTCTTCATCTAGGT
The DNA here is from genome assembly GCA_963277665.1 of Viscum album. Taxonomy (NCBI): domain Eukaryota; kingdom Viridiplantae; phylum Streptophyta; class Magnoliopsida; order Santalales; family Viscaceae; genus Viscum; species Viscum album. Next base: position 1,512,157,768 of record OY728134.1, on the reverse strand, counting down.
GAGAATTAGATACATATGCCACTTGTGCTACTAGTGGTCGTCGCTTGACTTGAGCAGAGTCTATCTTTAAATGAACGAGTTTATGAAAGACAAAACAGTATTGAATAGTGTATCCTAGTTTCTGGTGGTAGGGGAAATAATTTGGGCAGCCATCAAGAACCACTTTATCTACCCTCTTTAGCTCTTGTAGCTAGAAAAAGTTTCAATTAATGGAACCTACAATAGATTCATATACTTGATCATCCTGGATTGAGTGTACTTAATTACTTCACTCATAGAATTGATTTCTTTTGGCCCCCCTTTCCTCATTTTGTCGAGACATGGGAGGATGTGGAATTCCAAGAATCCCTATATGATTCGGTGTATGCCTTGGACCTGTGGATTATGTAGTGTGTGGATTAAGCATAATGGAAGCTGCTTCAACTCTTCCCACCATTTTTCCTTGCATGATGGGGTTTCCTGATACTTCAGATTTGTCTGTTTCAAGGAATCATGTATTCTCTGACCAATGGAAGATAAATCTCGTAAACCATGTGTATACTTCACTGGAATGAGTGGTGTTTGTATCTTATCATAGAGATTGTCAATTCACATAAAAAACTCTCATCTTATGGGAGTGTCTGGTTCAGGGAGTAAGTCAGACCTTTCCATTGGGCAATGAATTCTATAACACTTTCATTATCCCACTGTTTGAAGTTCATAAGGTCATTGACTATTGTTTTTGGCTATTTTGAACTAAAATGGAAGAGGAACTGCCTCTAGATGTCCCCCAACTTGTCATCGAATTAGTTGGGAAACCGGTATACCATACAAAGGCTGAACCTTGTAGGGTTCTCATGAAGTATCTATGTTTTTCTACTTATTATTGCTTTGGGGTTCCCATCATATGGTCACAGTATGATTAGTAGTGCATCAGATATTTCTCTGGGTCCCCTGATCCATTTCACAATGGGAATACATGGTTCCCAAAATATTGTTATGGAGTGAAATTACCAACCTTGTTGGGATATGATTTCCACTTTGGTTGTATCATGGAATATCACCCATCCATGGATTATAATCATGCTTCCAATGAATCAATTTAATTCATGAGCCATTGATGTGTGGCTTATTAGACTTGAGCATGAGTAGGCATAGCTGGGGATAGGATTGGTTGGACCAGTGTCGCGACCATTTGAGGTGTATACTCGATCAGGGACATCCTTTGTGGATTCACCTAAATTTTTTCCAGTTGATTCCTCAACAGAGGGAAATCTTGGTATCCTATTGGGATTGGGTTCATGTAAACTGACAGCCTCAGTTATGTCGTGAATGTTCTTCCTAGACTTTTTCATTTGCTAGGATGAGCCATTGTGGTAGAGGTACATCTATTGTAATTGAGTACTTATGAAACACCGGAGGAAAATATTTGATAGGAAAAATCACTTGGAGTAGTTAGATATTGATTCGCCTTAGATCTTCCATTTCTTCCTTCTATTAACAAAATCTATCATCAGTCATAAGGGATGCGTTTTCACGATGATTAAGAGGTGGTTCGTGTACAAACTTTCTCTTATTCTTGTGGTTATTGGTGATTCAAAAAGGTGGTAATGATGGATTGGATGGGAGATAACTCAAATTTAAGGTGACACATTGGTTCCACCTGCACACACATTCAAGCTCGATGTGAACCGTCTCTTGGAGGGAACCATCTTCTATCACATCATGATCACCTATATTATTTTTAGTGAGGTCCATGGGATTGACATCCAAAACTTCTATCATGGGGAGGACTATCATTATAACTTAATATCTAGCTGTAGGGATAATATCTATAGCATGTATCCTTTGTAGGGACTTTAGGATGTACTAAGACAAGGGGTGTACCTTCTTGTTTGTTGATGTCAATGCAAGGTGGTCATTCGTAGTGACTTCCATCATGGAGAGGACTACCATAATAGATTTATGTCTGAATGTAGGGATAACTTATACAGTGTATACACTAGGAAGGAACATCTCAAGTGATGACAACAAGGGGATGAACTTCTTATTGTATGATCTTATGTTCAAGGAAAAGGATACCATGACACTTATCATGAGATATTCTCTCATTATTGATCTTTTGTTTCATGAAGTAGAACCTCATGGAAACTCTGGGGAGGAACTTCAGAGTTGCTGGTAGCGACATTATGTGGTGGACCTTTGAAACGGCTACTACCACTTCCATAATTTTGTAATGGATCATCATGATCTTGAGCCTCTATGGAAAATTTATTGATGGAATGAATAATTTCAGCTTCTATTGGAGTAGTAATATATATTTTCTCTTAATTTTACAAGTTCTTTTAGAGCCTTTCATTTTCGGGTGATCTATTATGGGAAAATATAGCCACCGACTATTGTTAACAACATTTTTGTAGTGGTTATTACTTGAGTGTTTATCTAGAAGTTATATATGCATTCCCTGGAGCATCCACCATATTGGATCAGCATCCCCCAGTTGGAATGGGTAATTTCTCCTGATCCAGTTTTCCTTATATCATGCAATATAGTCATCTACCCTCCTGGAGTATAATAAGGATGTAGGTCTTCTCCAAAGTGAATATCAAATTTTGTAGATAAGTCACCCCTCTATGGGAGATGAGGTCATGGGATAGATTCCATTCCTTTTCTGAAGACACAATTACGTCTTCATAGGTCTGGAGGATATTGTCAGGAATTGATATCTAATCCTCCTCCATTTCCAATATTTTTTTAGATACATATTTGGATGGTGCATTTATTAATTCACATTCAGATGTCAGATTAGGAGTTTGTACCTACTCTACTCCTCCATATGTTGCTATTAGGTACTAGTAGTTCTCTTATGTTGGGGAAGAGGAATGAGACTACCCCTAGTTTATAGCTTGGATACACCTGTTTTGTTTCACTAATTTGTGTCTTATTTGGATGAAGGGATTCATATTTTAATGTAATAATTTTCATCTTCTGATTTTTCGCTATATTTTTCCCTAGTATTGATACGAATCTATATAAATTTGGCTCTTATTGTACTTTTTCCATCATATTTGACTCGTAGGATTCTTTATGGTATGCTAGAATTTAAATATTCCCATTGATGGCCAAAATATTCCGTAGGAGGGCTTCATATGAGGGTCAAGAATTTTTTTCCCATGCTTTATAGCCACTGTATTTGACTGGTGGGATTTATATTCATCGATTGGGATGCGCTCTTACCTGTATCTAGTCACCCTATTTAAATGATGGTCTTGGTATGATCTGAATAGAATTTGACTCTGCCCATATTTTCTTACCACTGTATTTTACTTGTGGGATTACTGTACATTGGTAGTGTTGTGTAACTCCCCGTAGTTTTCCTCCCTATATAGATGATAGGATTCTTTCACATAGTAAGGTATTTTTATCCACATAATACATTCCACTCTATTTTTGTGGCGAGACCCATGAAAATTGGTGGAAATTTTCTCCTACTCATAAATTGAAATTGTATATCATTGGTGGGCATCAGAAGAGGGGGTATGATTATATACAAGCCCATTGCATGCGACCACAATTTTATGGAGTATATACTACTGAGGAACCATGGAAATGACCTTATCTAGATTATATGATCACTACCCTTGACGGGTTGTGCGAGGTTCATGTGTCTGTTGTATATTAGTTGGGGCCCTCGATGTGATACCCTCTTCAAAATGAAGATACTAGGACACACGCTGTCGACAGTGATGTCCTCTGGAAGGGTAACTTATATAAGAACCTAGAGTAGCTAGGATGAATTCATAATTGTTGACTTTATCTTCCTCCAAAAAAAAGGAGGTACTTGATGTCACATTCCAGGGATAGTCTCCTGAAATGGTAGTGGATGGAAATTGGGGCCACATTGTTCAGGACTACTAGCCAGTGTTGCATGGGAAACTAGAGGGTATTAATTTGATGTAGGGATTTTCTTGTTTCCACCACAATAGGGAGAGAACTATTTGGATGGTACTCCTTAATTAGCACATTTAAAACCCACCATTGAAGACGTAGGGTGGGTAATGGTCTCATGTTATTTGTTGAGGGCACATTTTCCTATGCAGTGGTTAATGCACGTGTCTGATCAAACTATCAAGATTATATTGCATTTAAGGTTTCTCTTTGAATTACCCTCCAATATATATGGATGTTGAAAACAAAAAAAACTCTATCAATATAAAATCTCAAGACCACATTTGTTATTGATAATATTGATTAGACCTATTCCATTTGGATGCGTAAGGGGCGTGAGATGGGGTAACCCCCCACCTTGGTTAAGGATTATTGTCACGTTCAGTTTTTTATACCTAAGGAATGTTGTTATACGCTATGATGAAAATGGTCCTTCAAATACTCGAACAATATTCCCTTTTGATATTACAAAAGAGGTTATGCTATCTAGTGGTCTTGTCAGGTGATTGCATGGGTTATGTGTCTGTGAAATTTCTCCAAATCAGTAACAACATCCTCAAATGGTCTCCAATATGTTTATTCACCAAACCAGAAACACCCAATGACCCTATTTTCCATGATTTATGGACCTACTTTCTAATTTCAAGCACTCGTTGAATGATGATTTGGCCAACGACACATAAAAACTCACATTGGTAGAGAGTATGGGGACTCCAGATCACCACACCCTTTTTGGAGGGAATTATTTACTATTTTGGGACTCTCTTATAGTTTTAAGATATTTTCATATGTGTGTGAATCCATTTTTCATTCCCAAGAATGTGTTTATGGATTACCCATGGGTTAGAAGCTCAATTATAAACACACGTGGGTCTGGAATCATCTATATGTAGCTAAGTCTCTCCACTAATGAATATATCTGTATTAATCCAAGATTCTTCATAAATGTTACCATTTTGTGGATGGATCATGAATTACTTCTTCATTTACTAAGAAAATTTATGTTAAATCCATGTGATTAGGCACTCTGGAGTTTATCATCATCCAAGGGAGATGGAACTTTTTTTTATGTGGGGATCAAACCCAAAATATGGGCTTTCTACGCATCCTTGTGAGTGGAATCAAAACCCATATATTTCATTGATTTTTAACAAGAAACATAGCCTATTAAGGTTGTGTGAAAAGGACCCATCCATACAATTTAACGACATGTGACATAGACATCTAGGTAGAAGATTCCTAGTCAATATTTGATGTTGGACTTACACTGAGGTGGACCAAGGTACCCATAACGAACATAGTATTTGGAGTAAAGGCCACCCTACTAGGGATACATCACTAAAAAAATTTGGGTGAGTCGGTTGTTGGGTTTGGACCATAAAGAGGCATCCTATATATCTTCATTAGAGGAATCAAATCCCACAATGTTCAGTAAGGTGGATCCAATGCATGGAAGTAGCCAATTATGGAGACATGATTTTGGGATTACATCGGCAGAGACGGAACTTTTTTAGTTATAGTTGAGACTTATACCGTAAAGGAGGCCTTAATGGGATGGGATTCATGATTGGGGCTAGGTTTTGAGAAGGATACCATTTCATCTTAGGCCTTAAACATGCATCCTCTATATCCTAGTTGGGGTAGGAATTAGAGATATCGTAGTTCATTGTTTGGGGATTACACCTAGGAGGAGGCGCATTTGGGGGGGCATGACATCTCATTTCATGTATGAGTTGATATGGAGCTTAGGCCATAGGAAGGATTCCAAAATATTCTAGTTATTTTGGTAATGATAATTCTCATATTTCATTGTTTCTGTCTTACACCTAGGAAGAGGACCATTTGTGGATTGCACAGATGTCATGATCATTAGTAGCCTCTAAGACCGCATAAGTCATGTTCGGTGTGAGAAATAAGTGGATGTGTAAGATTCAACAACCCACACATCTTTATTTATCCATTGATGTAAAATGATGGGAGAGATGGTGGGATATGTTGGGATTATAGAACCACATCCTACCATAAAAGGAGGATTACTCCAAAAGGTATACCCTTTTATCGGTTTTGGGGAAGGTGAGAATCAATGTTTCTCATAAAAAGGAAATGAAAGCATGATCCCCTTCATTTATCAGATGTTACCATTGAATAGAAAATCCTATGATTACCTTTAATCCTAGAGCATGGTGTTCCACCTTATAATCCCAAGGTTGGACCCTAGGTTAGCATTGGAATGTAAACATCAGGATATTCTGGTGGTCTGCACCATTAAAGGGATTTACCCATGTGACTCCACTTACCATGGATTTGAAAAGTCAGATGGGTGTGGTGATGTTCCCGATGGATCTATCATACAAGTCTGGTGGATTTGGATGGGTCTTTGGCCAAATTTCATTGGACTTTTTAGAATATGGGTTATGGGTGATACAATGGAAACAGAAGGAAATGATTGAGGCCAGAGGGTGGAACTGCCAAGAATACCCCACTATGTGTACCATTTTCTCATGCGGGATGGGGTTTCCCCTGAATAGAACATTACTATGTGGGTAGGGGAGTCATCTATGTACCATGATAATATGTGAACCTGGATGTGGTCTATATAGCATTTTGCTGTGCAGAACCAGGTTCCACCCACATAGTGCTTTGCTACACAGGGCAGAGTTTTGGCCACATACTGTGGTGGTACACAAGACTGAATTCCAAACATATAGTTATTTCTTAAAATTTAAGGGTTCCTATTGTGTTGTAAAATAATACAGGTGGAACTGATTTGAATAAGGTTAATTGGCCATGCGCTTCATATGAAATTCATCTATGAATGAAGTGGGGTTAACAATCTTTCAATTATTGTTATATTTTCTTCTTTCATGGTGCACAATAAGCTTTACCTGTGGGTAATCATCAAAAGAGTCAATATTTTGTGGTGATATTATTCCTCCATAATTTCAAAACTCTAAAATGCCTTATCCCAAAGTGTCGAAGTATTTGAAACCCTTTAATTAGTCCCCCTCAATTTTCTCTTATAGAAGAACAAAATTTCTATGTTGGTGAGTCGCATGACACCTTTTACAGAAGCCCGAATATGAATCACCCAACCCGAAGTTGACTCAATCAAAAGAGACTCATGGGGGTTATGGTTTACAGAGGTAGAAATCAATACCATAGTCATACAAACAACATCATTCATGAGACACCATTCACATTTCCTCACCCCAGAATTGACCGAGTCTATGGAAAATTGTACGCATGGTGAGTTCCTCTGCCTCTATTTCCTGAATTCCATTGTTCATAGGGTACCACCACCATCATCTACTTCCCGTGAACCATTTTTTTCATGGATGGTATACAATGCGGGCTTCCATGCAGAGCGATGGTTCATAAAGTATATTTTCCCTTCACATTCTAGCTTTTTTACTTTTCAGATTTTGATCTTTTAAATAATGTTCTTCAAATCTTCAACTGGTTATTTTCATCCTTTTCGAAAATTTATTGGATTATTTTAATTCCCTTTTCCAAATTTTTAGGACCCAACAGTTCCCAATTGATTATAAATAAAAAACCAATTGAATTTAAAACTAATGTTTTAATAAAAAATTGTTTTTATGACCACAAACACATTGTATCTTAATAAATTAAATAAATCACTTTAGGTGAGTTATTCTGATGAAATTTATATATAATGTATTTAATGAATTGTTTTAACATTCATCTAATATATTTTCTTGGCATGGAATAAAATAAAATCATTTTTAATACAAAAAAAATTGAATTTTTAGAAAAAGGTGCTTTCTGTTGTCTATTGTGAGGTTATATTAAAATTACTATGTTCCAATTAATGGTTTTGAATTTGATTAAATGTTTTCCATATTTTTAATCATGAGGTTAATATTTTGTAAATATTCCCTTTTCTCTGATACTAATAACAACTCTAGTAAACTTTATCTCCTTATTAAAGAGTAAATTGAGTTAGTTTAGGTTAATACTAAGAGATATGACCACAACGATTCTTCATAATTCTTAGTGGATAAAGGCAATTAAAACCTAATCTCCTTAGGATCAAAATTTATTTGTTTAATGGAATCATGTCTATGAAAAAACCTTACATAATATTTAAATTAAATAATGTTACCAAATTTTACCATATTAGTTTTAAATATCTCTTTTGATTCCACATAGATACAAAAATAATTTTTTAAACGCTTGTAAATTTCATAAATATTTTTTTCAAATAAATTTGATTTCTTTGCTAGCTTGTGTTACATGCAACAACCAGTTTAAAAGAACCATGATATACAATTAAATAATTCTTATCACCAAGTCATTGGATTTTCATGTATAAATAAGACAATTTTTTGTTGAAAATTTATGTTTTACACATTAATAAAATGAATTAATTAATTTTAAATTATTTATAAATAAAGATATAAATCATTTGTAAATAAATAATATTTTTTTTGAGTAACTGTTTTTTTCTGAGAAATGTTTTTTTATCTTAATATAATAAATTTATGTCTATAAGTGAATAATTTTAATTCAATTTATATATTATATATATAATTAAAATTTTATCATTTATTTAATATTTTTAGTATGCATATAATTATAATAAATCTAGTTTTATACATAAAACTGTATTTTTATAAAAAAAGTGGTTTTCATCACATTTTTCACACTTACTATAATTTTTTTTAATTTTTCGGTATTTAATTAGAAAACTTGAATTAAAAATTTAGATTCATTATATTCATTTTTTTTAAATAGAACCTTTTAATTTTCGTTCAATATGAATATTAACTAGAGAAAAATTTATCACCTCAGTTGAGAGTAAATCATGTTAATCATGGTAAAAAATAAATGGTAAGGTAATAATTTATCATCATAGTTATTATTATATTAATTTAATTATACCCTTATAACTTTATTCTATTATTTTACTAGTTTAATGGATACTTACAAATGAAAATTTCATTTATAATATTTAAATCAATGAATGTCACAAAATGACACTATATTTACTTTTAATATCTCTTATGAGTCCACTTAACGAAAAATAGTTAGTTATTAAAGAATATAAGTTTATATTTTTAGATTAAAAAAATTATTTTCATAATATGATTTTCATTTTGATTTTTACTAATTATATAATGACATTAATACTTATAAAAAACACTAATGCATAATTTTTTCATTTATTAAAAAATATATTAAATGATTTTAAAAATATTAAATGTGATATAATGTTAATGATTTAATGTTTCCTATGAATTTTTATATCAATTTGATATATTTATTTGGTTATAAATCATTAGATTCAAATTCCTATTTTTTATTCATGTATTTAATTTAAAATTAAATGAACATTGTTTAAATGAAATTACTGATATTTTATAGTATCATATTTTTTTAAATGATATAAAATTTTAAAAAATATTATATTAATAAACATTAATGTGATATGGTTTAAAATCTCCACCATGGTCTATTTATGGGTTTTTTTCATATTACATTGTCATTATTAACCCCTAAATGGTAGAAAACATTAATATTTATGTAATTGTCAAAAGGGTTAACAAAGGGGTTTAAACCAAAAGATAAGGGTAATATTATTATCCAAACTTGTCCAAATTTTTTTGGATGAGATAATTTCGGAATATTATAATATTATCTTATAATATTATCAATTTATATCCATTTTTAAATCCAAAATAATTTTTGTAAATTTAATATTTTAGGAAATTCAATGACTGTATGTCCCCTCAATTATAAAAGGGAAACCTCCTTTATATTATTCACAAAAAATTGAGCATTGATAATTTATAATCTCCACTTAAATATAAATATTTTATAGTTTTTTTCTTACCTAAATACAAACCCTAGATCCCTTTACATGGTATCTGATGGGGGCGTTTTACTGAAGAGGTAATCGCCTTAACTGGTCACTTTCTTTAAAATATTTCTTTTACAAACTCTAAATCTATTATATTATCCGTAAATTAATAAATTATATATCCTTAAAATACATAAAAATAATTATAATTCGTCAAAACCCTTTAAAAAACCTATTTCCCATCAAATGGGATGTGAAAGTATCAATTATGTGTTTGTATGGCTTACCATCTCCATGTAGCGATACAATTCTTTTTCCATCACCATATATTATGGATGGTAATTACGATACCTTTAATATTTATATATTATATTTATGAAACATTTTTAAATAGTTAATGATAATATAATTCCTACATTCTTACCATCTAATCTTTTTCCAAAATGACAACATCGCATGCATGTTGGTTTGGACTACCATCTTCACAAAGTGATGTGGTTTGTTTCTCATTTTTTCATTAGATTAATATAAAGATGTATTTTTTTGACATATATGATATATAATATATAATAATAATATTTTAATTGAAAATTAATATTTATCATTCTTTCATTCCATCCTTTAAAAAATAAAAAAAATGTTCATGTTTATGTACGGATTACCATCTACATGAACGTTGTAATTCATTTTTTTTGTACCCAAATTTTATTGATGAATGTAAATATATATATATATATATATATATAATTTGATATTAATAACATGATAAACATTATGGAAATCATTTAACAATGATAAAAGTATAAGGACCAAAAGTACCAAACCAAAACATACATGAAAAAAGAAGCACTTATCACTCAAAATAATGATTTTAGTAAAAAATTGTTTATAAATTAGTGATAAATGTATACAGTTAAATAATATGTGGTTTCATTTATATGATAATTTTTATATAATAATCATTATAATAAATTTAAATTATTTATATAAGAGTTTAGAAAACAAATGAAGGAAGTCAAACTTGAGGTTTATATTTTATGATACAATCTCATTATTTATACATATTTTTTTATGATTTAGTTATGATGATTAAATATTATGATACTAATATCAATATACTCATGATGTTTATTCGAATACTATTATTTATTAAAAATACAAGTCTCCTATTCATCTTCAAAAGATTCTATACTCAAGATAATGAAAATATTTTTCTATAGAAGTCGACTTAATTAATCTATTCAATCGAAAAACCATTTTATTCGATTTCCATGTTTTATAAAAATATTTTAAATAATGTTTATATAATATTCTATGATTTTTTAATGTATTTTATTATAATTTTTATCTTTTTAAAAATATTTTTGAATGAAATATTCCTATCATTTTGAAAATGAGGTACTTTATGTCTTTTCGGAAAAAAAAGTATTGAATGAATTTACATTTTAAATTATAAAACAAGAATTATATGTCTCTTTTTCATATAATATTAATTTTTTAAAACATAAACTACAATTTCCCATGATTATATTGATGAAATATTTTTCCATAATATTTTTGAATGTTTTATATTTTGAAGAAAAGTAATTTTAAAATGGTAATATTATTTTCCTCATGAATATATTAATGGTCTTTTAATTAATCATCATCAAAAAAATAAATTTTTCATTTTATTTACTAGGAATGTGATCCAAGGATATATTCATTATCCTTTCTCTCTATTTTTTATGAATTTGAATACATGATGTTAATGAAACTGATTCCTTTTCCAAGGGTTATTCTATGATGAAATGTTTATGAAACCTATTTCTTTTAATGGGTTCTAAATGTCATGAATGGGTTAGGATATTATGGAAGAAATATGTATGATTTTAATTATTTGATATGTGGGGCCTATATCTCCATCCAATTTATTGGGAAACAATTGATATCTCATGAGATAAACATAGATGGAATAGGGAGTGATCCCTGTTTGGTAAGGGTTGTTTTCCACTATGATAGTCATGGGAGTGAAACATGACTATTAAGATGGTTTGGGGAGTAAAACCATTCCACTATGATAGTCTTGGAAAACATCATTGAGTACTAATGAAATTATTTTCATTTATTATATGTATTACACAATTCTATATCTTATTCCAATATTAACCTCCCATGGTTCATGTTCTTTGATTACTTCATGATTCATGTCTTATAAAATTTTAAGATTTATACCATGTATCATGATTATGATCCATGATATGTAGGTTATGATTTTGAAATATTGTGATCAAGTTATCATACCAATTTTATCATATTATTCTTATATAATCATTAATAACTCCCATGACAATTGTTACTGATCTTCCAATCTCTCCCTTTCTTGTGTTTTCTTTTCCCTTCTTATAAATAATAGTTATATGTATGATAGGCCTCAAAGGGGTAATATTTATGAAGAGTTTAGTGGGAGTTGTTTTATAACTATTTTGAAATTTTTTATCTTTCCATGTTTCGGTAGATACTAAGCCTATATTATTGTTGTGTATATTATTATGTTATATAAAGAATATTCAAATATAAAGATTTAATATCTACTTATGAAATATTTGGGTCACTATAGCTAGTATCTGAGAAATTTTTAGTTGAAAATTAGAAAATAGGATGAAAAAACTTTAGTGATAAACCTAGGGATAATTCTAATTATAAGATTAAATCCTAATGTTTTGGAAATGATCATGAGTGACCTTGTTTAACTTAATTTCTCGTTGTACAAGTATTTATGATGTAAAAATTAAATAAATGAATTTTCATGATTATGTGGTTTCCCAATATGATTATGGTGGATCACACTATGGGTTTTCTTTAATTCATTTCATATAACCCAATGAAATCCTACTAATGTTTAATTTTAAGGACAAAGAAATTATTTTCCTACTAAAAACTGAATTTTATGGGATTTTTAATGAAAACACTAATCACTATGCTCACAAATCTTTCTCAGGATATGAATTAAAATCAGCTTTCAAATGAGAAATACAGGTAATAGTGAATTTTTGAGTTCTTCATGAGTAAAAAATCAATTTCTTAAAGTGGCTCCAATAATCCACTAGTCCTAGAGAAAAGAATTACTACAAATGAAAATATATTTCTTATTCTATAGATTTCAGAGTATGAGAAAGTTAATATAGCTATTTAACCTTTGTATGGTGAATCAGATAAAATGTGGAATCTTATCAAGAACATGAAGAAATATGAATAAATTGAATCTATATAGTTTTATTCATTTATTAGCTTATTTCTCAATTAGTATTTTCCTCATATAATTTTAAGGAAAATGGATAAGGCACCCATTGATTTGAAATAGACGGATGTTGAATTCATTGATACATATGTGGAAAATTTTACAGGGCTTTTGTGGTATGATTCTGTTGTTATCTTCCAACCTAAAATTAAGGTTGGGAAAATATTGAGTACTATAAAACTAAGTCTCTGAAGAGAGTTGAACATAATGGACTTTAGTATCTTTGATAAAATCATTCAATGTGCTATGAAGGTGGATATGGAGATTGGTGTTACCCATCAATGTCATGGTCCTCATAAGAAAAGAAGAATAAAATTTAAAGGCAATTTTAAAATCTATGTAAGGAAGAAGATGATAATTAATTTATACTCAAAGTCTTGAGGGAAACATGAGTCAAATTGTTTCAAGGGAACTAGAATGTATTTCATGTTTGTAAAAGTATTTTAAATTAAAATAAAATTCCAAAGTGATGAGAAAAAGTTATAAAGTTATAAAAATATAGAGAAAGAACCATATAATACACCACACACATGATAGTTATTTAAATGTATGGATTATGGGAATTATTCTTAATCATTCCCAAATCCAATAGTTAATGGTGATGATCGATGTCAATTCCCCCTTCAGCGCGAAGAAAAATAAAAATATCATGTGGTCACTATTTATGATGAAGGGGTGGTAAGGATGTGTTAAATGGTACACATACCACTGAATCTATTATTTTTAATGTATTTTCTAATTCTGGATCCACCAACTCTTTTATATCTAATTAATTTTCTTAACATATCATTGTACCAACTAAAAAATAGGTGTTGAGTTAGTAGTAAAAACACCTACTGAAAAGATGATTATATCTCAAGTATATGATTCATCTCTAATTCCAGTTTTTGGGAAAGTGTTTCCTACAAATAATTTCATTTTTACTCTAGTTGGAATCGAATGTTTTGTGCATGGATGGGATTTCATTAAATATATCCCAGTGGAAGTGGTGTCCCTCTCTAAGTCTCTCCCGCGTGAGGGAGTTTTCCTCCTAGGTTCTCCTAGGGTTCGAGTTCCCCCCTTCCCCGCTCTGCTCACGGCGATGGCTGTTAAGACTGAAAAACCCTCGGTTTTCTTGCGGGTTGTCTTCCTTGGTTGGCAGGCGGGCATTGTCATCCTCAACAACCCCTTTGGCGGCTTCTCCGTGGCGAGGAAGGCCGAACCCAACACTGGTGTCTGATTTTGTTTCCTTACCACGACACCTGATATCTTATGGGAGTTGGAATTTGTTGGTGGAAACCAGATCTCGAACCCTTGATCTGTTGATTCGCTTCGGTGGGTTTGCATTGCGGTCGCTGGAGTAAAGGTTTTTTGGTTCTCGTAGGCCCTGGCCGAGTTTGACCACACCCATTTCGAGAAGAACAATGGCTGATCCTCCAACCAGTGTGCGGCGCAATGGAATCCTGGTTCGCGGAGCCCCTGGTTCTGAGTTTGAAGTCCATTCGGCTTCGCACAGGCGCGGCGAGTGACGACTCAACCAAAAAGTTAGGTCACGAAGACTCAGTCGCGATTTGGTTTGGTGCACAAAGACCATGTCATGAAGGGAGATCATGAATAAGCTATCGTGTTTGGCCTTGAACGTGTGGTTCCTTCATGTATAATCTTCTGCGCAGGTGTGTGCTTCGCGTTGGAGGATTTCTTCGCGAAAGGAGACTCTGGTGTGGATGCCCTTGACTGCGTAGTGCTGGTCATGGAAGAAGGCCTTGATCGCGCTGTTGAGGGCTTCACGTAGGGCCGGATCTGTGGGAGGCTTTCGCATAGTGTTGGTTCCCCGACAGGATGGTCCAAGGGGTCTTTCTTTGCGACAGGCCGGTTACCGTTGTTTCCCTCCGTGCTGGTTTTGACCTCACAGGGCGGGTCGTGGAAGAGGCCGAAGGTGTGGAGGATTGGACCGCGCAGAGCTGGTATCGGTTGAAGGATTTGATCACACAACTGTGTTTGGGGTTTATTTGGTATGGGTTGGAGGTTTTATTTTTGGTGTTAGGGAATTTTTTTTTGGGCCTCGGACTAGTGGTTTTGGTATGGACTTGGGGTTTTGTTTGGGCTGTGTTTCCTCGCTGTGGACTCCCGTGAGAGTGGGTGGGAATTGTCGTGAAGCCGGGCTAGTTGCGGTATCTTGTCCACCACTTATTTCTCATGGAGAGAAAACCTCGAGACCATCTTTCCAAGAGCTTTACCCTCACCATCGAGGAAGCCGTTCAAGGGCTCATGGGGTTGTCTTGTGTGTTTTTTTTCTCCATCGTGGTGTTGTCGTGATTTCAATTATTTAGGCATAAGGATATGGATGCAGATCTGGTGAACCAATGGCAGAGGTTCTCCCTGACGAACAAAGAGAAAGCGTCGATCGAGGCATGCAGGAATGAAGATTCACTACTACTAAAACGCATGACTCTGCTGGTGGACGGAAAGTTTGTGGAAAATATCTCAGTCAACCAGGGGGGCTCAAAAACACCCTCAAAATTATTTGGAAACTGGAAGCTGGAGTTGCAATTTCGGAAGCGGGGAACCATCGCATTGTCTTTGATTTCTTCAATGAGAGATATAGAGATAAATTACATAGAGGTAGGTTGTGGTCCTTTGATAATAAACTTCTCCTCATGGAAGCATTCAAAGGGGGGGGGGGACGACATCTAGCACATCAATGTCACACAGTCACCCTTCTGGATACGCATCAAAGGAATCCCTTTTCATGGGAGAACAGAATGGGTCATGAGAGAAATTGGGGATTTTATTGGACATTTCCTCGAGTGGGACTATTCGGACCCAATCTAATGGGGACCCGAGGTTCAGATTAAAGTCGGGATTGATGTTTTAGACCCACTGATGAGGGGCATGTTTTTGAAAATCGATGACGCCAACACCTGAATATACTTCGAATTCGAGAAACTCCCAATCTTCTACTTTTTTTTGGATGTCTCAGTCATCTGGAAAAAGAATGTCTCTCAAAGAAAGAGAATGAGTCAGGTAATATCATCCTTCAATATGGCCCATGGATCCGAGCCAAAACGACTAGATAGGCCTTTATTCCATGGAAGTAAAAACAAAAGGATCACAACAATATCATGATGGCCCACACAAGGTGGATAGAAACTAAACACGTAAAATCCATTATGCTTGGACCATCAGTTTCCCTGAAGACTATCCAACCACCAAAGGGAAACTGCCAGATATTCTACCCCCATGAAGGACAATGTCTCAACATGTAAAGAGCATGTGTCTCAACCAAAAGACCCTCCAGAACAAAGCTTTCTACCAAAACAACAGCACTTTGAACCACAAGATAACGATCCTGATCATGATTTTTCCATGTCAGGTATCCATGAAGATGGTTTCTGTACTATGTCAGGAACCCCACCACCAGGCCCAACCACCCGTCGAATGTGGAAAAGGGTGCAACGAGAGGAAAGAGATGGTAAATCGAAAAACCCAAAACCCAGGGAAAAGAAACGATGAGTCAAAATATGTCATTCTGCGGGGATTGCCCCAAAAAGATAGAAAATGACGGGTGGAAATATAAACCCGAAGGATTCAAAGGTGGAGGATGGTAAGTCCCAGCCCCACCTATAATAATGATTTTCTTATGCTAGAACTATCGTGGGATTGGAAACCCATGAACGGTTCGCATGCTCCAGCGCAATTGCGCCCAAAGTCACCCCAATATGGTTTTCTTGTCCAAAACCATACTGGAAAACAAGGACACCACTAACATTGCTCTGAAATGCAGATTCCAATGCTACCTCCTGATATCCCGAAAATGACATTCTGGAAGACTCTGTTTCCTATGGAAGGATTCTGGCGATGTCAAGATCGTGTCCCTTTCCTCGAACCACGTGGCTGCAAGAATTCATGAAGATCACACCCCGCTAAGGATGTTTGTGGGATTCTATGGTTTTCCGTCCTAGATTGAGAAGTGGAAATCATGGGATCTTCTTTGCAAGCTTCTTCATGAGCTTCAGGGCCCTATCCTCTATGGAGGGGACTTCAATGAGATTATGTTTAATAGGGAATAAAGAGGCGGTGTTGTCTGACCTTCTGCGTCGATGTCAAATTTTAGGGACGCAGTCTCTAGGTCAGACCTGGTTGACTTGGGTTATGTTGGTAATCCGTTCACATGGTTTCGGGGTACTACGAATGGCACCCACATCGCTGAGCGGCTCGACAGAATTCTGGGCTCTTCAGACTGGACAACTCTCTTCCGCGTGTTTAACATCGACCACCTGTCGCTCAACTGTCCGAACCACTGCCCAATTGTCATTGACTGCACTCATGGAGAACGCTACAAGCATGCTAGCAGACCCTTCATATTTTAAATCTTCTGGTAAAAAGACCATGAATTTGAAGATGTTATCAGATCAAGCTGGAAGAGTATTCACGTAGACGTGAGATCCAACCTCCAGCAGGTCGCATCCGATTTGAGATCTTGGAGCAATAAGAAGTTCTGCCATCCTGATAGGCACTGTGATTTCCTTAAAAGAAAACTTCATTACCTTCTCAGTCAACCCCCATCAATTTTCAATCTCTTTATGATTGGTTCCACTCAAAGATATTTGGATGTAGCCCTGCGCGTTAAGGAATGCTTCTGAGCAATGCGGGCGCGGGACACCCACATTACAGAAGGGGACGACAACGCCCAGTATTTTCACCAGAAAGCATTAGATAGGCGCTGGAAAAAATTTATTCCTTGCATTGCACAACCTGATGGTAGCAAAGTATATGAAACCGAAGGAATCCAGGAAGCCATTGTTTGTTTCTTTCAGAACCTCTTCACTGTAGGAACTCCCAACATTTCATCTGAAGTGGAGGACTGTATCAGACCTGTGATCACCGATGAGATCAATCAGGAGCTCTCCAAAGATGTGACGGATGAGGAGATACTTTTGGCTCTGAAGCATATTCATCCTACTAAGGCCCTAGGCCCAGACGGATTCCACGCCCTTTTCTTTAAGCAATACTGGAACATTATTAGTCCCGACATCTGCAATCTGATGAAGAATATCTGGGTAGGGATAACAAGCATAGCCGACATCAATGAAACTATCCTCGTCCTCATTCGCAAAATTAATAATCCTCTTGCGATCCCAGATTTTTGACCTATCATCCTATGCGATGTCTCATACAATATTTTTTCAACGATCCTAGTTAATCAGTTATGAATTTGGTTACCTGACATCCTCTTAGAAAACCAAGGTGCCTTCATGGCTAGGAGACTGATCAAGGGTAACGCAATTGTGTCCCAGGAAGTGTACCATTCTATGAAAACACGCTCCACAACAAAAAGAGGATCCATGGTCGAGAAGCTTGATATGACCAATGACTACGTTAAAGGGGAATGGCATTTCCTCAAAGTCATGATGTAGAAAAAAGAGATTATGTCCTAAATGGAAAAATATGATCATGCACTGTGTCACGTCTGTCTCTTTCTGAATCAATGTCAATGGGGAACTCACCCGAGGCTTCGCCCCAACCCGGGGCATGTGCCAGGGAGATCCTCTCTCCCCTTTTCTCTTTATGTTGGTGGGTGATATTTTTTCTAACCTCATTTCCAGGGCACCATCCTCTAATACTATCCACGGAGCAAGGGTGTGTCATGGAAGCCCACTGGTTTCACATCTTTTCTTTGCCGATGATTCCCTTATCTTCTCTAGAGCAACCGATAATGAATGTCGGACGATCATTCATGCGATCCACCAATACGAAAGGGCATCAGAACAATAAATCAACCATGGAAAATCAACAATCTCCTTCAGCGCAGGGGTTCCCCAATCCAAGAAATAAGAGATCTATGAAACGATAGACATTCCTATGGTTGAGAAACACAAGAAGTATCTCGGGCTACCCATGGTGATTGGTCGCTACAAAAAATAATTCTTTGCATCTTTACTGGATAGGATTGAGAAAAAAAATTCAAGGTTGGAACCGTAAGATAATTTACAAATCTGGAAAGGAGACACTCATTAAAGCCGCCCTACGGTCCATCCCCAACTATTTTATGTCCCTTTTTATGTTCTCGTCGCCTGTGCTCAACCAGATCCACGCACGAACAATCAAATTCTGGTGTGGAAAACATAATGGAAGGAATTGTACCCACTGGATTGCCTGGGAGAAACTATACTCTCCCAAATCTGAGGGAGGATTGGGATTCTGGAACCTCCTTCACTTCAATGAAGCACTGCTGGAGAAGAAAGGTTGGAGCCTTATTAACCGTCCATTTTCCCTCTGTGTGTGTCTTCTCCAAGCTAAATATTTTCCCCACAAGGAATTCCACGAATCTGCTCTTGGCCACCGTCATAGTTTCCATTGGAGAAACATTTGGGATGCCCATTGTCTACTGGAAAAATGGATGGGATGGAGGATTGGGAATGGCTCAACTGTTAATATCTGGACCGACCCCTGGCTGACTGATAAGGATGGTTTGCAGTCATTTTCCCCTGCCCACCCAGGTTATGATGATGCCACAGTCAGGTGCCTCTTTTATGATCAAAGATCAGGGTGGTGTTTGGAAATGATCAATACTTGGTTTAACGAACGTGAAAAAAGAATTATCCTCAGTACCCCATGGGTTCTCTAATGCGGGCCCTAACCATCTCTTCTAAACCAATGACATTTTGGGAGAATACACGGTGAAATCCGGCTACCAGCTCGCCATTGGCGCTCATCCAGCTGATTGGGAAGGGGGGACCTAGAAATCGCTTTGGAAACTTAACGTCCCCCCTATGATTCACCACTTCTGGTGGCAGGTTTCCACGATCACCCTTCCTACAATGAGCCTTCTCGTTTTTCAACATATTTCCAGTGACGATTTCTGCCTATTCTGCCCAAACGTCTTAGAATCCCCCTCTCACACCATCATTCACTGCCCGGGGGCTAAGGAAATTTAGAATAAATGGGACCCTGAATCTGATGATTTTATGGACATGGCCCCTGACCTCCCCTCTATCTTGATTCGATGGTGCTCCTCTCTCTCATCGACTAAAGTGAGCTCTCTTTGTACCCTGACCTGGATCATTTGGGTCCTCCACAACGATGCAGTTTTCAACCACGTCCACAAACCACTCAATTTCGGGATTGATCAGGCCTCTTCATGGATTGAGGGATGGAAACATCACAATTGACATACAAATTTCTTTGTAGACCCTTCCTTTTCCTCCTTATGGTGTTCGCCAATGGAAGGTTGTCTTAAGATTAATTTTGATGAGTCTCTCCCCACGAATAGAACCGTTACCATCGACCTACTGGCCAGGGATCATCAGGGACAAATCATGGGATCCAAACTTGAATCACACTATGCTTTTTGGGAACCTGTGGTAGCTGAGGCTATAGCCATCCTCACTGGTATGATGCTCGCTAATGATCATGGATTGGATAATATCAACCTTGAATCTGACTACCTCATCATAATCAATGCTATCAACCACAACAACGGCGGGCTCCAGTCATTTGGCTCCCTCATCAAGAGAATCCTCTCTCCCCGTCAAGGCTTTTCAAGCTGCACCTTCTCCTTTACCAAAATGGAAGGAAAAAATGCTCCCATCTGCTGGTGGACCTTGGCCCCTTTGATGGTAACCAGCTCTGGATGGACCACATCCCTACATGGCTTCGCATTTGTACGTCTGCTGATCTTCAACATTAATGAATCCGTCTTTTATCAAAAAAAAATTAAATATAACCCACATCAGTTGTTGATGAAGGAAAATTATTTTTGATATTGTGAACCAACCTACGTTCACCTATTGGTGAGATGTTAAAAAATTAACTTCTGATGGTAATTATAATTATCATATGAATCATGATTCATATTAAAAGGTATCTTTTATCCACATTGGTTGAGGAGAAATTTATAATTTAATGTATAAAAACTATGTGTGTGATTATTCATTTCTTTCTAGATGAATTTCCTTATCTACCACAGAATTGTCAAGTTTTTTTTTCAATTGATCTCATAATAGGTGATTAACCTATTTCAAACACTCCATATAAAAATACCCCGATTGAGTTATAAGAACTGATGATAAAACTCCCAGATAATATTTACATGGGATTAATTTGGAAAAGTGTTTCATTTAAGGGAAAACCTATTTTTGTAAGAAGAAATATGAATCAATGAAACTCAGCATTTATTATTGAGAATTTTAAAAAATAATTATTTGAACAAGTATCCTATACCATGTATTGATGATTTTTTTGATCAAATACCTAGTGGTTAACATGTTTAAAATATTTATCTTCATTCTGGTTCATTTTGGTGGATATTCCCAATATAGAATTCTATACAAGGTATAGACACTATAAATTTATAGTTATTCCATTTGGTAATACAAATTCTCCTTCTATCTTCATATATTTTATGAATATAATCATTAGATAATACCTTGATAATTTGGCGGTAGTCTTTATAAATTACATTCTTATTTATTCAAAGACAATGGAAGATCATATTGATCACTTAAGTATTATTATAAAAAACTTGGGGAAGAGGAATCATTATTTAAAATTATATAAGTTTTAATTTTTTATTTAGAATGTCTTATTCCTAGGTAATATAATCTCTTGTGAGGGCATATTAGTAAACCCTTAGAAGAAATAAGTTATTGAATATTGGTCCATATCAACCACTATGAATGATATCCATGGTTTTCATTTTTCTTGGATATTATAAAATCTTGATACCAAATGTTTATGGTATAGAATCCACTCGCAATGTTAACTCGGTAGGGATCCATGTTACTTTGGATGGATGAATGTGAGGAATATTTTTATGAACTAATGAAATGTTTTTTTCCTACCTTTTTTTACACTACCCTATAGCAAAGAAGGGTCTGTTATATATAGTGATAAATGAAATAAGGTAATTATAATCATCATCATGTATAACAATATGATTATATATTATGCCTCATGATAATTGATGTTCCCCGAGAAAAATTACCCAAATGATGATTTTGAGTAAGTTGCGGTAATTTTTGCCTTAAATATATGTTAAATTATCTCTATAGACAAAGGTGTGACATATATACTGATCATGAAAGGATAAAGTATATTTCTTCCTTAAAAGAATATGAATATTCCCCAAATAATATAGTTGTATCTTGTTAATGAATATGACTACACAACAAATTACCTCCCTAAGAAAGTAAACAAGTGGGAATATGTTACGAGTTAAAAAGACAATTCTAGTTTATATATGATGAGGATGGGCAACAATATGATATTTATGGACTTCCAAATGATGGTTATTGAAATATAATAGTAACGTTATAAATTTTATACTTATAAAATTATTTATTAGGAATCTATCCAAGTAAAGATTAAAGGGTTCATACGGAAGATTTTGATTTTCAAAAGATGGTGAGGAATTTACCTGAGTGAAACCTTGAATTTTATTGAATAATAAGTTTCGTGAAAATATTATGTTTCTATTTGGTTCCATATTTGAAGGAGTTGTTTTATGAATATCATTGTTCAGCATTCTCTATTCACCCTAGAAGTACAACGATGTATATAGAATTGAAAGAGTATTGGGGTGGGGGGTTAATGAAGGGATATATATCAGAGTATGATTCTAAATAATTTTTATGTTGTAAATTTATGGATTAGAGATCTAATTCTAATGTTTTTTTGTAGTCATTACCCATACCAAAATGGAAGTGAAAAAACCTCACAATGAATTTTATCATCGGACTCCCCAAAACATTTAAAGAGAATAATGGTAACATACCAGGTAAATAAAGAAATAATGAATTTTTTTCAATTAATATATTTTGAATTAAATATTAATTTTAATTTAATGGGGTTTCTATGTTCGAAGGCGTACCTGATACAGAACAATAGGATTCTTCGAAATCTTTCATTGCACAATAATAATATAATATTTCTATTTTAAATAGTAGTTAACACCTAGCCATTGTATAGGTAGGAATGAACAGAACTAACTACAATATGATTACACATGTTTTTTAAATGTTTTTACATTTATCCAAAAAGTGTTAGTGGATTAAAATGTGAATGAATCTAATTTTAAGTATAATTTACTTTAAAAGGAGGATTTACCACCTTTTGATGGTGAACACTCTTTAAATCTAGTTTTGGTCACTTTTATAGGTTCTATTTGAAAAAATAAAATTATTGTTTAGAGTCAGGACATCAAAATTCCCTTTGGGTAATTTTTTTTATATTTTTATATAATTCAATTTTTGATGAAAAGTGGAAAATATTGTATTTTAATTCAAAACTGCCTTTTAATATAATTTTTTATATGGTTATATTACCTTTTTAATTGGTTTTAAAGTTTAATTAGATTATATTCTTACCATTTAATCCAATTTTGGTCATTGTATGTGATTTCACTTCGAAATTCGACATAAAAAAGAGTCAATATTTTGATGGTTATTATTTCTAAAAATCACCATTTTTGTTTTGACAACGGGAATTAATTTAATATTAATTATTGAAAATTATATGTATTAAATTTGTTAAAATAGTCATTATTTTTGAATTCAAAATATGAAATATAGTACGGTTGAATGTTTTGGTATTTTTCTAAAAAAACATCAATTTTTGATGAATAGTGAAACCACTAAGTAGTAGTTAAAAACTAACTTTTTTCATTTAAAGGAAATTTGACCAATTTTGTGAATTAAATTTTTAAAATCTGACATACATGGTTATTGATAGTAATTAAAATGTGTTTCAATAAGATGAAAATAATTTTTGGTGAATAATAGCTTTTGACTTTTATTTTCCATAGTTAAAGGTCAATAGGGTAATTCAAGGCATAAATGATATCATAATATTACAAAATTGCCGTAAAATGTGTTCTAACCTTATTGGATGAGTCATGGCCGACCATGGTCATCCTTGGGTCTATTTTGGGACCCCATAGAGCCATATAAGAGTGATAATAATTCTTTATTTTAGGTAACTTAATATAAAAGAAAACCTGACATAAAAAAATATCTTTTAGTAAATTAATTTTTACATAGGGTTATATAAGTTAGATTTTAGACTATAAAATTATTTTGAAATATAAAACGATTTCCTACATCATGGTATTTGTTTTATAATTTTTAGACATCAAAAAAATAAAATTATTTATGTCACAATAATGATAAAGTGTTTACCTCATTAATGAATTATTTAAATAAATAAGAGTATAAGGATTTAAATAATATCCTAAACCTATCCAATACTTATTGGATGATTTTATTTTGACCATGAGCCATCTTATCTTTGACTTTAAAAAGTTATGGACCTTTATAAACCAAAAATAATTATATAATAAAATTATATTTTCACACTTTCCAAAAGAGCCCATCCTCCCCCTATAAAAATCCCTCACCTCTAACCCATTACTCACACCTCTCAAGCCCGTTGGCTCATCCAAAACCTGCCCAAATAAGCTCTCACGATCCCTCTCTTCCACCAAGAAGCCTCAAAAAACAATTTCTGTTCAATTATCTCCTACCACCTCTCATAGTGGCCATTAAGATGACACTATATTTTTATATGATACATATTGTGTTTATGTTTTTTTATGATTCTTTATTTTTCATTTATAGCACAACTTTATGGTTTCCATTATGGGTAAACGTGATAATTTCATTTTAGGAAGTGCGGACTACCACCCCCTCAAAGTGATATGACTCGTTAATTCCATATGTGGGATGTATAAAGGATGGAATTAATGATATTATATATGATATTATATTGGAGATATAATATACCAATGTATCATTATTTTTTCATTCCATTAAATGTAAAATAAAAATGAAAGTAGAATTCATGTGTACGTACGAGTTACCATCTCTATGAACATTACATTTCATTTCTTACCTTAAAATGTTATGTACTATTATAAATACATGTATATACTGGATATATATGATATATATGATATATAAATCATTAATATCATTCTTGATATAATGAACTTCTGACCACAAGAACAACTTGTAATTATAAGAAGTTCATTTTTGAATTAAGTACCAAAATATCGGCAAAACAACTGTTATTAACTTAAATGATTAAATAATGATTATAACATGGTAATATGTGATATAAAAGGAATAATAAACATGAAAAATGTTCTTAAGCCAGTAGAAATTAACATTAGTTTATTATTAAAGAGATTAAAGAACAAACAAGTCAAGTCAGACATGAGGTAAGGGACTTCTTCTCAATCTCCTTTCACTGAGGAATATATTATTTTATACATGACTTCCTTTTATACGATGTATAAAGACATTTGACTTCTCATTTCATTCAAAAAGAATATTTTTCTATGAGGTGTTTTAATAAATGACAAAAAATAATGTTTCTTTTAACGTATGCGGTGACAATGTCCTTTTCTTTCGCTGTGAGTATTATTTGGTCTTTTAGCTTCTTTAACAAGACATATTGTTTAAAAAAAATACCATATACTCTTTTATGTATATTGGTATTGAAATTGTTTTAGATAATGTATTTGTTATGTCAATATATTTAAATGATATATTGTGATTGAAATGTGGAAATGTTATCTTTCCTTTTTGTTTATTTTTTGTGTTATGAATGTATTATGGTTCCTAGGCATTGTTACGTATACAAGTGTTTCCATGATAAACCTAGGGTGGGTGAACCTGATGTAGCTCACCAATGCATTGAGTAATGTGATAGAGGTAAACCTTAATATCTCTCCTAAGTGATTAAGAGAATATATTATGATGGGTATTCCAAATGTAACTCCCTACATAGAAATTATAGAAACAACATAAGTATGTTATAGATACCACAAGTTACCATTATGATTTATGATTACTATGTGTTATTCATAAATATTAAGATTTCAAGAGGTATGTTAAAAAGATTACGTCTTGATGGACTAAGGTTTTCCTTCTTATTTTATAACCCTTACTGAGATTTTATGTTCATCCCATGTTTTGAAATGTTTTTCACAGGACATAAATATGAATAGGGTCAAGGATGAGATCAAGGAAAATTCATGCTATCTAAAACGTAGAACTAGACAAGACTCCTTTTTTAAGAGTTTTTATTTTTTAAAAAAATTGGAACTGAGAAAAAGTGTCTACTTTGTAAATTTTGAGATGTAATGTAATAGTTATGACCTAATTCTCTAAAACACTAAACCTGAAAAGATCATCAATGTGAATTATTCATTTAATTCAAGATTATGTAATGTTTTAAGGTTGGGTCCTTATAATACTTCTATAGGGGTTATAGTTACTCACCTTGCTCAGTCATCACACATTATTAATTTTATTTTATATTAATATATTGGGAAACTTATTAAGTTATACATTAATGAATTTCAAAGACATCAACATGTACCACTATAAATTTTATGTGATTTGGATTTTAGTGTTACCTCGATGTTTTGGAGAAGACTTAAGTAGGATGTGGATACCAAGTTTATTTTCTACACTTCTTATCATCCTCATAATTTCTATCAATATGGGAGTACCATTTAAAATTTATAATACATGTTGTTATCATACTCTATAGATTTCAAAGGTTATTGAGATTAAATAATTCCTCTTTAAGAATTTTTTTACTATAACAACTTTTTCGGAAACATTAATATGGATACTTATAATTATCTCTATTATTGTAAGTCCATAACAATAACCTGATGGAATTAATTTTGAGAAATAAATAAATTGAGACCTGATATATCGGGTCTTATAGAATATAAGGTTATATCCATTCAACTAAACATAAGAATAGCTCAGATTCAAAAAAAATCATAAATTGTAAGAAATATATGGATTTTGATGTGGTTTATAAGGTATTCCTAAGTATATCTCCTCGTATTATTGTGATAAAATTTGGAAATAAGGGAAAGCTAATATATATATATATATATATCCTTTTTAAATTCCAGATCATATTGGGATGGTAGCTTCTTGATAGGTGTTCCCACCAAATCTCTCTCATGTACATTATGCGTTCTTTCTATCTCTCTTAAGAATGTAAAAATACAAACCATCACATGTACTGAACTAAGAGTTAATTCTACTATAGAGATAAATTTCTTATCATGATCAATTGGTAGAAAATATTTATTATCAAGATAATTTTCTAGGAAATAAGACTACTCATCTAGTTAAAGTTTTATAGTGAAATCACCAATTTGAGAAGGAAACATGAGAACCAAAGGATATGATAAGGAGGAAGCATCATAATTTGTTTGTATCAATCTAATGGAATTTATAGGGGGAAATTTTTTTAAGGAAGTTTAATTTAACAACACTAAATTTTAATAAATAGTATCTTCCAATAAATACAATTTCATCAATAGCATGTGTTACATGCAATAGTCAATTTAGACAAACTATGATATACTGTTAAAATATTATT
This sequence comes from Viscum album, assembly GCA_963277665.1. Lineage (NCBI taxonomy): Eukaryota > Viridiplantae > Streptophyta > Magnoliopsida > Santalales > Viscaceae > Viscum > Viscum album. The sequence goes on along the minus strand of OY728134.1, from coordinate 1,512,130,346 downwards.
ATCACATAGCTGTTGGATTATAATAAATTTATAATACAAAAAGAATTATAAAAAAGAATTTTTTTTACACATTTATAACATGAAATCATTAGTTATCATTTAATTAAGAATAAAAATAAAAACATTCCGAAATAAATGATATTTTTTTTTTCTGAAAATTAGTTTTTATTTGTAGAGTGTTTTTGAATCCTAGAAAATTAATTTAAACACTATTTGTGATTTTTTTTAAATAAATATATACATTAAATAATTTTTTTAACAATCATATAATATTTTTATTCTGCACATTTTAATAATAAATAAATTCTTATTCTTAAAAAGGTTTTTTTTTCTAAAAAGTGTTTTTTGTCTCATTTTGTGCACTTACATAAAAATTAATTTTTTCCATTTAAATTTATTGAATTTGATTAAATGAATTATTTGGTTAGAATTAGGATATTAAAATTTAGTAAATAGACATATTTTAGTTTTTGTTAATATGAATAGTAATTGGGATATAAATGTTCACCTCCAAAATGAGTAAATCTAGTTAATCAATATTAAAATTAAGTTTTATGTCTATAATTTCACAATATAATTATTATTATATTAATTTAATTTTGTAATAATTACATGAGTCTCCATATTTATTATTTTAATGGAGACTTGTCCATGAAAAGGACCAATATAATATTTAAATCGAAGAAATTTACAAAATGTCACTCTCTTTATTTCAATTTTCTATTATGTTTCCACATAAGGAAGAGATCAAGTTATGAATGAATATAATTTAATAACTTGAGAATAATAAAATTAGTTTCTATATATAAATTTATTTTAATTATTATTAATTACACACTGACCTTAATTTCTTATGAAATATTGGTGGAGTATTTCTCTATTTATTAAAAATATAGTAAATGGTTTTAAAAATATTATAACTAATTAAATTTGAATGATTTAATTTTTTACACTAATTATATAGATCTATATTACATTCATTATGGGTTTTAAATAAATATATTTTAATTAAATCTTTGTCATGATGTATTAAAAAATTAATTAATTGAATAGTGTCAAGAATCACATTAATGGTATTTTATAATATAATATTTTGTTAAAATATATAAATTTTATGAAAACATGATATTCATAAAAAGTAATTGGATACTATTTTTAACGTGAAACATTGTCCATTAATGGGAAATTATTCATTTTATAGTGAAATTATTAACCCTTAATTAGTAGAAATCTTTAATATTGTGGTAATTGCCAAAAGGGTTAATAGTGGATAAAATTAAAAGATATGGATAAAAATATGATCCAAAATTGACTAAATTTTATCATATCAGATTATATATATTAATAGTCATGTTATATTTTAATATTATCAATTTTTATCCATTTTGATATCAAAATATTTAATTTATATTTTAATGATTTATAAATTCCAACAGTGCCCCACTACTCAATTATAGAAGGGAACAGTCCTTTCTCTTCATCACCCCACAATAATCCTTATAAATCAACAAAAATAAGAAAAATTCACTTTTAAAATTATATTTCAACAACCTAGAGTTTGTTTTGTTCCTAGAAACCAACCCTAGTTCCATTTAGAGGTGATCTAAATGATTGGTTTCAAATTAGAGTTAATTTCTTTAACTGGTCACTTCATTTTAAGGTTTTCTTCTACCTCCTAAAAATATTTTATATTACCTAAAGTAATAACCTTAGTATCATAAATATAAATAAAATTTATTATGATTATTAATGCACAATTATTCACCCTCTTTTCTATCAAATTATATGTGAAATTATAGCTCTTGCATATGCATGACATACCATCTACAAGTAGCGATACGATTCATTTTTCATCACCAGCATTTATGAATAGGTATTATGATGGGATTAATATTTATATATGATATTTATGAAAATATTATACTTATATAATTATAGTATCATTTCCACTTCTTACAATCCAATCCTTTAGGAAACAGTAATGTCGCACATGTGTACATGTGGACTAACACCTTCATGAAGCGATGTGATTCATTTTTAAATTATAATTTAATCATAAGGTAATGTGGATTAATTTTATTATTATATATGATATATATGATATAATAATTATCTCACAATGTTTAATTAATATTTTACTATATTTTTCCCATTCACTAAAAAATGAAAACATCGTTCATGCATACGTACGACCTACCGTCTCCATGAACTACGTAATTCATTTTCATATCCCTAAATTTAATGTGTGACTATATATATAATCAATATATTTGATATTTGTACAATTATTAACATTAAATATATGATTTAACTATGATCAATGTTAAATTGATGAAACTACCAAACCAAAAAATACAATAAAATCCAAGAAATTATCCATCATAATAGTGATTTGAATAATGAAATGTTAATAAACTGGTGATAAAAGGTTAAATGTAAATAATATATGGTTTTATATATATATTATTATTTTGGAATAAGATTTATAATAAACCAATATTTCTTATACAGGATTTTTTAAAATCAATGAACGAATTCAGACATGAGGTATGGAGTTTTATGTTAAAATCTCACTATTTATTTAAATTATTTATGATTAAGTTTTGATGATGAGATTATATGATCAAACATAAAATATACTGATTAATTTTATTTTTCATGGTTTATTTATTAAAAATACATGATTTTATTTCATATTACTCACCTTTTGTTCTTTAGATACTGAAAATATATTTTATGGGAAATGGTCATTATTTCTCTCTTCTATAAAAAAACATATTTCAACCATATCCGTATTTTATAAAAATAAAATAAGATTTTTAATATTATCTAGTTATTGTTTAAATTAATATTTATCCAAGATGAACAAAATTAAATTTTGTTTTAAATTAATATTCTTATCATTTTACTAATTAAGTATATTGTGACTTTTGGACAAAAGAATGAAATGAATGTTTTTAACTCATACGGGACGAATTGTTTTTTCAAAATAATGGCCCCTCAATATTTTGAAGAATTAATTTATAGTAAACATGGATATTTTTATAGGAAGATACTTTCCTTACAATGGTGGTAATGTTTAATTTTTTAGTTAGTAATTTCCAAAAGAAGAAGTTGTTTTCCTCAATAATGATATGATGATCTTTTGATTCATCAAAGAAAACATCCTTAAATATTGTTTATTATTTACTTGGAATATTATAAAATTATACCACACTTAATATTTAGTTCGATGGTTTATGTATAATATGGCATGATGTTTATGAAAAAGTTATTTTTCAATGGGTTTCTCTATGATTCAATGTTTATAAAACCCATTTCATTTCACGGGTTCTGATATAATGAATGGTTTATGATCTTATGGAATAGATATGTATAATTTTCATTATATGATGTGTAGTAACTATATATACCTCAAATTAATTAGGTAAATATTGATTTATCATGAGATAAACAAGACTACAATGGGGTATGAACCTAGTTCAGTATAGTTATTTTTCCACTATGATAGTTTTTGGAGTGAGCCTTGAGTACTATGATGGTTTTGGGAGTGACCAAATTCCAATATAATAGTCTTTTAAAATTTTCATTAACTACTGAAAAAAGATTTTCAATTATTATGTGTATACCACAATTCCATGTCTTATGCCTATATTATACCCTTATGGCTTGGTTATTTGATTTCATTATTACTCATTTCTTATAAATTATCACACTTTATGCCATGAATCAAGATTATGATCTATGATATATAGGTTATGGTTTAAAAAATATAATCTCATGTTATCATACCCTTTATCTCATGTTATTCGTATATTCTCATTGATATTTCCATTGTTTACCCTTATTGAGAATCCACTATCAGCCTTTATTTTTTTTTCATTCCCATGTTTTGAAAAATGGTTTTATATATGATATTTATTAGAAGGTTTATGGTTTGGAAGATACAATTAGGAGACAATGTAAAACTTTTATAAACCAATTTGTTTTCATGTTTCCAATGATACTAGACCTATATGATTCTGGACTTGATAATTATGTTATATAAAGAATATTCATCTACATAGATGTAATTTCTATTTATAAATAGTTTGAGTTACTATAAGTTATACATTAATATCATTGTATATATTGATTTTAAATAAATTATTTTCATTATAGACATCTATATATAATTTTTAGTAATTATATAATATCCTTAAATTCTTATGCAACACCAATGAAATATTTTTCCAATTAGTAAATATTAAAATAAATATTCTAAAATATTAAAATAAATATAATTTGAGGGGGTAATGTGTGCCAAATGTTTTTTAAATGTAGATGACATATTAATGTCATTTTAATGGATTAGATTTTAATTTTTGACCTTTTATTTATGTCTCTTAATTCAAATTAAATGAATAGTTTCTAAATTACCAATAAATATAATTAATGAATAAAATATTTTATTATATTACATAAATTCATAAAAAATATTAAAAGTGCACAATGGGTATAATATATGGTTATTAATATCATCCATTTTTTATTATTATTCCCTTTCGAACCGTTTGGATTTAGAATTTACATAATATATTTAATTCTTCTATGTAAATTCAGGGTCTCCCCATCAATTATAAAAGGGAACCCTACATTCTATTCATCACACCACATTGAGAATTATTGATGCACCAAACTCTTCCAAGATCACTTATATAGTTCCCTAGACCCATTCATAAGGTTATCGTCATCCCAAAATACCATCCCTATAGCCCTTAATTTTAGATCGAAATGTTTCATTTTAATGAAAAGGTAATTATCATAACCAATGACATTATTTTTACTTATGTTTTTTTCCTCCAAATATATTATATTATTTTTGAAATAATAAACTATGTATCTTAAATCTTATAAAATATTTTTATTGTTGTGAAACCTTCTTTAATCTCCCTCTTTCCATCAAATGGGATGTGAATGTATTTCTCATGTGTACATATGGTTTATTATCTCCATGTAGTGATACAATTCATATTCCATTACCATCAATCCTATATAGTTAAAATGATGCATTTAATTTTTATATATAATATTAATGAAATAATTGTTATTATATAATGATAAGATCATTTCTACTTTTATACATTCTTTGCTATTGGAAAATAATAATGTCTCTTGTACGAACATGTGGACTACCAACACCACAATGTGGTGTGATTTTGTTTCCATTTACATTATTTTTGGATGGTTATAAGGATTATTTTAATGAATATATTATATATATATATATATTAATTATTCCATATATTTGAGTTGTTATTTAAATTTATTTGATATCATCCATCGAAAAATGAAAACAGTATTCATGGGTATGTATGACATACCACATCCATGAATGGTATAATTCATATTATTATATCTAACATTAATAAAAAAATTACATTTGTATATAATATATATATATGTGTGTGTGTGTGTGTGTGATATTATATGTATGTCAATGATTCTGATATAAAATTACAATAAATTATAATTTAGTATATAGGAGTCTAGAGTGACTTCTAACAATGATAAACTCATGGTAAGGGACCATAGTCTCACTTTTATTTTAGTAGGACATGTAACTTATACACAAGTTAGTTATTTTGTGTGGTTTATATACTTACCATGAATATATTTTATGATTCATACCCTGACAATTATGGGATATACATTGCATCTATCGTTCTATCAATCATGTATCTTATGATTTGAATGTTATCAAAGTTGTAATGGTTCTATATTTCAATATCATTGTTTATTGGGATTGTTTATAACAATGTTTAAAATGATAATATATTATTATCTACTTATCAAAAAACTCATCATTTTAAGTTTACTAGGGATATTTCATGAAAATGAATGTGTTACTTCAAATTTTTTCCCCTTAAGTTCTCATGAAATAGAACATATGTTTGTACGGAAAATTGAATTTATTTCTCTCTATAGTCAAAAAGAATTTTCTTCCACATCTGTGTTATTTAAATTTTTTTTCTAAAAATATTTTAATACTCTCATATTATTGTTTAAAATAATATTTACCCATATTTTACAATATTAAAATAGTTTTAAAAAAGAACCTTCATTTCATTTTTTAAAAGTGATATTTTTTTGACATTTTCAACAAAAGTGTGAAAGGAATGTTTCATTTTAACATATATGGTATTAATCAAATTTACCATAACCAGGAACACTCAAGGTTTTGTATCCACCTTTAAAAAAAATCATGTCTATTTTTATATAAAACATTTTCCATAATATTTAAAATGTCTATATCTTTTTAAATTTTTATTTCAATATGAAAACTATATTTTTGTTATTAAATGTTACAAGATATTCTTTATAAACTAATTTTTTATAATTCATTTCATCCATTATTTTTACTTAATATTTATTGGGGATATTATATAATGATAAAATCCTTAATCTTTCTCTAAATTGTACATTATTATGATCAATTTTTTTTATGAAACCCATTCCCTATTAATTTTTATACTAATATGATAAAATGAAATGTCAAGGAAACCCATTCGATTTCCATTGGTTATACTGTGATATAAAGTTTATGATTATGAAACTCATTTATTATCCTGGATACTAAAATGATGATTATTTTATAATATTTTTTCACACATATTTACAGTTTTGATTATAAAAATAGTGGTTAATTTATAACCTAGGATGGCGGTTACATTATAACAAAGGGAATGGGTTACATTTTTGACTATGGATAGTGGTTAGATTATGTCAAAAAATAGTGGTTATGTTATAACCAAGGATAGTGGGTACATTATAACCAAGGAAATTTGTTATGTTTTATCAAAGGATGGTGGATACGTTATAACCAAGGATGTGTGGGACTTATATATCCCTCTAATTCACTGGGTAAATATTGATATCTCATGAGATAAACAACACATTAATAGGGGTGGACTATATTCTATAAGGAACTTTGTATACTATGATAGTCTTGAGAGTTAACCTTGACTACTATAATGGTTTGGGTACCAAACCCATTCCACTATGATAATCTTATAAATGATCATTTACTTTTAAAGAAATTATTTTTAATACTTATCTATATTCCAAAAAACATGTATCTTATGCCAATTTTATTCTCTTATAGATCGTGTTATTTAGTTCCTCAATGATATATATCTTTTTAATTTCCATGATTTATACCATAAATCCTAATTGTGTTCTATGTTTTGAAATGTATGATTTTAAAATGTTTTTTATGTTCTAAAACCCAAAAGTTCTTGTTATACCCAATTGATTATTGGTATCTCAATTTTTAACCCTTATTGAGAATATGATCTCACCCATTCTTATGTCACCTTTATCATAGTAATCTCGAAAGTAACTACATATGATGCATCAAATAAGGGTGATGGTTATGAATAATTTAGTGGAAGATTATGTAGATATTTTATGAACTTGTTTCTTATATGTATTGGTTTCTAAATGCACTATAACTATATCATTATGGAATGGATTTATATGTTTGCAATTAATATTCATCTATTATGAAGTTATATATTTGTATTAAAAAATAGATTTCTGTAGATAGATTTATGAGTTATGAAGTGGTGTGGATTTCATGGGATTGTAGGGAAATGATTATAATAAAAAATAAAATTTTATATAGCATGGGATACTGGATTGGAAATGTGACTATATAACCCTATATGATATGGTTCAAGGAGATTGATCAAACCAAATATACTGAGAATGATGATATTGGTTCTGGAGTATAGAACTAGGATTGATACATGAATAATGAAAGATTTTACTCGTGTTTTTTTAGGGTGATTCAAGTATATGATATAATGCATCGAAATAAAAGATATTAGATGAAACCAATATTCTTAACATTGGGATCTTCCTTTCTATACTTATAGATATGGATAGTTTTTACCATCCTAGTTTTTTTCAGGATAAAGAGTCTCAACATGATGGACTGGTTGACTATGTGTGTTTTTAGTTCACAATGTATGATGATTACTAGATAAAACTTTTTTATGAGTTTTAGAATCAAATCATTGAAATATATGAGGGGGTGTCTCTAGTCAAGATGTATGGTTTTGGTCAGAGGAGCTAGAGATGCTTTTTAGTACAAATTATAATAGAAAATATAACTGGATCATGTTTTCTATCCATTAATTTAGAGGATAAATGCGCCTATGGTGGTTTATATTGTTTAGTGAATGTGAGGAGTTTGTAGTTCCATGAGAATATTTTTGAGAGAAATTATGTGCTGAGTTTTTTTATTCAATGATGAAGAAAGTGAATCTGATTGTGGTTATATCTATTTATTATTGAATCATGAGCATTTAGGGGATCATGATTCAAATTATATTCCCTCTCTATTTACCCCCCCCCCCACCCTAATGTTTTACAATATGAGTATTCTATAGAGCATACTTTTAAAGAGGTGATGCATCCCACTATTCACTATTAGGTCACCCAACATATATTGATTTTGTATTTTGAGTTGATCATTAAGGTAAATTTGATTAATAGGATACATGAATGTTATGGGTAATCTTTAGGGGGGATTCATTATAATTTCCAAATGGTTGTATCTTTATATGGGGGATCTCATATATTGGGACAATTGATTTTTCCATATGAATATAGTAAACTTTAGCAGTCGTCATCAGGTTTCATTGGAGTTATTAGTTACAATACCTCCACCTGTAGATTTATTATAGTTCACATTGGTTTTGGGGGTCATGTTCATTAATAGTTTAAATGTACAACCATTTTTACTATCTTGTGTGGTGTCGGAATTATGCTTCCAATTTTTTACCCGACATAAGTTGCATCTATGTTTTTATCAGTGGAATTCTTGCAAATTTTGGATCATCTAAGAGTATATTTATATTTAATAGGACACCCTTATGATTAAATTTTTTCATTGGGACCCATTATAGAGTTTGTTAATTGAGGTAGACTTCAGTAACATGAAAAAATTAGGGGAAAAGGATGTGGTATGTTTTTGTCCATAGAGTTACCAATTCAAATTGGCATACAGATCATTCAATATATCATCTATTTATCTTATAAATGTCTTTTACAATATTTGAATCTAGATATTACCATTCTTTTATTGAACCTACAATGGTCTATGATTTTGGTCCCAATGTGTAGATGCTTCCAATTCATATAGTGTTCACTGCTAAGGATGGATTTTAATCCAGTTTTCTTAATGTGCATTAGGGTTATAGGATGATGATGGAAAATCATTATTCATTAGGTTATTTTTTATTTATATTAATATAACCATACATTTACATTCATGAAAAGGGTTAGTTCTACTCGATAAAAGTAGTCATTGATCACTTCAACTTGGGAGTTATGTTCTGGAAGTTTGATGGCCAACATGTGGTGTTAACTGGTTAGTAGGACTGAAAGATCTGTTTCTAGTTCTTGGAGCTAGTATCTTTATAGTTTTAAATTTTTAAGTCATGTTAGTTGGTGGTTCAATTAGAATAATTTCATATGGTTCCTGAGGAGTTTAGGGATTATTTATCCATGATTTTTTTATTTCAACCAATCGATAGGATTTATAGATTTAGATACAATTTTAACTTAGTGTCTCATTAGTTCCAATGGATTAGTATCAAATAATACTTTTGATTTTTGGTAGTTTAAGATTGAAATCAATGATTTAATGTAGAAGGGTTTCACCAAGACTCATGTTTAATCGTGGGGTTCTCCAGTGTTATTTTATAACAAGGAGGATGAAAATTTTATTTAGTTTATAAACTACCAGTGGTTGAACCTGATTATGGTCTAGAACTATTACCCCCTTTCAAGGTCATATTATTTGTTCGATCATTTGAATTGATCGATATAGTTTTTTAAGATGAATATATGGTCTAGAAATTAATCAATGATGTTGAAGGTGGAGGGTATCTATAAAACTACTTTTAAGTATCCTTATGGGAACATTGATTTCATATCTATGTCAATTGGTTACCTAAACACCCCATATATTTTCATGGATCTCATAATTTTCATATTTTTTAGTTGTTGGAACAATTCATGATAGTTCTCCTCAAATAAATGCTTGTGTAAACAAGTTCATTGTATGATCATTCTAAGTATATGAGGAAATTTTTGGATTCCATTTTATGTTATTATCTTTATAATAACTTGATAATGTGTACATTTTGATATTATTAGGTGTAGTTTCTAGAGAAGTATGTTTCTTGTCAAGGAGTGGTGGTTATCATTTAGATATTGAAGAGGTTTTTTGTGGAGAAGAACCTAAGAATATTGAAGAGAATTATTTTTTTCTGGGTCATATAGTATATTACATGTGGTTTATGTATGATTTATATTAGATTAAATCCCACTATATAACCAAGACAACAATGTACTAGGCCTTTAGGTAGACTAATCAGTTTTAGATGAATTTCAACTACCTGAATGGTAATTTGTCTAGTACTTATATTCTTCTGTTTCTAAATGGAGGATTCGTGTTCAAGGTTATATAGAATGATTGTAATATCTATTTAGGTTGTCTATTAATACTAAAGGGGGTGATAATATTATTATGGTATATCCAATTACATCTTTATAAGAAAAACTGAATCTCCCATGTTCTTGAGTTGCAATTGTTGTGTTTCCTATGAAGCTTTGGTGACATTACAACATCAGTGAATGTTTTTTGATCTTGAAAGAATTTTTTTTATAATATATTATCTTTTCAAACATCATTGGTCATTGAGGAAGTTCATTTAGTAATATAAAATTGAGATCTCTTACACACTTATGAAAGGAAATGTATTTGAAAATTCATTGAGAATGAAGTTATACAGAGATTCTATTCGGAATTATAGGGATACATAGTGTGTCGTAGAGGAACATTCAATGATGAATCATGGGTGAATGATGTTAGTGATTATAGTAAACTATACTAAATAATAGTTCATTAATATATATTATTGAAGGTATAAGAGTCTCTCTTGAAAGAATCATAGGTTTAGGTGTTTCAATATATTCGATTTTGTGGTGATTCTATTAAGGGATGATCAAATGATGAATAGTTTCTAGTGTTTTTTTATTTATGTTGTTTATTTTATTGGTGAAGTGAAAGGTGGTTCTTCTCCTGATTAATATATCACCCATGGAAATGCGTCCACATATATCCACGATGTATTTAGCCTTGAAAATTCAGTTTTATTGGTCGGGGATGAAGAGGCCAATGGGGGAACTCATATAAAGTTTCTTGGCTTATCAGTACATGAAAGTAAAGAATAATTTTTAAAAAGTTTCATTTACATACAATAGGTGTCATGGAGTAGAATTGGGAGGAAATTTCAATGAATTGTTTCATTTTTATCTCTAGATCTCATGATTTATGTGACCCTATTTTTCCCTTAGCTTCAAAATATCAAGTTTTTATGATCCAATGTGAACTCCTATTCTCTTCATATTTATTCTATGATTATCCATTATTATTGAGGTGGTATAAAAAGATGTTTTAAATCACTTTTATAATTTTCTATCGAATTTTTCATGGGTAATGGTAACTATTATGAATTGTGGTTGATCTTCATGTGTTGGGTAGTTTTGGATTTCAATATTATTCATCTTTTTGTGATGTTGTAGATATAGATTCAGTTGAGGTATAAATTGTAACAAAATTAATTGTTTTTATGTGTTAGTTTTGGAATTATTTTTTTCCCATTGGATGGATATTATGGATTGACCTAAATTAGATAACAAATTATAATAACGTAAATTGAATGAAATACGATGTTTCAAATGTTCAGTATGAAGTATTATGATATTTCTTATACAGTGATAGTTTTTTTATGTTACTATAAAATTATTTATTATTTCTACTATAAAAGACACTAATTATTATTATTTATATGTTATAATAACCATTCATAATGGTTTAATCAATTAAATTTTCCAAGGAATTGAATTTTTGTAAATCTAAAATTAATGATTTGGTTTTTGATACAAAAATTCTAATTCAATATTAAATAATTATTAAGGGGGGGTTCTTTCGGATAATTGGATTCTATGTTTTCCCTTTCTTTATGTTTTCTATTGAATCTCTATCATGATGATTACAAGGGTGATGATTTCTTTTTGTTCTTACTTTAGAGGATGTGGTGTGGTTATTGATGTGGTTATAAAGGATGAGTTGTTGTGTGGTTACGGTAGTGGTGGTTTGGATAGTTGAGTAGAAAAATAGTGGATTGTTGTAATTATAGTAGCTGATGGAATTTATTGAGTGGTGGTTTATAATGTGATAGCTGTAGTGGTTGTGGTTTTATGTTAATGTATTATACAGGCATAGAATAACGTAAGAATAAATGAAATAATTAATGGTGGAGGGATGATAAATGATTAATAATTATGTTTTTAATAGTTATGTTAAATAAATTGTATTGGATAGAATAAATGTGATTTGTGTTTAATAAATGGAATATATTGGGAAGTTGTTTAATGAATGAATTTACATTAAGTATTCATAAAAATTGAATTATGTAGTAACAAAAATACTAGAAGCTGAAATTTTAAATGAAATGGGAAGTTGGAAATGTTTATTCTTAGGTGATTTTTAGGGGTAGGTTTTTTGAATAGTAATTATAAAAATTATTGGTGAGTGGTTATAAGTACTTGATGGATGATATTGGTGTCAGTAGTGTTAGTTTAGTTTGAACTCTTAGTTGGGTATTGTGAGTAATCACATGATTTTTATATCTTATTATTATTTCTTATTAACTACCACATGCTTTGGGTAACCCGACCAATTCCCATATGAGGGAATGGGTTCGAGGTGATTTACCCAAAATTTTGGTTTTTTGGTAGGGAATAAATGACTACATCCTGTACCCTACACCACCTTTATACATAGTTTGGAATGTGATCAGACATAGTAGTTGTGTATATATTTAAATCAATAGATTTAGTTTTGGGTATATATATATGATTGATAACTAGGTTTGGTTGTTATGGTGGGGATACTTGGTTGTGGTTTTTAATTATAAGAGAAGTGAGTGTGGGTGATTTTTATCATGTTCATGAAAACCTACTATGATGAGGATTTGATATCAGATTGTGATTTGTATATGGTTTGTTATATGTGGTTATGATTTATAGATGTGTGTATATGTGGATATATGGTAATAAAGTTATATATAAGGTGTTTAAGTCAATGAAACATATTGTCAGGGCATGAAAGTGACCAGATTAATAAGTAAGTGGACGTGGGTTTCCTTATTAACATATATTCATTTGGACAATGTTACTTTTCATGGATATGATATTGGGTGTGTTAGATATACAGAGGTTATGTGATTAATAATATGATATAGGTTCATATTGATTATTCTATTTATTTATATCATAATTAAAAAGTTTCTTGAATATTTACATGATAGGTTTTATGGATAATCCAAATGTTTATACTTTTATGCTCACTATTCTAGCAGTGAATTGGTCAATGGGATTGATAATATGAACTTTAAGATTATATTTTTTTGATTTATAATCATAGGAGTTTTTTTGTATTTTATTTTAGATACCTTATTTTTGAATGAAATTTACATGCATTAAGAATTAGATTTTACTTTTTATTGTATTGATTTTATTGGTGTTTTATCTTTTTTCTTAGGATTTGAAAGGGTAATGCCTCCCATTTTCATCTTTTATACCCTATATATTGGTCATCGAATCATTGAATATAGGTGGAATACATAGGGATTGAAACTCATATTCACTATAGTCCTGGGAGGGGTTCACACTATGGGTGAGTCACAACAACCCATGTACATTATTGGTTTTTAAGGAGAGGGGGGTTAAATCACTATCATACTATTTTTAAAAATTATTTTTCAAATAGGACTCTATTATTTGTAAATTTATAGATTATATCAAGGATTAAATCTAATATTTACCTATATTCTGAAAGTATAAACATAAATGTAAGAACACGTGATATTTTTAAAATGTTTTCCCCCAAGAAGGGTAACTACATCAATGATATGTTTTGGTTGTGTCCATGACACATATGTATAAAAAAATTATAAAGTAATTATAATTTGGGAATTAATTATCCTTAAACTAGAGTTGTTTCCCAATATAATTTTTGTCTTAATAGTTTAATTTTAACTAGATCCATTTAGTTTACAGAGGAATTACAAAAAAAATTACATGATATTCCATATACACTAAGATACATCAATATGAATAAGAATATATTCTCTCAAGGATTTAGAATAATAATAATTAATTAAATCACCCTATTTATTAAAGAAAATCAACATCTACATGGTTTATAAAGTAGTAACAAATCATCGGTCATCCTATAGAATATTTTTTCATCACCCTTTTATAAAAGTTTATACTTTTTTTTTAAATCTCAGCATACATTATGAAGATATTCATCATAATTAAAATATATAAAACCAACATTGAAATTAAAAATCACTATCCTTATATTTTAATTTGTTCAAATACCCATCATAAAAAATGTAATATTCGATCATTAATATGTAGATTCAAAATATTCTTGTTGAATATCTAGAAATATTACACAATGATTTTCTAAAAAATATTTAGTTTTAATAATTTTAAGAGCCACAAAAATTTGTTGCTTCTTTTATTTTGAGCTCTAAAAAATGAAACATCTATTTTCCATGTATGAAAATACATTGTCTTTGAAATCACTAAATCATGCTACAAACATCTTTAAATATTAGTAATATTAACAATATCTTGAATCATGGATATAAATAATTATCACTATATTTGAACACCAAAGAACGTGATAAAATCACCACATTGAAACATAAATATAATTTAAGAAATACCTCTAAATCATAAATAACCTTAAAAAAGATATTACATATCAGATAAAACCACATTTTAATCTGATGTATACTTATGGTTTTTCAAGCATTGAAACTTTACAGTTAATATTTTTTATCATCAATTTATTCTTATGTATTTTATGAGTTACTCTTATGTATTATTTCTGTTTTATTACATATCAATAATAAAATCATTCGTATAATTTTTTTTATTTTATATGTCACATTATAAAATCCTCATTACATTAAAAAGTTCTTTCCTTAAAAAACATACACATTCATTTTCCATTTTTCTAAAAATTTAGAGATATTGGGTATTACCTTTGTTAATTATTTACTTGGAGAAATCAGACGCATGAATTCCACATTTTTCTATGAAATTATCTATATGTGAAATGTTATTATTCAATATAAACTATTCATTTATCAAATAAACTCCACAAAAATCCATCCCCATCAACTGAAATCAAGAAAACTCAACAACATTCTAAACCACTTAGAAATTTGTATCATTTGTGGTTTAAAACAAATAGAATATTCCTTCAATAAATCCATGCTTTCTTCAATATCCACCTTTTCTTAATTTAAATATCTTGAAACCAATCCATTTAAAAAGGAAATATTTTTTATATAATTTCATCCCTCAGCGATAAGAAATTTCATTTCTAGTAAACTTTATTATCTCACCCTTGATCAACTCAATATATTCTACACATTGTTTAATAAATCCAACATTGTCTTCCTCAAAAAACTTTATCAAATTTAGTTCTATTTTCTCCATATTTGAAAAAATAATGAAAATAATTATGGGGTATACAATGATACATTAAGTTTTAGTGAATGTTTAAACATTAATATTTATCTTAAACGCATAAAATTTATACCTTATCATTACATTTGTAAAAATATCTATAATCATGTTGGTTTTGGAAATATATTTCATCCCAAATCTCTATTTTCAACTTTCTCCATGATGAAATTATATTTAATATCAATATACTTAGAGATAAAGTATTAGAATATATTTTTAGATAACGAGTTTCACTTCGACCATAAAATTCAATTTGTAATGGTTTATCATACAAAGTTGAGAAAATGTTATACCATTGGTTCTGAAAAATTAGAAGAGGTGAGATAAAAATTTTAAAGTCTATAGAAATGGTTATCCAAACCATTCGGTATATGGCTATGAGTATTAATATATAAAAAAATTAGATAAACTATTGGTATTACTATCCTGAATTTAGGATATACCAAATGCTTTATTACACTATTGGAATAGGTTTATACCAATGGTTTCATAAAACATTGGTATAAACTTCCCTTACCATGCAATCCAGAAGCCCCAACCAAGGCTCAAATCATACAATCACCAAAAAATCTAAACCATCAAACACAAAAACACATACACCCGAACCAATAACTTGAAATATAAAAAATTCAATAAACTAATTAATGAATTCAACCACTGATAATAGACAATTAAAACATCACATATATGAATTCACATCCAATTATCAAACAACATGTTTCGTTATTATCAGCCAAACAATTAATGTATCAATCTGTCTCTAATCACAACCAATATCATCATCTTCGTTATCCTCACCACCAACATCACCATCATCATTATCCTTACTTTAGTTCTCAACAGCATCCTCAACATCACTATCACCATAACTATCACCATCACCTTCTCTATAACCATATCCAGGAAATTAATCATACCGAACACTACTAAAAACATTGTATACATCACCTCTTTCCTTATATAACAAGCACATCATCGATATTCATGTACCAAAATCCACAGTGGTATATTTTATAAGTGAGGGGCATAAGTTTTTGATAACCTTCAAAATTTTCTTGTTGGCTATTTGACTCTATTAAAACTCATCCATTGGTATTTTTTCATCTTTTTCCACTGTATGAAATTATATATCCTCTACATGTGTTTTTTCCAACTTGTTGATACCAAACCATGCACATGATGTAGTCCAATATCTAGTGGCGACAAAACTCTTCCCTGGTCGACGGTGTACTCTCTCATGGTGCTAATCTCTTAATGTTGGTGTAAATGATAATTTGGCCCAATGAATTCCTATTCATGATCATCAGTGGCCTCCTAATTACACTAATACTAATATTAATGAAAATTTTATTTAAAAAAAGATATGAAAAAAATAAATCAAGAAAATAAAACATACATTCTATTATTTTGTTTGTTCCTTTATCATTCTTAAATCTTTTTTAATTAGTCTCAAACAAAAAAATGTTGAAGGCAAACTTCCATCCATAATAAATAATGTCCTCTAAAATTAAATTGAATTTTGAATACAATTATTCAATAAAAATGAATTTTTGAACAAAATTAAGTTATTATAACCAATATTTAACGAAATTAATATCCAGATCCAATTGAATTAAATTTTATAGAAATGTATTGTATTATCCCCAAATATGAGAATCTATAATCAATACAAATGAAATGAATGGGGATTATAGATAAGAATCTATACACTTAATAAAATCCAAGTTAAAGGGGAATACAATTAAATGAAACATATGGTAAAAAATGCTTTATTTTATTTAAAATACACAATTGGTTTGATATCACTATAAATTCATACATTAATTTTAATAGCTCTGTGTTAAAAGGTATATTTTGGTCAATAGTATTATTATAAATAAAATCATAGGAGTGGGAATATTTTAACAAGGAGATTATGTGTGGTATTTGAGGAAACAATAGTTAGATTTGTTAATAAGGACATGTATGTTGATATTAGAAGACATCGTGAATCAAAAGGAAAAGAGTAAAATTATTAGACATGTGGGATCTATATATAGATTATTTAGGATGTATAAAAATGATTAATTTTAGTTTCCCTTTATTTTAAGAGGTTTAATAAGAATTAGTAGTAGTGGAAGTTGGAATTTTGTGAATGTGGTTGGTCAGAAGCAGATTCTGGTGGTTAAATTGAGTGTTTTTCATGAAGTTACATGTTTCAAAATAATTATTAAAAAGTGGAGATATGGTTTTTCGAAAAATTAATAAAATTTAGATCTATTTTTTAAAAATAAGAAGTCTTTTATGATAGTGAAATAAATTTTCTATGAGTAATTGAATCATGGTTATATCATTAATACATCATGATTTCTTTGATTATTTATGGTTTTTGGATATTAGTGGGATGTGATTTCATGTTTGGAAGATAGATATCTATGTTCTAAAAATTTCCATGATAAGTGAAACTATGTCATAGTTTATGTTTTTATGACAATTTTTTTTACAAGATTCATAGTTCATTTGATGGTTAAGAGTTTAATTAATATGGGTTTACTTTATAAAATTTTAGAAAATTGTTCCATTGTTTATTTTCAAGTTTATAAAAGTGAGAGTGTTAATTGGAAGTCATTTTTTTATCATCAAATAAAATAAATGAAATTTGATAAAATCATGTCATGGTATATTCATCCATTTCAAGTTTTTGTCAAAATTTTACAAACTAAAAAAAATAAAATCATTAAAATATTAAGGGATTTAGATTTAATTATCATGGTTTTATGATTTTACTTAAACCTACCAAACCATACCAAAGTTTAGAGAACCACATAATGGTTTATTTATCAGCATTTCATAAATAATTTTAACATTCCTCCATCTTCTCATTGGGTTTTAACTATACATTAATGACTCTATGAAATCAAAATTCTTATATGGGTTTTTGAGTTCTGTTTAATAGATTCTTTAGTTACTTCCATAATCACATTTATTCCACATAAATTAAGGATACATCCCTATAGATCCTTTATATTTTATTATATCCTTTTATATTCATGATTATCTATGGTTGGTTATCAACATATTCATTTGATTAAAATATATTATGAGATAATATATAGTAGAAACACTATAATTTCCTCATAAATACAAGGGATTAAGATATTCGATATCATCCTTTGACGATATGATTATTTGATCATTACTCCAATGTGGTTTATTTGAGTAAATCTTTTTATTTATTATTATTGATCAATAATTACCAATCATTAAATTATTTATTATGGTATTTGTAAATTCTTATATTCATTTTTTTCATTTTTTTAGGGAATATAATTTTATATCAAGAATTTCTTATATTGATTATATTGTTTTAATATGAAGGAATATATGTACCTAGTTTTATAGAATTAAAATGATAATGTAATATTATCTTTGACGGGGAATGAAGGTATGAATAAAATAAATATGTGAAATATCATGCAATTACAATAATAAATAAAGTCATTAAGGGAAGTGACAAAAGTAATTTATTAATTTGGTAGTTAATATCTGTAGTAACATATAATTCGTAAATAAGTGGGAGTATGTTTTTGGATAATTGATAAAGTTAAATAGTGAGATTTTTTGATGAGATATATTGGGAAGATAATGGTGTAGTGAGTAGTTCTGTGGTAGGTAAAATCATAATTTGATATGGTTCTATAAGTAAAATTTATAGGATATATAACTTTGGATTATACTAGTTTGATATTATATATCATTCTATGTTTCATTATGAATAAATGACACCTCTATAGTCGAGTAACATGAGTTATACATATATGAGGGTTTGAGTACCAGATAAACCCCCAACATTTATGATAATGTGGATATGGAAAAATAAATACTCTTCATGTCTTTATATACCATATATCCATGATTTTAGTTTTAGGTATGGTTATCTGATCATGTGGTTTTGGTATGGCGTGGGATATGATATGGTGTTGGTATTATGGGATTATGGATTTGAAATATTGAGGAACGTAGTTAAGGGAAGGGTGTTTATGCCAAGATAAGTATTGTTTTGAAATGAGTGTGAAATGATTGGAGGGTAGTTGTGTGGTACCATAATTATTAAACATATTTGATTTAATTTTATTTATACCACATAATGATATTGTGGAGAGTGTATTTGTGGTTAAATGTTTAAGTAAATTTATCTAGGAAAATATAATATGTAAAATTTAGTATTTATTTTAAAATAATTATTATGGGTGTTCCACATTGAAATGAGACTAATTTTATTGGAACATGAAATGTAAATTGATATTTTCACCCCTATTACAATTTAATTATATTATATAATTTTTATAATAGTGTATGAGATCATTTTCAACCATACAAGGTCATAATCATAATGGTTGAAATATATTGGAGGATTTGTTTCTTCAAGTGGGAGTTATTGATTATCTACATATTAACAATTATACATGGCTTCTTTGTGGTTTTGGGAGAGACAAAAATCATTTTATATTTATTTGGATTGTTGGGATAATTTTATTTTGTGTTTTTAGGTGTCTATTAGTTAATACTTTAAATTAATAGAACTTAATTTTTCTATTCCACCATGTTGCATTTTATATACCCTATTTGAGGTGGGAGTAGATTTTCAAAGTTAGATTCAATACTAACCCTATTTTTATTCATGTAGAATCAAATAATAATAGTTTTGACCTCCAAAATTCCATGGGGTTTTAATACATTTTATCCACTTTAATATATTATAATTCATTTTTGTTACTTTAAATAATTTGAAACAAAAACAATCCATTATCAATTTGAACACTAAAAAATTAGTTAATTTTTTAGTATGAACCATCAAATTTATATAGATAAGAAAATTATTTATTCATTATCTGATGAAACATTATTGAATATATAAATTAATTCAATATATTAAAGGATGATATTATTGGGTAAAACTTTATACTTTTATTTGTTGAAAATAAAGAATGTTTTGTTGATGAAATTTCTCAATTTTTAGAAATAAATTTTTTATGCTGATAATGGTAAAAAAAATTATAAAATTAATTTTTGGATCCTTAGGTTAATATTTCATTTGATTGTTGTTATATATGGGATATATTTAAATCAAATGAAAGTGTAATGTAATTTTTTCTTACAACTAATGAAATGAGTGTTATTATTCATGGTCCTCATGAAGTAATATTTTTTTATATTAAAATATATTTGACGATTATTACATAAAAGCTCAAAATATTATATTTTTATTCCTTATAAAAATTATACTAGAAAATAAATTTTTTGAATATTTGTCTTCAAAAAAAATGTTTATGGCATCGTTTTTACTGAATAAAAGATCTTAAAAAAATTGTTAGTTTAAGAAGGTCTGATTTTAATACACGAATTTAATTTACATGTTGGTCAATGAAAGTCCTATTAAATTTATACATATATTGTAAGTGTTATGTGTCCCTTTATCATGGATAAAATAATATTGAATTTTCCTCTATTTTAATGAAACATTACATTTTTTTAATTATGGAAATATATTACAAGAAAAAAGGATTATAATATACCAAAAATATAAAAATAATTATTATGGAGGAGTTATCAAGTAAATGGGTACACAATTAGGGTACCATTAGAAAAAGATTAGTAATTAATGCTAAACATGGGTATTCTTCTAATAATGGGGCTTAATAATGGAAATAAAGTAAACATTTAAGAATCTATAAATAATTTGTCTTGAATTTCCCCTAATTATGGGGAGTAAATACACAATGTTATTCTATAATTTTGATGATCTACTATAAAACAAGGGACTAAAAACTAAATTGAGTAATTATTAAGTAAAATTTCTTTTTTTAAGGCTACCACAGAGGATGAAGATATTATTTGGGGTGATTAAAGAGTCATGTTTCTATTGATATAATTTTTTTGCAAAAAGGATTGACATTATAAGGAATGAAAGTGTCAATAATGAATCATATATAGGTGACAGTGATTGAATAAAAGTATCTAATGACTATATTTTTGATAAAACAACATTTGATTTTTAAAATGATGTAAATTATTTTAAATTATAAATTGAAGAGAGATTAGAATAAGATAAAAAATAGTTTTTTCAGAAAAATAAAGATAATGAATTTTCAAAATAGATTGATAACACTATTTATGATACTGTTACACTAAATATTATGAAAAGAACAATGGATGTTATTATTTGGTTCAAATAGTATATTCTAAAATACATGATTGGGATGTTATTGATAATAATAGTGATGAAAATTATATAAAAGTAATAATTTTGGGATATCATGAAGAATATTATTTTATGGAGGAGGAAGTGAAATACAAAAAAGTAAAATTATAAAATCCATTAGGAGTTCCCTAGATAACAAAATGTAATTGAATTTTTTTTATAGATTCCAATAAGTATAATCATCAACAAATAAATATTCAAATATAATAATTATCGGGAAGATTTCAAAAAATTTATAATTTCCCACACATAATGGTTACCTAGAGAGATCATGTAATGGTTTATTTGAACATAAAATCATGAAAAGTGTAAAACATTTCATGTTATACCTAAAGGTAAATAGTTTTTATTTATGTTTAATTTTTACAAGAGTTACTATAATTGGGAAATTTCCCTAACCCCAATAGTTGTACATATAGAGACTCATTCCAACGGAATATAATGTTGAAATTATATCATTATTTTGTTTTGTTATATATAATTAATTTTATTATGAATTTTTTAGTACATAATATCACATAACAAATTATAAATTAGAATAACTCATTTGGTATATAATCCTAATATTGAAATGACTTGTCCATACTCAATCATTCATTATTACAACCATTCAATGAAATAGATCATAATTATTATTTTCTGAAAAATGTGGAGTCTTTTTATGGTTCTTGATTGTGTGTTATTGAGTATAGTTTCACAATCATTCATGTATAGATTACCATTTTTTATTTAAAAGAAACACCCAACAGATCCCACATATGTACATAGGTAGAGGCCTTCTTTCAAACTTCAAGAAACCATTTTTTGTTTCAAACCCAACAACACTTATGAAATCACATTTGTCAATAGGATTGGAGGGTGACCTCATAACAACCATTTATCAGAATTATTTCCCATTCTCGGGCTCTCTTATAGATTTAAGATATATTCATGAATCTTTTACAAATTCCTATGCAGTACTGTTTTCCCTAAAAACCATATTTTTGTTGAGTCTTTTTAAATTGAATATGATGTACTACCTGTGACACCATATTTATGTATCAAAGATTCTCCATCTACTTCTCATTATTTCCTAGAAATGGGTGTCTAGTTCTGATTTAATTCCTTATAACCAGAAACTATTGAGTCTATTTCCATCTAGGAAGAATATTGGTGTCACAAGGATGTTATTGAATCTATAAGAGTCATTCTGCATATCTTTAGAGAACATGAATCAAAACCCACATAATTCGTTTGACATAGTTTTAGGTTTTATGACAAGGCTACCCCATTATGTTTATTGTCTTGTGGTAACGACATATATGAGGGAATTTGGGAATTAAATATTTGTCTCATTCCATGGGAAGAAGTACACTGTATTATCCTTATAATAGGAATCAAAGTATTCATTGATCAATTTTTCCTTATCTCAATGATGGTTGAAAAAATATAATTAACACTCATGAGGTTTTTTGACCAAGAGTTTGTTAATATAGTAATTCTTTCAAGACATATAGAAAAAATGATTCCCTTTTCTGAAGGTATTTGAATAATATTATTGAGCATGGATTACACATGAATGATTTCCATGATTAGGGTGATTTTACTAATACTAGTGATATGATCATTCCAAATCTATAAGCTCACATTAGTCATTATTAGTGTGGGAATCAAGAGGTAGATTCTGATAGTATTCACTTCATATGAATGTGATACTTACACTTTGAGGAAGCCCTAATAGAGTGTTTAATATGAATCTCATGACATAAGAAGGAATCCTATCTATCCAATTTATAATAGGAATCAGTTTCCTCATAGTTCAGTTTTCTCTAGGAGCGTTCATGGGTTCAGATGAGTAATTACACTTAAAGTGATTGATATTATCCATAGGTTTTAGGAATGTTATGTAATTATACCAGGATAGACTCCCTTATCTCATTATTTATCCTCTGATGGATAAAAAGAGTTGATACCCTAAAGTGAAATTGTATATGTTTGGTACAACATGGAGGATCATTTTAGGGCATATAATGAATGGAGTTTCATTAGTTTGTGACATGAGTCTAATATGGACACTACACTTGTAGAGGGGGAACTCAACCAAAGGTTCATGCCTTAGGGTATACATTGTATATTCCAAACTGTGTCTACTAGAATATATTGAAATTCCAAAGGTGTCTATTTGACACATCCAATTGTCTCCCTAACATGTTTGAGGAGGTATAGCTGACACAATTAAACTATCAGAGGGATTTCACATGATATGGATGACATACCCAGGGTAAGTTCATAACATGCCTGAGCATCTTCATTACATATACAAAAAATTCTTCCTAACATGGTTTACATGTTGGTGGGATTTCACATGACATGGATGATATTTTTTGGGGTTTTTGTATGATTGCAGTTGGAATGTCAATGGTGTTTTACATGATATATGTTGAGCCCTCTGGAAGATTGCTGATTTCTTGTTTATAACTGATGTTTTAATAATCACAAATCATCACAACTCATTGATGCTTAATCTGGTTTGATGTCTCATAAACATAATTCCAATCTATGAATGAATCAGTTATCATGCTTTTAACTATGCTTATTGACTTACAAAGTATGTTGGAAGTCTTCTGGATTCAACAGATATCAGACTCACCGATCCATCAGACTCACCGATCCATCAGACTCACCGATGCAAATGACTCACCGATACAAATGAGTCACCGATGCAAATGAGTCACCGATCCAAGGACTCACCGATGCAAATGAGTCACCGATCAGATGACAGACCGATGCTGATCAAAATGACTCACCGATCAGATGACAGACCGATGCTGATCAAAATGACTCACCGATCAGATGAAAGACCGATGATGATCAAAATGACTCACCGATCAGATGACAGACTGATGCTGATCAAAATGACTCACCGATCAGATGACAGACCGATGCTGATCAAAATGACTCACCGATCAGATGACAGACCGATGCTGATCAAAATGACTCACCGATCAGATGACAGACCGATGCTGATCAAAATGACTCACCGATCAGATGACAGACCGATGCTGATCAAAATGACTCACCGATCAGATGACAGACCGATGCTGATCAAAATGACTCACCGATCAGATGACAGACCGATGCTGATCAAAATGACTCACCGATCAGATGACAGACCGATGCTGATCTATCTGAGTCACAGATCATTACTCTAATGCTGATGACCTACCGATCTATTGAACAGTCATAAACAACTGTTTGAAATTCTTTATCTTTATCTTTATTTATTCTAACCAACGGTCATATTAGTTATATTTTAATACCCTGACAATTAATTAATAATGGTTGTCGGATGTCAGGAAACCGTACCTCGTACCTGCGGAAAGGAAACCTTTTTGTCCTACGGAGCACGTGATGTAAATACAAGAAGACTCTGCTGAAGAGTGTGCGTAGCACAGTAGAGAAAAGTGAAGAAGAGAAAAACGAAGAAGAGAGAGACAACACACACAGAGACAAGGAAGCATACGATATACTCAAGAAGAGTGGTGTGCATACAATAGAATATTGAAGAGCTTCATCGACTACATTCCACTGCCTGTGAACCTGAAGCATACGACACTCGGCTTCTCAAACAAAATCGAGAAGAGGATTCAGAATCACTTCTGATTAATTCCAAAACGAGTCCAGTGCTACACTGAAATCACTAGAGCCATTTCTAAACTCTACATCTCTGCTCTGTGATTTATTTATTCTACATTTTGAGCAGTGTGTGTTATCTGCTGTATTAAACACACACACTGACTCCTGTACTTTCACTGGAGGATCTGTAAATCCCTAGCAAACCTTTTACACTACACTTCCCACTGTGGATAGTGGTAGAGGTCTTGTGACCTGGACAGCTGGCTGCTGTTGTTTTTTTTCCCACGTAGAACTGTGGTAGAGGTCTTGTGACCTGGACAGTGTGTTCACTGTTGTTAACCCCGATCCAGGGTGTGGATCACTTTTATATAAACTTTTGAGAGGACTAAGTCTCGGCTTGAGACTGAACCTCTTGGTTACTTCTCTGTGTTTACAGTTACTCTATATCCATACTATACATATTTATTTTATATTCCGTTGCTATTACTTTGAAATATAATATATCTTCAAAGCTACTTTGATAATTAAATTCGCATGTGTTTATATTTATTATAAATCAGTAAATTAGTTTCAAAAGTTAATTTAATCATAAGATTAAGTTAACTGAGAAATAATCAATCTTTGAGAAGCTAATTGAACCTTTATAATCTATATAAATTCACTACAGTTTAATTTGTTTTTGAAATTGGGGGATTTTATTAGAAACTGTTTTTAACAGAAAATTTTAATTGGAACTCAATTCACCCCCCTCTTGAGTGTCCACTCCGACCAACACTTGGTATCAGAGGAAGTAAATACTTCCTAAAAGTGCTCTGCTTTTGACCTGTGATTTTAGTTGTATTTTAAAGTTCTTAAAATTTCTGTTATTTCTAAATTTTTATCTCTTTAAAATTCTTTTTTGTAATATCATGGATAATAGACTTGAGGGTGCTGCTACTAACCGGCCACCTTTTTTCAATGGAACTAATTATGCTCAGTGGAAACTGAAAATGAAAATTCATCTAGAAAGCGTAGGTTTTGATATTTGGACTGCTATTGAATCTGAATACAAAATTCCCACTACTGCTAGATCTACTTGGGATGAACCTACAAAGACTGCTTACAATAATAATTGTAAAGCTATGAATGCTCTGTACTGTGCTCTAGGAGATGAAGAGTTTAATAGAATTTCTGCATGTAAAACTGCATATGAAATTTGGGATACCTTAGCTGTTTCTCATGAAGGAACAACTAATGTTAAGGAGATGAGATTGAATACCTATACTATTAAGTATGATAATTTTAAGATGAAGCCTGATGAACCCATTTCTGATATGTATCTCAGGTTCAATGAAATTGTCAACACAATGACCTCTCTGGGAAAAGATGTTCCAGCAAAGGAACAAATTATGAGAATTTTGAGATGTCTACCTGAAAGATGGAGAGGAACCTCTGTCTCCATTAGAGAATCCTGTGACATTGCTGCTCTACCTGTCAAGGAATTAATTGGTAAGCTGATGATGTATGAAGAAGAGCTTAAAGTAAATAAAGAAGAAGATGATGAACCTAAAAGGAAGTCTATTTCCTTCAAGACTACAACCTCAAAGAATAAGGATAAGGAAAAGCTTCAAGCTATCAATGAAAGTTCAAGCAGTGAGGAAAGTGAGAATGATTCTGACAGTGATGATGAGATGGCTCAAATAGCCAGGAGATTCAAAAAGTTCTATAGGAAAAAGAAATTCTTTAGGAAACCAAATTACAAGGGAAAGTATGACCAACAAGGCAAATGGAAAAAGGATTGGAAGAAGAATGACAAATCAGATGATGTTGTCTGCTATGAGTGTAAGAAGAAAGGACACATTAAAGCCGACTGTCCAAAGCTGAAGTATAAAACGAAATATGAATACAAGAATAACAAGTACAAGAAGGCCATGAAGGATACTTGGAGTGCTTCAGAAGATAGCACAAGTGAAGCTGAATCTTCAGACTCTGAAAAGAATCGGGCCAACATGTGTTTCATGACAAACACTTCTGAGGTAACATCAGAGACTCCTGCTTTTAAGTCATACTATTCTGGAAAAGATTCTGACTCAGAAAACATGTCAAAATCTGAATTGTTTGAATACTGTGACATGCTAGAAGAAACATTTAATGAGCTTAAAGATAAATATAAAGGTCTAAAGAAACAGTATGCTTTAAGTGTTAAGCACAAATCTGATCTGGATATAGAAGTAGAAAAGAATGCTCAGCTGCTTAAAGAGAATACTGAACTAAAATTGTCTAATGAGCAACTCAAGAAAGACTTAGAGAAGTTCACCAATGGTAAAAATACTCTAACACAAATGCTAGGAAAGCAAGTTGCACCTAGATACACTACTGGTATAGGATACCAACCTGGACTAAGGAAAGTTGCCAAAACTAGATTCATTCCTAAATCTGGACAGAAGATAGTTAATTCTGGAACTTCTTATGCCTCAACCAGTTATATTCATAGTTATGAATCTAATAAGGTTTATCTTTCAAAGGATGTTATTTCTACAAATTATATGAGACCCATTAGACAAATATGGGTACCTAAAGTGTTATTGGCTAACCTGTCTGGACCCAAGAAGATCTGGGTACCAAAATCATCTTCCATCTAAATCTGTTTTGTAGGAAACCTGCTTGAAGAGCTGTTACAAGAAGATATGGTATTTAGACAGTGGGTGATCAAGACACATGACTGGAGATTATTCTTGCTTCAAGAGCTTAATAAAATCTGATGGAGGATTTGTCATTTTTGGTGATAACTCTAAAGGAAAAATCATCAGCCTAGGCCAGATTGGTAACACGGATTCAATTTTGATTTCTAAAGTTTTATTTGTTGATGGACTTAAATATAACCTGTTAAGCATTTCTCAGTTATGTGATGATGGTTTTCATGTTAGATTTGAAAATGATTCTTGCAAAGTTTTTAACTCTAAAAATGTTTTAGTATTTTCTGCTTTAAGAAGTGAAAATGTTTATGCTGTTGATTTAGATTCTTTAGCGAAACAGAACATTCCTTGTTTAAATGCTTTTCATAAAGAGTCTTGGCTTTGGCACAGAAGATTAGGACACTGCAATGTGCACTCACTTAGAAAACTTTCTAGGAAGAACTTGGTTAGAGACTTACCCAAACTTGAATTTCCAGCAGACAAAGTTTGTAATCCCTGTCAAAAGGGAAAACAACACAAAGTTTCTTTCAAATCAAAGAAAGAAGTTTCAACTTCTCAACCACTTGAACTGGTTCACATGGATTTGTTTGGACCATCAAGAGTTTCTAGTTTAAATGGGAAGCACTATGTCTATGTACTTGTAGATGACTTTTCTAGATATACTTGGGTATATTTTCTAGCTCACAAAAGTGAAGCCTGTTCTTACTTTGTTAAATACTCCAAGTCTGTAGAAAATCTTAGTGGACTCAAGATTAAGACCCTAAGAAGTGATCATGGTCGTGAGTTTGAAAATCAAGATTTTGAATCTTACTGCTCACTCAATGGCTATTCTCATAACTTTTCTGCCCCTAGGACACCCCAACAGAATGGTGTAGTAGAAAGAAGAAACAGAACTCTGCAAGAAATTGCTAGAACCATGCTCAATGAATATGACCTGCCAATTTACTTTTGGGCTGAAGCTGTTAATACAGCTTGTTATGTCATTAATAGAGTCTTGATCAGACCTGTTCTAAAGAAAACCCCTTATGAGCTGTGGAACCATAGGAATCCTAAGGTAAACTACTTCAATGTTTTTGGCTGCAAAGTCTTTATTCTGAATACTAAAGATAATCTGGATAAATTTGCATCCAAGAGTGATGAAGGAATTTTCCTAGGTTACTCTATCTCTAGTAAAGCCTATAGAGTTTTCAATAAGAGAACCAAATGTGTGGAAGAATCTGTTCACATAAAATTTGATGAAACTGATCCACAAGAGCCTAAAACATCTCTTGGGAATCTTGAAGAAGATTTGTCTATTCTGGACCTTAATGATAAATCTAAAGAACCTGTTATAAAAGCATCCAGTTCTGGACATTCTCCAGAATCTGCTTCTGTTGAACCTCAATCTCTAGATGAACCTGAAATTTCTAGCCCTATCTTTTCAAGACCATCTAGGACTCTAAAGAATCATCCCTTAGATGCTGTTGTAGGAAATCTAGATAGAGGAACGCAAACTAGAGCTTCTCTAAGAAACCAGGTTGAACATCAAGCTTTTCTTTCACAGTCAGAACCTAAGAATATCAATGATGCTATCAATGATGAATTTTGGGTAATGGCTATTCAAGAAGAATTAAATCAGTTTGAAAGAAACAAAGTCTGGGAATTAGTCGACAGACCTAAGGACACTTTGACAATAGGCACAAAATGGGTGTTTAGAAATAAAGTAGATGAATCTGGAAATATAGTCAGAAACAAAGCTAGACTAGTTGCACAAGGATATAGTCAAGAAGAAGGTATAGACTATGAGGAAACTTTTGCACCTGTAGCTAGACTAGAAGCCATTAGGATCTTACTTGCATATGCTGCACATATGGATTTCAAATTATATCAAATGGATGTTAAAAGTGCATTTCTAAATGGTTTTATAATTGAAGATGTTTTTGTAGAACAACCACCTGGATTTACTAATCCCCATTTTCCAAATCAAGTTTTTAAACTTTCTAAAGCTTTATATGGTTTGAAACAAGCTCCAAGAGCTTGGTATGATAGACTCAGCAATTTCCTTATTTCAAAAGGTTTTACTAAAGGGATTGCTGATCCAACTCTTTTCATTAAAAGAATTTCTAAAGATGTTTTAGTTGTACAAATATATGTTGATGACATTATTTTTGGATCTTCTAAAAACTCCTTATGTATTGATTTTTCAAAGGTTATGCAAAATGAATTTGAAATGAGCTTAATGGGAGAGCTTAAGTATTTTCTTGGATTTCAAATCTTTCAAACTAAAAATGGTATTATTTTAAATCAAAGTAAATATACAAAGGATCTTTTAAAACGTTTTGGATTGGATAGTATTAAGGAAAGTAATACACCTATGAGTACCACCTGCAAATTGGATGTTGATGAAACTGGGAAACCAGTTGATCAAACCAGTTACAGAGGTATGATTGGAAGCTTACTTTATCTTACTGCTAGTCGACCAGATATTATGTTTAGTGTGTGTATGTGTGCTAGATTTCAAGCTAATCCTAAAGAATCACACTTATTAGCTGTTAAACGGATTTTTAAGTATCTTAAGTATACTATAAATTTAGGTTTGTTTTACCCAAAAGGACAATCCTTTGAGTTAATGAGTTATTCAGATGCTGACTTTGCTGGTTGTAAGTTAGATAGAAAAAGCACATCAGGAACATGTCATTTGCTTGGAAAATCCCTAGTATCATGGTGTAGTAAGAAACAGAATTCAGTTGCATTGTCTACTGCCGAGGCAGAATACATAGCTGCTGGAAGTTGCTGTGCACAAATTTTGTGGATGAAACACACTCTATTGGATTATGGATTTGATCTTAAACATGTTTCAATTAACTGTGACAACACTAGTGCAATCAACTTATCCAAGAACCCTGTGTCTCACTCTAGAACTAAGCACATTGATGTCAGACATCACTTTCTAAGAGATCATTACCAGAAGGGTGATATTTCTCTAGAATTTGTTAGCTCTGAAAATCAATTAGCTGACATCTTCACAAAGCCCTTATGCTCTGAAAGAATGAAATTTATTAAGCATGAATTGTGTATGACTGATCTGTGAAACTGATCTGTGAAACTGATCTGTGAAACTGATCTGTGAAACTGATCTGTGAAACCGATCTGTGAAACTGATCTGTGAAACTGATCTGTGAAACTGATCTGTGAAACTGATCCGTGAAACCGATCTGTGGAACCGATCTGTCACACTGTTCTGTCGAACCGATTTTTTTTTTTAAAAAAAAATTTACGTTTTATTAATTAGTAAATTACTTTTTATGGGAACCCTAAATGATAAAATAAATGATACGCGGCTATTTATCTTCCCTAAACCTTTGACCTTTCATTTCCCGCCGAACCTCTCAACCTCTCTTCCCCTCTGCTTCGAACCTTCGAACCTTCGAACTCTTGCCTCTCCAAAATCCTTGAATGGCTAAGCAAAAGAGACCGAGCAAAGGACCAGATAGCCCTGTACCTTCAAAGCGTGCTCGAGGCGAGTCGAGCAGTACCTCTCAACGCTCAGTAAATCCGGACCTGGAAGCTCGGATTGTAGCTGTAGAAAAAGAAG
Source organism: Viscum album (assembly GCA_963277665.1). Lineage (NCBI taxonomy): Eukaryota > Viridiplantae > Streptophyta > Magnoliopsida > Santalales > Viscaceae > Viscum > Viscum album. The sequence continues at coordinate 1,512,098,569 of OY728134.1, read as the reverse complement.
TAAACTCGGAATGGCTTCTGTCAAGTAAGTCCCTGTTGCTACAAGTTCTTAAATCGCAAGGATGGATAGACTGGTTTTCAGACAACGCCTGAACAGATTATCCAAAGCTAGTACATGAGTTTTACTTGAACCTGAAAGTCACGCTTGATGGTGTGGAAGCTGCTAGGATGTCGTCTGTTGTAAAAGGAAAGAAAATATCTTTCTCATCTAAGCAGTGGGCTGAATGTTTAAACGTACCTCATGAAGGTCGATATGAGGACTATGCTGACAATATACCCCCAGTCACTGACTATTTTTCTTATGAGCTAGCGCTAGAGCTTCTAACTGGAAACAGAGAATCGAGGAGAATCACAGCTTCAGAATTAGATAGTGAAAGCAGACTCCTATTCAAGTTTATCCAGCACCAACTTTGCCCTCGAAGAGGAGATTTTGCTGCTGTTAAGTATCAAGATGTTTTTCTATTGTTTCTGCTCAAAACCCATGAAAAGATAAACCTGTGTAGATATGTGATGGTCCACATAGCTGGTATGCTGAAACCTTCCAAGAAAGCCACAGCGTTGTTTTATTCAAAAATTATATCTACTATGCTCCAGAATCTGGAATGTGTTGATGAAGATGATGAAGTTGTTGAAACAGAGCGTACCTTCTGTCTCAACAAAGAGATATGCAAGAGGATGAAAATCAATTGGAATCCATGGAAGAAGTGCTGGGTTGCAGATGAAGATAAGTTGTATGAAGCCTACAATCCCATAAATCATGGCAAGAGGCCAAAGGATTTGAGAGATCCTGGATTAAAACCAGATGAGGAACCAATTTATTCTGATGATAATGAACAAGAAGAAGATGCAACTGAAGAAGGAAGTGTGTCTTCTCCTGATGATAGGAGTGATCCAGACACTGCTAGCCCCAAGAAAAGAATAGAATTTGGACCTGCTAGTCCACCCTTAACCTTACCAGAGTCTGAACCTATTCTTGATGATGAAGAAGATTCTGATACTGAGGAATATCACAGTGAAGCCTCTGGGCAGAGTAATAATGAGCAAGGTGATGCTGATGACAATCATGGTGGTGATGATGATGATGCTGATGATGTCGAAGCTGCTGTTGATGGTGTTAACAGACCAGTGGATGGTCTTGCTGAAGATCAAGTAGAACAACCTCAGTCAGTACCAGAAATCCATATCAGTGACAAAGCTGACTCATCAAAAATTAGTGGAACAGCAAGCTATGAGAAACCCAACTACACCCTGTGTGCTGCTGTTTGGGATGACTACCCTGGATATGCTGTTTTGGGATTAGAATATTCTGAAGAAGAAGACGAATTGCCAGAATCTGCTGTAGCTGTGAAAAGGAACCTTCCAAGAGAAGCAAGGTCTATTCCTACTGTTGATCCTGTACATGTGAATTTACCTGGTTCTGAAATCTCTCGAGCTGATCTTGATAAGTTCAAGACTGAATTGCTAACCACTGTGAGAGATATAGTCAGAGAAGAACTTTCCAATGCCCTTCATCAAGTATCTCTGCAAGTTTCTGAAAATTCCTTGAAAGCTTTTTCAACTGCAGTCTCAGATGTTCTCAAGCCAGACTTGACTGCTACTGGTGAATTTGTTGGTAGGCACATAGCCTCTTTGACTCAAACCTTGAAGGATCTCCAGGTTAGCTTACTTTCTCTATCAAATGAGTTCAGATCAACCATCTCTGGTATGATGGAAGTTTTGAGAAATCTGATTGAACATCTCAACAAGTCTGACCTGAGGAAGTTGAAAGCTGAACTAACTCATATAGTCGGCCAAGCCAGTACAGGCAAGGTAACCAAAATCACTACCCGTGAGATAGAAGCTCTCAGAGAAGTTGTGCATGCAGAGCTAGCTGCTGTAAGACAAATTCTTGACTTAGAATCTTTGAGGAAGATGAAAGATCTCTGTGATAATAGTCATAAGACGACCTTAGTATATTCAGCGGATGCTAAGAATGCCCTGCAAGAGATCAAGGAAAAAGTTGATACTTACTTCTCCAAGATTTATACAAAACATGAGATGGCTGCAAACTTCAAAGTCTTAGCAGAGAATCTGAAATTACCTCCAGTCACTCAGGCCTTCAACACTCAAGTTCGCCAATTACAAGATTTTGTCCCTTCCTTGGCACAGTTCATGGAAAACAAGGATGATTTTGAAAAAGCTATGAAGTATGGAGCAGAAGTCATTCAGGACTTCATTCATCTGTTGAAGCCTTACTTGGATGCACAGGCCACTGCAATTGTACTTACTACTTCTGAACCTCTCAGTGCCTCTGATGTCGCTCCGAATCAGCTGTCTGTTGCCCAAGCTCTATCTCAGTTGCGGCCAGTCTCTCAGAAAGCTTCTCATCCAGCTCCTGCTCCTTCTCAACAACCCTCTGTGACACCTCCAACTGCACCTGTCAGAGTTGTCCTGCCGCCACTTCAGCTCCGTGAACCACAGCCTGCCTCCAAGCCTTCTACCTTACCTACCATTGATCCAAAGGATAAAGGGAAAGCCCATTTGTATCCCAACAAATAGCCATGTATTGTTTTTGATGGGGTGATCTATGTATGGCTTATCTTTTTCTGTGACTTTATCAAATTTGTTTTTCCTGTGTGTTCTGTTCTATCCTCTCTGCACCCTGCTTCTCTTTTCCCTTATCTGTTTTCTCTCCTTTTTGATTATCCCAAAGGGGGAGAAAGATATATATAATGGGAGAAAGATATATATAATGGGAGAAAGATATATATAATTGGAGAAAGATATATATAATGGGAGAAAGATATGAAGATATATATAATGGGTGAAATATATATCTAAGGGGGAGTACTCTATATATATATGACGAGGGAGATCAATATCTCAGGGGGAGAAATCTGAATACTATATATATGGGAATGTTATTTTAAGAGGGAGATTTTTTATTTTATTTTATTTTATTTTTTTTATTTCATTTTATATATATGAAGATTTGTGATTATCAAAAAGGGGGAGATTGTTGAGCCCTCTGGAAGATTGCTGATTTCTTGTTTATAACTGATGTTTTAATAATCACAAATCATCACAACTCATTGATGCTTAATCTGGTTTGATGTCTCATAAACATAATTCCAATCTATGAATGAATCAGTTATCATGCTTTTAACTATGCTTATTGACTTACAAAGTATGTTGGAAGTCTTCTGGATTCAACAGATATCAGACTCACCGATCCATCAGACTCACCGATCCATCAGACTCACCGATGCAAATGACTCACCGATACAAATGAGTCACCGATGCAAATGAGTCACCGATCCAAGGACTCACCGATGCAAATGAGTCACCGATCAGATGACAGACCGATGCTGATCAAAATGACTCACCGATCAGATGACAGACCGATGCTGATCAAAATGACTCACCGATCAGATGACAGACCGATGCTGATCAAAATGACTCACCGATCAGATGACAGACCGATGCTGATCAAAATGACTCACCGATCAGATGACAGACCGATGCTGATCAAAATGACTCACCGATCAGATGACAGACCGATGCTGATCAAAATGACTCACCGATCAGATGACAGACCGATGCTGATCAAAATGACTCACCGATCAGATGACAGACCGATGCTGATCAAAATGACTCACCGATCAGATGACAGACCGATGCTGATCAAAATGACTCACCGACCAGATGACAGACCGATGCTGATCAAAATGACTCACCGATCAGATGACAGACCGATGCTGATCTATCTGAGTCACCGATCATTACTCTAATGCTGATGACCTACCGATCTCTTGAACAGTCATAAACAACTGTTTGAAATTCTTTATCTTTATCTTTATTTATTCTAACCAACAGTCATATTAGTTATATTTTAATACCCTGACAATTAATTAATAATGGTTGTCGGATGTCAGGAAACCGTACCTCGTACCTGCGGAAAGGAAACCTTTTTGTCCTACGGAGCACGTGATGTAAATACAAGAAGACTCTGCTGAAGAGTGTGCGTAGCACAGTAGAGAAAATTGAAGAAGAGAAAAACGAAGAAGAGAGAGACAACACACACAGAGACAAGGAAGCATACGATGTACTCAAGAAGAGTGGTGTGCATACAATAGAATATTGAAGAGCTTCATCGACTACATTCCACTGCCTGTGAACCTGAAGCATACGACACTCTGCTTCTCAAACAAAATCGAGAAGAGGATTCAGAATCACTTCTAATTAATTCCAAAACGAGTCCAGTGCTACACTGAAATCACTAGAGCCATTTCTAAACTCTACATCTCTGCTCTGTGATTTATTTATTCTACATTTTGAGCAGTGTGTGTTATCTGCTGTATTAAACACACACACTGACTCCTGTACTTTCACTGGAGGATCTGTAAATCCTCAGCAAACCTTTTACACTACACATCCCACTGTGGATAGTGGTAGAGGTCTTGTGACCTGGACAGCTGGCTGCTGTTGTTTGTTTTTCCCACGTAGAACTGTGGTAGAGGTCTTGTGACCTGGACAGTGTGTTCACTGTTGTTAACCCCGATCCAAGGTGTGGATCACTTTTATATAAACTTTTGAGAGGACTAAGTCTCGGCTTGAGACTGAACCTCTTGGTTACTTCTCTGTGTTTACAGTTACTCTATATCCATACTATACATATTTATTTTATATTCCGTTGCTATTACTTTGAAATATAATCTATCTTCAAAGCTACTTTGATAATTAAATTCGCAAGTGTTTATATTTATTATAAATCAGTAAATTAGTTTCAAAAGTTAATTTAATCATAAGATTAAGTTAACTGAGAACTAATCAATCTTTGAGAAGCTAATTGAACCTTTATAATCTATATAAATTCACTACAGTTTAATTTGTTTTTGAAATTGGGGGATTTTATTAGAAACTGTTTTTAACAGAAAATTTTAATTGGAACTCAATTCACCCCCCTCTTGAGTGTCCACTCCGACCAACAATATAGATGAAATTTATGAAGGAATTACCATGAAATGGATGAAATATCCAGTGGATTTATCCTGACCTAGAATATTTTTATAGTGTAATTCACATGACCAGGTTTAAATGTCTGACGAACTTCACATGACCTAGAATACATGTTGGGAGGACTTCACATAACCAAGTTGACAAGTCTAGAGGACTTTTCATCATCTGTATGACATGCCCAGGGTGCCTTTTATTACTTGGAAAACATGTCTGGAGGACTTCCAATTACATGGATGACATGTCCAAGGTTCTTTGAATGACCTGGGTCACATGCCCAAGGAATTTCAAATAACCTATATGACTTGTATGGAGGACTTATAATGAACAAACTAACATGTCTGTAGGACTTCACACGACCTAGTTGATAAGTCCAGGTGTCCTTACATGACCATGATGACATGTCTATAGGTATTAACATGACAAGGATGACATAACCGGAGGATTTTTCATAACCTAGATGAAAATAATGAAGAAAATATAATAACTATACTGACATGTATTGGTGACTTCACATGACTAGGTTGATATGTCTAGATGAATTCTCATGACCTAGTGGAAATGTTAAGAAGACTTCTCATGACCTCCTTGACATGACTGGAGGACTTCTAATGACCAATCTAACATGTCCACGGTCCTTTCTGTGATTGAATGTGGAATGTATGTGGTTCTTTTCATGATCTAGATGACATGTAGAGGGTGCTTCACATGAACTTTCTAACATGTCTATAGGACTTATCAAGACCTGGCTAACACATCCCAAAGTCATTGCCTTATCAATGAACTTATCACACAAAAATCATTACCCACTCAAATTAAAATTAAAGTATCTATATTAACATAAATAATGCACTATTTTTAGCCTTTATCACATACATTATGACAACCCTGTTTTAATACAAACTTAAAAATGATCTATTACATAAAACTTCACTTGATACAACAAATAAGATCGAGAGGTTTAGTGTATTTGGGGATTAGGATCATTACATAAAAACTTAAAAACATGAAATACAACATCATGATTGAAAACTTCCTTTACATGACCAATACATTCCTTTGTACTTAACATTGCATGGGATAACCTGAGGACATGCATAAGAAAAGGGTGAGCTATAAAGACCATTAAGGGAGTACACATGGAATAACATGGTGAGTACAATACATGTTAGACAATAGGAATATCAATAGAGCATAAGAAAAACATGAACATAAAGTCATGATAAAGCATGATAATCATAACATGGAAATGTGGCAACAACACTTAACATGGAATTAGCATGAGCCAAGGCTCATTGCACATGGAGAATGAGTAAACCCTCATTGCACATAAATCACGAGTAAACCCTCGTTGCACTTGAATTATCATGAGTGAACACTCATTGAAAATGACGTATCATGATACTATACTTTACCCAATGCATTGGAGTGCTATAAGGCACACCCTTCTTAAACATTTCTTTTCATGCATAAGTGTGCCACATGGATCATAAAACATGGAGTCATAAAACATAATAATTTATTCCACAATAAATAAATGTTGAATTCATACATGAAACTTTACAATAAATAAGTAAATGTGCATAAATTTGAATACCCTTGATGAAGAAATGGGCATGGTATTCACTACACTATGACATTGGCTTAGAAAAGCGGTGTGATTTCGGCAGCGTAACGACATGACATAAGAATTCATAAAAATGGTTGATGAGAGAGAAAGGGATTCCTCATCAAATTTAAATGTAATGAAAATTAAGGAGTTCATATAGATACATGTCCCAACAATTGTAATGGAATTTAGATTCATGATACAAAAGTATTGCTTGAATGTAAAAGAGGAGAGAGAAGTTCCTTTCTGAATTTCGGCATAGTAATGGGTGTACATGGGAGGCATTTAATGAGAGATAAAGGGATATACCATCATTAAAACATAAATAGGGCAGTATTAGGGAGGTAAGAAACCATACCCCAACATTCTTAATTGAAATTAAAAGGGAAAAACAACTTAAAGAAAGTTGGACAAAAATGAGAAAGGAAGAAAAAAACCCTTACTTGGAAGTGTGCTTCCAAAGGCTAGAGAGAGGCTTGTGAAAGGCTTCTTGGGAGCATGGGGAACCTTAAGAGAATTATAGAGAGAGTAGGGCAGAGGTTGGACGAAATCCAAAGGCTTTGAGTGAGGAGGAAGTGGGATATTGGGTGGGTTTATATAGGAAATGTGAGGGAATTCTTTATTATTTAGGTTTGGGTCCCCTTACATTAAATTAATCCAAACCACACACCATCCCCTATTTTTTGCCCATGCTTTATGGAAAAGGTAAGAGGAAAACAATATTTTATAAGGCCAAAGTCCGAACTTCTTAAAATAATAAGTTTGCTTATGTGGAGGTGAGTCACACTCCCATGGAAATTAATTTAAAAAGGAAAAGTGTTGAATAAGTCTTGAGGTGTCCATTAATGCTTTGAAAAGTAATTCAAAAAAACCAAAAATCACATTATTTTATTGTTAAAACATATATTGGCCGAACATAAAGATTATAGTATTTTATTACATCACTATTGGGTCAATATGATGTCATAAAACACATTATATATTTATACGGTATTTAATTTTTACCTAAAAATTTGACTGTCTCATAAAACTATGAATAATTCACCGTTGGATAATTTCGACATCCTGATTCCAAAAATAACATTTATTTTATCTAAATAATTTTCTAAATATGTGAATTTTCAATTTTAAAATAAAAACCGACATTTATCAAAAATTCACGAGTTTTGACAGAAATGGATTTCAAGCCTTTATACAAATTTTAATTGCATTCATAAAATTATAAGATCATTTTTATTAAATAAAAATTAATTTAATAATAATATTATTATTTTACTAAAATATTATTTAATTAAAAAATCCCTTAATTTAATAAAATAGATTTCTTAATTAAATAATAACTAAAAACACCATTTTTACTTTAAAAACTACTTACAATGTATCAAAAATGATTAGAAATTATATTCATTATTATATAAAAAAATGTATATGAACATAGTACTACTTATTTGTTACATAACCCCTTAAAACATCTGCATAAGACCTAAGGGTAAGGTGTGCGATGGTGACAGACTCTTGGGGTGGCTCACATAACATCGCTCGAGTGGTAATTTCAATTAACTTTCACTTTTCCCGTAGACGGTCACGTTCGAGCTTGACATGATGAAGCTCAGCTTAGGCTTGGTCAAGGGTGAAGCCCAAAGATGCCACCTCTTTTCCGAGATCCGACAAATGGGCTTCGTATGGGGCAATTCTACTGGATGAGGCCTGTAGACGCCGGAAAAGTCTGTTGTTCCCAAACGAAGCTCCGGATGCGGAAAGCGAGGTCATATTTGGAGTCAGAAGCACGTTTTGGAAGGCCCGGAGGCCTTGCGCGGAAATTAGGAGCCCCGCGCGTAAAGTTGTAGGGCCGCACGCAATCCTCCCGGGATGCGCGCAAAGTGCCGGGCCGGCGCGCAGTTTTGCGCGCCCGCTACCCGCGCGACTCCCTTGCGCGCCGGGGCCCCAATTCCGCGCCCGAGAATGAAATTCCGTGCCCACGCCATGAATTGCGCGCCGGCGGCGAGATTCCGTGCCCGGGGTTGCCTATAAATACAAGGCGACCCCCAACGTTTTAAAGGATGCCGGAATTCGAAAGGTCGCTCGTGCGCGCAAGACAACCCCTTCCGCACGCAATGCCGATCTTCAGGTAACCTCCTTTCTTTTGCGCAAGCAAGCCTCGGGGTTCGCCTTCGCGTGCAACCCTTTGGCTTCTTTCCGTTGACCAATCCCTCACCTGAAGGCTTTCGCGCGCAAAAGAAGCCTCTTGCGCGCAATTGCCCCCCGAGTGCGCACAATCCAGCCTGATTGCGCGCACCCCCCTTTTGCTAAGTGGCCATTCGTTAAAGAATGATCCGTTGCCCCCCCGCGCTATCCGAAGCCCGGTGCGCGCAATCTCCATCTTCCGCGTGCAAAGCGCTGGCCCAATTGCGCGCCAGCCTGCCCATTTGCGCGCCGACCCGCGGTATTGCGCGCCAGCTCCTCTTTTGCGCACAAACCGCCAGGGTCGCCCCCTTTGACCCCCTGAGGGTACCCGCCTGTGTGGCGCCCAATAATCTTCATCCCGGGTGCCCACACCGTGCGTTGTCTTCCCGTGCGGCCCTCCAGGCTCGCGCGAAGTGACACGGACCCATCGGCGGCACCACAATCGTCTGCGCGACAAGACGTTAAACTGCCAAGCATCTTCGTCCGCGCGACAAGACGTTAAACTGCCAAGCATCTTCGTCTGCGCTGCAAGACGTCAAACTGCCAAGCATCCACATCCGCACGACAAGACGTTAAACTGCCAAGCATCTTCGTCCTCAACACACGACGTTAAACTGTACTTCGTCCGGCAAGACGTTAAACCGTCCGCATCACCCGATCCCGTGCCCCGCACGCAGGGTCCCCCCCCCGGTTTGGATGTGGCCCCCACCCGCTCATCTCTGCAGGGATGTCGGGATTGCCCCTCTTTAGGGACGATTTAATTAGAGTGGCCTTCGCCCACGGGGGTAGGGTATTATAAACCTTTAGTTCCTTATGGGGTACTGCACATGTGTATCTCCATTGTGCTTCCCCACTGCCGAAGCCAGTGGAGGGCGTGACAGGGATCGAGGTGTCTCTTACCTTCGGCCCAAGTCCCTCTTCAACTGAGCTTTGCCGCACTCAGGTTGCCTCAGTGCGTAAGTCCTGACAGAATGAACTACGTGGACTTTGATCCCTGTCTCCTAAACATGGTACGTAGGAAGCCTCCCTGAGGTTCAAGCCCACCACCTGGTCATCCCGGTCGTATTCACGTCGGTTCGTCCATCAGTGGACCCCTCCCGGGTTCACATTCGCGTCGATTCACCTATGAATCCACCCTTGTGGGGGACTGCACATGTGTATCTCCATTGTGCTTCCCCACTGCCTTTTTCTATTTCTCCTTTCAGCGTCCGGCATGACGTGAAACTGTGATCCACCCGGCCGTTCCATCCCCCTATGTGCGAGGTGGTTCGGTTCAATCCTCTACCCGGCAGCCTCGACCTCTTCGTGAGTCGGCTTGCCATCGTCCAGCATGACGTTAAACTGTATATCTGAACTACACTGACTTTGATCCACGCTAACGCGCAGTACGTAGGAAGACCCTACGGGGTCCAAGCTCTTCACTCCATCATCCATCCTGATCCTTACCCGGGCCGCCACATCCCGGTGGGGTCATGCCATTTCATTCCACTCCACTTTACTCGGGAAGCCACCCATGTGCTGGCCCCAGCATCGGAGGTTCCCCGCAAGGGGTTCTGTCATCTGATCCACTCCTCGTGTTGATCAGTCTGATGCCGTCCCCGCTGGACGTTAAACTCGCGGCATACCCCGTGTTAAACATGGGAAGCTGAGGAAAACCTCAAGTAACACAGTTCCCCGTACCCAGCGCGGGATGCCTCAGGCAATCATGCCTTCGAGAAGCCCTATTAGGGACGGAAGGCAAACATGCAGAGCCGCAGTGTTAAGACACGCCCCCAACACCCGGAGCTACCCGGTCTCCTCACCGCAGGTTGCTTCCCCGACCAGACTCCTTGGAGCGTCTGGGCGGAAGCAGCATAATTAACCGGTGTCCATGAAGATATGGCGTCGGGAACGAGATTCACGAACATTCTTAAATCTATGAGGGAGACCCGGATTAGGCAACGAGTTCCAAGGAGACGTCCACGGAAGGAGGAGCCGACATCCCATCATCCCGGTTTCGATCAAGGAGCAGACGCCCCTGAATAAGGGACGGATGCCGCCCGCCTTTGGAAATCGGGACTGCGGGGCCACAAGCCGCACGCCCATCCCCTCCGGTCGACGGGCGCACGCGTGAACGCGTCCTGGCGGAACAGTGTCGGAACAGAAACCCGACGCACATCCGCACCGAAACAGAAAATGGTGAACCCGATGTGAATCTCTTCTCCTCAATACGAAGACCGATAGATTTCAGAAGTGTTGGAAGACCAGCATGTTGCCCGACCAAGCATTCAGCACTAGGGCACGGAACCCGCCAGGGGCTGGGGAAGGGAAATCGGGAACTCCGTCTCACGACGTCGATGGCTTGGGTTCCCCCCACGGAAGGCGTCGTGGCACTAATGGTTGGTTGTCAATTCCTTTTCCTGTCAGTGTTAACGGGTTCTTCTCCCTTCTTTCAGGAATCAAGTCACCCAATCCAGTGCCCGATCGCCACCCGCCCACTGGCGCATGGGTAGGGGAAACACCGACGCGGCTACTCCGCGCGGTCCCGCCTGTTCCACATCCGTCCCAGCAGCCGCAACTGCGGGGAAACCACGCCCTCTCTCCCCCTCGGAGGTCATCCAGATAAGGGTGATCAACAACTTGGTGCGGAGATATGAGGAAGAGGGAGTCATCCCCACCAGGGACATGGCTCGCCTAGACCTCGAGGAAGCTGCACCTCGCCACCAACGCCGCCCCCGAGGGCCGCGCAGGGAGGCACCGCTGCCTACCTCGACGTCCAACCGCTTTGGGAGCTTATCCCCAGAACGCTCCGACAGCTCCCTCCCCTATGCAGATGAGGTGGATGATGCTCGGGACCACCCTATCCGAGATTCGCTCCAGGGATCCGCGATAAGGGCTCCTGTCAGGCCACGTCGACACCGCCGTCAGGCCTCTCAAGTCGAAGAACGGGCTCTCCACCTGCCCGCACCGCTCATCCCGACTCGTTTGTCCCGATGCCAACGTCGGGCACGAGCGGAAGAGGATGCCCACCTTGGGGCCCTAGCAACAGCGGCCGCGTTGGCTCAAGCCACTGCTGGCACCAGTCACCAGGCCCCTGCGCATCCTGAGTAGGGGCACTTCTATGCCCGACCTGGATCGAGGCCCCGACCTCCCCAAAGGCAGGTTGGGTTGACTCTCCCGGTTGCTGGTACAGGCAATAGCCACCGCGGACCACCTCGTGGTAGCGCTATTCACCAGCAGGGTCTACTCCGTGTGGCCGATCCAAGAGGCATGGGTGATCCCACCTTCCGATCCGGGCCCAGAGGCCTGCCCGGAATCATCTCTCCCTGCTTCCCCTTTGATATTTGTCCCGGTGCTCCTCGCACCTTGGTTTCCAGTCCTCTTGGCCCCAGCACCGGTGCGGCCGGAGGACGCCAAGACAGAGATCAGCCATGCCCCGAAGAACCACCCAGGGGCAGGAAGGCGAGGCGTCGACGCCGAGGGAGGAATGTTAGGAAATTCCGAACAGAGATCCGACCGGTTCGTTTCTCTGATATAGAGGCGGAGTATGATTCGGCGACGGAGCCCTCCCCCTGATCCCGCCAGTCAGGGGCAGGGGTAGGAATGCGGCACGTCAGCCTCGTACTTCCCGAGAGCGAGATCGATACGATCCCCGCTTCTCTCCGAAGGTATATCCGGAGTAGTGAGGGCCTGGTAGACCCCCAAGGATCAAGCTTGCGGTTGGTACCGGCCCCTCCGGATGCGCCTTCTGCCTCGATCGGAGAAGCCGGAGACTTTTTCTGGGGACCGACGGTCGAACCACGATCTAGTGCACCTTCGGCGAGCACCGACGCTACGGCAGGATGTTCGCTCGCCGGCCCGTCCTATCGTGATGTGGTATCTGGGGCACTGCCACCCTCATAGGGCGGCCCAGGATATGGAGGCCAATCGGCCTGCTCACCGTATTCACCGCCGGTCAGCCCGTCGGCCCGGCGGGCTGCCTCGGCACCACTACCGGTTCCCCGTCCATTCCCAGTCGTTGAAGAGGACCAAGGAGACCTGGGTCCCGAGTTTGAGTCGTGGAGCTTCTGGACCGTCCTTGCAGAGGACCACTTCCCTGAGAAGTTTTGGCCAGTCGCAGGACCGGACTTTGATGCACCCGAATCACTCATCCCGGATGAGTTCGAATTCTTCCGCCGAACTCTCCGGGAGACTCACTCCCGTCTTCACCGCCTACAAATGCCATATCCCGGGAGTCAAGCACACCTGGAGGATATTGGTGAGCAGTGCCGTCAGATCAACCTGGCCACGCTCCCCGCGGTTCGTCACCCCGGGTCATTTGGGCACCACGAGTCCCTCCAACAACGATGCGTTGAGTGTTTTCAAGTACTCCGCAAGGTTATCAAGGAAGCCACCCCCACGTATATATCCGTGGATGGGGGAAGTACGCTGCCCTACGCTTCAGTGCGATTCGCCGACAGCTCGATTCGCTGGGTGGCCCTGAGGGTACATCCCCAGGGACGGAAACGGTCAATATGGCTGACCTGTCGGGAGAGGGGAACGACTTGGAACTTCTCGACGGGGGCTCTCCCCCCGAAGACAAGCCGTCGTTGGATCCATCGGTGAGAGTTACTCATCACCAGAGGAACCTCCTGGGTCTCCCCACACCCACTGAAGCACTGACGTTGAGCTGAAACGTCAGCAAAGGTAAAGAGCACGGCGGGGCTGTAAAGCCCGCCAACCCATCTGCCTCCATGCAGAGGGTGGATGAGGATCCCGAGAAGTCTATGCTACGTCAACAGCTCGCCGAGCAGAAGAAGCTGGTTGACCAGATCCTCGCCGAGCGCGCTGCAGAGCGGCGGCCTGACTACGGTGATCCTAGGCCAGGACAGCAGGGACAGGAACAACCACCCCTCGATGAGGCTCTCCCGGGCAGCCGTGATTATGCCGTGTTTGCCGACAGGGGAGAGGTCATTCTGTAACACCCCAATATTTCATAGTGTGTTATTTCTTCAAAATAATTCAATAACTTGCACTACACGCAACACTGAGTTCAATTGCACCATGACTTACCAAAAAAAAAGCCATTAAAAGAGGTCATGAATAGTAGTAACTAAATTTTAAACTTTATACAATCCTTATAATTTTAGAATCCATATTATGAGTTTCTTAGTCATAATGCAAGAACAGATTCATTTTCAGTATTGCACTTTTATCAACTTTTGATAGTGAAACCTTTTTAAATACAATATTTTAAACTTTTTGACTAAATGGAGACATCAAAAAATTTAAAATGAAACATCCCAAGCTTCCACGGTACGCTTTCCTTTGAATAAAACAGTAGCGTGTGTTGTACGCAACATCGAGTTCTAACACACCGTAACCAATCAAACTAGCTGTTATGAATAGTAATACCTACTTTTTGAAGTTATATATATTTTATATTTTAAAATGGACTTCATTTTTGGATTCGGAATATCAAATTTAGCCTAAGGTGAAATTTTGGTACTTTTCGGATAACTTTCATATTTTGATGAATAGTGAAAATTACTAAATTTTAATTAAAAACAACTTTTTTAATCAAAATAATTAATAGTAATAAATTATGAATTTGAGTGGTTTTAAAGTATATTTAGAATATATTTTTACTATTTAATATAATGTTGGTCATTGTACATAATTTTACAATTAAACCAAACATAAACAAGTGTCAATCTTTTGATAGTTATTACCTCTTAAAAACACGCTTTTTGTTTTGATAGCGGGAATTAATTTTAAATTAATTTCTGCCACTTCTGTGTTTTGAATTTAGAAAAATGGATTCCATATTTGGAATCAGGATGTCAAAATTGTGTAAATAGGTAACTTTTATTTTTAGACATTTTGAATAATTACTGTGGTAAATATTTTATTTACCATGGTTAAGGGTAAATCCGGTAAATAAGGGTTAAAAAATAATATTATAATAATACGAAATTAACCTAAAACGTGTCCTAACATTATTTGTGGACACATACCTGACCATGATCATCCTTGGGTCAATTTGGGGACCCCTTGGATCCACTTGTATGTGGTAGGGACACTTTATATTAATAAAGTTAAAATAAAAATAAAAATGTCATAAGCTTACATCTTTTAGAAGAACAATTTTTACATAGGGTTATACATGTTGGATTTTCGATTATAAATATTCATTAGAAAGCTAAAAAGATTTCCTACATAATGATATTTTATTTATAATTTTTAGACATCAAATAATTTAAATTATTAATGACACAATAATGATGCAATGTTTACCTCATTAATAAATCATTTAAATAAATAAGATTATAATGATTAACATATTATCTAAAACCTGTCCAATTCTTATTGGTTGATGTTATTTAGAATATGATTCATCTTATCTTCGACCTAAATGATTTTTGGACCATTATAAACCGAATATAATTATATTATAAAGTAATACTTTCACTCTTTCCTAAAGAGCCCCTCTTCTCCCTTATAAAAGGAGACCACTTCTACTCATTCCTCACACCTCTCAAGCCACTTGGCTTGTCCAAACTCTGCCCAACTAAGCTCCCCACATCCCTCTCCTCCTCCTTGAAGCTTCCCCTTAGGCATAAAGCATTTCAAGAAGTCATTTGGTTCCAACCAAAGTGAGTTACCTAAATTAAAGGTAACGATTTCTCTTAAATTATTTTCATTTATTTTGCTTCTCCAACCCCAAACTATTTTTATTTCCTTTCTTTTGTAACAAAACCAGTATCCTCAATATACTAGGATGTTGTTATAAGAAGGATTCAAACTACACATACACACAACTCCATCTAATGGATGATGAACATAATGTTTTTGTGGATGGCAGACTAACGCCTCACGAAACGATGATTGTTCAAATACATCTTACCGCCTCTCATGGTGGCCATTATGATGGCACTATAATTAAATATGATATTAATGATATATATTTTATATATAAGCTTCTGTAATTCCATTTTATTTCATACCATTATTCGTTTCATGTTGTATATACAGACGATAATTTCATTTGAGGAAGTGCGGACTACCGCCCCCTTAAAATGATATGACTCGTTCATACCACACATGGAACATATAAAGGATGGTGTTAATGAACTTAAGTAACATATATAAAATATTATATTATACTGGAATAGTAATATACCTATGTATCATTTGGATTTAATTCTTTTAAAATAAAAATTAAATGGAAGTAGCGTTCGTGCGTACGTACGGACTACCGTCTCCACGAACGCGGTGAGATCCATCCTCCATCGTATCCATTCAAGTATTATTCTCATTTTAGGGTTAAAAATAATGTTAATATCATTCTTATTATGAATAAGATATAATCTATCCATTACAAACATGTCTTACGTAACCAAACATTTAAGAAGAACGAATCGACTATCACCCGAAACGACGATAATACTAAGATATTATTAATAAAGAAATGTTAAAAGAACATATATGATATCATATTAATGTATATGATTCTTGTATAATTTAATAACAATTATTTCACCATTATACAGGAGGTTAACCTACCCCAAACAAGGAAAAGTACAAGGTAATGGATTTTTCTTATCTCACATTTAATTCCGTGAGATTTCCATTATTCGCCACTAAATTATTGAAAGTGGTGTATTGTGTACTGGCATTTGATATATATTATCATATTCATGTTATTCTGTAAATAATTTGGTGGTTATTAACTTTTGGCCATACGACTCAGTTGATTAACGTGGTAAGGGGTTTTCATCTCACTCCTTATTCCCGTGAGATTCATGCCATATTGCCACCATTAACTTTTGTGTGGTGTATGTACTGCCCATAATTATATTCTTTATGTAATACACTCTAATTTATGTGTACTTACATATTCATTGTATGATACCTCTTTCATGGGTTGTATGTTTCATAAGTTACCAAACTGGTAAGGGTTATTTCACAATCTCTTCATTATCCGAGGTTGTTTATACGTAATAATCTACTGGGATCTCGTTATCATCCACATCCATGTTTCTTCAAAATGTATTTCAAAACATTTTTAATATTTAAAAGAATATGGGTTAAAGTCATTTATACCCTTATTTGACTTTTTATAAGAGGTTTATAAGGGAATCTTTCCGTCGTTTTCCAAACAAGGTGCTTTTTAACCTTTTTGACAGAATTAAGATAAGAATGTTTTTTTAACTTATACGGCGGGTGCGGTTATTTTCCGCCGTTATAAAATCGTCAAAGCTTCCCTTAAAAGCGTATAAGATTATTTTCAAAGAAAATGTTTGATTTTATATGGATCTTAAATGATTTCAAAATAAAAGGAGATATTTCTTTAAAAAGAATTTTGATTTCATCTATGTCAACATCCTTTGATGGGTTTTAAGATTATTTGAAGTTGATTTATTATGATACAAAACTTCTATATTGTTTTGAAGGTTTTGTGATATGTTTGACTGTGGATGTGCTATTTTTATACCATTCATAGTTTATGGTGAAAGTATTGACATTTCGTATGCTAGTTCCAATAACAATGTTTATGTAATATTTCAACCTTTACTTCATATGAATGTGTTGGACAAGTATGTTCCAGGTTGGGGACTGGTTAAAGTAAGCCCTCCAGGTTGGGGACTGGTAAAAGTAAGCCCTCCAGGTTAGGGACTGGTAAAAGTAAGCCCTCCGGGTTGGTGTCCGGTTATTAGAGGCACTTCGGGTTGGTGTCCGGTTATTAGAGGCACTCCGGGTTGGTGTCCGGTTATTAGAGGCACTCCGGGTTGGGTTCCGGTTACAGTTAGCCCCAAGGTCTTGGGACGAGGCCTTGAAAAGTAATTAAAGTTTAGCATTATGCATTCCAACATTATGAAAGTGGTTATTGATTTTGCATGTGATTATTCGATTAGTAGAATATCCATGTGAATAAGTAAATGGCATTATCTAATTTTATTTATGCCATACTATGTTAAAAGTTAAAGTTTAAAAGGCTTTTGTTTTAGTTATACATTGCCTTAAATGTTTATTCTTATTTATGAAAGTTTCCGCTATATTGTTATCCTTACGGGGCATTTGAGCTCACCCCTTTTCTATGTTTTATTTTTCCCAGGAAGTGAAGAAGTAAATTATGAATGACCTGCAGGGATATTATGAGGGGATTATAGTGTGGACTGTGGAAACATTATGTTGTTGTAGTAGTTTTTTTATTTTATGATGTAATGTAAAACTTATGAATATATCTAGTGTTTCCAAGGCTACTAAACCAATCGGTCTTTCGAGATTTGATCTTTCTTGTGATCATGCCAATGTTATGTAATAATGCACCGACTCTAGGCAACTAGGGTCAGGGCGTTACAGTTGGTATCAGAGGAAGTTTAGTACAAACCTTGGAAGCTAGATTTAGATAAACTCTGATTAGAGCACGTAGACCTAAGATGAACTTTGAGGATTAGTATAGAACAACTTCCTAGAATTTTGGTATTGTAGAGATTTTGTGAGTTTTCCGAGCAATACATCCCTGTCTGGATACGAGCAGGTAGAGGCGGCTCTGGCACAGATGTACCTAAGGGTAAAACCCGAAAACACCGCTTTGAGCTAGACTCAAACGGGAACTGATGCACGACAACGGGCCTTGCTGCACTCTTGGTTACGACACTCCCGGGGGATATGCTTAGGATAACTCTCATTTTCTTTACAAATAATTATGAAGGGTTTATGAGTATCTACTTCCTCAAAGAAAACATTTTTATGATTATGGATTATATCCATAAATAGTTCAATTTATGTTAAGTGTTTTATAAGTATGGGATTATGTATTTTGATTCATAAACTGATCTAGTTTATGCCATTGTTTAGAAATGGCGCCCAGTAGAAGGAATGAGAACTCCAGAAATACACATGATTCAAAGAGAAGGAAGGATCATATCTTTCATGGTCTTAAGCTAGAATTTATAAGAGAAATAGTCTCCCATGTATTATCATCATATGAAAAAATAATATCATGTGTTGATAAGATATGTAAAGAGTTTACTGAGTCCTATGGCTTTGAAGGGAATCAAGAGATGAAAAGGATGGAAGAGAGAAAGATGGATAAAGGGAAAAGGGAAAAGAAGAATTTTCCCATATGTGGTAACTTTGGAAAGAAACACCCTGGAACTTGCCTGAAAGGAATGAGAGTTTGTTATAAGTGTGGAGGAAAAGGGCACAAAGTACGTGACTGCAAGGGTAAGAAAATGGTTTTAAATGTACAATGCTTCATTTGCAAGGAGTTTGGACACTACGCGAACCTATGTCCCAGTCATCAGACTATGCCACAAATGATGCTATTGGATAATAATCAAGTTATGATACTACCACAGCTGAAGAGGAATGATTAGAGTTCTTATGTTGATTATGTCAATTGAGTGTTGTATCAACAATGTACTTGTTATAATAATTATGGAGTATATAAGGATTGTACTGCAGTACTATTTGATTAAGGACTTGAGATTGTGTGGAACAAAGAAAAGTGACTCAATAGAAGGTTAAATTTTTGGAAAATATATGGTTGAGAGAATGATAAATCATAATATAGTTCTAATACTGAGGTAGTGATTTTGGAATAATATGTGATTATTTTAGATAAATTATATTGGATATTATTGACTACCTTGAAGCTGATTAATGATTTGTATATTCCATCATTGTTGGGGTTTAAAACATTTTTGGATTAATGAAGTATATCCAGCATTCTATATGGAATAAGGGAACATGAATGTAATCAATAAGGAATATGGTAGTACATGATGAAGGTATTCATATGCTATTACAGGGTAAAAAGGATCTATATTATGTTTACCTTCCTTATAAATGTTGGACTGTGAGTTTGGACAGAAGTATTTTGGATAGTTATAGTTTGGATTATTTTGGATTTCCATAAAAGGACAACCCGGAGGTCGGGCGGCAACCCGTCGCGTCCGGCAAGGCTGCGAGACTTGAACCCGCAACCGAAGGGCGACAAGGGTGTATCACCTACCACTGGCCCAAGAGATGTCCTGGATTAAATAATGTAGTTTTTTTTAAAAGATCTGGTAGATGAATTATAAATTCGTTTATTTTGGAACCCTGTACGAATAGTATAAATATAATTTTTTTTACGAGTGAAAGATGAGTTTATGGTAGAAATTTATTAATGGACAAAACTCTAATTATAAAGTAAGTATATCTCCTTATGATCTTAGCCAATCTCATAAATAAATTCCTCAATATTAAGAAAAGAAACTTAGAACAAAAATGTTGTCCTAGATGGTACCTTAAATCATCACTAATTTATGGCTTTGGGATTGTTGGCCTTTTCATAGCCATGTTCTCTACCACTCTCCATCAGATAATTGATGGTTAGATTTCTCTTCCATATCCATATTTTCCTACATGGAACCCTTGTATGTGTTATTTTCGGTAATTTTCATACTTTCCACTCTTTATTTTAAATAGAGGCCTCATTAATTCATTTTTCGATGTGGGATTTCAACTAAGATATTTTGAAACGTCAAAAATGTGTTATCCTAATACCCTATGTTTTGTTGAACCGATGGTATTTCAAATCATCATAGATTGATGAATTTAAGGACCTCAATTATACACTTTTTTGTGATTGATGACCTCAATCACTACCTATAAATATTTATGTTTTTCCTCCAATTATATGTCTCTAATTTCCACCAATGTTCTCCTAATCGAGATCATAATTTGGTGGTGACTCTTTCATTTCTCTTTTCCTCATATTAAGACTAAATTTTAGTAACCTAATTTCCGATGTGGGTTTTCCCACAAAGATATTTTCTATTTTCAACCTTTTATTTTCGAAGAACAATTTCAAATTGCGAGGACGCAATTTATTGAAGGAGGGGAGAATGTAACACCCCAAGATTTCATAGTGTGTTATTTCTTCAAAATAATTCAATAACTTGCACTACACGCAACACTGAGTTCAATTGCACCATGACTTACCAAAAAAAAGCCATTAAAAGAGGTCATGAATAGTAGTAACTAAATTTTAAACTTTATATAATCCTTATAATTTTAGAATCCATATTATGAGTTTCTTAGTCATAATGCAAGAACAGATTCATTTTCAGTATTGCACTTTTATCAACTTTTGATAGTGAAACCTTTTTAAATACAATATTTTAAACTTTTTGACTAAATGGAGACATCAAAAAATTTAAAATGAAACATCCCAAGCTTCCACGGTACGCTTTCCTTTGAATAAAACAGTAGCGTGTGTTGTACGCAACTTCGAGTTCTAACACACCGTAACCAATCAAACTAGCTGTTATGAATAGTAATACCTACTTTTTGAAGTTATATATATTTTATATTTTAAAATGGACTTCATTTTTGGATTCGGAATATCAAATTTAGCCTAAGGTGAAATTTTGGTACTTTTCGGATAACTTTCATATTTTGATGAATAGTGAAAATTACTAAATTTTAGTTAAAAACAACTTTTTTAATCAAAATAATTAATAGTAATAAATTATGAATTTGAGTGGTTTTAAAGTATATTTAGAATATATTTTTACTATTTAATATAATGTTGGTCATTGTACATAATTTTACAATTAAACCAAACATAAACAAGTGTCAATCTTTTGATAGTTATTACCTCTTAAAAACACGCTTTTTGTTTTGACAGCGGGAATTAATTTTAAATTAATTTCTGCCACTTCTGTGTTTTGAATTTAGAAAAATGGATTCCATATTTGGAATCAGGATGTCAAAATTGTGTAAATAGGTAACTTTTATTTTTATACATTTTGAATAATTACTGTGGTAAATATTTTATTTACCATGGTTAAGGGTAAATCCGGTAAATAAGGGTTAAAAAATAATATTATAATAATATGAAATTAACCTAAAACGTGTCCTAACCTTATTGGTGGACACATACCCGACCATGATCATCCTTGGGTCAATTTGGGGACCCCTTGGATCCACTTGTATGTGGTAGGGACACTTTATATTAATAAAGTTAAAATAAAAATAAAAATGGCATAAGCTTACATCTTTTAGAAGAACAATTTTTACATAGGGTTATACATGTTGGATTTTCAATTATAAATATTCATTAGAAATCTAAACAGATTTCCTACATAATGATATTTTATTTATAATTTTTAGACATCAAATAATTTAAATTATTAATGACACAATAATAATGCAATGTTTACCTCATTAATAAATCATTTAAATAAATAAGATTATAATGATTAACATATTATCTAAAACCTGTCCAATTCTTATTGGTTGATGTTATTTAGAATATGAGTCATCTTATCTTCGACCTCAATGATTTTTGGACCATTATAAACCGAATATAATTATATTATAAAGTAATACTTTCACTCTTTCCTAAAGAGCCCCTCTTCTCCCTTATAAAAGGAGACCACTTCTACTCATTCCTCACACCTCTCAAGCCACTTGGCTCGTCCAAACTCTGCCCAACTAAGCTCCCCACATCCCTCTCCTCCTCCTTGAAGCTTCCCCTTAGTCATAAAGCATTTCAAGAAGTCCTTTGGTTCCAACCAAAGTGAGTTACCTAAATTAAAGGTAATGATTTCTCTTAAATTATTTTCATTTATTTTGCTTCTCCAACCCCCAAAATCTTTTTATTTCCTTTCTTTTGTAACAACACCAGTATCCTCAATATACTAGGATGTTGTTATAAGAAGGATTCAAACTACACATACACACAACTCCATCTAATGGATGATGAACATAATGTTTCTGTGGATGGCAGACTAACGCCTCACGAAACGATGATTGTTCAAATACATCTTACCGCCTCTCATGGTGGCCATTATGATGGCACTATAATTAAATATGATATTAATGATATATATTTTATATATAAGCTTCTGTAATTCCATTTTATTTCATACCATTATTCGTTTCATGTTGTATATACATACGATAATTTCATTTGAGGAAGTGCGGACTACCGCCCCCTTAAAATGATATGACTCGTTCATACCACACATGGAACGTATAAAGGATGGTGTTAATGAACTTAAGTAACATATATAAAATATTATATTATACTGGAATAGTAATATACCTATGTATCATTTGGATTTAATTCTTTTAAAATAAAAATTAAATGGAAGTAGCGTTCGTGCGTACGTACGGACTACCGTCTCCACGAACGCGGTGAGATCCATCCTCCATCGTATCCATTCAAGTCTTATTCTCATTTTAGGGTTAAAAATAATGTTAATATCATTCTGATTATGAATAAGATATAATCTATCCATTACAAACATGTCTTACGTAACCAAACATTTAAGAAGAACGAATCGATTATCACCCGAAACGACGATAATACTAAGATATTATTAATAAAGCAATGTTAAAAGAACATATATGATATCATATTAATGTATATGATTATTGTATAATTTAATAACAATTATTTCACCATTATACAGGAGGTTAACCTACCCCAAACAAGGAAAAGTACAAGGTAAGGGATTTTTCTTATCTCACATTTAATTCCGTGAGATTTCCATTATTCGCCACTAAATTATTGAAAGTGGTGTATTGTGTACTGGCATTTGATATATATTATCATATTCATGTTATTCTGTAAATAATTTGGTGGTTATTAACTTTTGTCCATACAACTCAGTTGATTAACGTGGTAAGGGGTTTTCATCTCACTCCTTATTCCCGTGAGATTCATGCCATATTGCCACCATTACCTTTTGTGTGGTGTATGTACTGCCCATAATTATATTCTTTATGTAATAAACTCTAATTTATGTGTACTTACATATTCATTGTATGATACCTCTTTCATGGGTTGTATGTTTCATAAGTTACCAAACTGGTAAGGGTTATTTCACAATCTCTTCATTATCCGAGGTTGTTTATACGTAATAATCTACTGGGATCTCGTTATCATCCACATCCATGTTTCTTCAAAATGTATTTCAAAACATTTTTAATATTTAAAAGAATACGGGTTAAAGTCATTTATACCCTTTTTTGACTTTTTATAAGAGGTTTATAAGGGAATCTTTCCGTCGTTTTCCAAACAAGGTGCTTTTTAACCTTTTCGACAGAATTAAGATAAGAATGTTTTTTTAACTTATACGGCGGGTGCGGTTATTTTCCGCCGTTATAAAATCGTCAAAGCTTCCCTTAAAAGCTTATAAGATTATTTTCAAAGAAAATGTTTGATTTTATATGGATCTTAAATGATTTCAAAATAAAAGGAGATATTTCTTTAAAAAGAATTTTGATTTCATCTATGTCAACATCCTTTGATGGGTTTTAAGATTATTTGAAGTTGATTTATTATGATACAAAACTTCTATATTGTTTTGAAGGTTTTGTGATATGTTTGACTGTGGATGTGCTATTTTTATACCATTCATAGTTTATGGTGAAAGTATTGACATTTCGTATGCTAGTTCCAATAAGAATGTTTATGTTATATTTCAATCATTACTTCATATGAATGTGTTGGACAAGTATGTTCCAGGTTGGGGACTGGTTAAAGTAAGCCCTCCAGGTTGGGGACTGGTAAAAGTAAGCCCTCCAGGTTCGGGACTGGTAAAAGTAAGCCCTCCGGGTTGGTGTCCGGTTATTAGAGGCACTCCGGGTTGGTGTCCGGTTATTAGAGGCACTCCGGGTTGGTGTCCGGTTATTAGAGGCACTCCGGGTTGGGTTCCGGTTACAGTTAGCCCCAAGGTCTTGGGACGGGGCCTTGAAAAGTAATTAAAGTTTAGCATTATGCATTCCAACATTATGAAAGTGGTTATTGATTTTGCATGTGATTATTCGATTAGTAGAATATCCATGTGAATAAGTAAATGGCATTATCTAATTTTATTTATGCCATACTATGTTAAAAGTTCAAGTTTAAAAGGCTTTTGTTTTAGTTATTGTAACACCCGAGACTTTTATGTTATATAAACCATCAAAGGAATCTTTTTCTACACAACACTTGCTTGGCTTGCTTTGCACGCAATCGCGACCTTCCTCGATAGCTTGCGTCGTACGCAATACCGAGTTTCACTAAACAACAATATGCTATTAAAACTAGCCGTTATGAATAGTAATAACCACTTTTTGAAATTTTATAAATTTTATTTTTCAAAATGGACTTCATTTTTGGACTCAGAATATCGAAATTAGCCTAGGGTGAAATTTTGATATTTTTCTGAAAACTTTCAATTTTTGATGAATAGTGAAACCACTAAGTGGTAGGTTAAAAACTGAATTTTGCATAAAACTTAATTTTACCGCTTCTGTGAATGGAATTTCAAAAATCCGAGAGACACGGTTAATATCAAGGACTAAAATGTGGTTCAATGAGATGAAAATAATTTTTTGGTGAATAGTAACTTTTTACTATTTTTACCGCGGTTAATAGTAAATAGGGTAACTAAGGGTAATTATGATATTAATATTACCCTAACACATGTCCTAATTCTATTGGAAAAGTGTAATTCGACCAAAAACAAACTTAGGAATAAAATATGACCATTTAGGCCCACTTGGATTAGATTAGTACATTTATTATTAATTTATTTAAAGAAGGGTTAAAATAGTTAAAATCAAAGTTTAATAAGTAAATCATTTTTAATATAGGGTTATACATAAGATAAATTCGATTGTAAATATTCATTAGAAAGCTAAAAAGATTTCCTACATGATGGTATTTTATTTGTAATTTTTAGACATCAAATAATTTAATTTATTTATGACACAAAGATGATGCAGTAATTATCTTATTAATGAAATATTGACAAAATTGATAATATAAATACCAAAATAAATGTAATTTGAGACTTTTTATGAATTCTAATAATTTTCTAGGTTACTATGATATATTAGTATTGATTTAATCAACTTGGTTCGAACATATAATTCTGTTATGACTTTGACAAAAATCATATATCAAATAGTGTCAAAATCGACACAAAATAGTTTTTAAATCAAATATTATATTATTAATTGTTATTTTATTCCTAAAAATCTAAGGTTCGGCCAAATGACATAGATAAGGATATATATTTTAATAATAAACAATTTGGGGTTCGTTTGGCATGTTATAGTAAGTGTATTAACCATATAGTGAAAGAAAACAAAAAGTCATGGTAAAAGTTAAATTATTTAACTTAGAGTTAAATCTAATTGATAAGGTTAAAATAATACCCTAAACTTGTCTAAATTCTATTGGTTGATAGGATTTCGACCCATCCCCACTTTGGCTTCGAAATAAGACCCTTTGGAACCATTATAAACCGATTTTGACTTTAATATAAAATAATATTTTGAGATATTTCTAAGGTGCCCCTCTCCTCCCTTATAAAAGGGCACCTCCTCCCCCTCCTCCTCACACCAATTTGAGCACTCAAGCTCGGCCAACCCCTGCCATTTTCCCTTCTCCACTTCCCTAGAATAATCCTAGAGGTCCTGGTCTTCTCCAAAGACCAATCTTAGTTCCTTAAGTGGAGGATTCAAAAAGGCGTTCCAAAGAAGAGGTAATATCCATTACCGATCTTTTCAATTTCTTTCTTCTTCAACTTCTTCTTCTTTAGTTGTTTCATGATAAAGTAATAACATCAGTATTACTTACATACTGATATGTTATTATAAATATGAAACAACCCTAATTAACCTTCTATCCATCCTACGGAAAAATGAAATCACCGCGCGTGCGTACGTACGGAATACCGTCTCCACGCCGTGGTGTAATCTATTTTCCACCATCACCTTACAAGGATGGGTATAATGGTGTAATCAGTAACTATATATGATTATTATTAAGTAATATTGATACTGAAATAATATATATATATACTCCAATACAATTCCACGATCATAGGAACGATATCTTCACTCGTGCGTACGTACGGAATACCGTCTCCACGATGTGATGCGACTCGTTCTACATGATCTTCATTTCATAATGATTATATAAATGAATTGAATGAATGAATATGGTATATAATACACTAATACCATTCTGGAAATGAATTATCTATAACCTAAAGATAAGAATAAGAATTTATTCGACAAAACACGCATAAGAACAAAAAGTTATAAAGACCCGAGTAACAAGTAACAATGAAATATTACTAACAAGAAGCTAATAATATGACCATATATGATCTCATATCAATATGTATGATTCTGGAATAAGTCAATAACATTATTTAAACCATTATACAGGAGCTTCGGACACGAACAAAGCAAATCAGACCTAAGGTAAGGGAAATATCACAATCTCATTTTTATCCGAGATTGTTTATTCGTAAGTATTTACTAGGGTGTATTTTATCATCCACATCCATGTTCCCTCAATATGTAATATTGTTTCCATCCACTTGAAATAGTTTAAATCCAATTTTACCCTTAGGTGAGTTTTTAGTAAAGAATATGAAAGGAATCTTTTGTCGTTTTTCCGTACAAGGTACTTTTTGACTTTTCCGACAAAAGTACGAAGAATGTTTTTTTTAACTTATACGGCATGAATGGATTTTTAAAACATTACATCAAAGAAGCTTCCTTTACAAGTTTTCAAGTTTATTTTTAATCAACTTCTTTTATTTTAAAGTTGTATGACATGTTATGAAAGGAAAAATATTTTTGAAGAAGAAAGGATATTTTCCTCAAGAATTCAATTCAAGTGTTTTATCAAAATTATTTTCCATCTAAGATAATAAAGGGTTCTGTTTCTATCCATATTTTTACATTGGTTTGACTATGTTGTGATGGAATTATGTTTATGAATTCCTTTATCATATATGAATTGATTTATGATTTCATGATGTTTCAAGAATCCCATTTTTGTTACATGTGTTATGCGATGATGCATGTTTTATGATTATGTGGCACACATAAGAAAGGATTCATTATAAGATGGGTGGGACCTATATCTCCCTCCAATGCATTGGGTAATGATTTTATATCTCATGAGATAGACATGGCTGGAACGGAAGGTTATTTCGGTTCAGTGATACAGGACTGAAACGAGGAGTGAACTCGGTTCAGAAAGGGACTTTGTCCACTAAGATAGTCTTGGCAATGAGTCATGACTAACAAGAAATGATTTTCCATGATTATGTGTGCATGCCACAAAGTTTCAAGTTTTATGTTATGATTTTGGGGATCTCATTTTCACTTCTATGATTTATTCCATGTTAAGATATTATGATCTCTTTTGCAGGTTTTGATTTTCAAAAAGATATGATATGATTTTTATTTCCTTTATTTTCCCTTGCTGAGCATTTGAGCTCACCCTTTTATGTTTTCTTTTCCCCAGGTCAGGAAGATGGATATTAAGTAGAATATGCTAAAAGGGACCCTAGATATGATGAAATAAATGGGAGACACTGTAGAAGATTTATGAACCAGTTGTTTATGTTTCCCAGTTTCTAAAGACACTATACCTATACGGTCCTTTGTGGTTTTGTCATATGTTGTAATAAGTGTGATTCAATTTTGAAGTATTAACAATGTATGTAAAGTGTGGGTCGTTATAGTTGGTATCAGAGGAAAGGTATAGTCAACCTTTGGAAACTAGGATGTGAAAGCCTTAGTAATAACCCTAAGGATAAGTCTAAGCATAGAACACAATTTTAGAAATGGCCTTGAATAACATAGGATAAGACCTTAAGCATGAAAATTTTATTCTTGAATTATGTGGTTTCCTATTATAATTAGTGTTGCTCACACTATTCTTCTTGGTTTTAGTCAATGGCTGGAACCCGAAGGAACCGTGTTAATGCGGAATGCGATGGGCAATGCAATGATTGTCCCCCTGAGCAACCAAACGATATGGGAGCTGGAATGCAAAATCTTGTAGCCATGCTCACACAACTTTCTCAAGCTATGAATCATGCAGGATTTCCAAACGAACAAAGAAGGGAGCAACATTCTGTTGAATCCTTCATGAGGCAGCGTCCACCATCTTTCAGCGGGTCTACTGATCCATTAGTTGCTGAACAATGGATTAGTACTACTGAAAAGATATTTTCAGTTCTTCAATGTTCTGAGCATGATAAAGTCATCCTAGCAGTGTATCGTTTGGAAGGAGATGCGGATCAATGGTGGAATCTTGTTAAGAATACGAGGAAAAGGGATGAAATTGAGTCTATGGAATGGGACGAGTTCAAGAACTTATTTTTCAATAAGTACTTCCCTCGTATTCTCCGAACAAAGATGGAGAAAGAGTTCCTTGAACTGAAGCAAAGGGATGATGAATCTGTTAGTACCTATGAAGCAAATTTTACAAGACTTGCAAGGTACGCTTCTGGTATTATTATCCAACCTGAGAGTAAGATCGATCGATTCTTTAGTGGCTTAAAACCAAGTCTTCGAAGGGCGTTAGCCATAAGGGACTTCAATAGCTACGAAGAAATCGTTCGATGTGCTCTCAAAGTCGAGATGGAGATTGGAGTAACCCATCAGTCACATGGGTTTGATAAGAAGAGGAAGATGGAATTCAAAGAAAAATCTAAAGAGCACACGGAAAAGAAGATGAACTTTCCCTTATGCTCAAAGTGTGGAAAGAAACATGGAGGGAGTTGTATTAAAGGGACAAGTAAATGTTTTAAATGTGGAAAGGAAGGTCATCGGGCATTTGAATGCTGTGATAATGGGAAGAAGATGTCTAATGATGCAAACAAAGGAAGGGATACACAGAATGAACCTGCTACACTTCAATGTTTCAAGTGCAAGGAGATGGGGCATTATGCCAATCAATGCCCAAATCCAAGGGTTGATGATGATGGTCGACGTCAACAAACTCTTAAGGCTAAAGACAAAGGAAAGTCACATGCAATTTCTATCAGCGATGTGGAGTACGATAACGATGTGGTGAAAGGTACACTTACCATCCACTCTAAAGTAGCAAATGTTTTATTTGATTCTGGATCCACCCACTCTTTTATTTCTGAAGACTTTTCTAAGGGTATCACCGTACTACCTCAACAATTAGATGTTGAGTTAGCTGTGACAACACCTAATGGCACATCAATCGCATCAAAAGTTTATAATTCCTCTCCGATCGAAGTTTGTGGGAAAGTGCTTCCTGCAAATCTTGTGATCCTTCCTTTAGTGGAATTTGATGTGATTCTTGGCATGGATTGGATTTCTCTACATGGAGCTCATATCAATTGCCAAAGAAGGGAAGTCACATTTCATATTCCAGATCAACCTACGATCGTCTATCAATGCAAGGATGAACATAACCTTCCAGTGGAAATTTCTTCCATCTTATGGGTATTGATTCCACTAAATGAAGGTTATTTATCTCAAATGGTTGGTGAGAAACTCACGATTAAGAATATGCCCATTGTACGGGAGTTTGATGATGTCTTTCCGGAGGAATTGCCGGGTCTTCCACCAAATCGTGAAGTTGAGTTTTCAATAGAACTCGTACCGGGTGCTTTGCCTATTTCAAAGACACCTTATAGAATGGCCCCAATTGAGTTGCAGGAATTGAAGAAGCAACTCCAAGAGAATCTTGATAAGGGATTCATACGCCCTAGTGCGTCACCTTGGGGAGCACCTGTTCTATTTGTTAAGAAGAAAGATGGATCAATGAGACTCTGCATTGATTATCGAGAACTTAACAAGATCACTATCAAGAACAAATATCCTCTCCCACGCATTGATGACTTATTTGACCAACTACGCGGAGCAATACTTTTCCAAGATTGATCTTCGTTCAGGGTATCATCAATTAAGGGTCAAAAGGGAGGATATACCAAAGACGGCTTTCCGTACAAGGTATGGACACTATGAATTTATAGTGATTCCATTTGGTCTTACTAATGCCCCTGCTATCTTCATGGATCTAATGAATAGAGTCTTTAGAGACTATCTTGATCAATTTGTGGTAGTCTTTATAGACGATATTCTTGTCTATTCAAAGAGCAAGGAAGAGCATGAAGATCACTTGAGAATTATATTGAAGACCCTAAGAAAAGAGAAGCTTTATGCCAAATTTACCAAGTGTGAATTTTGGCTTCAAAAAGTTGCATTTTTGGGTCATATAATCTCAAAAGAGGGGATATCTGTGGATCCAGCAAAAACAGAGGTTATCGAAAGATGGTCAAGACCAACAACAGTAACTGAGATCCGAAGTTTTCTTGGTTTGGCTGGATATTATCGACGTTTTGTAAAAGATTTTTCACGATTATCTAATCCACTCACCAAGTTGACTCGGAAAGGAGTTAAGTTTGTCTGGACAGAGGAATGTGAAGAGAATTTCAAGGAGTTGAAAAGAAGGTTATCCAGTGCACCTGTGCTCACACTGCCTTGTAGTGGAGAAAGGTTTGTGATCTACAGTGATGCATCCAAGAAGGGATTGGGGTGTGTTCTTATGCAAAATGATATGGTGATAGCTTATGCCTCACGACAGTTGAAAATCCATGAACAAAATTACCCAACACATGATTTGGAGTTGGCTGCGGTAATCTTTGCATTAAAGATTTGGAGGCATTACCTTTATGGTGAAAGGTGTGATATTTATACTGATCATAAAAGTTTAAAGTATATTTTCACACAAAAGGAGCTGAATATGCGCCAAAGAAGATGGTTGGAACTGATTAAGGATTATGACTGC
The DNA here is from genome assembly GCA_963277665.1 of Viscum album. NCBI lineage: Eukaryota > Viridiplantae > Streptophyta > Magnoliopsida > Santalales > Viscaceae > Viscum > Viscum album. The sequence continues at coordinate 1,512,067,188 of OY728134.1, read as the reverse complement.
TCAATCCATTACCACCCTGGGAAAGCAAACAAGGTGGCAGATGCATTAAGTCGACAAGACCATGCTAGTTTATCCATGATGAGGATCACAAAAGATCCAATATTTATGGATTTACAAAGGATGGATCTTGGAATTATAATGGAAGGGGAAAAATCTTATCTTTATCAAATGAATGTTCAACCATCTATACATGTGAAGATTAAAGAGGCACAGAAAGAAGATGTCGAGTTACAAAAGAAGGTGAGAAATGCTCCTGAATTCAACCTTGATTGTGATGGGATAATAAAGTTCAGGAATCGGGTTTGTGTTCCTCCCATCCCCGAATTAAAGAAAGAGCTGCTGGATGAGGCTCATAGTTCTTCATTCTCTATTCATCCTGGAAGCACGAAGATGTATAGGGACCTGAAAGAGTACTTCTGGTGGGATGGCATGAAAAGAGATGTTGCTGAATATGTCTCTCGATGCTTGGTTTGTCAACAAGTTAAAGCTGAGAGACAGAAGTCTAAGGGGATGTTACAACCATTACCCATACCCGAATGGAAATGGGAAAACATCACTATGGACTTTGTCACAGGACTTCCTAAAACATCCAAAGGCAATAATGCTATCTGGGTCATAGTTGATCGTCTTACAAAGTCTGCACACTTCATTGCTATTAGAGAGGATTTCTCTCTAGATCAGCTTGCCAAGATATATGTAAAGGAAGTGGTAAGATTGCATGGAGTACCACTTTCTATTATATCTGATCGAGATCCGAGATTTACCTCGAAGTTCTGGCGAAGTCTTCAGCATACTCTGGATACAGAGTTGAGTTTCAGCACTGCTTATCATCCCCAGACAGACGGTCAGTCTGAGAGAACAATTCAAACCCTAGAAGATATGTTGAGAGCTTGCTCTATGGATTTCAAAGGAGGTTGGGATCAACACCTACCTTTGGTGGAATTTTCTTATAATAATAGCTTTCACTCCAGTATTCAGATGGCTCCTTATGAAGCTCTCTATGGAAAGAAATGCAGGACTCCAACTTGCTGGGATGAAGTTGGGGAAAGAAAGCTATTAGGACCTGATCTCGTTGATGAAATGGCAGAAAAGGTCAGATCTATTCAACAACACATAAGAGCAGCTCAGAGTCGACAGAAAAGTTATGCCGACAACCGAAGAAAAGACCTAGAGTTTGAAGTGGGTGATAAAGTGTTCTTACGAATATCTCCCTGGAAGAGGGTTATGAGATTTGGAAAGAAGGGGAAGTTGAGCCCTAGATATATCGGTCCTTTTGAAATACTGGATCGTGTTGGGAAGGTAGCTTACCGATTGGCGCTTCCACCGAATCTCTCTCAAGTTCACGATGTGTTCCATGTATCTCTCCTGAGAAAGTACATACCAGATCCTTCACATGTACTCAACTCAGAAGTTGTACCACTGGAGAAAGATCTTTCTTATGAAGAACAGCCGATAGAGATTCTGGATCGTAGCGAAAAAGTCCTACGAAACAAGACCACTCGCTTGGTGAAATTTTTATGGAGGAACCACCAACTTGAAGAAGCTACATGGGAGCTTGAGGATATGATGAGGGAGAAGTATCCTCATTTGTTTGTTACAAAGTGACGAATTTCGAGGGCGAAATTATTTTTAAGGGGGGTAGAATGTAACACCCGAGACTTTTATGTTATATAAACCATCAAAAGAATCTTTTTCTACACAACACTTGCTTGGCTTGCTTTGCACGCAATCGCGACCTTCCTCGATAGCTTGCGTCGTACGCAATACCGAGTTTCACTAAACAACAATATGCTATTAAAACTAGCCGTTATGAATAGTAATAACCACTTTTTGAAATTTTATAAATTTTATTTTTCAAAATGGACTTCATTTTTGGACTCAGAATATCGAAATTAGCCTAGGGTGAAATTTTGGTATTTTTCTGAAAACTTTCAATTTTTGATGAATAGTGAAACCACTAAGTGGTAGGTTAAAAACTGAATTTTGCATAAAACTTAATTTTACCGCTTCTGTGAATGGAATTTCAAAAATCCGAGAGACACGGTTAATATCAAGGACTAAAATGTGGTTCAATGAGATGAAAATAATTTTTTGGTGAATAGTAACTTTTTACTATTTTTACCGCGGTTAATAGTAAATAGGGTAACTAAGGGTAATTATGATATTAATATTACCCTAACACATGTCCTAATTCTATTGGACAAGTGTAATTCGACCAAAAACAAACTTAGGAATAAAATATGACCATTTAGGCCCACTTGGATTTGATTAGGACATTTATTATTAATTTATTTAAAGAAGGGTTAAAATAGTTAAAATCAAAGTTTAATAAGTAAATCATTTGTAATATAGGGTTATACATAAGATATATTCGATTGTAAATATTCATTAGAAAGCTAAAACGATTTCCTACATGATGGTATTTTATTTGTAATTTTTAGACATCAAATAATTTAATTTATTTATGACACAAAGATGATGCAGTAATTATCTTATTAATGAAATATTGACAAAATTGATAATATAAATACCAAAATAAATGTAATTTGAGACTTTTTATGAATTCCACTAATTTTCTAGGTTACTATGATATATTAGTATTGATTTAATCAACTTGGTTCGAACATATAATTCTGTTATGACTTTGACAAAAATCATATATCAAATAGTGTCAAAATCGACACAAAATAGTTTTTAAATCAAATATTATATTATTAATTGTTATTTTATTCCTAAAAATCTAAGGTTCGGCCAAATGACTTAGATAAGGATATATATTTTAATAATAAACAATTTGGGGTTCGTTTGGCATGTTATAGTAAGTGTATTAACCATATAGTGAAAGAAAACAAAAAGTCATGGTAAAAGTTAAATTATTTAACTTAGAGTTAAATCTAATTGATAAGGTTAAAATAATACCCTAAACTTGTCTAAATTATATTGGTTGATAGGATTTCGACCCATCCCCACTTTGGCTTCGAAATAAGACCCTTTGGAACCATTATAAACCGATTTTGACTTTAATATAAAATAATATTTTGAGATATTCCTAAGGTGCCCCTCTCCTCCCTTATAAAAGGGCACCTCCTCCCCCTCCTCCTCACACCAATTTGAGCACTCAAGCTCGGCCAACCCCTGCCATTTTCCCTTCTCCACTTCCCTAGAATAATCCTAGAGGTCCTGGTCTTCTCCAAAGACCAATCTTAGTTCCTTAAGTGGAGGATTCAAAAAGGCGTTCCAAAGAAGAGGTAATATCCATTACCGATCTTTTCAATTTCTTTCTTCTTCAACTTCTTCTTCTTTAGTTGTTTCATGATAAAGTAATAACATCAGTATTACTTACATACTGATATGTTATTATAAATATGAAACAACCCTAATTCACCTTCTATCCATCCTACGGAAAAATGAAATCACCGCGCGTGCGTACGTACGGAATACCGTCTCCACGCCGTGGTGTAATCTATTTTCCACCATCACCTTACAAGGATGGGTATAATGGTTTAATCAGTAACTATATATGATTATTATTAAGTAATATTGATACTGAAATAATATATATATATACTCCAATACAATTCCACGATCATAGGAACGATATCATCACTCGTGCGTACGTACGGAATACCGTCTCCACGATGTGATGCGACTCGTTCTACATGATCTTCATTTCATAATGATTATATAAATGAATTGAATGAATGAATATGGTATATAATACACTAATACCATTCTGGAAATGAATTATCTATAACCTAAAGATAAGAATAAGAATTTATTCGACAAAACACGCATAAGAACAAAAAGTTATAAAGACCCGAGTAACAAGTAACAATGAAATATTACTAACAAGAAGCTAATAATATGACCATATATGATCTCATATCAATATGTATGATTCTGGAATAAGTCAATAACATTATTTAAACCATTATACAGGAGCTTCGGACACGAACAAAGCAAATCGGACCTAAGGTAAGGGAAATATCACAATCTCATTTTTATCCGAGATTGTTTATTCGTAAGTATTTACTAGGGTGTATTTTATCATCCACATCCATGTTCCCTCAATATGTAATATTGTTTCCATCCACTTGAAATAGTTTAAATCCAATTTTACCCTTAGGTGAGTTTTTAGTAAAGAATATGAAAGGAATCTTTTGTCGTTTTTCCGTACAAGGTACTTTTTGACTTTTCCGACAAAAGTACGAAGAATGTTTTTTTAACTTATACGGCATGAATGGATTTTTAAAACATTATATCAAAGAAGCTTCCTTTACAAGTTTTCAAGTTTATTTTTAATCAACTTCTTTTATTTTAAAGTTGTATGACATGTTATGAAAGGAAAAATATTTTTGAAGAAGAAAGGATATTTTCCTCAAGAATTCAATTCAAGTGTTTTATCAAAATTATTTTCCATCTAAGATAATAAAGGGTTCTGTTTCTATCCATATTTTTACATTGGTTTGACTATGTTGTGATGGAATTATTTTTATGAATTCCTTTATCATATATGAATTGATTTATGATTTCATGATGTTTCAAGAATCCCATTTTTGTTACATGTGTTATGCGATGATGCATGTTTTATGATTATGTGGCACACATAAGAAAGGATTCATTATAAGATGGGTGGGACCTATATCTCCCTCCAATGCATTGGGTAATGATTTTATATCTCATGAGATAGACATGGCTGGAACGGAAGGTTATTTCGGTTCAGTGATACAGGACTGAAACGAGGAGTGAACTCGGTTCAGAAAGGGACTTTGTCCACTAAGATAGTCTTGGCAATGAGTCATGACTAACAAGAAATGATTTTCCATGATTATGTGTGCATGCCACAAAGTTTCAAGTTTTATGTTATGATTTTGGGGATCTCATTTTCACTTCTATGATTTATTCCATGTTAAGATATTATGATCTCTTTTGCAGGTTTTGATTTTCAAAAAGATATGATATGATTTTTATTTCCTTTATTTTCCCTTGCTGAGCATTTGAGCTCACCCTTTTATGTTTTCTTTTCCCCAGGTCAGGAAGATGGATATTAAGTAGAATATTCTAAAAGGGACCCTAGATATGATGAAATAAATGGGAGACACTGTAGAAGATTTATGAACCAGTTGTTTATGTTTCCCAGTTTCTAAATACACTATACCTATACGGTCCTTTGTGGTTTTGTCATATGTTGTAATAAGTGTGATTCAATTTTGAAGTATTAACAATGTATGTAAAGTGTGGGTCGTTATAGTTATACATTGCCTTAAATGTTTATTCTTATTTATGAAAGTTTCCGCTATATTGTTATCCTTACTGGGCATTTGAGCTCACCCCTTTTCTATGTTTTATTTTTCCCAGGAAGTGAAGAAGTAAATTATGAATGACCTGCAGGGATATTATGAGGGGATTATAGTGTGGACTATGGAAACATTATGTTGTTGTAGTAGTTTTTTTATTTTATGATGTAATGTAAAACTTATGAATATATCTAGTGTTTCCAAGGCTACTAAACCAATCGGTCTTTCGAGATTTGATCTTTCTTGTGATCATGCCAATGTTATGTAATAATGCACCGACTCTAGGCAACTAGGGTCGGGGCGTTACACATTGCCTATGGAAAGAGGGCGCGGTATGTTTCACCACACCCTCCCGAGCGGCGTGACTACCTGAGAGACCCCGCTCGGATTCCTCCCGCTGCCCCAAGGGCCGCTCCGCCCGCCATCCCACGAGCTTCCGAGTTCGACGACCCGGTCGACGACCCGGTTGAAGGGACATGCAATGCGCTCGTGGTTAGAGATTCTCGCCAGGACTGGAACCCATGTCCGGACGATCCGATGGCGGCACTCATCGCCCTCTTGGAAGCCTTGGAGACTCGGCAAGTGGCAATCCCACCGGACGGCAAGCCATACCCAGCATGGGTGGATGACATGCCGGCACCTCCGGGATTCGGGAACCCCACTTTCGCCCCCTTTAACGGGACTGAAGATCCACCACAGCATTTGGCCCATTTCAACTCGAGGTGCGGGCCTATGTTGGGAACTCCGGCGCAGCAGGAGGCCGCTAAGCTTCGCTGCTTTGTCCAGACACTGGAAGGGCCAGCATTTGTCTGGTACAGCTAGCTCCCCGTCGGGTCGATAACTAGCTGGGAGGACCTCCGTAGACAGTTCCTCTATCAGTTCAGTTCCACGACCCAAAAGACGAGTATCGCAGACTTCTTCAAGTGCAAGCAAAGGCCTGATGAGCGAGTCGCAGACTTCGTCGCCCGATGGAAGGGTCTCACGTATTCCCTTGACATGCCATTGACTCAGGAGCAGTTGCTGACAATGTGCATCGGGAACGTCAAGACCGAGCTGGTCCCTTCCTTGATCACTCATAATTACCCTGGAGGGTTCAGGGACTTTCCAGACAAAGCTCAACGTCTTGAGGAGGCCCTGCTACAGGCCAGTCAGGCACACCCGCTGCCTCCTATGATCCCTGCAAGGAGAGTCAGCAAGGCTGAGCCCGCTGCTGTTGCCCAGGTAGAGGCCCCCAGGCAGTTGGAGCTGCTGCCGGTGAGGCCAGCTCCACAGCCTCACAGGAATCCGCCTCCACGGGCTCAGTTCCCGGCCCAGCAGCGGCAGCCCCAGAACCGGCCGGCCCCTCCGCGTAATGTACCGCCACATCCCAGGCGAGATAATCAGGGTCCACCTCCTCGGCAGGCCCCTCCAGCCCCTCGTCAAGACCACTCTCCCAGGGGCCCGCGATACCTGACTTACTCATTTCACGAGGATCAGGTCCCCGGTTATTTCCGGAGCGCCCTGGAGCAGAGGATTGTGCGACTGCCTGAGTGTTGGAGGCCAGAGGAGGCACATCTCACGGATAACCCCCTCTACTGCCCTTACCATCGGGCCCTGGGGCACACCATCCGGCGGTGCTACGTGTTTAAGGACTGGCTCCAAGACCAGATTAAAAACAATGTAATCAGGTTGGGCCCAACTCCAGCACAAGTGGCGGGCGTGTTCGTGGGATCAGATGACGATAGTGGCAATGAGGACGAATGGCAGCTGGTCTCTGACCGCGGATCCCAGAAGTATAATAACTGGATGGCCTGCAAGACGATCATTCGCGCCCATGGAATTATCCGTGCGCGCTTGAATCAGCCTGAGCCCCCAGAATCTGCGGGTGCTGCTTCGGCATCGTCATCCCAGCCTGCCTCTTCCGAGAAGAGCAAACGGCGGCGGCACAAGAAGGAAGAGCGCACCCCGCCAGTTCCGCCGCTATCCCGCACTCTCGGCGATTTCATGCCCCCGGAGATGGGGATCCCTCCCCAGATCCACCCAGTGGTGAATGATTCGTCCGATGACAGTGTTGGGTACACTTTGGTTAATACCGTCGAGCTGGTAAATCCCTTTTCGGTTCCCGACGTTGAAGAACACCAGGTGGACCTCCCTAGTTTCCCCGGTCGTCGCCACCGTCGGAGGAACCGCAACAACAGGAGTCACTGGGGCATGACAGTTGGTACCTCCAGCCAGGCCGTGCACGCCACTGAGACTAGGCAGCAAGCTCAAAAGCGAGCTCAGCGTGCGCAGCCCCCCCCCCCCCATCCGGGGATGACGGATTCGCCTCCGCCACTTTTTGTGGTGTGGGACCAGGCAGAACCGCCTCAGCCGCATCGCGATCAGCTCCGCCCTGCCACGAGTCCATCCCGGCCTCCTGACCCCAGTATGGTGACTACTCTTCGGGCTTCAACCAATGAACAACGAGATGCGCCAAGCACTAGTCGGCTGCCGGTCCAACCGGCAAGGCCCGTCATGCCTCCAACCGCAGAGCAACCTCCTGAAACCAGGGGCTCGCGCTTGGCCAAAAATTATGATGTCCTGAAGCACTTGGTCGACATCCCAGCGAGGCTCTCCATCCTTGAGGCTCTGCGCATGTCACCTGAGATGCGCGAGGCGCTCGCTGAAGCCCTGAAGAGCCCCCTCCAGTTTGAGACGGAGGTTGCGGCTATAGAGGCCTTTCACGCCGAAACGATTGAGGACGCCGAATGTCAGGAAGTTATCTCGTTCTCTGGTAAGGATGAAGACCCTCCTATACAGGGGCAGATTCGTTCGCTGTATGTTACTGGCCTGTTCAATGGCCTTGAAGTCCGGCGTTGTCTTGTCGACACGGGGTCCGAGATTAACCTGATTCCCACTCGGACGCTCCGGAGATTGGGGTTGTCTGAGGATGACTTGATTCTCTCCGACCTCAGGATCCAGGGGTATGACCGCACCGAGCAAACTCCGGTCGGCAAGATACGTTTGAAGACCCAGTTCGGTGACCTGGTCGCCAACACCGAATTCATGGTAGTCTCTCAGGACACTGCGTATAACGCATTGATGGGCAGGCCATGGCTCCACCTTCATGCGGCAGTTCCCTCATCATACCACCAATGCCTTAAATACTCCCTTAATGGTCGAGTAGGCGTGCTTCAGGGAGATGCCTCTCCTTTTGCCTCATGTGAAGCCCGCTATCTGGACGCGGACTATTACAAGAGCAAGGATAAGCAGATCCTGACAGGTGGGGTTGAGTCTGTCATTGTTGGAGGTGATCCCTGGGCATGTTTGGATGACGCTTACGTCCTCCCGATCCATCGGTTGGATGTAGCCATGGTCTCGACGGCCTGTGAGTCTCCTGATGAGATGACCGCGACCGCCCATGCCAGCACCAACGGCCCAGCAGGATCTGGTAGCCCCAATGCAGTTTCCAACGCAGTCTCTCCCGTGGACGATCCCTCCCCGAGTGGAGAGGACGTGGAAGATGCACCCCCAGCCTTTGAGGAGGGCGTCTCCGCCACGGTCGATGAGTTAGTACAGGTGAACCTTGGAACCGAAGCAAATCCAAGACCCACATTGGTCAGTGCCGCCATGCCCTCTGAGGAGCGACAGCAGTACGTGGACTTCCTCAGACAGCACCATGACGTGTTCGCTTGGGGCTATGACGAGATTCCGGGGCTAGATCCTCAGGTGGCCGTCCACCACCTTGGTCTCCCGGCGAACCATCGTGGGTTCAAGCAGCCTCCCAGGAAGATTCACCCATTCCAAGGTGTCATGGTTGAGGCCAAAGTTGACAAGCTTATCAAAGCCAACTTCGTGAGGGAAGTTCAGTACCCCAGATGGCTGGCCAACATTGTGCCGGTCAGGAAGAAGAATGGGCAGATCAGAGTCTGTATCGACTTCCGCGATCTCAAACGCCACTGTCTGAAGGATGATTTTCCCCTTCCGGTGACAGAGCTGTTGATTGACGCCACGGCAGGGTTCCAAGCCCTCTCCTTCATGGATGGATACTCTGGATACAACCAAATCCAGATGTCCCCTGAGGATGAGGAGTTCACTGCCTTCAGGGCCCCCCAAGGTATCTTTTGTTACCAGGTCATGCCCTTCGGCCTGAAGAATGCAGGTGCCACCTATCAATGGGCGATGCACCGCATATTCAAGCCAATCCTCGGCACACTGGTGGAATGCTACATCGACGACTTGGTGGTCAAATCGCGCCAGCGTCAGGACCATCTCAAAGATCTTGAGAAAGTGTTTGGCTTCCTCCGGTCTCGCTGCCTGAAGATGAACCCGTTGAAGTGTGCCTTCGGGGTCACCTCCGGAAAGTTTCTTGGATTTGTGGTAAGATACCGGGGTATTGAGATCGACCGAGAGAAGATCAGGGCGATTAGCCAGATGCCTCCCCCAGGTAACATCCGGGAACTGCAAGGGTTCCAAGGCCACTTAGCCTATATACGCCGATTCATCGCGAATCTGGACGGCAAGTGTAAGCCCTTTTCTCGGCTCATGAAGAAAGGTGCCACCTATGTATGGGATAAAGAGTGTCAGACCGCTTTCGAGGAAATCAAGCAGTACCTGCTTCAACCTCCGGTTCTGATGCCGCCTGTATCCGGGAAGCCGCTGGTCCTTTATGTGACTGCCCTGGAACGGTCCCTTGGTGCCCTTCTCGCCCAGAAGAACAACGAGGGAACAGAGAATAGCCTCTATTACCTCAGTCGCATGCTCCTCGATGCGGAAGTTAGGTATTCCCCCATCGAGAAGAGCTGCCTGGCGCTCGTATTTGCCGTACAGAAATTACGGCACTACTTGCAGCACCATGAGGTACAGTTGGTTTCTCGGGTAGACCCGTTGAAATATATCCTGAGCCGGCCTATGTTGACTGGCCATCTAGCGCGGTGGGCTGTGATTCTCCAGCAGTTCGACATCAGGTATGTGTATCAGAAGGCCATCAAAGGGCAAGCATTGGCGGACTTTCTGGCTGCTCACCCGACCTCCGCAGATCAGCCGCTGGATCTAGGCTTTCCTGATGAGGTCGTTCTCTCGGTCGATCGTGTCGATCCATGCTGGCAGATGCACTTTGACGGTGCCTCCCGGAGCCCCACCGGTAGAAGACTCGATAATCCTAAGCTCAACAAAGTGGGTTTGGGTATCGTCTTCATTACCCCGGAGCAAGTCGTGCTGCCATACTCTTTCCTGTTGTCAGAGGGCTGTACGAACAATGAGGCGGAATACCATGCCCTCATCACTGGCCTCGAGTTAGCTCTCGAGATCGACGTGCCCCATCTGTGTGTGAAAGGGGACTCCGAGATGGTCGTTAAGTAGATCAATGGCGACTATGTTGTCAGGAAGCCGGAACTTGTGCCATTGCTGGAGTGCACCCTCCTCCTGATGGCCCAGTTCCCTTCTCGGCCAGAAATGTTCCATATTCCCCGGTCGCAGAACGGTCGAGCAGATGCTTTGGCCAGCCTTGATACGTCACTCGCGGAGCCCGAACAGGACAACCTGATCGTCCGCGTGACGCACCGCAGGCTCATCGCTCCCGTTATCCCGGAGGGAGATCGCGACCCGTCGGTAAGTAATCTCACTGCGGCTGCCCCTGTGCCCGGAGCCCCGAGTACCCCAGATATGGCAGTCGAATCAGCCCCTGATTGGAGGGCGCCTTTGGTTGAGTACCTCCAACATGGAATTCTCCCGTCGGATCGGGCCGAGCGCAAGCGAGTTCGACGCCGCGCATCGCAGTTTGTCCTCCAGAGAAGTCCCGGCCTGGAGCAGATCCTCTATAGACGTGGATTTGATGGTGTTCTCCTCCGTTGCCTTCAAGGAGTTGAGATCCCACGAGTCATGCAAGAGGTTCATGCTGGTTCATGTGGTGCCCACCAGACTGGGCCGAAGCTGTCCCACCAGATTCGGAGGTTGGGATACTTCTGGCCCTCCATGATCCATGACTGCATCGAGTATGCTGGGAAGTGCCATGCATGCCAGGTTCATGCGAACTTTGTGCATCGGCCGCCGGAGCCTCTCCATACCACCAGGTATTCTTGGCCCTTTGCAGTCTGGGGTCTGGACGTTGTGGGACCTTACCTGCCGGCGACAGCTCGCCAGTGCCGGTTCATTCTGACCGCCACGGACTTCTTCTCCAAATGGGCAGAGGCGATTCTGCTCAGAGAGGTCAAATCCTGTTCTATCACTGACTTCATGACCTCCAACATCATTTATCGATTTGGAGTGCCTCACGCTATCCTCACGGATAACGGAGCCAATTTCCGAGCAGCCGAGTTGAAGAAGTTGTACACCAAGTACAACATTCGCTCGAACCATACATCTCGCTATCATGCACAGGCAAATGGAAAGATTGAGGCATTTAACAAAACCCTCTCTAACATTCTGCAAAAGATGGTTGGTCAGAACAAGAAGAGTTGGCCGGACAAGCTCCCCAACGCCCTCTGGGATTATCAGACGACGACTCGCAATTCCACCCAGATGACCCCTTATTCCCCGGTGTATGGAGCTGAGGCCGTCCTGCCCATCGAGATCCAGTTACCGTCCTTGCGCACTGTGGTCTACGACCAGCAAGTTCCGGACAGAGCTGCTGAAGCCTGTCTAGTCGAGTTGGAAGCACTGGATGAGAATAGGCTTCGCGCTTTGCACAACTTGGAGAGGCATCAAAGCAGAATGGATCGAGCTTTCAATAAGAAGGTTCGCCTCTGCTCCTTCCTGCAGGGTGACCTAGTACTGGCCCTAAGAGCGCCAATGATCCCCGGCAGGAAGCCACCCAAGTTGGAGCCCAAGTGGGAGGGACCTTTTGTTGTCCACAAGGTCTATCCCAATGGCGCGTACCTCCTAGCAACTATGGATGGTGAGCGTTTCACTCCTCCCACCAACGCTAGGTTCCTCAAGCAGTACTTTGCCTGAGTTCACTTCGTCCAAGCTACAAGACGTTAAACTGTTCAGAATTCGTCCAACATGACGTTAAACTGTACCACGTCCGCGCTGCAAGACGTTAAACTGCCAAGCGTCTTCGTCCTGCATGACGTTAAACTGCCCCTCAAGAACTACGTGCGGCTTGATTCCCATCCTTATGGGATACGTAGGACCGCCTGAACATTCATGTTTCAGGCCCAGCCCCATCCTTCGGGAATTTCCATCCCATCTCGGGCCCTTGGCCCAGTTGCCTCTGGGTATGCGGCGTATGGTGTGAACGTGGGGCTATGCCCTCATTCACGTCGGTTTGCTCGCCACGTTGTACTCCCCCCACGTTTGGGGATGCCTTCTGCTCCCCCCTTTCTATTTTTGTCCTGCATGACGTTAAACTGCACTTCAAAAACTACATGCGGCTTGATTCCCATCCTAATGGGATACGTAGGACCGCCTGGACATTCATGTTTCAGGCCCAGCCCCATTTCCCGGGAATCTCTATCCCGCGTTGGGCCTCTGGCCCCAGTTCCCCTCCTTTTTGTGCGAGGCGTATGGCGTGAACGCGGGGCTATTCCCTCATTCACGCTAGTCTACTGGCCGCGCCGTACGCCTCCCCCGTGTGTGGGACTACCTCACACCCCTCATCGTCCTGCATGACGTTAAACTGCCTCTCAAGAACTACGTACGGCTTGATTCCCATCCTTATGGGATACGTAGGACCGCCTGGACGCTTGTGTTTCAGGTCCAGCCCCGTCTCTTGGTTGATCACGGGGATCTGCCATCTTTTGGTTGCTCTCAAGGTGAGTCCTCTGACCCTTTCCGGTGATCTGTTAACATGCTTTGGGTACTCCGGTCTATGACCCGTAGTGTCGGATTCAATCCCGACAAGTCCTGTGTTGCTTGTCGGGCCTCGCGCTTCCTCTTTTTCGAGCCTTCACTCAAAGGGATCCTCGTTAGCGGTTTGGGTACGATGCCTCAGTGCTCTCCTACCGCTCCGGGTCGATTTACCGGCGGGTCCTGGGCCGCAAATCGATATGAATCCTGCGCTTGAGCGGTTGATGCTCATTTGCTTTCCCCATCCTAGGCTGACGCGATCGGATGTTGTGTCGCTAATATGGTCAGCGACATCCTTGATCGCCATGTCGGCTCTTTCAGGCTCTGAACATTGGTTGCGCAGTCCTCATCACACTCCGCCTTTGTGCGTTGTAGTGGAATCTCAACACTCTCTTCATACTGACCTTCAGTACACCTCTACACGTTAGGCAGGCCAACCAGGGTAATGGTGTCTTTTGAGGCTCCCATGATCTGAGCACCAAGGATATATGCTGATGTCCTCCCTAAGGTCCATGTGTAGCTGGACCCTCGTCCCCATAAGGAGGAAGGAGTCGCCCGAACAATCGCGTTCTGGGCCCAGCATAGCTGGAGGCTAGCATCTCTGCCCCTCGGGTGATGGACATATGTAGGCCCCTATCCCAGGATCCTTCTCCTGGAATTGTGCGTGACCGCAGGGCTGGGGTATGTTCCCACCTCCGCTGGGTCCGCCATATCGCAATAAGCGGATTCCTCCATGGTCCGAACCACACGACCTTAAACTGTGTTCTGGTCTTGCCACACGACCGTAAACTGTGATCATCTTGGCCGCCCGACGAGAAACGCACTGCATCTTGATGTTCTCCTCAGGGGACACTCACGTTGGGCACTGGTTAATAACCACGCCATTTATTAATGCCTTTCATGGCTTGATTATTGTGGTGACGCCAGGGATTTCTTAATCACAGGCATGTCGCTGCACAAAGAAAAACCATCCACCTTTAAGGACAAACAAGAAATATCAAATGCCGCTTCTTCTGGGTGCGAGGGTCAGACCCGCACCCCTCCCCGCGCTGGTGCCCGATTGTGTTGCGCCGCGTTTCAGAACTACGTATGGCTTGATTCCCATCCTTATGGGATACGTAGGAACGCCCGGATGTTTGAAACTTCGGGTCCAGCCTCACCTCTTAAAGATTCCCCCTTCTCTTGGGAATCCGCCACCTTCGGGTCACCCTCAAGGCGTGTCCCTTGACCCCTTGCAGAGGTCTACCGGTGTCAAGAGTACTCTGTTATATTGCCAGGAGAGTCAGGTTCAGCTTGCTCAGGTTCCTTCCACCTTTCAGGCTTCATGCCCCCCTTCATTCGGACCCATCACCTACGCCCTGGGTGGAACCCCTGTGAGCGGTCTGGATACAATGCCTCAGTGCTCTCCCACCGATCCGGGCTGGTACCCCCAAGGGTCCTGGGCAGCAAGTCGATATGAATCCTGCGCTTGAGCGGTTGATGCTCATTTGATGCCTCATTCCATCAACGGTTAGTGCGATATCGATGCTGCTTTTCCGCCACGGTCGGTAGTACTTCCATATCGTTACGCCGGTGCCCCCAGTCCTTGAGTGAATGGCCGCATTATTCACATTTTTCCACCTCCCATTCTGACCAGGCAGAATCTCGACACTCTTGACCCTATCCCTCAGTGCATCTTCACATATCCAGGGAATAGGACAACGATGTGGCGTACTTTGAGGTTCTTATGGTCCGAGCTCTAAGACCTTAACTAAGATCTCCCTAATCGGGGTTCTACGTCCCGCATGACGTTAAAACTGCACTCTCAGAACTACGTGTGGCTTGATCTCTATCCTGATGGAGTACATAGGAACGCCCGGACATCTCGACTCGGGTCCAGCCTCAGGGATCGCTAAGTCCCACCCGTCCTCGTCGCCGACCGTATGGCCTGGCTTCTGGTAGAGTGGTGCAGTTGTGACATTCTCCCCGATTCAGCTCGGGATGCCCCATTGCAATGATGGGAAGCGACAGTTTCCTCGTCAAAGAGGTTCTGTCTGAGAATTGGGGTGATTCACGGCCAGATTAGTGTATCCGCCTAATACGCTTTCCCCACGGTGGCGTAGTTTTTGGAGTGTTAGATTCTGTCCGAACAAATCATCACTTCGCCCCACGCTTCGCATGCCCTGTTGATCCGGATTTCCACCCTTGTGCCTGAAGGAACCCCCAAGGTGGCATTGATGATGACATGTGATCCGCCTCCTGCAATATGAATGATGACCTTCGGTCCCTCTATTGCAGTAGTATGGTCGATTGATCCATTGTCCGCTTGCCGTCTTGGGCATTTCCTGGAAGGCCGACCGCCGTGGATTTCTGAATTCGGGACACGCGATTCACCCTTTCTCATTTCCCTATGTTCGGATAAAATCTTAACGCCCCTAGCGTTGTCCCGCTCGTGTGTCGGAACAAGTTGGGGGGATGATACATTGATTAGGTCTGAGGTCTCCTTTCCTAGGAATGACCTCCCTCTTTTCTTTAGAAATCCAGGCCCAATTGTGGATGCCTGAAGCTTGGTTAACGCTCCCGCGAGACAATGAATTGTGGTTGAGCATGTTAAGTCAAAAGATGCAGATAAATATGATGATTCATACAAATGGATCGAAGTATTGAGTAGCGGAAGCAAAATGTTCTGGGAATGGCAAAAACAAATCCCCTAGGGATTAGCGTGCTGAATGAGTCTTTCTAACGCCGCTACCCTTTGGCTGGCGGCCTCTAGGGCTGCTTCTCGCTCTCTGCATGCCCTCTCTTCATCGGCGGTCGCAGCACGCAGTTCGTCGATCCTGGCCTGTGCACGCTCCCGCTCGACTTGAAGTGTGACCATCTGTTGGCCCGCCTCCGTCAGTTGTACCTGGGCGTCAACCAGCTGGGCCGTTAGTTGCTCCACAAGCTTAGTGCACGTTGCGACGAAGGCCTCCTTCTCTGCCGCCTGCCCTTCGAGACGCCGGACTTCCTGCTCCACCACGAGGAGCGCCCGCGTTCTCTCCGACATGTCCCGACATTGTGCGACGTCGGCACGCCGGCGGCTCTCGCGCATCTTTTCGACCATGAAATCACGGACCGTCAGATGGAGGCGTTGAGAATCAGCTCCCCCGGCACACAGGAAGCACAGCCAGGTTTGAAGTGATCCCATGCGCCCCAGCCACTCTGATGGGTCTCGCTTGAGGAAGCGCTGGATGCACTTCCACCCCCTGCGGCGCGTTATCCGGCTCTCCTCGACCGCCTCCGCGTCCGAGTCGTCCATCTCCTCGGGGTCGGCAGGCCGGTAAGCAGGGAAGGCAGCCAGCAGGTCTGCTGCAGGGTCCGCCCCTGGGGTGTCCTTACGAGGGATAGGTTCCCCAACATCTGGGCGACCTTCTTCTCCCGCCCCAGCGGCGTTGACACCCTCGTCAGCCCCCGACCTCTCTCCGATGGCAGCACCGCCGGCGTCCGCTGCCCCCTGATCAGCAGTTGGTGGGGCCGGCTCGGTGTGAGAAGTCTGTTCCGGAGCAGGTGGCATGTCTGCCACTGGTCCACTCGTGGATGGCCCGGGTTCGGCAGCCCGACGAGCCTCCAGTATTGAGATCACTGCGCGGGGCATGCCATGGTTAGTCACGGAGCGTCAACGGCAAGCACCAACAGTAAAGTAAGGAGACTTACGGGAATCCAAAGCGTCATCTTCCGCTGTCCCGGCCGCCGCAGGAGCAATTGCAGCAGGGGACCCTTCAGCGCTTGTCAATTCAATGATGAGTGTCTGGCCCCCGCCTTGTCCTTCTGGCGCCTCTCCTACTCCTACTGAGGACGCCTGACCAACATCCGTGCACTCCTGAGAGAGGTGGAGAAATGGGTTAGAAGCTACATAAGAGAATGGACGAAGCAGGTTGAGTAGGGATAGAAGCGGACCTCGAGGAGCTCGGTGATATCGACATTGTCGGAGCCGGCCACCTCGCCGCTCTTCCGCGGGCTCCCCGGATGGGACCTTCCCTCCGAGCCTTCATCCTCCCCCGTCTCCTCCTCTTCCTCGGAGTCATCGTTACTATCATCTTCCTCCGGCGGCATCTGTTCTGGAGCAGGCTCTAGACCGAGCATCACCTTCACCAGAAGGGACGGCTCCGCACGCTGAACACGCTGGCGCGCGTACTCGTCCATGGCCGTCAGATATGCATACCGCCGGTGGAAGTTCACCCTGTCGGTGACCTGAAGGCGCCCGACCTCTGGCAGATGGATTCCTTCACTGGTTATCTTCTGCCAGATGATTTCGATCCCCAGCGACTGCCGCAGGGTCATCCAGGCCGACCACAGCGTCGGGAAGACTGCATCGTGGGAGGGTTCGAGCAGACGCCTTACCTGCTTCCCGGGCCGCTCCCCGACCACCGCATGTGCCCCCTCTCTGGGCGCTGAAGTCGTGGCGGCAGCCTGCGATGTGCCCGCCGCCGAAGTCCCTGCCCACGCCGGCTCCGCTGCTTGGCGCGCCTCCGTTCTCCCCCATGTGACGGCGCCTCGCCTCCTTCCTTGACGCCCGGTCTCCGCACGAGTGACCTCGAGCCGCCGAACTGGCTTCCGTAGAAGCCCCTCGGGGTACGCGATGGCCCAGTGTTCGGCGTACTCGGTTGCCAAGCCTACGTCGACCCCGGTAGGAGGGAGAGTGATGACGTCGCCAGAGCCGAAAGCGGCGAACATCAGCCAAATCTGGAAAAGGACGCAAGGGTTTGTCTCCTCCCGGACAGCAGTTAATACCCTCTTCGGCATCCGTTGAAGGCACCCAAACTGCCTGGCGAACCGGGTTGGCACGTAGGGCTCGCAGATCACCTTCCCGTCGATCCGAGCCACGAGCACCCCGCCCCGCATGCTCAGGAAGTATTCGTGCTGCTCCAGCGGACCCTGGCCATTGTCAATCATCTGGCCGACGGGAGTGGGGAACGGGCTGAAGTTGAAATTGGCATGATTGCCAATCCGAATCCTCACGCCCTCCTCATTTAGGGCCATCGGAGCGACCCCCGCGATGTTCAGCAGGGAGGGTCGCAGGCCGCTGCCCGGAGGAATGACGGCGTTTGGAAACGTGTACCCACCAAGGTGAGCAGCCACCCAGCCGTGGAAGAATTGAAAGGGCCCACAGACCCTTCGTGGCGACCCCCCTCGCGAGATGTGTCCCAGGATGGCGTACAGCTTAGCCAGCACCGGGACCCCGAGGTTGTATCTCTTGTTGGCGGCCATGGTGCCCGCCATCGCCAGTGTCGCCGGGCGGATGCCCATCCTCGCGTCCCGCACTGGCAGGAGCCACCCACTCAGAAAGGCGGCCAGGAACGCCGCATACTGGACATTTGGGTCCCGGGCCTCGATGACGCGGTACCCCCATGAGCGGTAGTCTCCCGTCTCCAGGACCCGCCAGTACGACCCGTTCCGGCTCCTCTGAGCCGCGGTCGGGCACCGCTTCCCCCTGCCTGGCATCTTGACCGCGGGGTCATGCTCCAAGAACTGGCTGAACCACTCCTTGTAGGCTATGTCCTTGTGGAAGTCCTTGACCCCGAGCCGCTCCGTAGCCAGGTCCAGTAGATGCCATGTCAGGATGGGAGTCTGTGACCTGTCACCCCAGGTGTTCCTCGGAGGCAGGAACTCATCGTATTGGTAACCCTCCAGCGGGATACCTCCGATGCAGTGGATGTCCCAGAGACCGATGCTGACCTCCCCATGGTGAAGATGGAAGGTGTTGGTATCCGGGGACCAGCGGGTGAACAGCTCCGGCCCGAGCTCGGACTGCTGGTAGAAGTGGAACTGTGACGTCCACACCGCCTCAAACAGGCCGATGTGCCGCAGCTCCTCCGCGAAGTGATCGCAGGTGTGGCATACCCAGAACGCCCAGGCCCACTCACTGGTGAAATTGCCCCCAGACCGCAAGTCCCAGTCCTTCAGCCAGCCCTTGGTGTCGTCAGTGACACTCTGGCGGTATGTGCTCGAGTAGAGGGCTGGAGAGTTCTCCGCAGTAGGCTCACTCCCGGCAATGGTTCGCGTCCTCGGGTTCAGGACATAGACATCTAAGTGCCTGGTCTCCCTGGCAGGATGCCCATTGTTGGTGATGTTATAGCGGGGAAGCTCGTCCTCCTGAGTCACCCAGGTCCGTGGCGCATCAACCTCGAACCCTGGCACCAGAACCTCATCCAGGATTCCATAGTTCCAGAGCGGCAGGTTGTCCGATAGCGGATATGTTTTCTGGGCCGGCGTCAGCAAGTCGAACAAGGATTGATTGTTGGAAACAATCTCCTTGGCTCCGTAGACCTCCCCGTTCGCCGCCATCTCAGCTCTGTGAATGGCGGCATCCCCCTCATTCCCTTGATTCGCGGCCATCTCAGAAGCTCCGGGAGTCGTGTGGGATGAAGCGTGCGGAATCAGACGAGGCTGGTAGAGAAATTTGGGAGTTGGCACGCAATCCTAGTGGACGACGCGCAATTGGGAAGTCTGCCGCGTAAAACCCCGGGTGTTCGCACAAAAACAGGCCGAAATACGGATAGGTTTGCACGACGAGCGGGTGAATTTCGCGCCGGCAAAGGCAATTTCGCGAACGAGAGCTTGGAAGATTGTCGCGCGGAAAGCCTGTGTACGGTACGGGGGACCCAGGCCCCTATTTATAGGCGAGGCCGGGTGTCCACGCTGCGCAGAAAGCGCTTTGCGCGACTGAGACAACGAATTTCACGCCCGATGCCCTTTTTGCGTACCACAGTCCCGCGCCACCCAGGACTTCGGCATTCCGGCGTCTCCCTAGGAACCCTATCATTGCGACCTCTCGCCGATCAGATTCCGAGGGGGGGCTTTTGTAGACGCCGGAAAAGTCCGTTGTTCCCAAACAAAGCTCCGGATGCGGAAAGCGAGGTCATATTTGGAGTCAGAAGCACGTTTCGGAAGGCCCGAAGGCCTTGCGCGGAAATTAGGAGGCCCGCGCGCAAAGTTGTAGGGCCGCGCGCAATCCTCCCGGGATGCGCGCAAAGCGCCGGGCCGGCGCGCAGTTTTGCGCGCCCGCTGCCCGCGCGACTCCCTTGCACGCCGGGGCCCCAATTCCGCGCCCGCGAAGGAAATTCTGCGCCCACGCCATGAATTGCACGCCGGCGGCGAGATTCCGTGCCCGGGGTTGCCTATAAATACAAGGCGACCCCCAACGTTTTGAAGGTTGCCGGAATTCGAAAGGTCGCTCGTGCGCGCAAGACAACCCCTTCCGCGTGCAATGCCGATCTTCAGGTAACCTCCTATCTTTCGCGCAAGCAAGCCTCGGGGTTCGCCTTCGCGCGCAACCCTTTGGCTTCTTTCCTTTGACCAATCCCTCACCCGAAGGCTTTCACGCGCAAAAGAAGCCTCTTGAGCGCAATTGCCCCCCGGGTACGTGCAATCCAGCCTGATTGCGCGCACCCCCTTTTGCTAAGTGGACATTCGTTAAAGAATGAGCCGTTGCCCCCGCGCGCTATCCGAAGCCCGGTGCGCGCAATCTCCATCTTCCGCGCGCAAAGCGCTGGCCCAATTGCGCGCCAACCTGCCCATTTGCGCGCCGACCCGCGGTATTGCGCACCAGCTCCTCGTTTGCGCGCAAACCGCCAGGGTCGCCCCCTTTGACCCCCTGAGGGTACCCGCCTGCGTGGCGCCTGATAATATTCATCCCGGGTGCCCGCACCGTGCGTTGTCTTCCCGTGCGGCCCTCCGGGCTCGCGCGAAGTGACACGGACCCATCGGCGGCACCACAATCGTCCGTGCGACAAGACGTTAAACTGCCAAGCATCTTCATCCGCGCGACAAGACGTTAAACTGCCAAGCATCTTCGTCCGCGCTGCAAGATGTTAAACTGCCAAGAATCCACGTCCGCGCGACAAGACGTTAAACTGCCAAGCATCTTCGTCCTCAACACACGACGTTAAACTGTACTTCGTCCGGCAAGACGTTAAACCGTCCGCATCACCCGATCTCGTGCCCCGCACGCAGGGTCCCCCCCGGTTTGGATGTGGACCCCACCCACTCGTCTCTGTAGGGATGTCGGGATTGCCCCTCTTTAGGGACGATTTAATTAGAGTGGCCTTCGCCCACGGGGGTAGGGTATTATAAACCCCTAGTTCCTTGTGGGGGACTGCACTTGTGTATCTCCATTGTGCTTCCCCACTGCCGAAGCCAGTGGAGGGCGTGACAGGGATCGAGGTGTCTCTTACCTTCGGCCCAAGTCCATTTTCAACTGAGCTTTGCCGCACTCAGGTTGCCTCAGTGCGTAAGTCCTGACAGAATGAACTACGTGGACTTTGATCCCTATCTCCTAAACAGGGTACGTAGGAAGCCTCCCTGAGGTTCAAGCCCACCACCTGGTCGTCCCGGTCGTATTCACGTCGGTTCATCCATCAGTGGACCCCTCCCGGGTTCACATTCGCATCGATTCACCTATGAATCCACCCTTGTGGGGGACTGAACATGTGTATCTCCATTGTGCTTCCCCACTGCCTTTTTTTATTTCTCCTTTCAGCGTCCGGCATGACGTGAAACTGTGATCCACCCGGCCGTTCCATCCCCCTCTGTGCGAGGTGGTTCGGTTCAATCCTCCACCCGGCAGCCTCGACCTTTTCGTGAGTCGGCTTGCCATCGTCCAACATGACGTTAAACTGTATATCCGAACTACGCTGACTTTGATCCGTGCTAACGCGCGGTACGTAGGATGCCCCTACGGGGTCCAAGCTCTTCACTCCATCATCCATCCTGATCCTTACCCTGGCCGCCACATCCCGGTGGGGTCATGCCATTTCATTCCACTCCACTTTACTCGGGAAGCTGCCCATGTGCTTGCCCCAGCGTCGGAGGTTCCCCGCAAGGGGTTCTGTCATCTGATCCACTCCTCGTGTTGATCAGTCTGATGCCGTCCCCGCTGGACGTTAAACTCACAGCATACCCCGTGTTAAACTTGGGAAGCTGAGGAAAACCTCAGGTAACACAGTTCCCTGTACCCAGCGCGGGATGCCTCAGGCCATCACGCCTTCGAGAAGCCCTATTAGGGACGGAAGGCAAACAAGTAGAGCCGTAGTGTTAAGACACGCCCCCAACACCCGGAGCTACCCGGTCTCCTCACCGCAGGTTACTGCCCCGACCAGACTCCTTGGAGTGTCTGGGCGGAAGCATCGTAATTAACCGGTGTCCATGAAGATATGGCGCCGGGAATGAGATTCACGAACATTCTTAAATCTACGAGGGAGACCCGTATTAGGCAACGAGTTCCAAGGAGACGTCCACGGAAGGAGGAGCCGACATCCCATCATCCCAGTTTCGATCAAGGAGCAGACGCCCCTGAATAAGGGACGGATGCCGCCCGCCTTTGGAAAGCGGGACTGCGGGGCCACAAGCCGCGCGCCCATCCCCTCGGGTCGACGGGCGCACGCGCGAACGCGTCCTGGCGGAACAGCGTCGGAACAGAAACCTGACGCACATCCGCACCGAAACAAGGCCATCGCTTCCTTTGTCTGAGTAAATTGGATTTGTTAAAGTTCTATATTTATACTAATCATGTGATCACTGTTCAACGACTATATTAGCAACAGTCAAAATTCTTTACATAAAACCAATGAAGTTGACACTTTATATAAACATAAAGCGAAATTTAATTAGATAAAGAGATATTTTCTATTAATGAAACTTTGGGTCGTTACAATATTCCCCCCTTAAGAAATTTTGCCCTCCAAATTTTACTTTTCCCACACTAAAACAAATGTGGGTAACTCAGCTTCATCCTATCCTCCGATTCCCAAGTTTCTTCTTAAATCTTGTGGTTTCTCCACAACACCTTGATGAGGGGCATTGTCTTATTTCGTTGAACTTTTTCTCTACAATCTAAAATATTCACTGGTTGCTCCTCATAAGAAAGATCGTCTTCTAATTGTACCACCTCAGAAGAGAGTACATGTGAAGGGTCCGGTATGTACTTCCTTAAGAGGGATATATGAAAGACATCATGTACTTTGGACATAGTAGGCGGAAGTTCTAGTTGATAGGCCACAACCCCGAAACGATCAAGAATCGCGAAGGGGCCGATGTAACTTGGACTTAATATCCCTTTTTTTCCAAACCTCATGAACTTCTTCCACGGAGATATGCATAGAAAAACCATGTCTCCAACTTTAAACTCAAGGTCTCATCGACGATTATCCGCATAACTCTTCTGTCGACTCTGAGCTGCCTTGATATGCTGCTAAATGGTTTTTACCTTCTCCATCATTTCCTTGACCATTTCCGGTCCAAGCAGCTTACGTTCACTGAACGCATCCTGACATGCCGGTGTTCTGAACCATTTTCCATACAGGGCTTCATATGGTTCCATTTGGATGCTCGAGTGGAAACTGTTATTGTTAGAGAACTCAACTAGAGGAAGATGTTGATCCTATACTCTTTTAAAGTCCATTGAGAACGCTCTCAACATATCCTCAAGTGTCTGGATAGTCTGCTCGGATTGGCCATCAGTTTGAGGACTATATGCCGTACTGAAGTTCAGTTCAGTATTCAGAGCATGTTAAAGAATCTTCCAAAACATAGAGGTGAATCTTGGATCTCGGTCAGACACAATAGATAGTGGTACTCCATGGAACCATACCACTTCCCTGATATATATCTATTCTATTAGATCCAAAGAGAAATCCTCTCGAATAGAAATGAAGTGTGCTGTCTTTATAAGACGATTCACAATAACCCAGATTGCATTATTGCCTTTGGATGTCCTTGGAAGTCCAGTGACAAATTCCATGGTGATGTTCTCCCATTTCTATTCTGTTATGGGAAATGGTTGCATCATCCCCTTAGACTTCTTCCTCTCTGTCTTCACTTGCTGACACACCAGGCACTTTGATGTATATTCAGCGATCTCCCTCTTCATATTATCCCACCGAAAGTTTTCTCAGAGATCTCGATACATCTTTGTGCTCCCTAGGTGAATAGAGAAATTTAAACTATGTGCATCATCCAAAAGTTCCTTCTTCAGCTCCGGACTTGATGGAACACATAGTCTTTTCCCAAACCGCACAATTCCTTCTTCATTAACATTAAACTCCAAGGACTTCCCTTTTTCGATAGCTTCCACTTTTTCTTGAATTCCCACATCATCATTTTGAGCATCCTTTAACCTTTCCAAAAGAGATGGTTGAGCAATCATTTGTGAAAGGATTGATTATGTTCCCTTCTTTATGATTCCCACGTTAATCTTCATCAAGTCTAAAAATATTGGATCCTTCTCAATTCTCACCGTTGATAGAATCGTTGGTTCCTTTCTACTTAGGGCATCTTCCACCTTGTTCGCTTTCCCAGGGTGGTAATGGATTGAACAATCATAATCCTTGATGATATCTATCCTTTTTCTTTGGCGCATATTCAGCTCATTCTGTGTGAATATATATTTTGGACTCTTGTGGTCAGTATATATCTCACATTTCTCTCCATAGAGATAATTTCGCCAGATTTTCAAGTCAAAGATCACCGCCGCCAACTCCAGATCATGTGTTGGATAGTTTCGCTCATGGATTTTCAACTGCCTTGAGGCATAGGATATCACTTTATCATTCTGCATCAGCACACAACCTAATCCCTTCTTCAAAACATCACTAAATACCCCAAAAAGTTCCCCACTTGTGGGTAATGTGAGCATGAGCGCAGTGATAAGCCTCCTTTTCAACTCCTTTAATCTTTCTTCGCATTCATCACTCCATGAAAACTTTACTCCCTTTAGAGTTATCTTGGTAAGAGGGTTGTACAATCCTGAGAAAATTCTCACAAATCTTCGATAATATCCAGCTAACCCCAAGAAGCTACGGATATCCGTTACCGATGTTGGCCTCAACCATCCCTCAATTGCATTTGTTTTGTAGGGGTCCACAGATATCTCATTTCTTGTGATGATATGACCCATGAATGAGACCTCCTTCAACCAGAACTCACACTTTCTGTACTTTTCATAGAGATTCTCCTTGCGCAAAGTCTCTAGTACAGTTTTTAAATGCTCCTCATGATCCTCCTTGGTTTTGGAGTATATTAAAATATCATCTATAAAGACTACCACAACATTGTCAATGTAATCTATAAAGAATCAATTCATCAAGTCCATGAATATTGCTGGAGCATTGGTGAGTCCAAAAGGCATTAATATGAATTCATAGTTCCCGTATCTTGTACGAAAAGTAGTCTTGGGGACATCTTCTTTCTTCACCCTTACTTGATAATATCCCGACCGCAAATCCACCTTGGATAAGTATTGTGCTCCACGCGACAGATCAAACAAGTCATCGATTCTTGGGAGACGATACTTTTTCTTTATCGTGATTTTGTTAAGTTCATGATAATCGATGCAAAGCTGCATTGACCCATCCTTCTTCTTGACGAAGAGGACTGGTGCACCCCATGGTGAAGCACTTGGGCATATAATCCCTTTATCAAGATTCTCCTGTAGTTGTTTCTTCAGATCTTCAAGCTCTACAACAGCCATTCTATACGGATTCTTGGATATTGGAAGTGCCCCAGGTATAAGTTCAATTGAGAACTCAACATCTATTCTGGGAGGAAGACCAGACAGTTCTTTGGGAAACACTTCAGTGAATTCCCTCACAACAGGCATTTTTTCAAGGATGGTTTCTTCCTTGGACTCAATCATCTAAGCCAGATACGCGTGCTCATAAGTTAGTAATATCCATGCTTGAGATAATGTAGCTAATGGAGATCCATCTTCCTCCTGACACTTGTAAAGAATCAGCGGTCGATTCTCCATATGGAGTGTGATTTCCCTCTCCCGACAATTTATGTTGGCTCTATATAAGGAAAGTCAATCCATGCCAAGAATTTCATCAAATTCCACCAGAGGGAGTATGATGAGGTTCACCGGGAAATTCAATCCACAGACTATAACATGGGAGGACGTATACTCATGGGATGCAATGATTGCCCCATTTTCCGTACTCACCGACATCTTCACTTCCAAGATTTGTGGTGGTACTTGGATTCTTCTCCTAAATTTCGAGATATAAAAGAATGAGTAGAACCTGAATCAATAAAGTACATTCACTATTCTTGAATAAATAACAAGAGTACATGTCACCACTTCGTTTTCGGGGTTCACTTCGACAGAAGTGATGGCAAAAGCTCTTCCTTGCTGTCTTGGAGGTTGTTGGTTGCCTCCGAAAACCCTTGGATTAGGGCACTGATTTGTAAAATGTCCTGGTTCTTTGCATTTGTAGAATTGAAAAAGGCGTTGAGGTTCGAAGGGAGCATTCCTCTCCTTTGTCGCAGCCGTAGGTCCTTCTTGCCGGTAGTTAACAGCTAGGTGCCCTTCTCTTCCACACCTGAAGCATTTTCTCATCCCCTTAAGGCAATTTCCAGGGTGCTTCTTTCCGCACTTTTGGCAAGTGGGGTGCTGGATCTTCTTAGCACCGTTGGATTTATCCATCAGACCACCTGCATTGAAGTACACATTACACTTCTTGTCCACATGATACCCTTGTGATTCCCCGATCTCCATTTTGACCTAGAGGGCACATCAGACAATTTCCTCATAGCTGTCAAAGTCACCGATCGCTAATGCTTTCCGCAAGCTAGGCTTCAGCCCACCAAAGAAGCTGTCAACCTTGCATTTGGGGGTAACGAAAAAGCCAGAAGTGTATCGTGAAAGCCTTATGAAGTTTTCCTCATACGCTCCAACAGATTCTTCATCTTTTTTCTTGAGGGAAAGGAAGTCCCTTTCCATCTTAAGACAAAGGGTGCATGGAAAATATTTATCAAAAAACATCTTCCAGAAATCCTTCCATTCCAACGCCTCAATCTCCTCCTCAGGCTTCATATTTTTGACCAACATCCACCATTGATCAGCTTCACCCTCCATACGATAGGACACTAGGAGAACCTTCTCTTGTTTAAAACATTGGAGTATGGACAATATCTTTACAATGGAGTTGATCCATTGTTCAGTGATCGTCAGATCAGATGATCCACGAAAAGTAGGAGGCCTTTGTCTCATGAAGCTCTCAATAGCGACTTGTTCTTTCTTGGGGGGGGGGGGTTGAACCTTCCCCTTGACCCGTGTTTCTATTCAAAACTTGAGTTAGCTAAGAAGCAAGAGTGAAAAAGTTCGTGATTCCCACTCCCATTGGATTTGGCATCTCATTAGTACAGTCATCACACTGATCTTCACAATGGTTGTTAGCCTGAGTCCTCCTATTATCGGCCATTGGCTGGAATAAAATTATATTTACGGGTAACACATAAAGGGTAACTCAAATAAAAAAGTTGATGACTTATAAATAAAATTTCATTTCCTTAACTTATGAGTCTATGGTCTTAAATCTAGGATTTTCATGATCTAATTTCTAACATATATTCATAGGGGTATTTTTTTAATTCCCTTAAAAAGGGTTTATACTAAGCTTTTGAATTTATCAAAACATATCCCCCAGGAGTGTCATAACCAAGAGATCAGCATGGCCCGTTGTCATGCACTAGTTCCTGTTCGAGTCTAGCTCAAAGCGGTGTTTTCGGGTTTTACCCCTAGGATACATCTGTGCCAGAGCCGCCTCTACGTGCTCGTATCCAGACAGGGATGTATTTGTTTGATAAACCACTTACTCAGTACTTACCAAAATATAGGGATGTTTTTATTATACTTATTCTTGTATATAATTCTTTACTAGTGTTTTCTAATCCTAATCCCAAAAACAACCAAACCTATCCTCTGATACCAACTAGGACAACCCTACTTTTAATACAAACTTAAACATGATTTATTACATAAAACATCACTTGATACAAAAAAGAAGATCAAGAGGTTTAGAGTCTTTGGGGCTTAGGATAATTACATAAAAACATAAAAACATTAAATACAACATCTTTATTGAAAACTTCATTTACATGACCATTACATTCCTTCGTACTTAGCATTGCATGGGATAACCAGAGGACATGCATAAGAAATGGGTGGGCTATAAAGCCCAGTAAGGGAGTACACATGGAATAACATCAGGAGTAAAATACATGTTAGACAATAGTAATATCAATATATCATAAGAAAAACATGAACATAAAGGCATGATAAAGCATGATAATCATAACATGGAAATGTGGCACCAACACTTAACATGGAATTAGCATGAGCCAAGTCTCATTGCACATGGAGCATGAGTAAACCCTCATTTCCCATAAAGCACGAGTAAACCCTTGTTGCACCTGAATTAGCATTAGTCATCACTCATTTAACATGACATATCATGATACTATAATTTACCCAATGCATTGGAGCGCTATAAGGGTGCACCCTTCTTAAACATTTCTTTTCATGCATAAGTGTGCCACATGGATCATAAAACATGGAGTCATAAAACATAATCATTTATTCCACGATAAAGGAATGTGGAATTCATACATGAAACTTTACAATCAATAATTAAATGTGCATAAAGGTGAATACCCTTGACGGATAAATGGGCATGGTATTCACTACACTATGACATTGGCTTAGAAAATCGGTGCGATTTCGGCAGCGTAATGGCATGACATAAGAATTCATAAAAATGGTTGATGAGAGAGAAAAGGGGTTCCTCATCATATTTACATGTAATTTAAAGTAAGGAGGTCATATAGATACATGTCCCAACAATTGTAATGGAATTTAGATTCATGATACAAAAGTATTTCTTAAATGTAAAAGAGGAGAGATAAGTTCCTTTCGGAATTTAGGCATAGTAATGGGTTTACATGGGAGGCATTTAATGAGAGAGAAAGGATTCTCCCATTATTAAGAAATAAATAGAGAAGTATGAGGGAGGTGAGAAACCATACCCCAACATTCATAATTGAAATTAAAAGGGAAAAACAACTTAATGAAAATTGGACAAAAATGAGAAGGGAAGAAAAAACGCTTACTTGGAAGTGTGCTTGCAAAGGCTAGAGAGAGGCTTGTGAGAGGCTTCATGGGATCTTGTGGAACCTTGGGAGGATTATAGAGAGAGTAGGGCAGAGGTTGGACGATCTCCAAAGGCTTTTAGTGAGGATGAAGTGGGATCTTGTGTGAGTTTATATAGGAAAGGTGAGGGAATTCATTATTATTTAGGTTTGGGTCCCCTTACACTAAATTAATCCAAACCACAAACCATCCCATGGTTTTTTCCCATGGGTTTTGGAAAAGGGAATAGGAAAACAATATTTTATAAGGCCAATGTCCGAACTTCTTAAAATAATACGGTTTCTTATGTTGAGGTGAGTCACACTCCCATGGAAATTAATTTAAAAAGGCAAAGTGTTGAATAAGTCTTGAGGGGTCCATTAATGCTTTGAAAAGTAATTCAAACAAAACCAAAATCACATTATTTTAATGTTTAAACATATATTGTCCAAACATAAATATTATAATATTTTATTACATCACTATTTGGTCATTATGATGTCATAAAACATATTATATATTTATACGATATTTAATTTTTACCTAAATATTTGACTGTCTCAGAAAATTATGAAAAATTCACCATTGGATAATTTCGACATCCTAACTCCAAAAATTACATTTCTTTTATCTAAATAATTTTCTAAATATGTGAGTTTTCACTTTTAAAATAAAAACTGACATTTATCGAAACTTCATGGGTTTGGACAGAAATGGCTTTCAAACCATTAGAAAAAATTTAATTGCATTCATAAAATTATAAGATCATTTATATTTAATAAAAATTAATTTAATAATAATATTATTATTTTATTAAAATATTATTTAATTCAAAAATCCCTTAATTTAATAAAATAGATTTCTTAATTAAATAATAACTAAAAAGACCATTTATACTTTAAAAACTATTTACAATGTATCAAAAATGACTAGAAATTATATTCATTATTATATACAAAAAATGTATATGAACATAGTACTACTTATTTGTTACATAACCCCTTAAAACAGCCGCATAAGACCTAAGGGTAAGGTGTGCGATGGTGACAGACTCTTGGGGTGTCTCAGATAACATCGCTAGAGTGGTAATTTCAATAAACTTACACTTTTCCCTTAGACAGTCACGTTCGAGCTTGACATGATGAAGCTCAGCATGGGCTTGGTCAAGGGAGAAGCCCAAAGACGCCACCTCTTTTCCGAGCTCTGAAAAATGGGCTTCGTATGGGGAAATTCTACTGGATGATGCCATCACTTCCTTTGTCTAAGTAAATTGGATTTGTTAAAGTCCTATATTTATACTAATCATGTGATCACTATTCAATGGCTATATTAGAAATAGTCAAAATTCTTAACATAAAACCAATGAAGTTGACACTTTATATAAACATATATAGAAATTTAATTAGATCAAGAGATATTTTCCATTAATGAAACTTTGGGTCGTTACATAAATTCCTCGATTCTTATCCAGTGATGACCTATTATGGGATTACATGATGAAGTCAACATGCATAAACTCCTTCACATGATCGACATAGCAAGTCATAATTCCTTTACGTGATCATTGTTGTGATCATGTGAACACATAAACGTTCCAATTAACCCCTTAAGTCATTCCCTAAGAAAACCTGGTGGATGACCTTGGAAAGTGTGTGTTTCTATTCTAAAGAAATTCTCCTCCCACCTCTATTCCCCTGTATGTGTTTTTCTCTGTGATGAGGTGGAGTTTATATGCATCACCATCTTGAAGCTAAAACTATTTTTATGATGATTAAATATCATATATTTTCTTGAGTCATGGGAGGGAGCATCAAATCACAAGTTTCGCATTCTCTAGCAGTGGTTCATCAATGATATCATCTTTGTATTGTGTGATAAATAATTTTTACATGATCCCTAAATCAATAACATGTGTATTGAACCCATTTCTTGTCAAAAAAGTTTTTAATGAGCAAATAGATATATCAAATAGACATTGTGATATTGAATCCATATGTCTGATCACATTTACATGATTCAGTGGGCATGTCGAGGGGAATTTTTTTAATAAGGTTTTAATGTATGCGTACATTCATGAGATCAATCTAGAATGTTGGAGGGACTTTAAGTGGTCAGTTAACATATCACATAAGGAATATAACCACTTCGCATGAAAAAAATGCTACTCTTCTTTTCATAAGGGTAAAATATTTTCCATATTTTATTTTATAAATCATAAAACATTATCACATCATTTTTCCATGAGGGAATCACATGATTAATTAGACATATCAGAAATCCTTCTCAATATAAATTCAATATGTCTAGTGGCCTTCACATCATGATCCAAACATGTCCCAAGGAAATTTTCTTGATCCATGGGAAGATGTAAACTATAATAGACCTTCTAATAAAAAAATGCAACTTCCTTCACATAAATGAATCACATTTTTATCTTTTATATGATGAAGTTATAGGGTGATCATTAAGTATTGTTTTTTTATGTCACATGATCAAAAACATTGCGTAAGGGGACGTACGTGATCCCTAGGGATCATCTAGTAGCCTTTCTGAGATAAAGAGGTCTTTTGAAAAGGGGATTCACATGATCATGATAAAAACACATGAAGAGAATATCCCCATCATGTAATGTTCCGAGGGTCATGTAATTTATATGACCTTGGTGCCTAATCCCCACATAGTTATACTACGCCTTTTCTTTTACAGAGTAAATAATACATATGCATGTAGTGTTAATATTATCCTAAATTTGTTTTATACTAATTTGGTGGGTGTCAACAAATTCCACCCATCAGAAGAGAAGTGTGATGGAATAAGGGTTTAGTTTTGATAATGTAAATTCTAATTTGGCTCATTTATACTTCCATTGGATTGTATTTCATGTATCATTGGCACTTCTAATATATTTTTCACATTCTGTGAGATACCATTTAAATAGGGGAGTGGGAGGACATCCATTTAACTTGTGAATAAAGCTTCCAAATCTATCCTGATTTCCTACCCCATGTAACAGCTTCACAATACAGACTCGTGTAACCCCATAATGAGAAACATTTGTGAACTAGGTCACATGATCTCATCACTGGCCTATTTGTGTGATCTCCTCATCTCAATGAATCATGCAACAGACCAAATAACTGATCAAATGTATGTTTCTTGAACTATGATGCATGTCCACACAAACAATGTCATTTCCTAGGGCTGACATGTCTCTCAAAGTATGTTACGTGATTAATTAATCATTATGTAATTATTTTTACCTTGACAAGGTAATGCAATCAAAATAAATAAAATGGATAATGAGACTATAAGATTTTACATGGTTCATGAAATTTAAAAGACCTGTAATAGGTTATTAAATCGAGAATCCATATATGGATCATTTGATTTGTTACATTCTCCCTGATATTTGTACCTATTTTATTTGATCAACTTAGCACACTCTTTACACAGAGCTATAATTATTTTTATGTATGCTTAATTCTATGTTCAGTTGTCCTCTAGTTTCAAAATATCTTCTCGTGCATCTAATTGGAAAGCCCATATTTCTAGAAATCGTAATGCAAACCATCCTTACCAGGTCTTTTCTGGAAATGAGTTTTTAAAGGATCTTATTCAACTATACTTAAACAATTTCCCTTGTCACATAGACTCCATTTGTATAGATTTGGGCTTCCAAATGATAATTCCATTCCTTTTCCAAAATAAAATCTTCCATCTCATTGGATAACATCCTCTGTTGACTATATTCAAAAAACCATTTCAGAGGATAATAAGTTATTTATCGAACTGTTCTTGGAGATTTCATAAACCTTTGGTAATTCCCCACTAGGTTTGTATGGTAATGATCACACTTATCAACTAATTTCATAGTGTTATTCAAAAATGATTGTTTATTCCCTCGACATCGCAAAATGTGGATGGAGATAAAAGTGCTATTTGCACCCCATTTTTAACATTTCCAAGGAATGTCAATTTCTATTCTATTTTAGGTATAACATCAAAAAAAATTGATTGATTACATGTAATCCATATTTATAAGGTGACATGGATTTCTCATTTTAACACGTATCACCAATCAGAAATACTCAAAGATATTATTATTTTTTGGTTTGAATAAAACAAAAATTTTCATTTAACCCATGGGAATGCGGGAATTAGTCTATGGGATATTTATCATCTCGGGGGAATACTCCCCTACAGGGGAATTTATGTTGAATTTTTTCCGATTATAGAAATTTTGTATTACCATGAGAAAACTACAATCATGGAAAGAGACATGAATGTCATTGTAATGGATAGTTTGAATAATAATTTGAACCGAAGTTCAATTTTTTATTTAAATTATTGGAGTAACATTTTTATTTATCAAAGACAGACTACTCCAATTTCTATACACCCGCATCTATTCCCTTCTTAATTTGAACATTATCTTATTAATCTCTTTTGGAGGTAAGATTATATTCTTTATTGGATTATATGGTGAGACCAATGGTGTCTCTATGAATTTGGATAACAGTATATGTTTTTATATATTTAAAGGGATAGGTTTTCCCTATCAGGGATGAAAACTTGGGAAATAATAAGACATCCTATGTAATTATTACACATTATTTTAATATTTTTTTCATAGTAATAAACATACTACAGAATAGAAGATTCTAAATTTTAGTGTCTTTATGAATTTGGTATATATAATGACATCTTGAACAAGGGATAAAATAACATTATTGGAAATATATATAGAATGCTCTTGTAAATCACGGGTCCTCTAAAATATGATGGGATAACCTGAAGATGTACATAAGAAATGGATGATCTATAAATCTAGTTAAGGAAATTCGAAAATTATAAAATTAAGTTGATATTAAATGTTATACAATAGTAATTTCAATGGGACCTAAAGTGTTTTAGTATCTTACACACGAACATCAAGTTATGATCTGACATGCTAATATAAAGGAAATATTGGAATGTGGAAAAAACATTAAAAATGACATCATAAGCATAAACCAAGGTTAAACACACATAAAACATAATATAATGTTTTTAATATAACATCATGTGCATTATATATGGAATCTCATAAGACTAAAATAGTACCCAATTCATTAGAGAGCTATCTGGGTCCACCCAACATAATCATATCACATACATACATAAGTGTTCTACATATATCATATACAGAAGAAAATATTTAATAACATATAATCCAGTGATAATATATTTTGGATTAAATACCAATAATTCACCAATAAATGAATTACAATTGCAAAAAGTGAAACACCATTGATATCAAATGGGTTTGAGTATTCACTGCATAATTTGATGGTATTGAAAATCCCAGTTAAATTTCAACATCATAACAAGGGAACATATTTTCTCTTGGGTGGGATTAATGATTTTTAAATGGTTTTCTAATAATTTATAAATCATCACTAAAGTATGGGAGATATTTATGAACATGTCCAAAAATTATTAATTGGAGATAAAAGGAATAATATAATGAATATTGTTGAATAAAGGGTTCAAAGGAGAGGATCCCATACCCTGAGAGGGTGATTCTAAAAGCTTGGGAGGGGATTTGTGAGAGAATATGGGAACCTTGGGAGGACTATAGAGTGGTGAGGATTGATTAAGTATATTATCCAAGGTTTTTGAGTAAATATTAAGGTAATTTTGGGTGGGTTTAAATTTGAATAGGGAGGATAGTTCATTTTTATTTCTCAAAGACAGGTTTTGGAATATATATAATAATTCATTAAAAACCAAAAACCTTCCCATGGGTTTCCCAATGATTTCTGAAAAATTATATTTGATTTCTATTATTTTACATGCAAAATGTATGAATGAATTAAATTATTACCCTTGGTGATGTGGAAGTGATCCATGTTTAAAAATAAATGATTTTATAGCATTAAAATATAATATGGTTTTTATATGATTCATAATGGATTTATATAATTAATAAAATAAATCAAAATAATATTTTTTTAATGGGAAAAATATTTTTTCTTATATTCTATTCATATAATTTATTCAAAATCTTTTTTAAATTATGATTTAATAATACACACCATAAATTAATATTGTATTTAGTTTTTTACATGAACATTCGATTGTCTGAGAAAATTATGAAAAATTCACCATTGAATAATTTTGATGTGATGATTCCAAAAATAATATTTATTTCATCTATGTTATTTTATAATTATTCAAATTTTCTCTTTCAAAATAAGAATTGACATTTTTGGAGATATGTTGGGTATTTTAACAATAACCTTTTTTAAAACCTTATAAAAAATATATCTAACTTCATAAAAATTATAATATAATTTATAATTGATATAAATTGTTTAATTGTATTATTTTATTAAATAATAATTTTTTAAAAAAATAAAAAAATTATAAAAAAGGAATATCATAATTCAAATTTCATATTAAATAAAAATAAAAAATTCTTTTTTATCATTTCAAAATAGAAGACAATTACAATGTAACTATAATAAGAAGTAAATATACCCATTATTATATTTAAAGAAAATATAATTATTCATATTACAAGGGTATTGATAAATATACCTTTATTAAACTGTCATATTCCATATAGGTAAGGGGGCCAATGGTGTGATTTTCATTGGTCGGTTCGACGTACGTTGTTTGGGTCTTGATCTCGTTGATCTTGAACTTATCCCATAAATGGTTTTGACTATTGTTAAGTTATTATGTCTTGTATTGGGATTTTTCAAGGGAAACTCCTAGTGATTCTATCTTCGTTAACATCTCTGATAAATAAGTTTCATATGTTTTGAACCTACTGGTTGAGGAAATCTCTTCCTTTGTCTGTTTCAATTGGATTGATCAAAACCATATCTTTATAATAATCACATGATCACTTTTAAATGAAAATATTATAAATGGTTATTCTTCATAATGTAATTTTAAATCCAATAGGATATAATAAAAAAAATTCATTTTTTTCTATAACTATAATAGGAATTTTAATTCCATCATAAAGGAAACTTTTTTATAGAATTTATGGGGATTACAATATTCCCCCCTCTAGAGATTTTACCATGTACATTTTTATTTCACACAATAAAACTGATGATATTAATTATTTCTAATCACCTCCTCTGGTTCTCACTTTTCATTTTTAAACTTTTGGTCTCTACATATCACTTTGACCGGGTGAATTTTCTTTTTTTGTATAACTTTGTCTTTATGATCTGAGATCTTCAACGGCTACTCCTGGTGTGGAAGATCATTATCCAATTGTAACGCATATGGATTCAATATATTTAAGGGGTGTAGTATGTACTTCCATAATTTTGAGGCATGGAACACATCATGTACTTGATATAATTTAGTTAGGAGTGCCAGTCGATAGGAAACTGCTCCAATGTGATCAAGGATATCAAGGATACCAATGTATGTTGGACTAAAAATTCCATTTTCCCCAAATCTCATGAAGTTATTTCATGTAGATATGTAGAGTAATAAAATATCTTCAACCAAAAAATATAAGTATCATCATTGATTTAACCATGGATCATCGTAAACTCTGAGCATCCCTAATGTATTGTAGAATGGTCACAAACTTTTCCTCTATTTCCTCAACCATTTCAAGACTCATAATTTTCATTCACCAAATTCATCTCAGAATGTACGTGTTTTGCAACTCTTCCCAAAAATAGATTTATAGGGTTCTATTTGGATGCCTGAGTGGAAACTATTATTGTATGAGGACATAACCCGAGGAATATATTGATAACATCCTCTGAAGTCCATCGATCATGCTCTCAACATGTCCTTTGGTTTTAGGATATTCCACTTAGATGGACCATTAGTTTGGGTTTGATAAGACATGATGAAGTTTAAATCAGTATTTATAAAATTTTAGAGACACTTCCCTAACATGGAGGTATAACTTGGATCTCGACCGGATACAGTCAATAGTGGTGTTCCATGAAGCCTCCCCACTTCTCTAATGTATATCCGTGCATGTTTATCAGGGTAGAAGTCCTCTCAAATTGAAATGAAGTGATAAAACATTTTAAGATGATCCACAAAAACCCATATATCATTATTTACTATTTTTGACTTTGGAGGACCATGAAAAATGTACATGGTTATATTTTCCCATTTCTAGAAGTTATGGTTAATCATTACATCATCCCATTTGAGTTTTTTTACTTACATACTTCACTAGATGACATTCATAATACATTGATGTATATTTGTTAATCTGTTTCATTAAATTGTCCAACCAATATGGATCTATTAGACGTTGATACATATTTTTACTCCCTAGATGGATGGATAAGTCCAGGCTATGTGCATCATACAACATCCCCTTTAACTCAGTATTTGATGGTTCACATAGTCGTGATCCATATCTTAAAACACCTTATTCATTATTTTAAAACACTAAGGATATCCTTTTTCTTATAACTTCTACCTTATTTTGAATATTCATGTCATCCTTTTGAGATTACTTCATTGTCTCCATAACGTATGGTAGATCAAATTTGTTTTAAAGGATTATTGATGTTCGTTTCTTTATGATTACCGTGTGCATCCTTTTAAAGTCTATGATGACCAGATCCTTCTAAACTTGTAGAAATGAAAAAATTGCTAGGTCTTTTATACTTTGAGAATATTATAGTTTATTTACTCACCTGGGATGTCAGTTGATTAACAAATCACAGTCCTTAATTAGATATAACCATATCCATTGCTTCATATTCAGCTCCTTCTCTGTGAATATATACCTGAGGATCTTATGATCCATATATAATTCACACTTCACACCAAAGAGATAGTGACACCAGATTATCAGTGTTGTGATAAAAGTAACCAACTATAGATCATGTTTTTGGTAGTCCTATTCATGAACAATAAATTTCCTTAGGGATAGTCTATCACTTTTTCATTCCGGATTAGTAAACAACCCAAAACTTTCTTCAAATATTTATCACATGATAAGAAAATTTCCCCACTTATTGGTAGAATAATTACTGGTGTAATAATAAGTCATGTTTTAATATCACTAAATATCTATTATTATGTATTATTCTAGAAATTCTTGACTCACTTAAGAGTTATCATTGTGTGAGGTTTTGAAAATCATGAAAAAGTTATCAAAAATCGATGATAGTACCAAACTAATCAATAGAAACTACATATTTCCATAATAGTGGTTGGTCATGGACATTATAAATAGATTCTATCTTTAAAAGGTCCAAATATATGACTTTTTGTTGATAATATTCTACAATAATGAGAATCCCTATAACCATAACTCACATTTTTTGTATTTTTCATAAATATTATCCTTTTGTAAGGTCTTTAGAATAGTGCTCAGAAGCTCCTCATTATCCTCCTTGAATCGGGGTTATATTTGAATAAAATCTGTAGATACAACTTAAAATCTGTCAAGGTAATCTCTAAAGACATAATTCATCATGTCCATAATGATTTCTATAGAATTAGTGTGTCCAAATAGAATTTATATGAAATCATAGTGCATGTGCCTTGTAAAAAAAGAAGTATTAGTGATATCCTCCTTCTTCACCCTTACCTGATAATACCCTGGCCGAAGATCCAACTCAGAGAATTATTAAGATCAATGTAAAATATAAAATAAGTCATTATTTAGTGGTATGTGAAACTATTTCATTATCATGAACATGTTTATCTTATGAAGACCAATGCAATGGGACATTGACCCATACTTCCTCTTTATGAAGAGGACTAGTGAACCCGATATTCAAGGGAGTATTAAAAGTTTTATTGGGAGGTTCATCCCATAAATTTTTCTAGGAGAGGAATTATATACTCGATATGAAATAATTTCAACATTTTTCATTTTCATCGATATCTCATCATTTATGCTTTGTAGAGGTGTTTGAATTGTTCTACTAAAATTTTGTTATATGAATTAATTCATAGAATGAGAATGAAAAATTAAATTCACTATTCATGAATGAATAACTTTCATACCTATCACCACATTTTTTTCAAGATCCTTGATAGTGGTTGTGATGGAGGAAGCTCTCTATTTATACTTGGGAGGTTATTGGATTTGATTGTTTGTGAGGACCTTAGGCTTGGGTCAGTGGTTTAAGTAGTCTTATTGTTTTTTAAGGTTAAAAAAATGGGATAAGGCTAAGGGTAGGGTAGATAATTCTTATCTTACATTACATTAGTGGGGTTCTGCAATCGAAAATATCTAGCTAGGAGCCCTTTTTTTCAACACCTAAATCATTTTCTCATCCCCATTAGGAAATTTTTGGTGTTATTATTTCCATACTTTTTATAAGTGGGATGTATAAATTTCATACAACCGTTTTATTTCCCCATCATACCATCATAATTAACCTCTAATTTCCAATACTTATACCCTTGATACACTTGATATTAATTGATCAACATTTCAAATTTTATGGCAAACTAAACAATTTCTTCATAGCTACCAAAGTCTCAGATCACCTAAACTCAGTTTTACCACACAAAATAAGCAGTAAACATTTAATTTGGTGGTAACAACAAATTTTGAGGTTCATCATGAAAGTATTGTGATGTTTTCTTTGTAAGCCAATATCGATTCATTATACTTTTTATTTAGGTCAAGGAAATCCCTTCCTATTTTATATCAAAGAGTTATAAGAAAATACATGTTGATTTTTTTTTCAAATTCCTTGAAATTCACCATATAGATGTCTTCATTAGGATTCTTATTATTTATTTACTTCCCCAAATCATAATATTCTCCCTCTATATGATAAACATCTAGTATAACCTTCTCTTATGCAGAATAATGAAGGGAGGAGAAAATCTTCTTAATGGAGTTATCCACTTTCCCATGATTAAGGGATCATATGATCCATTGAAAGTTGAAGGAATAATTCACATAATGGCCTCAATTAAATATATATAATTTTTAGGGTGATTTGGTAATTCCTCCTCATTTAGGATATAATTTAAAACCTTATCCAACTAATAGAGTATCATCACAAAGTTTTGGATTGTTTCTCCTATTGGTTTGGGAATATATATTGGAAATTCATCATATTTACCTTTACATTCATTGTTTGCATGGTTACTTCAATTTATATCCATTAGGTATATAATGGGAAAACTATTTATCAGTAAATTTTAACTATTAAACACAAAAATGGGAATAATGTAATACCAAGATGTTTTTATGAAATATTTTCATTAAATAATTTTATATTTTTTTCGTAGCATGATTTGCACACAATCGTTAGTTTAAATGAACCATGAGACACCTTGATTATAAAATTTCTATTACAGCCTAGCTATTAGTTTAGTGGGTATAATTATAACTAACTTATGGAAATGCATTGTAAATTCATTGT
Organism: Viscum album; assembly: GCA_963277665.1. Classification (NCBI taxonomy): domain Eukaryota; kingdom Viridiplantae; phylum Streptophyta; class Magnoliopsida; order Santalales; family Viscaceae; genus Viscum; species Viscum album. Next base: position 1,512,026,839 of record OY728134.1, on the reverse strand, counting down.
CTATCAATTATTTATAAAAAATATAAATCAATTAGATATTTGTATTTTTGAGTGAATTTATTTTGGTAAGGAAACTAATGAGATATATGTGTGTTTTATACTTAATAAAATATTTTTCATATTCATTATATGGATATTTTAGATATAAGGTATGAATAAAGCCCTATTTTATGTATAAAAACCCATTTTTTTAAGTTTAATTTTATACCTTGGAATGGTGAACCCCTATTAAATTAAGATTTTGAAACATTAATAATTTTTATATGAAAGCATAAATATTATATTTTGAAAAATGATATAAAAATTTACTTTGGATGAATTTCAGATACGTTTTTGATAACATTCTTATTTTTATGAATAGTAAAAATTTGCTAAATTTTAATTGAAAATAACTTTTTTCATTGAAATAATTTATATGTTCAAAATATATTATTGAATGGTTTAAAAGTGTAAATAGAATATTTTTTTTACCATTTAATATAATGTAGTTCATTGGAATTAATTTTACATTAAATTCATATATGAAAATATTTCCATCTTTTGCAATATTTTAACTTTTAAAACTCGTTTCTCATTTCAACATTGAGATTAATTTTAAATTAATTTCTGCAACCTCTACGTTTTGAATTTTTAAAAATAGATTCCATATTTGGAATCATTTGGTCCAAATGATTTAAATATATTTATTTTATTTTTGGGCTATATGAATAGTAACTTTGGTAATTATATTTATTACCATAGTTGAAGGTAAATCAAGTAATTAAAGGTAAAAATAATATTATAAAATTACATTAACACCTATAAAAAATCTATTGTGTGACTAAATTATACATTTTTTGTCCATTTTTCAAAATGGAATTACTTAATGGAAACATTCCTATGAATACGACATGAATATAATAAAAACTATTGAATGTGAAAAAATGTCACAATCTCATTTTATATAAGAATATTAACTTCAATATATGGATACATTGGAGATTATATCGACTAAATATTGTCTATAGAAATAAAAAATAATTACCTACATCATAGAAATGTATTTAAATATTTTTTTGATTATATAATTACCATTAATGATTACAAGATAGTGATGTAGAAATTATTTTATTAATAGAAATATGAAAAAAATGGTTTTAAAAATATTAAAAGAAATATCGTATAAACTAATTAATGTGTTCCATTAATTTTCTAGGTGATTATGAAATTTTAGTAGAGTATTAATTTTTTTTGAAATTATCTTCTATTCGGATTTTATTTGAAATCTAATAAATTAATACTGAAAAAATTGACACTATTGATATTTTATAAAAATAAGATTTTATCAAATTATTTAGAAATCGTAAAAAAATTAAAAGGTGATGACTATAAGGTATAAATTGTTATAATATATCCATTTATGTTCAATTAACACTATATATGTAAATATTGAAAACCATTAAATATTTAGAATGTAATTACCACAATTAAAATTAAATAGAATAACTAAGTGTCATTTAAAACGATTTGGTTTAAATTGAAAAACTAACTTGTCCAAAATTTATTGGTTGATGATATTTCAACCCTATACCATCTCATATTATAAATTGGGACATTTTGGAGGTTTTTCTTTAGGGTTTGATTTTATTATAAATTAATATTTACGGAGTTTCCAAAAGTTCCCCTCACCTCAAATATAAAAGGGAACCTCCTCACTTGCCTCTTAACATATTTTTGAGCATTCAAGCTCATCCATCCCCTAAACTTTTTTCTTCTCAACTTCCCTATTTTCTTTCTAGAGGTTCTGCTCATCTTTAAATACCAACTCTAGTTCTCTAAGAATAGCTTAAGGGGAAGCATGTTGAGGAAGAGGTAATCTCTTCTACCAATTCTTTAAAACTCATTTCTTTTTATAATTCCTCTTCATTAGTTGTTTAATTATAAAGTAATAACATAATCATAAATAATATACTGATATTTTATAATAAATATGAGACAACCACATATCACCTTCTATCCATCCTATGGAAAACAAAATCACATTACGTGCGTACGTACAACTTATAGTCTCCACGCAGTGGTGTACTCTATTTTTCACCACCACCTTACATGGATGGGTATAATGAAGGAAATAATGACTATATATAATTATTATAACATGTTAATAATTCTAAAATATTATAAACCATCCAATTAAATACCATTCAACAATTTTTGGAATGATATCATTTCGCGTGTTTACGTATGACCTACCATATCCATAACGCAATGTGATTCATTCTACCTGATCATCACTAAACCATGATTATATACATGAATTGAGTGAATAAATATGATATATATATTATACTCATATCATCTATAAATGATTTAACTATAACCATAGAAGTTTAACATGAACTTATTCAACAAATCTTTTACAAGAATATAAAGTATTTAACATTCGAATAATGAGTGACAATAAAATGTTACTAACAAATGGATGATAATATAATCAGATATGATATCATATAATTTATTAATATTTTTTAATAATTAAATATCATTATTTAAATAAGTATATAGTATTTTCGGTTACGTATGAAAGATATCGAACATATGGTAAGGGAAAATTTTTCAATCTCATTTTTATCTGATATTGTTTATACGTAAGTATTTTATAAGGATATATTTTTCATCCCTATCCATGTTTTCAAAAAATGTCTTAATAAAATGTTTACTATTATTCTATTCATGTTTAAATTCATTTTTACACATTTTTTACTTTTACTAAATGGTATAGAATGAATCTTTATTTTGTTTTCCATACAATGTACTTTTAAACTTTTTTGGAAAAAGTACGAGAATAATGTTTTTTATCTTGTAAAACATGAATGGATTTACCCTTTCATAATGCATTATTTACTAGAATCTTCCCATATAATCTTACAATGTTATTTTCAAATAAAACGATTTCCTATAAAAATTGTGTTGCATTTTGAGGAAGGAAAACATTTTTGAATAAGGATACTTTCCTTAGGAATTAATTTCATGGGTTTTGTAAAAATTACTTTCCATATAAGATGAAACTCATTAAATGTGATTATATTTATAAACCTGTTATTAATACTATTTTATTGTGTTTATTATGGAATTCTATTTAAGAAATCCATTTTTTGTATAAATAATGATGGAATGATGTGTAAGAAACCCATTTTATTTCATGGGTTCTTCTATGGTGAATGTTTTTATGTTTTTGTGGAATACATAAAAATTGTTTTATTAGTAGATGTATGGGACCTATATCTCCATCCAATTAATTGGGTAAATATTTATATCTCATGAGATTGACATGACTGGAATGACAAGTAAATCTAGTTCAGTAATACAGGGTTGGAACCAGGAGTAAACTCAGTTCAGTAATGGACTTTGTCCATTACGATGGTCAGGGAAATGAGCCTTGACTAATATAAAATGATTTTCTATTACTATGTGTGTATTAAATGAAATTTCATTTCTTATGTTATGACTGTTGGGATTACATTTCACATTTAGGATTTCTCTCATGACATATTATTCTGATCTTTTATATACATGATAATATTTTCAAATGTTATGTTCTTGTGATTATGATTTGATATATATTTACCTTGTTTAACCTTATTGAGCATTTTAGATCACCCTTTCATATGTTTATTTTCCCCAGATCACGATGAAGGGTATTAAGTAATATAAGTCAAAATGGAGTCTAGTTTTGAAGGAATAAGCGGGGGACAATGTTGATGTTTTATGAACCGGTTATTTGTGTTTGTTATTTTCTAAAGACACTAAACCTATATAGTACTAGGATGGTTATTGTTATATATTGTAATAAATACAATTCAATGTTGAATTTATATATACATTTAAATTAGGGGATGTTATAGTTGGTATCATAGCAATGGTATAGTTTACCTTTTGAAACTAAGATGATAGAACCTTAGTTAGAACCCTATGGATATGTCTAAGTATAGGTTATAATCCTATCCTAGTGTTTTATAGATGTTCCTGAAAAAATAGGATAAAACCTAAACTGCCCTAAATTGAAATTTTATTATTGAATTATGTGTTATTCCCATTATAAATTGTTCCTCAAATTATGCTTCTTGGTTTTAGTTAATAGTTGGAACTTGAAGGAACCACACTTGTTCTTAATGGGATGAACAATGAAATTATTTTCCCATTGAGCAATAAAATGTTATGGGAGATAGAATGAAAAATGTTATAGTCATTCTCACACAAATTTCTCAAGATTTGAATCATGTTGGACTTCCAAAAAAGAAAAGGACGTAGAATCATTATTTTGAATCCTTCATGGGGTAGCGTCCACCTTCAATCAGCGGGACTTCTGATCCATTAGTGGTCGAACAATGGATCAATACCACTGAAAAGATATTTTTAGTTCTATAATGTTCTAAACATGATAAATTAATCTTATCAGTATATCACATGAAATGCGAATCTGATCAATGGTGGAATATTATCAAGAATATGAGGCAAAGATATGAAATTTAGTCCATGGATTGAGACAACTTCAATAAATTATTTTTTAATAAGTAATTTCCTCATATTCTTCAAACAAATATAGGTTAGGAGTTCCTTGAACATAAGAAAAAGGATGATGACTATGTTGGTACCTACGAATCAAACTTTATAGGACTTTCAAGGTATGCTTCTTGAATTAGTGTCCAACTTGGGTTTAAAATTTATCGATTCATTAGTGGATTAAAACAAAGTCTTTCAAGGACATTAGCCATAAGGTACTTCAATAGCTATGAAGAAATTGTTCAATGCGATCTGAATGTTGAGATGGATATTGGAGTAACCCATCTGTCATATGGGTTTGATATGAAAAGAAAAATGGAATTCAAAGTAAAATCAAAAGACCACACTGAAAAAGATGGGTTTTCTCTTATGATTCAAGTGTGGAAATAAACATGAAGTTAATTTTCTTAAAGGAACTATTAAATGTTTTAATTGTGGAAAATAAGTCCATCAGGCAGATGAATTCTGAAGTGATGGGAAAAAGATGTTTAATGATGAGAATAAAGAAAAGGCTACACAGAATGCACCTCCTATAATTCAATGCTACCAATGTAGGAAAAGGGGTCATTTTTCATATCAATTCTCTAATACAATGGTTATTTATGATGATCCAAGTCAACAAAATCTTAAGGATAAAGAAAAATAAAATTTACAAGCAATTACTATCATTGATGTGGAGTACAATAATGAAGTGGTGAAAGGTACACATACCATCCAATCTAAATTAGCAAATGTTTTATTTGATTCTCGATCCACCCAATCTTTTATTTCTTAAGAATTTTCTAAGGATATTGTTGAACTACCTAAACAATTATATATTGAGTAAGCTGTGACAAGTCCTAATTGTGTAATTTTATGTGGTTCTTATCATGGATTGGTTTTTTCTATATGGAGCCCATATCAATTTACAAGGAAGGGAAGACCCATTTCATTTCCCATATCAATCTATGATCACCTATTTATGAAAAGATGAATATAACCTTCCGGTATAAATTTATTACATCTTATGGGTCTTTATTTCAATAAATGATGGTTATTTATCTCAAATGGTTTGGGAGAAACTCACGACTAAGAATAAACCCACTGTATGGGAGTTTGATGATATCTTTCCAAAGAAATTATCAGGTCTTTCACCAAATCATGAAGTTTAGTTTTCAAAAGAACACATAATAATTGCTATTCCTATTTAAGATACACCTTATACAATGACCCCAATTGAGTTTCTAGAGAAGAATCGACACTACGAAAATCTTAATAAGGGATTCATATTCCCTAGTTCATCACCTTAGGGAGCACCTGTTATTTTTGTTAATAATAAATATGGATCAATGAGACTCTATATTGATTATAGATAACTTAAAAATATGTATACCAAGAAAAAAATATCCACTTCCCTGCATTGATTAATTATTTTACCAACTAAGTGGAGCTCAATACTTTTCCATTATTAATCATTGTTTTGGATAACACCAATTAAGGGTCCAAAAGTAGGATATACCAAATATGACATTATGTATAAGGAATGGATACTATGAATTTATAGTGATTCCTTTTCATTTTAATAATTCCCCTTCTATCATAATGGATATAATGAATAGATTTTTAGATACTATCTTGATCAGTTTTGGGTAGTCTTTATAGACCTTATGCTTTTTTATTCAAAGACCAAATAAGAATATGAAGATCTCCGGAAAATTTTACATAATAACCTAAGAAAGAAGAAACATTATGAAAAATTTACCATGTCTGTAATTTATCTTCATAAAGTTTTATTTTTGGGCCATATAATCACAAGAGATGGGATATCTATGGATCTAGTAAACATAAAGGTTATTAAAAGATAGTCAAGACCAAAAACGGTAACCGAGAGTCAATGTTTTCTGGATTTGTTTGGATATTATCGATGTTTGGTGAATTTTTTTTCATGATTATCTCATCCAATCACCATGATGACACAGAAAGGAGTTATTTTTGTTTGGATGGAGGCATGTGAAGATACATTCAAAGAAATAAAAATAAGGTTAGCTAGTGCACCTATTCTCACACTGCCTTGTAGTGGATAATGGTTTTTGATGTACAATGAAGCATCCAAGAAGGGAATGGGATATGTTCTCATGAAAAATGATATAGTGATAGCTTATGCCTCACGACAGTTGAAAATCCATGAGAAAAATTACCCAACTCATGATTTTGAGTTAGTTGTGGTAATCATTTCATTAAATATATGGTGAATTTATATTTATGGTGAATTTTTTTATATTTATAAAGATCATAAAATTTTAAATTATATTTTCATACAAAAGGAGTTGAATATGTGACAAAAGAGATGGTTGGATCTGATTAAAGATTACGAATGATCAGTACATCACCACACTAGGAAAGAAAACAAGTTCACAGATTCATTAATTCAACAAGACCATGTTAGCCTATCCCTAGTGAGGATCACAAAATATCCAATATTTATGGATTTTCAAAGGATGGATATTGAAATTTTAAAGAAAGCGAGGAAATATTATCTTTATCAAATGAATGTTCAACCATCAGTACAAGTGAATATTAAGGAGGAACAGAAAAAAAAGATATAGAGCTAAAAAAGAAGGTAAGAAATGATCCTAAATTCCACCTTGATTGTGATCAAATAATAATGTTCAGGAACTAGGTTTGTATACCTCCCATAAGATAATTAAAGAATGATATTTTCAATGAGTCTCATAGTCCTTCATTCTCTATTAAACCTTGAATCACAATGATTTTTGGGCACCAAAAATAGTACTTAAGGTGGGATGGAATGAAAAGAGAGGTCGTTGAATATGTCTCTTAATGCATGGTTTGTTAGAAAGTTAAGGCTGAGATACAGAAGTATAAGGGGATGTTAAAACCATTACCTATACTATAATGGAAATGATAAAAAATCACTATATGATTTTTCATCATACATCCAAAAAAACAAAAGGAAATAATGCTATCTAGGTTATAGTTGATCACCTTACAAATTTGGAAAACTTTATTTCTATTAAAGAGGATTTTTATCTTGATCAAATTTCCGTGATATATGTAAATTACGTGGTATGATTTCATAGAATATTACTTAAAATTTTATCAAATCGGGATCTAAGGTTTAACTCAAAGTTCAAGTGAATTATTCCGCATTCTCTTGATAAAGAGTTATATTTTAGAACTTCTTATCTTGCTCAGATAGACGGTTGGTTTGATAAGAAAATTCTAAATTTGGATGAAATGTTGAGCGATTTATCTTCAGATTTCAAAGGTGGTTGGGATCAAAACCTACCTTTGGTGGAATTTTCTTACAATAATATATTTCACTCTAGTATTCATATGGCTCCTTAGGAATCCCTCTATGGAAAAATGTGCAGAGCTCTAACTTTTGGGGATAAAATTGGGGAAATAAAGCTATGAGGCCTAGATCAGGTTGATAAATTTGCAGAAAAGGTCAAATCTATTCAAAAACACATATGAACATCTTTGAGTTGACAAAAAAGTTATGCTGACAATTGAATAAAAGACCTAGACTGTGATGTGGGTGATAAGGTGTTTCTACGAATATCTCACTGGAAGTGTGTAATGATATTTGGAAGAAAAATAATGTGGATCCCTAGGTATATCAGTCCTTTTAAAATTATTGATCATATTGGGAAGGTATCTTACCAATTGGAACTTCCATCGAATCTATCTCAAGTTCATGATGTGTTTTATGTATCTCTCTTGAGAATGTACATACCTAATCCTTCACATGAACTAGCTCAAAAGTCCTACCAATGGAGCAAGATCTTTTTTATGAAGAACAACTCATAGAGATTTTGGATCATAGAGAAAATGTTCTACAAAAAAAGACCACTTGCTTTGTTAATGATTTATGGAGGAACAACCAATTTGAAGGTGCTATATGGGAACTTGTGTATATGATGAGGGGGTGGTATCCTCATCGATTTGTTTTCATGTGATGAATTTCAAGGTTGAAATTCAGTTTAAGGGGGTATAATGTAACACTTGGATGTTTTTATGAAATTTTCCCTTTAAATAATTTGTATTCTTAAGTAGCTTTATTTGCAAAAAATAATGTGTTTAAATGAACAGTGAGATGACCAAATTATAAAAATACCACTGTCTCCTAGCCATTAGGTTAAGGGGAATAATTAAAACTAACTTATGGAAGTGCATTGTGAATTCATTGGCTATCAATTATTTATGGAAAATATAAATCAATTATTTTTTTTATTTTTTTATTGAATTACTTTTTTTAATGAAATTAATGAGATACATATGTGTTATATACATAATAAAATATTTTTTATATTAATCTAATGGATATTTTAGTCATAGGGTACGAATAAAACAAAATTAAATTAATAAAAACATATTTTTTATGTTTTATTTTACACCATTGAATGGTGAACCCCTTATAAATTAAGATTTTGAAACATTAAAAATTAATATAGGACAAAATTTACATGTTATTTTGAATCGGGAAATAAAATTTTACATTGGATAAGTTTTTTATAATTTTATAATAACTTTTATGTTTTGATTAATAGTAAAAATAGGCTAAATTTGAAATGAAAATAACTTTTTCATTGAAATATTTTATATGGTTAATTATATTATTGAATGGTTTAAAAGTATAAATAGAATCTATTTTTACCATTTAATATAATTTTTGTCATTGGAAATAATTTTACATTAAATTCAGATGTAAAATCATTTCAATCTTTTGTAATATTTTTACATTTAAAACTCGTTTCTCATTTAAACAACATGAATAATTTTAAATTAATTAATTCAACCAATGTGTATTGAATTTTAAAAAATGTATTCTATATTTTTAATCATTAGTTTCAAATTATGTAAATATATTTATTTATTTTTGGGAAATATGAAAAGCAACTTTGGTAATTATTTTTAATATCATGGTTGTATGTAAATCAGGTAATTAAGGATAAAAATAATATTATAAAATTACATTAAAATATGTAAAAATTCTTTTGGATGACTACATTCGACCCTTATCATCTATGTTTCGAAATGGAATCACTTAATGGACACTTACCTATCAATATTACATGAATATAATAAAAACTAACGAATCTAACAAAGTGTTACCATATCATTTTATATAATTATATTAATTTTAATATATAGATAACTAAGAGATAATTTTGACTATAAACAGAATTAGGAAATCTAAAATAACTTCTTACATCATAGAAATTTATTTATTATTTTTAGACATTAAATAATTACCATTAATGATGACACGATATTGATGTAGAAATTATTTTATTAATAGAAATATCAAAGAAATTGTTTTTAAAATATTAAAATAAATATCATATGAAGTAATAAATTTGATAGAAAACATTTAAAGGTTAATATAACATGTTAAAATTTTATTAATAATTTTGGTTCGAATTTATCTTCTTTATGGATTTTATTTAAATTCAAATAAATTTATAGTTTCGAAATTGACACTATTTATATTTTATAAAAATAACATTATATTTAATTAAAACATAGTTATTATATTTAATTTTAATTGTGGTAATAACATTATAAATATTTAATGGTTTTAAATATTTAATTATATGGTGTTAATTGACCATAATGTATATGTTGTGGTAATAACATTCCAAAATTTGTTGATTGATTATATTACAACCCTATCTCATCTCATTTTCGAAATTGGGACATTTTGTAGGTTTTAGTGTGGGGTTTTATTTTATTATAAATTATTATTTATGGAGTATCCAAAAGTGCCCCTCACCGCAATTATAAAATGGAACCTCCTACCACACTTATTCACTTAATTTTTAGACTTCATGTTCATCCATCCCCTTCTCTTTTTGTTTCTCAACTTCCCTATTTTCTTTCTAGAAGTTTTTTTCATCTTCAAAGAATAACTCTAGTGCCCTAAGAAGAGATTTAGAGGAAGAATGTCGAGGAAGACGTAATCTCTTCTACAGATTCTTTCAAACTTTATTCTTCATATATTTTCTATTAATTATTTGTTTCATTATAATTTAATAATTTAAGTATCACTAATATACTTATATTTTATTATAAATATAAAACAAAAATATTTTACCTTTTATCCATCCTATGAAAAACGAAATTATTGAGCGTGCGTACTTACAACTTACCCTCTCCACGCCGTGGTGTAATCTATTTTTCACCACCACCTTACATGGATGGGTATAATGATGAAAATAATAACTATATATGATTATTATAACATTTTACTAATACTGAAATATTATAAAACATCCACTTGAATACCATTAAGCAATTTTTGGGAATGATGTCGTTGCTTGCGTGCATGTACGGCCAACCGTTTCCACGATGTGATGTGATTCATTCGATAAGATCATCATTAAAACATGATTATATACATGAATTAAATGAACTGATATGATATATTTTATACTTATATAATTTTATAAATTATTTAACTATAACCTAAGAAGTGGAACATGAAGTTATCCAACAAATCTTTCATAAAAAAATAAATCAGTTAATATCTGAATAATGAGTGATGGTGAAATGTTCCTAACAAACATATGATAATATAATCATATATGATATCATAAAAATAATTATGATTATTTATTCAATCGGTAATGTTATTTAAATTATTATATAGGAGTATTGAATACATATGAAGGATATCATACTTATGGTAATGGATAATTTTGCAATCTCATTTTAACCAAGATTGTTTGTATGTAAGTATTTTCTGGGTATATATTATCATACATGTACATGTTTTGTAAATATGTTTTAATAAAATGAATAATATTATTCCATGTATTTTTAAAGTCATTTTTACCCATTTTTGAATTTTACTACATTATATGGAAGGAATCATTATTTTTTTCACCATACGAGGTACTTTTTGACGTTTCCAACAAAAGTACGAGAAGAATGTTTTTTTAACTTGTACCGCAAGAAAGGATTTTTACGCTTTCATGATTCCTTATTTCCATGAATATTTACCTATAATATTACAATGTTATTTTCACATTAAATGATTTCTTCTAAAATTGTTTGGCATTTTAAGGAATGAAAACGTTTTTGAAGAAGAAATTATATTTTCCTCAAGAATTAAGTTCAAGTGTTCTCTAAAAATTTCATTACATCTAAGATAAATCTCTTCAAAAGGTGTTATATTTATAACCATGTTATTAATTTTAATTGATTTCTTTTATTATGGAATTTTATTTAAGAAATCCATTTATTTTATATAAATTATAATTGAATGATATTTAAGAAACCCAATTTATTTCATGGGTTATGCTATTCTAAATGTTTTTATGTTTTTGTGTCACACATAAGACTTTTTCATTATGAGATGAATGGTAACTATTTAAACATTTAATAAATTAGGTAAATATGTATATCTCATGATATATACATGAATATAATGACCTGTAAATCTTGTTTAGTAATACAGGGCTGGAACAAGGAGTGAACTCGGTTCAGTAATGGACTTTTTCCACTATGATGGTCTTTGAAATGAGACTTGACTAATATGAAATGATTTTATGTGCTTATGTGTGTATTCCATAAATTTTAATTCCTTATGTTATTAATACTGGGATTACATTTCACTTTTATTATTTATCCCCTGACAAGATATTCTAATCTTTTATATTCAGGATAATATTTTCTAATGTTATGTTCTTACGATTATGATATGATAGATTTTTACCTTGCTTACCCTTACTGAGAATTTGAGCTCACCCTTTCATATTTTTATTTTCCCCAGGTCATAAATAAGGGTATTAATTATGATATGTCATAAAGGAGTATAGTTTTGAAGAAATAACCAGTAGACAATGTAGATGTTTTATGAACCAGTTGTTTATGTTTCCCAAATTCTAAAGACACTAAACCAATACAGTCCTAGCATGTTTTTTGTTATGTTATGTAATAAATATTATTCAATGTTGAATTAATATATACATGTAAATTATGGGTTATTATAATTACAATAACATTAATCTGGTAATTTATACATGAAATTTATCCATTTAATTATTTTTTTGAAGGATTCAACAAAAGTTCTCTATTATCTATTTATTAATATTAAATCTTATAGGAATTTTTGTTAACTTAATAATTTTTTCAATGAGATTTTAAATTTAAGAAAACATATAACCCAGGAGTATCAAACCAGGTGTGCGTCATGGTATGCTTTCATGCACCAGTTCCTAATGGAGTCTATCTCAATGTGGTATTTTTTAGTGTTACCCCTAGGTACATCTATTCCAGAGCCACTTCAACCAATAGTATCCAAAAAATGGTGTATTTTATTGGAATTCACATTATATATACTTTACCAAAAAATAGTAATGTTTTATTTTTTTTAGTCTCATCACTATGGCTTTCTCTAGGGTTTTTAATCCTACACCAAAAATAACTAAACCTTCCTTTGATTCCAACTCGAACAACCCGTGTCAATATTACACAATAATCCAAAATTTATGACATAATAATACACATAAATAAACCATATGACTTTTAACTATAGTGTCTTTTAGAATTAGTTAAATATCACAACATCATGAACATGGGATACAACAACATTATTGAAAATTTCCTTTACATGCTCATAGAAATCATTAGTCCTACAAAACATAATGGGAAAACATGGGAAGGTATAGAAAAAATGGGTGAGATATAAATGCCGATAAGGGAAGAAAAAAATAAATGAAAATATATTACATGTTAGACATTAGGTATCTCAATGGGACTTAAAATGGATGAGAATATGAAACATTAACAATAATTCATAATATAACGTTATAACATAAAGGAAACATGGTATTGTGGAAAAAAATTAAACATGACATCATAATACTAATTAAATGTAAAAACCCAATAAAACATTAAATAATATTCTTAGGATATCTTTCTTAAAATCACACATACAATCTCATGAGACTAAAACATTACCAAATGGATTGGAGAAATATCTGGGTGCACCCATCACAATCAGATAATGGTTATGAATAAGTGTTCCAAATAGATCATATAAATAAGAATATATTTAATAACATTTAATATCATGATAAGAGAGTGTAGATTAAATACATGTAATTCCCTACTAGATTAATTATAATTTCATAATGGTGAGCATCCATGATAGGAAATGGGTATGGGTATTAACTATATAATTGGTTGGTAAAGAAAATCCCAATGAAATTTTTGCAGAAAAAAAGTGTCACTTAAATTTTCATGGGAGGTATTAGTAGGAGTGAAATGGGTCTCTAATAATTAATAAAGCCTAAGGAAATTATAGGGATATTTATGAACAAATACAAATATTAGTAATTGACGATAAAGGCATATGTTAATGAATATGCTTGAATAAAGTGGGGAAAGAGAGGATACCTTGCTTTTAATGGGTGGTTACAAAATCATGGGAGGGTATTATTGAGAAATTTTTGAACCTTAGGAGGACTATATTAAGGGAAGGGAAATCTAAGAACAAGATTCAAGGTTTTTGGGTGAAGAGTAGGTGGATATTGGGATGGTTTATAAATGAAAATAGAGGGGAGTTCTATATTATTTCTCTAATATAGGTTTTGGGCTCAATATAATAATGTTGTGAAAACTAAAAAACATCCCATGGTTTTTCCCATCATTTATATCAAATAAGAGTGGTTTTATTTTATTTTTATATAAAAATTACCTACTCATTATAATATTACCCTTGGTTATGTGGAAGCGAGTCATGTTTATAATGAAATGACATTAAAACATTAAAATATAATATAGGTTTTGGAGGATTATAAAAGGATTTTAATAACTAATCAGATAAAATAAAAACACATTATTTTAAAGGGGCATGTATGACCTATATAGAATTTATTAAATAAACCTTGGGTCATTATTTTGTTATAAAAAACATATATTTGTACCGTATTTAATTTCTTACCTAAAAATTTGATTATCGCATAAAATTATGAAATATTAACCATTAGATAATTTAAATATTATGATTACAAGAATAATCATTATTTTATAAAAATTTATTTTCAAAATATGGGAATTCCCACTTTTAAAATAATAAATTAATTTTTTTGAGAAATGTTGGGTTTTTTCGATAATAACAATTTTTGAAGCCTTATAAAAATAATATTTGACTTCATAAAAATTATGAAATAATTTTTATTAAATAAATATTAGTTTAATTTTATTATTTTATTGAAACATCGTTTATTTTTATGAATAATTTTTTTTTCCGAAATTAATATTTCAATTGAAATTTCATATTAAAGAAAAACAAAATTTGTGTTTTATTTTTTTAAAATTAAAATCATTTACAATTTAACAATAATAAGAAGTAAATATATCTAATATTATATTGAAAATACAATATAAATATCCATATTATTTTCTTCTTTTTATATGTCCCTTTATTAAAATAGCAATCTCTCCGAGGGTAAGGTGTGTGATGGTGATATTTTTATGTGATGGTTCGACGTACCTAGTTTGGGTTGTGATCTTTATGATCAAGAAATTATCCCATAAATGGTTTCTCTCATTCATTAATTATTGTATCTCTACTTGGGCTTGGTCAATACAAATTCATAGTGATGTTATCTCCCTCATAAGATCTGATAAATAGGATTCATGGGGAATGATCATACAGATCGAGGTTATCAATTCCTTGGTCTATGTTAATCAGATTTATCAAAACATTATATTTTATACTAATAACATGATCACTATTCAATGAATATATTACCAATGGTATAATTATTTATTGTCTTTATAATATGATATAATATATTAAAACTGAATAATTAATTATGTTTTACATAACCGTAATAAAGAATTTAATTCAACCACGAAGGGAATTTTATTTATAAAATTTTAGGTCATTATAGTTTAATTAAACACATTAGTGATGGATGAAAAACTATATGAAGGGTGACCAATGAATCTATTTCTGATAACCCTTTACAACCATTTTCGTCTCCAATGAAATATTAAATAGGTTTCTACCCCTTACTAGATCATTAATCCTTTTAATTTTTTTAATTTTTTTAGATATGGGTAAATTAATTGTATTATAAATATCAAAATGTAACCAAAAAACATCATTCTATTTTTCATCATAGACTTAAAAACATCACTGTGGTTATGACGATACCATTAGGTGTCAGTGAGGTCATTGATATGTTTATTTTGCATGACCCTTTCAATTCCATGTTGTATCAGACACCTATTATGTTAGATATAGATAATAGAAGTGGTTTCCTTATTGAGATATTATATAAAATCACACATTGGGGTAGGTTTTTTATTGTTCGTATAGATGATAATATCATCATCGAGTGATACACCCCTATGGGTTTTCCCTCTAGATTCACTATATTCAATGGATTTCTCCTCTTACCTAAAAAAGTGTACTCGTAGAACCGTATCTCGGGATAATTATCCATTTATGGTTTATGCTGGCACATAGAGATAAAAATGAAGAAAGTATTCTTCCACATGTCTATTCACATATCTGCCTCTTACATGACTTTACCCATGATTGGGTGGTGTCTTAATTAGTTATTATACCAAATGGATTAGTTCACCCACTTTATAAGCCATGTAATTCTATGATCTCCTCATCCATGGAAGTGATATATTTTATTTGGGACTGAGCGGACCCCGTATAGAAGTTCTCTCCACATAGTGATGAGCCTCTCATCAATAGGAAAGGGTTTGTTAAGAAAGAAATCGACTCTATGATAGTGATAGAGGATGCACCTATTGAGAGGAGATTATACAAGACCTCTTCTCATCCTTCCTCTCCATCTCATCTGATTCTTCTTTCAACAGAATTATTATCTGAATATGTCCCATTAACCATTGATCATTACAATATGATCTCTCAATATATCACCATGTTTTGAGCATCATGAAGGATAATTTAGAAGAAAATCAATTCTAATATTATTGATACACCCATGGAGAAGAACCATGAACTAGAAGAATGATTTCAATAGATATTTTGGAAATTGGGAGCCAATGAATTTGACTATCATAAATTATATGATATCATGCTATAGAGTTTTTGGGATTGGTGAAAATTGGTTATTAATGAGATATACATGCACATTTTTTATGAAAATAAATCTTTATTCCAATCGATATGTGAATCATGGGTGGTGCTTGAAAAGATACATAAAAGAATCTCTGATTTTCATGCTTAGAAAGATGAATTGAATACAGAGAGAGTTTAACATGAAGTTCTCATAGATCATAAAAGGTATAACCTTTTGATATCATTTTTCTTAGTATAAATTTGAATAAAATTAGGTGAATTTTTGTCTTATTTCATTATGACTCTTTGTCCTTTTTTGATGGTATAAGAAATGGAGTGGTTGAAACTTCATCACTCTACTAACACCTCTCTATAGGCACTTTATTATTTAGGAAAATCAGCCAAATGGATTTTATTATGATCGTACTGTACCTATGTATGTTTTTATCTCTTTTTGAAACCTTAAGAGGAACACCAGAATTATGAGATTCCTTCCTTCTTTATGAATTATCAATGAACAATACTTTCTTATCATTACTCGATCTTTCCATGATTTATTTCACTCAATATGTGCATGGTATTTTATCAACTTCATATCATGTAGAATCTTAGAGACATTCATACCTTTTATAAATATCAGATAAACCCAAATTTTGTACTCAAATTCTGAAATCATAATGGATATTATGGAATAACTACACATAAATGATTAACAACACAAGCATCATCATTGGTGTATCAACTCCAATTTTTTTGATATAACCATTTCTAAAAGGAAAATTTGTGTAAAAAATTCCCAAATAGAGAGTGATGTAAATATTTCCCAGGAAGATAAAATTAGATAGCATAAATTCAATTTTTTTAGGGGAAGATAATGACCCTTAAAAGTTCTGTTTCTTTTTTAGTCATAAATTTTTTCAAATCTTCACATTTGGAATGATTAGTGACTGTAGACTTGAATTTTACTATGGCTATCATTTATGTGTTTTAATATGGAACGGTTATGTGTATTTTCTATTTCAAAAAGTCCAAATGTTGTTTTATTACCCAAATTGTGTCTCCAGTGAGCATATAATAAACTTTTTTTCCATTGTCGCCTTTTTCGATTTCCAGCGTAGTGAGTATTGTAACACCCCGAGATTTTATGAGATATATTATTTTTAATTTCATAGATGTATTCTATTATACACTAAAACAGGATTAGCTTGTGAAATACGCAACACCGTATTAGCTTGCCGTATATGCAACACTATTCTTGGCTCGTGTTACACACAATTTCAAGTTCATTTTATAGAAATTATTTTACGCAACATTAAGTATAGATTTTGTATAATAAGTTTTGATTATGTTATACGAAACACCAAATGAAGCTTTCACTACACGTAGCCCTGACATGGCTTGCATTACACGCAATTAAGACCTTCTTCGATAGCGTGTGTAGTACGCAATACCATGTTTCACTAAACGAGAAATTATTAAAATATTATTATGAACGAGCCATCATGAATAGTAATACCCACATTTTGAAATTTTATTTTACAAAATGGACTTCATTTTTGGATTCGGAATATCTAAATTAGACTAGGGTGATGTTTTGGTATTTTTCTGAAATCTTTCAATTTTTTATGAATAGTGAAAACACTGGGTTACTATTTAAAAACCGACTTTTTATTTAAATAATTATTTATTTATTTTAAATTTATTTTAGGTCAAAATTGATACATAATACCTATATAAGTTCAATTTAATTAATTGGAGTCATTTTATAATAATTTTAGATATAAAAAAGTTTATTGAACTTTTCACAGTCTTTTACCCACCTCATAGGAGAATTTGAAAATTTACATAAAACTTAATTTTACCTCTTCTGTGAGTGGTATTTGGAAAATCTGAGAGACATGGTTAATATCAAGGAGTAAAATGTGGTTCAATAAGATAACAATAATTTTTTTTGAATAGTAAGTTTTTTCTTTTTTTTACCACGGTTAAAAGTAAATAGGGTAATTAAGGGTAAAAATGATATTATTATTACCCTAAAACATGTCCTAATTCTATTGAATAAGTTTAATTTGACCACAAAAAACCTTAATAATAAAATATGACCATTTAGGTCCACTTGGATTAGATTAGGACATTTATTATTATTTTATTTAAAGAATAGTTAAAATCAATGTTTAATAAATAAAACATTTTTAATATAGGGTTATAAATTAGATAAATTCGACTATAAATATTAATTAGAAAGATAAAAATATTTCCTACATAATTTTATTTTATTTATAATTTTTAGACATTAAATAATTTAATTTATTTATGACACAATGATGATTCATTAATTACCTTATTAATAAAATATTAACATAATTGATATTATAAATACACAAATAAATGTAATTTGAGACTTTTTATGAATTACACTAATTTTATAGGTTAATATGACATGTTAATATTGAGTTAATTAACTTCTTAGAACTAATCATGCTTTTATGATTTTCACAAAAATCAATTACCAAATATTGTCAAAATTGACATAAACTAGTTTTTAAAACAAATATTTTATTATTAATTGTCATTTTATTCCTAAAAATATAAGGTGTTGAAATATTACTTAAATAAAGTTATATATATTAATAATAAACAACTTGGGGTTATTTTTACTTGTTATAGTAAGTTTATTAACCGTATAGTGTAAGAGAACAAGAAGACACGGTAAAAGTAAAATTATTTAACTTAAAGTTAAATCTAAATGATAATGTTAAAATAGTAACCTAAACTTGTCTAAATTATATTGGTTGAGATTATTTAGACCCATCCCCACTTTAGCTTCTAAATAAATCAATTTTGAGCTATTATAAACCGAATATGACTTTATTATAAAATAATATTTTATGTTTTTTCAAAGGTGCCCCTCTCCTCCCTTATAAAAAGGGAACCCCTTCCCTCTTCTCTTCACACCCTTTTTAGCCTTGAAGATCGACCAACCCCTGACAATTCCTCTTCTCAACCTTTTTAGTTACATCATAGAGGTTCTGGACTTCTCAAAAGAACAACTCTAGTGCCCTAAGAAGAAGTTTATAGGAGGTGCGTCGAGGAAGAGGTAGTCTCTTCTTCCGACTCTTTCATGTTTCTTTCTTCTTCTACTTTCTCTTATTTAGTTGTTTCCTTATAAATTAATAACATCAGTATTACTTATATACTGATATGTTATTATAAATATGAAACAACCATATTTCACCTTCTATCCATCCTACGAAAAATGAAATTATCGCGCGTGTGTACATACGGAATACCGTCTGCACGCCACAGTGTAATCAGTTTTTCCACGACCACCTTACATGGATCGGTATAATGGTGTAAAGAATAACTATATATAATTATTATAAAATAATAATTATTCTATGATATTATATCATCCACTCCAATACCATTCAATAAATTTGGGAACAATATCATCGCTCGTGCGTACGTATGGATTACCGTCTCCACGAAGTGATGAGATTTATTTTCCATGTTAAAAATTCAAGAATGATTATAAAGTATATATAATAAGTTATCGTGAAATATATGACATAATAATTCTACTTTATTTATGTATATATATATATATATATATGACATCTACTTAATTCCATTCAATTCAATAAGGAAACGAAAAACAGTGTTCATGCGTACGTACGGCCTACCGTCTCCATGAACGGTGTATTTCATTCCAATTATCGATCTATTATATATATGTATATTCTGAATATATATTATATATAAATCATGTTTTATATTATTTAATTCATTAATCATGATCTAATTAATCATATTAATAATTACAAATCGAAACTCATACGATAAATGAAATGATTTTACCCAAAACGTTGCTTTAACATTGAATTTAAAAAAAGAACAGGTAATATAAAGTAATAAGTGAACCATATATGATATCATGACAATGAATATGATTATTTAATAAGTCAATGAAATTATTTAAATTATTATACAGGAGTTTCGGATACGTACGAAGCATATCGTACCTAAGGTAAGGGATAACTTGTCCAATCTCGTTTTTATCCGAGATTGTTTATTCGTAACTATTTACTAGGGTTATTTTTATTATCCATATATCCGATTTCTAAAAATGGTTTCATGTATGTTGAAAGTCCTTTTAACCCATTTTTGACTTTTACTAAATGGTATGTAATGAATCTTTCTTTTGATTACCATACGAGGTACTTTTTGACTTTTCCGACAAAAGTACGAGAAGAATGTTATTTTTAACTTATACGACTAGAATGGATTTTTATGTTTTCATAAAGACTTATTTCAATGAATTCTACTATACAAAATTTATGAATATTTTCAAAAAAATACTTTTCTTTTAAAATTTCATGGAATTTTGTGAAAAGAAAATGATTTTGAAGAAGAAAGGATAATTTCCTCAAGAATTCATTTAAAATGTTTTATGAAAACCATTTTCCATATATGATGACATTATTTCATATGTGTATGTTTCAAGTATAATTTCTCTATGATTTACATGGTTTTACTTCTCTTATGATTAAATTATATCCATTTGTTTTATATTGATTATGTTATGATGGGATGATGCTTATGAAATCCATTTTATTCTTTGGGTTATGATGATTTTTTTAAGTTTATTTTATAGAAAAAGTAAGAATGATTTCATTATGAGTTGGGTGGGACCTATATATCCTTCCAATGCATTGGGTAAAGATTTATATCTCATGAGATAGACATGGATGGAATGGTAAGTTAATCTGGTTCAGTGTTACAGGACTGAAACGAGGAGTGAACTCGATTCAGAAAGGGACTTTGTCCACTAAGATGGTCTAGAGAGTAATGCCTTCACAACTATGGAAATCATAAAATTTGCGTAATGGTTTCCAAAATTACATGTTTTATTCTCATGCTATTTTATCAGGATTAATTTTTTGTAATGATCTTATGCCTTACGTACTTCCAGGTTTTATGTCATTGCTCATGATCTTGATGTTTAATCATTATGTTCATATATTTAAGTTCAAATGTATATGATTTGTATTATTTTTTCCATTATTACCCTTACTGAGCATTTGAGCTCACCCTTTTATATGTTTTATTTTCCCAAGGATTTAATGAAAGGTTTTAGGTATGAAAACAAAAAGGGGAAGATATTTATGGGAGATATTGAAGATCTTTCACCATGATTAGAAGATTTTTTTCCGAGTTTCCAAAGACACTAAACTATTACGATCCTTGAGTGTTGATTATTTTTATGTATTAAGTATTCCTCAAAAGTAATGTAATGTCCATGTACGTCATGATTTGGGTCTCTACAGTTGGTATCAGAGGAATGGTTTATTTAAACTTTGGAAACTAGGATGCAAAAACTTTAGTGAAAACCATAGAGATATTTCTATGGTATGTCTATGGATGTCCCTATGGATAAGTATACGTATAGGATATAGTCCTAGAATTACGGTAACGATCTTAGAATTTAACCTAAGATGTTAGATATTGACGGTACTCCCCTTTATTATGTTGTTTTCCCAAGCATTATTTTTTCCTCTCACACTATTCTTTTTGGGTTTTAGAAAATGGATGGAAACACGAAGATTCACGATAATGGAGGATATAATAAGGCCACAGCCTTGAACCTTACTTAATCTTGAGTTATTACAAGATTACACCTTGAGGATCTTTTCAGGTTTTGAGTTTTAGAGAATTATATCATAAAACATGCATTACATTCCACATTTAAACAAAGTGGTTACATAAAAGATAGTATTCATTTTTCCCATCAATGGAAACATATTTAAAATAAAACATGGATTCTTTCTTGACACTTCCTTGACACTATCATCATATCATGTACCTTTCCCTTGACCTGTGAAAAAAATTTCAAAAACATGGGATGAGCATAAAAAGCTTAGTAAGGGATATAAAAATATGGAAAGGAAACATGGGTACATATATACATAAGAATGAAATCATACTTTACCCATAAAACATAATCACTTTAACATACCACGTCAAATCATGAATAAATCATAGAAAGAATAAGACATAAAGGTAACTTGAGGCATTCATAACATTCTTACGTAGGGAGTAACCCTCTTGGTTACGTTTGGAATACCCATCATAGTATATTCCCTAAATCTCTTCGGATAAACCTTAACGTTTCACTTCTTCGTGTTACCCAATGCATTGGAGAGCTATATCGGGCTCACCCGCCCTTAGTTTATCATGGAACCACCCATCTTCACAATAATGCCCAAGAACCTCAACATAATCGTATGACATAAAACATGTATAAAGGAAACATAACATTTCCACCTTTCAATAAAAATATATCAATACAACACATTGATATAAATACATTATGAAAACAATTTTCAATAACAAAATAAATGAAAAGTAAAACATGGTATTTATTTTTCTTTCAAAAAGAAGGTATGGCTTGTAGAGGATCCCGAAACTCAAATAATGGTCACGGCGGCGGAGAAGTCGTTGTCGTCGCATACGTACGACAAAAACATTCCCTTTTGTCGTTTAGTAAACGCTTCATATAAAAAATATTCCTTTTGAATAAACATAAAAGTCAAAGGGGTTTATACACTGTATAAAATAAGGTTGTGTATAAAACAAAATATGCATCAATGAAAGGAGATTGAGACGAAGTCCTATACCTCGGGTCCGACTCGACTCAGTTGTTCTTTAATCTCCTGAATAATAAAATTGAGTTAATTTCTACTTGTTTAAGAACCCTTTTCAAGTTAATTATTCCTTTTATATCACTTATTTACATGTCATGAACACTATGTAATTATTTAAGTTAATAACGGTCGTTTTAACGATCATTGGTACTTGAGTCAAAAATAAACTCTTTATAATTACAAGTTGTTCATGTATCCATTATATCCAGAATGGTATTCATGATGTAGATATCATATATATCATATATATACAGTACATGCATGCATTTATCATATTACATAACATTTAGAGGTAAGAAATGAAATGCACCGTTCATGGAGACGGTAAGCCGTACGTATGCATGAACGCTGCTTCCATTTCTATTTCGTATTTTATGAAATTGAATCATACTTATATAAAGGTATATTATAATTCCAGTGTAATATCATATATAATATCATAACTCCATCCTTTATACGTCCCACATATGGTATTAATGAATCAAATCACTTTGAGGGGGCGGTAGTCCGCACTTCCTTAAATGAAGATATCGCGTTACCCATAATAGAAACCATAAAGGTATGCCAAAAATGAAAAATACAGAAGCTTAAGGAAATAATAAACATATTATACATCATATATAAATATAGTTTCATCTTCATGGCCACCTTTTAAGGTGTTAAACGAATGTTGAACAATCATCATTTCGGGAGGCAGAAATTTGCCATCCACGGAAACAGTATGTTATTTATCCATTAGAAATAGGTGTGTGTAAGTGTATCTTGAATAATTCTTATAAAAACATCCTAGTATATGGAAGATACTGGTGTTGTTACAAAACAAATGAATAAAAAGAGTTTAGGGGGTTGGAGAAGTAAAATAAAACAAAAGAACAAAAGGGAAGACATTACCTTAAAATCGGGTAACTCCCTTTGGTTTGGGCTCAAAGGCTTCCTTGGGAATACTTCTGCCCAAAGTGAGGCTTTAGGGAGTAAGAGAGGAAATTGGAGAGACAAAATGGGTAGGGGATGGCCGATCCAAAGGCTTTGGAAGTGTGGGTAAGGAGGTAGAGGTGGGGGACTTTTATAAAAGGAGAGGAGGGGCACTCTTGGAAAGAAAAGCAATGTTAATTTATTTTAAAATGTGTTTCGGATTCAAAAGGTCCCACATTGATATAATTCGAGTTTATGGTGATAAAGGTTCTAATTCTACCCATACAATAGGTTTTGTACATGTCTAGGTCATAGATTTTACATTATCGTTTCATTTTATTTAAATCCTTTATTAATGAGGTAATCGCTGCATCATCATGATGTCATAAATAATTTATTTTATTTAATGTCTAAAAATTATAAAAAAATATCATGATGTAGGAAGTTATTCTAGATTTCTAATGAATATTTATAGTCAAACATATTACTTGTATAACCCCATTTAAAAATTGTTTTAGTAAAACAACTCATGTTTGTGTCATTTTAATTTTAACATTAAATAAAAAGATATTAAAGTCATTTTCCTACCAAAGTGGCTCCATGGGGTCCCCAAGTTTACCCATGTCTTTTCTTGGTCGTCCATGACACATCCAATAAGGGTAGTACATGTGTCTAGGTATTTTCATTTTATTATAACATTATTTTTACCTTAAATTACACTAATTATCTCTAATCACGATTAAAAACATAACAGTTACTATTCACCAAAAAATTATTTTCATATGATTGAACCAAATTTTACTTCTTAATGACAACCATGTATGTTGGATTTTTGAAAATCAAACCACAGAAGTGGAAAAGTTTCATTTAAACGAAAAATCAGTTTCTATAACTACCACTTAGTGGTTTCACTATTCATCAAAAATTGATGTTTTTCAGAAAAATTCCAAAACTTCACCCTAAGCTATATTTGGTATTCTGAATTAAAAAATGATGTCTATTTTACAAAATTCAAAAAATATAAGTTACATTAATTAATTTAAAAATTAATTCCCACTGTCATGACAAATAGTGTGTTTTTATGAAACAATAAGTATCAAAAGATTGACACCAGTTTAAGTCCAATTTCAAAGTGAAATTGATTCCAATGACCACCATTGGATTAAATGGTAAAAATATATTCTAATTTAACTTAAAACCAATTCAAAAGATAATCTAATCATATAAATAAATTATATTAAAAATATGTTTTGAATTAAAATACAACATTTTTCACTATTCATTAAAAATGAACTGTATCATAAAAATACCAAAAATTCACACAAAGTAAATTTTGATGTCCCAATCATAAATAATAAGTTTATTTTGACAAACATAGCTTATAAAATTTTCAAAATATAGATTTAAAAATGGTTTGCCATCAAAAGGCAGTAAAACAATCTTTTAAAAATATTAGTGTATTCAATGCTTAAGATTGGATTTATTCTCATTTTAAGCCTCTAAAACACTATCTAATTCACTAATAGACATAGATAAAAATATCTATTATTCATTACTTACTTGGGATGTTACATCCTTACCCCCTTTAGAAAATTGCGTCCCCGCAATTTATTTACTTATCGAATAAATGGGGGTACTTATCCCTCATTGGATTTTCAGATTCCCATGTTGACTATTCCATCATGTGGGTTTTCCACGAAACCTTTACCTGATTAATCACCTTATTCCATAACACTTGCTCCCTGTGGTCAAGAATCTGGACCGGTTGTTCCTCATAAGATAGGTTCTCTTCCAGCTGAACTACCTCTGGACTCAAAACATGAGATGGATCTGGCATGTACTTTCTCAGCATCGAAACATGAAAAACATTGTGTACCTGAGATAAACTTGGAGGTAAAGCCACCCGGTATGCAATTGATCCAACCCTCTCTAGAATTTCATATGGTCCAATGAACCTTGGACTCAGATTTCCTTTCTTACCAAATCGCATCACACTTTTCCATGGTGAGACTTTGAAAAAGACATGATCACCTACCTCAAAAGATAGATCCTTCCTCCTATTGTCCGCATAACTCTTCTGCCTGCTCTGACCTGTTCTCATGTGTTTCTGTATCAGCTAAACTTTTTCTGCCAACTCGTCTACCAATTCTGGTCCTATCATCTTTCTTTCACCCACTTCATCCCAAAAAGCTGGAGATCGACACCGCTTCCCATATAACTCCCCGAATGGTTCCATATGTATACTAGAATGAAAACTGTTATTATACGAAAATTCAACCAAATAAAGATGTTGGTCCCAACTTCCCTGATAATCCATAGAGCAAGAACGTAGAATATCCTCCAATGTCTGAATTGTTCGTTCTGACTTCCCATCTGATTGAGAATGAAAAGCTGTACTAAAATTTAATTCAATACCCAACGTCTTCTGAAGGCATTTCCAAAAGTTAGAAGTGAACCTGGGGTCACGGTAAGATACAATAGAGAGGGGAAATCCATGTAACATGACTATCTTTTTAAGATACAAACGGGAAAGTTGATCTAGGGAAAAAGTATCTCATATAGCAAGGAAATGAGCAGATTTAGTCAAGCGATCAACAATAACCCAGATTGCATTATTACCTCGAGGGGTCTTCGGAAATCCCACAAAGAAGTCCATGGATATATTCTCCCATTTCCATTCTGGTACTGGAAAAGGCTAAAGCATCCCTTTCGGTAACTGCCACTCTGCTTTAACCTATTGACATGTCAAACACTTCATAGTAAAATCAGCAATATCTCTTTTCATTCCATCCCACCAGTAATACTCCCGCAGATCTATGTACATCTTAGTACTGCCAGGATGAACTGAAAATGGAGAACTATGAGCTTCACATAACAACTCTCCCTTCAACTGTGAATCACAAGGCACACACAATCTCTTCCAAAATCTCAAAACGCAATCATTATCAATGTTGAATTCAGGCAACTTACCTTTCTGAACCAGCTCTACCTTTTTCTGCAACTCACTGTCTTGCTTCTGTGCTTGCTTGATTCTGTCTGATAGAGAAGATTTCACTGATACCTGAAACAAAACAGAAGAAAATCCTATACCAACAACTTCTATTCCAAAGTTCATCAAATCCTTAACCAAAGGATCACGTTCCAAACACAACATTGCTAATGAAGCATTACTTTTTCGACTCAAAGCATCAGCCACTTTATTTGCTTTTCCCAGATGGTAATGGATTGTACAATCATAATCCTTGATTAATTCTAGCCATCTGCTCTGTCTCATGTTCAATTATTTATGAGTGAATATATATTTTAAACTTTTGTGATCGGTATATATTTCACACTTTACTCCATAAAAATGATGCCTCCAAATTTTTAGAGCAAAAACAACAGCAGCTAATTCCAAATCATGTGTAGGGTAATTTACCTCATGAGTTTTCAACTGTCGTAAAGCATAATAAATTACTTGATCATTCTACATTAGAACACAACCAAGTCCTTTCAATAAAGCATCATTGTAGATAAAAAAACTCAACATTCCTGGAAGGTAGTGCCAAAACTGGAGCATTCCCCAATCTTATTTTCAATTCCTGAAAACAATCATCATATTCTTTTGTCCAGATAAACTTAACACCCTTCCGAGTTATCTTAGTCATTGGACTAGATAACCGTGAAATTTTTTTAACAAACCTTCATTAATAGCCTGCCAAACCAAGGAAACTAAGAATCTCTGTTACATTTTTGGGTCATGGCCATTCTTCAACAACCTTTGTTTTTGTAGGATCAACGGTTATCCCATATTTAGAAACAATGTGACCAAGGAATGAAATTTGTTGCAACCAAAACTCACACTTGCTGAATTTCCCATACAGTTTCTTTTCTTTTAAGGTTTGCATAATAACCCTTAAATGTCTTTTATTCTCCTCTTTACTTTTAGAAAACACCAAAATATCATCAATGAAAACCACCACAATCTTATCCAACAACTCATGGAAAATTCTATTCATTAAGTCCATGAATATAGAAGGTGCATTGGTTATCCCAAAAGGCATTACTACAAATTCTTAATGGCCATATCTTGTATGAAATGCAGTCTTCGGAACATATGCTTCCTTTACCTTCAGCTAATGGTACCCCGATCTCAGGTCAATCTTTGA
Organism: Viscum album; assembly: GCA_963277665.1. Taxonomy (NCBI): domain Eukaryota; kingdom Viridiplantae; phylum Streptophyta; class Magnoliopsida; order Santalales; family Viscaceae; genus Viscum; species Viscum album. Next base: position 1,511,998,472 of record OY728134.1, on the reverse strand, counting down.
AAAAAACTGAGCTCCCTGGAGCTGATCAAACAAATCATCGATATGAGGCAAAGGATATTTGTTCTTAACAGTGATGTTATTCAAGGATCTATAATCAATGAAAAGTCTCATAGAACCATCTTTCTTTTTAACAAATAAAACAGGAGAACCACATGGTGATGTGCTAGGTCGAATGAAACATTTCTCTAATAAATATTGAAATTTCTCCTTCAACTCTAAATGTTCGATTTGAGCCATTCGATAAGGGGGTTTTGAAATTGGCCTAACATCAGGAACTAAGTTAACAGTTAATTCAACTTCCCGATCTGGTATTATTCCAGGCAACTCATCAGGAAAAACATCAGGATACTCATTTACCACTGGCGCATCATTAATCTGAACAGTTCCCTTGTTTTCAAAAATATGTGCAAGGTAACATTCATTTCCATCTTTTACAAGTTTCTCGGCCTCTTGATAAGTTATCAACAGAAAGGGTTCATTCTTGTACACAAACTGAAAGTATTTCTGAAAATAAACTTCTTTATCTCTACAGTCAATCATAACATGGTAAATAGAGAGACAATCCATACCCAGATTAACATCAAACTCTACTAGAGGTAGAACAATAAGGTTTTCATGTAGGTTCTTTCCATAGATAAGGATAGGAAGATTCTTATAAATTCTTTTTTCCTCAACATTTCCCCCAGCTATTTTTACCACAAGTTCAGGAGTCATTTCTTGAGATGGTATTCCCATTTTACTAGAAAAGGTTTCAGAGATGAATGAATGTGTGGACCCCGAATCAAACAACACACTGGCATAATATGAAAAAACAAACAAAGTACCTAATAAAACATCATTTGATGGCCCGAAATCTGCTGAAGTAGTTACAAAGGATTTCACCACCCCTTTCTGCATGTAGTCCAACTACTTCCCATCACTCAAGATCTTCGTCGGACACTCGTTTGCATAGTGACCCATCTCATTTCACTTAAAACATTTCACTAACTGTAAATCAAATTTGGACTTACCATCACTTTAATCTTTTTCAGTGCAATCACGAGCCTTATGTCCCATCTTACCACATCGGTAGCACTTTCCAGAATTCAGAAGACATTCCCCAACATGCCTTATACCACATTTATCACAAACTAGAAACTTATTTTTCTTACCATCAGACTTTTTTGAAGAATTCTTCCCTTTCTCCTGCCACCTTGGTCACTTCTTCTACTGGTTTTTATAGAACACTTGATCACCGGAAAACTCCATTTCCACCTTCTCAGCACATCGAACAAGCTTTTCATAACTTTTAAACTCACGAGAAGCTAATTACCTTCGATATTTTGGTTTTAATCCAGAGTAAAAACGATTGATTTTACTATCAAGGTCTCGGATAAAATTTGGAGCATACCTTGCCAATCGAGTGAACCTCTCTTCATAGGTATCCACTCAGTCTTCCTCTGGCCTCAATTCCAATAATTACTTTTCCATCCTAAGTCGAACAACCTTAGGAAAATACTTCTCAATAAACATACCTTTGAATTCATCCCAGTCGAGAGCATCAATCTCATCAGCATCCCTGATATTTTTAACCATCAACCGCCACTGATCTGCCTCACCCTCCAAACGGTAAATAGCAAGACTAACCTTTTGATTGTCTGAACACCCCATGACATTGAAAATCTTCTCCAGTGATTTAATCCACCCTTCTGCTAACACAGGGTCAGATGAACCTCTGAATGATGGGGGTTGTTGCCTCAGGAAATGTTCCACCACTGACATATTTCTCTGCGGTTGATCTGGATGATCTCTTGCATTGATACCACCACCATTTATCGCTTGAGTCAACTGCGCCACTACTGCAACAAACTATTCAGTTCCAATTCCGACCATCTCAGGATGCTGATTCGGAAGGTTAGTTCCTTCTGCATGCCTTCCTAGAACTGCTTCCTTGTTTCCTCTATGGAAAACCATTCTGAACAAACATGCCTTAGATGAAGCAACATGGTAATCTTCAAATGCTATATCATTTCAAAAAAAAATATTTTTGGATAATCATTTAATAGAATTATAACTCCTAATGTTATCTAAACCGACCTTTGATACCAACTATAAGGCCCCGGCCTTGAACCTTACTTAATCTTGAGTTATTACAAGATTACACCTTGAGATTCTTTTCAGGTTTAGAGTTTTAGGGAATTAGATTATAAAAAATGCATTACATTCCACATTTAAACAAAGTGGTTACATAAAAGATAATATTCATCTTTCCCATCAATGGAAACATATTTAAAATAAAACATGGATTCTTTCTTGACACATCCTTGAAACTATCATCATATCATGTACCTTTCCCTTGACCTGTGAAAAACATTTCAAAAGCATGGGATGATCATAAAAAGATCAGTAAGGGAAATAAAAATATGGAAAGGAAACATGGGTACATATATATATAAGAATGAAATCATACTTTACCCATAAAACATAAGCACTTTAACATACCTCATCAAATCAGGAATAAATCATAGAAATAATAAGACATAAAGGTAACTTGAGGCATTCATAACATTCTTACGTAGGGAGTAACCTTCTTGGTTACGTTTGGAATACCCATCACAGTATATTCCCTAAATATCTTCAGAGAAACCTTAAAGTTTCACTCCTTTGTGTTACCCATGCATTGGAGAGGTATATCGGGCTCACCCGCCCTTAGTTTATCACGGAACCACCCGTCTTCATAATAATGCCAAAGAACCTCAACATAATCGTATCACATAAAACATGCATAAAGGAAACATAACATCAACCTTTCAATCACAAGATATCAATACAACACATTGATATAAAAACATTATGAAAACCATTTTAAATACCAAAATAAAAGAAAAGTAAAACATGGTATTTATTTTTCTTTTAAAAAGAAGGTATGGCTTGTAGAGGAAGCCGAAACTCAAATAATGGTCACGGCGGCGGAGAAGTCGTTGTCGCCGCATAAGTACGACAAAAACATTCGCTTTTGTCGTTTAGTAAATGCTTCGTATAAAAAAATATTCCTTTTAAGTAAACGTAAAAGTCAAAGGGGTTTATACACTGTATAAAAGAAGGTTGTGTATAAAACAAAATATGCCTCAATGAAAGGAGATTGAGACGAAGTCCCATACCTCGGGCCCGACTCGACTCGGTCATTCTTTAATCTCCTGAATAATAAACTTGAGTAAATTTCTACTTGTTTAAGAACCTATTTTAAGTTCATTAATCCTTTTATATCACTTATTTCCATGTCATGAACACTATTTAATTATTTAAGTTAATAACGGTCGTTTTAATGATCATTGGTACTTGAGTCAAAAATAAACCCTTTATAATTACAAGTTGATCATGTATCCATTATATCCAGAATGGTATTCATGATGTAGATATCATATATATCATATATATCCAGTACATGCATGCATTTATAATATTACATAACATTTAGAGGTAAGAAATTAAATGCACCGTTCATGGAGACGGTAAGTCGTACGTACGCATGAACGCTGCTTCCATTTCTATTTCGTATTTTATGAAATGGAATCATAATGATATAAAGGTATATTAAAATTCCAGTGTAATATCATATATAATATCATAAATCTATCATTTATACGTCCCACATATGGTATTAACGAATCAAATCACTTTGAGGGGGCGGTAGTCTGCACTTCCTTAAATGAAGTTATCGCGTTTACCCATAATGGAAACAATAAAGGTATGCCCAAACTGAAAAATACATAAGCTTAAGGAAATCATAAAAATATTATACATCATATATAAATATAGTTTCATCTTAATGCCAACCTTTTAAGGTGTTAAAAGAATGTTGAACAATCATCATTTTGGGAGGTAGAAATTCTCCATCCACGGAAACAGTATGTTCTTTAACCATTAGATGTAGGTGTGTGTAAGTGTATCCTGAATCCTTCTTATAACAACATCCTAGTATATGTACGATACTGGTTTGGTTGCAAAAGAAATGAATAAAAAGAGTTTAGGGGGTTGGAGAAGCAAAATAAAACAAAAGAACACAAGTGAAGACATTAGCTTAAAATCGGGTAACTCCCTTTGGTTTGAGCTCAAAGGCTTCCTTGGGAAGACTTATTCCCAAAGTGAGGCTTCAAGGAGTAATATAGGGACGTGGAGAGACAAAATGGGCCGGGGTTGGCTGATCCAAAGGCTTTGAAAGTGTGGGTAAGGAGGTAGAGGGGGGTGCCTTTTATAAGAGGAGAGGAGGGGCACTCTTGGAAAGTAAAGAAATGTTACTTTATTTTAAAATGTGTTTCGGATTCAAAAGGTCCCAAATTGATATAATTCGAGGTTAAGATGATAAGGGTTCGAAATACACCCATCCAATAGGTTTTGGACATGTTTAGGTCATAGAGGATACATTATCTTTTCATTTTATTTAAACCAATTATTAATGATGTAATCGCTACATCATCATGATGTCATAAATAATTTAATTTATGTAACGTCTAAAAATTATGAAAAAACTATCATGATGTAGAAAATCATTTTATCTTTCTAATGAATATTTATAGTCAAAACTCGGACTTGTATAACCCTATTTAAAAATTGTTTTAGTAAAACAACTCATGTTTGTGTCATTTTACTTTTAACATTAAATAAAAAGATATTAATGTCATTTTCCTACCAAAGTGGCTCCATGGGGACCCCAAGTTGACCAATGGCTTTTCGTGGTCGGCCATGACGCATCCAATAAGGGTAGGACATGTGTCTAGGTATTTTCATTTTATTATAACGTTATTTTTACCTTAAATTATACTAATTACCTCTAATCGCGATTAAAAACTTAAAAGTTACTATTCACTAAAAAATTATTTTAATCTCATTTAACCACATTTTACTTCTTAATGACAACCATGTATGTAGGATTTTTTAAAATCAAACCACAAAATTGGTAAAGTTTCATTTAAACGAAAAATCAGTTTCTTTAACTACCACTTAGTGGTTTCACTATTCATCAAAAATTGATGTTTTTCAGAAAAATACCAAAACTTCACCCTAATCTATATTTGATATTCTGAATTCTAAAATGATGTCTATTTTAAAAAATTAAAAACATATAAGTTACATTAATTAATTTAATAATTAATTCCTGTTGTCATGACAAATAGCGTGTTTTTATGAAACAATAAGTATCAAAAGATTGACACTAGTTTAAGTCCAATTTCAAAGTGAAATTGATTCTAATGACCACCATTGGATTAAATGGTAAAAATATAATCTAATTTCACTTCAAAATAAATTCAAAAGATAATCTCATCATAGAAATAAATTAGATTAAAAAGAGGTTTTGAATTAAAATACAACATTTTTCACTATTCATTAAAAATGAACTTTATCGGAAAAATACCAAAAATTCACACAAATTAAATTTTGATGTCCCAATCATAAAGAATAAGTTTATTTTGACAAACATAGCTTATAAAAATGTCAAACGATAGATTTAAAAATGGTTTTCTATCAAAAGGTTGTAAAACAATCCTTTAAAAATATTAGTGTATTCCATGCTTAAGATTGGATTTATTCTTATTTTAAGCCACTAAAACACTATCTAATTCACTAATAGACATAGATAAAAATATCTATTATTCATTAATTTCTTGGGATGTTACAGATATAATGTAAAATGGAATGATATTCTTCATGAGAAACCAAATGAAATGGGATTTGGAAGTCCAAACATTGTTATTATGCCTAATCAGCAATCTCATAATATGATTAATAATATCCACATTGGTAAGTTTCCCGACTCAGCTAATAAGAGAAAGATGGAATTTCATGATGATCATAGAGGAAAGAAAGTTCAATTACCTTCATGTAAATCATTTGGGAGTAGGCATCAAGGAGAATGTTTCAAAGGAACTAGAAGATTCTTTGGGTGAGGAAAATAAGGACACAAATCCAGTAAGTGCAAAGGAAAAGTTTCAGTTAACACCATGGAGATGGGTAATTATATTTCTACGACATCAATAATTATTAGATGTATTAAATGTGGAATGTATAGGCATTATGCAAACCAATTCCCTAAGGGAAAATCTCATGAAGAGAATCAACATGATCATATGGGTAGTATTTTTGTAGATATTGATTAGGAGACTACAAATTATATATGAGATGAAATAAGTGTTGAAGCTTGGTGAATGGTTTAAGAAGGTAGTGGAATGATTTATGTTTATCAAGAGTTATGTTGTATAGGTAATGGTACTATGGAATAAAGACACATCTAAGGATTGTTACACTATTTTTTCCTAAGTATTTGAAAGTATATATTGAATGGTACCGGTTACCATGAAAGGTTAATTCATATATTTTTTGAAATAAGATGATGTGCACATAATGAAGGGATAAAGAGAAAATGAAATTTTGATAGAATTCATGAGCTCATGACTGATATAAGGACAAAGTGATATCAAGGTTTGAGTATATAGAAATTTTGGGATTTTGGTATGTGGAATGAGTTAACTTTTGATAGCATTCATGTTTTTGCTAAGGTTTAATGGGTATTCATTTTTCAAGAGAATACATGAAAAAGGTATTCACGTGTTTGGAATATGACCACCAAGATATATCTTATGATATATTGGAGATAAATGATGGTATTCACATGCTTGGTATATGACCTCTCTAGTAATCATTTTCTTTATACAATGAGATTGGACATAAGTATTTTAGATAATCCCAAATATTGGAATGGATTATGTTGGACATATGTTAGTATTGTTTAAGGAACAGACTTTTTTTTCGATATTATTGATGGGATGTTATAATAATGTAGTTTTAGAAAAAGGACAACCTGCAGGACGGGTGACAACCCGTCGCGTCAGACAAGGCTGTGGGAATCAAACCCACAACCGAAGTGTGAGAGGCCTTTATCGACTACCATTGGCCTACAGGAAGTCCCTGGATAGTAGAAACTATTTTTATTAAGCAGTATGATAGATGAAGTATAAGTCCATTTTTGGAATCATATACGATTAACCACACCATAGATGGACTTATGTATATTTGATAACTTTTTCTACCCTTCTGTTTGAGACATATGGAATGACCCATCATTCTATCACATAATTTTATAACACCTCACAAATGAAAAATTAAACTTCATTTCTTTAAGAGATGAAGTGGAAATTGACCAAGGCACGAACAACGGTGAGATTATACCGAAATAAAGTTAGTTTTTCTTCTAATACAAATTATTAAACTTTAGGGAAATGATCTTGAAAACCAAAAATGTTGTCCTAGTGCCCTTATATCCGATGAATCAGATGGTACCTTAGATCATCACAAATTTATGGCTTTGTGATTGTTGGATTTTTCGTAGCCATGTTCTCTATCACTCTCCATCGGATCATGATGGTTATATTTCACTTCCATATCCAAATTTTCACTTATGTTCTCCTATGTGGAAACCCAGGGATTAGTTAATTTTGGTAACTGTTACGTTTCATACTTTAGTTTTTAAAGATAAGTTTTGGTATTCCTTTTTACGATGTGGGTTTCTATTACAGAAACTTTCGAGTAGTAAACCATTTATAACCTCAAAAAATTTCGAGGGTGAAATTCATTTTAAGGGGTGTAGAATGTAACAGCCCGAGATTTTATAAGATATATTATTTTTAATTTCATTGATGTATTCTATTATACACTACACCAAGATTAGCTTGTACAATATGCAACACCATATTAGCTTACAGTATACGCAACACTATTCTTGGCTCGTGTTTCACACAATTTCAAGTTCGTTTTATAGAAATTATTTTACGCAACATTAAGTATCGATTTTGTTTAATAAGTTTTGATTATGTTATATGCAACACCAAATGGATCTTTCACTACATTCATCCCTGACTTGGCTTGCATTACACGCAATCGGGACCTTCCTCGATAGCGTGTGTAGTACGCAATACCAGTTTCACTAAATGAGATATTATTATAATATAATTATGAACTAGCCATTATGAATAGTAATACCTACTTTTTGAAATTTTATTTTTCAAAATGGACTTCATTTTTGGATTAGGAATATCAAAATTAGTCTAGGGTGAATTTTTGGTATTTTTCTGAAAACATTCAATTTTTGATAAATAGTGAAAACACTAGGTTACTATTTAAAAACCGACTTTTTATTTAAATAATTATTTATTTTATTTAAATTTATTTTTGGTCAAAATTGATACATAATACTTATATAAGTTCAATGTAATTCATTGGAGTCATTTTATAATAATTTTAGATATATAAAAATTTTATTGAACTTTTCACCGTCTTTTACCCACCTCTTAGGAGAATTTGAAAATTTATATAAAACTTAATTTTACCGCTTCTGTTAGTGAAATTTTGAAAATCCAAGAGACACGGTTAATATCATGTAGTAAAATGTGGTTCAATAAGATAAAAATAATTTTTGTTGAATAGTGAATTTTTACTTTTTTTACCACGGTTAAAAGTAAATAGGGTAATCAATGGTAAAAATGATATTAATATTACCCTAAAACGTGTCCTAATTCAATTGGATAAGTTTACTTTGACCAAAAATAAACTTAGGAATAAAATATGACCATTTAGGTCCACTTGGATTAGATTAGGACATTTATTATTATTTTATTTAAAGAATAGTTAAAATAGTTAAAATCAATGTTTAATAACTAAAACATTTTTAATATGAGGTTATACATAAGATAAATTCAACTATAAATATTAATTAGAAAGATAAAAAGATTTCCTACATAATTTTAGTTTATTTAAAAATTTTAAAGACTAAATAATTTAATTTATTTATGACACAATGATGATGCAGTAATTACCTTATTAATTAAATATTAACATAATTGATATTATAAATACCCAAATAAATGTAATTTGAGTATTTTTATAAATTAAACTACTTTTATAGGTTAATATGACATGTTAGTATTTATTTAATTTAATTTATTAGAACTAATCATGCTATTATGATTTTCACAAAAATCAATTACCAAATAGTATCAAAATTGACATAAAATAGTTCTTAAAAACAATATTATATTATTAATTGTTATTTTATTCCTAAAAATCTAAGGTTCGGACAAATTAATTAGATAAGGTTATATATTTTAATAATAAAAAACTTGGGGTTCGTTTGTCTTGTTATAGTAAGTCTATTAACCATATAGTGTAAGAAAACAAGAAGACATGGTAAAAGTAAAATTATTTAACTTAAAGTTAAATCAAAATGATAAGGTTAAAATAGTAACCTAAACTTGTCTAAATTCTATTGGTTGAGATTATTTCGACCCATACCCACTTTATCTTCGAAATAAATCAATTTTGAGCTATTATAAACCGAATATGACTTTATTATAAAATAATATTTTATGTTTTTCCAAAGGTGCCCCTCTCCTCCCTTATAAAAAGAGAACCCCTTCCCTCTTCTCTTCACACCCTTTTGATCCTTGATGCTCGGCCAAACCCTGCCAATTACTCTTCTCAACCTCTTTAGTTACATATTAGAGGTTATGGTCTTCTCAAAAGACAAACTCTAGTTCCCTAAGAAAAAGTTTAAAGGAGGTACATCGAGGAAGAGGTAATCTCTTCTACCGACTCTTTCAAGTTTCTTTCTTCTTCTACTTCCTCTTATTTAGTTGTTTAATTATAAAGTAATAACATAAGTATTAATTATATACTTATATGTTATTATAAATATGAAACAACCCTATTTCACCTTCTATCCATCCTACGAAAAACAAAATCACCGCGCGTGCATGCGTACGGAATACTGTATCCACGCCATGGTGTAATCAGTTTTTCCACCACCACCTTACTTGGATGGGAATAATGGTGTAAAGAATAACTATATATAATTATTATAACATCATAATGATTCTATGATATTATATCATCCACTCCAATACCATTCAATAAATGTGGGAACGATATCATCGCTAGTGCGTACGTACGGATTACCGTCTCCACGAAGTGATGAGATTTATTTTCCATGTTAACAATTCAAGAATGATTATAAAGTATATATAATAAGTTATCATGAAATATATGAAATAATAATTCTAATGTATTTATGTATATATATATGTATTTCATCTACTTAATTCCATTCAATTCAATAAGGAAACGAACAACAACGTTCATGCATACGTACGGCCTACCGTCTCCATGAACGGTGTATTTCATTCCATTTATCGATCTATTATATATATGTATATTCTGAATATATATTATATATATATATATATATCATGTTTTATTTTCTTGAATTAATTAATCATGATCTAAGTAATCATATTAATAATTAAAAATCAAAACACATGCGGTAAATGAAATGATTTTACCCAAAACGCTGCTTTAACATTTAATTTAAAAAGGAACGGGTAATATAAAGTAATAAGTGAACCATATATGATATCATAACAATGAATATGATTCTATAATAAGTCAATTCCATTATTTAAATCATTATACAGGAGGTTCAGATACGTACGAAGCATATCGGACCTAAGGTAAGGGATAACTTTTCCAATCTCGTTTTTATCCGAGATTGTTTATTCGTTAGTATTTACTGGGGTTATATTTATTATCAATGTACCTGATTTCTAAAAATGGTTTCATGTATGTTTAATGTACTTTTTACCCATTTTTGACTTTTACTACATGGTATGTAATGAATCTTTCTTTTTATTACCATATGAGGTACTTTCTGACTTTTCCGACAAAATTACGAGAAGAATGGTATTTTTAACTTATACAGAGTGAATGGGTTTTTACATTTTCATAACGACTTATTTCAATGAAGTTTATTCTACAAAATTTTATGAATTTTTTCAAAAAAAAAATTTCTTTTAAAATTTCATGGCATTTTGTGAAAATAAAATTATTTTGAAGAACAAAGGATATTTGCCTCAAGAATTTATTTCAAGTGTTTTATCAAAACCATTTTCCATCTAAGATGAAATTATTTCATATCTGTATGTTTCAAGTATAATTTCACTATTATTTACATAGTTTCACTTCTCTTATGATGAAATTATATCCATTTGTTTTATATGGATTATATTATGATGGGATGATGTTTATGAAACCCATTTTATTCTTTTGGTTATGATGAATTTTTTAAGTTTAATTTGTGGCACAAGTAAAAATGATTTCATTATGAGATGTGTGGGACCTATATCTCCATCAAATGCATTGGGTAATGATTTATATCTCATGATATAGATATGGATAGAATGGTAAGTTAATCAGGTTCAGTGTTACAGGACTGAAACGAGGAGTGAACTCGATTCAGAAATGGAATTTGTCCACTAAGATGGTCTTGGCAGTAATTCCTTGGCTACTATGTAAATCATAACATGTGCTTAATGGTTTCCACAATTAAAAGTTTTATTCTCATGCTATTTTATCAGGATTAATGTTTCATTATGATCTATTCCTTACGTACTACCATGTTTTATGTCATTACTCAAGATCTTGATGTTTAAACATTATGTTCATGTATGTAAGGTCAAATTTATATGATTTGTTTTATTTTTTCCATGCTTACCCTTACTGAGCATTTGAGCTCACCCTTTTATATGTTTTCATTTCCCTGGAATTTAAAGAAAATTTTTATGTAAGAAAACAAAAATGGGAAGATCCTTATGGGAGATATTGAAGATCTTTCACCACGATTAGAAGATTTTGTTCTGGGTTTCCAAAGACACTAAACTATTACGATCCTTGAGTGTTGGTTATTGTTATGTATTAAGTATTCCTCAAAAGTAATGTAATGTCCATGTACGTCAAGATTTGGGTCTCTACAAGTATTTTGTATCATTTAATTGAATTTTTGGGACTTTTTAGATAGGAGGATTTCTTTAATCTTAGGTCAAATATCTTGGACCTTAGTTTTCTATAATTTAGGGTCATCCACTTATGAAAATTTATTTTTATTGTTTAGGTTCTTATACTTATTTCTTATATTGATTCCATGGGGTAGTTTTATTCATGCTTGTGAACCATGTGTATTAAATCATGTGATTTCATGTCATATAGTGTGGGAAACCAAAAGGATCAAGAATGGAGTACCACATCCCTTCAATGAGGATGGGTAAAATACATAGTGATGTAACATTAATGATATCAAATCATCTTGAATATTTATGTTATGGGGATTGTAATTCATAGTCTAAGAATATCTGAGTCAATGAAAAAATGATACAGTTGGTAAAAATCAACCATTAATAATGGTGGAAACTAGTATCACAAATATATAAGATAGTGTCATAAGGATTTATGGTGGACCATTATTATAAGTCCAAAATCATCCCCTAAGTTCTTACTCTAGGGAATTTCATTATTCACCTTCCAATCCTAGTGGGTTCTATTTAGAGTAGTTAGTCCTTGTTACCAATAAACCATATAGAATAACCAAGAGAAATTATTTAATTCTCTGGAGTTCCCAGAGAAGTTTGTATACTCAATGAATTTTTGAGGTAAAACTCAGACATCAAATACATGAAGTTGATATTTGAAAAACATAATATTCAAGTTGGGTTAGAGAACCCTAAATGCTATGTCACTTCCAAGTGAAGACATTATCATGAGAAGGATATATGACATGTCATTACTCAATTTGTTTCCTAGACCTGGGGGTCTAATGAAAATATATTGAATTTTACTAGGCCCACAATATAGGACAAATAATATTTATATCAATTTTATATTTACACAAAACATTTTATCGAATCACTAAAGGTGATGTGTTTATAGAGGAGAGACTTGACTTTTTATCAGACTTTTCTTTGTGGGGTTTCATCTTGAAAATTTTTACGTATCTTTCACTATCATTTTAGGTTCTTGGGATTTGAATCTTTTAAGGATAAATCATATGTTCTTACAAATTTTAAAAATGTTGATAAGAATTAAGGTTATGATGAATATGGACTTAGTATTAGTTAAATGTTACAAATAGCCGAATTTGGATTCCCAGTCTCAGAAATAATCCAAAATAATTTCTAGTAGGTGATGAGGATATAGTAAACCATTAATCAAGGATATCATATCACGAGTATTGGTAGGGGATAGTCAGGTTGAGTTTGTTCATAGATCACTCTATAGTGACAAATGCCACTGTGATGATGTTAGGACTCCCAAGGATCAGAATCCCTTTTTGAAAAATAAAGAAATATTTTTTTTGACATGATGGGATTTCATATAAAAGAGTCATGCACATTCATTCATAGTCAAATAAAGTGACTCTTGAGGTTATGTTTTCTCTTCAAAGTTCAATAGATGGATTTCAGTAATCTGTGAAATTTTAGTCACAAAGTGTTGTTTATGGATTGATGTTCTCAAAATTTTGATGGAGGATCCCAAAACTACAGTGGAAAAGGGTCAGGCTCTTGTGATCCTTTGATAAAGATTGATTATGGGTAATGGTATCCATATTTAAGTATCTAGTAGTGTAGAATCGTCTATAATATTATTTTATATCATAAAAAAGGATGTATTACATGCATTTTATCATCATGTGGTATGTACATAGAAACTTATGTGATATTTTAAATATTTCCTTAATAAAAATTTTCACTGGTAGAGTGATTTTAGATGTGGGTGGAATCTTTTATCATTGAAAAATATTACTAGTGGGTATTAAAATGTTTGATTCCATCTTGTACAGATCTATACCATATGCAATCAATCCATACATAGATCTGATTCATATATAGGTGAAGAGATTCTATATGACTAGACAATCACTAAGAATTTTAAGTTCTTGCAAGGTGGATATTGGGTCATTTTAAATATATATAGAAGGGATTACATGGGTTTCCCTAAAAATGATTTAATGGTAGGAATAAAGATATAGTGATCTGTTTTTAGAAGATACCTCTACATAGATTTCAATAATATTCATGGGTAATGGAAAACATTTACCAAAAAAGGAGGTAACGAACTATCATTTGGCTTCCTGGTCCATTACTTTCGATTGTATCATTGAGGTGAAGGGCTCCTATATTAGGATATTCATTCACCGATGTGGAAATTTCTATATTATTATAACTAAAAAAGGTGGAACACATTCCATAAGGATCTTATAACTTGAAAGGTTTTGATAGTGGTAATGATACAACTAGGCCTAGGAAAATATATTCAAGATCCATTGTATATCCCGATAGCTCAAGAATCAATCCATACATAGTAATTAATAAAGGAGACTCCGAAAATAGATCTAGTTCACATGTATGGATTATAATTTTGTTTATCTTCCTTCAGTGAGCCTAGGAATCATAGTTGGTTAAGTGGTCTTCTACATTATCAAATCTCATTTGTAGGGAATGGGAATTTCCATATTTCATTCTAGTATATAGAAAAAAAACATCCATCACTTGAATAGATCTATAAATAAGAAATCCCACTCTATCTGATGTTAGGTCTTTCTTGATTGACCATATGTCATGTATTTTAACATCACATGACTAGGATGTTGTTATGTTGTTTTGTAATCATGTAAATAAGATATATTTTCAATAGTATAGACTTACTCAAGGAAATTGACTATTCATAGAATAAAAAACCCCCAGAATATAGGGGTTAAATAGTATGAAATTAAAATATTTCATTAAAAATAAGTATTATGGATAAATGGGTTATATAAAGGTTATCTAAATCTTCTTGAATTGTTGGGTAATGGGAAGTGTAAATCATAACACAAGAATATATGAGTCAATGGGAGGTGGACACCAGTGGGTACAGGAAAACTATAAATAATTGTGGAATCCCATATTCCACACATCTAAGAAAAAAAATCTAGGATTTGAGGGGGGCCTCTCTTCTAGGACTAAAATAACCACCGGGCTCAACATCTAAGACATTTCTTTATTTGTAGGATCTGGAAATAGTGGAATCACGCTGTTGGGTGAGGACCAACTTTTCCTTTACTGTAATCGATGAACAGTATGAGATCAATATGATGATGAATGCTAGTATCCACAGATTAAAATCAAAGATATAGAAAAAAGAATAAAATTGTTGGCTCTGAGAGTGAAATGAACTTACACATCATGTTTATAATTAATTTAATTAATTTCAAAAAGAAAATAATAACCAGATCATTGGAACATTCTTCATTGATGATGTTGATCATCGGTAATGACCCTTATGGATTGTATCTTTGCGCTAGAGTGGGTCCAAACGAAAGTCCCTCTAGCGGTGATCCAAATGTGCTCTAATGGCCTTCGATCGACACCACTCGTTCTCTGAGTGCTAGCATGGTAAAGTGAGTTTCTTGTATATTTATTTCTTGATCGCTTGTTAATCGGTCTTGAATAACATCACTTATTCTTGAGAGGGGAAGGAAGACAATTTGAGATAGAAATTGTTTTTCTCAACAATTCTCAATTCACCGGGCATATAGTTCAGTACATTGAACCATAGATGTACCTGTAAATTTATCAACATGGGGCTTCAGTTAAAATATTTTATTGTGTAATAGCAATAAAATAAAATCATAACCTTAGTAAAACCCATGTTCTTAATAATAATATCACGTCCTTATTTATAGTGTCAAAACTTGTGCAAAATAGAATTATAAATAAAATTACGCATTATAAAATAATAATAGCATTCTTATTATTTTAACTTGTGCCAACTAGTTAAATAATTATGTACCATCTTGCAAATAATTATTTTACTACTGAAATATACTTGTTCTAATCAAACTCCTCTTGAATTTATTGAACATATAAATAAATTAATTAATAATATGTTCTATTAAATAAATATTTTATTTAAAAACTAGTAAATAAATATTTATTAAATTTTCAACAAAATAAATAAATATATTTTACTCACAATCCAGTGAATAAATATTTATTTAATTTATGTGATCATTATAACATGAATAAAATTATTTTACTGTCTTGAGAATAATATTTAATTCATTAATTAAATTAAAATATAATTTAACCGAGACCACCAAAAACACTTAGTGTGTGACACTATAGGATTATTTTTCATTGTCATTAGGTAGGCTTGACTAAAGTCCAAGAGTACTGTCTAGAAATGGTTTAAAGAACCCAAGACAAAGAACATAAATTCACAACAACAAAATCCACATATGAATGAAAAATATGTAATATAATCCCTTTATCTCAATATCTCATCATGCAGGTTTCATGATAGTGTCATCAACCTTTGTACTTGATACGTCCTCCTTTTTCTACATAAAAGAAAATCGGCATTACACAATTTCCATGGAATTTTGTGTGACGATTCAATCTCACAAAAATGTAAAAGATATCAACTTCCTTTAATGTATGGGACAAATCCTTTCGCAACATATCCACTAATAACATTCCACCGATGAGGCACCTAACGTATCCTACTTCCCTCCAACATATGGTGTGAGGGTTTTCATAAGTAAGTCAAAGTGCATGTGTCGTGAAACATATTAATGATAATCATAAAGTCTAACGACCATTACACATGCTCTCCGATAAGAATATCTGATGACACTAAAATATGCGGAATTCATATTGACCAGATTGTTCTTATAATATCTCATCTTAGAGATTACCAAGAGAAAATTTCATGAGATTAAGTCTCATATACTTATGATTACTCATATTTAACGGTCTGTATACTGTGTTTCCCATCATAGTATGTCATCCAACTGTATAACTATATCTATTAATATGTTTATAGAATTTCAAGGTTCTCATCATAGAAAGAAACTTCCATGACCTTATCAATGAAACAAATACTCTAGGATAATATTACTTCATAATCATGAAGAATAGTGGAAAATATGTAATAATTTGTTTAAAATTTAAATACATTAAACATCCATGTAATCAAAGTGAAAATTGTTGGTTCTAGGACACCAACTCTTATAAACATCCACTTAGACTAGATACATCTGTCTATGACTTTGAGTCTACTAGAACCCACATGATGATCATGTTTCTACTGAGTCAAAGATATAGTCAATGGGTCCTCCATGTTGTAACACCCCAAGATTACATAGTATGTTATCTCATTAAAATAATTCAATAGCTTATGATACACGCAACACTGAGTTCGAGAGCACCACAACTTACTAAACTGACTGTTCAAAAAGTAGTTATGAATATCATTAACTGCATTTAGAATCTTATATACTCTATATAATTTTAACATCCATATTATGTTTTTATCATACATAATATAAGAAAAAATTCATTTGTTTCGGATAAAATAACTATTTTTTAAAAAAAATAAAATTTTACCATCTTTTAATGGAGAACCCTTTTTAAAACCAATATTTCACACTTTTATATATTCAATTTAATCAAATTAAATTCTTCTTTAGAATAGGGACATAAAAATTTAGTAGTTATATATTTTTGGTACTTTTTTGATAACTTTCATATTTTGATGAATAGTGAAAAAACGATGTTTTAATTAAAAATAATTTTATCGAAACAAATTATAGTGATAGATTATGAATTTTAATGGTTTGGAAGAATAATTAGATTATATTTTTATCATTTAATACAATTTATGTCATTATAAGTAATTTCACGTTTAAATTTGACATAAACACATGTCAATATTTTGATAGTTTTTACTGTTTAAAAAACCCACTTTTTTTGACAATGGGAATTAATTTTAAATTAATAAAAGAAACTTATATGTTTTTAATTGGGTAAAATATGGTTCATTTTTTAATTTTGAATATCCAAATTAGCTTTGGGTAAATTGTTGGTATTTTTTTGAAAACATTCAATTTTTGATGAATAGTGAAAAAAACATTGCGTTATTGGTTAAAACTGACTTTTTATTTAAATAATTGGTTATTTGATTTTAATTTATTTTAGGTTATAATATATAAATAATACCTATATATTTTCAACATAATTCATTGCAGTCATTTTATAATAAGTTTAGATATGTAAAAGTTTATCAAACGTTTTACCGTCTTTTACCCACCTCTATGGAGCATTTGCAAATTTGAATAAAACGTAATCTTACCGCTTTTGTGAGTTGAATTTCAAAAATACAAGACACAATTTTGATATCATTATGTAAAAATTATTTTAATAAGATGAAAATATTTTTTGGTGTATAGTAACTTTCAACTTTTATTTACCATGGTTAAAAGTAAATAGGGAAATTAAGGGTAAAATGATATTATTATTACCCTAAAACATGTACTATTTCTATTGAAAAAGTGTAATTCGACTGAAAAATACATTAGAAACAAACTTTGATCATTTATGTCCACTTTGATTAGATTAGGACAGTAATTATTATTTTATTTAAAGAAGAGTTAAAAGATTTAAATTCAATGTTTAATAACTAAACCATTTTTAATATAGGGTTATATATAATATAAATTAGACAATAAATATTAATTATAAAGCCATAAATATTTCATACATAATGATATTTTTTTATAATTTTTATACAATAAAATAATTAAATTTATTTATAACATAATGATGATGTAGTAATTACCTTATTAATGAAATATTAAAATAATTGATATTATAAATACCCAAATAAATGTAAATTTGAGACATATGATGAATAAAAAAAAATTTACAGGTTAATATAAAATTTTAGGGTTTATTCAATAATTTTTTTTTCGAAGTAATCATGCTGTTATGATTTTAACAAAAAAATACCAAATAGTATCAAAATTGACATTAAATAGTGTTTAAAAGAAAAACTATATTATTGGTTGATATAATATTCATAAAAACCTAATGTTTATCCAAAGGGTTTAAATAAAATTATATATATAATTAATGAACCACTTGATGTTCTCTTGGAATTTTAATGTATGTTTATTAACAATATAATGTAAGAATACAAGAAGTCACAGTAAAAGTTAACCTATTTAACTAAGAGTTAAATCTAAAATATATGGTAAAATGGTAACCTAAACTTGTATAAAACATATTGGGTGAGAGTTTTTCGACCCATACCCACCTAAGACTTTAAATAATTCATTTTGGAGCCATTAGAAACCGAAAATTATTTTATTATAAAATAATATATAGAACTTTTCCTAAAGTGACCATCACCTATCTTATAAAAGCTCACTTCCCCTTCTCTTAATTTCACACCCCCAAAGCCATTATTCTCAGAAAAAACATTCCCAAATAACCTCCCAACTTCCCTCACTTCAACCTATAGGCCTTAATTTGGACATAAATTCAACCTAAGGATCCCTTTTGATCAACTCAAAAGGAAACACCTGAAGAAGAGGTAATAATTTCACCATCCTCTTTCAAGTACTTTTCTTCTTCCACTTCTTCTTTATTTGTTGTTTCCATTATAAAGTAATAACCCCAAAACCTTATACATACTATGATATTATTATAAATATGGTACAACCATATTCATTATTCTCTCCATCCTATTAATGATGAAGTCGCCTTACGTGCGTACGTACGGCTTAACGTCTCCACGTCGTGGTGTAGTTTGTAATTCAACAATTCACTATTTTGATTGGTATATAAAAATGAGTATAATTTATGTAAATAATAAATATAACATGTTAATTATTATTAACATATTATATACCATCCAATTTCATACAATATCATCATCAATATAATGATATTTTCTGTCATGTGTACGTACGGATTACCGTCTCCACGACGCGATGAGATTCATTTCCACGGTCACCATTCAACGATGATTATAAAAATATATATTATTAATAAATGTTTAATATATGAAATAATAATTCTAATATAAATATATATATATATTCATTTCATCACTTACTTCCATTCAATACGATATGAAAACAGAAACAACATTTATGCATACGTACGGCCTACCGTCTCCATAAATGGTGTTTTACTTTTCATATATCTATTTATTATACATATTTATATTCTAAATATATATGATATATAAATCATTTTTATAATCTGGAAGTATTTAAATCATTATCTAAATGATGCGATCAAGAATAACAAGTTAAAATACGTACGGAAAAGGCAGTGATTATTACCAGAAATGTTAATTTAACATTGAAATATTTATTAAATGGGTATTATAAAGTCATAAATGAATTATTTATGATATAAAAAATATAAATATCATTCTCTTATAATTTAATATCATACTATTGTCATTATACAAGAGGTTAAACGTACCCTTGACCAAAGGAAAAGTACAAGGTAAGGGTTAATTCTGCAATCTCTTCATTATCTGAGGTTGTTTATATGTAATTATCTACTGAGACCTCTTTATCATCCACATCCATGTTTCTTAAAATGAATTTCAAATTTTTTTACTATTTAATAGATAATGGGTTAAATTTATTTATACCCTTATATGACCTTATATTTTTTTTAAAGGAATCTTTCCGTCATTTTCCAAACAAGGTACATTACAACATTTTCAACAGAATTAAGGTAAGAATGTCTCTTTTACCTTATACGGTGGGTCTGGCTATTTTTCACCATTATAAAATCATAAAATCTTCCCTTACAATATTAAAATAATATTTTCAAAATAAATGTTTTTTTTATAATTATGTGACTCTTAGATGATTTCAAAATAGAAAGAGATATTTCTGTCAAATAGTTTTGATTTCATCTATGTCAACATCCTTTAATAAATTTTAAACTTGTTTGAAGTTGATTTATTATGATATAAATCTTCCATATTTTATTTAAGTTTTTGTGATATTTTTTACTATGAATGAGTTATTTTTATTCCATTCATGGTTTATGGTTAAATTATTGACATTTCGTATGCTAGTTTTAATATGAATGTTTATGTTATATTTCCAAATCTTCTTAAAATGAATGTCTTGGACTAGTATGTTCCGGGTTGGGGACCAGTAAATGTAATCCCACCAGGTTGGGCTCTAGTTACAGCAGACCCTCTAGGATGGAGTCTAGTTACATAGGCTCTCCAGGTTGGATTCTGGTTACAGAGGCTCTCCTGGTTGGAGTCGGGTTACAGAGGCTATCCGAGTTAGACTCTGGTTACAGAGGCTCTCTAGGTTTGAGTCTGGTTACCGAGGATCTCCCTGTTGGAGTCCAATTATAGAGGATCTTTGGGTTGGGGTCCGGATACAGTTATCCCCTAGGTACTGGCATGATACCTTGACACAGAAATTAATGTTTAGTACTATACATTCCCTCATTTTTAAATTAGTTATTACATGTTATTATTTGACTAGTATAACATACATGTGCATGTTAATATGGTATTTTTTAATTTATTTTTTCCATATTTTGTTCAAGTTTATGTTTAAAAGGCTATTCTTTTTATTACACATATTTCCTTAAATGTTTAAATCTTCTGCTAAATTATTTACCCTTGTTGAGAATCTAAGATCACCCATTATGTTTTATTTTCCTAGGATCCCAAGAAGTGTTTTATGATTGAGATACAGGTTTAAGATAAGAGAACAATGGTGTTCTCAAAAAACTATATATACTATAATGTATATTATAAAGTGTAATATAACATTCATGTATGTAATCTATTTTCCTAGAATGCTAAACTGATCGGTCCTTCAGGACTTGATTCCTTGTAATCATACCAATTTATTAAAATATTGCACCGACTCTAGGCTTCCGGGGTCGGGACGTTACAGTTGGTATCAGAGGAAGTTTAGCAACAACCTTAGAAATAGATTTATTAAAACTCTGATTATAGAACACTACCCTAAGATATACTTTGAGTATTAGTATAGAAGAACTTCATAGAATTTGGGTACTGTAGAGATTTTGTGATTTTTACAAGAAATATATCCCTTTCTAGATACGAGTAGATAGAGGTGGCTCTGGCACAGATGTATCTATGGGTAAAACTCAAAGACACTGTTTTGATCTAGACTCGAACAGGAACTGGTGCACGACAATGGGTCTTTCTGCACTTTTGGTTACGACACTCTCAGGGTGATATGCTTAGGATAATTAACATTTTCATTACAAGACATTATAATGGATTTAGGAGTAAATAATTCCTCAAAAAATACATTTTATGATTATATATTATATGAATAATCTTTTCCATTTACATTAGGTATTTTACAAGTTTGGAATTATGCATTGTGATTCATAAACTAACCAAGTGTATGTCGTTGTTTATAAATGGCGCCCAGTAGATATAATAAGATCTTGAGCAATACGCATGATCCAAAGAGTAATAAGGATAATATATTTCATGGTATTAAGCCAACATTTAGAAAGGAAATAGTCTCCCACGTATTATCATCATATGGAGAAATAGTATCATGTGTTAATAAGAAAAGTAAATAGTTCTCTGAGTCCTATGGATTTGAAGGGAAGCTAGAGAAAAAAAGGATGGTAGAAAGAAAGATGGATAAAGGGAATAAGGGAAAGAAGGATTTTCCCATATGTGATAACTGTGCGAAGAATCACCTTGGTAAATTCTTGAAGAGAATTGGGATTTTGTTATAAGTGTGGAGAAAAATGACACCAAGGACGTTATTGCATGTGTAAGAAAAATGATTCAAATGTATAATGCCTCAATTTCAAAGAGTTGGGACACTATACGAATCAATGTCCAAATCATCAGAGTATACCCCAAATTCTGATATTGGATAATAATCAAGTTATGATACTACCAAAGATAAAGAGAAATGATTAAGTGTTCTTATGTTGTTATTAATGTATTGTGCCATTTCAGTATTATATTCATGACGTACATGTTATAAGAATTATGGAGTACATAAGGATTGTACTGCACTACTATTTTATTAAGGAATTGAGATTGTGTGGAACCAAGAAATATGACTCAATGTCATGTTAACCTTTTTGGAAAATATATGGTTGAAGGAAAGACAAAACATTAATATGGTCTTGATACTGAGGTATTGATTTTGGAATAAGAGATTATTGATTTGGATAAATTATATTGGATATTCTTGACTACCTTGAAACTGATTAATGATTTGAATATTTCATCATTGTTAAAGTCTAATAAATTTTTGGATATAAGGATTATATCTAGTATTCTATAAGAAATAAGGGAGAATGAATGGTAATTCAGGGTGTTATAGTGTTTTAAAATAATACATGAATAAGGTATTCACATGTTATTACATGGAAAAAGGATCATCATTGTGTTTACCTTCCTTATAAATTTTGGACCGTGAGTTTGGAAAGATGTATTTTGGATAAGTCTAAGGGTTGGAATTTATTAAGTTTGACATTGGATACTATTGTTATGGTTAAATCATTTCTTGAGATTATATTTTCATTATCATAAAAAAGACAACCCGGAGGTTGGGCGACAACCTGTCACGTCCGGCATGGCCATGAGATTTGAACCTACAACCGAAGAGCGACAAGGATGCATCACCTACCACTGTCCTACGTGATGTTCTAGATTGTATAATATAGCTCTTTTAATGGTCTAAAAATTAAATTATAAATTTATTTTTTTGGAACCCTATACGATTAGGATAAATTGAATATTTTTGAATTCTATTATCTTTTGGAGTGAAAGATGAGTTTGTGGTAGAAATTAGTTGAAGGATGAAACAAAACTTGTCAAGAATATATATATATATCTATTCCTCTAAATCTATTAATAAATTAATTATTAAACTTTAGGGAATGGATCCTGAAACCAAAAATGTGTAATCCAAATAATTTTTTTGTTGAACCTATGTTATTTTGAATCATTATAGATTGATGTCTTTGAGGCTCTCAATTGTACGATTTTTTATGATTGATGAACTAAATCACTCCCTATAAATATTTAATTTTTTTTACCAATTCTGTGTCTCTAATTTCCACAAATGTTCTCTTAATGAAGATCATAATTTGGTGGTGACTTTTTAATTTCCCTTTCCCTATTATTAAGACTAAATTTTATTAACCGAATTTCTGATGTGGGTTTTCCCCAAAGGTATTTTTCTATTTTTAACCATTTATTTTTGAAGATCAATTTAATATTATGAGTACGCAATTTATTGAAGTAGGGGAGAATGTAACACCCCAATATTTCATAGTATGTTATCTCATTAAAGTAATTCAATAGCTTGCGCAACATGCAACACTGAGTTCGAGTGCACCACATCTTACTAATCATTCAAAAAGCGGTTATGAATAGTATTAACTGCACTTTGAATCTTATACAATCTATATAATTTTAACATCCATATTATGTGTTTCTTATACCTAATATACGAACAAATTCATTTTTTCGGATAAAATAAGTATTTTTCAAAAAATGCAACTTTACCACATTTTAATGGTGAACCCTTATTAAAACCATTTTTTGACACTTTTATATATTCAATTTATTGAAATTAAATTCTTTTTTAGAAGAGGGACATAAAATATTAGTTGAGATAAATTTTTGGTACTTTTCTCATAACATTCATATTTTGATGAATATTGAAGAATACTATGTTTTAATTAAAAACAAATTTTTTAATTGAAATAATTTATAGTGATAAATTTGTCATTTTAATGGTTTGTAAGGATAATTAGATTATATTTTTAACATTTAATACAATATAGGCCATTATAAGTAATTTCACATTTAAATTTGACATAAACACATGCCAATATTTTGATAGTTTTTACTTTCTAAAAAACCTCTTTTTTTAAAATATAGTTCATTATTGAATTCGGAATATAAAAATTAGCTTTAGGTAAATTATTGGTATTTTTCTGAAAACATTCAAATTTTGATGAATAGTGAAAAACACTACGTTATTGGTTAAAATCAACTTTTTATTTAAATAATTATTTAATTTATCTTAATTTATTTTAGGTCATAATTGATACATATTACCTATATATGTTCAACATAATTCATTGGAATCATTTTATAATAAGTTTAGACATATAAAATTTTATCGAACTTTTTACCCCCTTTTACCCACCTCCTAGGAGCATTTGCAAATTTGAATAAAACATAATTTTACCACTTCTTTGAGTTTAATTTCAAATATCCGAGATACACGGTGGATGTTATTTTGTAAAATTTGGTTCAATAAGATGAAAATAATTTTTTATGAATAATAACTTTTTACTTTTATTTACCACGGGTAAAAGTAAATTGGGTGATTAAGGGTAAAAATGATATTATTATTACCCTAACAGATATCCTAATTCTATTATATAAGTTTGATTCAATAAAAAATAACCTTAGTAATAAAATATGATCCTTTAGGTCTACATGGATTAGATTAGGGCATTTATTGTTATTTTATTTAAAGAAAAGTTAAGAGTTAAATTCAAAGTTTAATAACTAAACCATTTTTAATATAGGGTTATATATAATATAAATTCGACTATAAATATTCATTATAAATATAAAAAGATTTCATAAATAATTGTATTTTATTTATAATTTTTAGACATTATATAATTAAATTTATTTAGGACACAATGATGATGCAGTAATTACCATATTAATGAAATATTAAAATAACTGCTATTATAAATACCCAAATAAATGTACTTTGAGACTTATGATGAATTAAAATAATTTTATAGGTTAATATGAGAAGTTATGGTTAATTAAATCATTTTTTTTCAAATTAATCACGCCGTTATGATTTTAACAAAAAAACAAATACCGAATAGTTTCAAAATTGACATAAAATAGTTTTTCAAACAAAAACTATATTATTAGTTGATATATTTGTCCTAAAAATATAAGGCTCAGACAAAGGGCATAAATAATATTATATATGTAATTAATGAACCACATTAGGTTCTCTTGGAAGTTTAGAGTATGTTTATTATCCATATTGTGTAAGAATAAAAGAAGACACAGTAAAAGACAAACTATTTAACTAAGAGTTAAATAAAAAAGATATGGTTAAAATGGTAACCTAAACTTCTCTAAAACCTATTGGTAGAGAGTTGTTAGACCCATACCCAGCATATACTTTAAATAATTAATTTTGGAGCAATTAGAAACCGAAAATTATTTTATTATAAAATAATATTTCAAACTTTTCTTAAAGTGACTCTCACCTCTCTTATAAAAGGGAACTTCCCCTTCTCTTAATTTCACACCTCCAAAGAAAATTTTCTCAGAAAAAACATTCCCAATTAACCTCAAAACTTCCCTCACTTCATCATAGAGTCCTTACTTTGGTCATAACTTCAACCTATGGAGCCCTTTTGATCAACTCAAAAGGAAACACATGATGAAGAGGTAATAATTTCACCACCCTCTTTCTAGTTCTTTTCTTCTTACACTATTTCTTTATTTGTTTTTTCTATACTAAATTAACTTCTACAGAACATTATATATATATTTATGTTTGTATTAATATGGTACAACCATATTAATTATTTTCCTCATCATATAAATGACAAAGTCACCATACGTGCGTACATGAGGCTTACCGTCTCCACGTCGTGGTATAGTTTGTCATTCAACAATTCACTGTTTCGATGGGTATAATAATGAGTATAATTGATGTATATAATAAATATAACATATTAATGATTTTTTATATATGATATACCATCCAATTTCAAACAATTTTATCCTCAATATAATGATATATTCGCTCGTGTGTACGTACGGATTACCGTCTCCACGACGCGGTGAGATTCATTTCCACGTTCACCATTCAATGATGATTATAAAAAAATATTATTAATAAGTATGTAATATATGAAATAATAATGCTACTTTAAATATATATATATATATATATATTTGTGTGTGTGTGTATTTACATTTATTTCATTCACTTACTTCCATTCAATACGATATGAAAACAGAAACAACGTTTATGCGTACATACGGCCTACCGTCTCCATAAACGGTGTTTTCCATGTCATATATCTATCTATTAAACATATTTATATTCTAAATATATATGATATATAAATCAATTTTATAATCTGGATGTATTTAAATCATTATCTAAATGATGCGAACAAGAATAACAAGTTAAAATACGTACGGAAAAGGAAGTGATTATTTCCCAAAATGTTAATTTAACTTAGAAATATTTACTAAATGGGTAGTATAAAGTCATAAATGAATAATTTATGATATAATAAATATAAATATGGTTCTCGTATAATTTAATAACATACTATTGTCATTATAGAAGAGGTTAAACGTACCCATGACCAAAGGAAAAGTACAAGGTAAGGGTTAATTCTACAATCTTCTCATTATCCGAGGTTGTTTATACGTAATTATCTACTAGGACCTCTTTATCATCCACATCCATGTTTCTTAAAATTTATTTCAAAACATTTTTAATATTTACTAGATGATGTCTTAAAGTCATTTATACCCTTATTGGACATTATATGTTTTTGAAAGGAACCATTCTGTTGTTTTCCAAAAAATGTACTTTATAACCGTTTTGACAAAATTAAGGTAAGAATGTATCTTTTAACTTATACGGTGGGTGTGGATATTTTCTAAAATTATAACATCATAGAGGATTCCCTTACAAGCTTATAAGAAAATTTTTAAAATAAATACTTTCTTTATAATTATGTGACCCTTAAATGATTTCAAAATAGAAAGAGATATTTCTCTCAAATAGTTTCGATTTCATTGAAGTCAACATCCTTTGATAAATTTTACACTTGTTTGAATTTGATTTATTATGTTACAAATCTTCCAAATTTTATTTATCTTTTTGTGATATTTTGATTGTGGATGAGTTATTTTTATTCCATTCATGGTTTATGGTTAAAGTATTGACATTTGGTATGCTAGTTTTAATACGAATGTTTATGTTATATTTCAAAATATTATTAAGATGAATAAGTTGGACTAGTATGTTCCAGGTTGGGGACTGGTAAAATTAATCCATCTAGGTTGGGGTCTGGTGACAGCAGACCCTCCGGTTTGGAGTTCAGGTACAGAGGCTCTCCATGTTGGAATCTAGTTACAGAGGCTCTCTAGGTTGGATTTCAGTTAAAGAGGCACTCTGGGTTAGAGTCCAGTTACACAAGCTCTCTGGGTTGGAGTTTAGTTACAGAGGCTCTCCAGGTTGGAGTCCGGTCAGAGAGGCTCTCCGGGTTGGAGTATAGTTATAGAGGCTCTCCGGGTTGCGGTCCGGTTACAGTTATCCACTAGGTACTGCATGAGGCCTTGACACAAAAATTAATATCTGGTACTATACATCCCCTCGTTATGAAATTAGTTATTACATCTGATTATTAAACTAGTAGCATATCCATGTTCATGTTAATGTGGTAATTTTTGATTTATTTTTTCCATATTATGTTCAATATCATGTTTAAAAGGTTGTTCTTTTTATTACACATCTTGCCTTAAAAGTTTATAGCTTCTGGTAAATTATTTACCCTTACTGAGCATCTGAGCTCACCCCTTTCTTATGTTTTATTTTCCCAGGATCCCAAGATTTGATTAATGATTGAGATATAGTGTTAAGATAGGGGAATGATGGCGTTGTCAAAGAACTATCTATGCTTTAATGTATGCCATAAAGTGTAATGTAATGTTTATGTATGTAATATATTTTCCAAGAATGATAAACTGATCAGTCCTTCGGGAATTTATTCCTTGTAATCATGCTACTGTATTAAAATAATTCACCAACTTTGTGGTTCTAGGGGTTGAGGAGATATAATGTTTTCTTTAATTAAAATAATTCTCATTGCAACTTCACCTCTCTGAGAAAAGTCCCTCAAGAGATGATACTTCCAATGTATGTAATAGGCCTATAGATGTGACCTTGGATTTTTTTCAAGGGCCACCACTATAGTTTTATCATAACAGAGTGTGATGGGATATTTACTACTAGGTACTACATCCAACTCTTAGAAAAATATTCACATCCAAACTAATTCTTTAACTACTTCAGAAGTTGTGATATACTCAGACTCTATTCTAGAATCTGTGACCACACTCTTCTTTGAGCTCTTAAAACTCACTGAACTTCCATTAAAAGTGAATATGTATCCTATTTTTAGCATCATTTCATCCTAATAAGTCTATAAAATTGCATCTACATATCTTCTAATTACTAGTTCCTCATCTCCTCCATCAACCAGGAGCATATCCTTAGTGTGCCACATATACTTAAGGATAGTCTTTACTTCCATCAAATAACAGTCACATGGTCATCTTGTTATCTACATACCATGCTCAATCCATAGGCAACATCAAGCCTAATGCATTGCATGGAATACATGACTAAATCAATCACTAATTTATATGGAGTCACTTCTATTTTCTCTCTTTCATCATGTTTCTGAGGACACATTTTCTTGGATTGAGGAATGTCATGTGACGCTGGAAAAAATCCTCTCTGGGTTTATTCCATACTAAATCTCTACAGTATATTATCAATGTATGTACTTTGACTTGGGACAGGAAATATCATGGATCTACCATGATGGATCTTGATCCCAAGAATATACGATGTCTCACCTATGATCTTCATAGAGAAGAATTGATTCAACCATGCCTTAACATCTTTTAAGACTTGTATCTCATTTCCAGTAAGTAATATATCATCAACATATACTACTAAGAAAATGACAACACCCCCACTAAACCATATGTAGACTCATGGCCTGAATTAATTCTTAATGAAATCAAATTCTATTATGGATTTATCAAAATGAATATTCCAGGACCTGGATGCTTGGCTTAATACATAAATGTATTTCTACAATATTCATACCTTATTGGAATCCTTTGGAGTTACAAACCCTTCAGGTTGTTTCATGTAAACATCTTCCTGAAGAATCTCATTAAGGAAGTTTGTTTTGACTTCCATTTTCAAAATCTCATAGTCCAGGTAACTAGAAATGACCATTAGAATATTTATGGATTTCAGCATCGCAATTGGTGAAAATGATTCATCATAGTCAATTCCTTGATGTTGTTTAAAACCTTTTTGCTACCACTTGTGCCTTATAGGCACTAACTTATCCTTCTATGTCTAGTTTCTTCTTGAATACCAATTTTCAACGCACAAAATTTACATCAACTAGAGGATCTACCGAAATCTATATTTGGTTCGGGTATATGGAATCCATTTTAGAATACATGGAATCTTTCCACTTGGAAATGTCTATGCCACATACTACTTCCATGTAGGTTAGAGGATCATTATTATCAACCAATAATGTTTCTCTATCCTCAGTAACTATAAAAACATACCATTCCAGTTCATTAACCTCTCTTGTACTCTTACACTATACTTGTGTCTCTGGAACAGATTCGTCTTCCACTGGGCTTGGGGGAAACTTTTCTTGTACCTACTCTTATGTACCTTGAGCCTCAACTTAATTGAAGTCTATATCACTCCCACTACCTCTTTTAGATATTTATTCAAAATCAAAGGATATGGAATGTATTTCCACTCTAACCTTTTTGTCTAAGGGATTTTATAGGTAATGTCCCCTTGTTTCCTTGGGTTATACTATAAAAGTACACCTTGTGCATCGGGGAGAAGGTTTTTTTTTACCGAAATATGCCTTAATAAACACTTCACTACCCCACACATTTAAATTAAATAACATGTATTTTCTTCCACTGCAATGCTCATATGGAATATCATTTATCAATTTAGTTGGTTCTTGGTTTAGTGTGTGTGTTGTTGTTTATAATGAATATCCCCAAATGGATAATGTAAGACTTGCATGAATCGTCATTGATATCTCCAAGTCCAACAAGGTGTGGTTACTCCTTTTTCATTCACCATTCGATTGAGGCATGTAAGGAGTAGTGAGTTAGGATAAGATCCCAAACTCTTGTAAGTAATCAATGTAGTCTTGATTAAGATACTCTCCACCTCGATCTGAGTGGATTTTCCAAATCTTCTTACCAAGCTAGTAATGAAATTCATTCTTGTATTATTTGAACATATCAATATAATCAAACTTTTACATCATTATATATATATATATCTATACTGAGTTCATCAGTAAAAATTATGAAGTTTGAGTTCCAACCCCTTTCATCAATGGGAAATAGTCCACACACATCGGTATGAACCAATTAAAGTATATATTTTGGCCCTTTCACATTTCCCACTAAATGGGGATTTAGTGATTTTTTCATATAAACATAAATGACACACGCCAACTATTTTTAGTTAAAAAGAATATATATATCCATATTTTTTTAACTTTTTCAAGTGTTTAGAGTTTACAGGACATAGTCGGTGATGAAAAATATGGCAGTGGTATGAGTCATGTGAAGTATCTTTGTGATCGATTTCTATTACTTTGTTGGTGTAATCCAACACATAAGGACCATTGGAAAAATGTTCCCTACCAAAACAAATGATATCTTTGTAAAATAAGAAACCTTTATTAATAAGTATGAAAAAAACAATTTGTATCTTGTATGGACACAAAAATATTCTTTTTGGTTTCAAAAGTAACATAAAAATAACCCTCTGACACCATGATAATATAAGTTGGCAATGTGTAGTAGCTACATCAACAACTTAAGCTATGTTGGATGATTATAGATCTACCTCCCCTCATTCAATTTTATGGAATCTACATGGTTCTTATATTTCAATACATATGTGAGGACCACAACCTGTATCCAATAACCAATTTGTAGAAATAGATAAATTACACTGGATAATAAACACACTTGAAACTTACTATTGATTCTTTGGATGGGTACAGTTTCTCTTTCAGTTTCCCTTCTTTCCAAATATGAAACAAATAGCCTTATGTTCTCTTGACTCCCCCATGATCTTATTTTTCTTCTAAGGGTGTGAAAAAGCTTTGGACAAAAATCACTTTGTGTTCCCTTTCCTCTTATTCACCACAAGGACAGAAGGATTATCTCGCTTCACCTCTTTTTCCATGTCATGAATAAGGATAAGAATACCAGATAGATACTTCTCAATTTTTTTCATATTTAAATTAACAACAATGTTGGAGAAGCTCTAAAGGATTTTTGCAAGAATGATATTGGTTCCATGTTCTTCAGGGAGATTGATTCCTAGAACATCCAAGCGCTCAATGAATCCATTGATCTTGACTACCTGAGGCCCAGTGAGGGAACCCTCTCCAAGAATACTCTGAAAGAGTTCCCTAGATATCTAAAACCTTTCCTATCATGGTACCTACTGGTAAAGACCGCATAGGTTCTCGATCATGTTATATGCATCAATGTTTTCATGAGGCTTCATAAGCTCGCTATACATTAATGATATCTTTAAACATTGGACTTCTATAGCATCATTCATATGTTGATCATAGACAAAGAAATATTGATCACTCTCCTCTTATAAAGGCAGATCAGGTAATGCTGACACCAACACGTGAGACTTCTTTTCCTGGAATAGAATAACTCAAAGGCATATAAACCATTCCTATAAGTTAATGCTGGTGAGGAAGTTGTCTCTATCCAGAATTTATCGCATGGATAGTGTGGTTGATGAGATTTTCATTTTATTCTACAATTAAAATATAATATCATTAGTAATTTCTTGATAACATTTAATGAGAAATAATAAATTAATTGTATTAAGTCTCCCACTATTTTATCAAGTCCCCATATCCTCACCATTCAACTTGGAATGTCCAATTTCCATCAAATTGTAGTAGAAGAGATCCATGTTACACTTCTCAAAAACCCAACAAGGGTTGGTCAAGCTATTTTAAGGTATTTATGTAGGTAGTTCTTTTCCAACTGTGGGCATGCAACTCCTTTATGTGTTTAGTGAACTCCCCAATCCATAAATCCTGACTTGGATTTCCTCAACTCTTGCCTAAATATTTAAACCAAGTCTAGAAAGGGGTACTCCTCTAGATTCAATACGGTTAAGTCAAAACAAAACCTTTCACAAGGTCTACCTATATAAAAGTACGTTTCCTAACAAGGGTTATTCAAACACATAGTTTTATCGATTCTTTCCCTTAATCAAGTAATCTGACTTAATATTATTTTGATGGATTTTTATATCTTATGTTTAAATTTTATATTATCTATGTAACATGATTTTTAATATTAAGTGGAACTTACTTAAGTGATTAACCATGTCTTGTTTATATTCACACATAAGTCTGGTTTATTTTAATTCTATCTTGCATGATTGTC
Organism: Viscum album; assembly: GCA_963277665.1. Taxonomy (NCBI): domain Eukaryota; kingdom Viridiplantae; phylum Streptophyta; class Magnoliopsida; order Santalales; family Viscaceae; genus Viscum; species Viscum album. Next base: position 1,511,965,421 of record OY728134.1, on the reverse strand, counting down.
AGTTCAATAATTATGTGATCACGACAACACATACAAAATGAGAAAACCATGAAACTGGCAGAAATATAATAAAATATATGGAATGATCATAAGATTTTTCAATGGTTGGTTTATCTAGATATTGATAAACTAACCTTTATCTATGGAAGAAACACCTTGATCCTTTTGTTTTTGTGTTTACAGCTTTCCACTTGTCCATATTTGTATCCCTTGGGATTGGTTTTGTCTATGCTACAGCTTGAACCACCTCCACTATCTTGGGAGATCTATCCATTGCATATTCTTTTTAACTCACAATATGGTGAGGGGTAAGAAGGGGTTTTCATAAAAAAATCTAGGGGAATTCATTCCATAAATATTAATGAGGATAGATTACGTGCATGCCAACAATTAATTTAACAAATAAATTAAAAGGGAAACGAATCATATAAAAGTCTTGGTCTAGCTCATGATCATCCACATACATGCAACAAGACACACATTTAATAAAACTATCATTCAATTCATTAATCGTTAATATTAATATAAATCATTATTGAATCTATTAATTATTATATTTAATTAATCCATCATTTTATATTAATCCTTTTCTGAATTTTCATGAGATTCTCATCCTTGTACATAAATGGACCTTAGAGGTAATCTAGTGAATACATGTTCGAATCTACCCAACATGTATTATATTAGTATACTATTTTAATTTCTTGAAATATGGAATACATTATTATTCAATTCATATATCAACAACCTATTGTATAATTTATACAAGAGAAGTAGTTCTGAACATTTCATTGACATTAAAGTTTTAACTCTTTGTAATTTATTAAAGTACATGATTTGCAGTTCTGACTACACGGTGTTTACTAACATCACCTTATATTCCAAAGTACATGACTAGGGACTTGGCGTTTGACGCATACTTCAGAATCTTCAGAGTACATGGCATGTACAGTGGGCTACACATTGTGTTGTCTCCATATTACATGGTTACCGGTCGACTCAATCTTTGTATGGGATATAGAGTTTTTCCCCTAACCCAAAGGGACTACATGTCATGTGCAGCGAAACAAATGACTTATAATTGGGTAAGTGTCTACCTATCTATCACATTTAATATATGTTGTAAAATTAAATACACCGCATGTAATAAATTCACATGACTTTGTTAATTGCAGAATTACTCTCGATGCACTGAAAAAGACTACATGATTTGTAGTTAGGATTACATGGTGTGTATAATATAGAACAGAACGTGTAGGTCCAGACACATGGATTTTACTTTCGTGTCACCTGGTAATAATCTTCAGTGCCTCCTGATGAGTTCCGCTTTTTAATTTTAATCCAAAAAATTATTTATTTCTGCGAAATCTGTGAGAAATAAAAAAATAAAGAACATATCTCAAAATTTCATATTAAAAGAATGATTAAACCTTGAATTGACTAACTAAATTATTAAATCATGTATCATCAATGATAATTAAATATTTATAAACTATGATGAGCCTCCCTCTGATACCACTTGTAGGATTCGAACACAGCAGAGTCACATCATTAGGTGGGACCCAACTTTTCCTTATCCACAATCGACGTCCAATATGGGATAAATAAAACGATGAACTCCAATATACATATATTAAAATCAATTATTTAGACAAAAAACATTGGATCTTGATCCAAGAGAGTAAATATCATTCACATCTTGTTTATAATTAATTGAATTAATTTCATAAATAATAAAATACATGGATCTTCGGTACTTTATTTTTTGAGGATTCAGATCATCCCAAATGACCCTTTTGATTTATATCATTACGCTTGCGAGGATCCAAACCGTAATCCCTCTAGAAGTGATCCACACATGCTCTGATGGCCTCTAATTGACACCACTAGTTCTTCGGGTGCTAGCACGGCGAAGCGAGTGTCTTGTGTGAGTCATTATGGATAACTTTTTCTTTGGTCTTGAAGAATATCTCTCATTCCAGAGAGAGGAGGGAAAAAGATTCAAGAGGGACATTGTTGGTTCAACAATTCTCAATTCAGTAGGTGTGTAGTTTGGTACAAGTCACAGTAGACGTACATATCTATTTATCGACATGGGGATTCAGTTATAATATTTAATTGAGTAAAAGAAATTAAATACAATCATATACTTAGTGAAAACCCATGATCTTAATAATAATACCACATCATTATTTATAGTGTTCTAACATGCGAAAAATATAATTATAAATAAAATTATGCCTCAAAAAATTATAGTAGTGTTATTATTATTTAAACTTATGACAACTAGTTAAATAATTATTTACCATCTTTCAAATAATTATTTTACTACCTAAGCGGCCTTGGTTCACTCGAACTTGACTTATATTTATTAAACACCAAAATAGATAAATAAATAATTAATATTTTATATAAAAACTGGTAAATAAATATTAATTAAATGTCCAATAAAATAAATAATTATATTTTACTCACAATCTGGTGAATAGAAATTTATTTAATTTATGTGATCATTTAAACTTGAATAAAATTATTCCAAGGTCTTCAGAATAATATTTATTTTATCAATTAAATTAAAATAGAATTTAATCAATAGCACCATGAAACACTTAGTTCATTACCCTCTAGGAATAATTATATTTGTAATTAAGTGGGATTGCCTAAATTCCAAGAGTAATATCAAGAAATAGGACAAGGAACCCAAGAAAAAGAACATGAATTCACAACAAAGTCATCCACATACAAATGATCACTATGTAATATAATACCTTAGTCTCAATATCTCATCAAGAAGGATTCATGATAGTGTCATCAACCATTTTGCTTGATATGTTATTCTTTGACTACCTGAAATAAAATCATCTTTACACAATGTCTATGGAATTTTTCAAGATGATTATATTTGAATCAAAGGGAATAGATATCAAATTCCATAAATGGATGGTACAAATCCTACCACTACTTATCCATTAATAAAATGTCACTCATGATGCACCCAATGTACCCTACTTCCTGCCAACATATGGCGTGACAGTTTTCATCAGTTAATCAAAGAGTGTTAATCATGACATGTATTAATGATAATCTTAAAGTCTAAGGACCATTACACATTCTTCTATATAGGAATATATGATGACACCAATACATGCGGCATTCTTATTGGGGGTATGATCTCATAATCTACAATCTTGGAGAATACCAAGTGAAAACTTAATGAGTGGAAGTCTCATCTACTTACGAGTACTCTCACCCAACAGTCTGTATATTATGTGTCCAATAATAGTATTACATCCAACCATAGAACTATATCTACGAATATTGTTATATAATTTCAAGATTCTCATCATACTGGGGAACGTCGATGACTTTATCAGTGTAAAAAACACTCTAGGACATTACTACATCATAGTCATATAGAAAAATGGACAATATGTAACAAGTTTTTTAATATTTAAATAAATTAAATATCCATGTAATCAAAGTTCAAATAATTACTTCTAGGAAACCAACTATTAAATTATTCACTAAAAAATCCAAGTGGGTTATTTTTAGATTAAAGATTCCATATTATTGGTTTTCTATAGGGGAGAACACAGAGTACAATAGTTCATGGTCAATGTGGTTCCAAGAGATGTGTATTATTTTAAGGAATTGTTGCGTATCAACTCAAATATCTATGTGATGAATTTTAATCCTAGATAACGTAATATTCAATAAGGGGTTCAACACCCTAAAGGTTATTCCGGTGTGCATTGGGCACATTTTGAGGAAAAAGTGATAAAACATTTAATTCATGTATACATATTCATCAGAGGGGATTATATATCAAATGTGAAGACATATTATTGTGTAGTTTAATGACATGTGATAAGGGTGTTTTTTTTATATTCAACATCATGCATTTAGGATGTGGTTACATGTCTTTGTATAGGAGGAATTTGGATTACAACATTTAGAGTGACTTGTCGGGTTCCTTAAGAATATATGAGTAACATCCATCATGATAAATAAGAAACAATTGGATAGTTGAATAATCTATATGGGAGGGCATGATTAATAATATGTAAGGGAATTCACATTTTAGTGTAAGAAAGAATCCCTATACAAATTTGGTTCTCATCAAGGGACATGGTTTGAGTGATGAGAATCTGTGTATATGTATGATTCTGAGAATCCAGACACCACTATATATCCCATTATGTGGGAATTAAACCACATGCAGTTATAATTTTAGAAAACAATCCTTACATAGATTTGGATCATATACAAGGAAGAGAGAACTATAAATCTTAGGAATATGATATTCCTATATGAAAATATTCTAATTTAATCAAGTTATCATGAAGAGAATGATTTTTGGATGGGCCTGAAATTAATTACTAGGTGTCACTGTGAATATCAATGGATTGATAATCAAGATAAATAAATTTCTTGGATGGAAAATTCCTTAAAAAGTTGTGTCCCTTACATAGGGAGTGGAATCTTCCATTTATATTGAGGTCGGGCCCAAGGGTTATGTTCAAGATGTCACTACATATCCTTTGGTTATAGGAATCAATCCAAAGGTAGTTCAAATATTATCTCTCCACATAGATCAATACCATTTGTGGGGAGGGATAATTTTATCCTTACATACTAGATGGATCTGGAATTGGAGACCTAAGCATCACTATGTATCATGTGTTAATAGGAATCAAGCCAAAAATAGTTCTGATATAAATGTTGTGTAGTTTGGAGTCTTTCCACCATGACTTGGAATTTGAAGGCCTAAATTACTGAGTCTTTCTTTATCACTTGTGGATGTGTGGAAAATGGATGAAATGTACCATTTCATTAAATGTATGTATGAATAGTTATAGATTTATTATTAGAGTAAAATATATTACACTATTATAGAAATAGATCATGGTATTAATGGGGATATCTCCTCCAGGACCAATATTTCCTCTAGGTGCAATCTCAGTGGCCTTTTGTTATTCACCAACAAATCCTAATATGGTCACTTTTAGTTTTAAAACCTAGAATAAGAGCATGTTCTTAGGATTTTTTTTTATTCACTTGATAATCCTAGTGAGGTTTATTCTAGATTTCTCATTTATAATTATTATTGTTCCTCAATGTAGGACCTAGAGGATGTATGATCAATGTCTTTGATATTCCATGAGAACATGTCCTTAAGGTATCTGGTGATTTATACATGAGAAGGTGGCGTGGAGTTTTTATGGTAAAAAAATGGAGTGTCATAATAGATTTCAAATATCAATAATGTTAGGTCTTCATAGGGAATACATATCCAAAATTAAAAGTGTACAAGAATATGAAGTCATAATATTTCATTGAAAATTAATACAATTCATAGATGAGTTACATCAAGGATATCTAAATTCACTTGAATAGTTGGGTTATGAAAATAGTAAATCATAACCTAAGGATATTAGAATCAATTATTGATGAGTATCGTTTGATGTAGGTCAACCATTAGTAATGGTGAAAGCCTATATTTCATGCAGTCAGGACAATAACATTGGGATTTAACGGAGGCTCTCCTTTGGTACTATAACATACATTAAGCACAAGATTCATGGAATTTTGTTATTCACTAGTTAATACTATGATGCACCAATTGGATTAACATGTTCTTGTTACTAGTATGGTATAGGGAGGAACAATGAATATGTGGGGTCATGGTTCATGGGTTTCTAAGAGAACAGTATCAACAAAATAAATTAGTGATAATTAACTCAGAGATCAATGATATGAATTTGGATCATAGAGAAAATAAAATTAAAAGTATTTTTGAGAACCATGAAGGCTATGCGAGTTTGTTTTGAATATATTTCTGGGAGAAGGGATAAAACATGAAATTCTATAATACAGAGCTATTAGGGGTACTATATATTTTGAATGAAGACCTATTATCTTGTATTTTAACATCATTCAACTATGATATTATAAATAAGTTTAACTTCATGTAAGTATAATTTTTTTATAAAAATTTCAGTCATGAGACAAGGACAATATTATGGTGTTTAATGATATGTGACAAGGTCATTATTACCTAAAGTTGTATATAACTCACATTGATCATACTAGTCAGAGAGACTTTCCTAGTTTCCCAAACTCACGTCCTTTATGATGGGAAAGATAAGCAATGAATAAATCAGAATTTAATGAGATGTGTGAGAGTGTATGACAGGGAGTATGTGGGGGTGATCACAATTTATGTGTACTAGAGCCCCTACGTGGTTCAATCTTTTGTGGTGGGAAATGATTTAGAGTGGTGATAAATCATGGTTGAGATTAAAATGGAGGATACTAGAACTACTAGGTGTATTATTTTAATTGGAATCCAGAAAAATATGGTTATGGAGAAATTACCCAATAAAGGTCTGACCCATATGCTTGGATGAAGCCATTTCCCTCTCTCCTTTCCTTTAAATTTTTTGTTGGACCAAGGATTTGAGATATTGGGGTCACTATATAACTTATGTTAATAAGAATAAACATAAACATTTTTCTTGAATGGTAAATTACCAACATTACTCAAGATTATTAATGGGGAGAGGTAAATTTAATCACATAATTTTTTGAAAAAAGATTTGGGATCTACGTGTTACATTGTATCCTATGGTAATAGAAATCAAGACATACATAGTTATTTGAAGGAAAATTCCCAACGTATTCCTGACCCATATGTATAAAGGGGTTATTTTATCATTATAAAATTGATGGACCAAGGATTTGGGATTTGGGTGTCACTAATTACCCTTTGAGAATAGTAATAAAGCCACACAAAGTTATTAGGAAGGTCCCCTACATAGGTATGGCCCATATATAGGTTGGGGTGTATTTTCTTATATGTTGTAGTAATGCCAATAATTTCTTATTTGGTAATCACTAAAAATCTTATGATTATAGAAATCAATCCAAATGTAGTTCTTGAGTGGAATAATCTAGGAGCAAGTATGTCTCATACGCAGGGATGAGGGACATTTTTATAGTTCACATAGACATGGGATTTGAGATATAGGAATCACTATGTATCCTGTAGAAATAAAAATAAAGCCACACATATTCCATAAGAAATCCCCTTATGTAGATTTAAATACAAAACTTTGAAGAGGGTATTTCATTTACACCTTCACACAGATCTATCTCATGTGTACTGAATCATCCATGATGTAACATCTTTATGCAGTTGAACAACATGTGGTAGGAGAAATTCCTTGATTCCTAATACCGTATAGTATGAAGTCTTCTGTGTAGATTGATGTTATCTTATAAATATGTATCATGATATATAGTTTAATTTCCTTCCATAAGGACATGGTTTCATAATCAAAGCTATGTGAAGTACTTCTTAAAAAACCTCACATTGGTTGGGGTGTAATGTGTTCTCCTTACACCATGTAAAATGAGTGATCTCTATTGGAATAAACCGTTTGTATGATGTAAGGCCCTTCCCAATTGGGTTTTAGCTTTATAGGATTCATCCCATGTATCAACAGTGTTCTGAGAAACAATACAAGTTTTTCTTGAAGAATTTAATGGAGGAGATAATTTTTCTTGCAGGCTTGTGAAATCTGATTCTGAGGAACTTTGAGGTTCTACAGTATACCTATACCTTTTTCATTGATTCATTCATACTAATTATCAAACTCTTATTAATTTTATTTTTCTGATCATTTTCAATATAAATATATTCATAGAGTGCGAAACGATACATTTATGGGAAATGCTAAATCTATTCCTTAAACCAATAAATATAGAGTCTCTTGTTTGGTGGTGCGATAGGACCATAAGGAATTAATGATCTTCTTAAAATAAGAATTATTGTTCATATATATAATTTTCAGATGTATATTTTATACAGACTTTTTAAAGGCCTTTATCTATCCATTTTACACTATATGAAAGCGAGATAAGTTGTGTGATTTGATGATATACTCTTGATAGTGCTTCTTCAACTTAGATGAATGGAAGTTGGTTCCATTTTCTATCACTATCCTGTGAAGAACACACAATTTAGTGATTTTATTAGAATTCACAATGCTGATGGTTTTATTCATTCTGAATTTCTTTAAGGGTAAAACATCAACCCATTTGGAAATTAATTATGCATTAATAAGGTTGTATTTGAACTTCGTAGATGTAAATAGGGGATATGGACCCAAAACAACCATTACCCTAATGGAAAATATCTATAAATACTATGCTATATTTAGCAAATTGGGGGGTTGTAGACGATGTTTTCCTAAATATTACATGTGTTATTGAATTCCACATAGTCCATCATCATTATTTTCTATTAGTAAAAAAGTCACAAAAATTGGTTTGAGCGTACGGTTCTAGACTGATGAGTGTCCTAGGAGCCTATCATGAACTTATTCCTTGATAGTAGGAATTTATTCTTCTAAAAAGTATCTAAGAAGGATTCCATTGAAACTACATTTATAGAGGAAGTTATACTCACTTTAACTTATTATACTCTGTAGTGCATGATGCAAAAAACCACGTTTTCCTAATCAAGATCAACTTGAACTACGACCTCATTGGTCAGAGCATTGGAACATAGAATTTTTTATCAAGGGATTTGACGTAGTGTAAATTAAAAACGGAATTCTATCATCAAACCCGTTTGATAATCGATGAGGTGGGCCAATTCATTATTTTTTATGATGTAAAAACCAAAACTATTATAAATAAATTCCCCTTATTTTTTAATTAAATCTATTATTATGTAATATGGTTATAGAAAACACATGTACTTATTTTGAATTATCATATTTAATTGGATTTTAAATAATTTTAAGTAACATTACCACATATAATATATTTTCTGAACAATGATAACATGATTAGTATAAATATATGGTTTTAACAAATCTAATTGATATAGTGAAATGAAATTGATGGCCTCAACCAGTAGGATCATACAATATGAATCCCATTTATCATATATTTTCTAGGAGATAGCATGTATAGGATTTTAACTCGACCAAACCCAAGATGAGATCCAAAAATTTAAGCATGAGAAAACCCATTTATGAGAGAAGTCCAATCTCATTGAGATCCCAACCCAAACCATGTTCACCGAACCAGCCCATGAAAGTCTCACGGTCACACACATTACTCTTAGGGATTTTTCTAGTGTATTAAAGGTATATTTATCAAGACCCTAGAAATTATATTATGAACATTATTTTGTATAGAATAATGAAATATTTACATCCTAGTATTGTTACTTTATAAATGAGTTTGATTTTTATTTTGATACAATATTCCACAAAATCTATTAAGAGTAATATTAAAATTCAATTAAGGAATTTATTTTGTTGGATTAATGTATTTTTTTAAATAAATAATATTTTATTTAAATTTTATTATTAAATATTTTTAATTAAAAACAAATTATCATATAATTTTTCTGAATTTAAATGTAATTTTTATAAGGGATCAAATACTATTATTGTCTAAAAACCTAAAATTTATTAATAAATGTCAATTTTTTTAAAATAAAATATTTATAATATTATTTAGATAAAATGAATATTATTTTTGAAATCAGAATGTTGATATTATCCAACAGAAAAATGTTTCATAATTTTCTAAGACAATTGAACTATCAGGTAAAAAATAAATACCATATAAATATACCTTGTGTATTATGACATCATAATGACCAAAAAGTGATATAATAAATACTTTAAAAGGTATCCATGATCAGATATATGTATTCTCAATAAATACTAATATTTTATGTTTATTTTTTTGATTTTTAAAATCAATTATGAATCCTCCAAAACTATTAATATATTTTAAGATTTTAGAATCATTTCATTGAGAGTGTGACTCAAATTCACATATGAAATGACATTATTTTATTAATTTTGGCCCTTTGACTTATAAAAAATGATAACCACTCCCATTTAGCAGACACCATGGTGAAAGACCATGGGATGGTTTTTGGTTTTGGTTATATTATTAGGTAGAGTCCAAAACCTAAATAATAAAGAAATCCCCACCACTTCCTATAAAAAACCAATCAAAATCACATTTTTCTTCACTAAAACTCCATGGGTCACGTCCATACTAATTAAAACACTCTCTATATTCCGTTTAATGTTCCCCCAAGCTCTCAAGAATCCCCTCAAAAGCATTTTGTGTCACACGCTCAACTAAGGGATCCATTCCTACGAATTTTATTCTAGTTTCTTTGTTATCATTTAACTTATAATTCCAATTAAAAATTTTGGGATATTTATTTAAAAATATCTATTAATTCCCAGTTTTTAAAAAAATTATGATATATCCCTTTCTCCCTCATCAACCCCTTTATGAATTTTTAAGTGACATCATTATGCAGTTGAAATTTCACCGTGAGTTTCCAAGACAGAATGCTTTTGTAGTGAATACCATACCCATTTCATATAATGGGTGTTAAATTATATACTATTATACTAATTTTTCATGGTAATTATATGTATGTATTCCAAAATAATTGATCTTGGAATAAAATATGATGTTGCATGAATTCATTTTGTATGATCTATGTGGCACACTTAAGCATTATTATTAAATGAAGTGACTGGTGCACCCATAATTATATAGAATTCTGATGAATCAGTTAATATCTAGACTCATTATACATCATGCTGGGATACAGAGTGAACCCGGTTCTTTTATGGGACTTTTACCGTCATGATTTGTTGTCATTTATCCTTGACCTATGTTTTTGATGTTGTGTTTTATGTTGTTTCCAGGTTTCCAATGTTATGATTATCATGTTATATCATGAATTGTTATCCATGTTGCTTTTTATTAGAAATTGATATTCCTATTGTATAACATGTATTACTTTATGGAATGCTTTTTCCTTTATTGGTCTTGATAACTCAACCCTTTATTATTTATTACCCCAGGTTATCCCATTTAGGTTTAAGTCCGACCATATTAAGGATGTTTTCAATAAATATGTGGTTTTCTTTCCTATTAAAAATTGTTATGTAATGTACCAAATTAAAAAATAAAATAGAATTATCAATCATTCATGTTGTATTATGTGTAATTTTATGTAACAAATCATGTATTAATTTTAAATAAATATTATGGTTTTTATAGTTAGTTTCAATGAAAAAGTATGGTTAGTTTTCAGATTACGGATAGAAAACTCTAGAGAAATCCTTAGGGATAATGTTCAGTATAATAAAACATCTCTATATTTTTGTAATCATAGATAAAGTGGTTTATAATTCAAATACACCCCTACTTGGATACTACATATAGATGTGTTTTTAGAAAAAATTTACCTAGGGGTAATAACTGTTAGAAGGTGTGTTGACCCTGACATGGCATATCATGGTACACAAAGACATGCATTACCGCACACATAGTTATATACTCTTAGAGGATATAATTTGGTAAATTCAAAATCTCATTTTAAAAAAAACTCGTGGAACAAAAAAAATTCCCATAAGAATATAATTTAGGAAATAGGTCAAGGATAACCAAGACTAAAGCCTAGAAATACATAAGTTGTGGAAATAAATGTCATTTGTACGTTACCTCTTTAATTTCATTGGATTACCCATTTACATGTTTAATATTTTAGAAATAATCACCCTTTGTTTTTATTTTATTCTAGACAATGTTTGGAAATAAGTGGAATTGGGTAAACAATCAATGCGATGGGAAATGTCATGACTATCCCGATGAGATTCCCAACCCGGTAGGAGAGGGAATCAGAAACATTGTAACAGTACATTCTCAGTTAAATTAGGTTATGAATAAACACATAGATTAATAGTAGCACCCAAATCCCCTTAAGAAAGAACAAGTTACAATTGAACCCAATATGTGAAAAGGCCCCCAACATTCAATGGATCATCTGTTCCCATAATTGTTGAACAATGCCTAAAATCCATTGAGAAGATCTTCTCTATCATTCAATGTTATGAATAAGAAAAGGTTCTAATGGTTGTTTATCATATAGATGTAGAATTTTATCAGTTGTGGACATTGATCAAGAATTTAAATCCTAAGGAAGAGATCCATGCAATGGACTGAAATGAATTCTCGAAAAACAATTCTATAAATATTTTCCTTGCACTCACGGACCTAAAATGAAGAGTGATTTCCACACCCTCAAGAAAAAATATGGTGAATCTATCAAGTTTTATGTGGAATAATTAATAAGACATTCATGATATGTCTCCATCAATGTCATTACCCCAAAATTCAAGGTTTCCCACATCTTTGGTGGGATAAAACCTTGTCTATAAAAATTCATTGTGATCCATCACTTTGATAGCTAGTAGGAAATTATCTGGTGTCCCCTCAAAGTAAAATTGGATTTTGGTGAATCTAAAGGAAATAAAAGGGATAATAATTTTAATGTATACTTTAAATCTAGTGGTCCAATGGAGTAATCTAACAGTGCCATGAAATTTCAACATCTCACTTGTAAAAGGTGTTAAAAGAATCACCAAATAAATTTAATAAGGAGAAGATGAAATGAATTGGGTGTATAGAGGAATTCAACCAAGCCTGTGTTTGAAAATATGAGAGAGAAACTAATGAAATGGAGGAAATAAATGATCCATTAAAACCTTGTTTCATTGATCAATTCTTTAACATCAAGAAACCAGACCAATTTTCAAACCCACAAACTAATCCATGGGTTTTAAAGACAACCAACAACCTCCAAGGCAGTAAGGGAAATATTTCTCTATAACAAATACAATGTTTGATCCCAAAAAATAATTGGTGATTTTTATGCTTGTTATTAATTCAAGAATAGATAAAATAATTTTTTTATTCTGGTTTTACACAGTCCTTCATATGATGAATGTTTAGTAGAATTATTTAAACACTACCATAATGAATGAAGGTAGAGTTTTCAGTAAAAATGTAAATAGAGGAATTATTGTATCCCAAGTATATAACTACATACCTATCATGGATTGTGTGATGGAATTACCAATGAAATTTGTTATACTCACTTTGGTGTAAGTTGATGCAATTTAGATCATGGATTGGATTTCCTTGTAAAGAGCTAACATAAATTTCCTCGAGAAGAAAATGAAACCTCATATTATGAATCAACCCCAATTCCCTACATGTGAAAAGAGGAGGATGAATGTTATTTATAACCAAATCCTCATGCATAGATGTTTTTTCCCTATAAGAAATATTATCTTATTCAAATTATTAAGTCTAAGGAATAAATTATTCATGAATACAAACCCATTTTGGTGAAATACGCATATGTGTTTCCCAAGTTATTGCCTAGTCTTCCACCTAGATGAGAGGTTGAATATGCAATTGATATTATTCGTGGGTCATTGACATTTTCCAAGACTCCATATAGAATGGATATTTTGTAATTTGGGGAGATAAAGAAACAATTTCAATAGAATATAGATAAAGGGTTCATACACCCAAGTGCTCCACCATAGAGTGCAATAGTCCTCTTCTTCAAAAAAAGTATGGTTCAGTACATCTGGTTATTGATTCTCATGAGATAAAAAATCATGATAAAAAAATTATCATCTAACACATATTGGTTATTTTTTCGATCAGCTATGTGTAGAACAATACCTCTCCAAGTTGGATCATTGGTCATGATCTTATAAAGTAAGGGTTAAGACATAAGATATCCCCAAGACCTCTTTTTGTACAAGGTATTAGCACCATGAGTTCATAGTAATTCATATTAGAATAACTAATGCTCCAAAAATATTCATGTACTAGATGAATTGTGTATTTAGGGATTACCTCAAAAAAATTGTATTCTTTATAAATGATATTATAAAATTCTCTAAAAATTAAGGGGGAGCATGAGGAGCATCTGAGCACTGTGCTAAAGACCCTACAACAGGACAATATTAATTATATGTACATAAAATGTGAGTTTTTATTGAGGTAATTTTCTTTATTGGGGAATATCATTACATGATATGGGATATCTGTTGATCATTCAAAGACAAAAGAAATTTAATGAAATTTGAAACCAATATCTATGATATATATATGTAGTTTCCTTGGGTTATCTAGGTATTATTAGTGATTTGTGAGAAATTTCTCATGATTTACCAAAACATTTACCAAGAAAACTCATAAGGGAGTAAATGCTTCTTGGAAGGATGAATATAAAGTGAGATTCAAGGATTTGAAAATTAGTCTTATCACTAAACATGTACTAATAATTCCCACTAGTGGATAACTATTTTTGGTACTCAATGATCTGCCGAAGAAGGGATTGGGCTTTGTGTTCACACATAATGAAAAGGTGATAGCATATAATTCAAGAAAGTTGAAATTTTATGAAAATAACTAACCATAATATGATTTGGAGTTGGAAGTAGTGATATTTTCTTTGAAAATATAATGACCTTATCTATTTAGATAGATGTGTGAAATATATACAGATCAAAGAATCCTTAAGAATATATTCTCAGCGAAAAAGATAAATATACACCAATAAATACTGTTAAAGGTGATAAATGACTATAACTACTCAATCGACTATCATTATGGTAATTTAGATTAAGTTGAAGATGATCTAAGTATAAATGATACAAAAATTATATCATTTATGAGAATGGAGAGGGATTCAGTCATCTTAGAAATGGAATAGATATACACGGTAATCATAAAGGAAGGACCATAATCAACCCATTTACATATGATTGTTGAACAATCTATTCTGCAGAGGATAAAGGATGATCAAATAAATGATGTGTGAATTTAAAAGAAATTGGAATCTATAAAAAAATAGAAATCCTCAAAGTTCAATGTTAATGAATAAGGTGTTGTAATATTTGGTTCAATACTTTGTGTTCTATCAAATCATGTGTTAAAAAAGGAGATTTTGGATGATGCGCATAGCTCAAACTTCTCCATCCTTCTTGGATGTACATAGATGTATTGATATTCAGATAGAATTATTGGTGGGACAATATGAAGAAGAATATTACTCACTATACATCAAAGGGCCTGGTCTGTCAGCAAGTTAAGGATAAAGGAAAAAGTATAATGGGTTGATGAAAACATTACCCATACCAATATGGAAATGGGAAACATAACCATGAACATTTTCATAGGTCTCCAAAAACGATACAAAGGAAAATATTCTATCTAGGTTATATTGGATTATCCTAAAAAGACTGCACACTTCATTAAGATTCGATAAGACTTCTCAGTAGATCCACTTTCATAGATATACATCATAGAATTGTTAAGGATACATGGAGTACCACTATTTATTTTATCTGATTGAGATCCAAGACTCACCTCCAAGTTCTAGAAATGTCTCCCACATTCTATAAATACTGATCCGAACATTAGTATGGCATATCATCTGAAAACTAATGGCTAAAATGAGAGGACTATCTAAACGCTTAAGGAAATTTTGATAGAATGCTCAATTGACTTCAAAGAGGATGGGATCGACATATACCTCTGGTCGTTTTCTTTTAAAACCATAATTTCCACTCAAGTATAAAAATGGCTCCATATTAAGCCCTTTGTAGGAAGAGGAGAAAAAACCTACATGTTGGAATGATGTTAGGGAAAAACATTTGGGGTCTTGAAGTGGTCGAGGTTATAGTGGAAAAGGTTATTACCATTCAGCATCACATCAAATCTTCTCAATGTCAACAAAAGATCTATGTTGACAATCTTAGATAAAACCTAGAGTCTTATGTTAGAGAAATCATATTCCTCAAATCTCCATGGAACAAAGTGATGGGATTTGGTATCAAAGGAATGATTATTATAAGATACATCATCCCTTCTGAGACCCTCAGTCACATCAGTGCGGTGGCCAACCAACTTTAATTCCCACCTAACCTATCTCATGAACATGTGAGGTGTTCAATGTATCCCTCTAGAGGAAGAAAACTCTAAAAAACTTTCATGTAGTCAATCCATAGGTGGTTCAATTGGAGAATCACCACACCTATGAAGAGCAGCCGATGAAAATCATCGACTGTAGAGACAAAGTTCTATGAAATAAGACAATTAACATGGTCAAAATTCCATGGAGAAACCAAATGTTCGAATAATATATTTTGCATATGGAGGAGGTGGTGAAATAGATTTACCCTCATCTATTTTATCTTGGGAAAAGAATATTTAGAAGGTGTCATTTCTAAAGGGAGTATGATTGTAACAACTAGAACTATTACAAATTAAATTCCCCTTTAGATTTAATTAAATGTCTTATTATATAATATGCTTATGGAAAACACAAGAACATATTTTTTTATTATATAAAATTAGATTTATGATAATATTAAGTATAATTACCATTCAAAATATAGTCATTTAATTGTTATCATATGATAATTATACATATATATAGGGTTTTAACAAATCCATTTGACACAGGCGAAGGAATGTGATGGTCTCAACCAATATGATCATACCCTATGAAGTCTATTTATTGGAGCTTACAAGGGAGATATAATATCTATGATTTACCCTTGAATAATCCCAATATGATATCAAACAACTTAAGAATGATTGAAACCATTTGTGGGAGAAGTCAATGATCATCATGGTTACAACCCAAACCATGTTCGCCAAACCAACCCCTAAAAATCTCACCATCGTGCACCTTACTATTATTAAATTTTGTAGACTATTAAGGGGATATGTATCAAGACCCTATAAATAAGATTATATGCATTATTTTTTATAGAATAATTAATATATTTTCATATTATTATTTTTACTTTATAAATTATTGTGATTTTGATTTTAATACAATAATAGAAAAATTGTATTTTGAGAAATATCTAAATTCAAATAAGGAATTTATTTTGTTGAATTAATGTATTTTTTGAAAAAAATAAAATTTTAATAAAATTTTATTATTAGATAATTTTTATCAAATATAAATGATCATATTTTTTTTGAATTCAAAGGTAATTTTTCTAAGGGTTCGAAAACTGTTATTGTTAACAAACTGAGCATTTCTTAATATATGTAAGTTTTTATTTTGAAATTAAGTACTCACATAATTATAAAAAAATTAGATAACATTAATATTATTATTGGAATACTGTTGAAATTATCCAATAGGTATTTTTTATAATTTTCTAGGACAGTCGAATTTTCAAGAAAAAATTAAATACTCTATAAATATACCTTATGTATTATAACGTCATAATGACCGAAAATTGATGTAACATATATTATAAATGTTATCAATGAACAAATAGTTTTTTATCATAAAAATAGTGAGATTTTAATTTAATTTGACTCATTTTATAAATCCATTCTGAATCTTTCAAACAATAAATTTATTTTACAGTTTTAACATCATTTCACTAATAATGTTACTCTAATCCACATAGGAAATGGAATTATTTTATTATGTCCATCCCATGTCCTTGTAAAAAAATGAAAACTCACCCCATTTAGTCGAAACCATGGGATGGTTTCTGGTTTGTTTATTTAATTATGTAGAGTCCAAAACCAAAATAATAATGAAATCCACCTCATTTTCCATATAAAACCTCCCATTATCCCATTTCTCTTCAATAAAACTCATTGGAACACGTTCATACTCTTCCATCCACTCTCTAAAGTACTCTTAAGGTTCCTTGAAGCACTCAAGGAGACCATTCCAAATATTTGGAGTCCCACACTCAAGCAAGGGATCCTTTCCTCCTCTTCATTATTCAAGTTTCATTATTATCTTATACCATCCATTTACAATTCCAAGTTTTGGGATATGTATTTCCATGTACCTATTACTTTTAATTTTATGTAAAAATTATGTGATGCCTCTTTCTCTATCAGAAACCCATTTTACTATTTTCTTTGTGATATTATTATGCTGCCAAAATTTCACCTTGATTTTTCACACCAAAACAATTTTATATTGAATACCAAAACCATTTACTATCAAGGGTTTTCAAATATATACACTTATAATTAATTTTCATGGGACTAATATATTTTTATTTCACACTCTTATGTGATGGTCTAATAAATTATGATGAATTGATCCAGTTTTTACGGTCTATGTGGTACACTTAAGAATGGGAATGAAATAAAAGTGATAGGTGAGACTAAAATTATAGAGTGATTTAATTCATTGGGAAGTGAACCTAATATGAAGTGAACCTAATGCCATATTAGGATAGGAAGTGAACCTAATTACTTTATGGTAACTTTTCCATCATTATTTATTAGCATTTATCCATGTACTTGGTTTGTGATGAAGTGTTTTATATTTCCTCCGCATCTCCAATGTTATGATTATCATGCTATATAATTCCATATTAGTCATATTCATTTTTTATTCCCAATTTATATGCTTAAATTATAACAATTTATTACCTTGTTCCATGATTATTCCCTTACTTATCATTAAATACCACCCCTTTCATATGTATGTCCCTAGGTTATCCCATTTGGTTTTAAGTTTGATCACGTTAAAGAAGTTTTTAAACAATTTCATATTTTTTTAATATTTGAAATTGTTATTTAATGTACCTAATTCCTAAATACACTATAAATCTCAATATTCCGGTAATTTTATGTAATAAATAATGTATTAATATAAAATAAATATGATGGTTGTTATATATGATTTACTCATAGTTTATATATTTGATTATCATCTATGAGTCCCCTTTGATATTTAGATAGGCTATCTATAGTTTCACCTCTAGCTTTAGGTCAGTGATTAGGTCTTGGTATTCTTCCTTATTAATATTTCACCCATCAAACAGTAAGACATAATACTTCAACATTTATCTATTGGGGAAAATTTTAATAAATAAAGAAACTAAGTTGAGCTTCAGGATTTCCACCTTCACTAAAATAGATGTATGAGAGGAACCATGAAAAAACATTTCCCATGTCCAATTAATGTCATGGACATACAATGTGCCTTCATCTAGAAGTTTGTTTTTCACTATCATGCTTTCCAAAGTCGGATCTTCTATAATAAAAACATTAATGACCATCAATTTCACTATATTATATAATAATAATTTTATTTCATACTATTATAGGATATCCTACTATCAATAAAAATGATTAGTAGACATAGGGAGGCCATGAAGTTTCTTGACCAATTAGACACAAGAGACCAGGTGGATTTTGAGGTTTCAAGTAATGCCACATATTTTTCACTGCAAAAATCATTGTGAGGAAGATCTTTTTGATATCTTAATATCAATTTTCATTATGTTTAATCATTAAATTGATATAGGGGAGGCTATTTTCATCCCCCACATCATCTTTATATGTGATCAAATCACCAAGAAATAATACCATGGGGCCACATATTAGATAAGTGTATTTCCATCTACAAGTGGCATCAAGACTGATGGATGCAACATGTACTATTTAATATTCTCTAATTATTCATATTATTCCTCATCCCATTGGTTAGTGACTCTGTTATTCATTAACATATTGAAGGGGAGATATATTCTAACTATGTTGGCTGTGAAATATTGAATATAAGTGATGATCCTATTGAGCCCCCTCAATTTAGTATGATTCTAAGGGGGTGTAATTTCTAGGATTGCACGAACAATTTATGGATCAACCTTGATGTCATTATATTGTACCTAAATACCAATTAATTTTCCTAATATTACTAAAAAAATAACTCTTCATAGGATTTAACTTCAAACTATGCTATTAAAATTTAATGAATATTGTTTGAAGATCGGTAAGGGGATCATAATATTTTCTAGAACTAACTACTAGGTGATCGACATAACATTATGTGATTCATACTAATATGGGTTGACATATATTATTCATGGTGTGTTGTTATGTAGTTATAGTTTTCTTTAATACAAAGGTAATGACCTGGTGGAAATAGATCCCCTGAGCTGCCTTGAAAGCAGTGGCCTCTTCATTTTCAAGGGCCACCATTTGCTAATTACACACAAAATACCCATCCATTATAGAAAGGGATTGTAAGAAAATATCAATGTTGACCAAAAGTTCTATGATTTTAAATAGTAAATCTTCCCTCAAAAAGTTTCAGTTAAGCTCTCCAGATTCAATGAAGACCCTCATCTACCTAATCTCATTCTTGAAGGGGCGATGTTGGTGAACCATTTTGGGTATTTAAACTCCTAGAAAGATATGGATTTGATTAGTTTTTTAAATTAGTTTTAAATTTTAGAATCATGAGTGGATTGGATTCTCTTGGATAAATTTGTAAAACTATAATGGTCAACATGAGATACTAGGTGATGTGTAGCCACATCAGGGTTTATCATGGGCATATCTTTATAATTCCAAGAGAGAACAAATAGATATTGCTTTAGAAATGAAATATACATCACCAATTCTTTGAGATGAATTAAATTACTAATCAACATATGTCATGATTATTCTTCAATTCCAAAATTTACCTACCTAATATCATCAATGGTGGTGGAGATTCGTTCCAAAAATGCATGGGGAGAGTTTCTAAGGGTATCCTTTTCTTCTTCTACACACATGTACATATAGGAATTTTCAGACATGGTGGGTAATTTGGGGGAATCTCTTTCTCTATTGTGATAGTGGATTCCATGAAAATAGATCTTGACATCCTGAATAGAAAGATTCATCACAGATATATTTTCAAGATTCATTACATCATTTATAACA
This sequence comes from Viscum album, assembly GCA_963277665.1. Classification (NCBI taxonomy): domain Eukaryota; kingdom Viridiplantae; phylum Streptophyta; class Magnoliopsida; order Santalales; family Viscaceae; genus Viscum; species Viscum album. The sequence continues at coordinate 1,511,944,781 of OY728134.1, read as the reverse complement.
ATATCACCAACAGGAGAGGTATGAACATATGTAGAGTCAACAAATATATTTGAGGAATATTCCATTTTTATTAGGGTGTAATGGAATTTTGAAATCATATTTTATAAATTTTTTTATTACCATATATTTAAAAATGATCTTAAGTTGATGTTATTTCCATAAAATGGACATGTCCTAGTGAAGTGTTTTCTTCACAAAAACATTTCAAGATAATGTCTACTACCTCGATCATGAATTTGTGCAACACATTGTCACTATCGATCAAGATCCATGGATTTTCATGGGGAGTTCCCAAAAAATTGGGAGTAGAAACCTATATATCATTATCCATCGTTTTTTTCATCCTTATTAGAAACATTCCTCAGTGTATAAAGCTTCACAACACACCAATGGGTGATGTCACCATGTATTTTTTCGACCATTTCATTGATAACGTCTTTCAAGAATTGGTTAAATGTTGATTTTTATAACACATTTATAAAAAGACAGTGAATTATATGTTGTAAATTTCATACTATGTCTTTCAATATAACCATGAACACATAATTAAATTCCAATTCATTAAAAAGTGGTTTCAGCTTAATCTTTGTAAGAGGCCTTTTCTTTCTCTTATCGTACACTTTAATGGATATATTATTTGGGGAAAAATCCCCCAATATATATCCCAAACATCATATGGACTAGATTGGGATGTTGTTGATCATAGAACCATTTTTATTCAGTTCCCTTTGGTCTTAAACATTATAGAGTTTTCCTAAAACTTATCAAGGTATGATATGTACCTATATAACTTATTTAAGGTTGTTCTCTATGAATGAAATAGTTTTATGAAAATATACTGATATAGTCTCCACTTCGTAAATAATAGTTTTTAAAAATACATTCAAAAATACGGGTGGTCTCAAGAGGGACTCAATGAGTGCCTCTCTATGTTCTTCTGAAATATAGAGAGCATCAAGGATTGAGATCTTAATATAGACCACTTCCAACTATTGTAGAATGTCATATTTTTGTGAAAGAGTTACTTCCTTCCAAGGGTGGGGTTTCGCCTTATCATAGGAATTCAAAGATATGTTTTTAGGTAGATGGGTTGGATTCTTGGTTCGGTGTTTAGGGAAAATATGTCTGATTGTCATACCCCTTTTTATAGGATAATCAAATAATTGAAATCCGACCAGTAATTCTTTTAAAATGATTGTGTTTGAAGAATCCTTAAAGGGATTCGTGGAATGTTTATTCTTCTTTTGTGATTTATAAAGTGACCTCTCTTGCAAATTTTCCACCTATATTGATTACAAAGTGGTGTGACTGGGATATTGGGCTTTTCCATTCCCATTTTGTCCCATGTACCCTCAACTTCTACATCTATGGCCTTTGGATCCTTAATTAGGTATGGGAAACTTGTAATAAAGGGAATATTCACCATTCGAGATGGGATCTTATAAGTTATAAACATTAAAAAACAATATGATCTCTTCATACTACTTGTATTCCATTTTTTAGGTGGTTCTCATTCTCTATACATGGAAGGAATGAAATCTGCAAATGTATGAGTTTTTATAAGAGTTAGTTAAGAATCTTTCTATGGTGTCCTTTATTATGTTTGATGATTACATAAATATTTGGGAGGTGTATTCAGAATCACCTAGCTAGGTGTTAGGATCATTACTATTTTTAATATCTATGATATCGGGGTGGAATTGGAACAATCAACTATTATTCAAGTCATCCAGTTATTGAACTTCTATCCACACTTTGATGGAACGTCATGCTAGTCATCCTCTTCTTCTAGTTAGGTGACGACCAATCAAGTCACCTGTGTTTGGTCCTTTCCCAAAATCACCTCCCTATAATCAACCATACTCTAGAGGATTTCATTGAATATAAAGCTATCTGGGATGGTGTGGCCTAGTATCATATGAATAAGGTAGTATTCTATGTCGTAATTAAGGTTAACTACATTAGTTTACTAAGGAACTAGTATCTTGAGGATTTTATTTTCCATAAATGTGAGTAAATAATGAAGAACATGTTGATTTAAGAAGTAATATAAATTTTTCATCCATTCCTAAATTTACAGGTGTGCCTGATCTCTCTTTTCTTTCAATTAAGTCTCATTTTGCTGGTGCTACTGCACAGTGGGGGCTCTAGCTGATTTTGGGCTTCCATGGGTGCTTTTATAGGCATTTTTACTAGTTTAAAGGTAACAAAAATAGTCTCTACCTTACCATGAATCTTTTTCCTATGACATGGGTGTGGTATGATGTTTGGCACGAGTTTCTCATATAGAATATTCATGGAATTATGAAATTTCAAAAAACTCGCAAAATCCACCTAGGTATTTAATCAGGATCAAAGGTGTTTACATCTCATTTCAAAGGTTCTAAACAGAATGTTCCAACAATTTCTTATGATATAGTGGAAAACTAAGAGATTATTTTAACCCTTTACATCTATAGATAAAGGCATAAACCATTTAATTTTAATATTATATGAAATTTGTTAGGTCAAAGATCAGGGTTTTCCCTAAAGCAGAGATAAATTAATACATGATTTGATGATGGAGGTCTTCCAAACCTAAAAGAGATACTACTGGAAGGATTTTATACCAATTGAAAGCTGATCCTATAATATTTTCTATGAAATCTCTCAATAAATTTCCCCCATCTGGCCTCAAGGTCCCATAATCTGGACGCATCATGACATGATGTCCATAAGATGTTGTTCCACATATCTTGTACCATTGAAGAGTGAGAATACATGATTTCTCAAAATTAGGTAGTGGAAAATTTTCATCCAACAATTTGAGGTTTAGTTTTTTTACATCCCACACCCCCTCCCTCATAGAATTCATTCGGTCTACTAGAGATTAAATTACAATGAGGAGTTCTTGGAGTATCATTTCCTGGACAATATCTCATCTAATGATAGGATTGAGGCATGATGTGGTGGCCTCTCTATTATATAGTATTTATTCTCAATTCGTTCTAGGACCAAATAATTGGCTCGATGGGGGAGATACCATTATAGTAATGGAGAAATGTCATGGTCAAACCTAGCATCTTTATTTATATAGACCAATTGTCTGGATACAGATTGGTCTTGATTCTAAAAAACCACTATTCTATGTGGATTACCTCTATTTGGATGTGTATTAGGTGGGATATGTGTCTCTGTTTAAAGTTAGAACCCAGTGGGAATATTACCCATGAGTTGTTCCTGATTGATTTTTCTGATGTTGTTTTATCTCATTCCCCTTTTTTTCTAGTCATTCCCCTATGGACTATATTTTAGTTCTTTTGGGTTGTGAGTAGGATATATCCAAAACTTTCCCTTTAACCCTAGAAAGATAAAGATAAAATTGCAGAATCACATCATTCATAGGTTCCATGTTCTCGCTCCTCCACTTATTCCATGTACATGCATCATCAAGTTGTTCACCCAGATCTTCTACCTATTTAGGTATCGTTTTTATATTTCATTTTTATGAATTTTTATGATGTTCTGTAGTTTTTTGAAGATGTATAGTGATAAAATTCAATAATACACGCTGTGTGATAGTGATTTCCCAATTACATTCCACATAATATGGTTTCTATGTGTTTTTTATCCTTATTTGAGGGTTGTATCAGGTTCATTTCGGTAAACCCTTATCTTGTTGGAATATTCTAGTTTATAACCATTATGGGTTTTGATTTCCTTTCCCCGATGTTCCCCCTAAACCGTTCTATGGATAGTTAACTTATTGAAGTTTCATATCATATTTTCTAAATAGAACCCAAAAGATAAATTTATTTCTTGTGGTAGGAGGAATGATTTGGATGATAGAAATTGGAATTTCTCTCCTAAACTAAATATTACTAACTTCTTTTGGTGTGATTATGGTGGTAAAAATTCCCCAAGATCTGTTGGATGGAGTTTATATGGGAACGGTGTTGTAACATTCCGATCATATTATCCAGGATATGAGGACCCCGTCAAGGATTTGATGGATCCTAGGTTGGAAAGTGATATAATAATTTTCTCATCCTTATAGTATTGGGTTGATCTAGAACCACCATAAATTTATTCAAGACCATAATAGGGTGTGATGAACCTGGATATGACAATAGAGATAAAAAATCGAGCCCTGCTATATGGGTTAGCACCTTGATGGATTTTATGGTAGTTTCTACTAAAATATGCTTGATTTCGTGAAATTTAATTCGCAAATAGTCTATGTGAAATGGTTTTCTATGATAGGGTAGAATTCTATGGAAAGTCATTGAGTATTCCACATCTTCATCTTCCATACATTAGGTGTGTACTAATTTTTATGAGTCCCATATTAAAAGACTTTTGTAAACATTATATCCTTATTGTATATGTCTTTGAATCCTCACAATAGAGGATATTTATTTTATTGACCAACTATAATATGTGTTACCCAATCCCCTTCCATCTCATGCAGCTATGACATAATTGGGTGATGTATCTAGGGAGCCTTTCTACCCTAGGTATAAGAAAAATTTAAATAATCCATATTTGTATCATCCTCGAATATGAATGTATGATGGTGATTTGGATATCACTCGATGGAGAGTTGTCATATTGTGGGGAAAAACAAACCTAAGGTGTTCTTAAAGGTCATTCAGTCCTTTTTACTAAGCCATAATAAACGAATCAATATCCAATTGACAATAGTGTGTATTTAAGATCTAGATGTTACCATCATATCCTTGATGAGGGTTTTTTCAAGACATTAACCCCTAATTTGTATCCCACATATTCTGGCATAACTAAGGCTTTCAACCCTCCTATGATTCATCTAGGATCTTGATGTCCGATGTAGTGATGGGATAGAATATGGTCAGAAGTTTTTTTGGATGGATCCTTCCATATATCTATGACATATTCGTTTTCATTAAATCCAAAATACTAGATCTACTCAGACTATAAAGAACATTTTTCTAGGTATCCTACTTTCAATGGTGAGGTTCTTGTGATAGTTGATGGGGAACAATATACATTTAAACCTTGTGATTCAAGAAACTCTATATATTAAGGGGTATGGGGAAGGGTAGTATTTCCTTATCTAGGTTAGATATTAACATTGGGAGGTTTTCTACAATGGATGTGAGGAGTAGAGTTTTCATAATACTCCTCTATAATACAGTGCGTATGACTATCAAGGTAGCTATATCCTTTTGATTTGGATGAAGAGATGTAGGAACCTTGAGGTATTTTAGATATAAATTTTACAGACTAGAGTACACTATCATTGAGATGATCATGGATAAGAGCCTAATTCACCATCATGATCAGAATATTCCAACCTTGATTTTGGGGTTGAATAATGATATGAGCCTTCTACATGATGGTCACTAGAATATATTGATAATAATATATTATTTTTGGAATATGATACCACTTTTCAAAAGAATCTATAGTATTTTGGTGAGATTATGTATCAACATTTGGGATATGAGCCTTCATATGGGTGGTTATTAGATTGTGCATGTCAACCGTAGTTGAAGTGGGGGTATGATCCTAGTTTAAATATACATTCCCCATCATAATATGTCAACAGACCTATGGAATGGTAGAAGTGGTCTAGTACACATCTCATATTTCCTATAAAGGATACATGTGTGGTACTTCAATAGCACTATTATGGATACAACACTAGATCCCGTAACTGTAATGAACCAAAATTTAATCAAAGAAATTTACCCCTTCTTGTTGAAATGTCACAAAGTATAAATCCCATAAAATCACTTGAAACCATAAAAAAGTCATTATAAATGCATAATTAAGTAACTAAAAAGTTTTTCTAGAAGTTAAGGAACCAATACCAATGAAAAACTAACTTGACCATAGGAATAGTAATATAACTCTTATGAATAGTAACCGAACAAATGAATAGTAACCTCACACATGAATGTATAAATAAAATTTATACATATTATAAAAAAAATTGGTTTAATTATATCATAGTCTATGTACATAAATCTTTTAAAAATTATTAATTAAGTTAATGGTAATTTTGAAAGATATAATTATTTAATTATAATTTTATAATTAATTTAATAATTTAAAAGAAAATTAATTTTCATAAAAATAATTCAAATATTAGCATTTTTATGGATTTTTATTTTAATATAATTTTATGAGACCATAAGTAATTTTTCAAAGTGTTATAAAATGAGTTATAATTTTAAAATCTATATTTTACAGGTAAATGATAATTTAATTTAAAAATAAAATTACTCATATTAATAAAATGATTTTCATAAAATGGAGTTCATTTTTTAATATTGTACATCTAAAAATGTCAGGGTTATTTTTTTAGGTTTTTCTAAAATACTTTTATTTTGTGAATAGTAAAATACGGTAATTTACAGTATATAGACATTATAAGCTAAATGAACTATTCATTTAGTCATCACTGATGTAAGAACTCAAATCACAAACTCTCCTTCATTATTTTAATATATTTTATGATAATTTAGAATCTATTCATGGTCTTGATCCAAAATAATAAACTAATGATTAAAATATTTAGAAAACACCCATCTCCTCCATTATAAATACCACACCTCACACCCTCTTCTACTCACACCTCTCAACCATTGATACCTTCCTAAATTCAGCACAATACCCCTATATATCCCCTACCCCAAATCCACATGCTCTTGGTCTTATAAAAATACGAATCCTAGGTGCCTTGAGGAGGATCTCAAGAGGAGAATTCAAGAGGTAAATCTTCTCTATTTTTCTCTTAATTTCCAGTTAATTTCAATTACATTTTTTATTTTCTTCTAACATACCTTATTCCAGATTTAATGATAAATATAGTACCTTAAATATAAACTTATATTATATCATGTTAATGTATTATACAAAATTAAAATACTTCATCTTTCTCTTTTATCTTAAAAATGAAATCGTTTCCCATGATTTGTCAAATTACTGACATTGTGGTCGAAGCACATTAACTTTCCAAAAATTCCCTCAAGGATTTTAATAAAAAAAAATGATTTTAATTTATGTGTATTTTATAAAACTTTTTATGTTCTTGAAATAACTTATACTCATAATATTAAATGATAAAACAAAATGAGTTAATTGTTATCAAAAAACTGACAAAATTAACCCAAAACGATCATCATTACCTTTTATTAAAAGCATCATCCACATGGTATATAAAAAAATACCTTATAAGATAATTTAAGATTATGTAGGATCATTAATAACATAAAATTAAAATTTTTTATATTCACACAAATTTTAAATGAACATCTATTCATGTATACAAATGAACCGATCATGAAAACTAAGAAAACAAACACTCTCGAATGACAAAATTAAACACTATAACTCATCCAATGGAAAATAAAAGAAAATAATAAAACAATAATGAATAATATTAATTTATCAGATGTTATATAATTATGAATTTATTAATCTACTATGATTATACAGGGTATTAATATGAAGGAATCATTCATCCAAAAGGTAAGGGGAATTCTCAAACTCAGTCTCCTCCTTTTGGTTTTACATATTTCACATAATTTTTTGTATGGATATTCATAAAAAATAATTTCTTAATCATTATATTACCTTTTATGGGATATAAATTATTTCTAATTGAGTTTATCAAAAAATATGTTTTCTAAAAGAACACTTGTTTCCAAAAAACACACCTTTTACTTCTCAAGATTGATTTGTTTGCTCAAGGTTGATGATTCATATATCAAGTATGGTATTCCAATTTTTTCATTGGTAACCCAATATTCATGAATGTATTATTATTAAATTAAACCCATTCATTACCATGGGTAATTATATTTCAGGATTGATATATGCATTATATGACATGCATTATAATGTAAATGTTGTGATGTGATAGGTGTGCTTGAAATTATATAGACCAATATAAATGTTATGATGTGATGAGTGTGACCAGAATTATATAGAACTCCAATTTTTTTAGTAATGTGAATAACGTCATGGTTATAGTGAAATATGTTAAAACATTATTATATTTGTGTGCACAACTATGTGTGGTAGCTAACCACTAAGACATGAGGTTTTATTTTTATGCATTCTCATATTCCATTACTTTTCTTAATACTTCCTCTAATGATTATATACCTATGTTATGATGATAATTATTTTATTCACCCAATTTTATTTTGGTTCATATTCTTATATATCCTTTTACTAGGATTTTAGGTCACCCCTTTTTGGTTTATATCCTGAGGTTATTACATATACTAAAGTGGTTTCAATGGCCAATAACAATCTAGAGAAGAAGGAATTAAAATAATGTTTATGTTTAATGTTTTAATAGTTATGTATGGTCCTAGTTTCTCCAGGACAATAATCCAACAAATCCCTATTGTAAATTATTACATTTTTTTCTTTAAAAATATGTTATAGTAATGAAAAAATCAGGATTTCTATTATTGGTATCAGAGGTCGGTTTAGTTAATTTGGGATTTAGGATTAGAGAAACTTAGTGGAACCCCTATGCAAGTGACTAAGTATAAGAAGGAACCCAAGATTCATTGTTTTATAAAATGATAATTATTGGGATCCCAAAATATATGAATTTAGAATTCATTTCACAAAGGAATAAATTATTTATTCATGAATTGTTGACTAATGTTTTGTTCTAACCTTTTCGTTTTTATAAAATAGTGTAAACTATGTACAAATGGTAAAACAAATAAATGCGAGGGACAATGTAGATTTTTCCTAGATGAAATCCCCAATGTCATAATAGGAGGATTTAAAAGTTTCAGGGTGATTCTTACCTATATATCTTAGTTTGTGAACAATATCTTAAATAATTTCGAATGACCTCATTCACTAAAGAGGGAGAAACTGGATATCGAGTTTTACTACAGCAATGCCCACTAGTATTTAGTGGATCTTATTATCCACTAGTTGAAGAATATTGGTTCATCTCGATGGAGGGTATCTTTTCTGGTCATCACTATTTTGAGATTGATAAGGTTAATCTTTCTATTTATCTTCTACATAGAGAGGTCGATCAATGGTAGGAATTGATTAAGAAACCCAAGACAAGGGAAAAATTGAAGAGATGGAGTGTGAAGACATTATGATAATGTTTCTTAAAAATTATTTCCCTAAAACTCTAGATACAAATATGGATACAGAATTCATAGAACTAAATAAAATATAAGGAGAATATAGAACAGCTTATGAAGAAAATTTCACCAGTCTTTCAATGCACACTTTGGGTTTTGTTATCAACAATGATAGAAAAATTGATATATTACTTAGTGGAATAAAACCACATCTTCTAAAGGTTCTTTCAGTTCAATGATTTGGGAGATATGATGAATTTATTCTATGTTTTCACAAAGTAGATATTGAGTTTTTAGAATATTAATGTGGCTACATTGATAAGAAACGAAAGACAGAGTTTCAAGGTAGAGGATCTAATGAGAAAGGTGGGAATAAAACTCAACCACCCACAAGTCAAAATTTTGGGAAGATTAATCATGGGAACTGCCTAAAATGGATGTGGAAATTCTTCATGTATGGGTGAGATGGACACCAAGATCATAAATGTCAAAAAAACATGAGGAAGAAAGATAATGTGGTTGAGGAAAGGAGAACACCACCCAATGTTCAATGCTACAATTACAGGGATCAAGGGCACTTTGAGTGGCTATTCACTAAACCTCAATTCCTTAAGATTAATTAGCATCATCTTCCATAGAATCCATAGAATTAAGGGAAGGATTTTTCAATCACTACTAAAGAAGTGGAACAAGGGAATGAAGTCATAAATAGTACACTTCCAATTCACTCAAGATTGAAAAAATTCTTATTTGATTCTAGTTTTATGAATTACTTTATTTCATGAATGTTTTATAGAAATATTGAATCAAATACATTAATCCTCAAAGAATATATATCTCTAAAAACACCATGGGGTGAAATAATTGCAACCCAAGTGTTGGAAACTTCTTCTATTGGTGTATGTGGGAAGATTCTTCCAGTGAATCTTGTAATACTTCTCTTGGTGGAATTTGAAACTATACTGGAAATTGATTGTATCTAATTATATAGAGCACATATCAACTTTTGAGAAAATGAAATAACTCTTAATATTATGAATGATCACATACTCATATATAAATGAACGTAAGATCATGAATCTCTTTTGAAAAATCTTTAAATGGTATGGTTGTCGATTCCCTATGAAGAAGCATACCTCACTCCAATAGTTGAGTCCAAGAAATGTATCAGCCTAGAGAAAATGACCATTATGAGATAATACATTGATGTATTTCCGGAAGAGTTACCTAGACTACCCCTAGATTGTGAGGTAGAGTTCTCAATATGACTCATACTCGATGACAATCCTATCTCAAAGTGTCACTATAGGATGGATCCTATAAAACTGTAGGATTTAAAGAAGAATCTAGAAAAACATTTGGATAAAGGGTTCATACACCCTATTGAATCACCTTGGGGTTCACCAGTGCACTTTTTCATGAAAAATGATGAAACAATGAAGTTGTGTATCTATTATCAAGAACTCAATAAGATCACCATAATGTACAAGTATCTTCTTCCAAGTACTGACAACATGTTTGATCAGTTGATAGGAGATTAGTACTTCTTAAAGGTGTATCTCGATTATGGATATCATCAACTAAAGGAGAAGAAGAAATATATTTATAATACTTCCTTCCATAAAAGATATGGGAACTATGAATTTCTAGTGATTCCCTTTGAACATATTGATGCCCTTGAAATCTTCAACGATTTTCTGAATAGAGACTTCAGAAATTACCTTGAAAAATTTTAGGTAATGTATACTAAGTAAATTCTCATATAACTCAAGAGAAAAAGAGGTACATGAATAATATCTAAGGATTTTTTTGGTGACATTAAGGAAGTATAAATTGTATGCTAAGTTCAGTGTGTGTGATTTTGGATGCACCAAGTCACATTATTAGGACATGTGATCACAACTGATAGAAGTTTTATAGATGCACATGAGCCTCATCCCAGTTGGTGAGGTATCCTTAAGTGCATCAACAAGTCCTAGGTTCAAATCCCAGTAGAGGAATATTTCCGGGACAGTAGTAGTACTGTAGCAGGCACTGTAGAAGCACTGTAGAAGCACTATTGTACGGTACTGTAGAAGACTGTACACTATACTGGTACTGTAGTATAACTATACACTATGCGAGTACTGTAGTAGGCACTATAGTAGGTATTGTACCGGGTACTATTCGGTACTGTAGCGGCTAGAACTATTCACCTTGGGCCTCCGGTTTGGGTTTGTAGTCCTTAAGGCTTTCGGGCCACCCAGGACTTTGAGTCAGTTGGGCTTTTGGGCCACCTTTAAGGCCCTCAGACCACCTCAAGGCCTTCAGGCCACATGCAGTTTCCCCAGAAACACTTCAAAAAAGGAGCAGCCCCGGAAAAGGATTCAGAGCAGGTGCACTTACCTGAGGAGAGCCAAATGGATTTTTCAGAATGAGAGGGTATGGCTTTACAATCGGGACCAGCCTGTGATTTCACGGGAAGCCTAGCCAGACGGCCATGCAAAGTTGGAGAGCTACTATCATGATGCAGATGCTGGGGAGGGGAATTTCCTTGTAGATAGTCTTGTTCAATTCCCTAAGACCCTCGGGTTGTGTAATATTCTAAGCCTACGGGCCTTATAATATCTGAGTATATGGGCCTTTTAAGGGTTCCCCATCATCCCTTGGAAGGGGGGTTATCAAAAATAAATAAATATGATGGCCTTCAGGCCATTCGGGATAGGATTTTTGTAGACCCTTAAAAACAAAGGAAATTGAAGAGTGGCCCAGAACCTCTTGTGTCACTGAAATCTCCATTTTTATTGGCTTATCAGGGTACAATCAATATTTTTTGATAAATTTATCATTATTTTCATGCTCTATAACAAAGTAAAAAATGAATGAGGTAAAGTGTGTCTATATGTAATAATGTAATGAAAGCTTCAAGGAGCTAAGGAGAAGGCTTATCATTGCACCTGCACTCACATTACCAGAAAAGTGGATAATGTTTTATGATATCCAGTGGTTCCTCTATTAAATTACTGGGTTTTCTACACATGAAAAATGATAATCCGATGGCCTAAGCCTCATGGATGTAGATGATACGTGAAAAAAACTACCTGATTCATGATCTGGAGCTAGAAACTATAACTTTTTCCTTGAAAATATGGTGGTACTACCTTTATGGTGAGAAGTGTGACATATATATGAATCATAAAATCGTAAATTATATATTAATAAAAAATGATATCCACATGAATCAAAATAGATGGTTTGAGATAATAAAAGATTATATCTCTACTCACAATCATCTTGTAAAATCCAACAAGGTAGATGATTCTCTTAGTAGGAAAGAAAATTTTGATCTATCTATGATGTAGATTGAGAAAGGATCTACCTTCTTGTACATGAAATGGACAGATTTTCAAATCATAAACGAAGGGAATACACCCTACCTTTACCAAATGATTTCCCAACCATATATACACAATAATATTAATGAGGGAAAAGGGGATGATCTAGAGTTACAAAATAGTCTGAATGCAATAAAGTAAGGGAAGCTGCATTAATCTATATCAATTATGATGGTATTATTTGGTTTGGAATAAGGCTTTGGGTTCATTAATCACATAGTATAAAGAAGGATTTATTTTACAATTCACATAGCCCATATTTATCTATCAATCCTAGGAGTACCAAGATGTATCGTGATCTTCGAGAAAACTTATGGTAGGATAACATGAAGATGGATATTGCAGAATATATCTCAAGGTGCTTGATATGTAATCAAGTTAAATCAAAGTGATAAAAGACCAAAGGGATGATGTAAGAATTACATATTCCCATGTGTAGATGGTATAATGTCACCATAGACTTTTTCATGGGTCTCCTGATGACATCCAAAGGAAATAATGTTATATGGATCATAGTGGATTGACCCGCCAAGACTTCCCACTTTATCACTATTCTGTAAGAACTCTCTCCTAAACACCTTGTTGGGGTGTATTTGAAGAAATAAGTGAGACTTCATGGGGTCCCACTTGACAAATTATTCATGATCAAAGGTTCACATTTATGTTCTTAAGGATTATTCAAAATGATTCGATTACTAAATTAAATTTCAGCACGACCTATCATCACCAAACAAATAGACAATCTAAAAAACTATTTAGACAATTAAGGATGTTCAAAGATCCTAATATTTATAATTAAAAAGTATTATGGGATCAGCATCTCCCATTGGTTGAGTTCACATGAAGAAATAGGTTCCACTTGACTATCCATATAACTTCATATGAAGATCTGTATAGAAATCAATGTAGAACTCCAATCAGTTTGGAATAAGTTAGGGAAATAATGATACATGGACCTGTTCTTTTGCAAGACATGACAGAGAAGGTTTAAGCCATCTATCTACACATCAAAGCTACTCAAATCCAGCAAAAGAGCTATTCTAACAACCGTCTAAGGGACTTGGAGTTTTATGTTGGCGATAAATTCTTCCTTCCAATATCACCATGGAATAGGGTCATGTGGTTTGGAAAGAAAGGGAATCCAATCCCAAGGTACATTGGGTCCTTGGAGATCAATAATATCATAGGATCTGTGTCCTATCAGCTTTCTCATTCACCAAATATGGCTCAATTTTAATATTTTTTCCACATATAACTCCTGAGTAAGTATATATTGGATCCCTCACATGTACAGAACTCTGAGGTGGTATAGCTAGAATATGACCTCTATTACTAGGAGAAGCCAATAACGATTCTGGACATGAGAGATAAGGTTCTATAAAACAATATAACCCATCATTTCATGGTGTTTTTTATGAACCATAAGTATTAAGAAGCAACTTGGGAACCAGAGGAGGCGATGAAAGAGAAGTACCCCCACCTATTTATGTAAAATGAAATTTTGAGGGAGAAATTTATAAAGTGGGAAAGAATGTGACAACCAAAACTATTATCAAATGAATTTATCCCTTATTATAGTAATGTAACACTGTATAAATCACATAAAATCACTTAGAGACAATAATAAAATCTTAAAAAATGAACAATTAAGTAAATAAGAATAATTTCTAGATGTAAAGGAAGCAATACCAATGAAATAGTAACATTTCTATAGGAATAGTAATATAAACATTATGAATAGTAAACTGACCAAATAAATAGTAACCTCACCCTTGAAATTATAATTTAAATTTATGCATCATATAATTAAAATAATTGTATGATTATCTCATAGACAAGTAATTAAATGTTTTGAAATTTAATAATTAAGTGATTGGTATTTTTGTAAGTCATAATTACTTAATTAAATTTCTATAATTAATTTAATAATTCAAAAGAATCTATATTTTTATAAAATACATTCATAGATAATTTTTTTTGTCTTTTGATCTTAAGATAATTTAATGAGAGCTTAAGTAAATTTTCAATGTGTTATAAAATCAGTTAAAATTTTAATATTAGTATCTTCGAAGCAAATAAAAAATTTGAATAAAAAATTTAATACTCATATTTATAATATTATTTTCATAAAATTGAGTACATTTTTAATTCTAAACATCCATAAAATGGTTGGGGTGAATTTTTGATATTTTTCTGAAATACTTGATTTTTTTGGGAATAGTAAAATATGGTAATTTACAGTACATTTACATTATAAGATAAATTAACTACTCAATGAGTTATCACTGATGTATGAACAAAATTATATAAATATAAAATATTACTTTAATATATTTCATGATAATTATAAAATTATTCATAGTCTTCAACTAAAATAATAACCTAATGATTAAAATATTGAGAAAACACTCCTCTTCTCCACTATAAATACCACCCCTCACGTCCTCTTCTCCTCCCTCCTCTAAATATTTTATTATTGACTATATTCTATGAAAATACCCTTCCATTGAACCTCCCTCATGTCCATGATATCTTGGACTCATAAAATTACCAATCGTAGGTTCTTTTATGTGGATCTTAATAAGAGAATTCTAGAGGTAAATCCTTTCTCTTTTTCTTTTAATTTCCTATGAATTTCAATTTCTTTTATTATTCTCTCCTAACCTACCTTAATCCAAAGGGAATTATAACTCAATAAAATTATATGTACTAGAATTATATCATGTTAATGGAATATCCAACATTACCCCCCCGTCTCTTTTTATTGTAAAAATAAAATCGCTACCCATGATGTGTCAATTTACTGACATCATGGGCGATGCATTTTCATTTTAATTAAAAACCTTTAGGTTATTAACCATATTATTAAATTATTTAAAAAATAATCTAAATTTTATTTTATAACCCTTTTTTGTTCAATAATTAACTTATACTCATAATACTAAATGATAAAACAAAACGAGTCCATTTTGATCAAAAAATTTCCAAAATTAACCTACAACGGTCATCATTAACTTTTACCTAATAAATCATCCTCATGGTATATAAAAAAATACATTTTAAGATATTTTATGATTCTATAGGATCATTAGTAACATTTAATAACAATTCTATATATTCATCCTCATTTTAAATGAACTTCCATTAATGTATACAAACAAACTAATCATGAAAACTATGAAAATGAACACTCTCAAATGACAAAATTATACTCTATAACTAATCCAAAGGACCATAAAAAAATAATAAAACATAATGAATCATATTTATGTATAAAAATTGTATTTAATAATTAATTAATGAACCTAATGTGATTATATAGGATAGTAGTGTTAAGGAAGATTTCAGACAAAAGGTGAGAGGAATTCTCAAACCCAACTCTCTCCATTTGGGTTTTCAATATTTAACACCATTTTCAGTCAAGATATTTCTTAAATATAATTTACTAATATTTATATTACCTTTTATTGGATATAAATGTTATATACTTCAGTTTATGAAAAAAACAATGTTTTCCAAAAGAATGCTTACTTCCAAAAAACTCATTGTTTACTTCTTAAGGTTGTTTCCTTCACCCAATGTTATTGATTCTTATATCAAGTATATTGTTCCATTTTCCATTTGGTGACCCAATTTTTATGAATGTATTATTAATAAACGAATCCCATTCCTTTCCATGGGTTATTATATGTTCAATATTTATATATTTTTGATGTATCATGCATGATAATGTAAATGTTGTGATGTGATGGGTGTGCTCGGAATTATATAATGCAATGTAAATGTTATGATGTGATGGGTGTGGCAAGAATTATATACGTCCAATGAATGGGGTTTTTTTAAGAACCTCATGAGTAAAGTGAAATATGTTTGAACATGATTCCAACTTTTTTCAAAACTATGCATGGTAGTTAACCACTAAGACATGACATTTCATTTTCATGCATTGCCACATTTAAGTCCTTTTCTTAATGCTTCCTCTCATGATTATATACATATGATATAATGGTAATTATTTTTATCAGTCCATGTTATAATGGTTCATTTTATTATCTATACTCTTACTTGGATTTTATCACACCCTTTTTGGTGTAAATTCTCATGTGATTATATGTACTAAGAATGATTCAAGGGCCAATAAAATTCTAGAGAATAAGGAATTGAGTAAATGTTTATGTTTTATGTTTTAAAAGTTATTTATGGTCATACTTTGTAAATAACGCTAAAACCTAGGATCAAAATTAAGAGATTATTTTAGGTTTTTATTTAAAATGATGTTATATTAATGAATGGAAAAAAACAAGGTCCCTAGAGTAAGAAACTGAATATACTGACTTGATTCATCATTTTGGATCTGAGTTGGATCTGAGGTGATTTACAAACTCTGATAATGAACTTTGGTTGGAGTAGGGATATTATTATTGTACTTATCCTTCTGAATATTCTACTATATTTCCTTGATAGTAATTTAATCCTTTTTGGGGGGGATTTTGCGAAATGATTTGGTATAACCCGACTAGAATTGGAATATAAGCTTGGTTCGATGGCTTTTCCTTTACTGGAATATGCCGATAATCGTCCTAGAACAGTGAAAGAATGTGATATTACTCTGAGTACCCACCTATTCGTGTTGATCATTTTTATTTGTTACTCTGGATGATTTGATATTAATATTAACCTTCCCATGTATCTTTATATGTTTTGAAATATTTTTGACGGACTCTTTTATTGTTTCAAGAATGTAGTCACACTTTAACAGAGTATGTGAAAGAATATATGCTTGAAAATTCTCATTCACCATGATATACCAGAATATTTTTAAATTATGTAGAAATAATAGCTTAATACTATCCCCATTTTGAAATTTGGTTCTATCAATGGGATTCATGAGTGAGGGAAGTGATATGTTCCACCAACATGTTAGTGGCTAGAATATATGGGAGGACATCATCTGGGTCAGTAGGGGAATGAGCCTATTCACTAGCCACCTTTATAATATGATGACATAAATTATTAGTGGATGAAATAGTATGAGACAACTCCCTTTAATCTATATATTTATATTCATGATGATATCTCCTTAGTTCCTAGGAATAAGTGTCTCGGGTGGAGAATTTTCAGGTAATGCCCTCAGTAGGAGACTAATGGGAATTTATGGTATGACATAAGTGTTGGTGCATGACATGAGACCTCTTAGGATGATCCTAAATGGTAATGGAGTGATATAAGAATCCTTGATCCACCATCCTATGTTAATGAAGGCGTGGGTTGTTGCACCCTGGGGATAGGCTTCTAAAGTGGTTGGTTGTGGTGAAAAATGCCACTAGTTTCCCTCATATTTCTTCAAATAAGTCAGTATCATAGGCTAAATAATCCGGATTCCTATACTTGTATCCTAAAGGGTCAGTATTTTTTGAAATTTGTGGAATTCCAAGACAATAACATTCACCACCTGAAGATGAAGGCATCAGGTGGTCGATATCATTATGCAACCCACATAGTTATTTATCATTATTGGGGTTCCAAAACATTTTCTTGATGAATAAATGATCCTGGGAAAAGATTATGTTTATTAGTTAATTATATATTGTTACAAATATAGAATGGAACCATGTATCCAATTATTTCTCCATTGATATTACGAACCATTCTCAATTATCTATGCTCTCGTGAAAAAAATTGTTTGTTCTTATGGCCAGTTCAACCATTTTTCATTCATGGAATATAGATGGTGAAATTTTATATCTCATGGTATCATGATTATGTTTAATTATGAAAATATTCATATAAAGTTCACCTTTTTTAGGAGATGAAAAAATAAAAAAGCCCAAGGTGTAACTGCCCATTTTTTTAGTTATTGAAATATTTCACATTGTTTTTGACATTTTTATTTCCGGAAAAATGTGTAGGTCTCACCCAATAATTGAGTGTGTGTGATTGAGTATATTTTCCCAATATTTCATTCCTTTTTTACCATTTTTTCTCTAAAAGATACTTCAAATGGTTCCCACATCCTTATTTAGGCAGGAACATGTTTTCTAAAATAAGGTGGTTATTTTGGGTTTCAAAACCAATTAAACATAAGATCTCACATTGGTTTAGAGGATGTGAGTTTAGGGTCATTGTACCCTTTTGGGGGAATTATTTCTTACTCAGATAATATTATATTGATTTAAGATATTTTAATGCTTCTTTCCCAATTCCTGATATGGGACTACTTATCCTTTTAAAACAATCAGTGTGTTGAATTTATATACATGAAAGTGGATGTTCTATTAATGATATAATTTATATATATTAGAGGTACCCCCAACTATTTATCACTATTTATTAGAATCATGTGGATGGTTTTGGTTTTAATCCATATAATAAGGAACTCTATAGTCTATTTTCATACCGAAAGGTGACTCGTATTTTTAGGATTGGATTAATCCTCCTAGAGGCATCCTATGTACCTTGTGAGAACATGAATCAAATCCCACATAGTTTATTTGGTGTAGTATTAGGTCATATGAAAGGTCCACACCATGAAATTTAA
This sequence comes from Viscum album, assembly GCA_963277665.1. Taxonomy (NCBI): domain Eukaryota; kingdom Viridiplantae; phylum Streptophyta; class Magnoliopsida; order Santalales; family Viscaceae; genus Viscum; species Viscum album. The sequence continues at coordinate 1,511,925,771 of OY728134.1, read as the reverse complement.
CATCATGTGGTAATGATGTATATGAGTGAATTTGAATATTTATTATTGGGAATGATCTTTGGGAAGGAGTCCTACATATCCTACTTATAACCTGAATCAGAGTCTACAGTGTTTTCTTTTTTCCTTAAGCTATTGTTGGGTGGGGATAGATAATCAACACTCTTGAGGGTTACCCCATAGAGTTTATCAATATTGGAATTCCTTTGGGGGATATAAAATTGTGGAGGACCATGTATGGAGTAATTTTTATCATATTATTTAATGGGTATTATAGATGAAGGTTTCTCAGGATTGGGGTGATTTTATTGGTGCTAGTGATATGATTGTTGTAAAACCCTCTACTCACTTGGGTAATTCCCAATGTGAGTAAAAATAGATAAAAGGTTATCGAAATAACTTTATATGAATGAGGAACATACACATGAATGAAACACTGATAGAGTGTCTGATGTGAAGCTTGATCCTTATGAATGCATCCTATGTATCTAATCTATAATAGGATTCAAAGTCCTCATAGTTCAGTTGAATCTTGTCCCACTCATGGGTTGTTATAGGTAATTATAATAGAATATATTATTACTATAATTATGGTATTAGAAAGTTATGGACATGTACAAAGAGGTATTCCGATGTTTTATTCCATACCCTCTAATAGATAAAGAGAGATGATGTCCATAAAGGGCCATTTAATACGTTTGGTATGACACAAGGCCTCATTTGATGTAATGTAATTAATAGAGTTGCATGAATGTGTAACCCTATTCCATTATGGACACCCTCTTGCAATGGGTTTACTCATCCAAAGGATCATGGATGTTTTTTTACATAGATATGTACATCTGTGTCTACCAAACAAGGTTGACATGTCCTATGGTGTTTGTCTGACATGTCCATGCAGGTTTCGGGCACAATGGAAGCATTGCTATAATGACACCCAACATTGATTTTTACCATGATCAATGATTATTCTGGGATCAATATGATGATCAAAACCAGTCTCCATGAAATAGAATCAAATATTTATATAAAGAAAGAAGGGGGCCAAAACATTTATAGAGGATCTTGTACAACATGTTTAAAAATAATTTAATTAATTTCTTAAAGAAAATAACACATGTATTTTAAGTATTTTCTTCATTAATGGTGTTGAGTATATAAAATGAACCTTCCAGATTATCTTGTTGCACTTGCAATGCTCCAAACTAGAATCCCTCTAGAGGTGATCCGCACTCGCGCTGATGGCCTCTGATTGGCACCGCTCATTCTTCGGGTGCTAGTGCGGTGAAATGAGTGTCTTATGTAGGACATTCTTGATCACTTGTTCTTTGGCCTTGAAGAACGTCTCTCGTTTTTTAGAGGTGAGGTAAGAGGATTCAAGAGATAAATTGTTTATCTCAACAATTCTCAATTCACTGGGTGTGCAGTTCAGTACATGGAAAAATAGATGTATGTCTATTTATTAACATGGGGAATCAGTCACAATATTTAATTGTATAACAACAATTAAATATATTCATAACCATAGATAAAACTCATGTTATTAATAATAATACCGCGTCATTATTTGTGGTGCGCCAACATGTGAAAAACATAATTATAATTAAAGTTTTGCATCAAAAAATAATAGCAGTGTTGTTTTAATTTGTGCCAACTAGTTATATAATTATTTATCATCTTGAGAATAATTAATTTACTACCAAACTGACCATATTCCACTCAAACTGCACCTCTATTTATTGAACACCTGAATAAATAAATAAATAATTTATTCCCTTAAATAAATATTTTATTTACAAACTAGTAAATAAATATTTATTAAATATTAAATAAAATAAATAAATTTATATTACTCACATTCGGTGAATAAAAATATATTTAATTTATGCAATCATTTCAACTTGAAGAAAATTATTCCATTTTCTTGAGAATAATATTTAATAATTAAATTCAAATATAATTTAACTAAGACCATCAGGGACACTTAGTGTGTGACCCTATAGGATTCATTCTCATTTGATTTACATGTGATTTCATGAAGTCCAAGAGTACTGTCTAGAAATGGGTTAAGGAACCCAAGATAAGGAACTTAAAGTCTCAATAACAACATCCACATACGAATTCTCACTGTATAACATAATCCATTTTTCATAATATATCATCAAGCAGGTTTCATGATAGTTTCATCAACCTTTATGCTTGATACATCATTCCTTGAAAACCTAAAATAAACTCTTCGTTACACAATGGCCATGGAATTTCACACGATGGTTATATTTCAATCAAAGGGATGAGATATCAGCTTCCATAAATGGAAGGGGCAAATCATTCCTCAACTTATCCATTAATAGTATGCCACTTGTGATGCACCCAATGTACTGTAACAGCCCGAGATTTTATGAAAAATATTCTTTTTATTTTACTAATGTCTTGTGTTGTACGCTACACCAAAAGGAGCTTGCACAACACACATCCTTGACTTGACTTTCATTACACGCAATCGCGACCTTCCTCGATAGCGTGTGTTGTACGCAACACCAAGTTTCGCTAAACAACGATATGCTATTAAGATATTATTAAAACTAGCTGTTGTGAATAGTAATAACCACTTTTTTAAATTTTGTAAATTTTATTTTTCAAAATGGACTTAATTTATGGATTCGGAGTATCGAATTTAGCCTAAGGTGAAATTTTTGTACTTTTCGGATAACTTTCATATTCTGATGAATAGTGAAAATTACTAAATTATAATTAAAAAAAACTTTTTTAATCGAAATAATTAATAGTGATAAATTATTAATTTGAGTAGTTTTAAAGTATATTTAGAATATATTTTTACAATTTAATACAATGTTGGTCATTGGACATAATTTCACATTTAAACCAGACATAAACAAGTGTCAATCTTTTGATAGATATTGTTTCGTAAAAACACGCTATTTGTTTTAACAGCAGGATTTAATTATAAAATTAATTAATGCAACTTTTATGTTATGAATTTGGTAAAATAGATTTCATTTTTGAATTCGGAATATGAAATATAGCTTAGGATGAAATTTTGGCATTGTTCTGAAAAACATCAATTTTTGATGAATAGTGAAACTACTAAGTGGTAGGTTAAAAACTGAATTTTTGCATAAAACTTAATTTTACCGCTTCTGTGAATGGAATTTCGAAAATCCGAGAGACACGGTTAATATCAAGGACTAAAATGTGGTTCAATGAGATGAAAATAATTTTTTGGTGAATAGTAACTTTTTACTTTTTTACCACGGTTAATAGTAAATAGGGTAACTAAGGGTAAATATGATATTAATATTACCCTAACACATGTCCTAATTCTATTGGACAAGTGTAATTCGACCGAAAACAAACTTAGGAATAAAATATGACCATTTAGGCCCACTTGGATTAGATTAGGACATTTATTATTAATTTATTTAAAGAAGGGTTAAAATAGTTAAAATCAAAGTTTAATAAGTAAATCATTTTTAATATGGGGTTATACATAAGATAAATTAGATTGTAAATATTCATTAGAAATCTAAAAAGATTTCCTACATGATGGTATTTTATTTTTAATTTTTAGACATCAAATAATATAATTTATTTATGACACAAAAATGATGCAGTAATTATCTTATTAATGAAATATTGACATAATTGATAATATAAACACCAAAATAAATGTAATTTGAGAATTTTTATGAATTCCACTAATTTTATAGGTTACTATGATATATTAATGTTGGTTTAATCAACTTGGTTCGAACATTTAATTCTGTTATGACTTTCACAAAAATCATATATCAAATAGTGTCAAAATTGACACAAAATAGTTTTTAAATCAAATATTATATTATTAATTGTTATTTTATTCTTAAAAATCTAAGGTTCGGCCAAATGACTTAGATAAGGATATATATATTAATAATAAACAATTTGGGGTTCGTTTGGCATGTTATAGTAAGTGTATTAACCATATAGTGAAAGAAAACAAAAAGACACGGTAAAAGTCAAATTATTTAACTTAGAGTTAAATCTAATTGATAAGGTTTAAAATAAGATCCAAACATGTCTAAATTTGATTGGATGATGAGATTACAACTATATCTCATCTAAGCTTCGAATATGAGTCATTTTTTGAGGTTTTTAAGTGGGGTTAGATTTATTATAAATTAATATTTTTAAGAATTCCTAAGGTGCCCCTCTCCTCCCTTATAAAAGGACACCTCCTCCCCCTCCTCCTCACACCAAATTGAGCACTCAAGCTCGGCCAACCCCTGCCATTTTCTCCTCTCCACTTCCCTAGAATAGTCCTAGAGGTCCTGTTATTCTCCAAAGACCACTCTTAGTTCCTTAAGTGGAGGATTCAAAGAGGCGTTCCAAAGAAGAGGTAATATCCATTACCGATCTTTTCAATTTCTTTCTTCTTCAACTTCTTCTTCTTTAGTTGTTTCATGATGAAGTAATAACATCAGTATTACTTACATACTGATATGTTATTATAAATATGAAACAACCCTAATTCACCTTCTATCCATCCTACGGAAAAATGAAATCACCGCGCGTGCGTACGTACGGAATACCGTCTCCACGCCGTGGTGTAATCTATTTTTCCACCATCACTTTACAAGGATGGGTATAATGGTGTAATGAGTAACTATTTATGATTATTATAAAGTAATATTGATACTGAAATAATATATATATACTCCAATACATTTCCACGATCATAGGAACGATATCATCACTCGTGCGTACGTACGGAATACCGTCTCCACGATGTGATGTGACTCGTTTTACATGATCATCATTACATAGTAATTATATAAATGAATTGAATGAATAAATATGATATATGTTACACTAATACCATTCTGGATATAAGGTATCTATAACCTTGAAATAAGAATAAGAATTTATTCGGCAAAACACGCGTAAGAACAAAAGGCAATAAAGACCCGAGTAACAAGTAACAATGAAATATTACTAACAAGAAGCTAAGAATATGACCATATATGATATCATATCAATATGTATGATTCTGTAATAAGTCAATAACATTATTTAAACCATTATACAGGAGCTTCGGACACATACAAGGCAAATTGGACCTAATGTAAGGGAAATATCACAATCTCATTTTTATCCGAGATTGTTTATTCGTAAGTATTTACTGGGGTGTATTTTATCATCCACATCCATGTTCCCTCAATATGTAATATTGTTTCCATCCACTTGCAATAGTTTAAATCCAATTTTACCCTTAGGTGAGTTTTTAGTAAAGAATATGAAAGGAATCTTTTGTCATTTTTCCATACGAGGTACTTTTTGACTTTTCCGACAAAAGTACGAAGAATGTTTTTTTTAACTTAAACGGCACGAATGGATTTTTATGGTTTTATAAATCCTTATTTTCATGAAGCTTCCTCCAAAAGATTTCATGACTATTTTTAATAAAATCTCTTTCTTTTAAAATTGCATGATGTTTTGTGAAAAGAAATTGATTTTGAAGAAGAAATGATATTTTCCTCAAGAATTCATTTCAAGTGTTTTATCAAAATTATTTTCCATCTAAGATAATAAAGGGTTCTGTTTCTATCCATATTTTTACATTGATTTGACTATGTTGTGATGGAATTATGTTTATGAATTCCTTTATCTTATATGAATGGTTTTATGATGTCATGTTGTTTAAGAATCTCATTTTTATTACATGGGTTATGCAATTATGTGATGATTTATGATTATGTGGAACACATAAGAAAGGATTCATTATAAGATGGGTGGGACCTATATCTCCCTCCAATGCATTGGGTAAAGATTTCATATCTCATGAGATAGACATGGCTGGAATGGTAGGTTATACCGGTTCAGTGAAACAGGACTGAAACGAGGATTACTCGATTCAGAAAGGGACTTTGTCCACTAAGATAGTCTTGGCAATGAGTCTTGACTAACAAGAAATGATTCTCTATGATTATGTGTGTATGCCACAATGAGTAATGTTTTAAGTTATGATTTCATTTCACTACTATGATTTATCCCATGTTATGAAATTATGCTCTCTTTTGCAGGTTAAGATTTCCAAAAGCTGTGTTCTTATGTATATGATGTGATTGATATTTCTTTTGTTTATCCTTACTGAGCATTTGAGCTCACCCTTTTATGTTTTCTTTTTCCCAGGATATAAACAATGGTTTTAGGTATAAAAAGGAAGATCTTTATGGGAGATGTTGAAGATCTTCCACCACAATTAGAAGTTTACGTTCCGAGTTTCCAAAGACACTAAACTATTACGATCCTTGTGTGTGTGTTTTTGTTATGTACTAAGTATTCCGCAAAAGTAATGTAAAGTCTATGTACGTCAGGCTTCGGGTCTCTACAGTTGGTATCAGAGGAAAGGTTTAGTCAACCTTTGGAAACTAGGATGCGAGAACTTTAGTGAGATCCCTAGAGATATTTCTAAGGTATGTCTAGGGATGTCCCTAAGGTTAAGTATACGTATAGGTTATAGTACTAGAACTACGCTAACGATCATAGAATTAAACCTAAGATGTTAGATATTGAAGGTACTCCCCCTTTATTATGTTGTTTTCCCTAGCATGATTTTTGCCTCTCACACTATTCTTTTTGGGTTTTAGAGAATGGCTGGAAACAAGATGATTCACGATAATGGAGGATATGATGGACAATGGAATGATATTCTTCATAATGAAATGGTATTTGGAAGTCCAAACATAATTATTATGCCGAATCAGCAATCTCATAATATGATCAATAAAGTAAAATTTGGTAAGTTTCCTGACTCGGCTAATAAGAGAAAGATGGAGTTTCATGATGATCATAGAGGAAAGAAAGTTCAATTTCCCCTATGAAATTCATGTGGGAAGAGGCATCAAGGAGAATGTTTCAAGGGAACTGGAAGATGCTTTGGGTGTGGAAAAGAAGGACACAAAGCAAGTAAGTGCAAAGGAAAAGGGTCAGTTAACACCTTGGATGAGGATAATGGTATTGCTACGACATCAAAAATGGTTAAGTGTTTTAAATGTGGAATGTATGGGCATTATGCAAACAAATGCCCTAAGGGAAAGACTCATGAAGAGAATCAGTATGGTCATATGGGTAGTATTTATGTGGATGATGATGAAGAGACTACAAATGATATGTGAGATGAAAGAATTTTTGAAGCTCGGTCAATGGTTTGAGAATGTAGTGGAATGATTACATGTTTATCATGTGTAATGTTGTATAAGTAATCTCATGGTACTGTAGAATAAAGAGACATGTAAGGATTGTTACACTATTGTCTGATTAATGTTACCAGTATCCATGAAAGGTTATTTTTGGAATGTAGATGATATGCGCATAATGAAGGGATAAGGAGAAAATTAAATGTTTGATAGTATTCATGAGCTCATGATTGATATAAGGACTAAGTGATATCATGGTTTGAGTATATAGAATTTTGAGGATTTTTCTATATGGAAAGTGTTAACTTTTAACTGCATTCAAGTTTTCACTATGGATCAATGGGTATTCAAGAGAGTACAAGATTAAGGACTTTGAATGTTTGGAATATGACCAACAAGACATATCTTATGATATGTGGGGATCAACGACAGTATTAAATCTCTGGTAATCGATGTCACTATATTATGAGAGTGGACTACAGTATTATAAGCCTAAAGATTAGACTGGATTATGTTGGACATAAGTTAGTATTGTTTAAGGATAGAAGATTTTCGATATTATTGATGGGATGTTATAGTAACGTAGTTTTAGAAAAAGGGACAACCTGCAGGACGGGCGACATCCCATCGCTTCGGACAAGGCTGTAGGAATCGAACCCACAACCAAAGTGCGACTGGCCTTTATCGCCTACCACTGACCTACAGGAAGTCCCTGTTTAGTAGAAACTAGTTTTATTATATTAAGCAGTATAATATATGAAGTATAAGTCCATTTTAGGAACTATATATGATTAATCTCACTATAGAATGACTTATGCTTACCTTTTGTTTGAGACAAATGGAATGACCCGTCATTCTATCACATGATCTGCTAACACTTCACGAATAACAAATTCAACTTCATTTATTTAAGAGATGAAGTGGAAATTGTTCAAGGCACGAACAACAGTGATATTGTATCAAAATAAAGTAAGTATTTATTCTAATTCAAATTTTCAACTTTAGGGAAATGATCTTGAAAACCAAAAATGTTGTCCTAGTGATCTTATACCTGATGATTCAGATGGTACCTTATATCATCACAAATCTATGGATTTGTGATTACTGGCTTTTCCATAGCCATGTTCTCTACCACTCTCCATCAGAACATGATGGTTAGATTTCTCTTCCATATCCATATTTTCACCTATGTGGAAACCCAGTGATTAGTTTATTTGGGTAATCGTTACATTTCATACTTTAGTTTTTAAAGCCAAGTTTTGGTATTCCCTTTTACGATGTGGATTTCTATTAAAGAAACTTTCGAATAGCAAACCATTTATAACCCCGACGAATTTCGAGGGAGAAATTCATTTTAAGGGGGGTAGAATGTAACAGCCCGAGATTTTATGAAAAATATTCTTTTTATTTTACTAATGTCTTGTGTTGTACGCTACACCAAAAGGATCTTGCACAACACACATCCTTGACTTGCCTTGCATTACACGCAATCGCGACCTTCCTCGATAGCGTGTGTTGTACGCAACACCAAGTTTCGCTAAACAACGATATACTATTAAGATATTATTAAAACTAGCTGTTGTGAATAGTAATAACCACTTTTTTAAATTTTGTAAATTTTATTTTTCAAAATGGACTTAATTTATGGATTCTGATTATCGAATTTAGCCTAAGGTGAAATTTTTGTACTTTTCGGATAACTTTCATATTCTGATGAATAGTGAAAATTACTAAATTATAATTAAAAACAACTTTTTTAATCGAAATAATTAATAGTGATAAATTATTAATTTGAGTAGTTTTAAAGTATATTTAGAATATATTTTTACAATTTAATACAATGTTGGTCATTGGACGTAATTTCACATTTAAACCAGACATAAACAAGTGTCAATCTTTTGATAGATATTGTTTCGTAAAAACATGCTATTTGTTTTAACAGCGGGATTTAATTATAAAATTAATTAATGCAACTTTTATGTTATGAATTTGGTAAAATAGATTTCATTTTTGAATTCGGAATATGAAATATAGCTTAGGATGAAATTTTGGCATTGTTCTGAAAAACATCAATTTTTGATGAATAGTGAAACTACTAAGTGGTAGGTTAAAAACTGAATTTTTGCATAAAACTTAATTTTACCGCTTCTGTGAATGGAATTTCGAAAATCCGAGAGACACGGTTAATATCAAGGACTAAAATGTGGTTCAATGAGATGAAAATAATTTTTTGGTGAATAGTAACTTTTTACTTTTTTACCACAGTTAATAGTAAATAGGGTAACTAAGGGTAAATATGATATTAATATTACCCTAACACATGTCCTAATTCTATTGGACAAGTGTAATTCGACCAAAAACAAACTTAGGAATAAAATATGACCATTTAGGCCCACTTGGATTAGATTAGGACATTTATTATTAATTTATTTAAAGAAGGGTTAAAATAGTTAAAATCAAAGTTTAATAAGTAAATCATTTTTAATATGGGGTTATAAATAAGATAAATTCTATTGTAAATATTCATTAGAAAGCTAAAAAGATTTCCTACATGATGGTATTTTATTTTTAATTTTTAGACATCATATAATATAATTTATTTAAGACACCAAAATGATGCAGTAATTATCTTATTAATGAAATATTGACATAATTGATAATATAAACACCAAAATAAATTTAATTTGAGAATTTTTATGAATTCCACTAATTTTATAGGTTACTATGATATATTAATGTTGGTTTAATCAACTTGGTTCGAACATTTAATTCTGTTATGACTTTCACAGAAATCATATATCAAATAGTGTCAAAATTGACACAAAATAGTTTTTAAATCAAATATTATATTATTAATTGTTATTTTATTCTTAAAAATATAAGGTTCGGCCAAATGACTTAGATAAGGATATATATATTAATAATAAACAATTTGGGGTTCGTTTGGCATGTTATAGTAAGTGTATTAACCATATAGTGAAAGAAAACAAAAAGACACGGTAAAAGTCAAATTATTTAACTTAGAGTTAAATCTAATTGATAAGGTTTAAAATAAGATCCAAACATGTCTAAATTTGATTGTATGATGAGATTACAACTATATCTCATCTAAGCTTCGAATATGACTCATTTTTGGAGGTTTTTAAGTGGGGTTAGATTTATTATAAATTAATATTTTTAAGAATTCCTAAGGTGCCCCTCTCCTCCCTTATAAAAGGACACCTCCTCCCCCTCCTCCTCACACCAAATTGAGCACTCAAGCTCGGCCAACCCCTGCCATTTTCTCCTCTCCACTTCCCTAGAATAGTCCTAGAGGTCCTGTTATTCTCCAAAGACCACTCTTAGTTCCTTAAGTTGAGGATTCAAAGAGGCGTTCCAAAGAAGAGGTAATATCCATTACCGATCTTTTCAATTTCTTTCTTCTTCAACTTCTTCTTCTTTAGTTGTTTCATGATGAAGTAATAACATCAGTATTACTTACATACTGATATGTTATTATAAATATGAAACAACCCTAATTCACCTTCTATCCATCCTACGGAAAAATGAAATCACCGCGCGTGCGTACGTACGGAATACCGTCTCCACGCCATGGTGTAATCTATTTTTCCACCATCACTTTACAAGGATGGGTATAATGGTGTAATGAGTAACTATTTATGATTATTATAAAGTAATATTGATACTGAAATAATATATATATACTCCAATACATTTCCACGATCATAGGAACGATATCATCACTCGTGCGTACGTACGGAATACCGTCTCCACGATGTGATGCGACTCGTTTTACATGATCATCATTACATAGTAATTATATAAATGAATTGAATGAATAAATATGATATATGTTACACTAATACCATTCTGGATATAAGGTATCTATAACCTTGAAATAAGAATAAGAATTTATTCGGCAAAACACGCGTAAGAACAAAAGGCAATAAAGACCCGAGTAACAAGTAACAATGAAATATTACTAACAAGAAGCTAAGAATATGACCATATATGATATCATATCAATATGTATGATTCTGGAATAAGTCAATAACATTATTTAAACCATTATACAGGAGCTTCGGACACATACAAGGCAAATTGGACCTAAGGTAAGGGAAATATCACAATCTCATTTTTATCCGAGATTGTTTATTCGTAAGTATTTACTGGGGTGTATTTTATCATCCACATCCATGTTCCCTCAATATGTAATATTGTTTCCATCCACTTGCAATAGTTTAAATCCAATTTTACCCTTAGGTTAGTTTTTAGTAAAGAATATGAAAGGAATCTTTTGTCATTTTTCCATATGAGGTACTTTTTGACTTTTCCGACAAAAGTACGAAGAATGTTTTTTTTAACTTAAATGGCACGAATGGATTTTTATGGTTTTATAAATCCTTATTTTAATGAATCTTCCTCCAAAAGATTTCATGACTATTTTTAATAAAATCTCTTTCTTTTAAAATTGCATGATGTTTTGTGAAAAGAAATTGATTTTGAAGAAGAAAGGATATTTTCCTCAAGAATTCATTTCAAGTGTTTTATCAAAATTATTTTCCATCTAAGATAATAAAGGGTTCTGTTTCTATCCATATTTTTACATTGATTTGACTATGTTGTGATGGAATTATGTTTATGAATTCCTTTATCTTACATGAATGGTTTTATGATGTCATGTTGTTTAAGAATCTCATTTTTATTACATGGGTTATGAAATTATGTGATGATTTATGATTATGTGGCACACATAAGAAAGGATTCATTATAAGATGGGTGGGACCTATATCTCCCTCCAATGCATTGGGTAAAGATTTCATATCTCATGAGATAGACATGGCTGGAATGGTAGGTTATACCGGTTCAGTGAAACAGGACTGAAACGAGGATTACTCGATTCAGAAAGGGACTTTGTCCACTAAGATAGTCTTGGCAATGAGTCTTGACTAACAAGAAATGATTCTCTATGATTATGTGTGTATGCCACAATGAGTAATGTTTTAAGTTATGATTTCATTTCACTACTATGATTTATCCCATGTTATGAAATTATGCTCTCTTTTGCAGGTTAAGATTTCCAAAAGCTATGTTCTTATGTATATGATGTGATTGATATTTCTTTTGTTTATCCTTACTGAGCATTTGAGCTCACCCTTTTATGTTTTCTTTTCCCCAGGATATAAACAATGGTTTTAGGTATAAAAAGGAAGATCTTTATGGGAGATGTTGAAGATCTTCCACCACAATTAGAAGTTTACGTTCCAAGTTTCCAAAGACACTAAACTATTACGATCCTTGTGTGTGTGTTTTTGTTATGTACTGAGTATTCCGCAAAAGTAATGTAAAGTCTATGTACGTCAGGCTTCGGGTCTCTACATGTACCCTACATCCCGCCAACTAATTGTGTGATATTTTTCATCAGTAAATCAAATTGTGAAAGTAGTGACACGTATTCATGATTATATTTATGTCTATGGATCATTAAACATGCTCGCAGATAGAAATATCCAATGACATGAAAACATGTGGAATCCTACTAGCGGTTGTGTTCTCATAATCTCCTGTCTTGGAGATTACCATGTGTGAATATCCTGATAGGAAGTCTCATCTACTTATGAGTACTCACACCTAATGGACTGAATCCTATTTGTACCATCATAGTTTTTCATCCAATTTTAGAACTATATTTAAGAATATTGTTATATCATTTCAAGGTTCTAATAATTGCATGGAACTTCCATGACCTTTTCAATGAAATAAATACTATAGTACATGATTACATCATAATCATGCAGAACAATGAACAATATATAATAAGATGTTTAAAATTTAAATACATTAAAAATCCATGTTATCAAATTAGAACTAGTTGGTTCTAAGAAACCAGCTCTTAAAAACTCCCACTTGGACTAGAGCCAACTACCTTTGACTTTCAGTCCACTAGAACTCACAAGGTGATCATATTTCTTTTGAGTCAAGGATTTAGTCAAGGGGTCAGCCACATTTCCTTTTGTGGAAATACTACTCACTATAACTTCACCTCTCTGAAAAAATCCCTCAAGAGGTAATACTTTTGAAGTATGTTCTTCGTCCGCTGATGTGACCTTGGATCTTTTGCGAGATCCACCGCTGTTGTATTATCATAATACAATGTGATGTGATATTTACTATTATTTATCACATCCCACTCCTAGAAAAATATTTACATCCAAAATACTTCTTTATTTGCCTTATAAGATGCAATATACTCAGACTCTGCTGTAGAATATGTGACCACACTCTTCTTTGTGCACTTCTCAGTCACTCCACCTCCATTCAAAGTAAAGATGTATCTTGTTTGTGAATTCATGTCATCTTGATCATTATGGAAACTAGAATATTCATATCCTATGATGACTAGTTTCTATTCTACTCCAAAAACTAGGAACATATCCTTAGTAAGACTTAGATACTATACTATAGTCTTGACTGTCATCCAATGGTGGTCATGTGGGTCAGCTGGATATCTGCCTACTGCACTCAATGCCTAGGCGACATCCAACCTAGTACATAGTTTTGGTCGGAGTAGATCACTCAAGAGAGGGTGAATTGATTATATATACGAATTTCATATAAAATTGGTTCTTTACAATAATACCCCCTAATAATGTAATTGAAGTCAGTCTGTAGTGAATTTATAAAAGTACTGAATGTTTTATTAATTTCTCAGAAGATTGATTAGTTCTCATCATTACCAATATAAATATTAGTTATTCTTTTGAAACTAATCTACTGATTAAAAATAGATATAAACACTTGTTAAACTAACTATAAAAGTTCAGTTTATATTAATGTGAAATGAATTAAACACATTTGATATTAAAACACAAGACAAACTACACAGTGGATAAAAACAAGAGGTTTAGTCTCAAGCTGAGACTTAGTCCTCTCCACTTGGTGATCACCTGCCACTAAGCAGTTTATATTAATAAACTTTTTATCCACACCTTGGATCAGGATTCATAATAGCACATAGGGTTGTCCTGGTCACACTTGACCTCTACCATAGTTATTCATGGGTAAACTAACAAACAAATCAAAAATGATATCTTCCATGGTTCAACATGGGATACAAGATTGAAAAAAGGGATTGAGTGGGAGGATATTTTAGTATCCGTGAGTTATGCTTAGGAGACAGTGTGTGTTACACAAATAGATACACACACTGCTCAACAAATAAACACAAGATCAAAATAGAGTTATAAAAGAATAATAGATTTTAGAAATCTCATTGTGTTGTGAAGTAAATATCTGGACTCAATGGATGTAGAGAAAATGATATTCAAGCCCTCTTCTGGATGTTGGATCTAAAATAGAGTATTGTGGTCTCAATAAACTAGATTCCATGTGTGAAAAGGTTCAGCTCTTCTAAGTGAGGATATACATCAAGCTTCATCAAATGTCTTCTTGAGATATTAAACTCCTTGTATACTCAAGCTTTGAGTTCTTATATTTACAATATCTTGCATATTCGCACATCCAACCTTTTTTTCTAGCGGGATAATAGTGTGAGTTTTGAGGTTAATCTTGTAATACTTTTATACTTCAAGGTAGAGTAGGCATAAAGATCTCCCCATGTTCATGTACCTCGTACTGTCTATGGATAGTCTTACAGACAACATTAAATAATGTCAGATAGATTAATTTTTCTAAATAAGGTTGTTAGAAATAAATTTGAATTAATAAATTTGAAATAGTTATTAATGACTATCGGTGAGTCATAATTATCAGTATGTTATCATCGGTCTGTCACCATAAGTTTGTCATTATCGATGTGTCATCATCGGTCTGTCAGCATCGGTTTGTCATTGGTCTGTCATCATAGGTCAGTTAGCATCGGTGGGTCATCATCGGTCTGTCAGCATCAGTCTGCTATCATTGGTCTGTGAGCTTCGCTGTGTCATCCTCGTCATGTCGAACATCGGTGTGTTTAACATCGGGGTGTCGATCATTGGTGTGTAGAGCATTGGTGTGTCAAAAATTAGTGTGTCGAGCATCGGTGTGTCGAACATCAGTGTGTCAAACATCGATGTGTCGAGCATACTATCAGTGCCAGAACTCTGAGAAACATATGAAAGTGTCTGTCTTACACAAAACATTACTATATTATTTGACATCTATAAATACATTTAAAAATATTCTTTTAAACATATTCATTCATAAATATAAATTATAAATTTATTAAAAAATATTGTTATGTATGAAATATTATAATCTATAGATTTAAAATATTTGTGATTATGAAAACAAATATAGCATAGAGGGTCCAAAAATATCCCCCTTTTTTATAATCATAAATTATGTAATACATGTAAATATAAGGAATAATAATATCTGGACTTAGCATATACTTCACTGAATGTGATTTATAAATATAACCAAAGCTTTCTCTTCGTTGAGTTTTTAAAACAAATATCTCCCTCAATAAATGTATTATGTTGAGTACATGCCATGTGTCCTATGCATGGATTTCTCCCCCTGAAATTAATAATGTATGTAATTTATAATGTATGCCTCTTCTTATCCCCTTTTGGGATTAGAAAAAAATAAGGAAAGTAAGAAGATAAATATAAAAAAAAGACATAGAGAAGACAAAAATGAATTCCATTAGGAACAAAAAGAATACAGTCAACAACAATGTACAAATCCCTATCAAAGACACAATCCATCCCTAATGTTTTGGCTTCTGAGGGCCTTTGCCTTTATCTGAAATATCTGGAGTTTGATGAGAAGGATTGGGAGTGGAAGAGGGAAGAGGTGGTCTGAAGAGAACACCAAGAAAAGAAACACATGTAGGAACATTTTCTGCCAGGCTAGGGCTTCTCTATGACAACACACTACTAGGATATTACTCTGTAATGACCGGTAGAATCTGAGAAAGATCCTGAGAGACAGTCATTGGTGTAGGAGGCCAAGAGTCAGTATTAATGGAAGCAGCAGGAGGAACCACAATTGTTTCAGCTTGGACATGTATATATGTCTTAAGAATTTTGATGAAATCATTGATGATTTCACCACCATATTGCATAGATTTCTCAAATTCATCCTTATTCTCCATGAATTTATTCAGCAGAGGGGTAAAATCCTTCAATTGAGTATCTTGCTTTCCTGAAAGATTCTCCGACTAGAGGATTTCTGAGATTTTCTACTAAAAACATGAATCTTTTGATGAGATCATGCTTGATTTAATTATTTGTAAAGTACCTATCCACTTTCCCTCTAATCTCTTTCTGAGAACGAGAGGCTTTATTTGTGCACTACCATACCATATTATAGACAAGGTCCATATTTCTATGTACCTTTTCAAGAATTTCTTTTTCTGAAACACTCTGAAGATTTTGGAGTTCCTCTCTCATCACAACCTTGAGAGATTCCAAATCAGCAACATCACCTTTCCCACTCCAAGAACTGGATGGGATAGTAATCATTTTTCCATGCTTCTCTTTAAACATCTTTAGATCTACACTTATTTGAAGTGTCACCAAGTTCTTAAGAAAGCTCATTATAACTCTAAAGGAGGTATCGAAATTAGGAGTTAGAGAATTTAAATCATTTCTCATCTTCCTTACTTATTCTCCCAATAATGTACTATGTCTAATGATGGTTTCTTCTATAGTAATGAAATTTGGTTGAATCTACTAGATCACCATTCTTACAATATTTTCTTCATCGACATCCAAAATACATATTAAAGTGGAGGCTTCACTTCTGAATCCAAAAGAGGATTTCACATACTAAAAAATATCATTTTTTAATTTCTCTAAATTTTCCTTAGTGACATAGTCATTAAGAACAGTCTGTGCAACTCGCTCTACTGCAGGAGGCGCAATAGGTGGAAGAGGTTAAATAGGTTCTACTTCAGTTTGGGTCTGTGTATTAGGAGGAGGAGGCACCCACTCCTCATCTGAGTCACATTCCAACCCAAAAAGAAGGTATCTTGGATCATTATTCCATTCTCGAGTACTATTCCAGTCTCTTGGATCAACATTGTGAATCCTGATCCTTCTTCCCTGAGTATTAGGAACAACTTCTTCATCATCAACTTCTTCATCTTGTCCTCTAGCCATAATAACATTTCTGGGTAAAGGTATCAACTGAGCATGAGTTTCTTCATGTGCTCCAGCCACTTCAACTTCTCCATGCACTTCATCAATTTGAGGTACCTGATCTTGAGCTTCTTCCTCAAGGACACCAGCAATTATTTCATTCAATTCCGAAATTATTTATTGATTTTCAGTATTAGTATGGGGTGATCTGTCATCATGACTAGCATCTCTAAGATCTACATCCTCCTGTTCAACATGCTCAGAACCATCACCAACTCCATGTATAGATTCCTCACTAGATTTTTCAACAACCTTTTGTCCCACTTTTAATGAATCACTTACATGCTAATCATTTCCTCCTTTATCATCATCATCATTATTATACTCCTCATCTAATTTACATACACAACCTTCATCTCTAGTAAGCTCGGTCTCTTCCTCATCCTCATCACCAAAAAAAGGTTCTCTTGAGGGTAAGTCCAAAGGTGGACTAGTAGATCCATAATACATATTTTTGGGTATTTCAGCAATATTAGGATCACTCATGTCATCAAAAGGAGATCCATCTTCCCTTGGAACTTCAGTATCAACTTCCTTATTAGAATAAATAGGTTTCTCTTCTGGTTTGAGACCTGGATCAACTTGATTCTATGGTCTGGTAGGATGGTCAATTAGATTGAATTACTTATACAACCATTCGTCATCTCCTAACCAGAATTCCTTCTATGGGTTCCAGAAGATCATCGTCCTTTTGAAAATATCTTTTTGAAGGAAGAAACCACTACATGAAATTATCACTTCATTTCCATCTTCCACACAACCAAACCTTTTTAACATGTAAGAGATCATCCTGGGCTAGTACAAAAAAGTTTCCTTCTTGGATGGATTTATCCTGTTAGAAACATGCAACATTAGATACCTACATTGGTTCACTTTTATCCTTTTTTTCAAAATATAGATCAGAATAACATACTAATACTTCACAGATGAAAATCTCTCTTTATTGGGACGATTTTAAGTTGTATAAACTTAAAAAGTAAACTTGCCTCTAGATAAAATTCACTCGAAATAGTTCTTCTAGATTCTCTATTTCTAGTCATCTCTTTCAGAGCATCTTCATAAGAGAAAAAATCTGAGGAAGGTGGAATATTACCTTGATAATCATCATAAAAACCATCATGAGGCATCTCTAATCACTCATCCCATTCCTCAGACAAAAAAGTTATTTCCTTTCCCTTTACTACTAACCTCATCTTTGCTTCCTCGTCTTCATCCAGGGATATCATCAAATGTAGATAAAACTCATGTTCTAGATGAGGATAATAAGTCCTTTCATTATTAGAGAACCATCTTAGCCACCCTTAAGATTCCATTGCTCTTAACAAAAACGACATGCTTGATAGAAGCCACTCTACGAACACTTCATTCTAAGATGTAACTTCTCAGATTTCCAAACATGGTTTTTCAGTCCCACTGGGCTCACACATCTGATGTTTAGTAGATTTAGATTTTTCGACTCATCCATAGAACACTTGGTCCTTTCCATTTTGGGGTTTCAGATTCCAAAGTAGTTGACAGGTCAAGGGTTGAGATATTGAGTGACAAAAGGTACAAGGTTTTACAGCTATAGGAAGGTGAAAGGTCAGGATGGATTGAACTTAATATATCATTTATGGATTGTAAATCGTAAATAAAAAAATTTAAACATAGAAAAAAGAATAAAAAATAGTATCATTTTATTTAAAACAGACAGAATTACAAAAGAATCCATAAATAGATTGGTGTCATTGAGTTGGTATTACACGATCAGTTTCATGGATCAGTTTCAAAAGATCGATTTCAAGGATCGATTTCAAAAGATTGGTTTTATGTATGGTTTTCAAAAAATCGGTTTCAAGGATCAGTTTCATAAGATTGGTTTTATGGATATGTTTTACAAGATCAGTTTCAAGGATCTGTTTCACAATATTGGTTTCAAGGATCAGTTTCACTAGATAAATTTCAAGGATCAATTTCACAAGATCGGTTTCAAGGATCAGATTCACAAGATCGGTTTCAAGGATCATTTTCACAAGATCATATAGATTTATCATTCTTAGTTCATGTATGATGTAGTTCATTCTTACAATGATTAAGGGTTTAGTGGATATATCAGCAAGCTAATGCTCAGTCCCAATAAACACAAGAGTTATATCACCTTTTCAGTAATGATCTCTCAAAAAGTGATTTCTTACATAAATATGCTTTTTTCTAGAATGAAAAATTGGATTCTAAGAAATTTTAATAGCACTTGTGTTATCATATTTTATGAAGATGTGTCTAAATTAAAATCCATAGTCAAATAAGGTGTATTTCATCAAAAAAATATTTGTGCACAAGAACTACCAGATGCAATGTATTCTGATTCAGAAGTTGATAATGAAACTAAATTTTTCTTTTTACTAAACCATGATATTAGAGACTTTCCCAAAAAGTGACATGTTCTAGAGGTACTTTTCCTATCTAACTTATATCCACTAAATTAGGCATCAAAATACCTAACTAAATCAAAAGGTTTTCCATTAGGATAAAATAGTCCTAAATTAGTTGTATACATGTGGTATTTGAAAAATTCTTTAATAACATTTAAATGTGACTCTTTTGGGTTTTCTTGAAATATTGCACACATACACAAAATAAACATAATATCCGGCCTAATAGAAGTTAATTATAGAAAATTACCAATCATTCCTCTATAAGTAGTTTGATCAACTGATTTTCCATCTTCATCAAGATCTAACTTACATGTTGAACACATAGGGGTTTCAGTACTCTTAATGATATCAAAGACTTATCTTTTTAAAATATCTTTAGTATAATTACATTTATTTAAATGAATACCTTATTTATTTTGAAATATTTTAAATCTAATAAAATATTTAAGTTCACCCATTAAACTCATTCCAAACTTGCTTTACATTATTATTGAAAAATAATTACATAAAGTATTTTTAGAAGATCCAAAAATAATATCATCTACATATATTTGGGATATTAATACTTATTTTGAAATTCATTTTATAAATAAAGTAGGATATGCAAGTCCTTTTGTAAAGCCTTTAGAAATAATAAAATTACTCAACCTTTCATACCAATCTCTTGGAGCTTGTTTCAAACCATATAAATCTTCAAATAATTTTAACACACGATTTGGAATGTATGGATTTGTAAAATCTTGGGTTTGTTCAAAAAAACATCCTCAATTATATAACCATTTAAAAATGAACTTTTGAAATCAATTTAATAAAATTTAAAATCCAAGTGTGCTGCATAGGCAAGTAAAATCTTAATTACTTCAAGTCTACCTACTGGTGCAAAGGTCTCTTCATAATCAATTCCCTCTTCTTGATTATATCCATGTGCAACTAGTATAGCTTTTTTTAACTATATTTCCAACTTCATCTACTTTATTTCTAAATACCCATTTTGTTTTTATGGTCAAAGTATCTTTTGGTCTATCTAAAGGTTTCCAAACTTTATTTCTTTCAAACAGATTTATTTCTTCTTGCATGGACATTACCCAAAACTCATCATTGATCGCATAATTAATATTTTTAAGTTCAAGTTGTGACAAAAATTCTTGATGTTCAACCTGGTTTCTCCAGGAAGCTCTCATTTTTGTTCCTCTATCTAAATCTCCAACAACAGCATCTAGAGGATGATTCTTGAGGTTCCTAGTTAGTCTAGAGAAGGTAGGACTTGATATTTCTGGTTGGTCAGGTTGATTTGATTCATTACAGTTAAGTTATAGAGAATTTATAGAACTTTTAGTTTTTATAGATTCTTTAACATGATGATTTGAGATTTTATCATTAATTTCTATATTGGACATATCCCCTTAAATATTTTCTCATGAGGTCTTCGAATCGTGTGGATATGCTTCATCAAACTTGATATGTACAGTTTTATCCACACATTTGGTTTTATTATTAAAGACTCTATTAGATTTTCATGATGTATAATATCCAAGAAATATTCCATCATTACTTTTATAGGAAAATTTATCTAAATTATCTTTAGTGTTCAGAATATAAACTTTACATCCAAACACTTTAAAATAACATACTTTGGGTGTCCTATTATTCTTTAACTCGTCAGGATTTTTCTTAAGGATGGGTCTGATTAATACTATTAATTATGTGAAAAGTTGTATTAACAGCTTCATCATATAAGTAAATGGGTAGGTTAGACTCCATAATCATAGTTTTGGAAATTTCCTGTAGGGCTATATTTCTTATTTCTACCACACCATTCTGTTGAGGTGTCCTAGGAGCATAAAAATATTGATTGTAGAAATTTTGTGAGAAAATTGATTCAAAATATTGATTCTCAAATTCATGACCATGATCACTTCTTAAAGATTTAATCATAATTCCACTACAATTTTCAACATTCCTAGCATACATGGTAAATTGTGAACAAGCATCACTTTTTTAAGCTAAGAAAATGGTCCAAGTGTACCTAGAGAAATCATCTATAAGAACATAAACATAGTGCTTCCCATTACGACTTGAAACTCTAGATGGTCAAAACAAGTCCATGTGAACCAGCTCAAGAGGCTGAGAAGTAGCTACTTCTTTCTCTGGTTTGAAATATATTTTATGTTTCTTTTTATTTTGACAAGGATTACACACTTTATTGTCCGGAAACTCTATTTTGGGTAAGTATTTAACTAAAAAATTTCTAGTTAACTTATTAAGAGAGTGTATGTTGTTGTGTCTTAGTCTTCTATGCCAGTGCCAAGACTCTTTGTGAAACGAATTTAGACAAGATTAATTCTGTGATGCTAGTGTGTCTTGATTTATAGCACATACATTATCATTTCTAAAGGTAGTAAATACTAAGTTATTATTTCCATAAAAGTAATGGCATGAAACATTTTTGAATTTTACATTAAATCTATCAACACACAATTGAGATATGCTAAGTAGGTTATACTTTAATCCATCAATGTACAATACTTTAGAAATTGAAATAGAGTTAGGGATACCAATCTGGAATATGCCAATTATTCTTCCTTTACCATTGTCACCAAATGTGAAATTTCCTCCATCAATCTTGATAAGACTTTTAAAACATGAATAATCCACTATCATATGTCTTGAATTGAGTAGACGCCATGAAATGTGTTCAATGCACTTTTCCATAGAGTGAAGATATAATTCTCTCATAGACAATAAATTTTAAGTATGAGTAAATATGTTTTCACCAGAAAAGAAGAACATGCAGTTTGGATTTCTATGTGCAAAAATACTACTCCATAAAAATGGATGAGGGGACTGAATCCCCCATCCAAGAGTAGG
Source organism: Viscum album (assembly GCA_963277665.1). Lineage (NCBI taxonomy): Eukaryota > Viridiplantae > Streptophyta > Magnoliopsida > Santalales > Viscaceae > Viscum > Viscum album. The sequence continues at coordinate 1,511,903,148 of OY728134.1, read as the reverse complement.
CATTGGATTTCCCAAAATGATAATGAAAAGTTTTTGACACATTAAATTCAATTTCTGAGTTTATTATGAGAATACATGGTGTAATTACAATCTAAAGAAGTGTATATCTCTTCAAGACCTTCGATTTGATTGGTCATAGAACCCAAATGGACATTCAGATCAAATGTTATGGCACATAGAAAATTGAAAATTTTCACAAAGGGACCTACACGGAGGACCTACATGGAGGATCTACGGGGAAGACCTATGTGGTGTACCTACATGGAAAATTAATTATCACACCCCTATGTGGAAGACCAATGTGAAGGACCTACACGGAGGCCCTACGTGGAAAACTTCCTTTTAACCAGGTCCCATCTGTGCTTATAAATAGAGCCCCTTGGTTCCCTATTTCAAGATGAAAAAGTTGGAAGAATTCATAAAGCTCCCATTGCATAGCTCTTTCTCCAAGATCCCCCATTTGGATAAGTGGAAAAATACTACTCCATACAAATGGATAATTAGACTAAATTTCCCATCCAAGAGTAGGCAGTGGATTTCCCAGAACGATGATGAAAATGTATTGACACATTAAATTAAATTTCTGAGTTTATTCTGAGAATACATGGTGTAATTACAATCTCAAGAAGTGTAGATCTCTTCAAGACCTTAGATTTGACTTGTCGCGGAACCCAAGTAGACATACAGATCAAAAGATATGGCACTTGGAAGATGGATAAATTTCACAAAGGGACCTATGCGGAGGACCTACGTGGAGGATCTACGTGGAAGAACTACATAGTGGACCTACACAGAAAATGAATTTTCACACCCCTACGTGGAAGACCTATGAGAAGGACCTATGTGGAGGACATATGCGGACAACTTCCCTTCAACCAGGTCCCATCTGTGCCTATAAATAGGGCCTTTGGGTTCCCCATTTCATGATGAAAAAGTTATAAGAAGTCCCAAATCTCCCATTTCATATCTCTTTCGCCAAGATCCCCTTGGTTTCTTCCACATGTTGCGAGTTTGGACTTTCCTTATAGATTCCTTGAGTTCCTTGAGTCAATACAATCCTCAAGAAAATCTTCAAACTTCATCACCTGACTTCTATGCCAAGTTAATCCTCAAACAGGAATCCTCCTTAGGAGTAAGCCCCAACAATCCTCAAATGGGCATCCTCCTTAGGAGTAAGCCCCAAAAAAATCCAAAATGGGAATCCTCCTTAGGAGTAAGCCCCAACCAATTCCAAAATGGGCATCCTCCTTAGGAGTAAGGCCCAACCCGTCCTCTAATGGGGATCCTACTTAGGAGTAAGCCTCAACAAACCCCAAACAGGATAGCCACCCTGGTATAATCCCCTCACCTTCATCCCTTTCTCCTAACATTGGACCCTTGTCCTATGTAAATAGAACAAAGGGAAGGATCATTGCCTCCCCCTCTTCCATGGTCGATGTGCCCTCCTCCATCAGCGGAGGAGGAAAAGTGTGAAGTGTCATTATTGAGTCTTTCACATCCTCTTGTTTCTCACACCAAGAATGACTCACGTGGGCTTAGCGATACATGATGGCTACAACATGTGCACAAACACTCATTTGAAGGAACATCAAGAACTCTAATTCATGTTAAAACCAGGATACGTAGGAATCTCTTTCAGGGCCCGAGCTCACCAGATTTCCTCCTCATGAATCCAACCCTAATCCCCCCAATTTTGGAATCCTCCTTAGAAAGTAATCCCCAAATTCAATCCTCAAATCATCAAGGAATTCTTTTCAGGAAGTAAGCCCAAACTCAACTCTCTCAAAGGGTAATACTCTCCTATGAGATGTATTGAACTACGTGGGCTTTGATTCCCATTAATATGGGATACGTAGGAAGCCACCTTCAGGTTCAAGACCAACACTATAAATCAACCCTGTTCTCATTGGGCCATATTCCCAATAGAGACTGAACCTACTTAGAAACTTATATCATTTCCAAAGTTCCTTGGGTTGCTTCATCATAAGTCCCACACTAAGTTTTGACTAAGCACCTATCGCTTAGAGGTCCTTATCACATGACCTTAAAAGGTATGATGTGTCCTATTAAGAATCACTAAACTACAAGGGTTTTGATTCCTTTCACAAGGATACATAGGTAGCCCATTTTACGGGCACGATCCCAAGATCAAAACAAACCTTCATCTCCCTGGATGACAATAAATTCCAGAGTTCCCCACAGAGTAGATTAAAAACGACTATCATCACAATGATGATTAAAAGAATTTATAATTTTTATATTAGAGGATACCATCGATGGAAAACCTCAAATACATACAGATGTTTCCCTTGATGAATAACCATGAATGCATAATGATGATTCTATATTTTACACATGTTAATAAGTGATTGTAAATTCCAAGGGATACTTATGAGATACTTGGTGAATTAATAAGGATTCATGAAAATATCTTAAATTTACAAAGAGAGTCCCATAGTAGACAATAATTCCCCCAAAAAGGTTGTGATGAGTCTAACCTCCCATCTTCTCGACGAATGCATGTTATAAAGTATCATAAAGTCCAAACTTAACAAACTCTTGCCTTTGGAAATCAGGTCCTCTTTGGATAAAGAATGGTTGGGAGTTTCTTGTTCCATAAATATATCCAATGAAAACTACCTGGAAATAGTGATACTGAAAACTAGAACACATGTTTCATGGAACTAAAAAACAAATATCCACTATCCAAGTACCAAATATTTTTATAGAAGTACTTTAGGAAGTTTACCTACAAAATAGTTCATCCAAGAAATGACTTTCGTACCCATATTTTTCTAGGTCCACATACATGAGTGATATAAGCTTTAAGAACCCAAAATTGTATTATGGGATTCCTCTATTCAGAATATAGAGTGTTTGAAAAATAAACGTTGTTTGGTCCTGAAGAATAGGATGAAAAAAAAAGAATTCTTGGAACTGGAACTTGTTGTAAAATTCAGGTTTCTGAAAGAGGTAGAAAATTTTCCAGATTTGGTTACAAAATGTGATTTGTATAAATTCCTTTGACCTAGTTGATATCCTACCCCAGAAGTATACTCATGAGTTATTTTTTTACCAATAATTTGAAGGTTCCAGGTGCAGCGGAAGATCGTGGGTGGATGTGCCCACTTGGATTTTTGTCATTAGCAATGATCAATCCGGGATCAATGCGATGATAAACGCTAGACTCCACAGATCTAATCACAGAAATAGACAAAGAAGAAGAATAGTCTTGAAACCAAAAAAAAGGATCATCACAGGTAGATTATAATTAATTTAATTAATTGACAAGAAATACCTTTTGTGGAATTCTTTCCTCGTTGATATTTATGATCACGCTCTGATGTGATTTTCCATTACATTAAAGAAGTCAGGTGAAGACTTCCTCTAGTGGTGATCCACACATGCACCACATATATCTGGATGTCGCCAAAGGAGTCTCTAGGTGCTATCGTGGAGAAACCTTTACTTGCATTGTCTGCCTTAGATTGTGTTGATCCAATGGAGGAGGATCTCACTCTCGGTCTTGAGAGTGTTCTTGGAGGAAGGATTTCATTCAGTCTTGAGAGAATTCTCCAGAATTTTTGTGCACAATGATTGTTGAAATGTGTTGGGGTTATGTGGATATTTATAATCAGGTTTGAGGTTATAGAGTTATGACAATAAATAAATGTGTTACACATTTTATTTGTTTCATTAACTCTTATTGGAAACCCCCCATATAGAATAATTAATTCCTTGACATGCGCCCACACTGATTATAATAAATATAATTTAATAAAACAATATTATATCCTAAATATCCCGACTAGAAAAAATACACGGTGTGTAATCATTTGTACATGGCATGTACTTATTTTTCATAAAAAACTACATGGCGTGTAATCATTAATAAACGGTGTGTACTTGTTTTCAAAAACAAAAACTACATGGCGTGCAATCATTAATACACGATGTGTACTTGTTTTCATTTTATTATTCCTCAAACATTAAAAAGATATAGGATTCCTTGAATAATTATTAAACCGTGTATGGGAATAATATTTGTTCTACTTGAGATACGTGGATACACTTAGTGTGTAATCCTCTAGGCCTCATTCTCGTTGGCATTAGGCGATCTTGTGTAAAGTCCAAGATTATTGTCTAGAAACATGTCAAGGAACCCAAGAGAAAGAAGTTGAAGCTGCATTGATGTGTCACCTCATATGAATGCTTAATATATAATTTAATCCCTTCATCTCAATATCTCATCAATCATGTTTCATGGCAGTGTCATAAACCTATATGCTTGATCTTTCATTCTTTGACTTCCAGAAATAAACTCGTTGTTTCACCATGGCCATGGAATTTCGGCGATAGTTATTTTTCAATCAAAGGGCCTGATATATCTACTTCCATAAATATGGAAGGGAGAAATCCTTCCTCAACTTATCCATTAAAAAATTTCATTCGTGACGCACCCAATGTACCCTACTTCCTACCAACTGTCTTCGTGACAGTTTTTGTCAGCAAATCTAAGTGCGTGAGTCATGAAATGAGTTAATGATAATCTTCCAATCTATGGAAAATTACACACGCTCAAAGATAGTAATTTCTGATGACACCAATACATGCAGAATTTATACTGGAGGGTTTGTTCTCATAATCTCACATCATGAAGATTTCTAAGTGTGAATTCTATGATAGGGAGTATCATCTTATTATGAGTACTCATACATGATGGTCTGTATATTATGTGTCCTACCATAGTATGGAATCCTACCATAGAACATTATTTAATAATATTGTTATAAAATTTCAAGGTTCTCATCATAGCGGGGATCTGTCATGACCTCATTAATGGAACAAATATTCCAGGATATTCTTATATTAAAGTCATGGAGAACATTGAAAAATATATAAAAAGTGTACATTCACGTAATCAAAGTACAAACAGTTAGTTCTTAGGACACCAACTCTAACAAACTCCCACTTGGACTAGAGCCAACTGCCTACGAATTTTAGTTTCCTAGACCTCACATGATGATCATGTTTCTGTTGAGTCAAGGATTTAGTCAAGGGGTGTGCCACATTCTCTTCTGTGGAAATACTTCTCACTGCAACTTCACCTCACTGAGAAAAATCCCTCAAGAGATGATTCTTTCGAAGTATGTTTTTTGTCCGCTGATGTGACCTTGGATCTTTTTCAAGTGCCACCGCTGTAGTATTATTATAATAGAGTGTGATAGGATCATTAATATTAGGTACTACATCCAGCTCTTGGATAAAGCTTCACATCCATACTGCTTCTTTAGATGCATCAGATGCTGCGATATACTCGGACTCTACTGTAGACTTTGTGACCACACCTTTCTTTGAGCTCTCCATCTCATTGCACCTCTATTCAAACTAAAGATGTATCTAGTCTATGACTTCATTTCAACTTGATCAGTCTCGAAACTAGCATCTACATGTCCTCTAATGACTAGTTTCTCGTCTCCTCCATAAAATAGGAATATATCCTTAGTACGCCTCAAGTACTTAAGGATAGTCTTGTCTTCCATCCAATGGCAGTCACCTGGATCATCTTGATATCTGCCTACCGAACTTAATGCTTAAGAAACATCTAGCCTTGTACATAGCATAACATTTATGACTGACCCAATTGCAGATGCGTAAGGGATCCTTTACATTTTTTTATTTCCTCATGTGTCTGAGGACACATTTTCTTGGAACAATAAATGCCATGTGAAACTGGCAACAATCCCCTCTTGGACGGTTCCATACTGAATCTCTTTAGTATCTTGTCAATGTATGTACTTTGACTCAGGCCCATAATTCTCTTGGATCTATCACAATGGATATTGATCCCAAGAATATATGTTGCATCACCCAAGTCTTTCATAGAGAAGAACTTTTCCAACCATGCCTTAAATAACTGTAAGGCAGGTACTTCATTACTAATTAGTAATATGACATCAACATATACTATTAAGAAAACGATTTCACTTCCAATAATCCTTTTGTAGACACGAGGATCACATTCATTCTTAACAAAGAAAAATTCCATTACAGCTTCATCAAAATGAATGTTCTATGACCTTGATGCTTTCTTTAATCCATAAATGGATTTCTGCAACTTGCATACCTTGTTGGAATCCTTTGGAGTCACAAAACCTTTAGGTTGTGTCCTATATACATCTTCCTAGAGGTTCTCGTTAAGTGCTTCTATTTTGACATCCATTTTCAAAATTTAATATTCATGGTAAGAAGCAATGGACAATAGGATTCTTAGGTATTTCAACATCGCAATAAGTGAAAAAGTTTCATCATAGTCGATTCATTTATGTTGTCTAAAACCTTTTGAAACCAGTCATGCCTTATAGGTGTTGAATTTTCCCTCCATGTTTAGTTTCTTCTTGAATATCCATTTATTAACAACAGGCTATACATCAACTGGAGGATCTAGCAAAATCCAGACTTGGTTTTGGTACATGGAATCCATTTTAGAATTCATGGATTCTTGCCATATGACAGCGTCTGTGCCTTTAATTGCTTCCTTGTATGTAAGAAAATCATCATTGTCAACCAATAATGACTCACCATCCTCGGTGACAAGAAAACCATATCATTCTGTTTATCTCACCTATCTCATGATCCTACGCAATTCATGTGTCTCTGGAACAGATTGTTCTTCCACGGGGCTTTGTAAAATCTGTTCTTGTACCAACTCCTATGTATCTTGAGCCTTGACTTCATCAAAGTCTATCATGCTCCCACTATATTGGTTGGATATGTTCTCCCTCTCAAGGAATATGGTGTGTCTTGCCACTATAACCTTTTTATCTGAGGGGTTGTATAGGTAATATCCCCTTTTTTCTTTGGGATATCCTATAAAGGTACACTTTGTGCCTCGGGGTGCAAGCTTGTTATGTGAAGAGGCCTTAACAAATGCTTCGCTACTCCACACATGTAAATTTGATAACATGGATTTTCATCCACTCCATAACTCCGATAGAATACCATTTATCAATTTAGTTGGTACTTGGTTTAGTATGGGTGTTGTTTTTTGTAATTCATATCCCCAAAAGGATAATGGAGGACTCGCATGTCTCATCATTGATCTCCCCATGTCCAACAGGGTGCAGTTCCTCCTTTCACTCACACCATTCCACTGAGGCGTGTAAGGAGGAGTGAGTTGAGATAGAATCCCAATCTCTCGTAAGAAATCAATGAAGTCTTATTTAAGATATTTTTCTCATTTGTTTGAAAAGAGTTTCTTAATCTTCTTACCAAGCTGGTTCTTAGCATCATTATTGTATTCTTTGAACTGATCAAAATAATATGACTTATAACCCCTTAAGTAAATATATCCACTAAATGGGGATTTTTTCATTTTTACTTGTAGACACACATGACATACACCAATTGGTTTATGTTCGAAAGAATCTAAATACCCATCTTGATGTAATTTTGTCAAACGTTTCTCATTAACATGACCTAGCCGGTGATGCCAATGTTGGTTGTGGTATGAGTCATGTGGATTAATTTTTTCATCAATTTCCATTACTTCTTTTGTGTATTTTAACACATAAAGGCCATTATATAAATGTTCCCTACCAAAACAAATGCTATATTTATAAAAGTAGAAACATTCATATCCAAACTTGAAGATGAATCCATCAGTATCTAATCTGGATACTGAAATAATGTTTTTAGTAAAAGAAGGTGCATAATAATAACCCTTTTACACCAAGATCATTCTAGCTGGCAATGTGAGGTGGTAGTCCCCGAAAGCTATAGCTGCAAGGCTAGCTCCGTTGGTTACTTGTAGATCTACCTCCCCTTGACCAATATTCTTCAATATACTTGGTTCTTATATTTGGATATAGATGTGAGAACCAAAAAAAGTATCTAATAACCAATTGGTAGAAACAGATAGATTGCATTCGATAACAAACACACCTGAAGCTTCCCCTTTCTTCCTTGACTGGGTGCAGTTTTTCTTCCAGTGGCCCTTCTTGCCACATGAGAAACAAACACACTCATGTTCTCTTGCCTCCCCTTTGATCTTCCATCTCTTGGAAGGCCTTGAAGATGATTTGGGATTAAATCTCTTCACCTTCCCTTTACTTTTATTCACCATAAGGATAGATGGATTTTCACACTTCATATCATTGTCCACTTAGGGATTGAGGATAATAAGATCAGATAAAGACTTCTCAATGTTGATCATGTTGAAATTTACAACAAAGTTTTAGAAGCTCTGTGGGAGTGATGCAAGAATGAGATCGGTACCCAGTCCATCAGGGAGTTTAAACCGTAGAACCTCCAGGAGATCAGTGTATCCAATGATCTTGAATACATGAGGCCTATCTGGGGAACCCTCTCCAAGCTTCCTCTGAAATAGAACCTTAGAGATCTCAAACCATTCCTATCTTTCTCTCTCATGTTATAGACCATGGTTGTCCCCGAGCATGCTATGGGCATCCATGTCCTCATGAGACTTCATGAGCTCACTAGACATTGATGACAACATCAAACATTGAATGTTGATTGCATCGCTCAAATGTTGATCATACACTAGGAAATATTTATCACTTTCCCCTTGGGCAGGTAAATTAGGAAGTGAGGACTCCAACACGTAAAACTTTCATTCATGGCATAGGATAACCCGAAGGTGCCTAAACCATTCCTGAAAGTTACTGCCGGTGAGGATATTGTCTTTATCCAGAATTGATCATAGAGAAAATGTGGTTGAAGAGTTTTTTATATTGATTCTAGAAATTAAAAGATAAGATTTATTTGTACTTTATTGATTACATTTTATGAGAAATAACAAATTTTATTAAGTCTCCCACTATTTTATCAAGTCACAATGACCCTCACCATAGATCTCGGAATGCCCTGTTGCTTTGACATTGTAGTGTGAAGGATCCACATTCCCCTTCACATAACCCTAACAATGGTTGGTCAAGATATTATAAGGTAGTTAGGTGGGAAGGTCTTTTCCAACTATGAGCTTACAATGCCTTAATCTGTTGAGTGGACTCCCCAATCCTGAAATCCTGACTTGGATTTCATCAACACTTGCCTCCATTTTACCACAAGTCTAGCAAGGGCTACTTCTCTTTATGTAAAATGTATAAGTCACCCTGAAAATTTCATAAGAGATTCATTTATAAAAGTAAGTTTCCCAACAAGGGTTGGTCAAACACATAGTTTTATTGAGTCATTCCCTTAATCATGTAACAGAAGGCTTAGTCTGAATTAATATGGTATTTGAGGGATTTTATTTTGTAAGTGTAGTTTTAAACTATCACATGCTTGTTCATATTAAGTGATTATTTCTTAAGTGATTAACCATGTTTTGATAATGTTTACACATATTTAGGTTTTTATTTTATTCCATCTCTGCATGCTTTTTTATTTCATTAACTATGTGATCGCGACAACATATACAAAATAAAAAAACCATGAAATTAGACAGAAATAAAATAATATGGCATGATCATGATCTTTTATTCATTAGCTTATCTAGTGGATTTGATAAGCTAACCCTGACCTAGGGAAAAACACCTTGAACCCGATGGTGCATGTTTTGCAGCTCCCACATGTCCACCTTTGTCTCTTCTTGGGTTGGTTTCACCTCAGCTTCAGATTTTAAACCATCTCCTCTGGCTTGGGAGATCCTCCATTGCATGGGGTTGACATTAAAGAAATAATGGGCACGCATGCCCTACATTTTATTGGAAGAAGGATCCCAGTCCAACGAATTTAAATTAAATAAATTTAAATGAAACCATACACACACAAAGGGTCTTTGGTCTAGATCATGATCATCTATATCATGCAATGACATTTACGCATATTTAGTATTCAAATTATTTTAATCATTATTTTATTCAAGTTAATTCACACTTCAATAGAATTAATTATGATCTTATAATTAATAAATTATTTATCTTAAATTCCTTTCCAAATTTCATTGAGATTCTTCTAATAAATATTCCTTGTATGAGTCTTTGTACTTTGGAGGAAACCTGGTGAAATTCCATTTCTGTAAAGTACAAGTCGTGTATGCTATATTACATGGCGTGTATTTGTTTTCACCGTTTAACCAAAGTACACGCTGGGGGCTTTGGCTTGTTTTCTATACTTTGGAAATTTTGGAGTACATGACATGTAGATTAATCTAACATGATGTGTATTTCCTTGTTATGTGGTTATCAGCCTGGTAATCTCGTGTACGCGGTATGCAGCTTCTCCTTGTACATGGTTTAACCTGGGCCGAATCGGACTACACGGCATGTCGATTCAACATACACATCGTGTATTCCAGTTTCCATGTGTCGTTCATTTCTTTCCAACACAGTGTAATATATACTTAGGTTTACTCAATTCACATGGTGTGGTTTGGCAGACCAGTACCTGTTCGTTGAACTTAAGAACATGGCATGTAGTTTTCACTACACTTCGTGTATTCTTGTGTTGTATAGGTATAAAGAGTGGATCCTCCGGATGAGTTCCTTGTTTTTATTTTAATCAAAATTAAAATTAAAAGGTCGTTTCAGTGATGTGAATCGAGAAACGTAGGAGGAAGAACAGATCTCATTTATTCAGTTTCATAGAATGATTTTTCTTGAATTGAATCAAATATAAATGTTTAAATTATCAATGATAATTAAATAACTATAATCAATGTCGTAACCTCCCTTTGATACCAATTGAAGGTTCCGGGCCCATTGGAAGATCATGGGTGGATATGCCCACTTGGCATTTTGTTATTAGCAATGATCAATCTGCGATCAATATGATAATAAATGCCAGACTCCATGGATCGAATCACATAAATAGACTAATAAGAAGAATATTTATAGAACCACAAATGAGGATTGTCGGAGGTTGATTATAATTAATTTAATTAATTTACAATAAATAACTTTTGTGGCGTTCTTTCTTCATTGATATTTCTGATCATGCTCCGATGTGATTCATCGTTGTGTCGCAGAATCCAAGTGCATACTTCCTCTAGCAGTGATCCACACATGCACCACATATCTATGGACATCACCAAAGGAGTCTCCGTGTTCTAGTTTGAAGAAACATTTTCTTGCATTTTCCACCTTAGATTGCATTGATCTGATGGAGGAGGATATCGCCCTCAATCTTGAGAGCGGTCTTGGATGAAGGAGTTCTTTTGGTCTTGAGAGAATTCTACAAAAATTTTGTTCACAATGATTGGGGAAAAGTGTTGGGGTTGTGAGGATATTTATAATCGGGTTTGAGGTTATAGAGTTATAACAACAAATAAACACATTACATGTTTTATTTATTTCATTAACTCTTATTGAAAACCCCCATGATGATTAATTAATTACTTGACATGCGCTCACGCTGATTATAATAAATATCATTTAATAAAACAATATCATATCTTCAAAATAACGACTAGAAAATCTACACGGTGTGTAATAATTTATTCACAGCGTGTACTTGTTTTTCATAAAAAACTACACAGTGTGTAATCATTAATACACGACATGTATTTGTTTTCAAAAATAAAAAACTACACGGCGTCTAATTATTAATACACGACGTGTACTTGTTTTCATTTTATTCTTACTCCAACATTAAAATGATTTATGCTTCCTTGAATAATAATTAAACCTCGTATGTGAATAATATTTATTCTACTTTAGCTACATGGATACACTTAGAGTGTGACCCTCTAGTCCTCTTTCTTATTGGCATTAGGAGGGCTTGCCTAAAGCCCAAGATTACTGTCTAGCTATGGGTCAAGGCACCCAAGTGAAAGAAGTTGATGTCGCAATGACGTGTCACCTAATACGAACACTTACTATGTAATTTAATCCCTTTGTCTCAATATATCATCAATTAGGTTTCATGGCAGTGTCATAAACCTATATGCTTGATATGTCATTTTTTGACATCCAAAAATAAAATCTTCATTACACCATGGCCTTGGAATCTGGGCGACAGTTCTTCTTCAATCAAAGGGCCCAAGATATCTACTTCCATAAATATGGAAGGGACAAATCCTTCCTCGACTTATCCATTAACAACATGTCATTTGTGACGCACCCAACGTACCCTACTTCCCGCCAACTGTCTTCGTGACGGTTTTCGTCAGAAACTCTATGTGCATGAGTCATGACAAGAGTTAATGATAATCTTCCAGTCTAAGGAACATTACAAACACTCGTAGATAGTAATTTCTGATGACACCAAGACATGCTGAATTACTACTGGTGGGAATGTTCTCATAATATCCCATCTTAGAGATTACCAAGTGCAAAATCTATGAGAGAGAGTCTCTTCTTCTTAAGAGTACTCTCACATGACGGTCTGTATACTATGTATCCTATCATAGTATGTCATCCAATCGTAGATCATTATTTAAGAATGTTGTTATAGCATTTAAAGGTTCTAATCACAGTGAGGATCTTCCATGATCTCATTAATGTAACAAATATTCCAGGACATTATTATATTATAGTCATGTAGAACAATGAACAGTATGTAATTAGTGTAAAATCATGTAATAAAAGTACCAATAGTTGGTTCTTAGGACATCAACTCTAACAGAATTTGAGTGAGAGTATTTTTCCCATTAGAAAACTTTTCTAAGTCTTTCTTCAATTTCTCATTAGACATTTTTAACTCATTTTTCTCCTTGATCAGTTGAACATTTCCCCCTTTTTCAGTTGTAAGTTCAGAGTTAATAGTTACAGTAAGAGCATGTTGTTTATTCAATGATTTATACTTACCTTTCAACTCATTACATGTTTCTTATAGCATGTTGAAATATTCTAATAATTCATTATTTATCATATTCTCTGACTCGCTTTCAAAATAATAAGAATTATGTTCAGGAGAGTCTAAGGTTACCTCATTTTTGTTTGTCATAAAAAACATATTAGACATATCATTCTTCTCACTTTAAGAAGATACAGATTTGATTGGGCTATCCTTAGAGGTACTAGAGGTGGACTTTATAGTTTTCTTATACCTATTATCCTTATTTTCATAATTTTTCTTGTATTTCTTATTTGTACAGTCAGCCTTGACATCTCATTTTCTTTTACATTCATATATGATTATCTATTCTAACTTATAATTTCTCTTCCAATCCTTTTTCCAATTTCCCTTGTTATCATACTTTCACTTTTAATTGGGATTTCTGAAAAACTTCTTTTTTCCTATAAAATTTCTTAAAGATTCTATCCAAATGGTCCATTTCTTAATCACTGTTTGAATATATGTCTTCGCTGCTGGAGCATTAAATAACAGCTTGAAATTTCTCCTTGTCTTTACTTTTAGATTCAGTTGTCTTGAAAGATATAGACTTTCATTTGGGTCCATCCTCTTCTTTATTTTCCTTCAATTCTTCTTCATACATCATTAATTTTCCAATCAATTCATTTACTGGTATTTTAACAATATCGCATGATTCCCTAATAGACACAGATATTCCATGCCATCTTTTTGGTAAGAATCGTATAATCCACATAATCTGTTCTTTGGATATTAATTCTCTTCCTAAAGAAATCATTGTATTAACAATTTCATTGAACCTGAGATACATATCAGAGATATACTCATTAGGATTCATTCTGAAGTTCACATATTTAATAGTATAATTATTTAATCTCATCTCTCTAACATTATATGTTCCCTCTTGAGAAATAGATAGAGTTCCCAAAATCTCATGTGCATTTTTACAAGCAGATATATGGTCAGAATCTTCATCTCCTAGTGCACAGTATATAGAATTCATTGCTTTAAAATTATTATTATAGTTATCCTTGGTAGATTCATCCAAATTGTTTTTAGTAGTTTTAGTAATTGTATATTTACTTTCAATAGCATCCCTGATTTTGAATCCCATGCTTTCTATATGTATTTTCATTTTAAGCTCCCACTGAGAATAAGTAGTTCCATTAAAGAAAGGTGGTCTATTGGTAGCATCCACTTCAAATCTATTTTCCATGATACAAATTTTAAAATAATTTCAAAGACGTAAAAATTTACAAATAACAGAAATTTTGAGATCTTTGAAAAACAACTATAATTACATTTGACAAAACTTGAAAAACATACAATAACATTCAATTTTGTTCCTATGATACCAAATGTTTGTTGGAGTAGATCACTCAAGAGGTGGGTTAACTGAGTATCTATACAAATTTTGGTTAAAATCGGTTCTTTAAAATAATAACCCTGAATAATGTAATCAATGTCTGTTTGTATTGAAATTAAAAAAATTCCTGAATATTCAATTAATCTCTCAGAAGATTGATCATTTCTCAGCTTTTCCAATCTAAAGATTAGTCAAACTTTTGAAACTAATCTAATGACTGAAAACAGATATAAATACATGATAAACTAACTATCAAAGTTTAGTTTATCTTAATGTGAATTTAATTAAACACATATCAGATTAAAACACAACACAAACTACACAACAGACAAAAAGAAGTGGTTTAGTCTCAAGATGAGACTATGTCTTCTCCACTTGGTGATCACCTGACACCAAGAAGTTTATTTTAATAAACTTTTGATCCACACCCTAGATCGGGATTCACAATAGGGAACAGGGCCTTCCAAGTAACACTTTAACACTACCATAGTTATTCATGGGAAAACTAACAAACAGATCACATGGGATCTCTTCCATAGTTCTACATGGGATACAAAAGTGAAAAAAGGGATTTAGTGTGTGGATATTTTAGAATCCTCTAGTTATGCCTAGGAGATAGTGTGTGTGACAGAAAGAGATACAGAAACTGGTCAAAAAATAAACACAATATCACAGCAGAGTTATAAAATAAGAATATAGTTTATAAATCTCTATTTTTTGTGCAGTACTGCTCTAAATTCAATTAATGTATAGAAAATGATATTTGAGCCCTCTTGTAAAGGTTGGCTCCAGAATAGAGTATTGTAGTCTCTGTAATCTAGATTCTAGGTGTGAAAAGTTTCATCTCTTCTATGTGAGGATGTTTAGCAAGATTCAGTCGATTTTTTCTTGTAATATTAAACTCCTTGTATACTCTTGCTTCACGTTCTTCTATTTTCAATATCTTGCATATTTCCACTGCCATCCGTTTTATATTTCTAGAGGGTTACCAAAGTGCCTTTTAAGGTTGAGCTTCTAATCCTTTTATACCTCACAGTCCAGTAGGCATGAAGATCTCCCCACATGTATGTACCTCATACTATCTACGGATATTCCTACAGACAACATTAAATAATGTCAGAAACATTAATTTGTATTAATATAACCATTATGAATATATTTGAATTAATAAATTTGAAACGGTTATTTATGACTATCGTTGATTCATAAGTATCAGTCTATCATCATCGTTCTGTCACCATCAGTTTGTCATCATAGGTGTGTCATCAATGGTCTATCATCATCGGTTTGTCATTGGTTTGTCATCATCGGTCTGTTATCATCAATGTGTCAGCATCAGTCTGTCAGCATCGGTCTGTTATATCAGTTTGTGAGCATCGGTGTGTCATCATCCGTGTGTCAAACATCAGTTTGTCAAGCATCGGTGTGTCAATCATCGGTGTGTCGAGCATCCGTGTGTCGACCATCGGTGTGTTGAACATTGATGTGCCAACCATAGGTGTGTCGAACATCGGTGTGACGAACATCGGTGTTTCAAACATCAGTGTGTTGACCATCGGTGTGTCGAGCATACTATCGGTTCCATAACACTGAGAAACTTATGAAGTGTATGTCTTACACATAACGTTACTATATTAAGTGAAATCCAAAAATACAAGTAAAAATACACTTTTAAACATTTTGATTCATAAATATAAGTCATTGAATTATTAAAAAATATTGTTCTGTATGAAATATTAGAATCTGTAGACTGACATTATTTGTTATTATGAAAACTGTTATAGAATAGAGGGTCTAACACATAGCATGAAATACATGACTGACCCAATTACTGATTCGTATGGAGTCCTTGACATTATCTTTATTTCATCATGTGTCTAAAGACACATTTTCTTGGAAAGATAAATGTCATGTGATACTAGAAACAATCCCCTCTTGGATTGTTTCATACAGAATCAAATCAGTATCTTATCAATGTATGTACTTTGACTTAATCCCTATAATATCTTGGATCTATCATAATGGATCTTGATCCTCATAATATATGATTCATCTCCCAAGTCATTCATGGAGAACTATTGAATCAACTAATCCTTAACAGATTGTAAGACTTGTATCTCATTTCCAGTAAGTAATATGTTATCTATATATACTATTAGGAAAATCACTAAACTCCCACTAAACCGTTTTTAGACACAAGGCTCATATTGATTCATTATAAAACAAAATTTTGTTATGGATTCATCAAAATAGATGTTCCATTACTTGTATTCTTGCTTTAATCCATAAATGGATTTCTGTAACTTGCATACCTTATTTGCATCATTTGGATTCATAAATCCTTAAGGTTGTGTCATGTAGACATGTTCCTTAAGGTTATTGTTAAGGAAGTTTTTTTTAATCCAAATTGGACCACCATGTGGACCACCACAACGCATGAATTGGCTGGACTTATAGAAGGATCATATGTGCAGATATGGGTCCTCTATCTCCTCTAAAAATTGGGGTTCAATCCAAGCTCATATGAAGGAGTTATCTCCCAAATATAGAAGCTTCTCAATTCTGGCAAGTCCAGCCCAACATTGATTTCATGGCCCATGTTCAACAACCAAATGCACTATTTAACTCTAGTGTCCTTAATAAAAGTTGTAGAAAAGTACACTAGGAATAGTGTTACCAAATTTCAAATTCAAATAATAAGTATAAAATATTTATCTTCGAAATACTACAGTGCACTATAAAGGGTAAAAATGGAATTTTCACCAAATTTTTAAATGAATGATCAAATCCCAAATATTTTATAAATAAACATATTTAACACAATGTGAGGAAATTATTTCATTTATTATCAATAAAATAATCAAAAAAATAGTGTTTTATCAACTCCCCCACACTTACCCTTTTGCACTCCCGGGAAAAACCTCATGTCAAGTAAACATCAATATCAAATCAAAACCAATTTTAAAACACATATCCTTGAGATCAAAAAATTACAAAATAAGAAACAACATATATCATGCCTCATAAAAACCCATTATTTCAAGTTATTCATTTATATCATTCAATATATTTCCACTTTATTTATCCTCCCATGCACAAAACACTTACCTCACTTGAATTTTCTATTATCACACAAATGTCATTTTTTTGCAATATCTTTCTCGTCCAAACTCATACAAGGGTCACCATAGGCTTGATAAATTCCTATATCGCTACCCGATGTGAGTCAAGGAAGTATTTTTATCATGAGGACTTTTCAGGGCTGTTCTGTGGCTTTCAGTTGGCAGGATTAAGATATGAAATACTCTGAGGCTGAATAAGGAGGGCTTGACTCTTTTTGAAGAAAAATTGCATTAATCTAATTTTCACTTAAAAATGGTCTTCTCCTCAATCCCCATAGTATCAATTCATCTCCATCATCATGAAAAGTCATGAATGGTTTACACCATTCATCATTTCAGCATCAAATATGTCAATCTTCTCAAACATGATATTCTTGAAAGCTCCAAATGGGCACAACTTTCCACCTCAATTAGAAGCTCCGGAAAAGGCACATCTTCACTTGTCATAAAAGCTCCAGAAAAGGAACAACTTTCAGTATAATGATTTTCATCAGCTGCAAACACATCTCTTCATAATTTAATTTTCCACCCAAAGTATCACATAATGTGGTAGCACAACACAAGATAGATTCCCCCACACTTAAGCTCAACTAGATTTTAAAATTTCACTTTGAGAGTTGGTTGGATAGAGAAAATTGGCTTGTAATGTGGATAACCTAATAGGTTGTGCATGGATTCTAAGGGCTACAAGGATTAAATTTTCAATATAGGCCATTATGTAAAAGGATTCATTGAAATAGGGGCTTTAATACCAAACAAATTCCTCAATCATTTAAACATAAGGACCTCAAACCCTCAAGTTTTGACAGAAATAGATCAAATTATGGTTAAATAAAGCATGGTTTGGATCTCTCAAGAAGTTAGGTGAATGTAAAGAATATGAAAATAATGGTTCAGAAACCTAACAGGAATGTGATTTAAAATATAAAGACAGTGAGATGTGGCATGGGATTCAAAATGCAGTGTACTTTTCATGAAATTACTAAATATTTGAACTTGAAACAAAGTCATTTCAGCATTGATTTAAGCTCGGTTTCATGGGATAAATTTTTTCACTCATTGATATGCATTTCAATATTGTGATGAGAATCATTTCAACTCAAAAATTTCAAAAACACGAAGAAAATTGAAAAATAAACACACAAATTTTTAAAAACATACAAAAACGTTTTTTTTGTTTCTTTTAAACAGGAAAACAATTGAAATTACTAAACTAAAATGTTCCCGCCCCCACAATTAAAATATTGCATTGTCCTCAATGTTAAACCATGAGATAATATATGCACATGAAATGTATAATTTTAAATAGGACAAAGAATAAAAAAGTTAAAGGGTTAGGAATAGCCTGATGTGATCAAGTGATGATGGGGTCATGTAGTGTGATAAAATCCACTGCATCAGTAGGAAGTCCCTCAATGTATCTCTTCAAATGTTGCGAATTGACTATAAATCTCCTTTCAGTGTCCTCTTGTATGATCTCCACTTCACCATAAAGAAAAACATTAGATACAATATAAGGACCTAACCATCTGGAACGAAACTTTCCAGGCATCAGCTTCAGTCATGAATTGTAGAGAAAGACTTTCTCTCCAAAAAAAAACTCCCTTTGTTGGATCATTCTATCATGAGCTGCTTTTGATCTTTCCTTGTAGAGCCTTGAGTTCTCATATGAAGACAATCTAATCACCTCAAGCTCTTGAATTTTAAGCTTCCTTTGGATTCCAGCTTGGTCCAAATCCATGTTGCATTTCTTTATAGCCCAATAAGCCTAATTCTCAACTTCCACAGAGAGATGACACGCTTTCCCAAAAACAATCCGAAATGGGGACATACCAATGGGTGTCTTTTATGCTGTCCTATAAGCCCACAATGCATCATCCAAGCGCTTGCTCCAATCCTTCCTATTTGGCTGCACAGTTTTCTCCAAAACTTGTTTCAACTCACGATTTGAAACCTCAGTTTGGCCATTTGTTTGGGGGTGGTATGGTGTTGATGTTTTGTGTGTCACCCCATACTTCCGAACAAGGGAAGAAAGATTCTGATTGCAGAAATGTGTCCCTTGGTCACTGATGATAGCCATTGGTACTCTAAACTTTCAAAAAATCTGTGACTTCACAAAATCCACAACAACATGGGAATCATCGGTCCTGGTGGCCTTGACCTCCACCCATTTTCTCACATAATCAACAGCAACCAAAATATACAAGAAACCATATGAACTTGGAAAAGGACCCATAAAATCAATGCCCCACACATCAAAAATCTCACAGAATAGTATAGGTTGTTGGGGCATCTCATGTCTCCTAGAAATATTCCCAGTGTGTTGGCAACAAGAACATGACTTAAAAAACACATGGGAATCATGGAATAAACTAGGCCAATATAATCCAGAGTCCAAAAATTTCCTAGCTATCTGTTGGGGTCCAAAGTGTCCACCACATGTAAGTGTATGACAGAATTCCAAAATAGACTCAAACTCATGATCAGGAACACACCTCCTAAAAACTTGGTCACTACACATGTTCCGGAGGTATGGATCATCCCAAACATAAAATATTGACTCACTCTTTAATTTTTGGACTTGATGTTTCTTTAAATTTTCAGGGATTTCAGATGCAACATGTTGGTTAACTAAATTTACGTACCAAGGATGTGTACCTGAGATGGAATAAAGATACTCATCGGGGAAAGTGTCCCGAAGTGGTACCTGGTCCAAGGTGTCATCCTCTAGTGTGTGAGTAAGCCTACTCATGTTTTCTGCCACCATGTTTTCTCACCCCTTTTTTCCATTATCTCAATATCAAATTCTTGAAGAAGGAGCATCCATCGGATCAGCATGGGCTTTGCATCTGGCTTCTTTAAGAGGTACCTCAGAGCTGCATGGTCAGAAAAAACAACTACTTTAGAGCCCAATAAAAATGAACGGAATTTATCTAAAGAAAATATGACAGCAAGAAACTCCTTTTCTGTGGTTGTGTAATTTTATTGGGCTGAATCCAGCATCCTCAATGCATAGGCGATCACATGTGAACGTCCCTCCACCCTTTGAGATAAGACAGCTCCAACCACGAAGTTGGAGGCGTCACACATAAGCACAAAAGGAATCTCCCACTGTGGGGGTTGTATGATAGGTGGAGTGGTCAGACACTTCTTTATCTCATCAAAGGAAGTCCTGCAGGAATCATCAAACACAAATTAGAATCAATTTGAAGTAATCGTGACACAGGAAGAGCAATCTTACTAAAATCTTTGATGAAGCACCGATAAAATCCAGCATTCCCTTGGAAAGATCTAACATCACGCACACATGAAGGATAGGGTAAGGATGAAATAATGTCTCCATAGATCTATTAACCTATATCCCATGTTTTGACACTACATGCCCTAAGACAATGCCATGCTCTTCCATGAAATGACACTTTTCAAAATTCAAAACCGGATTTTTCTCAATACAATGATGCAACACATCACCCAATCTAGAGAGACATTCATCAAATGAGGATCCATAAACTATAAAATAATCCATAAATACTTACATTAAGGTCTCAATGAAATCTGATAAAATACTCACCATGCATCTCTGGAAGGTACCTGGGGCATTGCAAAGTCCAAATGACATCCTTCAGTAAGCAAAGGTACCGAATGGGTAGGTGAATTTCGTCTTTTCTTGGTCCTCTACTGCAATGGGAACCTGAAAATAGCCAAGAAAAATTCATCCAAGAAACAATAATGTGTTTTCCCAGCGAGTCACTCAAGCATCTGATCAATAAATGGGAGGGGGAAATGGTTTTTGGTGGAAATGGCTTGAGTTCCAGTGTAGGGGGTGGTGTATGGATGGGGTCATAGAAGGAACTGAAATATCTGCACAAAGAGAATCAGTAATAGAATATAAATCATCAAAATCAAGGAATAAAGCATCAAATCCATCATTATACTCAACAACCATGTCATAATCAGATTTTACATGATCAAAATCAGAGTAGGATTCCATTTCAAAATCAAATCTAATAGAATCTTTTTCATTAGAAATAGGTGTGGAAGTACTCTTAGACATCAAATAAGAACCAATACTCATAATATCCCTAAGCATAGAACAATAAAATTCCATGGGGTTTTTATTTGGTGGTTCAAAATGGGATATAACAAATGCAGAGTGATCCTCTGAGGGGTACTTCATGGAATCCATAACATTAAATATCACAAATTCATCTCCAAACTCCATGGAAAGTGCATCCTCATTGACATTTATGATAGTTTTTGTAGTTTTGAGGAAGGGTCTACCTAAGATTATGGGATCATGAGAACTTACCTGATCGTCCTCCATGTTAAGCACGTAAAAAATCTGTTGGGAAGATCATGTCTCTTACCCGGACAAGTACATCCTCAAGGAATCCAACTGGATATGCCATAGCTCTATTCGCCAACTGCACCACTACTCTCATCGGCTTCAACACACCAACCTGTAAAGAAGAGAATACATAGTGAGGAATCACATTTATGGAAGCTCCCAAATCACAAAGTGCATCAGAAAAGTGCAACTCCCCTATGGTGCATGGGATGGTGAATGTCCCTGGATCCTTGCACTTTGTCGGCATTTCTAGAGTTGGTGTAATGAGTGCTGACACATTCTTCCAAGATTGATTCTCTCATTTCCCTTAAGTCCTCTTCAATTGTTGAAAAGTTCTTTTAAGAATTTGGTATACCTTGGGATTTGTTTGTTGTCTTCAAGTAGAGGAATGTTGATCTCCACACGCTTGAATGTGTCCAAAACCTCTTTTTGCATTGATTATTCAGCCATCTTCTTAGTTTGAACAACCTTGTTTGGAAAAGGTAGGGGTTTAGGAGTAACATCATCAATATTTTTCTAACCTTTATCTTTCTCCTTGGATTGCTCATCAGTTGGTATGGAATGCGGCTTCTCTGGAGTAGAGGTGAATCCCAGTGGAATGGTAGGTACAGATGTATTGTTCATTTGCTTCCCACTTCTCAATGTGATGGCACTAACATTCCCCTTTGGATTTGGAGTGGGTTGGGAAGGTAGATTTCTGGAATACTTACTTACAAGTTCATGGAGGGCGTGGCAATCTGGCTCATTTGAGTATTCAACTCCCTCAGCTCCGAACTTTGACTCTTCAGCTCATTCTGTTGATTAAGAACAATTTTCTTCAAAAGGTCATCAGTATTAGAATCATCCTTTTGTGGGGGATTCCCTTATTGTTGGATTGTTTAAGCTTGGGCTTCAAATTTCCTTTGGGGTTGTTGGAAACCCTGCTGGTAAGGCGGAGGCTACTAGAAGTTTTGTTGAAAGGGTGACCTTTGTTGTTTTCCAGATCCATACCTCATGTCTGGTTGATCTTTACACCCTTGGTTGTATGTTGGAGAAAATGAATCAAACTTCTTTTGGGGATATGGTTGTAGTTGCTGCTGAAATGGTCTCCCTAGGAATACTGCTGCGCAATCCTCTTTCTCTTGTAGTTGTGGGAAACAAACAGTTGGGTGGCTTGTCTTAGTGAAAATGTCACAAGGCCTTGAAGGAGGGGGTTGGGATGTCTTTTGATCCAATGAAATCTGCCTCACCATAGTGGTAAATTCTTCTAAATTGGTATCAATCAAATGACTTTCAAGAGAAAAAGGACTTACCTGATGTACTCCCCTGACATGTGGTGTACCTCTATCGCCAAATTGTTGGGAGTTTTGTGCCATCTTGTCGATAAATGCACATGCGGCTACTAGTGTCCTATCCACCAGTACTCCTCCAGCTGCAGCATCTACCATTCTTCTATCCATAGGTGTGAGTCCTTCATCTAAGTACTAAATGAGGAGTTTCTCACTGATTTGGTGTGGTGGAAAGCTTGCACACAACTTCTTGAATCTCTCCCAATACACATACATTGACTCCCCTTGTGCTTTCTTGATCCTTGATATCTCCTTACGAATGGAAGTGGTCCTCGATGCTAGAAAAAATCTCTGCAAGAAAAGAAATTTTAAATCGTTCCAACAAGTTACATCTTCGGATTGTAAATAATGCATCCAATCTTTCGCAGCTCCATCAAGTGATAATGAGAATGCTCATAATTTTATTTGATCTTCAGAAAAATTTCTTGGTTTAAGGGTTGAGAAAACCACATTAAATTCGTTAATCTATTTGTTTGGATCCCCACCAGATAAGCCATGAAATTTTGGAAGAAGGTGAATTAACACAGATTTTAACTCAAAGTCTGATTCGAGATTCGGGTATGAAATACAATTTGGTTGATACTTAATATCAGGTGCATCCAATTATCGAATGGTTCTATTAAGTTCATTTCTATTATTTCTAGCCATTGGTTCCTCTTTTAAGTTTTAATTTTAATTGCTTCCAATTTCAATGTTTCCAGAAGAGAGGAATTCACCAACTGGTTGAATATTGAAACTTCCCGTAGACTGAGAATATCTGATTTGATCCCTAAGGCTATGTTCAATCTAAGGGTCAAGATCTAAGATATCTTAGGGATTAGTTCGTGTCATAAATCAAATAAAAATGAAATGAAATAAAGTGGACCATATTAAAATAAAAATGAGAAGTTTGAGTTGATGGCCCAAAAAGAAAATAAGAGAATGAAAAAAAGGAAAACTTAAGAAAGGGGAAAATGAAAGAGAGAGGTGAAGAAAATAATAAAATGAAAAATAAAAGAAATACCTCAAAATGGTGGAATAAATTACTTGCCTCCCCGACAATGGCGCCAATTTTAAAGAGCACTGTTGTGGGCACCCTCAAATGATTAATATGATTTTGGGGAACTTAGGTGCAACAGAGTGGTTTACTAAGGTCATCTCTCAAAAAAGGAAGTAGATTTAATACTACTTTTTAAATGTATTCTGAAAATAAAATAAAAGATAATAAAAACACTACTTGAAAGGATGGCGGTTGGTTATAGTTTATGAATCTAGAAGAATTTTGCTGGAAGAAGATTATATTTTTTTGGTTTTTAGTTTTGAAATGAAGTTCGATTAAAATGATACAACAAAAAGACGTTTTTAGACAATATTTAAAAGACATAATCGATATAACTATAACTATTCAATAATTTATTAATCATTATCATTTAAATTAATATTAACTTAATTATGATCCCTTAATTTGTTGACCCCCTAACCCTACGAGAATTAACCTTACCACAAAGATGAAGTGAATTTAACCTTAGGCTAACTTCGGAACATGCAATCGCAACACCCTACTTTGATTGATGTTCTAAGATTAGCTTATGGTCAGTGGTAAATTAAGGCACATTTCCCCTATATAAACTAGAATTAATTGAGTTTAGGGATTATATTTGAACACTACAAATTTATCTCATGTGGTTTTTAATTACCAATTAAGTTCGCGCTCTCACAATTCAAACAATTCTCGACCTCGCGTGATTTGTGTTTGTTGTTCAATTGCTTGATTAGTTTCATTTAAATTGTAAAATCAATTAATATATCATAATAAGTGAATTAAAGTAGCTCATTTATTCAAAATAAATTAATGAAGAAGGTATGATATAGATCTATTACTAAAAGACTACTCTTCCATGGGTGGCGTAATCATCGTAGAAGTGTTCTGCATGTGCAATTGTTTATAATGGGTATAACCCAATAATGCTTCTACTCAATAATTCCAGACCAAAGAGAAAGATTAGGAGAAGAAATAATTTAAACAAAATAGAAGAAAAGAGAATAAATAAAAGAATAACAAATAAGTTTATTAAGAAAACACAAATATTACAACATGAGGAAGAAGAATCGGGATTCGACAAAGGGATCATTGCTTCAAGAGCTACCATTATTAAATTGTTTGGAGAATTAGAGTGGAACCTCCTCTCCTCTTCCCTAAACTTTATAATGAACATACCAAACCATAAAAATGATAAAAACTATAATTTATAGAGGGGAGGGGAGGATGGTTTACAATTGGTTTCAAGTGTGAATGTGGAAATTCGGCCAAATATTTTAATCCGACTTGAACCGCCATGTTGACCACCAAAACGCGTGAATTGGCCGGCCTTCAAGAAGGATCATATCTGCGGATATGGGTTCTATATCTCCTCTAAAAATGTGGGTTCAATCCAAGCCTAGATGAATGAGTTATGGTCCAAATACAGAATCTTTTCAATTCTGGCGAGTCCAGCCCAACTTTGATTTCATGGCTCATTTGCAACAACCAAATGCACTATTTAGCTCTAGTGTCTTGAATAAAAGTTGTATAAAATTACCTTAGGAACACTTTTACAATATTTAAAAGTCAAATAATAAATATAAAAATATTTATCTTCGAAATACTACAGTGCACTATAAAGGATAAAACTGGAATTTTCACTAAATTTTCAAATGAATGATCGAATCCCAAAGATTTTATAAATAAACATATTTAACACAATGTGAGTAAATTATGTAATTTATTATCAATAAAATAATCAACAAAATAGTTTTTTATCAGCTATTTAATTGGATAAGTTTCACATAAAATTATTTATTAACCTCTTTCATGAAACAATCCATGTTATTTTTATCATGTATGGACTACCAAAACTCTCATGTACATCACCAAGGATTTCTTAATATACCATGATTAATAGGAAATAATATTTGATCCAGGACTCATCAATTATTTTAAATGAATATTTATATATTTTGGAATTTATTCCATGTAAAATAACATTGATCATTTGAATTTGAAAAATAGTGTTTTTACCATTTCAGTAAGGCTTTTATTTTTCATCTATGTAACTCTATTTTTTGTATTGTGGATAGAATATTGTACTCATATTTGATAACATTTTTAGATAGTTATTATTATAATTAAATTACAGTGTACTCTCTCCCAATATTATTTATAAATACAATGATAAACACTCCTATAACCATCTTATGATCTATTTTAAACATTAAAATTTTTCCAAAATATATGTTTTCTTCTTCATAATAAATACAATTTTCATCCTAGTGAAATAATAAAGGAATGTAATGAAGTAAAGGTAAAATTTAGTTAACTGATGCTTCCTTATTTCAATAAAAAATAGAATTAATTAATACTGGTGTCCATGTGGATTTTTTCTCTACTATTTAGTGATTTACATTCAATATTTTTCACTTTTAATGAGTATCATGGAAAATGCGCATTTCTCGTTTTAGCTTGGGTAGATCTCTCCCAGATTCTTCTTTAGTTATTTGCTGATTTTACTAATTAATCCATCTTTCATAGGATCCTCAATAGCTGATTGTAATCAGTTTCTACTTGGTAAAATGTTTCAAGAGAATTACCCACACTATCCCATTACAATACATATACACCACCAAAAAAAACACCCAGTACATAAAGTTTGAACTAACAATAGGGTAAAAAATAAAGTAAAATATAAACATGGTTATACTCAAAGTTACATACTACAATTGATAAAATATCAAACATCCTTATGATTAAATATATAGTTATAATAAAAAAATAAAATTAATTTTTTTATGATATATATTATTAAAATCAAGGAAACAACAATATTAGTTTTTCTTCTTATAATAATAATAATAAATCCATATAAAATTAAATATTTGGTTCTCAAAATACATATTAGTCACTTATCTTCTATTCATAATTCATCTTCAATCAATTTGGAGTAAATATATAGTATAAATAATATTAAACACATCTTTATTGTATGTCCCTTTTCCAAAAAAAAATTAAAATATATGTATCTATTTAGAGAGATAAACTATGGCATCCCTTGGAATAATCATCTTCCAAGGAAATAAAAATGTTCATTAACTCAATATTCACTTTCTCAAATACATGTATCATTAAAAACAAAAAAATAGACATAGAATTATCCAATAAATCGGAAACAAAAAGATGCACTGGAAAATATTTATAAATTTTCACTTATCCAGCTTCTTAATACATCTACATCATAAGACATCATTTTCTATGACTTTGATGCTTACTTCTCATAAGACATATAATTTTTTAGGACATCATCAATTTAATATAACTTCATTGATTTCATATGAATTTGTCAATAACATATGAATTAATATATTTTTTATTAATTCAAAAAAATTCAGGCCTTCAATAAATTTTTATGACTTCCAACAGGTTCTCATAATACTTATTTCTTAGTGAAATACTTTATCCTTGCATGATTTTACATATCATCAGACATGAGTGTATAGATTTTTTATATCTTATGGAATTATAATATCCTATGACCTCATCAAAGCACTTTAGTTCTAGTGCATGACTTCGAAAAAATAAAATTTTGTAATACTTCATATCTTCTCATTAGGCATCATCGTGATACTTTATTCAGGACTTTGTATGAATTCAATCTTAATATACAGTTTTTGAATTAGAAAAAATTATTCATATAGGAAATAAACATACTGAAATAAATAATTAAAATAAATAAAAAACATAATAAAAAATAATTAACAAATTGAGATTCACTTAAAATAATCTCACTGGTAAAAAAAATAAGGGTTTTTTGTTAACATCAACAAATATGTCTAAGTTGGTTAGTTGGAAAATTATTATTTTTCCTAAAAATATACCACATTTTTATAATAAAAAATCAATAAAATTTAGGCAAAAAACCTAAGATAATGTCACATGTTATAGGAATTTATAATTTTATAGAAAAAACATTTTAAATATTCATTTGATAAAAAACGTTAATATTTGATTGAAATTTTTTGTTCTCTAATTTTATTCACCTTTTAGTGATATCAAAACTAATATAGAAATTAGTAGGGATAACATACTGAATTTAGAACACTGAAATGATAAACTGATATGAATATATTGCTAAAAGGAATAAGGATTTTAATAATTAACTAGTATTAATTCATTAAAATTAGAACTAAAACGAGTAATGAGAAACCAAAAGTAAAAAATTTAAATAAATAGAATTTAAAAAATAGTAATAACACATATTGGTATTGAATAAATAAAAAATGAAATATTTTGAGAATTAAAATTTTTTTGAAGAATAATTGAGAATAAAAAAAACTAAATATAAAAATAATTATACTTGGGATTTGGATTGGATGATGGGATATGTGATGGTTTCAATGTAGCAATTTCAAAAGGTCCATACTTGAAGAATATGATATTTATTGTAATATTATTCAGTTCAAACCCAATAACCCAAGTACCATTCTTATATAAGCTCCTCTATTTATTCTCTGAAAAAATCTTATCAATAATTCTATTCAGTTTCCCCCAATCAACAAGGGTAGTGGTAGAATAAAAAGGTTTAGGTTTTGAAGGGGAAGACCCATACGTATCATCCTTTTGTCCTCAAGAAATAGTATAGTCTTCCTTTTAAAACTCATGTAATTTTTTTATAGGACTAAATAATCCATGATTTTTCTAGAAGTGGGATATCAATCAGGTAGCAGATCTAAAAGTGACTTGTCACCTCCAATTTCAAAAAGATCTCTCTCAAGTATATTAAATATCTTAATATGATCATCATTGGAAAAATCAATAAAAAATAGTTTACCAGATAATTATATTGTAATTATAAGTCATATTCATTTTCAAAAGATCATATTTATGTTATATAGAATAGTATTTTACATTTTCATTTAAATTATGAATTCCATGACTGATATTATAAATTATTTCAACCAATATCTTAAAAAATTTAATTTTTTATTATGAGAATATCTATAAGAAGTTATAAAAATTTGTACAAATACTAACGGTTTGTATATATAAATATAAAAAACCTTTCCCTTAGAATATAACCATTTAACATCATCTCCTTATTTAATAGGTTTATCAAATTTAACTCATATTTAGAAATACATTTATTCCATATTACATAAAAAATCATGAATTTTAGGATTGAGATTCATTGAATTTTCATTAATAGAATCATTCCATTATTTTTTAAATCCTCAAGGAATATTCCAAAATTCTATGAATTTAAATAGGATTTATATTTAGAGAACCAAAATAATATTTAACAAAACCTGAAATACCATTCAAGAATCTATCAAATCCAAGAATACGTTTTCACTTATCTACCAGGGAATCCTAAATTTTAGAAGATAAATCCTTACTAAAATATTGAAGAGTTTAGAGAAATTGAGTAACTCTATATGTATTAAACTCATTAACTCTTAATATTTAAATCAGATAAAATATTATTCATCTTATCATTCACTCATTCATGTTCTCTGAAAACAAAATTGGAAACATCTGACTCAACTATGTGAGAATATTGAGTAAGAGGAAACTTATTTGTGAAATCATTATTTGAAGAAATTGTTTTCATCGTCATATAAAAATCTGTATTTATTTCCCTTATAAATATTAATTTTCCTATAATATTAAATATAACATGTCTAATTGAAAATAGGAAGTAATCCATATCATCTCATCTTGTTCATTAATCATCTATTTTATCTCATCCAAATATGATATGTAAATTGAAATTTACTTCAAAAATTTTAGATATCATCTTGAATATTTTAGATCTATATTAAATATAGTCATTTCCTTCCTAAAAAAATTTAATTCATAGAATATGATGTCAAATAAAAATTTAAACATAGTCTTCCAAACCCAAATAAATTCATCTTTATTTTCTGAAGCTAATTCATATCCTCCCCCACTACTATTCGATGAAGGGACTTTCCTTGGATACTACATGATTAAATATTCTTATTTGTGATATTCTAACATTATAACTTCTTAAATAATCAATATATTCTGTAATAGGATTATGAGGTAATGAAAGAGTCTCTAGGTTAGACACTACAACACTGACTTCCTCAACATCTGGAATATTTTCATTATTAGATCTATTTTCTAGAACATTATTTTTGGTATCTATTTCATTGCCTTAAATTTTAACTTAATTTAATTAATAATCATAGAATATAGATACATTATCTTGAATATTGGTATTAATAGAAATGTTATCCTCTTAAACAATAGTTTCAGTGTGTTCCAATGAGGAAAATCCCAATCTTCCACCTTCAACGTCAATATTACCATTCTTAAGATCATCAAATTTATCTTGATATACAGGATCATGAACTCTATCTAGTTTAGAATCAGAACTATTAGGAAATATTTCATCTGATTCCCTTAAAGGATAACCCTCAACTTTAGTAAGGATTTCACCATCACCTCCATCAAAATATTTTGGTTCCTTTTCAACACAATATTATTAAGAAAAAAATTTCATTATATTTTCTTGATTGATAGAATGTTGGAAAAAATATGATTATATTCAAAAATTTCAACCTTAACTGTATTTATCTCTTCTTATTATTCCCAAAAAACATGTTCACCATCCTTCTATAGGGATAAAAAGTGATCTTCTACAATCTATTACTACAATGATTCATGTATTGCATCATGAATCTTGACAATTTTACATTTTTCTCATTAAAAAATATAAGTCATATATATTTCTTGGAAAATTAATTTATATAATTCTTTAATATGCTAGTTTATTCAAGTTTTAATGAACATAGATATAACCTTTTGATCATGTTCAAGGTTATTTTGAAACATCTTCTTAAAAATCATACTTCTAAATAGAGAAGTGAAGATATCAAAAAGCATAATATCAATATCCTTGATTGTTGATAGATGAAATAAGTAAATTAAATTATGAGGGTAGTGGATACATTCAAAAGTTTCCACAAAATAAATGATATTATTCGTTCTATTAACTTTTCACAGTTAAGGTTCTCACTTTGAGAAAATATAAAAAGGTAATTTCTATAACATTAATAGAGATTATTCAAAAATATAACTTTAATATTATTATCATAAAAATTAAATTCTTAACATAGAAAACTCAAGACCTTTTTCAAGTCAATGTTACTGTGATTCAACCATATCAAGTCTATTTTTTTACCAACTAAAACACAATGCTTCAAACTATCAGACCCTGAATTCATAAAACATTCTGAAGCTCTAACATTGGGACTATATTAATTTCCCATTATTATAGTATTTTAATGGTTTTGGTTTTAAATATTAGGGTTTCAAGTGTTGTGAATCAAATAATATAGGAGTTTGATATTCATAGAGAGTAGGATCAAGACAAAAATAGATAAAAGATTTAAAAAATGGAAACTACCTGCAACTTATAATGAAGTGGGAAATAAATTTAATTATTTGTATTAATGGAAATTTTATTGAAGAGAATAATTTTTAATCTAAGAATGTAGATATTTGATGAGAATATAATGGAAATAAAAAATATTATATAAATATAGAGTAAATTTATTAAAAATAAAATAATCCTAATTTAGATTTAATAAAATAAAATAATTAAATAAAAAACGTCAACGAAAGTATATCTACTATATGATATTAAGTGTTTATGAATTTTAAGGTTATATCACCCTTTTAGGAATAATCACTTAAAAATGATTCCTTATTTAAATATTCTTTGTTCTTGAATGGATTATCCATTTTTAATAAATTTTTATAGAAATTATGTTATCACTTTTGATTAGAAGAACATTGTAATTAACTCTAAAGTTTGTTGGGGTGTGTCTTGTCCACAACATGTTTTCACATCAACTACCTAATATATTGTACCAAACTTCAGTTTTTTTTAATGAAATAGAGTGTTTATACTTTCTACACTAAGAAAGAAAATATTTATATAAAGAGTGGAACTACCCAAGGTACACTTTCTATCTAATCTACACTATACCAAAGAAGAATCATAATATGAAATTAAATTAAATTATAAGGTTTTAACAATAATTAAAAAAAACTAAAAATATTTAGTATCTCAAAAGTCTTTTCGCATCAGTAAAATGATATTATTTAGGTTTTTCATAAAATATTACATATTATGATATGAAAAAAATAATATATGGTCTAATAGAAGTTAAATGTAACATAATCCCAATTATTACTTTATACATTTTTTTTCCAATGATTTGTCAACATCATCCAAATCATGATAAATTTTATAACTCATTGGAATTAAATAAATTTACTATTTTTTAGTCCAAACATCTTAAATAATTAATTTATATATATTTAAATGAATTTTAAAAATTTGAAAATTCTTTTTCATAAATTTGAAATATAAGAATTAGATTTAACAAACCTATCATGATCATCTAATATCTTCTTTTCATGAGTTTTGAAAATTAATAATACATTTTCATATTAATTCAAATAAAATAACATCATCTAGATAAATTTTCACAAGTAAAGTATCAACATATTTATTTCTCTTAGAAAAATGTTGGATCATCCAATCCAATATAAAAATGATTGATAAAAGAAAAGAACATAACCTCTTATACCAAGATCATTGTTCTTATTTAAGAGATAAATGGCATTTAGTATGTTTAAAATATAATTTGGAGTGTCAATATTTGAAAAACTTGAAGATTATTCGACATAAACGTTTTCATTATAAATCCATTTATAAATGAATATTTAACACCTGTTTGGAAAATTTTAATGTTCAAATAAGACAGATTATCTAAAATAATACTAATGTATTTTAATCTAGTAAATTTGGAAATGGTTTATTTAACATATACATTCCTCTTTGTTATAAAACATAGCAAAAAATTTATCATTATATCTAATTATTATACCCAGAATATATTTCTTGTATCTGAAGTATCATTTAGTTCATATAACAAGGTATTCGGGGGGCCTATCAAATAATTTCCAAAAACAATTCTCTTGTTCTGGTTTAACTCTTACAACATGGATACTACCCAAACATAATATCTATGTGATTACTATATAGATTTAGGTTCAATCTATGATAAATAATATGATAATTCAATAGCTTTATCAGAAGTTATCATACTCTAGACACCTACATCTAGGATTCCTAAATAACCTCTTAGGGATATTTTAATTTTTTACCACAATAAAGGTTATACACTTTCTAGTCAATGGATTAAAATATATAAAGATAATTTTATTCTTGATCACATTCCAAAAAAATCATCATTAAATTTTTAAAGCTTGATAAATTTTGATGTTATCTAAAGAGTCCTAGATATCATCAATCTGAATATTTTTTTATCAGAATGTTCTTTTTCACAAAATTTATCATGAGTTGATTCTTAAAGTATCCATAACATTTTTTGAAACTATTATAGTACTTATCATTTAAATAATATCCATTAAATATTCCTGCATGTACATTTTAATTGAATATTCCAACATTTTCCTTGGTGTTTAAGATATAAATACTCCATCCAAAAACCTTGTAGTATCTAAACTTATTATTTCTATTATTCTATATCTCATAAGGTGTTTTATTTGAAATATTTCATATGAGAAATTATTTTATTTCATATCATTCTATATTAATAGCTTCAAAAAAACATTGGTAGGCATTCTATTTAGAAAATATTATTCTTGCAAAATCTTATAAAGTTCTATACCCCCCATCAATAATTTCATTTTGTTGAGGTGTTCTAGGGGAATAGAATATATATTAAATAAAATGTATTGAGAAAAATGAACTAAATTCATTATTCTAAGACTACCCCCCATGGTCACTTCATAAATAATAAGTTTTAATATCTTTTTCATTTTGAACAAACTTGAAGAAATTCATAAAAGAATAAACAAGCATCACTATTAATTATTAAAATGTAAACCCTTGTAAATATAGAAAAATAATTAATCAAAAAATAAAAAAATATTTTCCAAATAGGGTTGTTGTTCTAGTTGGTTCAAAAAATGATGTTGATATGATCCAAGGGTATAAAAGTTGAAACCTATTTTATGGGTTTAAAATATACTTGTGTTACTTTAGTATTTTTCATGCATCACATAGATTCTTTTTATCCAACTAAAGTTTTGGAATATCAAAAAACAAATTA
Source organism: Viscum album (assembly GCA_963277665.1). Taxonomy (NCBI): domain Eukaryota; kingdom Viridiplantae; phylum Streptophyta; class Magnoliopsida; order Santalales; family Viscaceae; genus Viscum; species Viscum album. Next base: position 1,511,869,020 of record OY728134.1, on the reverse strand, counting down.
TTATTGGGAAACATTTTCATTGATTAAATAATTTAAGCTTTAATTATTTAATTCCAAATGCAAGATAAATAAAAATCTAGATTCAAATAGATTATATATTTATTACACCAAGAGTTAAGATCTAATGTATAATTTTTTTTATTCATGGTGATTAAAATTTAATAAATTTATCATAAAAATAAGAACATACATTATTAGAAAAATAAACTCAATAACCCTCATCACAATTTTAATATATTATTATGAGTTTTTTCTTTAGTACTTCAAGATAATGAACCTTGTTTATTATTAGGTTTTCATTTACTAAAAATAACCCCCATCGCTTTTGTATTATCACCAAATGTTATATATCCTCTATCACTTTTTGTTAATGACTGGAAGTTTCAAAAGGCCCCACTCATATACAGTGAATAAACACTATCCATATACTTAATTATGTGTTTGTACGTATAGAATTTTACCAATAAAAAAAATAAAACCAATAGATGTTTTGGTACCCAGATACTCTTAGGTACAAGAGTGTTAAAAAGTAAATACCTGTAAAATAAGAACTATCTAGAACTAGTAAAATTTCAATCACTTTGTTTATCAAAAATATAGAAAATCATGTATGAAAATAGTAAATTAGGGTTTTATAAAACAATAATAAATTACACTATTTCAGTTTATTCCAAATTTAATGTTGGTAACCTTAAACCTGCTTCTATTTTGAGATATAGGTATAAACTGGTTTTTATAAAACTGATTTTTCAATTCATTATTACCAATGAAAATTTTACCATTTATCATTTTTTTCTATATATTTTTTTATGAAAATACCCCACCCCTTACTGGACACAGTTTTAACTAGATTAAATTATTCAACCATTATGAGTAATTATTTAATATTTTTCAAGTGTGAGACATTGAAAAATACATTTATCTATATTTTATTTTGACTCAAGAATTTATTTAGTTAAATTATATTTCTAAATAAGAAAATAAATAAATGTTTTTTGAGCGATTTATGATTTTTCATTATTGATTTAAATTTAGCTTCAAGTATTCATAAGTATTTATTAAATTCATCAAACAATGAGTTTTTTATTTTAAAATATAAGATAAGAAGAGTAAAATCGTTGTACCTTTATAGTTTGTACCATGAAGCATGTGTAATGCTTTGGATTTTATATCTTGGCCTCTAAATCAGAATGTGCATAACTATTAGAGAATTTGTAAAAACTCAAGGTTTCTTTCAAAGAAATATTTTCCTTTTATCTTGAAATTATATTCTTAATTAATGTTTTTCTCATATTTATTTTTTTCTTTATGTTAAGTAACACTAGGTTTGACAGGTCCGGAATTTTTTACATTCATAACACTTAACATCCTTTTTATTTCCCTCATTATTCTTGATTATTTTAAATGATTATGTGAATTCTTTTTTCTTATTATAAAACTTATAAAATGTTTGTTACACCTATGAAATTTCAACATTAAAATCAGAACAACTTTTTTTCTTTTATTAGATGATTCAAATAATAATATTTCTTTACCTCTATTCTCCTATTATGAAGAAAAATAATTGAAAGTGGAATTGTTATTTTTGATAATATTTTCATCATCATCCCTTGATTTATTTTTTATCTTCATACATCAATATTGTTTCAATAAATTCCATATCCTTAAAAAGATTATATTGTCTGATAGTAGTAGATATCCCACTCCATTTAAAAGATAATAGTGTAAATAATTTTAATAACTAGTAATATTAAAGGCTTTAACATCATATTTTTTAATTCATTTTTTTTGTAAACCCATGTAAAATATTTCAAGTTGTATTTTTCAACATTGGTTTTAAAAAAAACAATGTTAAAAATCCCTCAGTTTATCCTTTAATGTCAGTTTTTTATAAAACCAACATTAAAATTTTCCAAATTATTTTTAATTATTATTTTTATAATAACTAACATGAAAAATAAAATCCTTTACTCTTTCACACCAGTTTTTAAAAAACTTAACATGAAATAGATGTTATTTAACACATATTTCTAAAAAACTAATAATAAATAGCAATTTTATAAAATATTAAACTCTGTTTTTGAAGAAAATTTATGTTATAACCCTTTTAAAAGTTATACCACTATTTTTATTTCACTTGAAACCCACTCTCTCACCCAATTATAAACTAAAAAGATCTTCAACCTATTTGACATCTATTGATTCTCTCTTGAAATTGATTTTCATTTACTTTTCACATTGTTATTTTTATTGAAACCTTCTCTCCACTAACTCTTGATCGAATATTGACCAAAAAGGACACCATTAGATTTAAGGACCTCAAAAAACATCAATTCTATAATAAAGTCTATTTGAATACACTTTTCACCATTTTTCTCTTAGATATTCGATTCTTTATACTTATTCAGTGATCTTTGATCTATTATGATCGAACAAAAACCATGGAATGCGTTTTTTTCATTTTTTTTACTTCATTTTTTTACTCTTTTTTCATAATTCTCATATCATTATCTCTATTTCCATATAACTAGAATGAGTTTATTGTAATTATAAAGGAATTTTTCATTATCCATCACCAAAAATTTATAAGTTATTTGACATCCTATTAACCCTCGAGTATGTGTTGAAATGGATATGTTAAGAGACCCATTTGAATATGTGTAGATTACTATGGTTGAGGAATATCGATGCAAACAATGGGTTTTCTATGAAAATTGGATGAACTTATGTCTGGGATGCAAGAGGTTGGCTTATTCGCTGGATTTCTATCAGAAGGGGTCTTACTCTGTTTAGAGGGGGAGCAAGGATAGAGGAAAGGAACATGAGACACATGTGGAGGAAGAGAATCTGAAGCAGCGGGTTTGGCATCAACAGATAGACGGTAAAGGTAGAAGTGTGGCTCTGCTGGTGGCCTCAGTTGAACTTGTTAGGGTGGCCTTGAAGGTTCATCATGGCACGTAGGGCTTGATTTTTGGAAGGTTGACAGTGCCTTGTCCAGATAGATTCAATTCATTAAATGATTCACAAGTAAGAGCAGTGGAGGATCCTCTGAATCTGAAGAAAGAAAAGGTGTTTGGAAGATAGAAATGTGATATTGTGATGCTAAACATAGGAGGTATGAAGTCCAATGTGAAGCATGCTATTCAATATGTTGTGATCAATGATTTTGATGGAGGAATAGTGGCCTCTACCAACCAAGAAGATGAGTCTGTTGAGAGTATTGAGGCCGAGATGGAAAGAACCATTTCTGGATATGCAGTTAGGTGGCTCTTTGAAGGAAAATGGTGGGTGCGTGAGGGTTTTTTCTAGGTTGCAGCCTCAATATGAAAAGCAGTCGGTTGATATTGAAACTAGTAATTGTTTAGCAGGCCTGGTAAATGGTGAATTGGAATTGGACTAGGTTCAGTCCGTTGTATCGGGTGAAGTTCTTGATGAGAGCAGGATACTGATCCCGAAGGCGAGGAGCATCAAAAGTGGCAGTGGAAATGGGAAATTGTAGGAGTAGGCTTCTCAAAACTACTCCCGGGATTTAAATCATGGGCTGAGCCCCCATGTTGAAGAGGAAAGTCCAAGGAATGAAGGTTAAAACATGAATTTTTCCCTTTCTTCACAGGATGTTGTCAATGGAGAAGGCACAATATAACAGGGGATGCACGATTACCGTGGGTGTGTGGAACACCCATTTTTTTCGAAATGACTGATACTAATAGCCTCTTTGTGCAGGAATGGATAGTGAAGGATGGTTATCAGGAGGTATATATCTCTAGAAATTGGGGATACATCTCTGAGAGTGAAAAGGAGAATGCAGATGAAAGGGATAGAATCACTTATAGTGACATTGTTCTAGATGGAAAGCATATTATCCCAATGAATAAGGAAGTGATGACTACTCCACTAAAAATATTGCAGAGGAAAGACTATTCTTACATGCCGAAGCTGATGCCAACCAGGTCTTATGTCAGCAAGGGAAAAGGTACGCAACCTTTTGAGGAGTTTCTATATTTGGAAAAGATAAATCTCATAAGGAAGTATGTTAAGACTCTGAATCATTATGAATGTTCAGAATGGGAGTAGGTTAATGAGGATGAGGAAATTGATCATGGGTATTGTGATGGGTATGGTTGTTATGATTTGTAGTTGTGTTTCTTATCATGTGGTACTATCTTGCTCTACTTTTTTTTTATAAATGGACAGAGACCTTGTCTTTGGTAGAGCCTTTCTGGTATTTTTAAGGTATTTTTAATTTTTAATTTCTGTTAAAATAAATGTTTTTTTTTTGAAAATTTATAAAACAAATTTAAGATAATTGTTTGTTATGATAATTGTTTGTTGTGATGATTATTTTTTTATTAAGTATTTGTTATGTATTTTTATATTTTAGAGATAAATTATATAAAATATTTTGATAATAAATTATGTATAATTGCTTATTATTTTTGAAGATTATTTATGTATAATATGTTTTGGTCCATACTTATAATTTTTTGTTTTGATCAAATGGTTATTAATAATTGATTTTATTGATTATATTTATTTATGTTTATAATTTATCTTTTATTTATTTATTTTTAGGTGTTTGAATTTTTTAAAATATTTAGATCTAATATTATGATATTAGATATTTAATGGATCATAATTGAATAAATTTATGAAGAACCACTAATGAATATGAAAAAGGAGTTCATGATATGTTGGAATTTTATAAATGAAGTATTCAAAACTAAAATTTGATTTTATGTCCATGTATGAAGTGTTGGGATATATGAAATTTAAATTCTGTAGAAATAAAGTATCATCTAATTTTCTATGGTTTCATCCATAATGATACTAGTTAGATATGGCATGGTGAAAGGATGGAAAATCCAACAACCAATGTTGATGAAAATATTAAAAATGAGATAGAGGATCATATTGAAAAATTAATTCATGATGTATGCATTGAAACCATCAATAAAATACCAAATTTTGAACAATTATATAAGGATTCTAAGAATCCCCTATCATCATGTTTCACTAAATATATATTGTTATTAGATGTTCTTAGATTTGAGAACTTGAAATAAGGAAATGGGTGGACTGATAAATGTTTATCTATGGTGCTTTCTCTTTTAAAAGATATACTTCCAAAACAGAGTGGCCTTTAAGATTCTGATAATAAGGAAACTAAAATATTATACCCAACGGGATTGGGGTATAAAAGGATACATTCTTACCCCGTTGATATTGTTGTATAGGAAATAATATGAATGTTAATAAAAATAGCCTAAATATGGGACATCACTCTATAAGGTTGTAACACCCGAGACTTTTATGTTATATAAATTATCAAAGGAATCTTTTTCTACGCAACACCTGCTTGACTTGCTTTACACGCAATCACGACCTTCCTCGATAGCTTGCGTCGTACGCAATACCGAGTTTCACTAAACAACATTATGCTATTAAAACTAGCCGTTATGAATAGTAATAACCACTTTTTGGAATTTTATAAATTTTATTTTTCAAAATGGACTTCATTTTTGGACTCAGAATATCGAAATTAGCCTAGGGTGAAATTTTGGTATTTTTCTGAAAACTTTCAATTTTTGATGAATAGTGAAACCACTAAGTGGTAGGTTAAAAACTAAATTTTGCATAAAACTTAATTTTACCGCTTCTGTGAATGGAATTTCGAAAATCCGAGAGACACGGTTAATATCAAGGACTAAAATGTGGTTCAATGAGATGAAAATAATTTTTTGGTGAATAGTAACTTTTTACGATTTTTACCGCGGTTAATAGTAAATAGGGTAACTAAGGGTAAATATGATATTAATATTACCCTAACACATGTCCTAATTCTATTGGACAAGTGTAATTCGACCAAAAACAAACTTAGGAATAAAATATGACCATTTAGGCCCACTTGGATTAGATTAGGACATTTATTATTAATTTATTTAAAGAAGGGTTAAAATAGTTAAAATCAAAGTTTAATAAGTAAATCATTTTTAATATAGGGTTATACATAAGATAAATTCGATTGTAAATATTCATTAGAAAGATAAAACGATTTCCTACATGATGGTATTTTATTTGTAATTTTGAGACATTAAATAATTTAATTTATTTATGACATAATGATGATGCAGTAATTATCTTATTAATGAAATATTGACATAATTGATGTTATAAACACCAAAATAAATGTAATTTGAGACTTTTTATGAATTCCAATAATTTTCTAGGTTACTATTATATATTAGTGTTGATTTAATCAACTTGGTTCGAACATATAATTCTGTTATGACTTTGACAAAAATCATATATCAAATAATGTCAAAATTGACACAAAATAGTTTTTAAATCAAATATTATATTATTAATTGTTATTTTATTCCTAAAAATCTAAGGTTCGGCCAAATGACTTAGATAAGGATATATATTTTAATAATAAACAATTTGGGGTTAGTTTGGCATGTTATAGTAAGTGTATTAACCATATAGTGAAAGAAAACAAAAAGACATGGTAAAAGTTAAATTATTTAACTTAGAGTTAAATCTAATTGATAAGGTTAAAATAATACCCTAAACTTGTCTAAATCCTATTGGTTGATAGGATTTCGACCCTTCCCCACTTTATCTTCGAAATAAGACCCTTTGGAACCATTATAAACCGATTTTGACTTTAATATAAAATAATATTTTGAGATATTACTAAGGTGCCCCTCTCCTCCCTTATAAAAGGGCACCTCCTCCCCCTCCTCCTCACACCAATTTGAGCACTCAAACTCGGCCAACCCCTGCCATTTTCTCCTCTCCACTTCCCTAGAATAATCCTAGAGGTCCTGGTCTTCTCCAAAGACCAATCTTAGTTCCTTAAGTGGAGGATTCAAAGAGGCGTTCCAAAGAAGAGGTAATATCCATTACCGATCTTTTCAATTTCTTTCTTCTTCAACTTCTTCTTCTTTAGTTGTTTCATGATAAAGTAATAACATCAGTATTACTTACATACTGATATGTTATTATAAATATGAAACAACCCTAATTCACCTTCTATCCATCCTACGGAAAAATGAAATCACTGCGCGTGCGTACGTACGGAATACCGTCTCCACGCCGTGGTGTAATCTATTTTCCACCATCACCTTACAAGGATGGTTATAATGGTGTCATGAGTAACTAAATATTATTATTATGAAGTAATATTGATACTGAAATAATATATATATACTCCAATACAATTCCACGATCATAGGAACGATATCATCACTCGTGCGTACGTACGGAATACCGTCTCCACGATGTGATGCGATTCGTTCTACATGATCTTCATTTCATAATGATTATATAAATGAATTGAATGAATGAATATGGTATATACTACACTAATACCATTCTGGAAATGAATTATCTATAACCTAAAGATAAGAATAAGAATTTATTCGACAAAACACGCATAAGAACAAAAAATTATAAAGACCCGAGTAACAAGTAACAATGAAATATTACTAACAAGAAGCTAATAATATGACCATATATGATCTCATATCAATATGTATGATTCTGGAATAAGTCAATAACATTATTTAAACCATTATACAGGAGCTTCGGACACGAACAAAGAAAATCGGACCTAAGGTAAGGGAAATATCACAATCTCATTTTTATCCGAGATTGTTTATTCGTAAGTATTTACTGGGGTGTATTTTATCATCCACATCCATGTTCCTTCAATATGTAATATTGTTTCCATCCACTTGAAATAGTTTAAATCCAATTTTACCCTTAGGTGAGTTTTTAGTAAAGAATATGAAAGGAATCTTTTGTTGTTTTTCCGTACGAGGTACTTTTTGACTTTTCCGACAAAAGTACGAAGAATGTTTTTTTTAACTTATACGGCATGAATGGATTTTTAAAACATTACTTCAAAGAAGCTTCCTTTACAAGTTTTCAAGTTTATTTTTAATCAACTTCTTTTATTTTAAAGTTGTATGACATGTTATGAAAGGAAAAATGTTTTTGAAGAAGAAAGGATATTTTCCTCAAGAATTCAATTCAAGTGTTTTATCAAAATTATTTTCCATATAAGATAATAAAGGGTTCTGTTTCTATCCATATTTTTACATTGGTTTGACTATGTTGTGATGGAATTATGTTTATGAATTCCTTTATCATATATGAATTGATTTATGATGTCATGATGTTTCAGGAATCCCATTTTTGTTATATGTGTTATGCGATGATGTATGTTTTATGATTATGTGGCACACATAATAAAGGATTCATTATAAGATGGGTGGGACCTATATCTTCCTCCAATGCATTGGGTAATGATTTTATATCTCATGAGATAGACATGGCTGGAACGGAAGGTTATTTCGGTTCAGTGATACAGGACTGAAACGAGGAGTGAACTCGGTTCAGAAAGGGACTTTGTCCACTAAGATAGTCTTGGCGATGAGTCATGACTAACAAGAAATGATTTTCCATGATTATGTGTGCATGACACAAAGTTTCATGTTTTATGTTATGATTATGGGGATTTCATTTTCACTTCTATGATTTATTCCATGTTAAGATATTATGATCTCTTTTGCAGGTTTTAATTTTCAAAAAGATATGATATGATTTTTATTTCCTTTATTTGCCCTTGCTGAGCATTTGAGCTCACCCTTTTATGTTTTCTTTTCCCCAGGCCAGGAAGATGGATATTAAGTAGAATATGCAAAAAGGGACCCTAGATATGATGAAATAAATGGGAGACACTGTAGAAGATTTATGAACCAGTTGTTTATGTTTCCCAGTTTCTAAAGACACTATACCTATACGGTCCTTTGTAGTTTTATCATATGTTGTAATAAGTGTGCTTCAATTTTTGAAGTATTAAAAATGTATGTAAAGTATGGGTCGTTATAGTTGGTATCAGAGGAAAGGTATAGTCAACCTTTGGAAACTAGGATGTGAAAGCCTTAGTAAGAACCCTAAGGATAAGTCTAAGAATAGTACACAATCTTAGTGTTTTAGAAATGGCCTTGAATAACCTAGGATAAGACCTTAAGCATGAAAATTTTATTCTTGAATTATGTGGTTTCCTATTATAATTAGTGTTGCTCACACTATTCTTCTTGGTTTTAGTCAATGGCTGGAACCCGAAGGAACCGTGTTAATGCGGAATGCGATGGGCAATGCAATGATTGTCCCCCTGAGCAACCAAACGATATGGGAGATGGAATGCAAAATCTTGTAGCCATTCTCACACAACTTTCTCAAGCTATGAATCATGCAGGATTTCCAAACGAACAAAAGAGGGAGCAACATTCTGTTGAATCCTTCATGAGGCAGCGTCCACCTTCTTTCAGCGGGTCTACTGATCCATTAGTTGCTGAACAATGGATTAGTACTACTGAAAAGATATTTTCAGTTCTTCAATGTTCTGAACATGATAAAGTCATCCTAGCAGTGTATCGTTTGGAAGGAGATGCGGATCAATGGTGGAATCTTGTTAAGAATACGAGGCAAAGGGATGAAATTGAGTCTATGGAATGGGACGAGTTCAAGAATTTATTTTTCAATAAGTACTTCCCTCGTATTCTCCGAACAAAGATGGAGAAAGAGTTTCTTGAACTGAAGCAAAGGGATGATGAATCTGTTGGTACCTATGAAGCAAATTTTACAAGACTTGCAAGGTACGCTTCTGGTATTATTATCCAACCTGAGAGTAAGATCGATCGATTCTTTAGTGGCTTAAAACCAAGTCTTCGAAGGGCATTAGCCATAAGGGACTTCAATAGCTACGAGGAAATCGTTCGATGTGCTCTCAAAGTCGAGATGGAGATTGGAGTAACCCATCAGTCACATGGGTTTGATAAGAAGAGGAAGATGGAATTCAAAGAAAAATCTAAAGAGCACACGGAAAAGAAGATGAACTTTCCCTTATGCTCAAAGTGTGGAAAGAAACATGGAGGGAGTTGTCTTAAAGGGACAAGTAAATGTTTTAAATGTGGAAAGGAAGGTCATCGGGCATTTGAATGCCGTGATAATGGGAAGAAGATGTCTAATGACGCAAACAAAGGAAGGGATACACAGAATGAACCTACTACACTTCAATGTTTCAAGTGCAAGGAGATGGGGCATTATGCCAATCAATGCCCAAATACAAGAGTTGATGATGATGGTCGACGTCAACAAACTCTTAAGGCTAAAGACAAAGGAAAGTCACATGCAATTTCTATCAGCGATGTGGAGTACGATAACGATGTGGTGAAAGGTACACTTACCATCCACTCTAAAGTAGCAAATGTTTTATTTGATTCTGGATCCACCCACTCTTTCATTTCTGAAGAATTTTCTAAGGGTATCACCGTATTACCTCAACAATTAGATGTTGAGTTAGCTGTGACAACACCTAATGGCACATCAATCGCATCAAAAGTTTATAATTCTTCTCCAATCGAAGTTTGTGGGAAAGTGCTTCCTGCAAATCTTGTGATCCTTCCTATAGTGGAATTTGATGTGATTCTTGGCATGGATTGGCTTTCTTTATACGGAGCTCATATCAATTGCCAAAGAAGGGAAGTCACATTTCATATTCCAGATCAATATATGATCGTCTATCAATGCAAGGATGAACATAACCTTCCAGTGGAAATTTCTTCCATTTTATGGGTATTGATCCCACTAAATGAAGGTTATTTATCTCAAATGGTTGGTGAGAAACTCACGATTAAGAATATGCCCATTGTACGGGAGTTTGATGATGTCTTTCCGGAGGAATTACCGGGTCTTACACCAAATCGTGAAGTTGAGTTTTCAATAGAACTCGTACCGGGCGCTTTGCCAATTTCAAAGACACCTTATAGAATGGCCCCAATTGAGTTGCAGGAATTGAAGAAGCAACTCCAAGAGAATCTTGATAAGGGATTCATACGCCCTAGTGCGTCACCTTGGGGATCACCTGTTCTATTTGTTAAGAAGAAAGATGGATCAATGAGACTCTGCATTGATTATCGAGAACTTAACAAGATCACTATCAAGAACAAATATCCTCTCCCACGCATTGATGACTTATTTTACCAACTACGCGGAGCTCAATACTTTTCCAAGATTGATCTTCGTTCAGGGTATCATCAATTAAGGGTCAAAAGGGAGGATATACCAAAGACGGCTTTCCGTACAAGGTATGGACACTATGAATTTATAGTGATGCCATTTGGTCTTACTAATGCCCCTTCTATCTTCATGGATCTAATGAATAGAGTCTTTAGAGACTATCTTGATCAATTTTTGGTAGTCTTTATAGACGATATTCTTGTCTATTCAAAGAGCAAGGAAGAGCATGAAGATCACTTGAGAATTATATTGAAGACCCTGAGAAAGGAGAAGCTTTATGCCAAATTTACCAAGTGTGAATTTTGGCTTCAAAAAGTTGCATTTTTGGGTCATATAATCTCAAAAGAGGGGATATATGTGGATCCAGCAAAAACAGAGGTTATCAAAAGTTGGTCGAGACCAACAACAGTAACTGAGATCCGAAGTTTTCTTGGTTTGGCTGGATATTATCGACGTTTTGTAAAAGATTTTTCACGATTATCTAATCCACTCACCAAGTTGACTCGGAAAGGAGTTAAGTTTGTCTGGACAGAGGAATGTGAAGAGAATTTCAAGGAGTTGAAAAGAAGGTTATCCAGTGCACCTGTGCTCACACTGCCTTGTAGTGGAGAAAGGTTTGTGATCTACAGTGATGCATCCAAGAAGGGATTGGGGTGTGTTCTTATGCAAAATGATATGGTGATAGCTTATGCCTCACGACAGTTGAAAATCCATGAGCAAAATTACCCAACACATGATTTGGAGTTGGCTGCGGTAATCTTTGCATTAAAGATTTGGAGGCATTACCTTTATGGTGAAAGGTGTGATATTTATACTGATCATAAAAGTTTAAAGTATATTTTCACACAAAAGGAGTTGAATATGCGTCAAAGAATATGGTTGGAGATGATTAAGGATTATGACTGCTCAATCCATTACCACCCTGGGAAAGCAAACAAGGTGGCAGATGCATTAAGTCGACAAGACCATGCTAGTTTATCCATGATGAGGATCACAAAAGATCCAATATTTATGGATTTACAAAGGATGGATCTTGGAATTATAATGGAAGGGGAAAAATCTTATCTTTCTCAAATGAATGTTCAACCATCTATACATGTGAAGATTAAAGAGGCACAGAAAGAAGATGTCGAGTTACAAAAGAAGGTGAGAAATGTTCCTGAATTCAACCTTGATTGTGATGGGATAATAAAGTTCAGGAATCGGGTTTGTGTTCCTCCCATCCCCGAATTAAAGAAAGAGCTGCTGGATGAGGCTCATAGTTCTTCATTCTCTATTCATCCTGGAAGCACGAAGATGTATAGGGACCTGAAAGAGTACTTCTGGTGGGATGGCATGAAAAGAGATGTTGCTGAATTTGTCTCTCGATGCTTGGTTTGTCAACAAGTTAAAGCTGAGAGACAGAAGTCTAAGGGGATGTTACAACCATTACCCATACCCGAATGGAAATGGGAAAACATCACTATGGACTTTGTCACAGGACTTCCTAAAACATCCAAAGGCAATAATGCTATCTGGGTCATAGTTGATCATCTTACAAAGTCTGCACACTTCATTCCTATTAGAGAGGATTTCTCTCTAGATCAGCTTTCCAGGATATATGTAAAGGAAGTGGTAAGATTGCATGGAGTACCACTTTCTATTATATCTGATCGGGATCCGAGATTTACCTCAAAGTTTTGGCGAAGTCTTCAGCATACTCTAGATACAGAGTTGAGTTTCAGCACTGCTTATCATCCCCAGACAGACGGTCAGTCCGAGAGAACAATTCAAACCCTAGAAGATATGTTGAGAGCTTGCTCTATGGATTTCAAAGGAGGTTGGGATCAACACCTACCTTTGGTGGAATTTTCTTATAATAATAGCTTTCACTCCAGTACTCAAATGGATCCTTATGAAGCTCTCTATGGAAAGAAATACAGGACTCCAACTTGCTGGGATGAAGTTGGGGAAAGAAAGCTATTAGGACCTGATCTCGTTGATGAAATGGCAGAAAAGGTCAGATCTATTCAACAACACATAAGAGCAGCTCAGAGTCGACAGAAAAGCTATGACGACAACCGAAGAAAAGACCTAGAGTTTGAAGTGGGTGATAAAGTGTTCTTACGAATATCTCCCTGGAAGAGGGTTATGAGATTTGGAAAGAAGGGGAAGTTGAGCCCTAGATATATCGGTCCTTTCGAAATATTGGATCGTGTTGGGAAGGTAGCTTACCGATTGGCGCTTCCACCGAATCTCTCTCAAGTTCACGATGTGTTCCATGTATCTCTCCTGAGAAAGTACATACCAGATCCTTCACATGTACTCAGCTCAGAAGTTGTACCGCTGGAGCAAGATCTTTCTTATGAAGAACAGCCGATAGAGATTCTGGATCGTAGCGAAAAAGTCCTACGAAACAAGACCACTCGCTTGGTGAAAGTTTTATGGAGAAACCACCAACTTGAAGAAGCTACATGGGAGCTTGAGGATATGATGAGGGAGAAGTATCCTCATTTGTTTGTTGCAAAGTGACGAATTTCGAGGGCGAAATTCTTTTTAAGGGGGGTAGAATGTAACACCCGAGACTTTTATGTTATATAAATTATCAAAGGAATCTTTTTCTACGCAACACCTGCTTGACTTGCTTTACACGCAATCGCGACCTTCCTCGATAGCTTGCGTCGTACGCAATACCGAGTTTCACTAAACAACATTATGCTATTAAAACTAGCCGTTATGAATAGTAATAACCACTTTTTGGAATTTTATAAATTTTATTTTTCAAAATTGACTTCATTTTTGGACTCAGAATATCGAAATTAGCCTAGGGTGAAATTTTGGTATTTTTCTGAAAACTTTCAATTTTTGATGAATAGTGAAACCACTAAGTGGTAGGTTAAAAACTGAATTTTGCATAAAACTTAATTTTACCACTTCTGTGAATGGAATTTCGAAAATCCGAGAGACACGGTTAATATCAAGGACTAAAATGTGGTTCAATGAGATGAAAATAATTTTTTGGTGAATAGTAACTTTTTACGATTTTTACTGCGGTTAATAGTAAATAGGGTAACTAAGGGTAAATATGATATTAATATTACCCTAACACATGTCCTAATTCTATTGGACAAGTGTAATTCGACCAAAAACAAACTTAGGAATAAAATATGACCATTTAGGCCCACTTGGATTAGATTAGGACATTTATTATTAATTTATTTAAAGAAGGGTTAAAATAGTTAAAATCAAAGTTTAATAAGTAAATCATTTTTAATATAGGGTTATACATAAGATAAATTCTATTGTAAATATTCATTAGAAAGCTAAAAATATTTCCTACATGATGGTATTTTATTTGTAATTTTTAGACATTAAATAATTTAATTTATTTATGACATAATGATGATGCAGTAATTATCTTATTAATGAAATATTGACATAATTGATGTTATAAACACCAAAATAAATGTAATTTGAGACTTTTTATGAATTCCAATAATTTTCTAGGTTACTATGATATATTAGTGTTGATTTAACCAACTTGGTTCGAACATATAATTCTGTTATGACTTTGACAAAAATCATATATCAAATAATGTCAAAATTGACACAAAATAGTTTTTAAATCAAATATTATATTATTAATTGTTATTTTATTCCTAAAAATCTAAGGTTCGGCCAAATGACTTAGATAAGGATATATATTTTAATAATAAACAATTTGGGGTTCGTTTGGCATGTTATAGTAAGTGTATTAACCATATAGTGAAAGAAAACAAAAAGACATGGTAAAAGTTAAATTATTTAACTTAGAGTTAAATCTAATTGATAAGGTTAAAATAATACCCTAAACTTGTCTAAATCCTATTGGTTGATAGGATTTCTACCCTTCCCCACTTTATCTTCGAAATAAGACCCTTTGGAACCATTATAAACCGATTTTGACTTTAATATAAAATAATATTTTGAGATATTACTAAGGTGCCACTCTCCTCCCTTATAAAAGGGCACCTCCTCCCCCTCCTCCTCACACCAATTTGAGCACTCAAGCTCGGCCAACCCCTGCCATTTTCTCCTCTCCACTTCCCTAGAATAATCCTAGAGGTCCTGGTCTTCTCCAAAGACCAATCTTAGTTCCTTAAGTGGAGGATTCAAAGAGGCGTTCCAAAGAAGAGGTAATATCCATTACCGATCTTTTCAATTTCTTTCTTCTTCAACTTCTTATTCTTTAGTTGTTTCATGATAAAGTAATAACATCAGTATTACTTACATACTGATATGTTATTATAAATATTAAACAACCCTAATTCACCTTCTATCCATCCTACGGAAAAATGAAATCACCGCGCGTGCGTACGTACGGAATACCGTCTCCACGCCGTGGTGTAATCTATTTTCCACCATCACCTTACAAGGATGGTTATAATAGTGTAATGAGTAACTAAATATGATTATTATGAAGTAATATTGATACTGAAATAATATATATATACTCCAATACAATTCCACGATCATAGGAACGATATCATCACTCGTGCGTACGTACGGAATACCGTCTCCACGATGTGATGCGATTCGTTCTACATGATCTTCATTTCATAATGATTATATAAATGAATTGAATGAATGAATATGGTATATACTACACTAATACCATTCTGGAAATGAATTATCTATAACCTAAAGATAAGAATAAGAATTTATTCGACAAAACACGCATAAGAACAAAAAGTTATAAAGACCCGAGTAACAAGTAACAATGAAATATTACTAACAAGAAGCTAATAATATGACCATATATGATCTCATATCAATATGTATGATTCTGGAATAAGTAAATAACATTATTTAAACCATTATACAGGAGCTTCGGACACGAACAAAGCAAATCAGACCTAAGGTAAGGGAAATATCACAATCTCATTTTTATCCGAGATTGTTTATTCGTAAGTATTTACTAGGGTGTATTTTATCATCCACATCCATGTTCCCTCAATATGTAATATTGTTTCCATCCACTTGAAATAGTTTAAATCCAATTTTACCCTTAGGTGAGTTTTTAGTAAAGAATATGAAAGGAATCTTTTGTTGTTTTTCCGTACGAGGTACTTTTTGACTTTTCCGACAAAAGTACGAAGAATGTTTTTTTTAACTTATACGGCATGAATGGATTTTTAAAACATTACTTCAAAGAAGCTTCCTTTACAAGTTTTCAAGTTTATTTTTAATCAACTTCTTTTATTTTAAAGTTGTATGACATGTTATGAAAGGAAAAATGTTTTTGAAGAAGAAAGGATATTTTCCTCAAGAATTCAATTCAAGTGTTTTATCAAAATTATTTTCCATCTAAGATAATAAAGGGTTCTGTTTCTATCCATATTTTTACATTGGTTTGACTATGTTGTGATGGAATTATGTTTATGAATTCCTTTATCATATATGAATTGATTTATGATGTCATGATGTTTCAAGAATCCCATTTTTGTTATATGTGTTATGCGATGATGTATGTTTTATGATTATGTGGCACACATAAGAAAGGATTCATTATAAGATGGGTGGGACCTATATCTCCCTCCAATGCATTGGGTAATGATTTTATATCTCATGAGATAGACATGGCTGGAACGGAAGGTTATTTCGGTTCAGTGAAACAGGACTGAAACGAGGAGTGAACTCGGTTCAGAAAGGGACTTTGTCCACTAAGATAGTCTTGGCGATGAGTCATGACTAACAAGAAATGATTTTCCATGATTATGTGTGCATGCCACAAAGTCTCAAGTTTTATGTTATGATTATGGGGATTTCATTTTCACTTCTATGATTTATTCCATGTTAAGATATTATGATCTCTTTTGCAGGTTTTAATTTTCAAAAAGATATGATATGATTTTTATTTCCTTTATTTGCCCTTGCTGAGCATTTGAGCTCACCCTTTTATGTTTTCTTTTCCCCAGGCCAGGAAGATGGATATTAAGTAGAATATGCAAAAAGGCACCCTAGATATGATGAAATAAATGGGAGACACTGTAGAATATTTATGAACCAGTTGTTTATGTTTCCCAGTTTCTAAAGACACTATACCTATACGGTCCTTTGTAGTTTTATCATATGTTGTAATAAGTGTGCTTCAATTTTTGAAGTATTAAAAATGTATGTAAAGTATGGGTCGTTATAAAGGTGGATAGAAAAGTCAACTCAGATTCATCATTAACTACTAACCTCATAAATCCTACTAATCAATTTAGTTATATCAAATAACCCATTCCTATAATTCCTTTTAATAGTTCCAAAAATGATACTCTGATTTATTTTTAGTTAACAGAATCACATAACCTACTAAATCAATTCAGTACCTTCTAATAATTCCTCATTTGAACTATATATTTCAAAAGTCAATTGATACAAAAGATTTTTAAGATGAAAATGAAAAAGTTCTTCTCTAATGGTAACATAGGTCACCCTTATGATTCACCATAGTGGAAGATATTTCATAAAAAATGATTTATTAAGGGAAGTGAGAAATATTAGTATGGGATTGTTCACATATGGAATGAATCCATATCAGAGACTAAGCAACCAATGTAGTTTGTGGCTTATTATTTTTTGGTAGTTTACAAATTTTCTATACATATATGTATAATGAAAAAATATGTAATGATGATCTTGATGATTTCTTGATCAAAACAACTAGGAAATGATATTTATGTGTATCTTCACCATTTCTTGATTTTATGAATATAAAATGGTAGAATGGTGTTAAATGATTTTATGTATTCAAGGAAAATTTTTTTCTTTTACATGAAATAATAATGTTTATTATAAACAACCTTCTTGCATATAATAATTTGTCTATATTCAAAGTTAAGGGACATAAGGAAAGTCAAATTTTTTAAGAAGAGACATCATATTATCAATTTAAGAATGGAAGAAAGGTAGTTTAAATGCGATATTGAATATTTTTGTGAATTTTTCATCATTATCATAGATTGAAAAAATTATTAAATAGTTTAGAGGAATTTAATATTCCCCAAAAACTATTTTCCGTTGAAGAATATTATGATTGAGGAAAAAATATTGATTTCAAATTAGGAATGAAAGAAATTTATAGTTACCAAAAGAATATCTGGAAGAAACAATATACCTTTTTCAAAATATCTTGTTGGAGTTTTTTATAGATGAAACAAAAAATTAGTATTATTCATGTTGAGAAAAAAATATGTGGATTTTTGTCTGGGTAATTTTTAGACATAAAAGGAAATACAAAATATCGAATGCATGCTAGATTAGAATTGATATTCAAGAGAATAAAATTGGAGTTATCTCTCAACATGGTAGTAAACAAAACATACATACCTTCATCTTATCACTCATTAATAATGAGTGAGAACATTAATTTTCTTTAGTTTCTGGATGGTACTAAGGTACCCAATCGATATTCTTAAAATATGAAGAATTTTGTGTCATTGAGGGATTGAAAATTAATAGGTACTAAATCTCATAACTATCAGGTTTTAATGAAAAAACTACTACCAATATTAATGAATGGTATATTTTTGACACCTATCAAACAAATATCATCACACTATTTAATTTTTTTAAAATAAATTTTTAGTGATTTCATTTGACCATATTTGTTAGTTGGGTTAAATAATGAAGTTTATGTTATTATTTTTCAACTATATATGTATTTCACACATTTTTTGATATAATGGTTCATCTAGTGATTATTCTAGTTCATGTGATTATAATATGTGGTCCTATTTATTTATGTTGGATGTATCTTTTATAAAGATATAAAAAAATTATAAGTAATATATTAAAACTTCTCCTCAATTAGAAGCGTCTATTAAGAAAAATATATATATATCGAAACTGGTGATTGAGATCTATAAATATATTTTTATAGTTTAGAGCATATTTTTCTTCTTATATCTTGAAATATGAAAGTTGATAGTTAAGGTATGGGTATTCGAGGATAAAAGCTAAAGTTTCTCCCTCCTGATAAATGGATGCAGGTCATTTATATACTTGAAACAATATATATGAGGTCGAACCATATATATCAGCTCATATTTCAGAATTAAAGGAATGATATCCTAAAATAAATAAAAATTGGTTGATTATTGATCATAAAAGACATTTTTTTTGTGGTTCAAATAGAAATTAATCACAAATATATCAACATTAGAAACATTGAAATGGTTAGAAGGGAGAATGTTTCTTATTGTTATCAAATTTCCTACTTTTGGTTATTAATGGTTACAAATATTACACAAAATATGATAATGAAAAGAGTCCCATTCAAAATAGTGGCATAAAAAGAACTTTATTTTTCAAGTGAAAAAGATAAAAAAGAACTTTTTGCATCAATGACATATTTTGGATATCTGGAGGGTATATGGTAAATTGATTATACTATTCTTGATTCATATTGTTAAAGTGTAATTGGTTTTATGGTGATATCATTGTTAATCATGATGATTATGATTTTACACTGTTTGATTTGGAAATATTTAGTTTCAAAGAGGATCCATTTATCATTGTCGCACATGAAAATTAAATATTTTATTCTATTGATTTATTGAATGATTAGTGGTCGTTCAATTTAAAAGGGAAAATAATTCATTTGGGTGATGAGGATGATGATTATGTTATGGACCTATATAAGGCTTTTATGTATAATGGAAATTTTTTAGATAATAACAATGAATATAATGCAGAAATAGTCTATGCTATAGGAAATGATCATGATGATGGGATTTGTAACAATACTAAATTACTCTCTTAATTATTTAGGTAAAGTTTTATTTTATATTTCCCTTTTGAAATTTACATGTGTAAAATAGATTTATTATTAAATATTATTTATTTCTTTATTTATATTTGAATATTTATAAGATTTTTTGGTCAGATTTTATATTCAACAGTTATGGAAAAATTGTTTTGATTGGAAAACCTATTGT
Source organism: Viscum album (assembly GCA_963277665.1). Classification (NCBI taxonomy): domain Eukaryota; kingdom Viridiplantae; phylum Streptophyta; class Magnoliopsida; order Santalales; family Viscaceae; genus Viscum; species Viscum album. Next base: position 1,511,848,984 of record OY728134.1, on the reverse strand, counting down.
ACATCACTATTTTTTGGTTAAATTAATTCATATAAAAACTCTATTTAGTGACTATGATATTTAAATTTATAAATATTTCTATCATTTTAGATTTTATGTTTATATATAATATTTTAACATGCATATTTTTTTCTTAATAATCATGACATCATTATTTTTTTGAAACTAAAACATGTGTAACACTATTTCTTTAATAACATATTTTTATTATTGTTGTTTTTAAATATTCAATTCTTTAATAATATGTTGGTACAAAAAATTTCATTACATTTTACTATTTAAATGATTGAAATAGATGTAGAGAAACATTTAATATGTCATATTTATTTTTTATGTAATTAAAAATTTATTAATATAATTATTTAATGAATGAAAACATTTAATTTACATGAAAATAATTGGATGACTATTGATGTGCCTCCTACTGATTCACCTCCTACAGAGGAGTACTCTACTCCTTCTATGTATGAATTAATTTCTAGAGTTGGTAAACATCCGATTACATTATTAATAAAACTACCACTTTCTCATGGATATCTTTGAATAAAAATTAATATAGATGATTATAAAAACACAACTGGCCAAATTACAATGTAGTTTACTAGTGATATCGATATGCAAAGCCATTATAGGATTAGCATTTTATAACCAAATTTCATGTATTTCAATAAGATGGTGAAAGTAAGAAGTTATGGGTGTCCATAATAACACAATATATCAATTTATTTATTCATATATCATTTTTTGAATATTTTATATTTTAAATAACTAATATTCAATGTATTTATTTCTAGATTACATTTAATTTTGGAGAAATGAATGAAATTAAGAAAATATGTATATAATTATATATGGTTATATGGAGATATTTAAAAAGAAAATGGACAACAAATTATGTTTTTTGGACATTGTATAATGAAGAATCATGCCACATGTATGGTTTTTCAGATGTAGATACAAGGAAGAAATCTGTTTCCAGCCAACATGATGAAGAATTTATGGTATGATAATTATTTTATAATATAAAATTTAGTCTATATTACATGATTACTTGTTACTTTATTTTTTCTAATAGGACCCCAATATATATCATCAATAGATCTAATTGAAGAATTTTTACCCTCAAACATTATCATGTGGGGGTATCATTTATTTAAGGAGAAAATGATTTCAGAAAAGTTTGATTCATTAAGAGCTAAATCAACTAGTGGTTTACAAGAAGTATAATTTGTTCTTTTATGTCATTCCAATTACAATGATTAATTGGAAATGAGAGAGAATAAAATAAATTAAAAGTATATGTTAAAGCAATACGAGTAAGTGGATGAAAAAATTATATAAAATTAATTTTTATTTTCCAGGAATTTTATAATTTTTTAAATTAACAAAACTATTATACAATTTTACTTTTTCATTTCATGATGGCAATTAGAAGAAATTGGTATAGTTTACTTTTATCCTTAATGATATGATAAACATACTACCTACTTCTTTAGTAAAGGAGGAAAAACTCATCCACCTAAGAGTATATGAGGCATGTGTTACTATTAAGAGAGAGTTTTGTACTTAAAGTAAGAAATGAAGAGACCCAAAAATAAATTCATTGAAATGAGAGATGAAAGGCCTAAAACAATTCATGGTTGATAAAATTAAATTAACATTATAGACAATGTTTGGAAAATTGATAAGACAATGAATGCCTATGCAACCTACCGACCCATCCCAACCCACCCAACCTGTGCAGCCTACCTAGCTTGCATAGGCTACCCAGCCTACCTCTTGGATCCTCCATCTCATTGGTCAGACCTGCACATATACTATAAGTTGCATATTGGATACTCCCATTTATGTATTGTTGCAGACATACCATTAATTTATTTATTCAAAAATTAGAGTACGAAGCAAAAATGTCAAGAACCAATAAAGGGAAGCCCACATAAAAGGGAAAAATATGGAGGCCTAAAGTGATGTAGACCTAAATCATCCCTTCTAATAAACTTATTAACTTTAATTGGTAAGGAATGAGCGTTTGTGTAATTCAATACATCACTATCCAATGTATGTGGATCTGATAAGAATATCAGTACATGATATTATTGATCTAACTAGTCTACTGCCATTACCAATCGAGGAGGTTACCATAGTCAGAGATTATATGGGTCATTATTTACTTAGTTTGATGAACCTTATTCGTTTTCTAGCATACGAGGTATGCATTTTTTTAAATACTATTTACATTTGATTAAAAATTACTTATAAATTATCCTGACATTATATATTTATTGGAGTATTTAATATTAAAATAATTTGTAAAAAATAAATATAAGGTTAAAAAACCAATAACTATTGATGCTTCTGAGATTTATTATGGGATAAAAATATTATCACTAGTTTCTTTTTCCTTGGATAATATTTATGAGCTTTTTATAATGTTTAATATATGTAGAAGAGACTATCCTACGAGAATATTCAATAAAGATACCAATGATCTGGATATTTTTTATGAGCTTAGTGTTCCTATGTTGTATTTTTTTCTATTTAAGTAAATTTAAATTTCTATTTTTATTTGTTTAAATAAAGATGATTTCAGTTGGAATATTATATTAATTATTTACTTAGGTATCTACACTTTCTTCTTATTCAAAATGATATCATTGGTGTTTATGGAATTATAAATCCAAAATTCATTTCAACGGTTATATAATATCCAAAAACTCCAACTATAGTTCCATATATATCTGAGATATTGTCCAAAATAGATATTTAGTGATGCTTTTTTCCTTTTCGTAATGGGTAAGAACCCTAAGATGATTATGAAATAATATTGATTATAATTGTATTAATTGTGAACTTTTTATATTATAGTGGTCATTGTATGTTTGTTGTATTGGGCCGAAAGAATGAAAATTATATTTGTTTTTCTCTTTATTAGTTGGTTCTTCTAAAAAAATTATCTTATTAGAAAAATATGCTTTGTTATTTATTATATGTTCTTATTTTTAATTATGATAGTTTATTCATGTTTTTCTAGTTGATGTATATGACAATTATTGTCAATGAAGAATTTTAATGAAGTTATCTTGTTAATAAATAAGCCTAATGCATTCCAATATGTGTACATAATGGCAAATATATTTTCCATTAGATAATATTTGGTTATATATATATATTTGGTGGTTTTTATTTTCAATTGTAATTTTTTATGTAAAATGTAATCCTAAAAAAAGATGTTTGGAATGTGGTTATTGTGTTGTAAAATTCATGTATGAGATAATTGTAACTGGGTCAATAATTGAATTTGATACAATTGGTTATATTGATTATTTTAGGTTTTATCTCAAAATATTATATTTTTTAATATTATAAAAATAATTTTTATTGTACCTTTTCAAGGATATTGAGTCATTTATGAATGAAAAACTTACTCATCTTCATAGTTTGTTTGAAAACTAATTCTTTTGTATGATTGCGATTTAAATTATCAGGTATAAATATTTTAATAAAAGTTAGAAAATTGAGTATTTAGATAATCAATTTCAGATTTATATTGGTATATTAATTTTATTTTTATAGTGTTGTTATCTACTATATAAAGGGTTATGGATTTATCAAAAAAATATCCATACTACACATGAAATTAAATTCATAGGTATTTATATTTTTGTTATAGTTGAAAAAACTAGTAATTATACAATAATTGTTTTTAAAATTTGTAGATTATTTTAGTTTTTATGGGTTTCATAGGTTTCAGGTATGTCTCTTTTAATTAAATTTAATGAACTAAGTGTTTTTACAAAATGTTTTCTGCTTTTTGTTAGTATATTGTGTTTTATTTTAAAGGGTTCTTATTTTACTTAAGATAATGTTTTAGTCAGAGTAAGAGAATATTTTAGAAAACTATTAAATAATTACATTTTATTATTTTTATAGGTTCTCTATTCATAATTAGTATTTTTTATACCTGTTTTGATGATTTATATTTTAAAATATAGGTTACTAAAAAGGTTTAACAATGATTATTTGTCAATACTGAATCCAAATAAATTCAACTACCTGAAACTATTAGTCAATGTATATTCTATTAAATAATTTATGTCTTCTCTTATATATATGTGTGTTGGTTTATATTTTCATGTTAATGATTCATAATATCATTTTAATTATACACATCTAATCTAAGTGGATCTCCTCACTTTCAACATTCACCATCTATATAAATCTACAACTCTTCTATCATGACTTTCATCATAGTTTTTAGTCGTTGTTCTCTTCCATTACTGAAACCCTAATTTTCTCATCTCCAGTTAATTCAACTACAATTTTCTACAGATCATCATCTTTTGTAACCCAAATATTGTGTTTGTGACTTTATTTTTCTTCTATATTCAATAGTTCTTCTATCTATGGGTTATAGGGTCTTTATCTTTTGTCTTTGATGATAATGGTTCATCAAAAAAATTTAATTATTAACAGTTTTATTTCCTTTATTGTGTATAAAAAATCCCACATACATATTTATTTTAATTGTAATATTATGTGAAAAATTTATTGTTAATTTTTATTTTTTTAATTTCTAACAATCAAGACATGAGCAGTTGTCAATAATACTGACTTCATTGTTATATTCTTCACATGGAATAAAGAAAATGTTTATAAAGTGAAAATATTTTATTCAGGAGACTTAATGATTTTATTGGTTTATATTTGACCAATATTTTCAAAAACAATTGAGTGGAAATGTTTATACACAAAAAAAATTATATAAAAATATATATTATGATCAATATATATACTAAAACTAACATTTTAGTTCCTGCATTAAAAACAATTTCATAATAGTTTTGAATTAATACTACTTTATAAATTTATGTGTTTTAGTTTATAACTAATTTTTACTATGTAGAACTATTTCGGTTCGGTTTCGAAACGCCCAACAGTTCTGTATCCGATGATACGTGGACCTTCTTTCCAAAGGCATGCGTTCTCTGGGCAATTTGTCCAGCGACACTTAAGAAATCACATTGGTCGAGAGGATGGGAAGTCAGGATCATCGTGCCCTTTTGGGGGGAATTATTGCATGTTCCGGGACTCTCTTATATATTTAAAATGTATTCATATGTTCACAAATCTTTGGTTTATACCCAAGCATAGTATCCACGGATTACCCCTGGTTGGCAATGGTCAGTTGGACGCAGGTGTTCGGAATCATTTATGCCCGAGGTTTACCATCCTTTGTTGGATTAATGACCTCGAGGAGTCTGGACTCACTGAGACAACACTGATTTCCATGAGAGGAATCAGAATCCACAGAGCTCGGTTTGGTATGGGGGTTACGCTCCAGGCTCCCCAGGGTTGATGCGGTGAAACAACGTGAAGATAGTCGGATCAATCGGTTGTTGGGCTTGAACATCGGGGAGGCTTCTTACGTACCCTGCCTAGTAGATAGGGATCAAATTACACATAGTTCGAATGGTTATGTCGGAGGACCAACATTAATGTGGACCCGGGGGGTCCGATGTTGATCGGGCTTGAACCTCTTGGAGGCTTCCTACGTATCCCAGTGGTGGGGAATAAAATTCCACATAGTTTGAATTGGCATGGGGCTTACGCTCTGAGGCTACACATGATGTGGATTGGGGCTTACACTCTGAGGTATCCCATGGTGTGGATTGGGGCTTACACTCTAAGGAGGCCCATAAGAGGATTTCATGGTCGATCCCTACTCTAAGCCCACGTGAGTCATGCTCGGTGTGAGAAACAAGAGGCAGTAGGGACCAGACGATCACGTCGTGAAAGGTGCATCCGTGGGAAGTGGAGTGGGGCTTACACATAGAGGCAGCCCAAAAAGTCAGGGGTTACTCAGAGATGGATGCCCATGGCGTCAGAGCTTAGTGGGAGAGGGACTAGGCCCCAAAAGAGGGACAGAGAAACACCCTTCCCCACTACGCCCTTCATTGGCCATGACCGCGGGGAAGTACGGAGGTGCATGGGGGATTTCTTCGGATGGGAAGCCAGCCACGCCCTGGATATGGGAGAAGTTCCCCAGTCCTTACAAATGGAGGGGCGTAAAGAGGACTCCCAGGCTCGGACTCCGCATTACCATGGGAATGTGAACCCATGAATGCTTCTGGAATCCATTCGAGAGCCCGAGCAACCCATTCACCCTCGCTTATCATGGGTATGTGAACTCAAAATGGCGTGCTGATGTGCCTGAAGGTTACGTCACACAGGTCTGGTGGCTTCGGTGGAGGCCTCGGCTCGGTGGCGATGAAAGGGCCAATGAGGGGGTTGTGGAGGATCAGGCCGGATTGGAAGGATTTTATCTGGCTTGGGGAATGGGAACTCAGAAGGATTTGGTGGGCCACAAGGTGTATGAGTGGTGGCACCCTTCGTGTATGGAGGTTCTACGCGACTGGGGAAGCTGTCTGCAAACCAAGGTGGTCCGAGGACTGATGGGAATTTCGCGATTCGTGGTGGTTCGCGGCTTCGGGTTCGTCCCGCGTACCAGGTTGGTACGCGGAGGGGTCCATGCGTGTAGTGGCGGCCAAGGGCGGCGCCGTTTGGGGGTTCGTCGGTCGGGGATTCACCCACGTAGGAGGGTGCTATGCGGTGCGATGGATCGGAAAAGGGGAATAAACTCCCTGGTCTGCAGGGATTGCATCCGTAGAGGGGCCATGGTTCGTGGTCTTCTTTTCTTTGTTATTTTTAAGTCTATGGTTCACCAAGTTGGTATGCATTTTCAGTTCCTTATTAATTCCCTTCCAGCTTTATACCTGTTCTAGTTCGCGAACTGGAACTTCGCTATTTTCAAAATCCTAAGCTCCTTCCTTCGAAATCCTTCCACACGAGTCTAATCAATCTCCCCAAAAAAAATTTCTCTTCCCCCACGATCTCCTTTTATAGAGTGGGGAGAGAGATGTATCTATGGTCATGCGGCACCTTTTGCAGAAGCCCATGATCAGAAACCCAATCTACGGATGACTTGGTCAATCCGTAACTTACGGGGGCATTGAATGAATCTCCCCCACAAACCAAACTAACTCAGGGAGTGCTTCGCGACCGCGCATGGTTCCGCCTCCATTCCGTGAATGACAGCGGATGTGGCATGGGTCGGTCGACGCAATCCGCGGGTGGGGCAATTCGTAATAGTGGACTGGTTTGGCACCTGTCTTGCTTTGCGCCCATGGAGAATCTCTGCCTCCATTCTGCGAACGATAGCGGTCCGCGGAGGGGGTTCTTCACGGAATCGGCCGCAACCCATTATCATTGGACCGGTCTACGGACCTGTTCGACTTGTTCCTTCCTTTGAGTATTCTCTACACTTTTCCCCAATTCTTTTTTGGGGGAATTGGGTAGAATCTCCCTTGGATTAAAGGGTATTCTCATTCTTCCTTTGTAGATTTTTCAGGACCCTACAAATACCCCCCATCGGAATGGGGTCTGATCGGAATGAAGGGGAGGCCATTCCGATGTAGAGTGGTCCTGAAACTTGATGCTTTGCGATAGGGGAGTGGACCTGGTTGGGGACCACGCCTATAAATACAGGGGCCCTTCCTTATTCTTTTACCAGAATCTTCGTGAACCAGATCCCTCTCGCTTTTTGTTTCCGCGTGCTCATTCCTTTGCGAAACGCCTCGTCCACGAACTAGTTTCCACCTCCACGAACCATTCCTCGTTCGCGGTTTCCTTCACCCGCAGACCAATTTCCCAGCAGCGAACTAACACTTTTAATTAATTAAAAAGTAAGTCACAAAAGGCCGCGTAGGAACTCACTCCACTGTTTTGATGGTCTGTGGTCTGAAACATTCCATACTTTGAAAATTTCTGGAGTCTTCCGAACCTAATTATTTATGTCCAGGATTAAGATTCGGCGGAGCAACCTGGTTCGTGGTTTTCTGGCCAACGCTCCGCAGTCCAGGATATCATGGACCTCTTCCATATAGGATTGGTTCACGGGATGCATTCATCGCGAACCACATTTTTAGGCTTGCTTGCGGACCAGTCACGAGGGATTCTTGACTCCATTGCCATATGAATGGTATTTTTGTCCATATTTTATTATCCCGAACTAACCATTTGCCTAGTTTTCATAATGCAGGGTGAAAATATGGTTCCCCCTCATCCTGCACCAAGTCCTACTTCTGAGCCTCTCCCAATTGGATCAGGGAGATGTCTAGCTATGATTCGCATATCGGAAAGCATCAACTAGGACCCTAGTCGGTCCATCATTCTTGATGAGGGTGTCTTGAAGGACTTTCTCTCTCTTGAACTCCTGGGTTTTCCACTATCAAATCGGCTTCCGCTTTATAGCTTAGGTCTTCATGACGATGCCCATATTCCCCATACCTTCTCAGATCTTCTGTCGCCTTGCTTTGAAGTGTCGCCGAAGTGCATTCAGGCGAACCTCGCCCAATCGGGGGAAATAATCTCTGATCCTGATCCGAAAGACACTTTCATTTTGAGAGGCTATGTCTTGACCCAAGGCAATCAGTATGCACAAGACTTCTCTCAAGAAGCTATCGTCATGAGTTACCCCTCCATAATCAACCTTGATCGAGTGGACCCTGATGCAGGGGGGGGGGGTGATTTCTAGGTGGGATCTGCGGTCTGGTGGGATTTTCTCGAATGACTGGGCCTGGGCCTTCTGGGTCCATTATCATTACTGAGATTCTACCGAGTCACTGGAATTAGTCAATTTGTACTCCACAGTGTGGGTATCACAGTTTTCTGTTTACCCACCATCTTTGATCCTGCCTGACCTGCTCAGTCACTGGTGTTCAAGCACTAATATTTTCCACCTTTCACATGGTGAAGTTGGCATTAGATTGTGGGACATCTACCAATTGGGAGGGCTTCCGATTATTGGTGAGATGTATGAAGAGTTTCTGCCTACTCCGGAGGCATGGGACGACGTCGAACAAGTGCCTTCATTGGAGAGGGATTTGCTGGTTATGGCAGAGCGGTCACTGGGTCAGGCCTTGCGTTCCCACTCTCTTATTCCCTATTGCACCTGGATAGGGTTATTTCTAAACACCACTGGTCCTGTGCTGAAAATCAAGTGCCCCAGGACTCATCCTTCTCAACAGTCATGAACCATCCCAAGTTCCTACTGGGTGGTTCTGGAGGTGGGCGACTACCTTTTATGGGGTTACGAGGTGCGCCCCGGTGTGTCGCCTATGCTCAGGCTTGCATGTCTGTTTGCTATGTTTTTGAGTGGGTGGATATTCCCTTCTCCGGATATCAACCCAAGAATCAGGTCTTTCAACTTGATGATGGCAGTTGAGTTGGAAGAGGGCCGCCTGGTGAATTTGGTTGTGCCCACTTTGGCTCGTATTTACAAACTATTGAGCCACATGCAGGAGGGCGGGCCACCCTACCGTTTGAGTGGGCCATTTAAATTATTATATGGATGGATATCAAATCATTGTCACTGTTATGAGTATTGTCACCACGCAGTCATCCCACTTCCTACCTTTCAGGCTACCTTGCTCGATATAGTCAGGGATCGCTTGATGTCCCTCGATCCTGATGAAGTCATCAAGATTCTGAGTGACTTTTCTCAGTTTTCTTTCACTCCCTATCTTATCCCATCTGGCGTCGTGGTTGACAACCGCAGGGGGATCCTGGAGGAGCGTTCTTACATGATTTCACTGTGGGATGGGTTTCTGTCTGCGCGGATTGACGGGGTTTCTCTGGGTGAGTTGTATTCCCCCCATCATTATTTCCTCCAGTTTGGGTGTATGCAACTCCATGTTTCCCTTACCCCACCTCAGGCTCGAGGACTGCACCCGGCCACTCTCTATCAATGGTGGTTGATGCTGACGCAGGAGTGATCTGACACAAGCATTCTCTTGCCTGGAATAGGAGGGACTTACAGCCTATCATTGGAGTATGCAAGAATTTTGGTAAAACATTATCCCGATGGGATCATAGGGAAGGATGTCCGGTAGGTTCCCAAATCAGGAGTAATTGTGGCGGTTGTGCCTACCGCACCTTCCTCATCAGCTCTGAGGGAGGACTTACTAATGGATCGTCAGTCAAAGAGACTCAAGGGACTTTACTCTCCCATCCCCTTTGTGTCCGAAGTTCAGACAAACCCCACACTCTTGGAAGTGGATGAGGATGACCCTGTGGCTTCGGGTCCCAGGGAGACAATTCCTGAAGTCTTGTCGGCCAATACCGTACTTAGCAACTTGATTCCCAAGCTTGAATCGGGGTTAGAAGCTTCAAACCTTCCAGCTTCGGATCCATCTTCTAGTGTGGAAATATCTATGCTGATCACAATGACAGACTTCCTTACCATGCAATCTAGCGAGGATACCAAGGATCCTCATGTCATGGTGGGCCACCGAGTAGTGCGCAGGTGGGACTGGCCCCGGATTTGCGAGATTGTCACCAAAACTCCTTTGGCCGAAATGGAAACTAAAACTGAAGCTCTTCGACAACTCTTCCTGGGTTTGGGGTCAGGTGGATTTAACTATCGGCAGTTTCATTTTCTCGCTTGACAGGTTGTCATGTCCCATGAAGAAGATTCCACTAATGAGTGAAAACTATCTCTCGTGGTTGCCTCTCATTTCGGGACCTGAGCCTTGGAGGAATCCATGATAAAGCTCCATCATCTGATAGCACAGGAGGAGATCTCTCTAGATCAGGCAGCCGCCCTGTCCACCGAGTTGCATGAATGTGAAGTACGAGCCGCAATATTGAGGGATCAATTTTCGGCGTCGATTGATAACCTTGAAGTCACCAGGAAAGAAGTCTACAATCTCCAAACAATAGTAGGGCACACTCGTTAAGTGGCCGAAGATGAGGCCAGGGAGAGGGTTGTACTGGAGAAGACTTGCAACAACCTCCGTCACACGGTTGCTGATCTGATGGAGAGAGTGAGCCGGGATCCTTTTTAATGATCAGATCCATTCTTATAAACTCTGTTTTTCTTACCCCCCCCCCCTCGTTTTTTTGTTACTGTGAGGTAGAGGCCCTAGCATGTGGACGTCCTCCCTTTTTGTTCAAACGGAATACAATCTTTGTCAATCTTTCCCTGCTATACAATTGATTGTTACTTGAGTAATCGTCGTGTAAATATCAACCCACTGAACCAAAATTAATCATAATTTCGGGAAAATAGAAACAAACTCTAACTTTTTCCTGGATCATGGGATCCAGCGAGAATAGTTTGATTATTTCTAGGGTTTTATAGAAAAACCCGAAAAATGTTTTGTCTTTTTCTTTTAATACCATAATTTTTCCTAGGCCCGTTTAGTTTGGACCTAGCAGTTATGGCCAGACTTTTTCTTAGGTCGCCATTTTCGAGTTTTCGGCCTAACAGGATTTCCGCCTATTTCTGTGAACGGTTTAAAGTCCTGATGACAATACTATCATTATTGATGTTTTAGGTCGAACAGTTTTGACCAGGTATGGTGGGGAGAGGGCCCCAATGAGGTTTAGTTTATTAAAAGATGTCTCAATATCCCCCAGACGCGTGTGGGTGGAACACGTTTATATTTGAACGACATGCATGGCATGTCTCAAGGCATGGGAGTCGTATCAACATACATAGGTAGGAAGAGCATCGCTTAAGGAAATCTTGCCTTTGGTAGACAGGCCAGAAGCTATCAATAAGTAGATCTGCTGAGGGCATGGTATGCATAGTCGTGCAAAGGTGTCCTTAAGTCAATGACTCTTCATTTCTGATGGCCTACGGACTTCGTGGATGTTCGGCTTATGGAAACCACCATGGGTGGATTGGAGAATTATGAAAACCATTGGGGTGGCTCGGAAAGGGTATTTGATGTATGAAAAGGGTCTGAGTACTTCTGTATTAATCAAAAGTATGGAAGAAAGGTTCTTGTCTTATGCATTTATCTAGGGTAAAGGATGGTTGGAGATTGGCACAGTTTAAAGTCATGCAGTTGGGACCTCATTTAGAATGGAATGGATTCTACTCATTCTTGGTAATCTCGTCAGAGACGTTCTGCCATATTTAGGCAGGGTTGTGAAAAAATCTGGTAAACTATAGCTTAGAGGGTTTCTGAATCCTGGGATGGACATGGGGGCTTAATATCCAAGAGGCATATGGAGAGAAGCATTGCCTAAAGAAATATTTCCTTTGGTAGACTAGCCAGTGGCGATCAATATGCAGAGCCGCTGAGGGCATGGTATGCATAGTCATACAAAGGTGTCCTTGGGCCAATGATTTCATTTTCCCGATAGATGAGCAACTTCAAGGAAGTTTGTGATTCCAGACCACAAGGGGTGGTTTATGAGAGTTAGGATCTTTTTTAATACAGAGTATGGTTTATGAGTAGAGGGTGCCTGGATACGGGAGAAACATAGGGGATAAATTTCCCGAGAATGGGTGAAGTCATTCCTTATCACACTGGTGTGAGACAGTGGTTTGTGCAGGTTTGACCCGTGCACTAGGGGACAGAGGAAAGCCTCCGTTTCATACTAAACCCATGTCAGGTTTGACTGTGCAGTTTAACTTTATGTAGAAAAGACGACTTCCATGAATTTTAACGTCATGCGGTAAGGACGAGGAGAATTATTAAAAGATGATGTGCAGTTTAACGTCAAGAAGCGAGGACTGGGGTCATTTTTTCCAGTGCTGTGAAGTTCTAACGTCGTGAAACGAGAACATGGGTCATTATTAAACTAGTGAAAATTCCTGTAGTTGGAGACATTTCCCTGGATGTTAATGCTTGTTCTTTGCAGCTTTATGCCAAGAAACTTGGATGTTCCATGCAGTTTAACGTCTTGCAGTAAGGAAATTGTTGAAAAGGCCGCTCTTGATCATAATGTAACTGGGCTTGAACATCGCGGCATTCCCAAGACGTGGAAAAGGGTTTTATGGTGTAAATTTTTGTTCTGGGGATTCTTGGATCAGGAGAAATGATATGGTAGCTCTGAGGTCGTTAAGCATACGGAGCTAGGAAGAGTTCTTCCAAAAGAAATATTTCCTTTGGTAGGTGGGCCATGGGATATCAATATGCAGAGCCGCTGAGGGCATGGTTTTCATAGTCATGAAAAGGTGTCCCCGGGTCGATAACTTTCCACTTCTGATGGTCGTGAATGGTTATGAGGATCAGTGATTTTCCGGGCCATGAATTCTGTCATTTGGTAAGAAAATATTCGGACATTTCGGGCATATTCGGCCCTGGTTGCTGTTAAATCTTAGAGAGCTCCCTACGCTGATTTATCTTGTGCGTGGGGGTGTACCTTTACTCTACGTAGTTTAATGTCGTGCGGTAAGGATGAAATACTTCTAGTTTAGTGGTGATAGTGCTCGGACCATTGGGTGACTATTGTTGTAGTCACTCGAAGGATAACTGAGTGACCATGCTTTGATATACTCTGAATAGGGTGGGGGTGGAGGTTGTAAACTGTAAATCTGAGGTTTCCCAGATCAATAGATGTGGTGTGGGGGCTCTGATTCCAGTAAGTGTATGAAGTTTGTAAGAGTAAAGCTTGTGAAAAATCTTACCTTTGGTAGATGGGCTAGGGGCTATCTATATGCCGAGCCACTGAGGGAATGGTATGCATAGTAATGAAAAGGTGTCTTCGAGTCGATGAACTTCCACTTCTGATGGCCATGAATGATTATGAAAATCTGATATTGCTCACAGTACAGAGTTTGTCATGCAGGGATAATGGTGTCCGAGCATACAAAAAACATCTACACTGCAATTGTCCATTGAGTCAATGTAGCCTAGCCCTGGCTTGATGTTCGTAGATACAGGTCGTCTTGTGGACCACGGGTGGATACATAGGCTAACCGGGTAGGGATACCCTGGCAACATTTGGATGTGAAAAGGGCGAAGAGCTTGTAAACCATTGCCCCATAAATTTCTGGATTGGGAGATATGATATGGGGGCTCTAAGGCCGGTAAACGTACAGAGCTAGGAAGATTATCACCTGAAAAAATATTTCCTTTGGTAGATGGGACAAGGCCAACAATATGTAGAGTTGCTGAGGGCATGGTATGCATAGTCATGCAAAGGTGTCCTCGAGTCGATAAATTCCCACTTCCGATGGTCGTGAATGGTTATGAAGATCCATAATTATCTGAGTCGTGGAGTCTGATGTATGGAGGGGATGCATCCAAATACACAAGGAGTATTTCCATATCATTTCTCCATATATCTTGGGTGGGTCATGACGAATTCTGTTCAGTTTAAACGTCGTGTGGTAAGGACGAAGTCCGTGCTGTTTAATGTCGTGCGGTGAGGATGAAGAATACACCCCGTGCAGATCTGGTTCGTACACGGGGGGGGAGGGAATTTTTTACTTTCATTTGGGGATGGTTGGGCCAAGGTTAGGGACCTTGGCGTCACTATGCATCCTGAGAGGGAAGAAATCAAGCCTCACATATTTTTCTGAAGTTTTTTCAGTTTAACTTCGTGCGGTGAGGACGAAGAATACACCCTGTGTAGGTCTAGTCCGTGCATGGGGGAAGGGAGCATTTTTTTTGAATGGCTGGGCCAGGATGGGGAACCCTGGCGTCACTAAATATCCCACGAGTGTAGGAATAAACACTCACATAGTTATTTTAAGTCTGTGCAGTTTAACAACGTACGGTGAGGACGAAGAATTCACCCCGTTCGGGTCTGGTTCGTACGGGGGGAAGGGGTTATTTTTTCCTTCATTTGAGGTGGATGGGCCAGGGTGTGGAATAATGGAATCTCTACGTATCCTGTGAGGGCAGGAATCACGCCTTACATAGTTCCATGAAATACAATACACCCTGTGTGGGTTTAGTTTGTTCAAGGGAGAGAAGGGGCATTTTTTTTACCCTTGTCCGTGCAGTTTAACATCATGCGGGTAAGGACGAGGAATACACCCCGTGCAGGGCTGGTCCATATACAGGGGGAGAGGGCATTTTTAGCTTTTATTTTGGGATGGATGAGCCAGGGTGAGGGACCCTGGCGTCACTACGTATCCTGTGAGGGCTGGAATCAAGCCTTACGTAGTTCTCTGAAAGAAGTACACCCTATGTAGGGCTAGTCCGTACATAGGGGAAGGGGACATTTGTTTTTTATTTTATTTTATTTGGGAGTGGCTGGGCTGGGATAGGGGATCCCGGTGTCGCTACGTATCCTGTGAGGTCAGGAATCAAGCCTCATGTAGTTCCCTTTGGAGTACACCCTGTGCAGGGCTGATCCGTACACGGGGGAAAGGGGAATTTTTAAATCTTCTCATCCGTGAAGTTTAACGTCGTGTGGTAAGGACGAGGAATACACCCTGTGCAGGGCTGGTCCGCACACGGGGGGAAGGGAATTTTTAGCTTTTTCTTATCCAGGGGTGGCTAGGCCATGATGGGGAACCCTCGCTTCGCTATATATCCTACGAGGGCAGGAATCAAGCCATAAGTAGTTCTCTGAAATCTGTGCAGTTTAATGTCGTGCGGTGAGGACGAAGCACTTCTTACTTTACGATCATAGAGTTTGGGCCATTGGGTGCTTGGTAGTTTAACATCGTACATCTCGGACGATAACTGCTTTTAGTTATACCGATGAGGACGAAATGTTCTTAGTTTAGGGTCATAGAGTTTGGACCATTGGGTGCTTGGCAGTTTAATGTCTTTAAACTCAGAAGATAACTTCTTTTAGTTATCTATGCGAAATATTTCATCAGAAATCTCGCATTTGTAGGAGTGGTGGTGAAATTACCGTCCATGGAAACCAGGGCATATGATCCATTAGATTATACCTTGTTTATTACATATGGTCCCTCCCACTTGGTCTCCAGCTTTGGATATTTCATTTTGGGTATCATTGGGGTCTGGAGGACCAACACCAATTATCCTTCAAAGAAAGACCGAAGACGAAACTTTTTATTGAAGGCTCGTGCAATCCGGTTCTGGTATACTTACAGATTATGCAATGTGTGCAACTGCTTCTTGTCTAGATCCTCCATTTCACCTAGCCGCTTTTCTGATTGCACATCATCAGATACCTGATCACAAAGGGAAACACGGAGCGAGGGAAATTGGAGCTCAATGGGTAGGACCACTTCTGTTCCGTATACTAATGATTACAGAGTAGCCTGAGCAGTGGTTTGGATTGTGGTTTTTTAATCCCACAATGCATGGAGGAGTTTATCCGGCCATGAATCCTTGTCTTTGTCCACCATTTTCTGGAGAATGTTGGACAGGGTCTTGTGGAAAGCCTCTATCTGTCTGTTGACCGCTGCATGGTAGCGGGATGAGTGGTTAGCCTTGATACCATATTCTTGGTATAGTTTCTCCAATTTAGCAGAGTAGAAGTTGGTGTCGTTATCCATCAGTATGGTATGAGGGACACCAAATCTGGTGATGATATTGGTTTTCACAAAGCTAACAGTTCTTCTTTCCCTGACTTCCTTAAGGGGTACATCTTCTTTCCATTTGGAAAAGAAGTCAGTTTCTGTGAGGATATACATCAGCTGTTTGGCTGTGGTGGGAGAATATGGTCCCATGACGTCCATTCCCAAGACAGAAAATGGCCAGGATTACTTAGCCTGATGAAGTATCTTTGAGGGTTGGTGTATGAAGTTGGCATGAATTTGGCATCAGTGGAATTTTGTGGTAAAGTGCTCATAATCTCGTGCCACTATGGGCCAGTAGTAAGCAAGCCTTCAGGCATGATGGGAAAGTTTGGACCCTGGATGATGTGCCCCACATACTCCGGCATGTACCTCAGCCATAACGGCAGTGGTTTCTTCTGCATCAATGCATCTGAGGAGGATTCCATCGAGGCCTCATTTGTAGAGGACATCTTGCTGACCTGTGCCGCCATATAGGACAAAGTTGATTTCCCATCTCTGTATTTTCTCTCGTTCAGCCCTATCTTATGGAAGTTCTCCCCATTTAAGGTAGTTTTCAATGGGGGTCTTCCAGCAAGTGGCAGGAGCATATGGTTCAGGGATAGTACTGAATTCATTTATTTCATCCATCTTGGCCTGAACAAATGGTAGGACCATTCGATGATGAGAAATACTGATAAGTGTTTCATCCCGGTCTGGGTCGGCCAGGGCTGTGGCTGCATTGGCTAATGCATCATGCTAGGCATTCTGAGACCGGGAAATATAGGTCAATGTCGGTTCTGTGGAGAATTCTGCCATTAACCCTCGTACATGGCCAAATAGGGTAATCTGCTCCTCCTTGTTGATAGCATAGTCACCATTGACTTGCTTGATGACTAGTTCCAAGTCACTGTTTTCCATAAGGCGGTGTACTTGTGCCTGGAGTGTGTGATCCATGCCTGTAATGAGGGATTAATACTCCACCTCATTGTTCATACATCCTTCTGACAGGAGGAAGGAATATGGAAAGACTGTCTTTTCCGGGGACATAAGTATTATCCCTAAACCCACCTTGTTAAATTTTGGATCCTGTATCCTTTTCCCTGTCGGGCTTCGGGATGCATCGTCGATGTACATTTCTTATGCTGGGGACTCCTCTTGAACCGAGAAGATGTCTTCATTAGGTAGCTCGGCGTCTGGTGTGGTAGTCCCTGTTGAAGGGTGCTCCGCCAGAAAATCTGCTAATGCTTGGCCTTTGATGGCCTTCTGAGGCACAAACCAGATGTCAAACTATTGTAGGATGACTTTCCATCAAGATAGGTGCCCGGTCAGCATCGGGTGGCTGAGGATTTACATGAGCGGGTTACTACGCGAGACCAAATGGACTTCATGATGTTGCAAATAATGTAGAAAATTTTGGACTATGAAGACCAAGGCCAAACAACTCTTCTCGATGTTTGAGTATCGGGTCTCATCATCAATCATGGTTTGGCTGAGCTAATAGAGACTATTTTCACTACCGGCGTCATTTTTCTATGAGTGGAAGGCTCCCAACGACCGCTCTAGGGCTGTCACGTATAGGATGAGAGGTCTTCCTTCAACCAGGGGCATGAGCCCCAGTGGTCTTAAGCGGTACTTCTTTAGCCAGTCGAACGCCTCTTGGCAGTCATATGTCCATTGGTATGTTACTCCCTTCTTCATTAACCTGGTAAAGGGAAAACATTTACCTTCGAGGTTGGCTATGAATCATCTGATGTAGGGCAGGTTCCCTTGGAATTCTCTCAACTCAGTGAGATTGTGGGGGGTGGCAGGCTGAGGATAGCCTTTATCTTTTCAGGGTCGACATTGATGCTATGATGGCGTACAATGAAGCCAAAGAATTTCCCTGAGGGAACCCCGAAGGCGCACTCCAAGGGATTCATCTACAGGCTATACTGTCAAATTTTGTTGAATATGGTCTCAACATCTGACAGGTGATTTGATCATTGTATGGACTTAACCACCAAGTCATCCACGTAGCATTCAACGAATCTCCCTAGGAATAGTTTAAAGATGCGATGCGTGACACACTGATATGTGGCTCCAGCATTCTTGATACCAAAGGGAATAACCCTGTAATAGAATATTCCTTGATGGGGCCTGAAGGTAGTGTATTCTTCATCTTCTTAGGCCATCCATATTTTATTATACCCAGAATATCCATCCATGAAGAATAGAGCCTCATACCCGGCCGTTGAGTCGATTAATAACTCTGTGATTGGAATTGGGAAATCATCTTTCAGGAAATGCCGATTGAGATCTTTGAAATAAATGAAGACGTGGATTTGATCGTTCTTTTTCTTGATAGGTACAATGTTGGCCAACCAGATGGGGTACTGGACCTCCCGAATGAAGCCTGCTTTAATGAGATTATCGACTTCAGCCTCTATATTGGCAGCATGTGAGGGGTGTGTCCTTCTGGTAGCCTGTTTATAGCCTCGGTGATCTTTTTGTAGACCCAGGTGATGCGTCGCCACTTCGACATCGTGTCCCGGAATTTCTGTGTAATTCCATGAAAAAACATCCTGGTGTTTCTTCAGGAAGGAGGTATATACCTCGTGCTCCTCGGGAGACATGGATGCACTAATGAGAGTGGGCCTCGGCTCTTCCTCGATACCTAGGTTTATTTCCCTGAGCTCGTCCATAGTGGTGGAGATACCTTCCTCAAATGCAGGAGGTTCATCTCTGAGATCTTCCTCCTCCTCTTCTCCAAAATCCTCATCTTTTTGATCCGGCGAGGGGAGAGCTCCCAGCATGGGTTCTTGGGAGTCCAGAGGCGAGGAATTTTGGGTGTCCATGCTCAAGTATTCACCCCCAAAGTGATGGTTGGCAGACATTCCTGCATTGTCACGCTTGGACGTTATGGCCAAAGTCATGAGGACAGTTGAGTGTTTATCCGGACTTGAACCCCTTCTCTCAATATGGTTGATGGAAAGTATGTAGTCTCTTCAAAGATACCTGTTGGGGTCATCAGGAACCATTTCCAGACCATCTGGAGCAGGGATCCATTCGAAACCATCGACCGAGGGCCTCTTCTTCTATTTCTCATAGAACCTGGCATCAATGTAATATGACTCGGAGAACTCGAAAGGGGCCTTGTCGGCGTGCAATGTCCCACTTTGTCCATTGATGCAATACTTGAAACACTGGTGGTCGGATGAAGGGACAACCATGTGCTTAGGGAGCCACGACCTTCCCCGTAGGGCATTGAATGATGTGTTCTTCCGAACCACCAAGAATTCTGAATAGGCCACAAGGCCGCCAAAATGGGAATTTAACTTAATTTTTCCCATTGGCTTCTACTCACTCTTGTCGTAACCTAGTAGAGTGGTGGGTGAGGGGATTAGGTCACCCTCACTATAGCCCAAAATACTGAGTGTCTGTAGGGGAAGGAGGTTAACTCTAGAGCCATTTTCAATAAAGACTTTACGGATCTCAACATCATCTAGCATACCTGACACATAAAGTGGTTTGATTTTTCCTTGCATGATGGAATCTTCATCCAGATTGTTGAAGGAAATCACTGCATCGCATTCAGCTGAGCTAGTCTCCGTCCGACAAATCTTGGCGGCAGCTACCTCGGCTTGAAAATCTTAGGGGTTCAGGAAGGCTTCTATAAGTTCCTCCCTGAGGCCTTCTGACAAACTCAAGGCATCTAGGATTGACAGCTTGGATGGTATTGATGCTAGTTGCTTAAGTATGTCGTATTTCTACTCTAGTGGTTGACGCTTCTCCATTGGTGGGGTAGTCTTAGCGGTCATCTTGGGAGTTGGAATACATGACAAGGAGGGACCGACCATGGGGTCAGATGTCAATGATGTCCCCACATTTTTGGGATTCGGCCCGGTCGGTCTGTTCGTGCACACTAGGCGGCTAGGCGCTTGTTCCTCCTCTGATGGGTACCGAAGAATAACGGGGGAAGAGTGGCTACTTTTGGAGGTGGAGTGAATTTCTTTATCCTGTTGAGTTCGTTGAAGGTCTCTCCCATGGGTTTCTGTGATATTGAGGGTTTGGGCCGAGGTCCAACTGTAGGGTTGATTTCGGCCTCGACTATGCCTCCCCTCATATCCCCTGCCTCTGCGATTTCCCCTCCCAGCCCTTTGCATCGAGAAATCGGGTTCATAACCATACCCTTCATCAGTGGACGATTCCATAAGATGGATAACATTTATGGAACTGAAGATTGGATCATCATCCACTGAAAAGTCAACACGGTTGGTTGTCCATGATGGTGTCGTTTGGTGGGTCGGTGCCTAGTGTGCTAAGTTCGAGGGCATGAAATCTGACAGCGTCGGGGCTAACTTTGTCCTCGTCACAGACTTCTCCTCTTGTGCTTGTCTCCTCCCTTCTCAATTATTCCAGGAAAACTGGATTGATGAGGGTTTTGAGGCTGATATTGTCGGTTGTGCGGCATCAGGGGCTATCGGCGGCAACACTGGATGTTGGAGTTGAGCTCAGAGTATTCCTTAGGCTAGATTGATAGTCTTCTGAGTTATCTAGTTATCAAATTTCTTCCCCTTTTTCTGGTGACTTCCTTCAACCCCTCCGCTTTTGCCGAGTCAGTGGTAGAAATATATGTCACATGTGCTAAGGGTGGTCCCAACTCGACCTGCATGGAGTCTACTATCCTTTGCAGGAGGTCTTTGAAGACGAAGAATTCCCGAATATTGTGCCCCAACATTCGATGGTGGGGACAGTAATCTAGCATGCCATCACAACCAACTTCTTCAGGTTTCCTTGGCTCCGCGAGGTGGAGCAGGTCTCTATTCATGGCAGCGATGAAGTAGTCGCAGACTTGGTCCTCTCGGAACGAGTATACATTGGGTTTTCATTCCTCAAACTGTTTCTGCTTCGATCTTCTTTGATCGTCCCGCTTGGGTGGAGGCGGTCACAGTTATACAGAGGTCCCTTGATGATTTGGAGGAGGCATGAGCGGTGTAGAAGGCAAAGGGGATGGCTTGAGCATGATAGATGATGCTTCATCTCTAACTTCTCTCTTTGTGGGAGCCTACGAGGCTATTCGGGACTTCAAATTGGTCCTCTACAGGGAGTCCTCAATTCTCTAGGCAATGGCCAAGAGATGAAGGAAGCTAGTGGTGTACTCCACTGGTATGAGAGGTGTTCACAGCTCATCTCGAAGATTATAGATGCATATGGAAAGCAAATCGTCACGAGGCATTGGCCTGTTCAGGGAGTACGTAAGACCTTTCCATATTGCAATGAAATCTGAGAACCTCTCGTTCTCCCTCTTCATGCACTTCAAGAGGTCGCTGACCATTTTTTTAGGCAACGTCGAGCTGAAGTATAACAAGAACTACTGCCGAAGTTCTTCCCAACTTTTTATTTACTAGGCTGGCAGACTCGTATACCAGACAAAGGCAGATCCTTGCAAGGTCCGTATGAAGCATATGAGTTTCAATGCTTCTTGTTGTTCCGGAGTTCCCATCATAGGATCGTAATAGGATGCGTAGTGCATCAAGTGTTGTTCCGGGTCGCCTGATCCATTGAAAATCTGGAATACATGGCTCCAAAAATTGGGTGGAGGTGGTGTGTTGCTCACCCAATCTGGGTAAGGTTTCTTCTATGGATGTATCAGAGCGTGTCTTCCTTCCATTGCTTCCAATCGACCTGTCAGTGCCTCAATGGCGTTGGTGAGACCCTGTTTTACATCAAGTAGGGCCCAATCCTGGGCACCTATAGCCCGAGGCATTGCTTGAGGATCTAGCTCAGTTCGAACCAGGGCTGCATGTGCTGTTTGGGGCACCTTCGGAGGGTTCAGACATACTCGCTACGGTTGCTTCCTAAGTGGAGGGATGTCTTCGTATTCATCTGGATCCACATTTAGGTATTTGGACGGGTCGAGAGCCACGTTCAGCGGGAGCCCTGACCGTGCTTTGTTTCCCAGGGAAAACCTTGGTCGTGGAGGTGCACTTACTGGGAGTTCATGGTGTGGCTGCTCTTGGGATGCGCTTTCAATAAAATGGTTCCTCTAGAGTAGCTCGGCATTAATCTTCCTTAATTCTTTCATTTTTTTATTCCTGTCGAGCGAACAACTCTTAGAGCGTGAACGAATATTTTTTATCGAGAGAATGAGGTGGGTTGAGGGTAACCAGTCCTTTATTATTATCTTTATTGGAGGCTTGCAGAGTCAGTGGAGGAAGTCTATATGAAGGGCCGACCATATTTAGTTCGGCCCTCTGGTTTCGATTGTGCACACCTGGTGGTTCATTGTGAGTCACAGCCTAACCGAAACCATCGTCTCCTGATTCTTCTAGATTTGCATCATCTTCGGTGTTACTCATGGGGTTAACCTCTATGGTTTTGATGGATGCATATCGCGGGGCGGAGAATATGTCATCTTCCAAATAAGAAGAGGATCTCCTGCATCTTTTACTGGTCTTCCCTCTTCTATCCCTGGATTGATTTCGGGCTCCTTGATGAAGGGTGACACAGAGTGTTCTTTGATGCGACCTTACAGTTTGCCTCCCTCTTGAAATGGAAAATGATTCAAAGGACGGTATAGGGTAGGAACCTCCCCTCCAAACTGTCCTCCCAAGACGATAGAATACTGATTCTCATGGGGTAGGTTGTTGCTGAGGTGGTAAAAATTACCCCATCCCTGAGGGCTGGGGTTGGATCCGTTCCTTATACATCAAGTATCTTACCGTTTTTATTGGTCTTATAGGGGAATTTTTGGTTAAAAATGCCCCCATCCCTGCAGGCTGGGGTTGACCCTGAATTGCGGCAGTGGCTGCTGCTATCACTACCTGCCTGATCTTGCGTGCCCCCATTCGGGGGGGAACTGGGTTTGGTGCTGAGTTCTTCTGTGAATTGACCCCTTTTGGGGAGGCAGACAATGACACTGATTGGCCTCTCTTAGGTGAGAGGCATGTTGTATGCTCTCGGTGGCCTGATTCAGGAGTTCTTGAATGGATTGTTCCCGTCAGGCCTGATGCTTTTGGGACTTACTCAAGGCCTATCTCTGTTGGGTGTGTTTCCTTTCTCAAAAAGAGAGACCACTCGATTGATGTCTTGATGTGATGATGTTTCAAGACACCATGCCGAACGGGTTCTTCTGGGTAGGGAGAGGAGTGAAATTTAGAGCTCCATGTTCTCCCTATCCTCTGATATGGACTCCCGTCGGAGCGTCATCGATGAGGTGACACAACTGGTGTAGCGCACAGAGGCAGGCTATCTCCATGTTTCCTTTATAACTCTCTTGTCGTTGTTTCCATACTGAAGGAAGAGCTCCCAGATCGATGCGACGCAGGAGGTATCCTATTGTCTTGACATGGTCTACATACCCTTCCTAGGGCAAGAAGCTTGATTTCAGCCAGCGGAGGGTTGTACATATATTATAGTGGATGTCATGTACACATTCCTCAGACAACTTTCTAGGTATGTCGAATTGAGAGGTGTTCATGGGCCAAAAAATAACTGGTGTATCATCCATGGCCAGTCATTTACTCAGGTGAAACATATCAGCATACTCCTCCACCAGTGATTCTTCTACCTGGTCGGCCCAGCTGAGATGCTCACTGATAGCGTGGTAGGAGGCAGTGGGACTGATAGGTGTTGAATTATCATATGGGCGATTCCAGGGTGGCCCAGAAGATGAATGTGGCCCTGGACCATCTCCGGATCGAAGAAGGGTGTCGTTGGCGACTAGCTGGGAATCTGACATGCTTGATCCCGTCCTTCTGAGTGCCTCGGCATACGAGGGCTTTCCTGTGCTTGATTCGGCAGGAGGAGGACCTTCCTGTCTATGTGATATGTCGTTATGGGGAGGACCTTCGCAATGTCAATTGTAATGGTGAGGACTACCATTAATTCTTGACGCCTCACTGCATAGAGGACTTTTACAGTGCATACCCTAGGGTGGACCTCCAAGACTTGTCGCAGCAAGGGGAGGACCTTCTAGTTGCGTAGCGTTGTTACAGGGAGGGCCTTCGCAACAACTGTCATCATGGTGAGGATTTCCATCATCGTTTGACGTTTGATGTGCATCCTGGGGAGGACCTTCAAGACACACTGCGACAAGGGGAGGACCTTCTTTTTACTTGGGGCCACTGCGGGGAGGACCTTCGCAATGGTGGCCACGGTGGCGAGGACTACCATCACAACTACTACAATGGCAAGGACTACTATTACAGCTCCCACAAGGAGAATATCTATGGGGTTCACCCTAGGGAGGGCCTTTAGAGTGTACCGCAATGAGGGGAGGGCCTTGTCGTTGATTGACATCTCTACGGGGAGGACCTCCATTATCAGGGTGGCGATGACTACCACCGTGATCTGATGCCCGGCTGCGCGGAGTGTCGTTGCAGCGTAACCCCTGGGGGGACCTTCTGTGAAGGCCATGACAAGGCGATGGACTTCTTGTAGTGATGAGACATAACTATGGGGAGGGCCTCTGCAGTTTTGACTATGATAGCGAGGACTACAATCATAATCTGTGGTCCCACTGCATGGAGAGTGCTTGCTGTGTATACCTCAGGGTGGACCTTCAGGGTGGACTGCAACAAGTGGAGGGCCTTCTTTCTAGTCAATCTTCTGGTCACATGGAGGGTTTCCGTGACTCGCATCAAAAGAGGAGATCTTGTGATCGATCATTATATGCCCGTGGGGGAGGCCCCTGCAGGTGCTCTGGGGAGGACCTTCAGAGCTGCTGGTAGCGACATTGCGGGGAGGACCTTCACAATTGCTACTGCCACTCCCATAATATGGTAATGTGTGGGTAGGGTTCTGAGCCTTTGATATGTTCTTAACAGTATCGGGAACCCCAGCTTCCAGTAGTGCGGAGTCATGAACTCGCTCTTTATTTTCCAGCTGCCTACGGCGCACTCGGGGTGCTTTCTTGTGGGCAGTGGGGACCGTCTTCTGTTGACAACGACCTTTACCTCTAGGTCCCTGTCTAATTGGGTCCATTGATGCTTCCGGGATATGCCAATGAACATCTTGACTTTTATCATGGATATATGCCTTCTCTGGGGAATCCACCATGATGGACGGGTGTCCCCCAGTTGGAATGAGTGAAGCTACTCGATCTGGTTTCCCTTGCGTCGCAGAATATGGCTGACGACCCTCCTGGGTGGAATTAGGGATGCAGATCTGCTCCGAGGCGACTATCTCGTCTCTTAGATGAGTCGCCTCTATAGGGGAGATGGGCTCACAAGCCCGAGTCCTTGCTATTTCTACTGATGCAATTACATTCTGGAAAGTCTTTAAGCTATGATCTGGGATCGATACCTGCTCCTCCATCATTTCCAGGATATGCAGAGAGACATATTTGGCTGGAACAGGTATGAGGGCCCATTCCGGTATCGGAGTAGGAATATCCTGCTCCGGTCCTCTAGTGGTCTGTGGGTACTGAAAATTCTCTTCTGTCAGGGCAGGTGAATGAGTCTACCCCTAGGCCGGGATATGCTGGTTTATATCTCTGTTTGCCGCCAGATCGGGATGTCGGACTTTACTTTCATCTGTAGGTAGCTGGCCTTACATATGTTGGTTTCCCACTGTATCGAGTCGGTGGCCTTTGTTATCAGGAAGACGTGCCCACCTATTAACTGCTACCACATCTGGATAGAGGGATTTTTTGATCGCCACCATGCCGGGATGGTAGGTGTCAAGAGCATCTGCTAGGAGTTGGTCATGCAGGCGCTGGGTTTCCACCACGTCGGGTTGGTGGGCTTCACGACCCTGGGTAGGGAGAGGTGCCTGCTGGGTAGGTGTCATACTGCGTGACCAACGAGCTTGATAGAGCCTGACGGGCATGCACGCCTTCTCGTATAATGATTCCATGTCTGGATGGCAGGCTTTGGAGGATTGAACAGGTGTATGTGCCTTTTCGTGATATGTCTCCATGACTGGGCAGCAGAGCTCTTCCTCAGGGATAAGGGTGATGAACGGTCCCTGTTTGTATGTTTAACTCCCTCGTCGGATGGTCCTAGGGGCTGGAGCTCAGGGAGCATGGGTCTGGATCCTCGGGGTGACATCCTCCTTATCATGAGGATGTTTAGTTTCGGCGTGACTACGATGACATCTGTCGGTGGGGGCCTTGGAGAGGAACCCCCGTCTAGTGGGGACGAAGTCCTCAGCGTAGACCTCATCCACCTCCCTAAGATATGGGAGGTATTCATTGTCTCATTCTGGGGAGGGAATCCTGAAACGGTTTGAGATGGTGACAGGAGAAGTCTGGATCTTCTTTTGTGGTCGTTGTTGGGCAGGCGACCGGCGAGTCCTGTCTGATTGGAGGGCGTGCATGGCCACCTCCACCATTGGGAGAGTACTATTCACGTGGTTCGCTCAGATCAATGCATCCGAGACCCAGCATTGAAGACGCTGGGGAGGTGGTGGGGTCCTCCGTTGGTGAGGAAGTCCAGTCATTGCATTGTTGGAAGCACGCGCATGTGAGTATCTTAGTGATTCCATTTGATCAAAGGGAGTTTTGTGTGGTACCTGTAAGAAATATTTTAACAAATACAAATAGAAAACCCGTCAAAGCAGCATCTCATGATCCCATGCCTAATTAATAACCTTGCTTGGACCTCATAGGGAGTATAAGGGGGAACATAGTGAGATTAGGTTAAATCTGTCATGCTTGGTTAAATATTCACATCGGGTTCACCATTTTTGTTTCGGATTGGTTTTAAAACGCCCAATGGTTCCGTATCCGATGATAAGTGGACCTACTTTCCAAAGCCAGGCGTTCGCTGGGCGATTTGGCCAGCGACACTTAAGAACTCACATTGGTCGAGAGGATGGGAAGTTGGGCTCATCACACCCTTTTGGGGGGAATTATTGCCTTTTTGGGGACTCTCTTATAGATTTAAGACGTATTCATATGTTCACGAATCTTTGGTTTATTCCCAAGCATAATATCCATGGATTACTCCTGGTTAGCAATGGTTAGTTGGACGTAGGGGTTTGGAATCATTTATGCCTGAGGTTTACCATCCCTCATTGGATTAATGACCCCGAGGAGTCTGGACTCACTGAGACGAAACTGATTTCCATGAGAGGAATCATAATACAAGTAGTTCGGTTTGTTATAGGGATTACGCTCCAGGCTGTCCAGGGTTGATGTAGTGAACCAATGTGAAGATAGTCAGATCCACCGGTTGTTGGGCTTGAACCTCGGGGAGGCTTCATACGTACCCTACCTAGGAGATAGGGATCAAAGTCCACGTAGTTCGAATGGGGATGTTGGAGGACCGGCAAGAATTTGGACCCGGGGGGTCCGATGGTGATCGGGCTTGAACCTCTTGGAGGCTTCCTACATATCCCTATGGTGGGGAATCAAAGTCCACGTAGTTTGAATTGGCATGGAGCTTACGCTATGAGGCAGCCCATGGTGTGGATTGGGGCTTACGCTCTGAGGCAGCCCATGGTGTGGATTGGGGCTTACACTCTGAGGAGGCCCATAAGAGGATTTCATGGTCGATGCGTACTCTAAGCCCACATGAGTCATGCTCGGTGTGAGAAACAAGAGGCAGCAGGGCCCAGACGATCACGTCGCGAAAGGTGCGTCCGTGGGAAGTGGAGTGGGGATTATGCATTGACGCAGCCCAAAAATTCAGGGCTTACTCCGAGATGGATGCCCATGGAGATAAAGCGCAGTGGGAGAAAGACTTGGCCCCAAAGTGGGACGGAGCAACACCCTTCCCCACTATGCCCTTCCATGGCCACGACTGTAGGAAAGTACAGAGGTGCATGGGGGATTCCTTTGGATGGGTAGCCCGCCACACCCTAGAGAGGGGAGAAGTGCCCCAGTTCTAACAAATGGAGGGGCGGAAAGAGGACTCCTTGGCTCAGACTTTGCATTACCATGGGAATGTGAACCTAGGAATGCTTCGGGAATCCCTTCAAGGGCTGGAGAAACCCATTAGCCCTCACTTACCATGGGTATATGAAGTCAAAACAGTGCGCTGATGCACCTAAAGGTTACATCACATGGGACCGGTGGCTTTGGTGGAGGCCTTGGCTTGGGGCCGATGAATGGGCCAATGAGGGGGTTGTGGAGGATCAGGCCGGATTTGAAGGATTTTATCTGGCTCAGGGAATGGGAACTCTTAAGGATTTGGCGGGCCACACAGTTGTATGAGTTGTGGAGCCCTTCACGTAGGGAGGTGCTATGTGGCTGGGGAAGCAGTCCATGAACCAGGGTAGTCCGTGGACTAATGGGAATTTCGCGAACCTGGGTGGTTCGCAATTTCGGGTTCGTCCCGCATATCAGGTTTGTACACGGAGGGGTCCATGCGAGCAGCGGTGGCCAAGGGCGGTGCCAGTTGGGTGTTCGTCAGTCGGGGCTTCACCCATGTAGGAGGGTGCTACATGGTGTTATGGATCGAAAAAGGGAAATAAACTCCCTGTTCCATGGGGAGTGCATCCGCAGAGGGGCCATGGTTCGCGGTATTCTTTTCTTTCTTATTTTTAAGTCCACGGTTCACCAAGTTGTTATGTGCTTTCGGTTCCTTATTAATTCGCTTCCAACTTCATACCTATTCTAGTTCGTGAACTGGAACATCGCTGTTTGTGAAATCCTAAGCTCCATCCTTCGAAATCCTTCCACCCGAGTCTGATCGATCTCCCCAAAAAAAAAATTTCTCTTCCCCCTCGATCTCCTTTTATAGAGTGGGGAGAGATATGTATTTGTGGTCATGTGGCACCTTTTACGGAAGCCCATGATCAGAAACCCTATCTACGGATGACTTTGTCAATCCACAACTTGCGGAGGGCATTGAATGCATCTCACCCACGAACCAAACTAACCCAAGGAGTGCTTCGTGGCCGTGCAGGGTTCCGCCTCCATTCAGCGAATGACAGCTGATGCGGCCTGGGCCGGTTGACACGGTCTGCGGCTAGGGCGGTTCGTGACGGTGGACCAGTTTGGCACCCATCCTACTTCACGCCCGCAGAGGATCTCCTCCTCCATTCTTCGAATGATAACGGTCCGTGGAGGGGGTGCTTCATGGAACCGGCTGCGACCCATTATCATTGGACCGGTCTGCGGACCGGTTCTTCTTGTACCTTCCTTTGAGTATTCTCCACACTTTTCCCCAATTCTTTGTGGGGGAAATTGGGTATAATCTCCCTTGGATTAAAAGGTATTCTCATTCTTCCTTTGCGGATTTTTTAGGACCCTACAAGAACCTATTAGTATTAGTGTAAAATATATATATTGATCATAACATTAGTTGAATTCAAATATTAATTTAGAGAATATCTCTATTTTCATCAATACATATTAGAATGAAGGAAAAAATTTTATTTTTAATAACATATATATTAGTTCATAACTAAAATTGTTGTCTAATATATGTTAGAGAATAAAATGTGTCTAGAAAAAGAAAATAAATATATATGTATTAATTTAGAAATAAAATTGTAATTTTAAATTTAGTTATTGTTATTTCATTTTAATATAATCTATAACTATGAGGTTGTTACTTTTTTCCTCACTTCTGAAAAGTGATATATTGTTTATATTAACAATTATTATCCATTATAAGAAAATTTTTATGGTGTAGAATCTATATATGAAAATTTGTGTCTCATTTTTTATTTTAATTTCATTAAACTATGGGTTCATTTTTCATCTAACAATAAATTATATTATGGATAAAAATGTGATGCATGATTTTCATGATAATGATGTCACTAAAATAGGGTAGTCTGAGTGCTCCAATATGAGTGATATGTGCTAATTACATTTATTTCTAGAATTTATTAGTAAGGACTGAAATTCTTTAGTTATAAATTTCTCTTTCATGTTGGAAAAAGTCTTCCAACATACATGAGGCCTAAAGACAAGGAAAATTGGTTTGACACTCTACCTGATTTTAGTTTTTAAATTTTTTTTTCTATTACATTTATATACATTAATATATGTTATATGTTTCTTTTCTAAATCATTTTTATAGTTTTTTGGATTAGGGGATGTAATATCCACTATTATTTTAAAAAAAATCGACTTCGGTTATTTTAAAAACTAACATTAAAAGTAAACATTGATACATTAAACACTAGTTCTTATAGAAAACCAATATCAAATGTCCAAAATAAAAATATCATTTGATAGACGATGTTGCTTTTCAATAAAACCCGACATCAAAAGAGATTTTCGATGTTGGTTATTACAGAAAATCAACATCGAATTTCATATGTGATTTTTATGTTGGACGTTCAATATCAGTTTTTACTAAAAATCAACATTGAAACTATTTTTATATTATTTTACATGTTAAATAACAACACTTTCAATGATGGTTTTACTAAAAAAACAACATTAAAATATTCATGTTATCTATTCTATGTCTATTCTTCATTAACATAATGTGGAAAGGTATTTTCAACATTGTTTTTTCATATATCGACATTGAAAACCACCTCAAATTCACATTTTAATTAATTATTCAACATATTTTTTTTATAATAAGTGACATTGGAAATATTAATTATAACATCATCTAAATGAAATTCATTTAAAATCAACATTAAAAAGTTAAAAAAATGATGATGAAATATATATTTCCACTAGTGAATATTTGATCCAATTCTAGAATAGTGGCTCCTATTGTAGAGACATCATTTAAAATCTCTATAATCTTTTAAATAAATTGAGTAATATTTTTTCTATCATGCATCTGAAAAGTTTTTATTTTACATTTGTTAGTAATTTCCCTCATCTATAAAACATTAAAAGATTAATCATATGTAACTGTAATAGGTTCCCATATTTAACGATTTGTGGAATATTTTGAAACTATATTTAACTCCATAAGACTTAAAATTTATATAATATCATTCTTATATTTATAATTCATATTATATTCAAATTCATGTCAATAATTCCACTATTTAGTATCTCTAGTACGAATATTTTATGGTTTTACTACATTCAAATAGAATTTCATTCCAATGTTCTCTAGTTTAGAATAATTCTTATCTTCTAGAAATTGTATTTCCCTCTATTAAAATATAGTTCTCTAACCATATACAGGCTTTCCCTAGATTTGGATATTTGATTAACATAGAGATATATATTTAAATGTAAACTATTAAATTTTATGCACATTGAATGTCTATACTATTATACTATTTTTTGTCACATAGGTATATCATAATAACTTAAGAGTAGGTTAATTGAGTTATTAATTTTTTTTAAAAAATATACCTCTTATAATTTGATTGAATCTTTCCACTCTTCTTAAGAGAATAATTTCATGGAAAATAAATTTATGTAAAGAGTTATACAAGGGAAATTTTATAGTGGTTCAAGGATCTATGAACCTCCCTTATTCCACTCCACCAATGCCCGATGTGATCTTGGAGATTAAAATAATCCTGTACTTTTCTAATGTACCTTGATAGTTGAGTACAAGTTTCTACTTCTTGGTAAAAATTACTAATTGGTTATCATAGGCTCTCCCATTACAAGACTTATTCATAACCATCAACCCTATTCTATTTAATGAGTGTTTCCTCACATCTATGAAAAAAATATTGAAAATATTAACACATTCTAGCTCACAACTATAGGCAGTAAGTGATAAATGATTAAAATTACATCAAAGAAAATATAGTATTTGAATACATCTCTAAATTAAACACATTCAATGTAGAGATAGACTTAAAATAATATGAAATATGATGTAAGTTTTTCTTATTACAGTCATAAATTAAAATCTAATAAAGAAGTGTATGTCATTACTAAAAAATATGATGAGATATTATTTTCAATTCATTGTTCTTCTTTTTCAATCAATTTTATGTAAATATATATTTACTCGAATATTAAAATCATCCTTAGTATGTGATTCTTTTTCAAAAAAAATAGTAATATAGAGGTATGTTTTTAGAGGTATATGTTATGGTATTCCTTAGAATCATCATCTTCCTTGGAAATTATATCTTTCATTAACTCAATATTTTGTTTTTTTAATATCTCTATATTCGAAAAAAATAATCAAGAGTGTAATTCTCCCAAAAACCATCAATGATAAGAATATTCTTAATAATATATATATATATATATATATATATTCAAATAAATATCTTTGTACTACATCGTCTTTATAGAACTTCATTTTGTAAGGATTTTATACTTCCATCACATAAGACATCAAAGTCATTAATACATCATTGATTTCATAATAATTCATCAATTTCATATGAATTCATCAATTTTATATAACTTCTTTGATTTTTTATGAATTCATTGATTTCGTAAGTCTTCCTGTAATCTTTCATAATACTTATTTCACTATATAGGACTTTTTCCACAGATGATATTTCATATCATAAAACTTGAGTGTATGAATTTCCTTATTTTTTATGAATTTAAAATTTCATATGACTTCATTATATGAATTTTTTTCTGGCATATGAATTCACGAACTTGAATTTTGAAATACTAAATATCTTCTCATAAGACTTCATCAACAGGCTTCCTTTAAGACATCATACGAATCGATACTTAATTCAAGACTTTTGAATTTGAAAAAAACAATCCATCGAAAAATAACCTACATGAAATAAAGTATATTAATAAATGAAAAAAGTAATAAAACGATAGTTATCAACCAAAAAATAACTTAAATAAACTTTTTAATTAAAACAGAGTGGTTTCTTGAATATCAAAACTTATGATTAAAATATGTTTGTTATAACATAACTGGTATGACCAAAAATTGTTCGAATTGTGAGGGTAACTTCTTCCTCTCTCGGTTTCTTTACATGCTGTTAGATGCTAATATTATACTACAAGATATTCTGCCTAATTCAAATTAGAAAAAAGAATAGGGGTTACACACTTAGTTTTTCCATTGACATTAGTTAAATTATATATGAATTTAAAAGTTTGAATAAATATTATTATCAAGTCCAAAGAATAATATGTATTTAGTATTTACTAGTCATAAATATTTAGTCACCATATTTAGGTGAGTTGAATATTAAATAAATAATTATTCACAAGAATGTGAATATAATATTTATTTATTTATCCAATGATAAATACATATTTATTATACAATTTTTGATAAATATTGGAATAGGATGAGATGATTTATACATATGGTAGCAGAAATGATATAATCATTAAATATTATATAAATAATTAATAAATTAACTATTTAAAAATGATATTTATATTCAAAAGACGGTATGTGCCATTCTATAATATTATTTTTACTATTTTAATTGACATAATAATATATTATATTTAGTATTTAATTAATGACCTTTTGTGAAATTATCAATATTAAACCCTATCTCTCTATATACCAACTTATATCATTTTAGAGAATGTGGTGAAATCATTTTTTTACACCCAACAATTTCTCTCTCTAGACAATTCTATCACTAAATAATATCATTATGTATTATTTTATGACTGGGAGAATTCCCCCACCCCTTTCACCTCTCAAGAATGAGAGAATGAGATATATATAATCCTCAAGACCAAAATATTTAATGTTTCAGTCAAAGAGGACAATATAAGAAGAATTTATTTTCCTTGATGTAACATGATGTTCAATCGGTATCATTCAAATATTGAGGAACATGTGTGGATCACAACAAGAAGGACTCGATTTGGATTCTCATACTTCAATTATGGTAAGACATGATCAAGGGGTTCAAATTATAATCATTTTCATTGTATAAAGAATCTAAATGCAAAGGTAATTATTGTTATTAAATTAATTATAAATTTAATGTGAAGGATCCTCTATCTGGTTCCATAATATCTTTTGTATTATTTATTTCATTATATTAATTATACATGATGATTCTTCAGTAAAATCTTATATATTATTCATTGATTCTTACAATTAATGTCTTTAATTATTAAAATTTGCACTTCCATAATGATTATATCGTACAAGTGGTATCAAATGAGTCATATTAAAACTTATATATATTAATCAATCATTGATCAATTCACGTATTTGTTTAATAATTTTCCATTTTCTTATAATTTATCTTTGATCAGAAATATTAGATATCTTCTTCATTCACCATAATTTATTGATGAATCGGTTAAGAAAAAAAAGAATATCTAAAGAACCCATCTAGAGGTTCTATAAACTATGAAAAAATAGCAGCTAAATGGTGTGTAACCCAACTACACAATGTGTACCCATATTCACTACACCACAACATAGAAACTGTAAATTTGGTAGGTCATGTGAAATATTGCACTACTATTTTCACACAATATGTTGACCAAGAAAATCTAGAACATTCTTTTAGAAATTAAATTCCATGTAACTTGTGTACATACTATATAGTCCCACACAATAAGCAATACGTGGGGTAAAATATGAATTTTTTATTTATTACACAGTGTATACGGACTAAAATCAAAATAATATAGAAAAGAAGGAATTTCATGATATATTGTTGTAGTACATAGCATGTAGGCCATAAATATTGATACAAATTACAAGTTGATTCCTTGGGAATGTCTTTTATACAACCATATAAAGCATAACATATCATGTGGTATGATGTATACACCATGTAATATGGACCCATTTATATGGATTACATGCCAAACTAGGCTCCACACTTCTTAATTAATTTATATTGAAAAACCTTAATTGTTCCATTAAAAAAATTAACATGTGTTTTTGTGTCATACAATTGATATTTTATTCCATGATATAGGTTTTAAATAATATTAAATTATTAATGAATTTATATTTCAAATTCAAAAATGCATGTCATGTATAGTCATTACACGTCACATACTCCACATTCATTAAAATTGGAACACATCACATAAATTATCATTCTTATTGGGTCATAAATTTATAGTATATACTATGTAATTTTGTGAATTTCATTATATTATACATTTAGTGTGAATACATTTTACACCACCATAGAACACGGAATATAGTATCTAAGGGTACATTATATAGTTAATATAAGTACACAACATGCAATTAAGTAATTTAAATTAAATTAAATTAACTTATTTTATTAAAAATTGAATAGGATTGTAATCTTATGTATATCCATGACTACTGGGATTAATAATTAAGATATAGAATTTATTAATAAAATAATACTCTTAATTATTAATTCAAGAGAGATTTATCTTAATTAAAAGAATATTTTTAAATGTGTTCTAGAATGTATGAATGAGATATCATTTCATGTTTGAGACTGATCATGAGATTGAAAAACCAATGTATCTGTTGTGTTTTTGTTTAATTTAACATTATATCATGGGTTTTATATGTAATAAAGATTTATTACTTTAATTATGAAGGCATGTGATTCATCCATTTATACATTATTATATAGATTCTATGTTTCCATGGTTTATATTATGGTTCAAGTACCCTTTGTTCCCTTGACATTCCTGTGAGTATAAAACATGTAACAGATGGATCTCCAAGGAGAGGAGGCAGTTCAGAACCCAAGCCAAGGTGAAATTAACCAAGTTGATATAAAGGATAATGTGGGAATGTTTTAACTTGAGTCAAGCCTGACATAAGGATTTCATCTACTAGGTCCATAGTTAATTATATTGTTTTCATGATAAATCAACAATTATATAACTCAATATCAAATCTATTTATTTATATAATTTTTTCAAATTTCATGGTCATTTGTTTTATATGACACATGTTTATGTGATGTTAAACGTGATCACATAAACTAAATAACATAAAAACACATGAAATATAAAGTAAAATAAATCTATTATGGGTAATTTATTTCATTAATGGAATGGTCAATTAATTATTTAAAATATTTTAAATATTAACAATATATGTTTATGTATTAATAAACAGAATCCCATAAGTAAATATCAAGTGAAAATACATCCATTACAAAGGTTATGAATAAAAACATTGTTCAGAGTACTTATATGGTCAATGTTATGGTGATTTAATTTATTGAGGATTTATAAATGAAATATTGGGTCAAGATTACTAAGTTAGAATTAAGGGTTTACTATCAAAGAAAGACACGGTTCAACATAGAGGCTTGTGTTGAGAAAAACATATGTTGGTATTTTTGGATTATGGTGTATTCTCAGTGGATGAAAGGGGTATGAGTTAATTTTTTTTAAATATCCTACCTAAATGAATTCAAATAATTTTTCAAAACAAATTATGGATTTCGAGAATTGGAATATAGATCCCTTCCACTATAATGACCACAATATTTGACATTTTAAGTCCAATGGTGAGGGATTATAAGACTTGATAAATTATTAGGGGACTAAAAATATAATTAAAATTAGTTCAACTCACATATTTTAGTAATCCAGATAATGTTTTAAATATTTTTTAATTGTTTTTATAGAAAATGGAAATTTCATCAATATCCATGTGATCTATATTCGATTAAGATAACCTTCTCTTAGATAGTAACTTTTAGTAGTGGTACATCAAATTTTCTATTGTAATATAACAATAATGGAATATTTATATGTCGAAGGCCCCGATTTATAATCCACCTACTAATGAGGGAAGTGGATAAGTGATCGATATCAACTGAAAACACTCAGATGGTGTGAAAGAGATCCATTATTTGATGTTATCATCCATAACTGACGAACTTCTTAAGTCACATGAGATCACAGATTCAAATATCATTCTCATACATCTATATGATAATTATCATAAGATATCTATATAAAAGTAATTTGTGATATCCAAGGTACTTTTAATATACAAACATGGAGAGGGTGAACTATATGATCCTGAAAAGGTTAAGATTATTAACTACACTGGGTGTCAAGATATTCTAGGTTTTAAAATACCAAAGGAGTTGTATACCATTATCATACTTGTCATAATAACTTAATGATTATCCTTTTTTATTCGTAGATTTTATATGAGTAAAATTGATAAGTCACTACCATATCTTTTTAATCACCTTTTCTTGGTAGAAAATGACATGGAATGTGGGAAGCCTTATATAGTTATATTGAAAAAGAAGAAGAGAAATATGAAAGGTATGAGCACTAACTCTAATTCTAATGCCTCTTTGAAAAACTAATCCAAGAATAGAATGATTAAGGGTCAAGTAAAGGGGAAGGATTACGTCTTTTTTTCCTATGGAAATAACGACCACTAGAAGAAAAAAATATCATGCTATAAAATCAAGTAGAATATTTAGGTGTATTATTAATCAAGTGATTTTTTTGTTTCTATAAATTGGGTATTATATATAAATGGTTATAAAATTTGTATCTAATTATATGGAATAAGTATATTCAGAAGAGTTTCATGAGGTGAGGTGGATTTATGATACTCTATAGGTTCTAGACTAACTAAATTAGCCATTTGTGATTGTCACCTCACATTAATGAATAAAGTAATCCCAATTTTAATGAATTTTTATTGTGTTCCAAAAAAAAATAAAAAATTTATATTTTTATCCATGATGGATATAGATGGTTTTATGTTCATTTATTGAAATAAAACATAATACTTTTACAAAGATATCATATTTTATTGAATATTTAATATTAATAATGGTAATTATACATTGTAATGTGAAAACCATGTATTGGAAATTGATAATGAACATAGTTCGCATGACTCATGTATCACCCAATTATGGTATCGTCATCTAGGTCATTTAAACAAAAAGTGCATGACAAGATTGTATTAAAGATTGTATTTAGATTCATTTAACCAAAAGCCACATTTTTTATGCCATGATTTTTTGTAACAAAAAATTATGAAATATCTACTTAGTGTAAAGTGTTTAATGGGCCCTAATATTCATTAAATAGTTTATACATATGTTTGTATACTATTTACTATTGAAGACAGTTGAGGATAGTTATACATAAAAATGTTTACTGACGACTTTAGATTATATGTATATGTATACATAATTAGTTATAAGTCATATTCCTATGATAAATTAAAGTAATTAAATAATCAATTTAAGAACCAATATGGTAATAATTTAATTAAACTCAACTCATACTATCACAACTCAATTATCTTTATAAAACACTATGGAATGGTGTTACTAAAAGGTGTAATAGTATTGTATTGGACATAGTAATGTCAATAATTATTCATAAAAGTATTCTATAATATTTTTTTAATAAAAAATATATATTTGTATATATTCTAAACCGAGTTTCAAATAAATAATTTTTTTTAAAATAATTTAGTGGAATAGAATTTATTTATATATACATGCTTGAGGATGTGAAGTGTTTGTTAACAAACTTACACCTCAAGGAACCAAGTGTATATTTATTGGATATCATAATGAAAATAATTAAATTACCTTCTTATCCCATTGTAATAGAAGTTAATAAATTCTTGAAAATCCATATTCTTTAAGAGGGGTCACATCAGTAAAGTAGATAGTGCATAAAGATAAACTTTGATAAAGTTGAGGCTTAAGATTAAAAAGAGTTTAATAGTAATAGATTTCATATATCCTTAAGGAAAAGGATATTATGGAAACACAAATACTATTTGGGAGTACAATAGATTTTATATAACAAAATAATATATCGTTTTCTAGTCATAGATTATTGTGACTCATTATTAGTTGATAATAATGAAACTATTCCATATAAGGAAGCATTAGGTGGCATAGAATCTACTAGATGCCAAGAAGCCTTGAATTAGGAAATTCATTTAATCTACATAAAACAATTCCAGATTTAGGTATATATTCATATTGATAAAATTCCTTATTATTTTAAATGGGTATTAACTAATAAACGTGACATAAAAGGTGGGTGAAGTACCTATTAGTCAATACTAGTAGAAGAATGTTTTAAACAATGTTAAGTAATTGACTATGATGATTCCTTTTCACCAATTCCCATATTGAAATCAATAAAAATTATACCTTCCATAACATTTTATCATTATTAAATGATTTAGTAAATGGATGTCAATGTAGAGTTCCTTAAAGGGAACCTTCTACCAACCATAAGGGTTTTTCACCCCAAAAGATTCCAATAAGGCATACAATTTACAAAAATTCATTTATGCAATGAAATTTGCATCTATATCCTTGAAAATAAATTTTGAGGAATCTAAGAAGAAATTTGGTTTTATAAATAATGAATATGAACCTTTTATATAAATGTGGTTTAGTGAGACATCGATTGTTTTTTTAATTGTATATGTTGATAACAATTTACTATTTTTAAATCAGATTCTAGACTTATAATGTACATTCTTAGGATCAAGATCCATCATGATAGATTTATGAGGCTGCATGGGATAATTCAAGGTACCTAAATTAAAAATATAATTAGGATATGTGGTATTGAACAATCCAATAGGGTATTGATTCTAATTTCACATGGAATACATCTCTCAAATAAAATGCTTCCTCAGACACATGAGGATATAAAACGGATGATAAGGATCTCATATGAATCATTGATGGGTCATTACTTTTTCTATTCTATATACAAGGATTGATATTTTTTATACCTTGATAATATTTGGAAAATATTATGTGAACCCAAGAGACCATAATTGGATTGAATTCAATATTGTTATAAAGTTTGTGAGATGTACTAAGGATATATTTATATTTTATATAGGAGTTGTGGAGTTAGTCATATAGAGATATATTTATTTATTTATTTATATTTATGGATTTTTTAAACTGGAGTAGGATGATCTAAGATCACAATTGGGTAATTATTCACCCTCATTGGAGGAGTTTTATGTAATTTCCTGGACCTCTCTGGCCCATTCCTTTATCAAAAAGAAGGTCAAGAAGTGTTCTGGAGGGTAAAATAGACTTTTCCCCCGCATTCCAGAATTTTGAAACTACACACCGTGTAGTTTGAGTACACGCCGGGTATCCCCTTTCTGGGTATACCCTGTGTTAAAGTCTGTGTCCTTGCTGTGTGGAATAATGGGTGCACGCCGTGTGTCCAATATTACACGCCGTGTAGTCCTTCACCATGTATGCGTTACCAGTCAACGGTCTTGTGCTGTGTTGGAGTCGTGTCCCTACCGTGTG
Source organism: Viscum album (assembly GCA_963277665.1). Lineage (NCBI taxonomy): Eukaryota > Viridiplantae > Streptophyta > Magnoliopsida > Santalales > Viscaceae > Viscum > Viscum album. The sequence goes on along the minus strand of OY728134.1, from coordinate 1,511,808,669 downwards.
CAATAAATGGGTACATTCCGTGTGTCCAAACTACACGCCGTGTAGTCCCTCCCCACGTGTTGACCAGTCAACGACCATGGAGCCGTGTTGGAAGCCATGTGGAGACTGTGTGAATTAACCGAGCACACGCCGTGTACAATAAAGTACACGCCGTGTAATTTTTCTATTCTCTCCTATAAAGGGAGGGGTCCCCTCCTCCTTTCAACTCACCCCTCTACTCCCCTCTCCCCTGAGCAGAGCTCTCCCAAGAGACTCGAAGGCTCTTTATTCCATAACTTCTTCGTCCAAGCTCTGATTTACGATCCGTTAGTGGCCACGGGATCGTAACGATGAGGTGGAACTTCCGGGTTTGGATCTGTTGTCTATCCTTCGCCCTTTCCTTTCCGAATTCCACCCAAGGAGGTTTTTCCTGGACTTGACGGAAGTGACGGACGCCGATGGACGTCTCCTAAAGTTGATCCAGGGTAGCGTTGCAATCGGAACCTGTTGAGGTAGCCATCTTACCTTTGTCTCTCTAGTTTGTGCATCATGCGGGGTGGGTGTTCTCTTGTTTATGTGAAACACATTTGAACCGGTTTAATAAAGATAATAACTGGCTTATATAATGGGGTTGGGAAGATGTGATTGATGTTACCTTATATCCTGTGATATTATGTTGTGAATTGAATGAGCATCTACCTACTGAAAATCACGGTCATTGGGGGACTTTGCTTACGCAATTAAATGTTTCCCTCTCCTTCTGGATTTTCTTATGGATGAAAACTTTGTGGAATGTGGAAATTGGTTAATCACGTAAAGTTGGCTGTTTGAAATATGGAACCCTTGTGTGATCACCCTGGTTAAAAAAAATGGAATAATGAACATCTGGGTGTTGGCTTGGATACGTGGCATGTGATGGGGGTGTTTTGTGGGTTGTTGTGGATAGGGTGAGCAGCGAGGCTGCGGTTGACTTGGTTGTGGGTTGGTGTGAATGTTGTGTTGGTAACGGGAATTGGGGATGCAATAAATGGTATTAAAGGGACAATGATGTACGAGTTTCGGTGCAGTTGTGGTTATGGTGGTTAGCAGCGGGGCTGCAGGGATGGGTTGTAAATAATAAATAAAAGTGGAAGAGTTAATGAATGGTGGGGCATGATTTTGGAATGGGAATAATAATAAATGGGTTTGGTTAGTTGATAAGAAGGGCTTGGTTGTGCTTCTTGTGTTTTCCTAACTTGATTTGTGGATGGCAAGGATATGTTTTACGAACGATCGATGTGGTTGGTTGTGGATAGTTTCCCAGTTGTTAAGGAACTAAATAAACTAATTCTGTTGAAACATGAAAACCTAAATGGGGTTGGGGTTGTTTGTTGTATACATGATTTGTAGTAGTAGTTCCGAGTCACATGCTCAGTTTCTCTTTTTAGAATCCATAGGTCGGGCAATGTGTTTGGTATACATATATATATGTATCTTTTTTGTTTTATTGCACCCCACCCATGTTGAGTTCTTAATGTCGAACACTCCCATTTCATGGGAGAGGGCGTTTTTTCCTTAGTTACTAGCTCCTTCCTTCTCCTTCTCCCCTAGGCTATGATGGCTTGAGGTGACCTTAAACCTAATAATCTTCGGGTAGGTTTCAATTGGGGTGGATTTAGCCCAAGACTCTTCGGGAAGGTTCTACTATTTCCCAAGAATAATTGGGATGAGGCCCAGGTGTGTTCGGGCGGGGATACGTGGTTTTGAGGCACAGGTGTGTGGGGGTCAGGGATATGTGGTTGTGAGGCCCAGGTCTGTGCGGGCGGGGATACGTGGTTGTGATGCCCAGGTGTGTGCGGACGGGATACGTGGTTGTGAGGCCTAGGTGTGTGCGGGCGGGGAGAGTGTGGCAGCGTCAGGACGTTCGCCATTAGGAAGAGCAGCTAACTAAAGGGAAATGGTGCAGGGTACCCAATACTTATGTTCTTATATACTACTACCTGTTGTGATTGTGTTTTGGTGAGTGTGGTTGGTGAGGTTGGGTGGATAGAATCCCTTGCTAGGTTTCTTCTGTTGTTCTCAAGGGACATTAGGATGCCTCCCCACTTGTGCACGGGAGCTTTAGGTTTCCCTAATTAGTATACATGTATGCTCACCCTACATTTAATTTCAGGTTTCTAGGAGGACTACCAGGGCTGTGCAGGACCCTACTAGTCAGACAGTCAGAGTTTTTGTTGTTGCTATACTCTTGTTTCTTTTGGTATTTTACATTGAGCTTCCTTGTACTTGCACCTTGTTATAAAACTGTTTGAACATGCATGTGCGTTTGGTTTGGGTTTATTTTCTGTACACTTTTTCTTTTTCCTTTTTGGTGGTTGACTTTTCTATTTCCTGATATTTAAAAATAAAAAGGGTAATGCCTACCATATTTGTGAAAAACTCATACCCTTGGTGTTAGTCGCCACCCCAGGGCCTACTGGAGGCGGGACTCAGGGGGTCATTATCTCCCTTTCGCCATTACCAGCTTAGGAGGGGCATCTTTGGTGGGAGGGGTCGTGAAAGAATAGTATCAGAGCGAGGTTGAGAGATAGGATGGATTCTGGAGTTAGGCACGGTAAGGATTTCATGGTATGGTAGGGCGACATTGTTAGTTAATCTTGGCACGTGACATAGGCCAGGGAATACCGGCTCGGACACGAGATTTTAGGGCCCCCCGTGATCTGATGCAAGGACTCTAAGCCTACCGAATGACCAAGTGAGACTGCATTTATTGTAGGGTAGAGACCCTAGGGAAGGTACATGCATCATCATGATTGTTTTTTACTTGATTTGGGTGTTTTGGGAAAGAAATTGAAATAATTTGATAAAAATAAAACCTTAAGTTTTTCATTACTACTTGGGCTTAGGCGATCCTTGTTTACGGTACAGCTATGGCACCTGGATGTCGTCCCTGGGTGGCTTAGACGGCCGAGGCCCAGCAGATTCAAGCGGTCGATCAGTTGAGGATTGACCGAGAGGAGGAAGATAGCCAGTGGCAGAAGACTCTCTGTTCTTTCCAACGGCAGACCCTCAAGAAGTATGAGGGTAGTACTTCGGATACAGAGATGGAGGGGTGGCTTGAGGAGCTACGGATTTCTTTTACCTTTATCCATGCTCTGAGGGAGTACTGGGTTCCCCTAGCAGTCAGTCATCTGAGAGGTGTGGCGCGATAGTGGTGGATGCTCTACCTCGGAGAGAGGATAGAGGCCGAGGTTCCATGGGATGACTTTGAGAAGGAATTACGAGAGGAATTCATTTCTTCCATGATCAAGGCGGAGAAGCGGCAGGAGTTACTCTACCTTCAGCAGGGGAGTATGTCGGTACGAGAGCTGGGGATCAAGTTCAAGGATCTCTCACGCTTTGTTCCGGATCTCTTTCCGGATGAGGAGTCTCGGGTGAGACATTTGGAGGAGGCGCTTCATCCTTCATTCCAGTATGCGGTCACCCCCTTCACCCTTCCAATGTACTTGGTGGGGAAGAAGAAGGTAGAGGTTATAGAGAGGATGCACTAACTGGGAGGTGCACCATGTGAGGGGTTTTAGCCAGTTTCGTTGAAGGGGAAGGCAGTCAGCAGCAGGTCTCCTGCGACGGGAACTTCCAGGTTCAGGCCAGTGGGGAGCAGGCCCCAGCAGTTCCAGTTCAGATCTTCGGGTCCTCGTCCCTTTTTCACGATCCCAAGACCAAGGTGTTTTTCTTGTGGAGGTTTCAGGCATGTTCAGAGTCAGTGCCCGACCCGAGCTTAGTATGGTGGAGGTGGGCAGGTTCAACGCCCACCTCAGCAGCACCAGTTGCTGGTGAGGCCCTTCCAGCAGCAGCAGGACCATGCTCCTCCAAGGGCAGACTTTGCGGGAGGAGGCCAACCTCAGGGTGCTCCTTAGGGACCTCGACCAGGGCGTGGTCGGGGAGGTGGACGAAATCCAAGAGGTAGAGGAGTTGGGCGTGGACAGTTGCACGCAGTAGATTTGACAGCTCTAGCAGGACCAGAGGTGGTACGAGGTACGATTTGTTTGTTCAACACTCTTGTTTCTGCTTTGTTCGATTCAAGAGCTTCGCACTCCTTTGTTGCACATGGTCTAGCCCATTATTTGGGACTAGAATTAGATAGACTTTCCATACCACTGGTATTGAGTACACCAGTTGGAGGCTAGATCAGCGTATCTTGTGTTTTCTGGGGATGTGGGCTGATGTTGGAACAACATCGATCTAGTGGGGACCTTCTTCTATTACAGATGCAGCCATACGATGTCATCCTATGCATCGACTGGTTGTTTTTTGTTAGTGCCGTTATCGACTTCTTCTGGAGAAGAGTCATGTTCTCCGACGTGGACGGGCAGTGTGTAGCTTTTGTTGGTGAGAAGAGCTATCAGGTGGGAAGCCGGCATGTGGAGCCTCTCCTTTCCTTGTTAGGCGGGTTATCAGTGGTCCCAGATGATACAGAGATGATGGATGTCCCGGAGTTTTTTGGGGAGTTCCAAGATGTTTTTCCTGAGGAGGTTGTTACTCTACCCCCCCAAACGTGACGTTGAGTTCGGGATAGACTTACAGCCTGGTGCCCATCTGATTTCGATGGCCCCCTATCGGATGGCACCTTCGGAGTTGCGGGAGTTGCGGATTCAGATCGATGATCTGATGGAGAAGGCTTTTGTTCGACCCAGCATGTCTCCATGGGGTGCTCCAGTTTTGTTCGTGAACAAGGCAGATGGTGGTCACGGGATATGCATAGACTACCAAAGGTTGAACCAGGTAACGATCAAGAACCACTACCCCCTCCCAAGGATAGATGATCTCTTCGACCAACTTATGGGAGCAGGTTGGTTTTCCAAGACTGATCTACGATCTGGATATCATCAACTGAGGGTAAAGGATAGTGAAATCTCGATGACGTCTTTCAGGTGCAAGTATGGGCACTTTGAGTTTGTAGTGATGCCTTTTGGAGTTACGAATGCACCGGCTGTGTTCATGAGATTTATGAACTTTGTCTTCCGAGAGTTTCTCGACCGGTTCGTCGTTGTGTTTATCGATGACATCCTGATCTACTCAAGATCAGAGTAGGATCACGTTGAACATCTCAAGATTGTCTTGGAAGTCCTTCGGCACATCCAGATTTATGGGAAATTGTCAAAGTGTAAGTTCTTGAAACAAGAAGTACACTTCCTTTGGAACATGGTGTCTCAGCATGGAGTGTCAATGGACCCGTCGAAGGTGGAGGCAGTTGTTTCTTGGACGGCACCCAAGAGCGTGGAGGAAGTTCGTATTTTCCTGGGGTTGGCAGGTTACTATCGCAGGTTCGTTTCAGACTTCTCTCGAGTTGTTGCTCCATTGACAGCTTTGACTAGGAAGAACCAGGTCTTCCTATGGAGCGAGCAGTGCCAGAAGGCTTTTAACTACCTGAAGGAGAAGTTGGTTAGTGCTCTTGTACTCAGGTTTCCGGAGGAAGGGTTGTTGTATGAGGTGTTTTGTGATGCTTCTGGCCTTGGTCTGGGGTGCGTGTTGATGTAGAATAAGCGAGTGATCTGTTATGGGTCTAGGAAGTTGTGCACTCATGAGCATAACTATGCCACCCATGACCTAGAGCTTGCATTAGTAGTGTTCTCACTGAAGTTTTGGAAACATTTCCTCTTTGGGGACTGCTTTGTGGTCTTCTCAGATCACAAGAGCATGTGTTACATCATCTCCCAGCGTGACCGGAACTTACGGCAGTGGAGATGGGTCGAGTTTCTCCAAGAAAATGACTTCGATATCTCTTACACTGAAGGTAAGGGAAACGTTGTGGATGATTACCTGAGTAGGAAGTCACATCCGGAAGTGGTTTGGGAATCTATTGATGCTTGGAATGTGATGGGAGAGTTGGCTGCCTTGCCCTTGGATGCCAGGGTAGAAGATGTTAGAGGCTGTTTGTTTCAGATGACGATGCGGTCATCCTTGTTGCAGCAGGTGGAAGAGTCTTTGTGGGGGGACTCTATGGTGGAAGTGATGCATGATCATGTCGATCAGGGGAATGCTCCAGAAGGATGGTCAGAGGACAACCGACATCAGATGCTTTTCCATGGGAGGTTGTTTGTTCCGGAGGCGATGCGTGAGGGAGTTCTCTGTGAGTTCCATACCTCATCCTTGGAGGTACATCCAGGAGTTTCAAAAATGTACCGAGGCCTGAGGGAACAGTTTTGGTGGCCCGGGGTGAAACGGGCAGTGGCAGAGTTTGTGGCTAAATGCCTAGTGTGTCAGCAAGTGAAGGTTGAACACCGTGTTCCCGGTGGTTTGTTGCATCCTTTAGATGTCCCCGAGTGGAAGTGGGATGACATCTCAATGGACTTCGTCACAAGACTACCTAGAGCTCAGGGTGGTTATGATGCTATCTGGGTGGTGGTGGATCGTCTGACGAAATCAGCTCACTTCTTAGCAATTAAGGAGTCGGGCCCGGTGAGTACCTTAGCACAGAGGTACGTAGACGAGGTTGTGCAGTTGCATGGAGTCCCAAATACTATCATATCTGATTGGGACACTCGGTTTACCTCACGAGTCTGGAGGGGGTTATAACATGCTTTTGGCACCCAAATACGCCTTAGCACTGCTTTCCACCCCCAGATCGATGGGCAGACGAAGCGAACTATCCAGACGTTGGAGGACATGCTGCGAGCATGCGTTCTGGATTTCGGAGGATCATGGGTACGACACTTGCCTTTGGTATAGTTTTCCTACAAAAACAGCTTCCACTCTACTATTGGCATGGCACCATTTGAGGCTTTGTATGGAAGGCCATGTCGTTCACCCATTTGCTAGGCAGAGGTTGGTGAAACAGGTGCTCTTGGGCCAGAGGTAGTGCAGAGCACCACAGAGAAAGTCCAGCTTGTATGTGAGAGGATGAAAGCGGCTCAGGACCGATAGAAGTCTTATGCTGATCGTCGGAGGAGGCCCTTGGAGTTCGAGGTGGGGGATCATGTGTTCTTGAATGTTTCCCCTCGACGGGGGCAGCAGAGGTTTGGGAAAGGGATCAAGCTCTCACCTAAGTTCATCAGACCTTTTGAGGTGTTGAGGCAAGTTGGTGAGGTGGCATATCAGCTGGACATGCCACCTCAGTTGGAGAAGGTTCATGATGTCTTCCACGTCTCCCAGCTTCGTCGGTACTTATACGATGACTCTCATGTTATCGACTGGGGAGAGTTAGATATGGGAAACTACACGACCTTCGAGGAACGACCAATCAGAATCAAGGATCGAAAGGAGAAGGTACTCCGTGGACGAACCATTCTGTTGGTTCATGTGTTTTGGAGGCATGGCGGCCTCGAGGAGATCACTTGGGAGCGGGAGACCCAAATGCACACTCAGTACCCAGAGTTTTTTTGACTTGGGTTTTTCTTTGTTCTTCTAAGCTTTGTGTTTATGTTGTACTCTATACCATTGATATTTATGGAATTCTTGTCTTTTCAGTTGTGAGACCTTTTGTTTCCTTGTTCCCTAGTAATGTGTGACATGTCCGGATGTGTGGGGAAAGGGAAAAACATGACCCTTAATCGAGATGCATTAATGCAGATGCGATTGAACCCGTGCGGGTGAGTCAGTGCCACCTAAAGCGGATAATATCTCGACATAGGAGAAGGAATTTCCCAATAACCACATGTTCGGGTAGTGAGTTGGTTGTGGGGGGTTGGGGGTAGTACGAGTTGAAAAAAAATCCTAATTTATGAAAGTGGAAAGACTCAGTTCTTAATCGAGACGCATTAATGAGGATGCGATTGAACCCGTGAAGGTGAGTCAGTTCCGCCTAAAGCGGATAATATCTCGACATAGGAGAAGAAATTCCTAACACATGTGATTAGGGTTGTTTGTTGGGTTCCTGTTATAACGAGAACCCTAAGAGGTATCTCGTTGCGTTTTCTCTAGGTTGTTTTTTGAATTCTTGGGGACGAGAATGTTTTAAAAGGTATCTGATGTAATGGCCCAGACCTCTCCGGCCCATTCCTTTGTCAAAAAGAAGGTCAAGAAGTGTTCTGGAGGGTAAAATGGACTTTTTTCACGCATTCCAGAATTTTGAAACTGCACGCCGTGTAGTTTGAGTACACGCCGTGTATCCCCTTTCCGAGTATACCCCGTGTTGAAGGCCGTGTCCTTGCTGTGTGGAATAATGGGTGCACGCAGTGTGTCCAATACTACACGCCGTGTAGTCCTTTCCCGCGTACGCGTTACCAGTCAACGAACGTGTGCCGTGTTGGATCCGTGTCCCTACCCTGTGCAATAAATGGGTATACGCTGTGTGTCCAAACTACACTCCGTGTAGTCCCCCCCCCCCATGTATGTGTTACCCTCAAACCGTTTGTTGACCAGTCAACGACCACGAAGCCGTGTTGGAAGCCGCGTGGAGACTGTGTGAATTAACCGAGTACACGCCATGTATAATAAAGTGCACACTGTGTACTTTTTCTTTTCTCACCTATAAAAGGAGGGGTCCCCTCCTCCTTTCAACTCACCCCTCTCCTCCCCTCTCCTCTGAGCAGAGCTCTCCCAAGAGACTCGTAGGCTCTTTCTTCCATAACTTCTTCGTCCAAGCTCCGATTTACGATCTGTCAGCGGCCACAGGATCGTAACGACAAGGAGGAACTTCCGAGCTTGGATCCCTTGTCTTTCCTTCGGCCTTTCCTTTCCGAATTCCACCTGAGGAGGTTTTTTCGGGACTTGACAGAAGTGACGGACGCTGACGAACGCCTCTTAAAGTTGATCTGGGGGAGCATTGTGATCGGAACCTATTGATGTAGGGAAATTACCTTCGTCTCTCTAGTTTGTGCATCATGCGGGGTGGGTGTTCTCTTGTTTATGTGAAACACTTTTGAACCGGTTTAATAAGGATAATAACTGGCTTTTATAATGGGGTTGGGAAGATGTGATTGTTGTTACCTTATATCCTGTGATATTATGTTGTGAATTGAATGAGATTCTACCTAATGAAAATCACGGTCATTGGGAGCCTTTGTTTACGCAATTAAATTTTTCCCTCTCCTTCTGGATTTTCTTATGGATGACAACGTTATGGAATGTGGAAATTGGTTAATCGTGTAAAGTTGGCTGTTTAAAATCCGGAACCCTTGTGTGATCACCCCGGTTAAACAAAATGAAATAATGAACATGTGGGTGTTGTCTTGGATACGTGGCATGTGATGGGGGTGTTTTGTGGGTTTTTTTGGATAGGGTGAGCAGCGGGGATGCGGTTGACATGGTTGTGGGTTGGTGTGAATTTTGTGTTGGTAACAGGCAGCGGGGCTGCGGTAAATGGTATTAAAAGGATAATGATGTAAGAGTTTCAGTGCAGTTGTGGTTATGGTGGTTGGAAGTGGGGCTGCAGGGATGGGTTGTAAATAATAAATAAAATTGGAAGAGTTAATGAATGGTGGGTCTTGATTGTAGAATGGGAATAATAATAAATGGGGTTGGTTGGTTGATAAGAAGGGATTGGTTGTGCAGCTTGGGTTTTCCTAACTTGATTTGTGTATGGAAGGGATATGTTTTACGAACAATCAATGTGGTTGGTTGTGGATAGTTTCCTAGTCTATAAGGAACTAAATAAACTAATTCTATTGAAACATGAAAACCTAAATGGGGTTGGGGTTGTTTGTTGTATGCATGCTTCGTAGTAGCATTGTCGAGGCACATGCTCAGTTTCTCTTTTTAGAATCCATAGGTCAGGCTGTGTGTTTGGTATACATATATATCTGTATCTTTTGTTTTTTATCGCACCCCACCCATGTTGAGTACTTAGTGACGAACACTCCCATTTCATGGGAGATTGTGTTTTTTCCTTAGTTACTAGCTCCTTACTGCTCCTTCTCCCCTAGGCTATGATGGCTTGAGGCGAACTTACACCTAAGAATCTTTGGGTAGGTTTCGATTGGGGTGTCTTTTGCCCAAGACTCTTCGGGTAGGTTCTACTGTTTCCCAAGAATCTTCGGGATGAGGCCCAGGTGTGTGCGGGCGGTGATACTTTGTTGTGAGGCCCAGGTGTGTGTGGGCGGGGATACATGGTTGTGAGGACCAGGTGTCTGTGGGCGGGGATACGTGGTTGTGAGGCCCAGGTGTGTGCGGGCGGGATATGTGGTTGTGAGTCCCAGCTGTGTGCGGGCGGGGAGAGTGTGGCAGCGTCAGGACATTCGCCATTAAGAAGAGCAGATAACTAAAGGGAAATGGTGCGGGGTACCCAATACTCTTGTTCTTATATACTACTACCAGTTGTGATTGTGTTTTGGTGAGTGTGGCTGGTGAGGTTGGGTGGATAGAATCCCTTTCTAGGTTTCTTCTGTTGTTCTCATGGGACATTAGGATGTCTCCCCACTTGTGCACGAGAGCTTTAGGTTTCCCTACTGAGTATACTTGTATGCTCACCCTACGTTTACTTTCAGGTTTCCAGGAGGACTAACTGGGTCGTGCGGGACCCTACTAGTCAGACAGTTGGAGTTGTTGCTATTGTTGTACTCTTATTTATTTTGGTATTGTACATTGAGCTTCCTTGTACTTCCACCTTGTTATAAAATTGTTTAAACTTGAATGTGGGCTTGGTTTGGGTTTATTTTCTATAAACTTGTTCTTTTTCTTTTTTGGTGGTTGACTTGTCCTATTTCCCGATCTTTAAAAATAAAAAGGGTAATTCCTCCCATATTTGTGAAAAAACTCATACCCTTGGTGCTAGTCTCCACCTCGGGGCCTACTGGAGGCGGGACTCGGTGGTCATTATCTCCCTTTCACCATTTCCAGCTTAGGGGCGTCTTTGGTGGGAGGGGTTGTGACATTTTGAGCAAGAAGAGATCAAATAATGTTGTGGTCGCTAATTATGCCGTAGAGTTTGCGTATATTTTGGCTTCAGATGCAACAATAGATGAAGTTTGGATATAAAACATTATCAAAGTCCTTGATTTGGTTCCTATAATTAAACGTAATATCTCTCAATAATTTGATAATACTACAGTAGTGGATCTTTCCAAGGGTCCAAGGACTCATCAGTAGAAAAAAGAACATACATTAGAAGTATCATCTCATGAGGGGTTTTTCCAATTAAGGTGAGGTCATAGTAAGAATATTTTCTATGGAGGAGAACATGGTGGAACCATTGACTAAATATTTATCACAGTATAGTCATAAATATCATATTGGATCTAGGGGACTAAAAGTCATTGGAAGTTGATTTTAGTTAATGTGGGATTCCATTGGAGTGAGTGAAATAGAACAAATTACTTTGTAATTTTGATTACCATTATTTTCAAGGACATGAGTATTAAAATAATTCTTATCACCTATTTATTATTGATATGCAGAATATTAATGGGATAAAGTCCTAGAGTATAATTTTCATTGAAAATTTTGTAGAAGTCACCTCTATGGTGAGGAACATGAAATTTTATGATGTTGTTCTTAAAATAAGTTCTTATAGTCACGATAATATTCTATAAGGGGATACATAGTGTGTTTGACTATCATGTTATTGATACTCATATGTAGAAAATACATAATCTGATAATTTTTTCACATTATAATATCCATGAATATATAGTATGAGGACAAACCTAAAAGTATTAATTTTATAAGAATATGTGTCATTAGATATTCCTAGATTAAAATGTGTTTAATGAACCATAGAACTAAACTTATCATTAATGTGTATCATGAGAACCCTATATTTATGTATTGTCTATAAATAGTGAGAAAATATTCTCACAGTAAGGTAGGATATATTGGGTGCATCATGAGTAATATTTCATTAATAAATAATTCAATATATGATTTTCCCTTGAATTTTAAGGAATATGATATCTTGGTCAATTGATTTAAATGGAATTATCACAATAAAACATATTTCCATGGTGATTGATGATTTTATTTTAGTATGTCAAAGAAAGATATATCAACCATACATGTTAATTATATAAGAGTGAACCTTTCTTGATGAGATATTAAGACAATGTTTTTATATCCATGAGTGAAAATTTTTATGTCGTTGTTGTCATAGTGACATTAACTTCTTCCTCTATGGGTGTCTTTATGTGTTTCTAGAAATTAATATTGGACTTTATGAAACTATTCCTAATGGTAAAAAGAAAGAATCCTTGAGGGTCAAACACTTATATTTTTCATTAATGTTAGTAAAATTCTATTATAATTTAAAAATTCAAATAAATATTATTATCAAGTATAAAAAATAATATTTATTCAAGGTTTATTTATTACAAATATTTGGACACCGTATTTATATGAGTTGAATATTAAAAAATATTTATTCACAAGACCATTAATATTAAATTTATTTATTTATCAATTTAATAATATCTATCTATTATTCGTGGTTTGGTAAATGTTTATGAAGGCTGAAGGGATGAGTTATATGTTTGGTAATGGAAATGTTACAATAATTTAATATCATTTAAACAATTATTTATTTATTTATTTAGTAAAATGAAATTAATTTTTTCAATTCTACATGTGCCATTATAGATTATTATTATTATTGACATGGGGAATATATAATATATATTTTTTGATTATTTTTTTTATAAAATTATAAATATTAAAACTTAAATCAATATAAACCCACATATATTTTTTTAGGGAATGTGGTGAAATCATTTTATTTCATGAAAAATTATTTCTCTCCTAGGATAATTCATTCAATAGATAATATGAATAGATTTTATCCAAAGATTGTTAGGATAGATCCACCACTTCATCCCTCTCAGGAAGAAAAGAATAACTTAGAGATAATACTCAAGCAGAAAGGGTTGTGTTGTAATTATATAGAACAATATAAGATAAATAGAATATATGTGATAGAACCGAGTGTAATATAAACATATTTTAGATATAAAGGATTACATATGGATCACTGCTAGATGGATTTTATTTCTGATCATATTAGCATAATGATAGTATAATAGGATTCATACGCAAAAAAAGCATCGAGTGGAATATTACCAACTCAACCTTATATCATGATCAATTATGTATATGATATTTATCAAATTATAAACACCACGATTGATGGAATTGAAACAAATAAATTATAAAATGATAAAATATTGAAACAAAGTGTAGGATCATTTCATATTATTTATAATTAATTTCATCAATTAAATAATTACCTTCTGTGAAATTATTTCTCCATTTATGTGTTTAAAAACATCTCAAAATCATACAATCATTGTGTTATAGGAATCAATAATATATTCTTTTCATCAGTCATCCAAACATGTTCTATGAACCTTTAAATGTTGACATAGAATTTAATGGGTGCTTGAATAGTAGATCCTAATGCTTTTGTCATTCACCATTAATTGCCCAAAGAACTTCTTCAATGACGGGTTCTCATTGATCTCTCTACAGTTCACTGGGGTGGTGGAGGAGGATGTTTCTCTATTCTTAAGAATGTTCATGTAGGGGAATCTCTCTTGTAATTTTAGGGGATTGTGTCTGGATCTCATTTTAAACAACTCAAATATATCATCTCTCTTAATAAAATAATATAATTGAGATTATATACCACTAGGGTTTTAAAATAAAATTTTCACAGGTGTCCTCTATTATTTCTATAATATATGGGGAACCTCATGTCTATAATAATAATATTATTTTTTTACATGCGCTAAATATATGAATTAAATTAAATATTATTTCTTCAAATAATATTCAACATATATAATTTCTCACTAGATAATTAAACATTGTCTTCCATTCCTCCATAATATTTATCAAGACTTTAATAATGACTATTTCTTTAATAAATAAGTATCACTGTATTATTTTTCAATATATAAATAAATATTATATTCACTGAATAGAAAATAAATATTTATTAGATATTTTTCACACATGATATTCTCTCGAGTAACTGGTTACGAAAAATATATGATCAGTAAAACCTGATACATTATCAAACCATGAGCATTAATAATATTTATTTAACTTCCTAAATAATAAATTATAATATATTCTATAAATTGGATTATGGATACACTTGGGGTGTGACCCTCTAGGAATCTTTCTCAGTGGTATTAGGTGAAGCAGCCAAATGTCCAATATTTTTGTCTATAAACATTCCAAGGAACATGGAGAAAGAATTTAATGTATCATTGTCATAAAACCTTATACGAACACTTACATTGTAATATAATACATTTATCGTGATATGTTTAATCAATATGTTTACATACTGGTTCCATAAACCTATGTTTTTGATGACTCCGACATTAATATTCTAGAAAATTAAGATTCTTATAGAACACCATGGCCAATGATTTATTTAGTCTATATCATTTCATTCAAGGTTCCAAATATATAAATTGTTTTTAAATAAGAGAAGGGAAAATCATTTCTCACATTATTCATTAATTAAATATTGCTCATGACACACCTAATGTATCATACTTTACTGTGAACATATTTCATCATGATTGACATCAATATATAAAATAAAATGACTTATAATACTCATTAATACAAATATTAATGTCAAATAATCAATACACATGTTCATAGATAGAAACATCCTATGAAGCATTTAAATATTGATTTCCTACTGGGGGTCTCGTTCTCATAATATCCTACCTTGTAAATTCCCAAGGTCATACACGAGGAGAAGGTGAATCAACGTATTGTAAGTCTCCACCCATTATATAATGTATCATTTGTGTCCCTAAAATGATTCCATCTATCTATAAAAAAATATTTAGGAATATTTTCAGGAAACCATTGGGTTCTCAACAAAGATGGGGACTACTATGACCTTTTAGTGAGATAACTACTATTATGAAATTTTCACATTCTATGTTACATAGAATAAAAATCATTATTTTCTCAAGAGTGTATTAATATTAAAAAAATGAATATATGTTATCATGAAGTACATAGAAGTTGGTTATCGAGTAATAACTCTAATAGGCTCCTACTTTTAGTAGAGTCAACTTATAATAACCTTAAGTTCGATAGCTCTTTCATGATACTCATTCTTCTTATGATACATTCCTTTAGTCAATGGTTCAGCTATGTTTTCTTCTGTGGGAAATTTTCTTACTATAACCTCACCCATCTGAAAAAAATCACTTAATAGGTGATAATTCTAATGTATATTCTTTTTATATTGGTGTAAATTTGGTTCCTTTTCTAGAGCCACCGCCGTAGTATTATCCGAATACACTATGATTGGTATTTACTATTTAGTAACACATCAATATCTTGGTAAATGTTTTGTGTACAAAAAAATACTTGGCTACATCAGAAACAAATATATACTTAGAATCCTCTATAGAATCAGTGACAACAACATGATTTGAACTCTCCATCTCACAACTACTCTATTAATACAAAAAATATATACTGACTATGACATTAGATAATTTTGATCTGTTAGAAAAATGGAATTAGTGTAACCCCTGATGACTAGCTCATCATCTCCGTTGTACACCAGGAACATATCATTAGTTATTTTAAGATACATAATGTTATCCTTAATAGCATTCCAAATATATTTTCCTAGATATTATTGATATATATCTACCATTATTAATGCACATGTAACATCAATTTTAGTATATAACATTACATACATGATTGATCATATCACTGGAGTGTATGGGATTTTACGAATTATCTCTTTCTCATACTGTGTCTGAGGATAAATTTTCTTATAAGAATTTATACCATGTGACACTATAACCAGTCCTCTCTTATATTTTTTCATACTAAATATATTTAGTATCTAGTTAATGTATGTACTTTTACATAGTCCAAGAATCCTCTTGGGCCTATCAAGATTGATCTTGATCTTTATAACATATGCTGCTTAACCTAATTACTTCATGTAGAAACAGTTGTTTAACCAGTCCTAAATTGACTATAATATTGGTATGGTGTATCTAATAAGTAATACATCATCAACATATACTACTAGGATAATGACCACATTCACACTAAACCTATTTTAAATACATGGTTCACATTTTTATCTTAATGAAAACAATTCCTATATAACTTCATCAAATCGAATGTTCCAAGACCTATATGATATCTTCATTCAACAAATCAATCAATTTAACTTTAATATCATTATTTCATGAATTAGAGTCACAAAACCTTTTGTTTGTGTCATGTAGGAATATTCCTGTAGGTTCCCAGTAAACAAATTTGTTTTGACAACCATCTTCCAAATTTTATAGTCTTGGTATTCTGGTATAGTATTTATAATTATGTTGGATTTAAACATGGAAACTAGTGAAAAGTATTCATCATAGTCAATTACTTGACATTTTTAAAAACTTTAGAAACTATCATTTCTTATAGGTATTTATCTTAACATATATTTCCATTTTTCTCTTCGTTACCCATTTTCACCCTATGCGATTTACATTATTTTCCACATCAACCAAAGCACAAACTTGGTTCTGATATGTGAAATACATTTTAGAAATCATGTATTCCTTAAATATTTCATCTTTTATGATATATAATAATTATTTTTAAGAGATATGTTCATCATATTCAATAAATAATGATTCACCAACTTTAGTGACAAGAAAACTATGTCTCTCAAGTTCTCATACCGCTACAGTGTTCTTACACAATACTTTTTTTAGGAACTGCATCATTTGTGGGTACCTATGGAATATATTCTTACACCAAAAATTTTATATCTCAAGAAAAAACTTCATCAAACTCAATATTTCACCCAATATTCCATTTGAGGATGTTCTACCTATAAAGAAATAAATCTTGTCAGGTGATAGTCACTTTTTTAGGGGTTGTATAGGTATTATCCCATAGTTTCCTTTGGATACCCAATAAAAATACGTTTTATACCCCAGGGTGCTATTTAGTTTCATAATAAGGACTTAAAAAATTCTTAGTAACCTCTTACTAATATAAATGAAAAAATGGGGTTATTTTCACTATTTAACTTTACGGTAATTTAATTTTACACTTTTTGTAGTACTCGGTTAACTATGTATGGTATAGTTTCTAATGAATATCTCCAAATGGATAATGGATTATTTTCAAGAGTCATCATAGACCTTATCTTATCTAACAATGTATGGTCCATCCATTTAGCAACATCATTCTACTATAGTGTATAAGGTGGAGTGTGTTAAGACGGAATCCAAAAATCCTTAAAAAAGTTGATAAACTATTGGTTAAGGTATTCACCACCTTAATTTGATTGAATATTATTTATCTTCCTTAATAGTTGATTCTATAATTCATTCATGAATTATATGAATTTCTTAAATCAATCAGACTTTTATCTTATCAAGTAAACATAGACATGTATACTAAGTTCATCAGTAAATTTTATGAAGTAAGAATACCCAACTATAGCTTCTATTATAAATGGTCCACTCACCTCAGTGGGTACTAATACTTAAATCTCTATAGACCTTTCATGTTACCCATAAAATGGTGGTTTCTTAATTTTTCCTCGTAAACAAGAATGACATATTTCCATTGGTTTTATATAAAAAGAGTATAAATAATTATCATAACATAGATTTTTCAAATGATTCTATTTTACATGACTAATATGGTGATGCCATATCTGTTTGTGTTATGAGTCTTGAGAATATTTTTTTACCTATTTTAAATTCATTATTTTTGTAATTTAATACATAACATCTATTTTTTAAATACTTCATATCGTAAAATATATTGTATTTAAAAAATGTAAACATTTTATTTCCAAAATTGAAACTAAAAGAGTAAATATATTTTCTTGATACAAAAATTATTTTATTGGTAATAGTTGATATATAATAACAATCCCTTAAATACAATATAATTCTTATGGTAAATTAAATGTTTCTGTCACTAATGGATAGAGTAGCCGGCCTCGGACAATTAGTATCTCACAAATCATCCTATCCTCTAGTAATCATTCAGAATATACTTGTTTCCAACATTTTCATACACATATGAGAACCCTGATCAATATCTAATACCTCATGTGTAGATATAGAATTACTACGTACAATAATTATCCCACTTTTATCTTTCACTTACTTCTGGGTGCATTTTATCTCCCCATGGCCTTTATTTCCACAATAAAAACATACTGCCCCATTTTCCGCACCCTTCTTCGGGATATTCTTCTTCTTGGAAGGATGACTCATGGGTGATTTAGGCATGTTATGATTCTTGGGACCATTGAACTTTGTATTCTCTATAATATTCACCATAAGGTTCACAAATTTTTCAATCCACATGTCCTTATCCACATGGATGATCAGATAAATATATTCTGAAATACTCTTCTCATTATTTCTCATATTAAAATGAATAATAAAACTTGTGGAGGAATTGGGTAGTGAGGAAATTATTAGCTCTGGGTGCAACACATTTTAGAATTAAATCCCTAATATTTCTAAGAGTTCAATTTATTCAATAAGATTGACTACATGAGTCCCAGCTAGCACTGAATCTCCAAAAATTGTTTTAAATAGAAAATTGGGGATCTCATATATATATATATATTATTTTTCATTATCTTGAAAGAGATCCCAAAGGTGAGACATCATGTTATTCACATCCAGGTCCTCATGTTTCTTCTGAATCCCATTGGTCCTGGATGATAGAATTAAATAGTAACTATCTATAAAATTATTCAAATTATTATCATAGAGAGATAATCCTTCTTCACTATCCTCATTATTAGGTGCATCCGGAATATTTTCTTCCAGCACATACAATTTCCTTTATGGCGTAGGATAACTCTTAAGCCCTTTTCCACTCTTTGAAATGTGTTCCAATGAGAATGTTGACATTATCAGGTATGGATCTCGTTAATATCTTTGAAGACAAATTATTATTGTTTCTATAGATAAGATGATAAGAGTTTTATTACTTTATCTAATAAATTTTGGAAAATAAATAAATAATATATTTATTAGAGTACCAAAATTTTATAAAAACCCAATACCTCCCATTGGATTCAAAATATCATATTGATTGAACATGATAGTGTCACATTCCCATATACCCATTTTCATCACCCATACTTTTGATGGTCAAGAATTTTGAAGGGTTTTTTGTAGGCATTCCAAATTCCAAAGGTATTATATGATATTTCCTTAATCTATTGAGTGGAATCCCCAATCTATAAATATTAAAATTGAATTTCATCAAAATTTTCTTCTTAGTTACAATATTTTCTACTTTGGAGGTTATCCTTTGATGTGAACTATGTTATTTAAACCCAAAACATTATGTATGAATTACATGATATTTGGAATAAACCTAACATTACTTGGTCAAGAACATTGAACTATAGTTTGATTTTTGTTGAAGTAGTGGAAGGATATACCAACTTAATATATTTAAATGATGTATTTTGTCTTTTATGCATAAATATATAATTATTATCATTAATTAATTCTTTTTAATATTATTTTGATTTAATAAAGTGATTAACCATGTATTAGATATTTTTTATACACAATTCAATATATTTTCATTCTATCTTTCATGCTTATAAATTAATTAATTCATGTGATCGTGATAAAAATCTATAATGAAATAACCATGAAACTTGATAGAAATAAAACAACAAAGTGTTATGGTCTTGGTCATTTACTAATGGTTAGTTAATCATGTAAATAATAAACTAACGATTGGCCTATGGGGGAACACATTGAACCATTTATGGTTCGTGTTTTAGCTTTCCACATGTCCACATATGTATCTCCCTTGAATTAGTTTCTCCTCATCTCAAAACTAGTACTACATCCACAAACTTTGGATATCTATACATAAGATATTCTAATACTCAATGTTATTTCATAGGAACCAAAGGAATAGTAAATGGGGTTTAGAAACCATGGGCACACATGCCCTTGCATAGTGATAGGATTTATGACATGTAGATAAGTAATTTAATTTATGAATAAATTAAAATAAACCAATCACATAAAAAGTTCAAGTCTAGAATCATGTTCATCCACATGCGTGTAATGAATTAGGACTTTAATAAAATTAGAATTCAATTATAATCATTCATAATTAAGATTAATCTCACTTGAATAAAATAATTGTCTTCTTTAATTAATTAATTCTTTTATCATAATTATCATCTAAATTTAATTCAGATTCTCGTCCATAATCATTTTAGTCAAAATAAAAAAAATTTATTTAAAGTTATCTTTTTATATAAATTTACCTTGGACGAAACATGGTGTGTAATATCCCTATAATTGAATCTGATAATTTGTGACTTGCTTTTATTACATCGACATGATTGCATTGAATCAAATCATGAAGGACTTTTTAGTTTAGTAGTTTTTATAAACAATATTAAGTACATGATACCCATATTACATTGGTAAATATAAAGTAAAACATGACACATAATAAAACAGAATTAACATTATCCTTGATACTCATTCAAAGGATTCCTTTTCATAACCTAGGGAAAGAAAATAAAAATAAGGGTTCTATGAAATGATTAATAGGGGTAAGTACAACAGAAGCAGTAATAAATCAATGATAATAATAATCATGTAAAGTTAAATAAATAATCAAACTTGATATATATATATATATATGGATAAGTCATAATTAATATAGAAAGGTAAATAACTGAAATACATTCCTTTTAATCCATAAACTCAGAACGAAATGCATCCATAAATAACATAAACAAAAAAATATCATTGCTAATAATAATAATAATAACTAAATTCTCAATAAATTAAATGAATAATTATTGATCCACATTTTTCCTGGGTTCAAGGTACATTTATAGCCAAAACCTTTCATAAGATGGTTTAGCATATCAAGTAGAAACCCATCTGATTTGGACAAATAATTTGTCTCATGAGACTATCGATTCATTTAGGGGATTAATTTTAATTGTCCCCAACCAGTGTCATACCAGTCCAAATAATTCATTATATATTGAATAATCGATTTAAAGTCAAGAAAAATGTGCCTTATCAAATATTCATATTGAGTAAAATATATGGATTTACCAATATTTCCCCAATTTTTCTAATAACTGTCAGGTATAGACCATATGTAAAAATGGTTTACTATTTAAGAACTAATTAAACCCATCCCACTATATTATGTATATCTAAAATAAATGTGATTTATAATGTAAAATGGTTATGAGTAAGTATTTTTTTATGATAAAGTTAACAATCACAAAAGAAAGTGATATTGTAAAGATAACTTTTATCGCTAGGTAATTATCAAGTCAAAACCCCTTGGATGAGATGATTCAAAGTAAAACCATAAATAACAAGAAGATAAAAGGATTCATGGTATAATATATCCAAAGCGGAATTATATACACCACATAAATCTAATTAAGTGGTTAATATGACATTTATCTCACAAATGTAAAAAGTTAGATGAAGATCCCTTACCATATGATTCTTTTTAGTTGCATGGTATTTAACCTCATTTATAGTGGTTTAAAACATGTCACTGACTTATAAAAAAACCATAATCATATTTATAATAACATTTATTATCCTATTATAATATCTTATTTCCCATTTGTTAACAATCATTCATTATTTTCATCCTTTTGTGTGTTAATTGCCTTTTTTCTATGTTTTGAATTGTTATCTTCATCTTAAGTAGATCATGATTTAATCACCTCAAATATTTAAAACATGATTTAAATCTCATATATATTAATTATATATATATATATAATAATACATAAAAATTTTATAAAGTAAATAAAATGCACCGTTCCTGGAGACGGTAGGTTGTACGTAGGCATGAAAGGTACTTCCATTTCCTTGACACTTTTAAAATGTAAGTGATATATATGTATGTATGTATGTATTTATGTATGAATGTATGTATATATATTTTAATACTAGTATAATATTTATGTTATATAAATTAAATATGTTCATTTAAATCATCTTTAACGAATTCCATTTAATGTTTGAACGAATCACATCGCTTTTAGGAGGAGGTTGTCCACAAGTCCACAGATAATGTTATTGTATTCCAAAAAAATGGGAAGCATGAATTTATGATTCATATTAGAATTAATGAATCATAAATAAATTATAAATATAATATATATATATATATATATATATATAAACTATAAATTCTTCATTATTTCCAACCATGAAATATGGTAATGGAAGAATTAACAACATCAGTTCGTGAGACATTAGTCTGTCAAACACTCGAATGATCGTTGTGTGTCCCAACTGATGGAAGTTTGTTTGAGTAAATTTAGTACCCATGAAATAAAAGAAAATATATTTTATTTATTATATTTTATGTTATTATATAATAAATATATAATAATAATTTAATGGGTGGTTAAATAAAAGAAACAAAAGAGATCATTGAAGAATGATACCTCTTTTCGTGTAACTCCTTTTGGTTTATACTAGAAGACTTCCTATGTTGTATTTATTCCCAATATGAGGCTTTCAAGATTATGGTTGGGATGTTGGGGATCCATTTGACCCATTTATATATGATCCAAAGGGAATTAGAGTTTTGAATAAGTTTTAGGGGTGAGTAAATTTTTCTAGTGGAGGAGTGGAATTCTTGTAAATATAAAAAAGTTAACACTATTGAGAGGTATACATTACATATTTTTCCTCCAATAATGAACTAAATTATCTAAAATGGAGTATAAGGTCTAAAAAATTCAATAAAATTTATTTTGTAAATGTTTATAGGTCATTTTGCCCATTAATATTACGGTTTAGTCCCTTTTTAGGCTAGTTTTTCTCTTAATCGATGTAATTAATTTTAATTTATTTCACTAATATTTTTAGTAAAAAATAATTTGAACTTATTAGAAATTAGAAATTATGTTTATTAAAAATATGGAATCCATTTTTCCATATTCTAATCACATAGGTTTTAGAAATTAATTTAAAATTAATCTTGCAGACTGTTTCGTAGTTCCTTGAAACGTGTATTCTAGTTTTAAGAATCACTGCTTCCAAGAAGTTTCCATTGGATTTATTTATGGAACTAGAAACTTCTAGTTGTTCTTTATCTAAAGGGGGAATGCTTTCCAAAGGTAGGAGTTAGTTAAGTTTGAACTTCATGATACTTAAGAACGTGCATTGGTTGAGAGGATGGGAGGTCAGACTCATCACACCCTTTTGGAGGGAATTGTTGTCTACTCTAGGACTCTATTTATAATTTAAGATATTTTCATGAATACTTATTAATTAACCAAATATATCATAAGAATACCTTGGAATTTTGAATTACTTTTTTTCATGTTAAATGTTTAAAATCATCTGTATGTATTCGAGGTTCTCCATCAATGGTATCCTCTCATATACTAATTTGAGATTATTTTAATCATCGTTTTAATGATACTAGTTTTTAAGACACATAGTGGGAAACTCTACAATTTATTGTCATTTAGGGAGATGAATGTTTGGTTTTATCTTGGTATTGTTCCTATAAAATGGGATACCTACATATCCTTGTAAAAGGAATCAGAACCCTTATAGTTCAATGCAACTAAATGGGAAACATTATACCTTTTAAGGTCATGTGATAAGGACCTGGCCATATAGTTTAATGTCACATGGTATGGACATATAAGCAGAAGGTGCTTAGTCAAAACATTTTGTGGGACTTATTCTGATGTATCCCTAGGAACTTGGAAAGGATATGGGTTTCTAAGTAAGATCAGACCCTATTAGGAATATGGCTCAATGAGAAAAGGGTTGATTTAAGGTGTTGGGTTTGAACCTCATGGAGGCTTCCTACTTATCCCATATAGAAAGGAATAAAATCCCATGTAGTTTGATAAGTCTCATAGGAGAGTATAGTCCTTTTAGAGAAATGAGTTTGGGATTACTTCTTGAAAAGGATGCCTTGGTGATTTGAGGATTTAATTTGGGGCTTATTCCTAAGGAGGATTCTCAAATTAAGGGAACACTGCTATAAATATACCCTATAAAAATGTTTTGGAACCATTGGTATAGGCCACGAAACTGTTGGTATAGCCTATACCAACGGTTTGGAGAACCGTTCCCAAGTAATCCATGGGGATAGGTCTATACCAACAGTTTTGGGAAAACTATTGCTATGGACCTATACCAATAGTTTTGAAACCTGTTGGTATAAGTAATATAAAAATCTGTACTAATGGTTCCATAAAACCATTGGTATAGCTAATTCTAAAAATAATCATTCGATGGGTTTGGATCCCAGCACCTCCCATTTGTGATTGAATGATCGAAAGACTAACCCAACTTACTTTTGTGAACATAATTTCATAAATATATATGTCTGTATTATCATAATTAATTTACGTTTTGATTTATTTAATGTTCTCTATAAGAATATTCCATAAAAAATACATTTACATATACCAACGGTTCTCAAAACTATTGGTATAGGTTCTTTGATTTTGGGACATATACCAACGGTTTTGGACAAACCATCGGTATAGTGGGGGAGATATACCAACGGTTTGGCCAAAATGCTGGTATAGGTCCCCCATATATATAGGTCCATATAAGTGACATATACCAATGGTTTTGGAAAAACCATTGGTATAGGTCAAAATTAGTGAACTATACCAACAGGTTTGCGGAAACTGTTTGTATAGATCATATTTCCAGAAGTGGAATTAGGTTTGGATTACTGAAGAGGTAATTTAGTGAGCTCGGGCCCTGAGAAGGCTTCCTATGTATCCTGATTTTGGTGGGAATCAGAGTTATCATAGTTCATTCAATTGTGAAAATTTTGTGACAATGAAAAATCTCTAAGTCCACATGAGTCATGATCAATGTGAGAAACAAAAGAATGTTGAATATTTAACAAAATAATCCACTCTTTTCCTCTTCCACTGATGGAAGGGGTGCTATAATGACCCAAAGTTTCATGAATGGAAATCCCTCTTGATCTAATTAGATTTCTCTTTATTTTTATATAAAATGTCAACTTCTTTGGTTTTATGTTAAGAATTTTGATCGTTGGTAATATAGTCATTGAACAGTGATCACATGATTAGTATAAATATAGGGCTTTATCAAATCCAATTTACTCAGAGAAAAGAAGTGATGGCCTCATCCAGTATAATTTCTCCTTACGAAGCCCATTTGTCGGAGCTCGGAAAAGAGGTGGTGTCCTTGGGCTTCTCTCTTGACCCATCCCAAGCTGATCTTCACCATGTCAAGCTCGAACGGGATCGTCTACGGGAAAAGTGAAAGTTGATAGAGATTACCACTCGAGCGATGTTATATGAGCCACCCCAAGAGTCAGTCACCATCGCACACCTTACCCTTAGGTCTTATGTGGATTTTTTAAGGGGTTATGTAACAAATTTCTAGTACTATGTTCATGTATATTATTTTTGTATATAATAATGAATATACCTCCTTGTCTTTTTTTATACATTGTAAATAGTCTAAAGTACAAATAGAGTTTTTAGTTATTATTTAATTAAGAATTCTATTTGTTAAAATTAATATATTTTCGAATTAAATAATATTTTAATAAAATATCATTATTATTATTAAATTAATTTTTTATTAAATATAAATGATCTTATAATTATATGAATGAAATTATAATTTTTATAAAAGTTTGAAAGCCATTTCTGTCAAAACCCGTGAATTTTTTATAAATGTTTGTTATTATTTTAAAAGTGAAAATTAACATATTTAGAAAATTATTTAGATAAAATAAATGTTATTTCTATAATCAGGATGTCGAAATTATCCAATGGTGAATTTTTCATAATTTTCTGAGACAGTCAAATATTTGGGTAAAAATTACATACCGTTTAATATATTATGTGTTTTATGACATCCTAATGACCCAATAGTGATGTAATACAATACTATATGTTTTATGTTCGGAGAATATATGTTTTACCATTAAAATATTGTGATTTTGGGTTTTTTGACATACTTTTCAAAGCATTAATGGACCCCTCAAGACTTATTAAACACCTTGTCTTTTTAAATTAATTTCCATGGGAGTGTGACTCACCTCCACATAAGAAACCCTATTATTTTAATAATTTCGGACTTTGTCCTTATAAAATATTTTTTTCCTCTTCCCTTTTCCAAAACACCATGGGAAAAATCATGGGATGGTTTGTGGTTTGGATTAATTTAATGTAAGGGGACCCAGACCTAAATAATAAATAATTCCCTCACCTTTCCTATATAAACTCACCCAAGCTCCCACTTACTTCTCACTAAAAGCCTTTTGAATTCGTCCAACCTCTTCCCTACTCTCTCTAGAATCCTCCCAAGGTGCCCCAAGCTCCCAATAATCCTCTCTCAAGCCTCTCTCTATCCATTGGAAGCACACTTCCAAGTAAGGGTTTTTTATTCCTTTCTCTTTTTTGTCCATTTTTCATTAAGTTGTTTTTCCCTTTTAATTTCAATTATGAATATTTGGGTATGGTTTCTCACCTCCCTCATAATTCCCTCTTTATGTTTAAATGATGGGAGACCCCTTTCTCTCCCATTAAATGCCTCCCATGTACACCCGTTACTCTGCCGAAATTCTGAAAAGAACTTCTCTCTCCTCATTTACATTCAAGTAGTACTTTTGTATCATGAATCTAAATTCCTTTACAATTGTTGGGACATGTATCTATATGACCTCATTACTATCCATTACAGGTAAATATGATGAGTAACCTCTTTCTCTCTAATCAACCTTATTTTATGAATTCTTGTGTCACGCCGTTACGCTGCCGAAATCGCACCGATTTTCTAAGCCAATGCCATTGTGTAGTGAATACCATGCTCATTTCTCCATCAAGGGTATTAAAATTTGTGAAAATTTACTTATTGATTATAAAGTTTCATGTATTAATTCCACATTACTTCATAGTGGAATAAATTATTATGTTTAATGAATCCATTTTTAATGATCCATGTGGAACACTTATGCAAGAAATAAAATGTTTAAGAAGGGTGCACCCTTATAGTGCTCCAATGCATTGGGTAAAGTATAGTATCATGATACATCATGTGAAATGAGTGTTGACTCATGCTAATTCAAGTGAAATGGGGGTTTACTCATGCTTTATGTGAAATGAGGATTTACTCATGCTCCATGTGCAATGATCCTTGGCTCATGCTAGTTCCTTGTTAAGTGTTGTTGTCACATTTCCATGTTATTATTATAATGCTTTATCATGACTTTATGTTCATGTTTCTCTTGCTATCTATTGATATTCCTAATGTCTAACATTTATTGTACTCCTCGTGTTATTCCATGTGTATTCCCTTACTAGGATTTATAGCTCACCCTTTTCTTATGCATGTCCTCAGGTTATCCCAAGCAATGCTAAGTATGATGGAATGTAGTGGTCATGTAAAGGATGTTTTCAATAAAGATGTTGTATTTCATGTTTCAAGTTTTTATGTAATGATCCGAAGACCTAAAGTAACTAAACCACTCGATCTTCTTTGTTTTATCAAGTGAAGTTTTATGTAATAAATCATGTTTACGTTTGTAATAGAGGCATGGTTGTCATAGTTGGTATCAGAGGATAGGTTTAGTTATTTTTCGGATTAGGATTAGAAAACCATAGTAAATCCTTAGAGACAAGACTAAGTATAATAAAATATATCCTTAAGTTTTGGTAAGTACTGAGTAAGTGGTTTATCAAAAAAAATACATCTATGTTTGGATACGAGCAGGTAGAGGCGGCTCTGGCACAGATGTATCCTAGGGGTAAAACCCGAAAACACCGCATTGAGCTAGACTCGAACGGGAACTGGTGCATGACAATGGGCCTTGCTGCACTCTTAGTTACGACACTCCTGGGGGATATGTATTGCTAAATTCACAAGCTTTGTATGAACCCTTATTAAGGGAATTAGAAAAAAATTCCCCTAAGAATATATTTTAGAAAGCAGATCATGAAAAGCCTAGATTGAACCCTATAGACTCATGAGTTAAGGAAATAAAAGTTTATTTATAAGTCATCAACTTTTGTCTTTGGATTACCCTTTATGTGTTACCCCTAACTTTCCTTTTATTCCAGCCAATGGCCGGTAATAGTAGGACTCAGGCTAACAACCGTTGTGAAGATCAGTGTTATGATTGTACTAATGAGATGCCCAATCCAATGGGAGCGGGAATCGCAAACGTTTTCACGCTTTTCTCTCAGCTAACTCAAGTTTTGATTAGAAACACGGGTCAAGATGAACGTTCAACCCCCCCCCCCTAAGAAAGAACAAGTCACTATCGAGAGCTTCATGAGACAAAGGCCTCCTACTTTTAGTGGATCATCTGATCCCACGATTGCTGAACAATGGATCAACTCCATTGAAAAGATCTTCTCCATCCTTCAATGTTCTGAATAAGAGAAGGTCCTCCTAGCGGCTTAATGTATAGAGGATGAAGCTGATCAATGGTGGATGTTGATCAAAAATACAAAGCCAAGGGAGGAGATCAATGCATTGTAATGGAAGGATTTCTGAGAGATGTTTTTCGATAAATATTTTCCGCGCACCCTCCGGCTTAAGATGGAAAGGGAAATCCTTTCCCTCAAGCAAAAAGACGAATAATCTATTGGAGCGTACGAGGAAAACTTCACAAGGATTGCACGATACACTTCTAGCTTTGTCGTCAACCCCGAATGCAAGGTTGACAGCTTCTTTGGTGGGCTGAAACCTAGCCTGTGGAAATCATTAGCGATCTGTGACTTCGACATCTATGAAGAAATTGTCTGATGTGCTCTCATGGTCTAAATGGAGATCGGGGAATCACAGGGGTATCAAGAGGATAAGAATCATAAGGTGGAATTCAATGCTAGTGGTCCGATGGATAAATCCAACGGTGCTAATAAGATCCAGCACCCCACTTTCCAAAAGTGCGGAAAGAAGCACCCTGGAAATGGCCTTAAGTGGACGAGGAAATGCTTCAGGTGTGGAAGAGAAAGGCACCTAGTTGTTAACTGTCGGCAAGAAAGACCCACAGCTGCGACATAGGAGGGGAAAACTCCATTCAATCCTCAAATCATTGTTCAATGCTACAAATGCAAAGAACTGGGGCATTTTGCAAATCAGTGCCCTAATCCAATGGTTTTCGGAGGCAACCAACAACCTTCAAGGCAGCAAGCAAGAGCTTTTTCAATCACTTCTGCCTAAGTGAACGCCGAAAATGAAGTGGTAATAGGTATGCTAGTTATTCATTCAAGAATAGAAAACATACTTTTTCATTCAGGTTCTACGCATTCTTTTATATCTCGAAAGTTTAGTAGAAGAATCCCAGCACCACCACAAATCATTGAAGTGAAGATGTTGGTGAGTACGAAAAATTGGGCAATCATTGCATCCCATGAGTATAAGTCCTCCCCTGTTATAATCTGTGGATTGAATTTCCCGGTGAACCTCATCATACTCCCTCTTGTGGAATTTGACGTAATTATTGGCATGGATTGGATTTCCTTATATAGAGCCAACATAAATTGTCGGGAGAGGGAAATCACACTCCGTATGGAGAATAGACCCCTGATTCTTTACAAGTGTAAGGAGGAAGATGAATCTCCTTTAGCTCCATCATCTCAAGCATGGATATTACTGCCCTATGAGAATGCGTATCTGGCTCAGATGATTGAGTCCAAGGAAGAAACCATCCTTGAAAAAATGCCTATTGTGTGGGAATTCACTGAAGTGTTTCCCGAGGAACTTCCTGGTCTTCCTCCTAGAAGAGATTTTGAGTTCTCAATTGAACTTATACCCAGGGGATTACCAATATCCAAGAATCCATATAGAATGGCTGTTGTAGAGCTTAAAGAGAAGGAGAAACAACTACAGGAGAATCTGGATAATGGGTTTATACACCCAAGTGCTTCACCATGGGGTGCACCCGTCCTCTTTGTCCAGAAGAAGGATTGGTCAATGTGGCTTTTCATAGATTATCGTGAACTTAACAAAATCACAATAAAGAACAAGTATCCTCTACCACGGATCGATGACCTGTTCGATCAGCTACGTAGATAAAAATACTTCTTCAAGGTATATTTGGGGTCGGGATATTATCAAGTAAGGGTGAAGAAGGAAAATGTCCCCAAGACTACTTTTCGTACACGATACGAGAACTATGAATTCATAGTAATGCCTTTCGGACTCACCAATTCTCCATCAGTCTTCATGGACTTAATTAATAGTGTCTTTAGAGATTACCTCGAAAACAATTTGGTAGTTTTTATTGATGATATTCTAATATACTCCAAAACCAAGGAGGATCATGAGGAGCATTTAAGAACTTTACTAGATAGTTTGCGCAAGGAGAAGATCTATGAAAAGTACAGCAAGTGTGAGTTCTGGTTGAAGGAGTTCTCATTCTTAAGTCATATCATCACAAGAAATGGGATATCTGAGGACCCCTCTAAAATAGATTCAATTGAGGGATGGCCGAGGCCAACATCGATAACGGATATCCGTAGCTTCTTGGGGTTAGCTGGATATTATCGACGATTTTTTAGGAATTTGTCATGATTTTACAACCCTCTTACCTAGCTAACTCAGAAGGGAGTAAAGTTTTCTTGGATTGATGAATGCAAAGAAAGCTTCAAGGAGTTGAAAAGGAGGCTTATCACTGCGCCCGTGCTCACTTTACCCACAAGTGGGGAACTTTTTGTGGTATTCAATGATGCTTCGAGGAAGGGCTTAGGTTGTGTGCTGATGTAGAATGATAACGTGATATCCTATGCCTTAAGGCTGTTGAAAATCCATGAGAAAAACTATCCAACACATGATCTAGAGTTGACGGCTATGATCCTTGCCTTGAAAATTTGGCGGCATTATCTTTATGGAGAAAAATGCGAGATATATACTAACCACAAGAGTCTTAAATATATATTCACACAGAAAGAGCTTAATATGCGCCAAAGAAGATAGATAGAGCTCATCAAGGATTATGACTATTCTATCCATTACCACCTTTGGAAAGCGAACAAGGTGGTAGATACCCTAAGTAGAGAGGACCGAGTGATTCAATCAATGATGAGAATTGGGAAGGATCCAATCATATTAGACTTGATGAAGATGGACATGGGAATCATAAAGAAGAAAAATCATCAATCGTTTCACAAATGATTTCTCAACCATCTCTTTTGGAAAGGTTAAAGGATGCTCAAAAGGATGATGTGAGAATTCAGGAAAAGGTGGAAGCTATCAAAAAATGGAAATCCCCAGAGTTTAATGTTAATGAAGAAGGAATTGTGCAATTTGGGAAAAGACTATGTGTTCCATCGAGTCTGGAGATGAAGAAGGAACTTTTGGTTGATTCGAATTGTTCAAATTTCTCTATTCACCCAGGGAGCACAAAGATGTATTGAGATCTCCGAGAAAACTTTTGGTGGGATAATATGAAAAAGGAGATCACTGAATATAAATCAAAGTGCCTGGTGTGACATCAAGTGAAGGTAGAGAGGAAGAAGTCTAAGGGGATGATGCAACCATTGCCCATACCAGAATAGAAATGGTAGAACATCACCATGGACTTTTTCATCGGACTTCCAAGGATATCCAAACGCAATAATGAAATCTGGGTTGTTATGGATTGTCTTACAAAGACTGTACACTTCATTGCTATTCTGGAGGATTTCTCATTGGATAAACTAGAATAGATATATATCAAGGAAGTGGTAAGGTTGCATGGAGTACCACTGTCTATTGTGTCTGACCAAGATCCAAGATTCACCTCTCTGTTTTGGAAGAGTCTTCAACATGCTCTGAATACTGAACCGAACTTCAGTACGGCCTATCATCCTCAAACTGATGGCCAATCCGAGAGGACTATCCAAACACTTGAGGACATTTTGAGAGCATGTTCAATGGACTTTAAAGGAGGATGGGATAAACATCTTCCTCTGGTTGAGTTCTCTTATAATAATAGTTTCCACTCAAGTATCCAAATGGCACCATATGAAGCCCTGTATGGGAAAAGGTGAAAAACACTGGCATGTTGGGATGAGGTCGGTGAACGTAAGTTGCTTGGATCATAAATGGTCGAAGAAATGGTGGAGAAGGTGAAAACCATTCAGTAGCATATCAAGGCAGCCCAGAGTCGACAGAAGAGTTATACAGATAACCATCGACAAGACATTGAGTTTAAAGTTGGAGACAAGGTTTTTCTACGCATATCTCTGTGGAAGAAGGTCATGAGGTCTGGAAAGAAAGGGAAGTTATGTCCAAGGTACATCGGCCCCTTCGAGATTATTGATCATGTCGGGGGTGTGGCCTATCGACTAACACTTCAACCTACCATGGCCAAAGTGCACGATGTCTTTCATGTATCCCACTTAAGGAATACATACCGGACCCTTCACATGTACTCTCTTCTGAGGTGGTGCAACTGGAATATGATCTTTCTTATGAGGAGCACACAGTGATGATCTTTGATCGTAGAGAAAGAGTTCTATGAAATAAGACAATTCCCCTTGTCAAGGTGTTGTAGAGAAACCACAAGTTTGAAGAAGCGACTTGGGAATTGGAGGAAATGATGAATCTGAGTTACCCACATCTATTTTAGTGTGGGAAAAGGAAAATTTCAAGGGCCAAATTTCTTAAGGGGGAAATATTGTAATGACCCAAAGTTTCATGAATGGAAATCCCTCTTGATCTAATTAAATGTCTCTTTATGTTTATATAAAATGTCAACTTCTTTGGTTTTATGTTAATAATTTTGACCATTTCTAATATAGTCGTTGAACAGTGATCACATGATTAGTATAAATATAGGGCTTTAAAAAATCCAATTTACTCAGACAAAAGAAGCGATGGCTTCATCCAGTGGAATTGGTCATTATGAAGCCCATTTGTCGGAGCTCAGAAAAGAGGTGGCATCCTTGGGATTTTCTCTTGACCAATCCCAAGTTGAGCTTCACCATGTCAAGCTCGAACATGATCGCCTACGTGAAAAGTGGAAGTTGATAAAGATTACCACTCGAGCGATGTTATCCAAGCCACCCCATGAGTTTGTCACCATCACACACCTTAACCTTAGGTATTATGCGGCTGTTTTAAGGGGTTATGTAACAAATCTCTAGTACTATGTTCATGTATATTATTTTTTTATATAACAATGAATATACCTCCTTGTCTTTTTGGATACATTGTATATAGTTTTAAAGTACAAATAGTGTTTTTAGTTATTATTTAATTAAGAATTATATTTTTTAAAATTAAGGGATTTTTGAATTAAATAATATTTTAATAAAATATTATTATTATTATTAAATTAATTTTTTATTAAATATAAATGATCTTATAATTTTATTAATGCAGTTATAATTTTTATTAAGGTTTGAAAGCCATTTATGTCAAAACCTGTGAATTTTTTATAAATGTCGGTTTTTATTTTAAATGTGAAAATTAACATATTTAGAAAATTATTTTGATAAAATAAATGTTATTTCTGGAATCAGGATGTCGAAATTATCCAATGGCGAATGTTTCCTAATTTTTTGAGACAGTCAAATTTTTGGGTAAAAATTAAATAACGTTTAATATATAATGTGTTTTATGACAACATAATGACCCAATAATGATGTAATAAAATATTATAAGCTTTATGTTCGGCCAATATATGTTTTACCATTAAAATAATGTGATTTTGGGTTTGTTTGACTTACTTTTTAAAACATTAATGGACCCCTCAAGACTTATTAAACACCTTGTCTTTTTAAATTAATTTCCATGCGAGTGTGACTCACCTCCACATAAGAAACCCTATTATTTTAATAAGTTCGGACTTTGGCCTTATAAAATATAGTTTTCCTCTTCACTTTTCCAAAAACCATGGGCAAAAACCATGAGATGGTTTGTGTTTTGGATTAATTTAATGTAAGGGGACCAAAACCTAAATAATAAAGAATTCCCTCACCTTTCCTATATAACCCCACCCAAGCTCCCACTTCCTCCTCTCTCAAAGCCTTTGGAGTTCATCCAAACTCTGCCCTACTCTCTCTAGAATCCTCCCAAGGTGCCCCAAGCTCCCAAGAAGCCTCTATCAATCCTCTCTCAAGCCTTTTGAAGCACACTTCCAAGTAAGGGTTTTTTCTTCCTTTCTCTTTTTTGTCCATTTTTCTTTAAGTTGTTTTTTCCTTTAAATTTCAATTATGAATGTTGGGGTATGGTTTCAAACCTCCATCATACTGCCCTATTTATGTTTAAATGATGGGATACCCCTTTATCTCTCATTAAATGCCTCCCATGTACACCTGTTACTATGCCAAAATTCAGAAAGGAACTTCTCTCTCCTCATTTACATTCAAGAAATACTTTTGTATCATGAATCTAAATTCCATTAAAATTTTTGGGACATGTATCTATATGAACTAATTAATGTCCATTACATTTAAATATGATTATTAACCCCTTTATCTCTCATCAACCTTTTTTTATGAATTCTTATGTCACGTCGTTACGCTGCCAAAATCGCACCGATTTTCTAAGCCAATGACATTGTGTAGTGAATACCATTCCCATTTCTCCATCAAGGGTATTCACTTTTATATACATTTACTTATTTATTATAAAATTTAATGTATGAATTCCACATTCCTTTATCGTGGAATAAATGATTATGTTTAATGAATCCATGTTTTATGACCCATGTGGCACACTTATGAATGAAATGAAATGATTAAGAAGGGTGTGCCCTTATAGCGCTCCAATGCATTGGGTAAAGTATAGTATCATGATACGTCATGTGCAATGAGTGTTGACTCATGATAATTCAATTGAAAAGAGTGTTTACTCGTGATTTATGTGCAATGAGGATTTACTCATGCTCCATGTGCAATGGGCCTTGGCTCATGCTAATTCCTTGTTAAGTGTTGTTGGCACATTTCCATGTTATGATTATAATGATTTATCATGCCTTTATGTTCATGTTTCTCTTGTGCTATATTGATATGCCTAATGTCTAACATGTATTTTACTCCTCATGTTATTCCATGTGTATTCCCTTATTGGGCTTTATAGCTCACCCTTTTCTTATGCATGTCCTCAGGTTATCCCATGCAACGCTAAGTACGAGGGAATGTAGTGGTCATGTAAATGAAGTTTTCAATAAAGATATTGTATTTAATGTTTCATGTTTTAATGTAATTATCCTAATCCCCAAAGACACTATACCTCTCTATATTATTTGTTGTATCAAGTGAAGTTTTATGTAATAAATCATGTTTATGTTTGTAATAGAAGCAGGGTTGTCATAGGTGGACCTATGGCAGCGAGAGTGGACGAGGGTGAGGTGACTGTGGAAGAGGGCGAGGAGACAAGCATTCCCTCTGTTATAATTACATTGGAAAAGGGTCCAATATAAGGAGGAAGGGATGAAGGTTATGGGCTTACACCAGGAGGGCCTCCCATGGTGACAAAGCCCAACAGGAGAGGGAAAGGGTAACAAAAGTACATGTTCCCATCTCCCCTATGATCTTTGGCATTGAAGAAGAGAAAAGGATCAATGATGCTACATCATGCAAGAAAATATTGGGGCTTACACCAGGATGGTTTCCCTAAAATTTATCCTGATAAGGGAGGGTGACTTGTCCTTTTTCAAAAATAAGAAAAGTAGGTTGGTACCATACCTTCCCAACCAGAGACCTGAGGTTCTGGGTCGTCTCTTCGAGAAGGGAGATTCTAGGAACCAACCCTCCTCCAAACTTAGAACTTCCCAACATTGTTTCTGGGAGAAAGGCCCATGTGACTATGGATATACAAACCCACATTCACTCCATGAACCCTAACCCAATTGTGAAACAAATTTTTGAAACTTGTGACTATGGATATACAAAACAAAATATGAGACACACTGATGTGTCTTTCCTAAAGGATTGATAAGTCGGGATGTTTTGGTGGTAGTATCAACATAATACCTTTCATACAAGCATTCCAATGAAGAAGAATCCTTGCATTGAGTGGCTTTGAGAAAGGCTTGATATCTTATAGACTGAAGAGAGTTAGTGAATCAAAGAGGGGTGCCCATGTAGAGAAGGGATCCCAAATATGGGCGTGCATGTAGGCTTGGGAGACCTAATTTTTACTTAAGAGATGAACAAACAGTATGGTAATACATGGGAAAGACCTTGATCAAGCCTTCAAGAGTATTCACAGGTGGTCCTAGAAGAAGGGCACTCAAGTTCCTATGAAAGGAATAGGCGACGCACAAGTATTTATGATTTTGGTAGGTTGGGAACTTTAGGCATGAAATTGTTATTTTTCCAAACACTAAAAGGACTTAAGTCCAATAATCCTCCCTTAAATCCTCTGCTCAAGGTGTTGAATAACTACCTTAAAAGTTTCGGAAGACTGGGGTGAAGTACAAGGGTGACCAGAGCAGCAAATTGGGATTTAGGGAAATTCTTCTGTATCAAATGGATTCCCAAAGGGTCTATTTATAGGAAAATACGGGACCTTGGGTGAAAGGATTTTGGGTGCACAAGTAGGCTTCGTGACATTTTGCGGCGCACAATTAGGTTTTGAGGCAACTTTCTTTTGGTCTCACTAAGGTGACCCAAAACTCATGCCTTTGAAAATATTTAGGTTTTTCATGTACTTTACCCATTTATTTCTAAGTATATTCCCTTTTTCATTTTTTAGACTCCTTAATGGAATGGAGTGTCATCAAAATACCCCCCTCAAAATTGGATTCAAAATGAATAGAGGATCCTATACTGAGGTAAAGTAATGAAGGAGAAAGAAAAGAGAAATGGGACGTGAAAGTGTTATGCACATTGAGTAAGGTGGGAGCCAACTTTTGTTCAAATTTTCCTTTGTGGGTTCTCAATCTAGTGAGTACTATGCCACTTGTTGTTGGAAATTTAGATTCATGCATGTTGGACTATGTTTCATAGTTCCTTGAAACGTGTCTTCTAGTTTTAAGAATCACTTCTTCAAGGCGGTTTCCATTGGATTTATTTATCGAATCAGAAACTTCTAATAGTTCATTATCCCAAAGGGACCTGCTTTCCAAAGGAAGGCATTCGTTAAGTTTTAACTTCACGATACTTAACAGCATGAATTGGTCAATAGTATGGGAGGTCGAACTCATCACACCCATTTGGGGGTAAATTATTGTCTCCTCTAAGACTCTCTTTATAATTTAAGATACTTTCATGAATCCTTATTAATTCATCAAGTATATTTTAAGTATCCCTTGGATTTTTCAATCACTAATTTAGAATGTGAAAAGTTTAAAATCATCTTTATGTATTAGAGGTTCTTAATTAATGTAGATATTCATATGTTTCTATGTTTATCCATCAATGGTATCCTCTCATATAGTACTTATAGATTTTTTAATCATTGTTATGATGATACTGATTTTTAATCCACTTAGTGAGGAACTCTGGAATTTATTTTCATCCATGGAGATGATGGTTTGGTTTGAAATTGGGATTGTGCCCATAAAAGGGGCTACCTACGTATCCTTGTAAAAGGAATCAATGCCCTCGTAGTTCGGTTCCACTAAATGGGACACATCATACCATTTAAGGTCATGTGATAAGGACCTAGTATTATAGTTTAATGTCATGTGGTATGAAAATCTAAGCGGAAGGTGCTTAGTCGAAACATAGTGTGGGACTTATGCTGAAGTATCCCAAGAAACATGGAAAGGATATGGGTTTCCAAGTAGTATCAGACTCTGTTGGTAATATGGCTTAAGGAGTATAGGGTTTATTTATGGTATTGGGTTTTAACCTGAAGGAGGCTTCCTATGTAACCCATATAGATGGGAATCAAAGCCCACATAGTTTGATAAGTCTCATTGCAGAGTATAGTCCTTTGAGGGAAATTATTTTGTGCTTACTTCTTGAAAAGGATGCCTTGGTTATTTTTGGATTTAATTTGGGTCTTATTCTTTTGGATGATGTCCAAATTACGGTGAATTAGGGTTGGATTCCTGAAGTGGACATCCAGTGTGCTCGGGACCTGAGAAGGATTCCTACGTATCCTGATTATGGTGGGAATTAGACTTCTCATAGTTCATTCATTTTTTCAAATTTTGTGACCATGAAAAATCTCTAATCCCATGTGATTCATGCTCGGTGTGAAAAACAAGAGAATTTCAAAGATTCAACAAAGGAATCCACACTTTTCCTCTTCCGCTGATGGAAGGGGGTGCACTTATGGTGGAGAGAGTGGATGGGGGAGAGGCAATCGTGGAAGAGTGTGAGGCGATGAGCCTTCCCTTTGTTCTATTTACATTGGACATGGGTCGATTGTAATTAGGAAGGGATAAAGGTTAGGGGCTTACACCAGGAGGGATTCCCATGTTGAAAATGCCTAATGGGAGAGGGAAAGGGTAACAAAAGTTCTTATGTCCATCTCCCCTCTAATCTTTGTCACCAAAGAAGAAAGGATAAGCAATGATTCTACCTCCTACAAGAAAATATTGGGGCTTATGCCAGTATGGTTGCTTTAAAATTGATCCTGGTAGGGGAGGTAGACTTCTATTTTGTTCAAAAGGATGAATTAGGTGTGAACCATACCGTCCCTACCAAAATACCTGAGGTTATGTGTCATCTCTTTATGAAGGGAGAGGCTAGGAACCAAAAACTCTTCTAAACTAAGAACATCCCATCACTGTTCCAGGGAGAAAGGTCCATGTGACTGTGGATATAGAAACCCGCATACATTTCATGTTTCCTAACACCCTTATAAAAAAATGTGGTAAACCTCTGACTGTGGATATACAGACCCAAATAAGAGACATGTTGATGTGTCTTTCCCAAATGTTTGATAAGTCAATAGGTTTTGGTGGAGGTTTCAATAGAATCCCTTTCAGAAAAGGGATCCAAGGAAAAAGAGGCTTTTCCATGAGTGGCTTTGAGGAAGGCTTTATGGATTTTAAACTAAAGAGAGTAAGTGAATCAATGAGGGGTGTTCAAGTAGGTAAATGCATGAAAGTATGGGAGGGAAATTAGACTTGAGAGACTTGATATTCACTTAAATGAAGAACAACCTATATGGTAATACTTGGGCGAGACATGTCTCAATCCTTCAAGATCATTCACAGGTACTCCCAGAAGTGAGGCACTTAAGTTGATATGAAAGGAATAGGTGGTTCACTAGTGTTTATGATTTATGGAGGTTAGGTGCTTTAGGCACAAAAGTGTTATGGTTTTAAAACACCAGATGGACATAAGTCCAATGATCCTCATTTAAATACTCCACTCAAGGTGTTGCAAAACTACCTTGAAAGTTCAGGAAGACTTGGGTGAAGCACTAGGGTGACCAGAGCAGCAATTGGGCTTCATGGAAATCCGTCTGTACAAATGAAGGCCCCAAGGGTCTATTTATAGGCAAAAATTGGACCTTGGGTTCAAGGAGTTTGGTCCCGAAAGTAGGATGCGTGACATTTTGTGGAATAAAAGTATGTTTCATGAAATATCGGGGCGCGCAAGTAGTCTGTGTGCCGACGATGTTTTGGATAGACTACGGTGACCCAAAACACATGCCTTTGAAAATATTGATTTTCATCCTATATTTCCCCTTTTCTTTCTAAGGGGATTCCCTTTATCATTTTTTAGACTCTTTTATGGAATGGAGTGTCAAAAAAATCCCCCCACCTTAGAATTGGATCCAAAATGAAAAGAGGATTCTATACTGAGGTAAAGTAATGAAAGAGAAAGAAAAGAGTATTGGGGAGCACAAGTGTTAGGGATTTTGAGAAACTGGTTGCACAACTTTGTAGCATGAAAGAATATGGCGCACAGGGTGACTTGTGTCGCCTATATATAACATCTTCACTTTCGCGAAAATCCCTCGAGACTTCTAAAATTCCAGCTCTCAGCACGCAAGTCTTCTTTGACTCAGATGCTTTTGTTTCACCGGACTTCTTTTGTATGTTTTTTAGTTGAGCGCTATAAGTAGAGTGTCATACTTAAGAAACGACATATACTTGCGATCAAATTTTATACTTGCGCACCTTAATTCCTTTACCTTTTTTTTCAAAACCCCAAAAATTAACATACTTTAAAAGATGATTTCTATCTTTTTGAAGGTTCAAACGGATCCCAAAATAATTGGAACTGCTGGTTACCTTACCAGAAAAAGGATTGATGACATGATGAATGTCATTGGTCATGATTAATTTGATGTTTGTGACACCACCCTTCTAGAATTATAAAAATATTTGAATAATTATAATTTCAACTTTCCTTGAATCACATATCTGTCATTGTATAGATATGGCCATTTGTAGGATGTTAATATTCCAAGTCCGTATAAATATGTCCCACATTATTGGTTTTAATCATTTCATCAGCCAATGTTTCTGTTGGGGGATCATTTTTTAATGCTGGGATAGTAGAGAAATCACATATTATGTATCATAGCCCGTATGCTCCAAATTTCAAGGCACACACACTTGATCTACAGTCACAATGTTATTCAACCATCTTTTGAGATTATGAGAGAGATCAGTAAAAGGGATTGAAGAAAATTTGGTACTTTCGCCTAGGAGGAGGTGTAAAACCCATGTGGATGTGGGCATACTAGGTTCATAAGACCTGTGCATAATTTACATATGACATGAATGGAATTAAGATATTTGAGGTTTTCTAGGTTGGACAAACTTATGTGTATAAGAATGATGATTTTGTGCCGGAATTATTAAGCCGATGGATCCAAGAGAATAATTCCTTCCATTTAACACATGGAGATGTCAGAATCATCTTGTGGGACATTTAAAAGATTTTTGGAGCTCCAATCCTTAGAGACATGTATGATTAGTTTATTCCTCCCAAGGTGACATGGAATGACTCAGAGAAGACATTGTCTTAGGTTCATGAGTTGATGAAAGTATTTAACAAACTCAAGAACACAACCACCATGAAATATCGCACCAGGAGGGATATTCATCCGGAAGAATGGATGGAAATATTTTTGTTAAAGATGAAGGAAAAGGATCCCACTTACACCCGTCCGACTAGCTGTACAAGGGAAGAAAAGAGAGGTACCCATGATACTATTTCGCCAACATTGGAGAAAAGAGAATTTGATAAATGGGAATTTGAAGTAAACCCAATAATTCCTACAAAGTCATGTCTGGCAGGTTTCTTAGCCATGTGACTCTGTGTGTATTTATTACCAGTCCAAGACTCCAAAGGAGGTGTCAGGCTAGAAACCTTTTTTATTGTGGCTAAGATAGCGGAGAAAAGGATGGTAGGGTATGCCACTCTTATTTTGGACAAGATTCAAAGGCGTTTTCTACACATTTACAAGGGGAATTATCCCTTTAGAATAGTATGAACATTCCAAGTGTTGTGGGGATGGATCACTACTCACTTCAGAACTTTTGTTGTATAAAGTGGACTATCTGTTTTTTGAGGTTCTTTCCAACCACATATTCAGTCTTTTTCTGGTATTTCACCCTTGTCTTTGAATTCCTATGACATCATGGATAGATTGAGAATGCATAAGGAGTTCTATTTCTTTCCTTATGGGAATCCACCTATAGGGCGATTTATTGATGATGGGATGGCCAGTTTGGAATTGAGGGCATATATGCTAGAAAGTAGAGATGGCGTGTTGGCCACAGGAATTGATAGAGAAATTATATGTGAGGCTTGTTCTCTTTATAGATTTATGAATCAATTCAAATGTCTACAACATAATACTTTATCCCCTACAGTACATGTCATATTAGAGCAACAAAAAATGGTTTCCCGACAACTATGGTTGTTGACATCTATGGAGAAGACTGGGGTAATATTTAAATTACTTGTCGCTAATGTAGTAAGCATATTGACTATCTGGTATTCTGAAAATTGGGTTGCATCTTACCCTAAAAGGGTATTAAATCATTTCAACCCTTGAGTTTAGGTGAATATAATTAGAAATAGGGAACCCCTTCGTTTGGAAGATAATTTTTCATCGCCAGGGGTCGACTCGCAAGAATCAGAGGGTGGAGTTGGTGGTGCTCCAAATTCACTGAAGAGACTTCATACCAGATATAACCCTCCTACAATAATTAAGAGACCCACTCCATCAATCCCTTCCAAAGTCGTATTGAGGAAATATGGTTTCCATCATTCTGAAGAGTGGCGAGTTCCATTTTCTAATCCCTCTTCTGTGACTGTGGGTATTGGGAAGAAACTCAAATCCAAGGTTGCAGGATCCTCTTCACAAACCTCTAACTTACATTTTGAATATATACAGCTAGAGGCTACTCAAACATGGAAGAGTATTTACTGTGATAATGAGACCATGTGGATGGATATTTTTGAAGGAATTCATATTCCAAGAGTATGAGATTTTTGGACTTCTTCTGACATTATTTTTAAATATAATCCCAATGAGGTGAGGACCTACATTCAAGAGCAGCAAATTCTCATATATGCCACTGATAAATCAATTCCTACCACAAAGAGGGTAAAGGAAATGATAGATCATGGTACCATCGAAGGGATTAATCCTTAATTATATGAAGAGTGGCGTGACTTTGTAGATCTCGAGGATGTAACTATCCTTCCTATCGCATTATCTTCCATTTTTAGAACATGAAATTTAGTCAAAACATTGTTACTTAGGAAAAATATCATCTTAAATTACATATGGGTAAAGGAAAGAGAACTAATGTTACTTCACCACAATATATCCTTCAAGGCACTGTTCTTAGATCTACTAGATCACCCAATAAATCAGGAGAAATATCTCCAAGCCAATAGGGCATTGAAGAAGAAATAGAGAGGGTATTGGAATCTCTAATACCTGTCTTTGTAAATAATGATGCAAGCCCTCCTAAGAAGGATAACAATAAAAATCACTGAATAAAGAGGGTCATGGTTAACATATTTCTAAGTAGTGGTAAATCTCCCTGATAATCATGAATTTTAGTCCTTATTCATGAAAAGGTGTTTAAACTTATTAGGATTACAGGGGATTATTTTGTTTCTTCATTGAAAGAAACTACTTATAAGGTTCAAGGAACCATTGAGGGTGCTACTTAACAGACACAAATTCCTGAAAATATAGTGGTTTCTGAAGAGGTATTAAATCCAAAAGAACTAAAATATGTTCCCATAAATACTCCTATTATTGCTATTAGAGGAGAGAAGTCTTCTAGTAAATCAAAAATACTTAATAAGGCATCAAATGTATAAACAACTAACTTCTATTTTGTGATACGTTTTGGTTCATCACATCCTCTAGAACATCAGGAAAAATGGACTTTGACCCAAAAACCATTTATGAGGAATCTATTCAGGGTCAAAGGTTTCCGAAGAAAGGTTTTGAAGCAAACACGCCAAGTGCTCCAACGAGTGCGACTAACATGGGATCTGAGATATCATTGAATGAAATGATTAACTTTGGCATGTGTTTTGAATAACTATTATATCATGTTAATATTTCAAATGGTTTATAAGATTTTGGAGTTCCTATTATAGAATAAAATGGACATGAGTTCTCATTATTCATCCTATTAATCTTCTTATGATTAACCTTCTAACCATTTTTGGTTGAAATATACAGTTCCATCTAAAGAAACTACTTCCACAATGATACTTGATGGAAGTATTGATATTATCGTAATCCCCACCATTGAATAGATATTGTCTTGGGTGGATCTTGAGATAGCATATCTTCCTAATATTCACTCTGAAGATCCTAATAAAATTAAAGATAACACTCCTCATCCAGGTACATCAAACAAAATTGATGAAACTAAGAATATTGGGGAGGATTCTTCTCAAGATGTTGACCCACTATTGGGTAAGAGATACTAATATTGTGATTGCCTTCAATTTTGTTATCTCTTAAATCTAACCATAACCATACTTCATGATTTACTATATTGGGCTATCAACTTCAATGGATAAATCTTAAGGTGAAGCCTCTGCATCAACCCAAACAAAATTGGAAGGTGGAGCATCCGTTGTTCAGGAAGGAATAGAAAATGGCACTTCTTTAAGTTCATTAGTCCTAGAATATATTCTTCCTTACAATTGTGATTCTGAATCAAACCTAGAACTATAGAAGTCTCTTCATCTTGTATGCCACAAGGCATGGAAAAATGTCTGGAAGATATTATCTGAGATGCCCCTTGGGGAACTGCGTTCAATAATTTCACGACTTTTATCTCGGTTTATCATACTAGGATTTGGCTGTGTAGAATACCGTGAAAATCATAATACATTGAAATAGATTATTCGGAGGAGGGAGTAAGAGAAAAATCTTTGACAAGACTAGATAAAAGACAAATTGTTGATAAATATTAAAGAGTTCCAAGAATCGCGGTCCCATGCTGAGGCTAATCATACTACAAAGTTGAAGGGACTATAATGAAAAGATTCTTCAGCAGTTGCGCCTTCAACAAGAGTTAGATATCATTATAGGGTAACATGACCAGATTCATAGATCATTATGATAATTCCATAAGGATAGTGAAATATTAATTGCAGATGATAGAGAATCACTTCATCATGCTGAAGAGAGCAAGGCTGGTCAAATAAAAGAGCTTCAATAGGCAGCTGATAGGTCTCAAAAGGTTGTTAAAAAATGATGAAATATGGAGAAAGGATTTTATAATTTATGATTTTTGAGAAGAGAGAGACTCCA
Source organism: Viscum album (assembly GCA_963277665.1). Taxonomy (NCBI): domain Eukaryota; kingdom Viridiplantae; phylum Streptophyta; class Magnoliopsida; order Santalales; family Viscaceae; genus Viscum; species Viscum album. Next base: position 1,511,764,147 of record OY728134.1, on the reverse strand, counting down.
ATTTGTGGATTCTCCTCTGTAAAAAAAATCATAAATGAAAAGTATTTTTTCTTTAATCATTTGTGTTTTCACGTTTTCTAACTAATTATGTTTTACTTAAGACATTGGAACAATTAATCATATTATTATTTTTTATAGGGTTATATGGACAACCAAAAAAACTTTATATCTATTGAATTTTTATTTCTCAATATTACCTAACTCATAAAAAAATGTATGTTTAGTGAGATGGGACTTGACTTTTTTTTAGAGTTCCCTTTGTGGGTTCTCAATCTAGTGAGTACCATGTCTTTTTTTGTTGGTAGTTTAAATTCAAGAATGTTGAACTATAAAAGTGATAGTATTTACGATCGAATAGATTTGAACATAAATTTTGAAATTAGATCACAAAAAAGACTATGTTGATAAGAATTTCATTAATATTCTTTAAATATTTCCAAGAGGAATCTCGAGTCATGATTTTTATGGTCACCAAATCTAAAACTTGTATCAACATAAGGAGATTCCCCTCTATGAATGAAGTTACCATTATTTTGAAAAACTCGTTATAGGGGTTTTATTATGTAGGGCCAACCAGGGAATATGTTGCATAGCCAAATAGCAGAATCTTTTGGATGACAGTTCTGTTATGTAGGCAACTTATGCAAGGCCACCTAAGAGCATGTACTGCATAGTCAAGAAAAGTAGATCTTTAGGAATTTAACATTTTGATGGTGATAGATAGAGGAAAATATGCTTTGGGTGACTCAAGACCATAGTGGGTGGTTTTTCCAAGGAAAAGAATTTTACGAATGAAAGGTCTATCTTATACCGACATATGTCATGAATAGTAAAACCTCATCTATACATATTTGGTGTATGAGGAATGGTTAAATTTATCCGAAAGGGTAATTTTTTATATCATATTGTGTAGTTTTAAGTCATATAGTGAGTATATTGGTACTGTGCTGTTTTAAGTCATGCAGTGAGGACATTGGTACTCAACAGTTTTAAGTCATGTAGTGGGGACATTGGTACTATGAAGTTTTATATCATGAAGTGAAGACATTGGTACTGTGCAGTTTTAAGTCATGCAGTGGGGGAATTATGTCACTTTAATTTAAGGTCTTTTGCATTGACTAATGGTATGATACTCTCCCAATTTCTTGGTAATTTTTTTAGAAATATACTACCATATTCAGGTATAGAATGGAAAATTGCAAACTGTGATTTAATAATTTCTAAATTAAAATGATGAAATGGGAAAAGGGAATAAGGAATTAGAGGGAGATTTTTTTCAAGAAAGAAGTTACCATTATTTGAAAAACCCATTATAGGGGTTGTATTATGCAGGGACCACTAGGGAATATGATTCATATCCAAATAGTGGCATCTTTTTACTGACAGACCTGTTATCTAGGTAACTTATGCAAGGCCACCTAAGAGAACATACTACGTAGTCAGGGAAAAGAGATCTCAAAAATATGACATTCTACTTCTAAAAGATGAAGAATGTTTATGTAGATTCATATTTTCCAACGAAAATATTTTTTTACATCAAAAGGTAATTGAATATGGAAAGGGTATTTAAAACCAATATTTCCAAAGAAATAGAGGAATAATATTTCTATGAAGGTATGACCCAAATGTAGGAGGTGTGGTGTCTGTAGTTTAAGGTCGTACAATGAGGACCTGAAATGGAAACAATATGTGATATGTGTACAAGTGGTTCCAAGGTTATTTCATATTGCATTGAACACATGGAGAGAAAAATGTGTAAACCATAGTCTCTAAGACTTTCATATCAAGAGAAAGCTAATGGGAAAAATATACCTGAATGACTATTTTAATACATATTCCTATATATTTCCATCAATGTTTTAATTGGACAAAGACACTATAACCTAGAACAAAATTACCATTATTTGACAAACTAATTATGGGGGATGTATTATACAGGGAAAATTGGGGCATATGCTGCATAGCCAAATAGTGGCATCTTCAGACTGATAGGCCAGTTATGTAGGTAATTTATACAAGGCCACCAAAAGGCACATGCTGCATAGTAAGGCAAAATACTTCTTAAATATTTGAAACTTTTTCACCCAAAATCATTTGAAATCTTATGAAGATCTGGAAATATTCAGGATTAAGAGTGTGAAATATGGAAGGAGGTTTTGCTCAATGCACATGAGAAATATTTGAATCAATATTGGCCATGAGTTTGACGTCATTTACATAGATCTGACTCATATGTAAAATGGAGACTTATTTGTTTCTTTTGAATTAATATTATGATGTGATGTTTCAAGTCATGCAGTGAGGAAATTTGCAGCCCCACAAGGAATTAAAACACCTCATTCATATAAAGAAGCCCTTAAACCAATTTTTAAGCCCACTTAAGCTATGCTAGGTGTGATAAACAAGGAGTAGTAAGGGTTTATTCTATAATACAAAGGTGACATAGGTGAAGAATGGGGTTGTTAAATTTTCATGTAGTTTTAAGGTCATGCGGTATGGACGAAGATGAATCGATGTGAAAAAGAAAAACGCATTGTAACTAGACGAGGGATAAGACCCAAGTGTCACTATGTGTCTTGTTGGAGGCAATAATCAAGTCATACATAGTTTTTACTGCATTAACTATGCAGTTTTGATTCATATATAAGGAATAAAGGGTTTTTTTCGTGGCTAGGCCCAAGATCAGGATCTCGGCATCTCTGTGTATCTCAAATTGGTGAGAATCAAGCCATACATAGTTCTTTAAACAGTCATTCCTCACACTAATTGAGTTTGACATGAATAATGGTGTATTTTGACACGTTCTGAGAGAATGATAAATCTTAAGCCATAAAATGGTATAAGGGCCAAATAATATATCTTAAGGAAACACTCTGTATAGATCTGATTCATATACAGAAGGAGAAAAGAAAATAAGAAGATTTTATGATTGCGGTTGGGACCATGATTGGACATTTAGGTGTCTCTATGTATCTCATTAAAAATGAGAATCAATCTATATGTAGTTCTTGAAATAAGGTCTTTATGAAGATCTGACTCATACATAGGAAAGAGAGGGACTCATGTGCTACTAAAGAGTAGCGATGATGTCAATGATGTTTTCTTACGGAAAATTCAAACGTCAAATATAAAAAATGTTAGTCGTATAGTTTAATGTCATGCAATAAGGAAAAATGATTTCATGTAGTTTAGTTCCATAAAACAAGGATGAATATACTACGCATTTTAATGTCATGAATCATGGATGTGTAAGGTTGTTATGTAGATTAATGTCTTTAAACTAGGACGTTGTACTATGCAGTTTTCAGTCTTGCAGCGTGGACATGAGGGTTGTGAAGCTTTTATTCTTGCAGCGAGGACATGGAGGATGTGCAGTATTTAGTCTTGCATCCAGGACATGGGGGTTGTGCAGTTTTTTGTCTTGCTGCAAGGACATGGGGGTTGTTCAGTTCTTATTCTCGTAGCAAGGACATTATATTGTGTAGTTTTAATTCATGCAGTGAGGATGAGAGGGTTGTGCATTTTTTTAGTCTTGCAACGAGGACATGGGGGTTGTTCAGTTTTTAGTCTTTTAACAAGGACATGGGGGATGTGTAGTTTTTAGTCTTACAGTGAGGACATTATACTGTGTAGTTTTAAGTGTTGCAGTGAGGACGATATGTACAACTACACAAATTATTTATTTAAGAATATCGCATTTTTTTGATTTGTAATAAGCTCTCCATCCATTGAGATTAAGGCCTAAGATCCATTTGAATAGACCACATGTAGGAAATAAGTTCCTTCCCACTTTGGCTCAAGCTTTGGAGGTTTCTTCCCTGGTATCATTGGATTCCTAAGGACCAATACCAATTCTCCTTGAAGAAATGAATGGAGGTGAACTTTCTTGTTAAAATCTAATGCTATTATATTCTGATAGACTTCTAAATTATGAAAAGTATGCAATATTTTCTTGTCTAATTGTTCCATCTCATTGAACCATTTCTAAGACCTCTCATTTGTAAACAACTGATCACAGATTGCAACTATGAGTGAAGGAAATTTAATTTCAATTGGAAAAACTTCTATAGTTCTATATACCAATGAATAAGAAGTTTCTTGGGTAGAAGTACGAGTAGTTGTCCGATAATCCCATAAATCATTCAAAAGTTTATTAGTCCATGATTTATTATCTTTATCAACCATATTCTGGAGTATGTTTGATAGGGACTTGTTGAAGGACTCTATCTATCCATTATCCACCACATGATAGTGAGATGAATGCTTGGATTTGATATTATGCTCCTGATATAACTTATTAACCTCAATCAAACAAAAATTGGTGCCATTGTCTATCAATATAATATTAGGGACACCAAATATGTTGATGATGTCAGTTTTGACAAAACTAACAATGATTTTGGATCCAACATCTTTAAGAGGTATTTCCATGGCCCATTTAGAAAAGAAATAAGTAGCAGTAAGGATATACTTGAACTGCTTAGATGTAGCTGGAGGATAAGTCCTTACTATATCCATTACCCATGTTCCAAATGGACAAGAGTATTTAGTTGTATGTAGAAACTCCAGGTGTTGCTGAATGAAGTTGTAATGCACTTGGTAGGGATGACATTACTTAGTGAAATCTATGAAATCTTGTGTCATTGATGGCCAAATGTATCCAAGCCTTCTGATCTGATCAGCGAGTCTTTGCCCAAACCAGTGGGCACCACAAGATCTTGAATGTACTTCTCTCATGACAGTTGCAATCTCTTCTCTATCAATACATCTGAAGAGGATTCCATAAAAGCCTTTCTTTTAGAGGATCGTTTGGTGGCCTGGACTATCATAAAGAGTAAAATTGGTTGCTTATCACTGGATCTATTCTTTTTCATCCCTATTCGGTGGAAGTACTCCATTTTGAAGATATTCCATGATGGATGTTCTCCATCACGTGGTATGAAAATATGACTCATAAATAGGGAAATTTTCATTAATTTTCCCTATTGTGGTTTGAAAAAAAGGTAAAACCACCTAATGATGGGATATGCTAATGATTGTCTCATCCTGATTTGGATCTTCCAAGTCTATAGTTGCATTATCCAGTTCATCTTCTTGGGCATTCTTTGATCATCGGACATAAATAAATATCATCTCTGAGAGAAATTCATCAACTAAACCCTTGACATAATCACAGAAAGGTATTAACTCTTCTTTCTGGAAATAATATTCTCCATTTATTTTCTTGATTAAAAATTTTGAATCACCTTTTACCTTCAAGTGATTCATTTTCACCTGAAGTGTCAATTCCAAACCTACAATGAGAGCATGATACTCTGCCTCATTTTTTGTTCCACCTTATCATAATAGGAAGGAATAATGAAATACTGCCTTTTTGGGGAGATAAGGAAAATTCCTAACCCAACTTGGTTATGTTTAGGATTTTCCATTCTCTTCCATGTTGGAATTCTGAAGCACCATCAAAGTACATTTCCCATGTTTGTAAATTATCCTGAATATAGAATAAATCTTCATCAATAAATTCAGTATTTAATGATGTATCTTTTGCAGATGGATGCTCAGCAAGGAAGTTAGGCAGATCTGGGCCTTTTATAGCCTTTTGAGGCACAAATTAGATATCAAATTGTTTCAAAATAACTTCCCATCGTGCCAGACGCACTGTAATCATAGGACGACTAAGGATAAATTTAAGTGGGTTATTGTGAGATATCAATTGGACCTCATGGTGTTGCAGGTAGTGCCTCAATTTTATAACTACAAATATTAATTCTAGGAATCACTTTTCAGTACTTGAATATGGAGTTTCTACATCACGTATAGTTTTACTGAGAAATTAAAGGATGTTTTCATTCCCAGCATCATTATTTTGAGCAAGGAAGGCACCAAGTGATCTCTCTAAAGCTGTCACATAAAGAATAAGTGGCCTTCCTTCAACAAGTTCCATTAATATAGGTGGACTCTAAATATATTTCTTGAGGGTATCAAATGCTTCTTGATAGTATTCAGTCCATTGGTTGGTGACTCCCTTCTTCATTAATGTGGTGAAGGTAAAACACGTGCCTTCCAAATTGGAAATAAATCTCCAAATATAGGCCAAGTGTCCCAAGAGTCCTCTTAATTATTTCAAATTTCAAGGAGGTGACATACCAAGTATTGATTTTTTTTCTTATGATGGAATTTGATACCACGATGGCGTACGATGAAGCCAAGAAACTTTTCTAAGGTTGCCTCGAAAGCACATTTCAAGGGGTTCATCTTTAAACTATGTTGCCAAATTTTATGGAATATGGTCTCCAAATCTACTAGGTTATTGGAACATTTTCTAGATTTTACCACCAAATCAGCCACAAAACATTCAAAAAATTTCCCTATGAAGGGTTTGAATATATGGTGCATGGGACGTTGGTATGTTGCGCCTGCATTATTTAAACCAAAGGGAATTACCAGAGAGTAAAAAACACATTGAGGGGATCTAAAGGCTGTAGATTATTCATCATCTAGGGACACATAGATTTTATTATACCTAGAGTAACCATACATGAAGAAAATATCTTTATAGCCAACCATTGCATCAATTAAATGCTCTGTAATCGAAAGTAGAAAACCATCTTTAGGAAAATTCCGGTTATGATCTCTAAAATTAATGAAAACTCTAATTTTCCCATTATTCGTTTTCACTGGGACAATGTTGGCCAACCATTTGGGATATTGAACTTCCTTGACAAATTTATCCTTTGAAATCTTATCAACTTCAGATTCAATTTTAGAAGCATGAGTTGGGTGTGTTCTTCTTTCTACTTGCTTGAATCTATGATGTTCTTATAGAAAACCCAAATGATGGGTGGATACATAAAGATTAAGTCCTATCATTTATGTATAATAACAATACAATATATCTCGATGATTCATTATAAAGGAAGTATACACCTATTCATCTTTAGAGGTCATGGACACACAAATTAGAGTGGGGCGCGGATATTCTTATGTACCCATATTTATATCTCTGAGCTCATCCACAGTGGTAGAGAAACCTTACTCAAATGCTGGAGGAGAATCCAAAAGATATTATTCTTCTTCTTCATTACATGTTACCTCTTCTATTTCCACATGAATAGTAGATGAAAAGGAAAAACTAACACAGCTATAGGGGGAGTCAGTATTTGAATATCTTGAAGAAGATGCCACCATATCTGACCCAACTGATGACGAAGGATATTCCTGTGCTAATATATAGGAGATGATGGATTGAGAATCATCATATTTTTATTCCTATAGAATTTATACAATATATTCTACTCTTATTGATGAAGTAGAGGCTTGTTGTAGTTCAACAGATGAAATGAAAACATCTCCATTTAGGATTTCATCCCTACTTGTTGAATCACTAATATCTTCCATGCTGTCATGTTCAGTTTCCAAAATTTAAATTATTGATGTCATTGGAAAAGTTCTTGGATTTGGTTTTACCATTTCAATTTGATTGATGGTTAACACATAATATGTACTCAAATGTATGAATGGATTTGCTGGGATCTTTTCTTGTCCATTTGGAGCATTAACTCTGGTTATTTATTTTTTCATGGACTTTGTATCTTTTGTATGATAAAAATCTACCTCAATGTATTGATATTCGCATGTTTGTAAAGGATCCTTGTCACCATAAAATTTCCCTATTTTACCATTGAAACAGTACATAAGACATTCATGGTATTATGAAGGTATGGATGCATGTTGATACAGCCAAGGCCTTCTAAGTAGAATATTTAAGGCCATGTCCTGATGAAAAACCAAGAAATATTAATTAGACACAAGATCTTCAAACTGAGTTCTGAGTGTAATCTCACCAAGTGGTTCTTGTTCATTCATTTCATATCCTTGCCACATTAAAGTATAAGAAGATAAGTCAGATTTAGTTAGGCCCAGTCGATGAAGTGTACGATTTGGAATGAGGTCGACTCCAGATCCATTATAAATAAAGGATCATTGGATGTCTACGTCATTGAATTTTATAGACAAATACAAGGGTCTAATATGTAAATGTACAACCTCATCTTCATCTTCATATGTAAATGATATGACTCCAAAACATTCTGCATATCATTATCTATACGGTAAACCTCAGCAGCAGAAACTTCAATTTCAAACATTTCAGGACTTGAAAAAGTCTCAATGAGTGCTTCTAAAAGATATTTTGATAGATTAAAAGCATCCATAATTTATAAATTGGTTGGTACTTGGGACAATTGTTTTAAGATATCATAATTTTAGTCCAAAGGTCTGTATTTTTTAGCATGAAAATGTGGTTTTTTATGTGTTTTGGAAGTTGATGCTTCTGATGTAGACGTACCCTATGTCAGAGAAGAAGTAGGAAATACTCCTGGATTTGGTATATTAGACTAAATAGGTCTATTCACTTGATGAGAGGAAGATGGTGTGACTTCTAATCGGTCCTCAAAAATAATTATGTCAGAACCGAACCTATCTTGCATGGAAGAAACTCCTTGTTCTTTTTGATCCCACAGAAGAGCTCTTCCATGAGTTTTTTCTGCATATATGGTTCATGTAAGGGTAGAGTTAAAATGTTGGTTTATAGAATTCCCATGTCTTCCCTGGTATCCTTGACCCTCGACTCTTCCTATGGTATCCCAATTAGGTATAAGTAATTCCATCTCCTTATAATCAGAATCACCATTGGCATAAGGATTTGTTAAATGGATAATGTTGACAGAACAAAAGATCAATTCTTCATCTGATAGAGATTCTTCGCAATAGGTTAATTCTGATTGTTCCATTTGGTGGGTAAATGCCCGTTCTTCAGAAACAGATGGCATGAAATCTATGAGGTTCAAGGAAAACTTTTTCCTTAACATGAGCTCATCTTTTTCTGACTTCCCTTTGTCCAAATGATCACTTCGCTTAGTTAAGGAATGATCATTTGACAAATGTTGTTTTGTTGTGGTAGGAGTAGAAGAAGGCATAATTTATTGTTTCAACTATGTTCATAAAATGGCATGATTCTGGTTGATCATTTTCTTGATCATCCGATCATCATATTTCTGCACATTTTTACTTTTTACTTCCTGCCATTAACCTTCTTCCTCAGGATCAGTAGTAGTAACACATGCTATTTGAGATAAAGAACTTTTCATTTTCACTTGTCCAGAATCTACCATCTTTTTCAAGAGGTCATTAAAAACAAAACATTTATGGAAGGTATTCCCTAACATCTGGTGAAAGGGACAATGATTCAAAATATCTTCATCTCCTTATTTATTTGGTTTCTTTAGCCCTGTCCACTGAACCAAATTGTTTTCCAGATCTGAGATTAAGTAATCAGGAATGTGATCATTCTGGAAAGAATAAAATTTGTTGTTTAATTCTTCAAACTATTTGTGTCTTTGATCTCTTTCATCATCTTGACAAGGAGGTCATTACAGCTAATTATTAGGAGGCAGAGCCCTTCGATATGATGAAGATATTCAATTAGAAGTAGGTACAGGTACCTACTTGGGTGTAACTATAGCAGCTTCTTCCTTTCCTATCCTCCCCCCAAAGCTGATGTAATTACACAATTTTTAGGCTTAGTTTCTATAATAGAGTCTTCTATCTATTTAGCGATTGAAGTAAGGTCTTGAAACCCTCAAATTTATTTCACAGGGATCAACGGTGTGTGTAACTCATCACGTAGATTTTACGCACAAATTGGAAGCAATTCATCTTGAGGGAGTTCTATACTTAAGAAACATGTTAATACTTTCCATAAGGCAATGAAATCTGAAACTCATTCATTATCCCTTTATTTACAATTGTTAAGATAAAAGCTTGTCGTCTTTGGTAGAATTGAGCTAAATTGAAGAATAAATTTCTGACTGAGATCTTCCCATCCAATAATTGATCGAGATTATAAACTTGTATACAAGACAAAAGATAGTCCCTGTAATGACTGCACAAAACACCTAAGTTTTACTGCTTATTTTTGTTGAGGAGTTCCCATCATGAGATCACAATGAGAAACAAAATGTGTTAAGTGTTGTTCCAGATCTTCGGAACCATTAAATATTGGGAATGTGATATTCACAAAATTAGGTGGGGGAGGAATTTCATCCACCCATTCAAGGTAAACTCTCTTTTTCGGCTGAATTGGTGCACGTCATTCAGGTGGCGCACGAAATGTTCCATGCCGGGAACCGTCGGCGTGAAAAACTTCACCGTGAGGAACCGGGGCGCGCAAAATTGTGCACCTTACAGGCTTGATTACGCGCATCCTGGGGATGCTTTGCGCGCACGGATTTATTTCATGCAAGTCCTCCTTTATTTCACGCACCACTTCCCGGGCCTCCAGACCAGGCCTCTGATTATGAATATGACATCGCTTTGCCATTTCGAAACATCCTCTAAGAGTTCCAGACTTTTTTCGACATCCAAAATTCCCCCCCCCCCCCGGAATTGGATAGGTGAGAGCTCGCAACGATCGGATTCTGATGGAAGCGCTAAAACGCCGAAACAGGGCCACTCCTGGGCGCATAGCGCGCAAAAAACCTATGTGGCACGCAAAACAACATATCGGCACGGAATATTCTTTCCGCGCGGCGCAGAACCGTGGACTTGACTATAAAAAGGGGATCTGGGTCCCAAATCTATACCTCAGCTTTTCTGTGCGATAGGATATCGCTCTCATGCGCGAAATTTCTCCCATGGATGCGCGTAAAAATGCTCTGGCAGCACGGAATTCCTTCCAAATTTTGGTCGTCCTTGTGTGCCTACTCGAGACATTCCGCACTTAGCGTGCCGATTGCACTCCCATCTCCTGGATTTCACGCCGCCACTTCAGATTTCACACAACACTCTCCGATTCCGCGCACTGCATACTGATTTCATGCAACTCTCGAGATATTCGAGATGGCCGCAAACCGAGTTGATGAGGGGGAATCCGCCGCTCGTAGAGCCGAAATGGAGGCGATTGAGGGGATTTATGGCAACAAGTTGATCGTCTCCAACAACCTGGCCCTGTTCAATCTGCTGACTCCAGCCGAAAATACGTATCCCCTGTCTGACAACCTCCCGCTCTGGAACTTTGGCATCCTGGAGGAGGTGCACCTGTCGGGCTTCGAGGTGGACACGCCGCGGTCATGGGTGACTCGGGAGGACGAGCTTCCTCGATAAAACATCACCAACAATGGCCATCCAGCTAGGGAAACCAGACATATGGATGTATATGTCCTGAACCCGAGGACCAACACCATTATCGGGGATGAGCCTATCGCAGAGGATTCTCCGACCCTCTACGCGAGCACGTTTTGTCAGAGCATCACAGATGACACGAAGGGATGGCTAAAGGATTGGGACCTGTGGTCCAGGGGAAACTTCACCAGCGAGTGGTCCTGGGCATTCTGGGTTCGCCATACTTTTCACCAGTTCGGGGATGAACTGCGGCATATTGGCATGTTCGAGGCGGTGTGGACGTCGCAGTTCCACTTCCACCATCAACCTGAGCTCGGTCCGGATCTATTCACCCAATGGTCTTCTGATACCAACACATTCCATCTTCATCAAGGGGAAGTTGGAATCAGTCTCTGGGATGTTCACTGCATCAGAGGTATCCCACTAGAGGGCTACCAATACGATCAGTTCATTCCTCCAAAGAGCACCTGGGAAGACAGGTCACAGAAATCTACGCTGACGTGGAACCGATTGAAGCTATCCAAAGAGAGGCTGGGGGTCATGGACTTCCTGAAGGACATTGCCTACAAGGGATGGTTCAGCCAGTTCCACAAGAAGGATCCGACCATCAAAATGTCGGGATGGGGTAAACGGTGCCCAACTATGGCTTAGAGGAGAAGGTATAGGTTATACTAGAGGATACTGGATTCAGGGCAATACCAATCATGGGGATACCGCGTCATTGAGACCCAAGACCCAAACATCTGGTACGCCGCGTTCCTCACTGCCTTCCTGAGCGGGTGTCTCTTACCGGTGCGGGAAGTGAGGATGGGCGTCTGTCCAACAACACTGGTGATGGCAGGCACCATGGCTGCCAACAAACGGTTCAACTTGGGGGGGTCCCCATTCTGGCCAAGTTGTATGCCATCATGGGACGCATCTCACGAGGAGGGTCTCCTCGGAGAGTATGTGGCCCCTTCCAGATCTTCCACGGCTGGGTGGCGGCTCATCTCGGTGGGTACACTTTCCCAAACGCCATCCGTCCTCTGGGAAATGGCCTGCAACCATCCCTGCTGAACATCACCGGGGTGGCGCCGATGACGCTCAATGAGGAGGGCATGAGAATCCGCATTGGAAACCACAAAAACTTCCACTTCAGCTCATTCCCCACCCCGGTCGTCCAGATGGTGGACAATGAGCGAGGCTCTCTAGAATAGCAAGAGTATTTCCAGATCATTCCGGGAAGGGTGCTCGTGGCATGGATCGACAGGAAGGTGATCTGCGAGCCTTACGTGCCATCCAAATTTTCCAGGAAATTTGGGTGCCTCCAACGAATGCCGAAGAAAGTATTCACAACTGTATGGCAGGAGAAGAATCCCTGCGTTCTGCACCATATGTTGTTGATGTTTACCACTTTCGGCTCTGGCGACATCATTACTCTTCCTCCCACCGGGGTTGACGCTGGCCTAGCAACCGAGTATGCCGAACAGTGGACCATCGCGTACCATGAGGGGATTTTGCGCAAGCGTGTCCGGCAACTCGAGGTTACTCGCGCGGAAACCAGGCGATGGGGGAGAAGGAAAGGTGTTTCTGGAAGGGGGGAACCAGGGGTGCGTCAGGCAGTGAGGCCTGCACAGGCCAGGACTTCAGCATCGAAAACATCACACAACATCGTCGCGACCTCATAGCCCGTAGGGGGGGCACATGAGGCGGCCAGGGAACTTCTCGGGAAGCAGATACGATACTTGCTCGAACCTTACCAAGATGCAATTCTCTCGGAACTGTGGTCGGCCTAGATAACCCTACGGCAATCGCTGAGCGTTGAAGTCATCTGGAAGAAGATAATGCAAAACGGGATCCACCTGCCATAGGTCAGGCTCGTTCGAATTACCGACTGGGTAAACTTCCATCGACGGCATGCTTATCTGACGACCATGGACACATACGCGCGCCAATGGGGTCGGCGTGCGAAGCCACCTTTCCTAGTGAAAGTGATGCTCAGCCAGGAGCATGATCCGGAAGTGATGCCGCCGGGAGAAGGCGACAGTGATGAGGATTCGGAGGGGGAGTAGGAGACCAGAGAAGATGAAGGAGAATTAGAAGATGAAGAAGGAGAACCCGAAGTTGAGGGGTCATAGGGGGTGACCTACCAAGGAAGTCTTCGAGAGAGCGGCGAGATTTTCGGCTCTGATATCGACATAACTGAGATACTCGAGGTCTGTCTCTATCTTCATTCATTTTCCTTCTTCATCCATTCTCCTTTTCAATTTCCCAACCATCTCTCTACCTTTATTAGGAGCATCTGAGTGTTGGTTGGGCGTCCCCACTAGAGGAGGGAGGAGAGGAACCGGTGGGACAGGATGGGGATCTAACACCCATCATTGAATTGACAAGCGCATAGGGGTCTCCCATCATAGTGGCTCCTACAGCGGCCGGAACACTAGAGACCGACACTCTGGATTCCTGAATGTCTCACGCTTCACTACTGGCGCTTGGTATCAAAAGATCCCAACTAATAAGTGTACTTCTTGCGCAGTGATCTCAACATTGGAGGCTCGTCAGGTTGCGGAGCCCGGGTCATCCATGAGCTGACTAGTGGCGGGCATACCCCCTCATTTAGAACATTCTCCCCACACTGAGTCGGCCCCTGCAATTGGTGAGATGGGGGCATTGGACATCAGCGGCGTTGTTCTTGAGGTGAGGCCAGAAGCTGGAGGAGGCATCCTCGCTGCTATGGCGAGAGAGGAAGGTCGCTCGGACATCTAGGATTGTATTCCTCATGAAGAAATCCCTGAGGTAAATCCTGCTGTCGATCTTCTGGCTTCCTTACCTACGTACCGGCCCACTGACCCGGAGGATATATATGACTCGGACTCAGAGGTGGCCGAGGAGATTTAGATGACACAACGCAAAGGGTGGAAGTGATTCTAGCACTTTCTCAGACAGCCCCAGTCGGATTGGATGAGGCGGATGGGATCACTCCAGACCTGGCTGCGCTTCCTGTGCACCGGAGGGGCTGACGCTCAGCATCTTCATCTGACGGTCCGTGATTACATGGCCGAGAAGATACACGAGAGCAGCCGGCGCACCGACGTTGCCCAGTGTCGGGAAAGATCGGTGATCTCCCGAGCATTGTTGAGGGCGGAGCAGGAGGTTCGGCGCCTCGAAGGGAAGGCGGCAGATAAGGAGGCCTTCATTGAAACATGCTCTGAGCATGTGGAGAAACTGACGGCCCAGCTAGCCGACGCGCAAGAACAACTGATGGAGTCGAGTCACCAGATGATCGTACTTCGAACCGAGCGGGTGCAGGCACAAGCTAGGATTGGCGAGTTACGCTCTGCGGTGGCTGATGAGGAGAGAGTCTTCAAGGAGTGAGAAGCAGTCCTGGAGGCTACCAGCAAAAGGGTAGCAGTGCTGGAAAGATCGATTCAACACTCTGATCCGTAAGGGCTTTGTTTTGGCCATCCCATGAACTTCTTGCTTGTACTGCTCATCATCTCAATCCAATATGCACCCTTGGTTTAATATGATCAACCATAATTCCAAAATGAATAACAACACATCCCTAAGCTCTTTTGAGTCACACCCAACGCGAGAAGCAAAGGATACTCGTGCTATCATATTTTCCAACTTTGGGGCATTGACCAAGCTTCAGGAATTTGAAATTGGGCCTGGATTTCTGAGGAGGATACCTCAGACCGATTGATATATCACCTTCTCAATGTGTTCTGACACACGAGTGGGGCAATGTCGGGGGAATTAAAATCCATCCGAACAAAGGGAGATGGAGATGAAAGGTGAATCACGCTACCCGAATTCGGAACACTATGGGGAGCGATGATGGAGGATAACTGTTAAACGTGGCAGAAATGAAACATCCATATCATGTTCTCCTGGAATGGGGATGATAAATGAGGGCTGATCGCTGAACATGTTCGCAACACGAGGCCTAACTCAAATATCGTCGGTCAGTTTTCCGGAACATTGTCCCAGGACAGCAGGCAGACCAAAGGTCTATCATGCATATTGCTACAATAGGTGGACCAAATGTCTATCATCCATATTGTGGAAGTAGGCGGACCAAAGTCTATCATCCATAATGTTAGGGGGTTCCATCGAACATGACCATTTTTCCGAAACGTTGGCCCAGGACAGTAGGCGGACCATAGGTCTATCATCCATACTGTTAGGGGGTCCCATCAAACATGAACAGTCCTCCGGAAAGTCGTCCCATGACAGTTGGCAGACCATAGGTCTATCATCCATACTGTTAGGGGGTCCCATCGAACATGACCAGTCCTCTGGAACGTTGGCCCAGAACAGTAGGTGGACCATAGGTCTATCATCCATAATGTTAGGGGGTCCCGTCAAACATGAAAGAAAATGAGGATCCGAATAAAGGGGCACACAAAGCATGGAAAGTGGAGTGGTGGTTTGTTCCAATAGAGTCCAACACTCCCGAAATTGCACCACCGTGGTGGAGGCGGATTAGGCGGACGTACCAACCAAATCGCGGGTCGTCCCAATTTTCAGGAAGGACCTCTTTGGTGAGAGAACCGCCGCTTCCCATTATTACTATGGGGGATCTCGAAATTATTCGGGGTAGATGTCATGATTACACAACTTCCCATTAAGTCGGGTTGAGGGGCCGACAATTAGGAGGGATGGGATATAGTAATCCCTCGGGCTGGACCCAAGACGAAATGTTCGGGCGTTCCTACAGATCTCATTAGGATAAGAATCAAGCCACATGTAGTTCTAGAAGCACAGTTTAACATCATGTTGGATTAAATACAGTTTAACATCATGCGGGACGGCGGACACATCTCATCTGGGGATAGGCACAGCACGGCGAGTAACCTGACGTGAATGAGGACATCATCCCACACCAAACCGTACAATCCCACAAGAGAGACCGAGTCATGGAAAGCCAAATAAAGGATCCTAGTTTTAGGTCTTAGAACTCAGACCAAAGGAGAAGGGGAATGGGAGACACACAGAAAAGCGGTTGCAAAACCCAACGTGAATGGGGAGAATCCCTACTTACTATGTGCTTCTAGGGATGTGTTTAGGCCGAGAGACTGAACACAAAAATCTAGGCTAGGCCTGTGGGGAAGTTCCCAGGTGCTTTTACGTATCTCACAAGGATGAGAATCAATCCATACGTAGTTCTTTAAAGGAAGCATGGCGTGATATGGAGCCTTCACAAAGGACGAAGGAGTCGGGCGGGTCTAGCCCTCGCACCAAAAGAAGCGGCATTTGATATATCTTGTTTGTTCTTGGAGGTAAATGGTTTTTCTTTTGTGGGGCGACTGGGCTAGGGTAGAAATTCATGGCTTCTCCACAATAATCAAGCCATAAAAGGCGTTGACAAGTGGCACGGTAATCAACCAATACCTGGTGTGATGTCCCCCATGGGGAGGTCATCACATTGCAGTGCCTTTTTTCATCGTGTGGCCAGGACGATATCATCACAGTTTAAGGTTGTGTGGTAGGACCAACTGCATAGTTTAAGTTCGTATGGCTTTGGACCCGACAGCATAGTTTAAGGTCGTATGGCTTGGACCAACAGCATAGTTTACGTTCGAATGGCTTGGACCAACAGCACAGTTTAAGGTCGTATGGCTTTGGACCTGGCGACACAGTTTAAGGTCGTATGGATTTGGACCTGGTGACACAGTCTAAGGTCGTATGGATTGGACCAACAACACAGTTTAAGGTCCTATGGATTTGTACCTAGAGACACAGTTTAAGGTCGAATGGATTTGGACCTGGCGGCACAGTTTCAGTTCCTATGGCTTTGGACCTGGCGACACAGTTTGAGGTCGTATGGCTTTGGACCTGGCCGCACAGTTTAAGTTCGTATGGCTTTGGACCTAGCGAAACAGTTTAAGGTCCTATGTCTTTGGACATGGAATCACAATTTAAGGTCGTATGGCTTTGGACCTGGTGACACAGTTTAAGGTCCTATGTCTTTGGACCTGGTGACACAGTTTAAGGTCGTATGGCTTTGGACCTGGTGACACAGTTTAAGGTCCTATAGCTTTGGACCTAGCATCACAATTTAAGGTCGTATGGCTTTGGACCTGGCCACACAGTTTAAGGTCATATGTCTTTGGACCTGGGGGAACACGCACAATGCGATAAAGCATACCTGATGCGGGTGAGGGTGTAATCCCATACCATCACTGCACGAGATTCCGAGAGAGGAGCCTCAGGCCAAAGGGGGCTACGAGGGTTCAACAATCAGGGGGGTAGGAGATGCTAGCTCCCAGCTACACTGGTCCTAAAACGCAATGTCTGGGTGACTCCTCGTTTACCATGGGGATGAGGGTCAAGCTGCACACAACCTGTAAAGAAGAAACCCAGGCACATACTCTAGCACTCAGATCAAGGGAGGCCTGAGTGACACCGTTACGCAGCTTGGTCTGTCTGACGTGTGGGGGTGTACTGAGGGTTAGTACAAGGAGTGTCAGGATTCTACCTTGACATGGTGGGGTAGAACACAATGTGAATCATGAAACCAACGTTCAGGGCCTGAAGAAGCCGGCCTGATGACTAAGGATTACTGCTGACCATGTTCGCAACACAGCATCCTACCGTGTTATCCTAGAGGCAGGGGAAAACAAATGAGCATCAACCACTAACCACATTCGAAACATGTGATTCGTATCAATTTGTTGCCTAAAACCCTCAGGGGCGTTGGCCCGTGATGGTAAGATAGCCCTTGGGCGTTGTATCCAGGCCGTTCTTGGGGGTCCCTCCGGGTGTGAAGGATGGTGGGGCCTGAATGAAGGGGAACACGAAGCTTGAAAAGTGGACGAAAAATTGCCTAGGTCGAACCTGACACTCCAGGTCCTAGAACAGAGTACTATGACCACATTAGCAGACCACTGAAAAGGGTCAAAGGGCTCAGTCTGAGAGCGGAAAATGATGGCGGATTCCTGAGGGAAGGGCAGGCCAAAAGACCGAGGCAACTGGAAGATTGTGGTATCTCCCAAAAGACAGGGATGGACATGACATCTTAGTGTTCAGGAGGTCCTACGTATCTCATTAGGATGAGAATCAAGCCATGCGTAGTTCTAGAAGCACAGTTTAACGTCATATAGGACGAAATAAGTATCTTAGTTTTAGGTCTTAGAACTCAGACCAAGGAGCCCAGGTGTAGGGAAAAATGTAGTTTAAGTTCATGCTGGACCGGGTGTAGTTTAAGGTCATGCGGGACCACAGGAGGATCTTAGATTTTGGTCTTAGAACTTGGACCCTTGTGCAGTTTAGGTTCGTGCGGGACCGTACAGTTTTAGGAAATGTAGGACCAAGGATCCCTTAGGAAAAGTACTGCTAGAGAAACCTGGCATTGGTGGGAGGAGTTACGCGCTCACCATCCATAGTCACTAGGGAATACGCACCATTGGGATAGACCTTATAGGCAATAAAAGTCCCCTCCCATTTGGGCTCCAACTTGGGTGGTTTCCTACCAGGAATCATTGGTGCTCTGAGAGCCAGCACCAGGTCACCCTTTAAGAAGGAGCAGAGGTGAACCTTCTTATTGAAAGCTCGAGCCATCCTGCTCTGATGCCTTTCCAAGTTATGTAAAGCGTGAAACCTACTTTCGTCCAGCGCCTCCAATTCGGATTGACGGATTTCGGAAACTCTCTCTGGTGCTTGCTGGTCGTAGACCACCGTGCGCAATGAGGGAAATTGGATCTCGGTGGGCAGGACGACCTCAGCTCCATATACCAGGGAATACGGAGTCACCTGGGTGGAGTTACAATTCATCGTCCTATAATCCCAGAGGGCATTGGGGAGCTTGTCCGGCCAACTTTTATTGTTCTTACCAACCATATTTTGCATAATGTTAGAGAGGGTTTTGTCAAACGTCTCAATCTATCCATTCACCTACACATCATAGCAGGAGGTGTGCTTAGAGAGAATGTTGTACTTAGCATACAATTTCTTCATCTCGGCTGCTTGGAAGTTGGTTCTGTTATCTGCGAGGATAGCGTGAGGTACTCCAACCTGATAGATGATATTGGAGCTCATGAAGTCAGCGATAGAACAGGCCTTGACTTCCTTGATCGGGATTGCCTCTGCCCACTTCGAGAAGAAGTCTGTAGCGGTTAAGATGAACCGACACTGGTGGGCCGTCGCCGGCAGGTAAGGCCCTACAAAATCCAACCCTCAGACTGCAAAGGGCCAAGAATACATGGTAGTATGGAGAGGCTCTGGTGGCCGATGCACAAAGTTAGCATGAACTTGGCATGGATGACACCTCTAGGTATACTCGATGCAGTCGTGGATCATGGAGGGCCAGACGTAACCCAACCTCTAAATCTGGTGGGACAACTTCGACCCGGCCTGGTGGGCGCCATAGGAACCAACGTGCACTTCTTGCATGACCTGTGGGATCTCGACTCCTTGAAGGAAATGGAGGAGAACACCATCAAATCCACGCCTGTAAAAGAGCTTCTCAAGGATGGGACCGCTTTTATGGGTGAACTGCGGCGCGCGACGCCGGATTCTCTCTCGCTCGGCTCGGTCCAGAGGAAGATTGTCGTGCTGGAGGTATTCAACCAAGGGAATCCTCCTGTCAGGAACTGTCTTGATTACCGCACCTGAAGCCCCTGGGGATCCTATCGTAGAGGAACCAGTGGTGAAATGGTTCACTCGCGGGCCACGATCGCCATCCGGAATAACAGGAGAAATGACTCTCCGGTGTGCCATGTGGATGATTAGGTTATCCTGTTCGGGCTCCGTAGGTGATGCGGCCAGGCTGGCCAAAGCATCTTCTTGACTGTTCTGCGACCGGGGAATGTGAATGACCTCTAGCCGGGAGGGGAAATTCACCATTAGACGGAGGGTGCACTCCAACAATGGCACAAGTTCCATCTTTCTAACAGCATAGTCACCATTGAACGACTTGATGACTAGCTTGGAGTCCCCTTTTACATACATATGGGGTACATCAATCTCGAGAGCCAACTCAAGGCCAGTGATGAGGGTATGATATTCTGCCTCATTGTTGGTGTAGCCTTCGGACAACATGAATGAATATGGCAGAACGGATTGCTCCGGGGTGATGAAGATGATACCCAGGCCCACTCTGTTAAGCCTAGGATCGTTGAGCCTTCTACCAGTGGGGCTCCGAGAGGAACTGTCAAAGTGCATCTGCCAGCATGGGATGGCGTGATCGAATGAGAGGATTTCCTTATCAGGAAAGCCTAGATCCACTGGTTGGTCCGTGGAGGTTGGGTGGGTAGCTAATAAGTCTTCCAACGCATGTCCTTTGTCGACCTTCTGAGGTACGAACCTGGTGTCTAACTACTGGAGGATCACCGCCCAGCGCGCCAATCAGCTAGTCAACATAGGTTGGTTCAGGATGTATTTCAACAGGTCTACCCGAGAGACCAGTTGTACCTTGTGGTGCTGCAATTAGTCCCACAATTTCTGCACAGCAAATACGAGTGCTAGGAATCTCTTCTCAATGGTAGAATATCTAATTTCCGCATCGAGGAGAATGCGGCTGAGGTAGTAGAGGCTATTATCTGTTCCCTCGATGTTCTTCTGGGTGAGAAGTGCACCAAAGGATCGCTCCCGGGCGGTCACGTAAAGGACCAGCGGCTTTCCAGAAATGGGTGGAATCAAGACTGGAGGTTGAAGCAGATACTGCTTGATTTCCTCAAAATGATCTGACACTCTTCGTCCCATTCATAGGCGGCACCTTTCTTCATGATCTGAGAATAGGGCTTACACTTTCCGGCCAGATTCGCAATGAATCGGCGTATATAGGCAAAGTGTCCTTGGAGGCCTCGAAGCTCCTAAATATTATTCGGGAGAGGCATCTGACTGATGGAATTGATCTTATTTTGGTCTATCTCGATGCCTCGATACCTAAAAATGAAGCCAAGAAACTTTCCGGAGGTGACCCCGAAGGAACACTTCACCGGGTTCATCTTCAAGTGGCGAGAATGGAGGCATCCGAACACTTTCTCAAGGTCTTTGAGATGGTCTTGGAGCTGATGAGATTTAACCACCAGGTCGTCCACACAACACTCCACCAGCATCCCGAGAATCAGCTTGAATATGCGGTGCATGGCCCGTTGATAGGTGGTACCCACATTCTTCAGGCCGAAGGGAATAACCTGGTAGCAGAAAGCACCCTAGGGGGACCTAAAGGCAGTGAACTCTTCATCCTCAGGGGCCATCCGGATCTGGTTGTACCCGGAGTACCCATCCATGAAGGAGAGGGCTTGGAACCCGGTCGTGGTATCGATCAACAGCTCTGTCACGGGAAGGGGAAAATCATCCTTCGGACAATGGCGATTGAGATTGCCGAAGTTGATACAGACCCTAATATGCCCGTTCTTCTTCCTGACTGGCACAATGTTGGCTAGACACTTGGGGTACTGGAATTCCTTGACGAAGTTGGCCCTGATGAGCTTATCAACTTCGGCCTCAACCATGGCACTGTGAGAGGGGTGCATCTTTCTGGGAGGCTGCTTGAACCCGCGATGGTTCGCTGGAAGGCCAAGGCGGTGGACGACTACATGGGGATCTAGTCCTGGAATCTCTACATAACTCCAGGAGAACACATCACGGTGCTTTCTGAGGAAGTATTCGTATAGTTTTCGTTCCTCAAGGGGCATAGTGGCGCTGACCAATGTGGGTCTCGGGTCCGCCTTGCTACCGAGTTTCACCTGCACTAACTCGTCGACCGTGGTGGAGAAACCCTCCTCAAAGGTAGGAGGAGCATCTTCCATGTCCTCCTCTATGCTCGTGGAGGGATCATCCACAGAGGGAGCCATTTTGGGGCATCCAAACCCTAATGGGAAGCTGGTGCCGGATTGGGCGGTAGAGGTCATCGCGTCAGGAGACTCATGCACCACAGAGACCATGGCGACAAAGGCGGTTGATCCAATCCCCTCTGGCCTTTAGCCCAAGGGTCCACGCTTTATGATATCAAAGCAGTAGCGGCGTGTTGTCTTGATCCGGTCGATTCTGTCCCGGCGAAACAGACACATATGACGTACTGCTGTTGGCATGAGCCTAACGTCCTAATATCGCACAGGGGTAGGATGCTCGGGGATCACCTGAGCATGGTTGGTGTAAGAGTACGAGGTGATTTCCCGTCGTCGCTTGGACCCAGAAATATGCCTTCCTCTAGTACCCAAAACAACAAAGCACTGCCCCATGTCGGGGGTCGTGGCCTCCAACCGATGGATTGGGAAGACATATGTGTCATCCAAACCTCCCCAGGGATCACTCGTGATAGTGGCGGGCTCAACCTCACCTTCCAGGATCTACTTGTCCTTGGTCTTTTAATAGTCAGCATCCAGATAATGGGCTTCACATGAGGAAAAAGGAGACGCATCTCCTTGGATAACTCCCACTCGACCTTTAAGGAAGTATTTGAGGCACTGGTGATACGATGAGGGGACCGCTGCGTGAAGGTGGAGCCACGGCCTGCCCATCAACGCATTGTAGGTGGTGTCCTGAGAGACAATCATGAATTCAGTATTGGCCATTAGGCCGCCGTACTGGGGCTTCAGACGAATCTTGCTGAGTGGATTTTGCTCGGTCCTGTCATACCCTTGGATCCTGAGGTCGGAGGGAGTTAAATCATCCTCAGACAACCCAAGTTTCCGCAGCATCCGAGTTGGGATTAGGTTAATTCTAGAACCCGTGTCAACAAGACAGAGGCGGACTTCCACGCCATTGAACTGGCCGGTGATGTACAGTGGGAGAATGTTCCCCTATATGGGAAGGTATTCATCTTAACCGAAAAACGAGATAACCACCTGAAATTCGGCATCCACAATCGCCTCGATGTGGAAGGCTTCTGCGGCCGCCACCTCCGTCTCAAACTGGAGGGGGATCCTTAGAGCCTCGGTGAGCGCCTCACGCATTTCAGACGACAGGTGAAGGGCCTAAAGTATAGAATGCCTTGTCGGAATGCCGACCAGGTGCTTCAGAACATCATACATTTGAGTCAACCACGAGCTTCTGCTTACAGGAGGCCGCTCTATGATTAGAGGCATGACAGACCCTGCTGGTGGGACTGGTGACTGACTGGTAGTAGGCACGTCTCGGTGTTCACTAGCCGAAGCCCGGGAGGTGGCTTCCGTGTTCAGACCAGAAGGCTGTAGTCGGCCGGTGGCAGGATAGGGATGGTTGCGGCACGGACGAGGTGGTCCCGCCTGATCCAACAACACAAACAGTGGTGGAGGCGAACGTGTTGACACCGGGTGAGGGGGCCACTTGCACTGATCTCTGTATCGGGCCTACTGCCTGGTCTCAGTAGCGTGCACAGCCTGACTGGAGGTGACGACTGTCGGGCCCCGGCGATTCACATAGCCACAGCTTCGCTGATTTTGGCGATGTCTGGGGACATTGGGGAGGTTCACCTGGCATTCCTCATCATTGGGAGTCAAAAAGGGATTTACAAACTCTACGGTGTTAACTGAAGCATACCCTAGGTTTTTACTCGAGGAGTCATCCACTACCGGACGGAGTCTCGGAGGGATCCCCATTTCTGGGGACATAAAATCGCCAAGCGTGCGGGAAGATGAAGGCGCTAGCAGGGCGCGTTCTTTCTTCTTGTGTCTCCTCTTTCTCTTCTGGGAAGAGGTAGGCTGGGACGATGAGGACAAAGCCGTGCTCATAGATACTGAGGGCTCTGGCTGACTCAGGCAGGCATAGATGATGTCATGGGCACGGGCGACCGTCCTGCGGGCCATCCAGTCATTATACGTCTGGGACCCATGGTCGGAAACCTATTCCCACTCATCCTCGTTGTCACTACTATCATCTGATCTCACGAAGACACCTGCCACTTGCGTCGGGGCTAAGCCCAACCTGACTATGTTGTTGTAAATCTGGTCTTGGAGCCAGTCCTTGAACACATAGCATCGCTGGATTGTTTTCCCCATGGTCCAGTGATATGTGCAGTAGTTAGGGTGATTAGTGAGACTCTCCTCTTCTGGCTTCCGGCACTCAGGCAGCCACACGATCCTCTGCTCTAAGGCACTACTGAAATAACCGGGGGCCTAGGCCTCGTCAAACGAGTAATTCTGATTCCTTCTGTCCGGAAAGGGGGCTCTTGGAGGCTGACCATGACCCGGGGCTGGAGGAGCATGCCGAGGAGGCGAAGCCTGATTATCTCGCCTGGGGTGGAGGTCGTACGTTACGTAGAGGTGCCTGCCAATTTTGAGGTGGTCGCTACTGGGCCGGAGGCTGTGCCCGTGGGGGTGGACCCCTATGGGGATGCTGAGCTGGCCTTGCTGGCAGCAACTCTAACTGTGTGGGGGCCTCTATCTGGCCTACCGCAGCGGACTCGGCCCTGGTGGCTCTCCTTGCAGAGATTACAAGAGGCAGCGGGCGTGCCTGGATGGCATGTTGCAAGGCTTCTTCGAGGCGCTGAGCCTTGTCTGAGAAGTCCCGGAACCCTCTAGGGTAATTCTAAGTGATCAGAGAAGGAACCAGCTCTGCCTTGACATTCCCTACACACATTTTCAGTAATTTCT
The DNA here is from genome assembly GCA_963277665.1 of Viscum album. Taxonomy (NCBI): domain Eukaryota; kingdom Viridiplantae; phylum Streptophyta; class Magnoliopsida; order Santalales; family Viscaceae; genus Viscum; species Viscum album. The sequence goes on along the minus strand of OY728134.1, from coordinate 1,511,739,464 downwards.
CCTGAGTTAGTGGCATGTCAAGGGAGTATGTGAGCCCATTCCACCGGGAAACGAAGTCCAGGACCCACTCATCGGGCCTTTGTTTGCACCTGAAGAGGTCTGCGATGTTTGTCTTCCGAGTTGTGGAACTGAACTGGTAGAGGAATTGCCGATGCAAGTCCTCCCATCTAGTCACAGATCCAATAGGGAGCTGGCTGTACCAAACGATCGATGGTCCTTCCAGTGTCTGAACGAAGCAACGGAGCTTGGTAGCCTCCTGCTACGCTGGAGTCCCTAACATAGGCCCGCACCATGAGTTGAAGTGGACCGGGTGCTGTGGCGGGTCTCCGGTCCCGTTAAAGGGGGCGAGAGTGGGGTTCCCAAATCCCGTTGGGGCCGAAATATCATCCACCCACGCTTGGTATGGCTTGTCGTCTGGTGGGATTGCCACCTGCCGAGTTTCCAGGGCCTCTAGGTGGGCGATGAGTGCTTCCATTAGATCGTCCGGACGTGGATTCCTTTCCGGACGGGGATCTCTAACCACAAGCACACTTCTGAGCTCTTCAATCCAGTAGTCAAGCTCAGCAGCTCACGGGGCAGCTGGCGGAGCGACTCTTCGGGCAGCGGGAAGAAACCGAGCAGGGTCCCCCAGGTGATCCCGCTGCTCGGGAGGGTTCGGAGAAACATATCGTGTCCTCTTGCCATGGGCTCCAGCCTCTCCCCTGTCGGTGAACACAACATGGTCACGGTTTCTCGGGGGAACCTCGGCAAGGGGTAGGTGCTACTACCCCTGCTGTCCCGGTCTAATGTTACCGTAGTCAGGTCGCTGCTCTGCAATGCGTTCGGCCAAGAGCTCATCAACCAGCTTCTTTTACTCAGCAAGCTGCTGGTGTAGCGCGACCTTCTCGGAGTCTTCCTCTGCCTTCTGCACCGAGGCAGATGGGTCAGCGAGCTTGACAGACCCGATGTGCTCTTTACCCTTTCCAATGTTTCGGCTCAGTTTTAGTGCCTCCGTGGGTACAGGGAGACCTAGAAGGCTCCTCTGTTGGCAAGTAATCTTCCCAGACGGGTCCAGTAGTGGATTTTCTTCAGGGGGTGAGTCCCCATCGAGGAGCTCCAGACCATTTCCCTCATCTGAAAGGTCAGCCATATTGACCGCCACTGCCCTTGATGGCGTTCCTTCAGGGCCACCCAGTAAATCGGGCTATTGGCGAATCGCACAGAAAATAAGAGCAGCGTACTACCCCCATCAGCAGACGTGCGCGTGGGGGGTGGCTTCCTCAATAACTTTGCAGAGTACTTGAAAACTCTGGACGCATTGTTTCTGGAGGGCCCTATGATGGCCAAGTGACCCGGGGTGCTGAACCGCAGGGAGCGCAGCCAGGTCGACCCGACGGCACTGCTCACCGATATCCTCGAGATGTGCTTGACTCCCGGGATAAGGCACTAGCTGATGGCGAACACGGCAGTGGAGTCACCCGAAGAGTCTGGAGGAAATATTCAAACTCTCCCGGGGTGAGTGACTCTGGCATATCAAAATCCGACCCTACGACCGACCAAAACTTCTCGGGGAAGTGGCCCGCTGCGAGGACGGTCTAGAAGCTCCATGACTCCGGTTCGGGGTCTGGACCTTGCTGCCCCTGCATGTCAACCGAGAATGGCCGGGGAGCTGGCAACAGTGCCGAGGCAGGCCGCCGGGCTGGTGGGCTGGCTGGCGGGGAATACGGCGAACATGCCGATTGGTCGCCAATCCCTGAGTCATCCTCTAGGGGTTTCAGTGTCCTAGCTACCACGTCGCGATAGGATGGGCCGGCGAATGGGCCTCCTGTCACAGCGTCGGTGCTCGCCGAGGGTGCGTCACCTTGCAACTCTTCCGCCGGTCCACAGAAAAGTTCCCCACCCTCCCTGACAAACGTGGAAGGTGCTTCTGAGGAGGCCAGTGGTAACTGTGGGTCTGACCCCTGGGTATGGAATCCTGCCTTTTTATAACATAAACTTTCATTTCATTACACAAAACTGAGGATCTTTAAGGTTTAGTGTCTTGGAAACCAGGAACATAAAACATGAAAACATAAAACATTCTTCTTAAACACTTGAAAGGATTCTCCTCATGTTCATCCTATGTTCATTACTACATCTCATAAGCTGGGGACATACATCATAAGAAAGGGTGAGCAGAAGGCCCAGTAAGGGAAACAAGAGAAACATTTTACATGTGAACTTGAGATACTCCAATAAGGTCATGAAAAGAACTTTAAGGCATGAGAAATAAATCACGAGATATATCATAATAAAAATAACATTTTTCATAACTTTAAGATGTGTCTACATCATTTAACATAGAAAATCATGAACATATCACCAAGGTCCATCCCCAAGGTTTCATTTGAAAATTACCAAGGTTATTCACCAAGATATCGTGAAAATTGTAATCTCTAGTGGTTACATCATTACCCAATGCATTGGAGTGCTATCAGGGCGCAACCTTAAATTTGCATTTATTATCATGTGATCCACATATATCATCATCAAATATTTCATAAATAACCCATATAGAATAAAATAAATGGGTTTTATTTCATAATCATAACTTTTTAAAAACTTCTTTAAAGACATGATCTTTACGTCACTTTAAACCCACGGAAGGGGAGAGTGGGTCTCATGTATGTAAATCCCAGAATTTAAAATAGAACATTTTGATATATATGTGAATAACCCTGTAGAAATAAGAGCTTTTAGTATTCACTTTATAACATAAAATAATTTTGAGAAAAGAGAGAGGCATTTTGAGATGAAAATTCTGCAGCATAATGGCTATGTTTTGGGGTTTTAGAAAACATTGAAAAGAGAGGGGACATGGGTCCAACATTCATAAATGACCCATAAAACAGTAGAGGGGAAGAATAAGAAGGATATATGAACATGGTAATGAAATTTTAAGGACATAACATTTGAAATAAAAAACATGGAAGGAATACAAAAATTAGATTTCTCTTATGAAAATTCGGCAGGCTAACGACGTCACATAAACTTCAACAAAAATGATTTGAAAAGATCAAATAGGGTCTATAATCATGTAAACATAATAGCTAAGTATTATAGATATAGAGATCATACCCCAACATAAAAAAATGAAGTTGAAAGACTTGAAAAGAAAATATAACTTGAAAATGAGAAAGGTGAAAGAATCTGTTACAAAAATTTAGGCAGCCTAACGGCGCCACTTAAACATTCATAAAATGAAATGATGAGAGTAAGTGGGGGCCTCTAATCATATGAACATAAAAAGGACAGTATAATTAATATAAAATAACATCCTCCAAAATAAGAACATGGAGCATAAAATATATGACATAAAAAAGAGTACTTGAAAAGAATGAGAGAGGTCGGATCCCTTACCTTAAATAGTAACTCTTAAAACTAAAAGGTTGGGACCTTGAGGGATTGGAGGCACCTTGGGAGGACTCCTTGGGAGGTAAGGAGACCCGAAAATTGTTGAGGATGGTTCTGGAGTAGAAAAGATGAGAGGAGGGCTTGGTATTTATAGGGAAAGTGAGGGGACAAGGCATTAATGGCCAAGGGACACCTCAAAAGTGGTTTTCTCAAAAGCATGGGTCCTCCCATGGTACTTCCCATAGAGTTAGGCCACATGGGGACCCCCACACAATAATTCATCCTCTTTAGTCTACCATCCCTTAAAATATCTCATGAAATCATCATGACACAGTTATGATGTCATTAAACATACCGAAACCCTAAAACTGTATTTTTACTATTCACTGAAAATTCAACATTCTCAGAAAAATCCCAAAATTTCACATTAACCAAATATCAATGCTCTGATTTCAAAAATGAACTCTATTTTATAAAAATAATTTTCTTAATATTTTTAATTTATTTTTTAAATAAACACATTATTTACTGAAAATTCATTTTTTTCAGAAAAATCCCCAAAAATTACCTTAACATAATATCGATGCTCTGAGTTAAAAAATGAAATCCATTTTATAAAAATATTTTCTAAATATTTTCAATTTAATTTTTAATTAAAAAACACTATTCACCTGAAAAAAACTAATACTTGAATAATAATTTAGGGAACTGTTATTTACCCATTTTATTGAATCTCATTACTTAATCTAGGTGTCTAAATTATATTAAAACTTTCTTTGAGTGAAATTACTAATCCATTTGGTCACATTACTAATCCTAAGCGTAAAATCACTATTCATAATTTACTATTCATCAAAAATCAAGTTGATCTTATTAGACTTGAAATTTCATTCTGAACATAATTGTAGAAGACCATTTTTTGAAAATCATTACACGTTTTTATTTATTTAAGGTTTACATAAACATTTTTTAAAATATCCTTTCTCTAAAATTTATCAAAAATATGCATACTATATTTATCCGGACATTTGAAAATTCATAAATTTAATCATAAGAAGAAATCCAAATTTTTATTTAAAACAAAGGATTACACAAGGCAGTTATGGTCTCCTTACATAGCCATGTATCACACCAGCATAGGACCTAAGTGTAAGGTGTACTAAGGTGATAGAATCTGAGGGAGGCTCAGCCAACATCGCACGAGTAGTAATTTCTATCAGTTTGAACTTCTCGTGAAGGCGATCTCGTTCTAGCTTCACACGATGAAGTTCAGCTTGGATTTGGTCCAGAGCAAAGCCCAGTGGTGCTACCTCCTTCCCAAGTTCTGTTAGATGGGCTTCGATCGGTCCAAGACTACTGGGTGAGGCCATAGAATCTTCTTTCTATATTAATTAACCAAGAATTCTTGTATTTAGAGACTATAGTCAAAACGTTTAATTTCCAGCGGTCATATTGACAAATGGTCAAATAACAGTCAAAACCCAACAGTCTCATTTTAATTATACTCATGTTATCAAATGAAACATTTTTTTTGAGTATAAAAATAAAATAAAATAACACATAAAATTAGGAAACAAGATTTATTTAAGATTTCAGGTCGTTACAATCTTCCCCCCTTAAGAAATTGCGTACTCGCAATTTTTAAAATTGGGTTTTTAAATTTCATTGAACTTCCCACATCGGAAAAGGAGTCATTAAAACTATTACTTTAAAAGAAATAAAGGGAGGTACAAAGGTCACCCGAGTTAATCCACACTAGGATTCCATGTAGGAAAACATGGACATGGAGGAGAAAACAAAGGGTCAAGTTCCGAGGGAGAGTGATAGATAACATGATTAGGAGAAAGTTAACCATAAGAAAATCCCAAACTTATGATGTGTGTAAACGGTCTTTGATTACCTAGTTGGAAACGTAAACCAACAACATTTTTGTTTTACGTTTCTTTTCATAATTTTGAGTAATTCATTTACTACATAGAACAAAAACATAAGAAAATATACCTATCTTTATGTAGAGTTTCATCCTTTAATAAGTTTCTACCCAAAAAATAATCTTTTCTCCAAATGATGAGCATTCAAAAACACTTGGTCTCATCAAAACATAAGAATCATCTTCTAGAGAATCACATAATCCACAAAATATAACCATCTATTTCATCTATCTTTAAACATTATACCAAAAACAGAAAGGGTAAGGTAAAACAACTCTTCAAAAAGAAATAATCCCATAGGAATAGAAACTACTTTTAAATCATCAAAGTTCCATAGTACTAGCTAGAGTTCATCATAGACCATTCTGTAAATAACTTTCCTTAAAAATCCTCAAAATAAACCAAACTAAGATTGAAACCCAAATACAAGAAGGATTGGATAACATAGTCTTCCAAGGTAAACTTTATCATTCATCTCCAAACAACATCAACCACTCCTAATATCTTATAACAAAAGTAACTAACCTAAACATATTTACCCCAAGATAGGTTAATCATTTCCATAAGTAACCTAAATTACTATAAGTCCGCCTTAAATTCATTGATTCTTCAAAATATAAGTCAAACTTACTCCTAAATGAAAATACTGTAGTAATCTATTTACCTCGATCATATAGGGTCCCCAAAATAGTGAACGTCTACCAAAATAATAATAATCTTTTAATCCCCTAATCATCTCTGTAATATTAATACAGCAATCATTGCATTTCCAATCACATTGGTTGTTGGGACATGTTCTTCCATTTCTCACCATTAACTAAGAAGATAATGTATAATTACGGGCTTAAATACTTCTCCAATAATCATGAAAAGGAGACTTTAAGCATAAAAGGATAAAATTGTAGAATAAAAGTATATCCTAACTTGCGATCCCCTAAGTTCCAATCTAGGTTACCCAAAATTGTATATTCTTATGTGAATCTTTATTTTATTTTATCTTTGTTCTTTTAATAATGGTTCATAATAAGCTTATGAATTTACCAAAGCATATCCCCTGGGAGTGTCGTAACCAAGAGTGCAGCAAGGCCCGTTATCGTGTACCAGTTCCCGTTCGAGTCTAGCTCGAAGCGGTGTTTTCGGGTTTTACCCCTATGTACATCTGTGCCAGAGCCACCTCTACCTGCTCGTATCCAGACAGGGATGTATTTTCTTGGCAACCCCTTACTCAATACTCACCAAAATATCTGGAAGATTTCCTATATTTAAACTTTTCTATAGGGTTCTTCCTAAATATTTCATATCCTAATTTCCACAAATAACTAAACCATCCTTTGATACCAACTATGGCATCCCGCCATTTTATAACATAATCTTTCATTTCATTACACAAAACTTAGGATCTTTAAGGTTTAGTGTCTTGGAAACCAGGAACATAAAACATAAAATATAAAAAATTCTTCTTAAACACTTGAAAGGATTATCCTCATGTTCATCCTAGGTTCTTTACTGCATCTCATAACCTTGGTACATACATCATAAGAAAGGGTGAGCAGAAGGCCCAGTAAGGGAAACAAGAGAAACATTTAACAAGTGAACTTGAGATACTTCAATAAGGTCATGAAAAGAACTTTAAGGCATGAGAAATAAATCCTGAGATATATCATAATAAAAATAAAATTTTTCATAACTTTAAGATGTGGATACATAATTTAACATAGAAAATCATGAACATATCACCAAGGTTCATCCCCAAGGTGTCATTTGAAAATTAACAAGGTTATTCACCAAGATATCGTGAAAATGGTAATCTCTAGTGGTTACATCATTACCCAATGCATTGGAGCGCTATCAGGGCGCACCCTTAAATTTGACTTTATTATCATGTGATCCACATATATCATCATAAAAATTTTCATAAATAACCCATATAGCATAAAATAAATGGGTTTCATTTCATAATCATAACGTTTTAAAAACTGCTTTAAAGACATGATCTTTACGTCACTTTAAACCCACGGAAGGGGAGAGCGGGTCTCATGTATGTAAATACCAGAATTTAAAATAGAAAATTTTGATATATATGTGAATACCCTGTAGAAATAATATCTTTGAGTATTCACTTTATAACATAAAATAATTTTGAGAAAAGAGAGAGGCATTTTGAGACGAAAATTCTGCAGCATAACGGCTATGTTTCGGGGTTTTAGAAAACATTGAAAAGAGAGGGTACATGGGTCCAACATTCATAAATGACCCATAAAATAGTATAGGGGAAGAATAATAAGGATATATGAACATGGTATTGAAATTTTAAGGACATACCATTTGAAATGAAAAACATGGAAGGAAGACAAAAATTAGATTTCTCTTATGAAAAATCGGCAGCCTAACGACGTCACTTAAAATTCAACAAAAATGATTTGAAAAGATCAAATAGGGTCTCTCATAAAGTGAAAATATGAGATCATTATGATATATATAGATATCATACCCCAACATAAAAAAATGAACTTGAAAGACTTGACAAGAAAATAGAACTTGAAAATGAGAAGGGTGAAAGAATCCGTTACAAAACTTTCGACAGCCTAACGACGCCACTTAAACATTCATAAAATGAAATGATGAGAGTAAGAGGGGGTCTCTCATCATATTAAAATAAAAAGTAAAGTATAATTAATATAATATAACATCCTACAACATAAGAACATGGAGCATTAAAGATATGACATAAAAGAGAGTACTTGAAAAGAATGAGAGAGGTCGGATCCCTTACCTTAAAATGTAACTCTTAAAACTAAAAGGTTGGGAACTTGAGGGCTTGGGGAACCTTGGAAGGACTCCTTGGGAGGTAAGGAGACCATAACATTGTTGAGGATGGTTATGGAGTCGAAAATATGAGAGTAGGGCTTGGTATTTATAGGGAAAGTGAGGGGACAAGGCATTAATGGCCAAGGGACACCTCAAAAGTGGTTTTTTCAAAAGCATGGGCCCTCCCATGGTACTTCCCATATAGTTAGGCCACATGGGGACCCCCACTCAATAATTAATCCTCTTTACTGGACCATCCCTTAAAATATCTCATCACATCATCATGACACAGTTAGGATGTCATTAAACATACCGAAACCCTAAAACTGTATTTTTACTATTCACTGAAAATTTAACATTCTCAGAAAAATCCCAAAATTTCACATTAACCAAATATCAATGCTCTGATTTCAAAAATGAACTCTGTTTTATAAAAATAATTTTCTAAATATTTTTAATTCATTTTTTAAATAAACACACTATTCACCGAAAATTCATTTTTTTCAGAAAAATCCCCAAAAATTACCTTAACATAATATCGATGCTCTGAGTTCAAAAATGAAATCCATTTTATAAAAATAATTTTCTAAATATTTTTAATTTAATTTTTAATTAAAACACACTATTCACTCGAAAAAACTAATATTTGAATAATAATTTATGAAACTGTTATTTACCCATTTTATTGAATCTCATTACTTAATCTAGGTGTCTAAATTATATTAAAACTTTATTTGAGTGAAATTACTAATCCATTTGGTCACATTACTAAACCTGAGCGTAAAATCACTATTCATAATTTACTATTCATCAAAAATCAAGTTGATCTTATTAGACTTTAAATTTCGTTCTGAACATAATTGTAGAAGACCATTTTTTGAAAATCATTACACATTTTTATTTATTTAAGGTTTACATAAACATTTTTTTAAAATATCCTTTCTCTAAAATTCATCAAAAATATGCATACTATATTTATCCGGACATTTGAAAATTCATAAACTTCATCATAAGAAGAAAACCCAATTTTTATTTAAAACAAAGGATTACACAAGGCGGTTACAGTCTCCTTACATATCCCCTTATCACACCAGCATAGGACCTAAGTGTAAGGTGTGCTAAGGTGAGAGAATCCGAGGGAGGCTCGGCCAACATCGCACGAGAAGTAATTTCTATCAGTTTGAACTTCTCGCAAAGGTGATCCTGTTCTAGATTCACATGATGAAGTTCAGCTTGGGTTTGGTCCAGAGAAAAGCCCAGTGGTGCTACCTCCTTCCCAAGTTCTGTTAGATGGGCTTCGATTGGTCCAAGACTGCTGGGTGAGGCCATCGAATATTCTCTCTATATTAATTAACCAAGAATGCATGTATTTAGAGACAATAGTCAAAACGTTTAGTTTCCAGTGGTCATATTGACCAATGGTCAAATAACAGTCAAAACCCAACAGTCTCATTTTAATTATACTCATGTTATCAAATGAAACATTTTTGTTGAGTATAAAAATAAAATAAAATAACACATAAAATTAGGAAAAAAGATTTATTTAAAATTTTGGGTCGTTACACTGGGGGTACGCCAAGTCCTCGTCCTCCTGGATATACCTTTTGGAGGGAGGAGGGAATCATACGGATCTCACATTCGGGGCGTACGAGACTGACGTGCCGCCTCCCAATCCCTGCCCTCGACTCAAAGGGTTGGGGGGGAGGTTCCATCGTCGAGTCGTATTCCGCCTCAGAGTCTGAGAAACATACTGGTCTAATTTCAGTCCGGACTCCCTTGACATTCCTCTTACGGCGACGACGCCCCGCCTTCCTGCCCCAGGGTTTCTCCTCAGGGTAAGGTTGATTTCTGTCAAGGAGTCCCCTGGCCGCAGTAGCGCTGGGGAAGAGGGGAATGAAGGCCGGGGTGTGAGAAGCACCGAGACATATGTCGAAAGGGGCATGGGGAGTACCTCCACGTGAGTGAGCGACCAGATACGCAACGACTCCATACTCCCATCCAACGGTAGGTGGAGTGACCTCATACCCAGTGCAGTGGGCGCTGGAAAGAGTCATACCCGGAGGGTTGCCATCGTGAAGAAGCCTTCGGCTTTCCAGATTAGTGGCATGGTATGAGCCTTCATGGTGGGTGGAACTACCGCAGATTGGTCTGCGGTGGCCATTGCCAGTGCTCGCGACCGGGAGAGTCGACCGAACTTGCCTGCAGGGAAGTCGGGGCTTCGATCCCAGTCGGGCATGTGACTGCCCCTGCTCAACGTGTGCAGGGGTTTGGTAACAGGAGTCAGCTATGGCTCGGGCCACAGTTGTTGCTGATATTGGTGCCCCGGGATGGGCATTCTCTTTCGCTCGCACCCGACGCTGGCGTCGGGTCAGACGGGTCAGAGATGGTGGTGCGGGCATGAAGATTGCCTTCTCCTCGGTTCGGGGAGTCGGGCGGCGGCATCGACGCAGCGTGGCGGGGGTTCTTTCCGTTAACCCTTGGGACGGATCTCCGATCAAGTGGACCCGGACATCCCCCACCTCATTGGCGTAGGGGAGGGATGTGTCAAGGCGCTCCAGGGATAGGATCCCGATGCGGTTGAACATCGGAGTGGGGATTGGCAGCTCCCTTCGCGGCCCTCAGGGGCGGCGATGGTGGGGAGGCGCATCCACCTCTAGATCAAAACGGTCCATGCCCCTGGTGGGGAAGATCCCTTCCTCGTCGTACCTACGAACCAATTCGTTGATCACCCTTCGTTGGATGATTCTTGACGGGGAGAGGGGGCGAGAGCGCCCGACAGTCGTGGAAATCGGATCCGGAGTGAATGTGGAAAAGGTGAAACCGCGCGGGGTGGCCACGTCGGTACTACCCCTGCCCCTGCGCTGGTGGGAAGGTGGTGATCGAGCTCCAGATGTAGTGATTAGATTCCTGGAAGCAGGGAGATGAACCCATTAGTACTAACAGGAAAAGAAATC